>CM059575.1:57146790-58409818 GCA_030386875.1 Morinoia aosen | reverse complement strand
TTGCTTCCATGCTCGCTCATAAATTTACCTTCAAGCATTCATACTTTTTCACACTAATTTTTTCCAAACGCTATTTCCAACACACACATATACATCCCTAACTCATGTACTTCAAACGCTTTAAACTCTCAATGTTCGTGATTCCGCCCCTGCAACTTCAATAGCTTTATATTTTTCGGCTGTTTACTGGAAATCCAAATTTTTGCTTTACATGGGCTTTCAGCTTCGCAGTATTCAAATTTCTTAAAGCGACGCTTTCCCAGCGTTCGTACTTCTCGACGCCAGCGCCTGAAAACGCCCTCGAGTAATTTTTTGGATTTGGGCCACGCAGCTGCCGCAAGAAGGAAACGCTGAAGCTCACACTCCTGAGGGCAGCTCACCGCGCCTCTCTCTATTGTCGCTTCACAACAATTAACATTTCTTGTGTTCGCTTTGCTTTTGTTTCGCTCAGAGGTGGGTCTGGTAATCCATTACAGGCTCACAGAGAGCCGTCCTCCTCAGTGGCGCAGTTCTGAGAGGCTTGCACAGCCGGGGGCGGCCAAATCTAGGAAAGCTTCTCTGGTTGCTCAATTGTCCGTCATTAGCGCACGTAACTTGTTCAGTACTTACTCAGGCGCCAGAGTTGTCATGTTTACGCTTCCGTAATGCGTGGACAGTAGCGCTACTCTAGCATCCGCAGTAATTTTTTTGCTTAGCCATGTTTAGAAAATGATAAACAAACAGAGGACGGATGTTGAATTTCAATGAGGTTCGAATGCTAGATATACTCAAAATGTACAGCTTATCGAAGTTACCTGGTCTTCACGATAATATTGATGACAAGTCAGGAAAGGGACATAAAGATTTTTCAAAAAAGCATTGCAAATCATTTGGCTACATTGAAACGCAATTGCAATTTCTTGTATTTATAACAATAGCCATCACGAAGATGAAATGCTAACATTGTAGTAAAAAATTCAAATCTTAAAGCCACGTTGTCATTTAACTTTCATCAAATCTGAGGGATCTAAAGCACAATTTATGAAGATAAATAATATTTCCAAATTATACAACAACAGAATAATACTTATAATATTGACACCAGAATAATACTTTGCTCTTGCGAGAGTGCTCTCGCATTCTCTAAATCATTTGAGCTAAAGAAAAAAAACGGGAAAAATATTGACGTTCAGTGGAGTGCATAACAATCATTCGAATTTTACTACAGGGATATATAATAATGTTTAAATTTTTCGAGGCCAAGGATTTAGTAACGTTCTCGAAACAATGAAGCAGCACGCAGCTTTTTAGCATCTATATCAGGGTGGGAAATTGCATGCGCTGCTTGTACATCAAGTACTCATAACATTATGCTGATGAACTTTGAAATTTGGCGCCATCTTCTCAAAAACTTTAAATGCTATTGCTTTACAAAAAGTTGTTTATTTTCATTTGTCAATTTTCGTTTGTTTCCGAATGGAATCATAACGAGAATACGAGCGTCTGTGTTTTTTTTTTCCTGCTACGCAAGTATAAAAGTGCTGTTATTAAGATTCCGTTACGAAAGACTAGTATTACAGATTATGGAAAAATTTCTGTTGTTTAAAACTAGCAAATTCATTCGGCATTTATGTTATTTGAACTACTATTTAGAGCCTTAATTATTTGGTAAAATGCATACCTCTGCAATATTTTTTACAATGTAAAAAAAACAGCAAGTATCTCATTCGCATCTCCATCATCCGAGATCCTGTTTCTCTGAGTAAGCCGCGTTTTCCCCTGGTAGGTTTCTTTGAGTAGTTTAAGATCTGTGTGAAGATCTCCGGAGGTTTGAGACTCCAATGAGATGATCCATCATCGGGCCATTGAGCCCATTGTGGCGTCGAGGATCATCTCTGCAGGCAGTGTAGAATCTGCCAGCGCTCAGCTGCCTTTCTGGCTCTCATCTGCGTTTCTCATTAACACTCATTTTTCTTGAGAGAAAAAGAATCCAATTGTTTAAAAGACAAATTGACGTAAGCCTGTCATGTCGTGAACTGCGGCAGATGCTTGTGCTCACACTCCGACAATAGGTTGGTTCCTGGCTCTACTTCACTTTCTGAAAAGTTTGAGGTTCCGAAAATAATAGATTCGAAATTGACTGTTCACACACCTATCGTGCCTTTGACTGACTATCTGCATTCTAAACCAGTTTTTGATTTATATCCACTAAGTACGATAACGATTAGCAAAAATCATCAACTCCAGGCACTTTTAATCAATTGCAAATGTTGAAGCGTAGTCATAATGGTGTTAGACTAATTAATCTTACATTTACCTTAGAATCTGCTCAAATATTTCCAGATTCATGATATTTTTATCCACAAATTAAGTTTAGGAGGCGATCAAAATTGATCGACTTGAAAGTTTTTAAAAATTTTTCAAGTTGTAATTTTATTGCCCCACAATTATTTAAGTAGTTACTTGAGTTAAATTTGAAATAAATGCCAAAGTTTCAATTTTGGAGTGCGTGGAAGAACATGAATCGGTGCAATACGACTCATGAACTTCATACAAATATTAAAGTCGTAATTTTTTGAGCAAAATATAAATTTCTCTTTATCCGGGCTCAGAAGTTTCGAATGATGAACTCTTGATTTTGAAAGATACTTGGCTATGTAATGAACAAATAAAAATATGTTGAACTAATGCGGATGTGCGTTAATATGCGCATGGTCAATTGGACACTGTGATATGAAAATAAATGATTTGAGTTGTGAGAACATTAACAAATATTGTCGTTTGAATTGATGCCGTACAGAGTGTAACGAAACTCTAACAAAATTTGTGTTCGTGGTACATCGCAAGTATTGGAATTAAATCCATGTATATTTTTACCCTTGAAAACTTTGAGCACACCTACACACATTAATTGCCTATCTGCGAAGACTGCTTTTGTTTCATTAACGTTTATTTTACACACTTGTTCCCCAGTCTTGTAAGAACAAACTTATATTTTCAAGCGGGAAATTACATGACTATTTCTGCAGAAGCTCCAATTTTTTATGCAGTTATGATGAATTTCTTCCATTTTTAATTCGGGGTTTTGTTGGAGAAAGTAATGAATATAAATCTAACGAAATTTTTAACTGGTGAAAAGTTTTACATGATTTTCATTCTTAATGCAAATTTTCAAGGAGACATTCAATGCCGTATAATGTCATTCCGTATAGAAAAATATTTACGTACGTTATTTGAAACATTCTTGACCAAGGATCGAAATCATTCCCTCGAGAGAGAGATTAAATAAAATAAAATAAATAATCCTGTTTAAGAATTTGGAAGTCTTTGAAATTAATTTCCCGCTTAAACAGAGGAGACTAAAATGCTTTCAAAGGTTTCAGTTCTCGAGATCACCTTTATTGCAAACTAGTCCACCCCTTTTATTTGAAACAAGAAAGAAGGCAAAACGAAAGAAAGGCCATAAAATAGAAAAATTCAATCCCTCGAAAGTTGATGAGGCCGAGTGCACACGGTCCGTATCACAGATACGCTCATCACGCACTTTCGACTGGCTTCGGACAGACAGAGAGACGGAGGGACACGGCTCTTATTATAGTATAGATTGCCCGCAATCTTGCATGCGTCGTGTTTCAGAGACGTCAATTCCTCTAAAGAGCGACGGATTCGAGTGACTTCGGGCTACTTCAATTTCTTTGACGAACACATGAGAGCCATGCTGGAAGCACAAGTAATAACAATTTAAGACAAAAGACAAAAGGGCAGTATTGCTAAAGTGAGGCAAATGATAGCCTTCTTTTTTCCGAAAAAGGAAAATACTTTTTTCGTAAAGCAAGACGCTTTTTGACCTAAGGAGAAGTGTAAACAGTATACTTTTGGATATTTTTTCAACCTAATTTTGTCGGGACTGCTCACGCGATACCGGTGACGAGGCTCAAAATTTCAATGATAGCTAATGTACCAAGAAGGAGCTGAGGGAGAGTCGAGAGGATTTCATGATGTTTCCATGAATTTCATACCTTAAATTCGTAAGGTTACCTAAATTCGTAAGCATAATTTTCCAAAATGAGACCTTTTAAAAAAAGGATTTCAAAAACTTTATCTATAACTCGAACATTTTTATGCAGTTATTTTGCGTAGAATGTTTTCAGTAATGTCTGTACGTAAAGGTGTAGACTACTCATCAGAAACGCACCTTGACTCTTGTATTATGGCAGTAAGAAGCATCGGATAATTTTTTTCTTTAGTTATATTTTACAATAATTTGGATTGCTAGAATCACTACGTACTAAAATATTAGTTTTTCTGTACATTTTCGATAACTTATAATTCATAACATTTGGAGAAAACCGCATTTTCCTTCAATGTTATTTTCTCATAATTTGAAGCGCAATTTCTCCATATAAAGTTTCTACTGGCTATTAATCAAATTTATCTCGTTTTTTATAAGAGTGCCTGACCCAAGAGGTTGAAGCTCCATTGGCTTTATTAAATAATATAAAAAATTCTTATTTGAAATCCACTGCCGAAATGCGTTCAGCAATTTTAAGCACCTCTCAAATCATTCAATAAATTTAACAGTTCAATGTGAATCTTTCGTGCGTATTATTCACGAAATAAACTAATCCCATACCAAAAAATGATATTTAACTCCCATAAAAGAAAGAATTTTTGCCTCTCATTTCCTCCGTTCAGAGAATCCAACTCGAATTGTAACCTTTATTTCTCAAGTGGCATTTGTTCGACAGTTTTTCCCGAACACAAAGGCGCGCCACATAGAGCCCGCTTCAGACGAGAAGTATTTTATCTTAATTTGTAGTGACCACCCCGCGTACGCATCCCGAGCACAGCAGCAATGGAGCAGTGACCACCCCACAGCACCCACACACGCGGCTCCAGCCTGCATGTATCGCCCACACCTGAAGAACCTAAAAGCCGTTCAAACGGTAAGCACCGGGGCTGAAATATCCAACGTACATGATGATCACATGATGGTGCATCAGTGGGCTAACAAGAGGCGGGGATGTAGAAAGGCGATAGAGCGGACAATACGACGCAAATTGATCCATCTTTGTAGGTCTTGTGACAAGGATCCCAAGAATGGCTTTAGGACCGACCTCCCACCCGACCAATCACTGCGCCATTGGCTAATTTTTGACCGGTCTAGGCAGTCCCACCGAGCCGCTCCCTTGGGGAGCTTTGAAAGGGCCCCCAGGGGGCCCCACAACACCCGCTGGGAAAAGGACACGCCCGTGTGGGGGAGTGACAGCTCATGGGAAAAACTGGACACCGAGCAAGGCTCGGGAATTTGGTCCTGGTGGGAGATGGGGAGCTCCAGGAAATGATGTGCATTAAAGAACACACCTTACGGCAGCTTGGCCAACAAAAATATTGCGGAGGTAAGTCTGTACATGGAGCGTCGTGGTAACTTATTGACAAAATACAGCTTGGCCAATAAATACAGAATAAACACTAAAAAATTTGTGAATGCGACACTTCAGACTCGAAAGTTGAAGGGCACATCAGTTTTACACTTTTTTCACTTGCATAAATATGTTTGTATAAATACATCGTAACAGTAACTGGCAATACGAAGAAACACTGTTGAATTTCATTTCTTCTTTCTCATACATATCTTGTTTCCAACCTGTAAATAAATATATATTCTATATTTTCAAAGTTGACCTCTTTTATGCTTCAGCTTTGAAGATGGAATCATAATACTAAGAAACTTTTTCCATTAAAAATAATTAAGAAGTTAATTTTTATATCGGTTCATGTTTTAATCTATCAAATGAATATTGTCAAATTACTATTATTCTTCAACTATTTGAACCAAGCTGTTACCTACCGAAAACACGCTATATTGCGCCAAGAATATATTGAAAATACGTATCTGCTGCTGAAATGCATGCAAATATTTGCAACAAACTAAACAATCTACGTTGATTCAACTCAAATTTCTCGACTCTCATGAATAAAAAACACAGAAGGCCAGTTCAGCATTGAATTTATGCGTCCGCTTTTCGTTATACTTCGAGTCAATTTAGTATGTTGGACCAAAACTCGTAGTAGTTCCAGTCATAGTTTTGAACAATTTATCTCATGCAGTTTATCTCATGTTCAGGGTTGGGCTAGGGAGCGAGCAGTTGTTTGCAGCCCCGTTCTTTGCTGTTTAAATGCTTAGTTTTTCTTTACGTGTAAGTTAAGCAGACAAGTTAACCAAGTAAGGATTTATTACAGAGGTTAGGGAGTTTTTGTTAATCAATAAACATGAATAAGCTTTTAAGAACGTTTCATATTACAGGTCGAAATTTCTCTAAATATTCACTGTCTAATTCATTGCAGTAGCTCATTAGAAACTCAATAGTGCTGAAATCATTCTTTATATTCCAGTTTGAAATCGTCATTAAATTCACATCGGTTAACGATCTATCCAAATTAAATTGCATCAATGAGCACTCGTAACTATGACTGTGTACCTGACATTTTAGGATCATGAATTCCATATATAGCATCACCCAAACCGTGCATGTCTCACTATTCTCTTTTTGTACTATTATGTTTACATTATTCGATTGAATTTCATCCCCTGATATATAGTCATCAAGAGATTGGTGTAAAAATGAACAACGAGCAGAACCACTGAAAAAATTCAGATTTTTTATCCTAAATAACTTCATATCTCCAAATCGATTTTAACTTAACTTATTCTATCTCATTCTGACCTTACACAACCTATTCTGAAAGCGAGTCAAAATGTTTACTGTTACTTTTAAACACTGCAATCATGACCTAACATGACCTTTTCAGTCAATTCATACTCTAGCCTAACATAACTTCAACTATCCAAGCCTAACTTTACCAAACCTATGTGCATACATATACCAGGTTTCTCCTCCCTATGGGATGGTAGCCGACAGCAGGCCACACCACTTTACCAAACCCAACCAAGCTGTTCCTAACCTCTCCTAACCTAACGTGGAACTCACTTTACACTTATAAAACTCATACTTATGAGCCTAACCTAACTATGAATTTCGTATTTCGTTGACTGTCAACTTAAAATAACTTTCGATGTGAGTCGCACTGCTATGACTGAGTCAATTCATTCAAAATTCGGCTGCAGAAAGCTACTTAAAAGTTGAAACGTATGTTTTGAGTCAATTTATGAAACAATGCTGAAAAACATTCATCGCATTTCTTTGTGTCTGATTATTGCATCTATGATACCGACTTTCTGAACTACGAGAAAAAATTTTTGCCAGTGAAATTACCGACTGAGTGATTTTTGAATCATTGACAGTGTAACACGCAAGTCCGTAGATACGTATTTAGATACAGGAGTATTAATGTGTAAATTCTGCTCGTAATAGTAAATTAAGACCACAACGTGTATTCTCACATCAATTTGTTTAATTATAATTAAATAATTAGAATACTTATTATTTTTTTTACCAACAAGCTTTTCTACTTGAGTAGGAATAACTGAACCGAACGATTTGACAGTAATTCTCTGGATTCCGTTTACTGGACTGGGTGCTTTGACTTTACTTCACTGGGCTCCAGTTTATTGAACTGAGTTATTTCTCTGTATTTTGCAGGACTAGAGTTTCCCGAACCGGCTTTTAAGTTACCGCAGCTTACCTTCTAATCACAGAATTAAAGAAGATTGAAAATTACGTCATCGGTCGTCGTAATCCATTCCCTGATATTATTGAATATTATTTGAACTTGATATTTTCATTTCATCTGTTGATCTAAAAAATAAAATTATTGCCCTTTATCTCTACAACACTGATGAAATATTAGAGGCTAAAATGTCTTACTTTATAAACCCAATTCTTTGTTAATTAAAATTAGTCTGAAATTCTGTTAAACATAAAATCGACTCATTTGCTTTGTACTATCGCTATTCTGCAGCAAGAGTAACGTGGGACAAAAACGATAACTTTAGATCTGCGTCTGTAAGAAAACACAGCAATAAAATTTGGTTCGAGAGTCCGCCAAATCGTAATATTCTATCTATTTTGAATTTGCCTGTCTTATACATTCAAGTAATTATTAGCTAGAAGCATTAGTTCTTTAATTATTTTCAGGTTGTGTTGGATTTTCCAAATTTTTGCCGTCTTCTGATAGTCTACAATGACGGCCTCGAATCTTATTCGGTCCTCAAAGCCATTTCACTCGTTAATGATTAACATTGAATTCGTTGTTGAGCACTGCTATCAACCTTTCACATGCTCGTAGTAAACAGAGTATTCCTAGTTTTCACTTGATAAAATTAAAGGATGGACGAATCGAATTGACGGAATTAATTTCTGTATCTTACATTTTAACCTTCTTTTCAATGAAATTATATTATAAAACCGGTAAATTTTTTCAGCAGGCTAAAAAATTTTGGCTTCATTTTGCGAAATATTTATGACACGCAAGCGTTTTAAGCTTCAGCGTGTAACCTCTCTACAGCACCTGACCGCGGCTCCAGTCTGCCTCAGGCACGTCTGGTGATGTCTCCAACAAGGTTACAGTTGCATTTCAAGATCATGACACGATTACATCACGAAGCCCTGACAACTGCTGGTTCCACACATGCATATTTCTGTCACTAAGATAAGATTCAAAAGTGAAGCACTCGGAGAAATAAAAAATGTTTCAGTAAATACCGGTAAGTTTTTCCAAAGTGAATTAGCGATCTGTTATAATTCACGGGTGGTTTATTGTACACCAATATAAACAAGATTTGCTGACTTTGGCTGGACATAATTTTTTTCATAGAAAACTGCACGTATGCGGTATTTTGATAGACTTTGACATTCCAAGGAAGTCTGGGCTGAACCGCCAGTTCCTCTGGTCACAAAACGTGCAATCATTTGAAATATTTTTGGTCAGAACATAAACTTGATAAAATTCATATGAATTTAATAAGCGCCCTTTGAATGCGGCATTAGAATGCATAAAAGAAGCATTCAGAATACATCTCGGCCAGATTATGGATGGACAGATGCGTGGCTGAGCATGGATGAAGCATTCAGAATATATCTATGCTAGATTACGGATGGATGGATGGGCGCTCTAACGCGCATCGATCAAACTTAAACTTGATGTGAGAGGATCTCAGAGCGCTGATCTGCGTTGGTGTAACTACCCTCATCAGATAACGGATCGCTGCTCGTGCCAGCACCGGCACCACTCGCCGCTGACGCTCATGCATTAGAAGATTTGAGTGCCAAGTTTTAGCGAATCACTGATTTAAATCCAGGATTGAGTATCTTTGATACAGATTCGCATTTTAGACGGAGGAGTCACATGTATGACTGGGTAGTTGACTGTGTATTATTCCGTCGGACTTTCCATATGTCATACCACTTAATTTTATTCCGTCCGTCGAAATAAGTTCTAAAGTAATTGCAATATAGTTTTTGTGAGCGTTGTTTCTTTGATATTTTAGCTGAGTCATATTTATAGTCTAAAAAACTATCTGCAGTTGCTCTTTTGACTCGCAGCTGTAACTTAATCAATCATGCTTAAAATTTACTCGTTATGTTCTGATAACCAGAAGAATATTCCAATGTAATCAGTTTGACGCGTAACAAATGTTTGCAATCTTGCACCTTGTTTCATCGATTCCATTTGTACTTTTGCAAGTCCTTCTTGCACGTTTTTCAATTTTTTTTACGTCTAGATGAACCGGCATACTTTCTGAATGACAGCTTGACGGATGTCAGTAACATGACACGTACAAAAATAATTAGATATTTCCCTGCACGACATTCATGCTAACATTCATCTATAATAGAGCAAAGCAGGCACACTCTCATGACTGTATTTTCTTCCGCTGATGAACCTGTTTTGTGAAGAACACGACGTGGAGCAAGCATCGGGCCTCACCTCACAAGGATGGCTTACTCCTGAGCCGTGTTCATCAAGCACCTCCGGCAGGCGTGCTTCCACAGCAAGGCCTGAGTCCCAATATTCGCTGAGCACAACATCGAGACACGAGTTTCAGCTCAGGCTTTAGTGTCTTGCGGTTGTAGCAGGAGGGTCCAGCGTGTGACTTCACCCGATGCATTGTATCTCAATCAAAAGCGGGACCTTTGCATATGATCAAAAGTTCTTCGTTCCTTACGCAAAACAAAGTGTTCTTGTGTTTTGCTTACCGACTGTAATACTTGGTGATCCATCAATTGAATAGGGTAGATTTTATTTCATAATGGCTAGGTGGATATGCATATAAACTACAGGTGTGAAGTATTTGGAACGAAGAATTCATTATTTTCCACTGAACTCGCATCGTTCATTAACATGAAGAAAGATCGCAATTGAACGCAGTCTTATGGTCATTTAAGCAAATAAGATTTCAAAAAAATTTCAGCGTCTGTGAGCACTATTTCTGATTAGAAAATTCTAAAAACAATGCTGCTCTTCTGATGCATATGTATTACAAAATCAATACAAGCAAGCGTGAACCCTCAACACTTTGGTCTTGTTCGTGCATATTTCATGTTAAAAGAATTGTACACATGATTTCTCGATTCACTGTGCACAGTAGGTTTGTTCAAAATATGCTCATAAATTTTTGCGCAAAGGATTGAGGTTTTATTAATATCTCAGGGATTTGTGAACTTTTACTTCTAACAAATTTTTCTGTTTAAATTTCATTGAACTTGGTTGATTTGAACCAGCATCTTGACATTTCTTTTGCTCTTAGTTCCACTTCTGGATTCAATACCTTGTTTATAAAATTTTCGTTATCCAGCAACAGTTCTAATCAGAAATTCATATTTGTTCGACATGAATTGTAATATTAAAAATTTTTTTTTTTAAATATATTAACAGAAACATAGGGAGTTTCCAGTAAAACGACCACGTTTTGATTTAAAAGTTCTATTCTTGACGTGTGACAAGCGTGCACATGGACCAGAAGTCACTATTGTACCTAAAATAAGAGAACAGTTTTTTCGTCTACTTAGAGTGAAATTCCCACCTAAATCATTATATTTATTTTTCATGATATTTAATAAATATTATGCACCTATAAATCAAATCAATGAATTCAATTTAACATTAACATATATTTAAAAGCTAAAAGTACATTCCTTGACTTCTTAGGTGAATATTTTGAAGCATTGAACTTAAATAGCTTTCACTGTTTTTATCCATCACGTTCTCGACCTACTATGGTGGTACAATATAAAAAAAAATTCATTTAATACCTTCTTAAATGCGAAGAGATAGAACTATAGTACTTTTAATGTGGGAGACATACTTTCAACTTAAGATACTAAATCTTCATTATTTTACAGAGTAATAAAGATTGCATAATTGATAACTAATCAACATTATCGTCTTGATATGTGTGTTGACAAAATGTTGTCATGTTGTCTACTTTGGAGCTATTGTTCCCGATAGGGAGTTGACAATATAGTTGCTTACCTTAGGGGTCGGAAGATCGGCCCATACTAGTATTGCTTTGTGATCAACTTTGGTATGCGCGGTAAACTTTTAACTTGAGTAGAATCGTTTCAATTGAATGACGAGGTTTTTAACTGAATCTGCTCCACAGAGCACAAGTCTTAATTTCAAGAGAGAAGCAATGGTCACAAAGTATAACTAAATCTCTTTTGGAAACAAGACTTGTGCTCTGTGGGTGTTGAGGTTTTCCGTCCTATCGGCTTTGCTTGCGGGAACCGGGATAATAGAACACCAACGATTTTAAAATATATGTATATCAAAAAATAATTAAACATAATGCACTCCAAATTCATAATAGCAGGTAAGAAAAATTATTGCCCATAAGAAACTTCAATTTAAAGGTAATATAAGACAATGAAAGTCCTAACAACTAAAGTCCGCCAGCCACAGTTAAGTGCCTGCAAAATACTCTACCGGTACCCCTGCCGCCTCGACAACATCCAGTTTACAATTAATAAATAGTGGACCGATGCGGCAGCAAGGCGTCTACGACGCAGAGGCAACGAGGCGTAGTCGACGACGTAGAGGTAACGAGGCGTCGTCGACGTGGAGGTAACGAGGCGTCGTCGACGTGGAGGTAACGAGGCGTCGACGACGTAGAGGTAACGAGGCGTCGTCGACGTAGAGGTAACGAGGCGTCGTCGACGTGGAGGTAACGAGGCGTCGTCGACGTGGAGGTAACGAGGCGTCGACGACGTAGAGGTAACGAGGCGTCGTCGACGTGGAGGTAACGAGGCGTCGTCGACGTGGAGGTAACGAGGCGTCGTCGACGTGGAGGTAACGAGGCGTCGTCGACGTGGAGGTAACGAGGCGTCGTCGACGTGGAGGTAACGAGGCGTCGTCGACGTGGAGGTAACGAGGCGTCGTCGACGTGGAGGTAACGAGGCGTCGTCGACGTGGAGGTAACGAGGCGTCGTCGACGTGGAGGTAACGAGGCGTCGTCGACGTGGAGGTAACGAGGCGTCGTCGACGTGGAGGTAACGAGGCGTCGTCGACGTGGAGGTAACGAGGCGTCGTCGACGTGGAGGTAACGAGGCGTCGTCGACGTGGAGGTAACGAGGCGTCGTCGACGTGGAGGTAACGAGGCGTCGTCGACGTGGAGGTAACGAGGCGTCGTCGACGTGGAGGTAACGAGGCGTCGTCGACGTGGAGGTAACGAGGCGTCGTCGACGTGGAGGTAACGAGGCGTCGTCGACGTGGAGGTAACGAGGCGTCGTCGACGTGGAGGTAACGAGGCGTCGTCGACGTGGAGGTAACGAGGCGTCGTCGACGTGGAGGTAACGAGGCGTCGTCGACGTGGAGGTAACGAGGCGTCGTCGACGTGGAGGTAACGAGGCGTCGTCGACGTGGAGGTAACGAGGCGTCGTCGACGTGGAGGTAACGAGGCGTCGTCGACGTGGAGGTAACGAGGCGTCGTCGACGTGGAGGTAACGAGGCGTCGTCGACGTGGAGGTAACGAGGCGTCGTCGACGTGGAGGTAACGAGGCGTCGTCGACGTGGAGGTAACGAGGCGTCGTCGACGTGGAGGTAACGAGGCGTCGTCGACGTGGAGGTAACGAGGCGTCGTCGACGTGGAGGTAACGAGGCGTCGTCGACGACGTGGAGGTAACGAGGCGTCGTCGACGACGTGGAGGTAACGAGGCGTCGTCGACGACGTGGAGGTAACGAGACGTCGTCGACGTAGAGGTAACGAGACGTCGTCGACGTAGAGGTAACGAGACGTCGTCGACGTAGAGGTAACGAGGCGTCGTCGACGTGGAGGTAACGAGGCGTCGTCGACGTAGAGGTAACGAGGCGTCGTCGACGTGGAAGTGATATGACCAACACGAGCTAGCGTAGGCGGCTTTAGAGGTGGCTTATGTAGGCGACTTATGTAGGTGACTTATGGCTGGGCAGTGCTTAGAGTATCCCAAACTGGGGGGATTTGGTGACCTCACTGTTCAGAATGAGTGAGACCGAAATTATTACATGCACTAAAAATCTATAACACAAATTCCTTATAGCACGTATGACAAAAATCCGACAAAATCCTACATATGGAAAAAATCCTACATTAAACACGCACCCGTCCACACTCATCCAGTCGAGCACGGCGACTGACTATCTCCATGCGATCGCGCGTGAGCTAAGGGATTCCATTGTTGTATTCAGTCAGAGATAACCCCTGACAGAGGGGCAGATTCATGTAACCACCACATTATTCGATCGAAACGATTCTGCTCTAATTTTAAGTTTTGCAGCCTATATCAAACGTGAGAACAAAGCAATGCTAACGACGGACAGTACTTTTAAAATGCATAAGAAAAATTCCCATTGTGATTTACGGTAAACATCTATACGGACAGGAACGATCATTTAACTAAGGTGTTCTTGTACGTCAAATACACGGACTCCAAATCAAGTGTGAAAATATTTGTTTGGAACATTATAAGAACAAAGACTTCCCCATTTCACTTAAAGTATCGTTATTCATTGCGTAAAGTTCTTTATGACTTTTAGATTAAGCTAGTATTTGCTATGACAGCAAAACAGCTAAAGTTTCATGTTTTTGTAATCATGTGGAACTTTTTTGAGTCATTGATCTTTGAAGGACTGTTTATAATTTGAACTCCTTTTCCGAAAACTGAATAAACTCTTGCAATATGTTTACAATAAAGCATAAATGGTAATTAAAATAAATAAAAGGGAAATAAAATATGCATCCAATATTAATAGAACCACAGTATATAAATATATTAGTGTGGCATCTGTATTATGAAGCTCAACTGAAAGAGAAAGAACCTTGGCTGTGATTGTTTGACAGGCTTGCATCACCCTTTTTTTGCTACTTCCAACTTCTTATCTACTAAAAGTTCAATGAAAGTGAAAATAAAAATAACAATAATTTATTATGATATATTGTACCCCTTATTACGTCTTTAACAAAAACGAAAGGGCAAAAACCAGGCGACATATCATTTTTAAAAAATTGTATGTCAAAAATTAGAACGTTTCGGGCCTAGACCCATCTTCAGCTAAACAATCTGAAATGACAATAGTGAAAACATTAATAAACTAGACCCATCATTGACTAAAACAATCTGAAATGACAATATTGAAACCTAAACTAGAGAAACTGTTATCTCGACAGTGGCACACATGAGAATGAAAGAAAGTGACAGGAGTATGGGGAAAGGTTCTAACTAACTATGTGAAGAGGGTGAGCGCTCTGCATGTCATTAAGCTGAGGCTTTAATTTGTGGATGTAGAGGGACTCTAAAGTTCTAAGTTTAACTGAATTACTGGAATAACCTAATATGGTAAAGTCTGATGCAGAAATTGATGAATTGCACTGAAACTCTGTGTGAGACCTTATTGAGGAATGGGAAGGATGGCAAAGGCGTGCACTTGTTCTATGACTTATTCCTGCATGTTCCGACCGCCTTACACGCAATGTGCGGCTCGTTGAGCCCACATGTGCAGATGCACATTGTGCACAACTGTATTTATAAACAAGGCAGGAGCGGAGACATTCAGGAACATGCAGGAATAAGTCATAGAACAAGTGCACGCCTTTGCCATCCTTCCCATTCCTCAATAAGGTCTCACACAGAGTTTCAGTGCAATTCATCAATTTCTGCATCAGACTTTTCCATATTAGGTTATTCCAGTAATTCAGTTAAACTCAGAATTTTAGAGTCCCTCTACATCCACAAATTAAAGCCTCAGCTTAATGACATGCAGAGCGCTCACCCTCTTCACATAGTTAGTTAGAACCTTTCCCCATCCTCCTGTCACTTTCTTTCATTCTCATGTGTGCCACTGTCGAGATAACAGTTTCTCTAGTTTAGGTTTCAATATTGTCATTTCAGATTGTTTTAGTCAATGATGGATCTAGTTTATTAATTTTTTCACTATTGTCATTTCAGATTGTTTAGCTGAAGATGGGTCTAGGCCCGAAACGTTCTAATTTTTGACATATAATTTTTTAAAAATGATATGTCGCCTGGTTTTTGCCCTTTCGTTTTTGTTAAAATTGCGTTGCACGCAGAACTTACCGATAATTATTACGTCTTGATTGATATAACATTTCTTAACCCTGCACTGTTCTAAAAAAACAAATCTTTGCACTTCATATGCCAAATTCAGAAGTTTAAATGTTAATGGTGTTATATACGATTTTCCATAAACGATGTTAAACGATGTTTTTTTAAAATTATGGTAACGTTTACACGATGTTAAACGATGCTTTTTTAAAATTATGGTAACGTTTACACGATGTTAAACGATGCTCTTTAAAATTATGGTAACGCTTCTTGGAAACAATTACTCTGGTGAACAAGCGGTCTAAAATTTTTTAGGTTCCGACGTCTAGTAGACTTTAGCAACGTACAGCTCCACGTAGGATCGAGTTCTCTTATAATCGTATCCTGCAGCGCTCCGGCCCAGCTGCAGCCAAACCTCTTTGAACCTCAAATCAAGTAAGCTCGAGGGCTTTCGAGCACTTTGGAGGCCTGGAATGAAATTTAAAATCTCGCTCAAAAACATCTGTAAAGCTTCATTAAGTTAATTTGTGCACAACACTAGCAGCATGCAAACCTTGAGCGGACTATTTACATGCAAAAAATACTTCAATAACGTTTTCATAAGTAGTTTCATATGATTTTGGAACATGTCTCGGTAAAAATAACTCGAGCATCATCACTGAAGCGAGTATCGACAAAAGTGTGTTAAATGATCGGTAGTCAAATAAACGTTTGAAAATGTAAGACCATCACTTGTTAACGGTCTTCCATATTTGTCGCACCTTGTTTCATTAATGATTCCTGAATCAAGCATTCGGTAAAAACATTTTTTTTAAGTTAATCTACGATGCTAAATGAGTCGTAAGCCCATTGAATATTAGCTCTATGAATTATTTCCCATAGTTAAAATTGACCTTTTTATTGAACAGTTTTCTTGCAAGAACAAGCCTGCTGAAGTCGCAAGTCAGCTCACTGACCTGTTTGCTGCGTTTTGATTCATTTGCATTTATTTAATAATTTATGGAGCGCTTAATAAATATTACTTTTAGTTGTGAAAATGAAGTCAAGATAAAAATTGTGGCAAAAAATACTCAAACATAGCAAGTTACAATGGAAGTGAATGAACTCAAATATTAAGGTTATCAATATTTCTTTTTTTATCAAACTGAAATGTCATTTCCATAGTTTCACTAAACTGAAAGGATTCTAATCAATGTCTTGATATTGCCGTGACCCTTCGTCACTTTCCTTGACTTTCTGCTATGTTTGTAATTTTTTTTTCGGTTACAGTCTTAATCACTAGCAGATTTTTGACTTACATCAATTGAAATATTTTTGCTTGAAAATTAGGTGTCATTAATTATAATTTCGAATTTCAGATACGGTCCTTTTTTCATTTGCTCACATAATAATTTAACTTCACCTTTATTCTCATTCTGCATCCAATATTAAATTTACCGCCACAATCTAACCCCAATATAACAGTCAGGGTCGACTGTTAGATAGTGAAGGTGCAATCCATCTAAGTCTGCTGGCTTGGTGTCATTATTTTGGTATTCTGGTGAAACAGTCAAGCGGTGCAGTACCTCAGATTTGCCGCATCCAGAACGGTATCCTCTATTTCATAAAAATGAAGTATATAACCGCTCTCATCCTAAGTCTGTTGGCTTGGTGTCCTCATTTTGGTGTTAGGGTTAAACATTCAAGCAGAGCAGTAACTTAGATTTGCAGTATTCAAAACAGTGTCTTAAAATTGAGACTTCCCCAAAATCAGCCTATTTAATTTATTTAAGTATCATCCAAAGCATGAAAAAGAATTCTATAACCACTCCCATTCTAAGTCTGCCAGTTCGGTGTCCATGTTTCGGTACTCAGGAGATACAGTCAAGAAGAGCAGTACATCCGATTTGCATTATCCAAAACGGGATCCTCTACATCATGAAAGTGAATGATGTTACTACTCTCGTTCTAAGTCTGCTAGTTCGGTGTCCATATTTTAGTACTCAGGTGATACAGTCAAGCAATGCAGTACCTCAGATTTGCAGTATCCAGAACGGTATCCCGTATCGAAAGCCTCTCCCTGCTGGCTTCGTTATCACACTCCCCTCTCGCCCCCTCTTTTTTACGGGCCCTGCCCCGCCCCGCAGGCCCCCACGCCCGGCTCGTTATCGCGCCAACATCAGGTCGCGGCGCAGACAATGGACCGTCTCTTCACTGATCGCCCATCTGTCAACTTTATTTAGTTTCATTTGGTGCTGCGGTCAGCGTGGGAGGTCCCTTCCTCCCCTCCCCTGTGCTCTTTGGCCAGGCCCTGTGTGTGCTGGCGCCCTTCATCCAGCGTCCTTTCTGTGATTAGCACTCTTCAGTCAGAGTCCCTCGTCTGATTTGGACATTTCGCGCAGTATAATTCATCCAGGGTTCTTTCTATAATTAGCACTCCTCAGTCAGCATCCCACGTCTAATTTGGACATTTCGCGCAACTTAATTCATCCAGCTTCCTTTCTGTGATTAAAACTCTTGAGCCAGCATCCCTTTCCTAACTCTAAACCTTTCTGCAACATATCCTTCTTCAGTGCCATTTCTGTAACTAACAAACGACAGTCAGTATACTCGTCCTAATTCTAATACTTCCAGTAACACATCCTTCTTTAGTACCCTTTCTGTAACTAACACAATTAAGTCTCCTTTTACTCGAACACCTTTCACCCGAACCTTTTTCTCACCTTTTTATACCCGAACATTTCATGCACCATATTCTTCCTTCACTCTCCTGTCTGTGGCAGACCTACTTCAGCCTGTAACTATTTCCTAAGATAGAAAGTTCATGCAACATTTCCTACCTTCAGCACCTTTACTGTGATTAGCGTTCTTCAGCTGCAGTATTCCTTCTCTAACAAGAACCCTTTTGAACCCTAACCTCTGTCTGGTGTCTTTTCTGTGATTTGTATTTTTCTTCCTATTCAATCTCCACTTGAACAATTGATGCCTATGTTCGAGAACAGAATATGAGACTTTGTAATATTTTAAATTTCTGGTATACCAGACAGAGGTCACTGGGTCTTAAAGTGTGAGTTTCATAACCACTATAAGTACTTTTTATTTACTTGCCTCCGCAATTTGTGTGCAATTTGCTGTCTCAGAGCGTCGTCCATTTTTTCAAAAAGTGTTCCGAGACACTGCTCATTTCATCATTCTCTTCTTCGATTATCGACAGCAATTATGAAATATCGGAAGTTTCGATATCCATTGTCCACATTAATTGACTTCAGGCAAAAGTGTCTGGAAACATAATTCGACTGAGATTTGCCGCGCAATAGTTCATAGTTAAAACCAAATATAAATTGAAAATCGTACAGAACAAGAGACTAAACATATTGCAAGTATAGTGCTAGCTTTTACTAGTTGTTTATTTGTGTTTAGATGATTGTTCATTTTAATTATTTCCAAAAAATGGTAAAAAAGAGTATTTTGGTACTAAGGAATCAGTTTGTGATCATCTCTGTACGGAAATCAACACACTTTTAGAGCAAGGTTTTGCACAAACTGTTATCAAATAGAAAGGTTTTTGCTAATTAAATATAGTTCTATATAAATAGACTCTGTGTTTCTATCTTACGGTGACTCAATAATATAACAGATTAACAGAGCAGCGAGCAAAATAAAACATTGATTTCTATGCAGTGAAACATACTAATTTGAGGGCAGTACAGACTGAGTACAGTTCGCATGTCCTCTCTTCAACATAAATGAAAAAATACTCGTCTTTTTGTAAAACGCAGGGAGGTTCCTCAGAGGAAAAATGTCAGGCCACTTGAGAGAATTTCTTTGTGTTTAATTGGCGGTTTTCTTGTCTCTTTTGTCAGCAGTTGACGATCTCTATCTACTCTTGCTGTAGCTGAAAGCTCTACGCACCGAACCGAGTAAACCGTGTCTGACTATGGGGCTGCAAGGAATAAGCAGTCAAGTCCAAACGTAATACTGCGGCTGAGGCTTGAAGCTATGCCGTGCTGTAAATTCTCAATCATGGGTTATTTCACGACTAGAAATTTGGGTTTTGTGTAATCAGTGCAGTTTTCGAAGCGTGAAGAATAGGATGAATACAATTTTTAGCAGTTCGAAGAACTGCAATTATTAAGCGCCTTGCTGTCCCACACGAAATTCGCTTGCGTAGAGCAGACAACGGAAGTATGATAGTAATGCCAATTTAGTTGCCGAAGTTATGAATTATGAAATTAGTAATAAGTGCAGTGATGCAAAATTAGAAATAATTCACATTTTACCGCGTTTTAATGTTTTCATAACAAGGGTTAAAATTGAAATTAAGATTCTATCAATTCGAGAAGTTGATGTAACACGTGGTGTACAAACATTTACTGCTTCCCTACACCTGCAGCACACAGCTTAATCCATTTCGGAATTCAGCGAGCTTGCGTCCTTACATGATTGTGAGAACTGGTTTAATTTATTCTGGGCATTATGGATTGCGCAAATTTATACTTACGTTTGTACCCAAATCTACGAGCTTAAACCATAGTGCACATCACCCAGACTACCCACTCAAGCAACGGACCCACGTGTCAGAGGTCCTGTGGAGACCTTATGTCACTGTTCTATACCTTATGTCACTATTATATGCTTTAGGTCATTTTTGAACATATTTCGATAGGTGATAAAATTGTTTTCACTCCACTTAAATACAGTCTCTTTTTCCTCAAACAAATCTCTACTAATAATTTTGCTGGTTTGACTAACTCAAAGGAAACGGTACTCTGGCTCTTCGCTCTCTACCCCCCCCCACCGTCGGTCACCTTATATACTGCGATAAATATCTTCCTTATTTCATCATAAATATATTCTCATAATTTCCTCATTATATATTCTCGCATGAGAAAACTAATTCTATCTCAATTAACGACTCTTAGAAAATCTTATTTCAGCCTCCACACAGAATAGACTATTACCAAGCTTCATTAGACCATTCAATTTTATTCGGAAGAACTAACCATATTACTTACTTCAGATGTTAAGTCTACGTATCATATCATTACTATAAAAATCCCCTATTATACTGGTGCCGACAGTACTGATGCCAGTTGCTCTATTGATATCATTAACATCAATATCATTTTTTATTAAGATTCGACAAACCAAATTTTCTCAAATATGGCCAACCTACTCGCTGCGCGTAACGCGATCGATCAGTCTACATACCTGTAATGCACTCACTGTTAAACGATATTTTAGTCTTCTTGCCCTCAATTTACTTGATGTAACACGACCATTCAGTCTACTAAATTACTTCTAATTTACTCGTTGTAACCCAACCATTCAGTCTACTAAATTACTTCCAATTTACTCGTTGTAACACGACCATTCAGTCTACTTAATTACTTTTAATTTACTCGTTGCAACACACCCATTCAGTCTAATAAATTAATTTCAATTTACTCGTCGGAACACGATAGTTGTCAGCGTTCCTCCATTTTATCCGCTGCAACACGATCATTCAGTCGACCTACCTCCAATTTACTCGCTGCAACACGATTATTCAGTCAGCGTTCCTCCTATTTATCTGCTGCAACACGATCATTCCGTCTACCTACCCACAATTTACTTAATAAAATTGTGACTTAAGTAAATTAAGTAAATTGAAAGTCAATCACTCAGTGCGAGGTATATGCCTTCCATCTGCAAGACTGCCAATAAAACTATTTTTAATTTAATACGGAAAATTCTTGTGCTTGTTATGATTCGATAAATAAATGCGCTCAAAAATCATATCACCAGCACACCTTTTTTCTCATATATGACTAATTAGCCCCAACGAGATGACTTCATGTCCTTCGTTCCTGAAAGCGATCATCGCATAACGGCGGTCACAAATTATCATTTGTCTCATCAAACACACCTCCGTGAATGGCTCCTGGAAAACTGGCACCTACCACCGCTGATTAACTTGGGTAGGCATGGAATCTGATACGCTAGGCTTTCAAGCGTCAAAGATTCTCATTATTCCTATTTAAAGAGGTTTTTGCACAGTTGCATCGCTGTTGAATTCTATTCGCAGACTCATCGCAGATCGTGATTTTCACTCAAAAATTCTGCGCTTTGGCAATCGAGATATAGTGCTTGCCCTGAGTGAAGGTATGGCGCAGGTTCATAGGTTGAGGCTCAGACTGATGTCCAAACTGGTTGAATTTTTTATTTGCTCCTTGTTTCATTGTGACCTTGGCTTAGAATGAGACCTAGTTTAAACGACGCGTGTTAAAGGAGGAGCCTTTGGTTCGAATAACGATGTTATGGAGGGAACGTTTATGCCTTTCAATTTTGCTGGACTTGGAGAGTTAGTCTACTGCTGCAGGGGAGTTCGCACGTCATTAATACAAGTATACTCATTAAAAATGGGATAAAAGGTCTTTCATCGCATTCCCGGGACTCACTGCTGTAGTATTCATACAGTATCGTTACCGCGACTAAGCAGTAGACGTGCTGTGACATATTGTATGAGGTAATGTCTGTTTTACCCTAATTTTCTCGCACTGTGGCAACGGACACTTCTGCAGAAATTCCGGCAGTAAATTCCTTCGAGCGCCCCCAAACAGGAGCCACTTTTCACCAGTAGTGGCTCCAGGCAGTTTATGTAGGAGTAGTCCTCGGCCAGTTTTAACTGCCCTGAGCTGTTCGTAAGCACGATCGATTCGCTGCACCCTGAACTAATAGCGTAATGCACAGCGCTGAAGTGGCCCTAAACTCCTCTCACTGCTCTGATCTGCGACAAACCGCTGGCGATACAACGTTTTTCTACTGGGTGCAGAGCAAGGGACTGATTATCACTAATTCCATAAACGAATACTTGAACATATAAACATGATATAAGGCACAAATAGATCATGTATCAATTATATATAATCCCTCAATATTTTATTTATAAAACTTGGTTTAAAATCGAGAAAGTTGTAGAAATGTCTGGCGGAATAATCTGAGTTGAAAATTTCCCATCTTGAGCGTACTAAGCTCATCTGTTGAGTAGCTTTCTTTTCATGAGAGAAAAGCTCTTTCCTCGTTCTCTAACTCCGTCGAACTATACAACTACAGTTATAAAACTACTGTTCCCCACTTAAATCCTCTTGTCATTTGAACATACGAGTACCGCGCGGACGTGAAACTACTTATATTGCTGTGAGGGCACCAACTCTTCACTCATATTTCAGTGTTCGTGGCGGGGTCAGGATTCCCGAAAGTGAGAGAAGGAAAATTTATCTACTAGGATATAATGTGCGTAGCAACGAGTTCCTTACTAATTCATTTCAAACGCTTAAATGAAGTTGATTCTTTATTAATGACTAAATTTTCACAGCAATATACGTGAATTACTTAGGGTAATGATTACGTTCGACAACCTTACGCTCATGGAGTTATTCGAGTAACCTTGGAGCAGCAAATGTAGGCAAGACAGTTGGAGACAGGCTGGCATTAAGATTTGGTGGGAGGATTAATGGCTAATAGCATGAGGGCTGGTTGTTAGGATGGGAGAAATATGGAGAGTGAGAGAGAGAGAGCATGAAAGATTGAACAGTGCCGAATTGGAGAAGATGATGTATAACAGAAGAAGTTGATGGAAGAGTAGTTCGAGATAGAGCTTTTAGCGCTAGGAGCTCTTAGGAGTAGAGAAAGAAGAGACGAGTCAGACCTACACATAAAATTTGTGCGATAAAATTTTGAGATGTCTTTTTTGCTGAGCGAACTGAAATAAAGGAGGTGTTGAACTTTATTTTAGATTTTATTCCATTCGTGTTTAGTTGATAAAATACAAATGGCCCATCATGGGACAATTACCAAAGTAAAATTCTGTCAAGTTTTTCCTTACTATTCGGTTTTCCACTTGCGACTTGTGTTACACATCACTTGGCTCTCAGAGTATTTTTTAACAGAAATTTTTGAGCAACTAAGTGCAGTTGCTTTTAATAAAGAATAGCAGAGATTGATGGATCAATATTGATGAAAACTAATTTTGAAAGAATTTGAAGTGGCTTCTAAGACAATATTTTGAGGGAGCCGCATCAAATCAGAGCTATTTTTACTGATATTCAAAACGTGAGTTTCTGCAGGGAAATATAGTTACTACTCATTGTTTCTGTAACGGAGTGTGGCTCCCTATCGTAGCGATTGTTTTGGTTCACTTCGTGCAGACCAAGGTATTTTTAAGCCTTCACTGGATGATCATTCAGTTTTTGTGCTCTAGGTTAATGAGGTAAAGCTTCTCTATTTGTTTTAAAAACAAGTAAACTGGAAAGAGTTTTTGATCATTCAAAATAAACCTCGTTATTTTTTTATATATAGGCGCAAAGAATGCGACCTCAGTGCCCCTGCATAGTTTAATTAAATGCTCCCAGAATTAAGAATTAAGAAGCTCCCAGTGTAGGTGTACGATTTAGTTCCTCGGCTTATAGTGAAAGTTTCCCGTTATGAAACCAAACATAACTCGCATTTTAACGATGCTAATCCACATGCTTGTTGGGCTTCAGATATTTCATTATTTTGATCTCAAGGACTGTTACTTTTTTGCCTGCATCGCGTTCAGCGCTTACAATTTTTCGAATGACGGTTGGAGGGTACTGGTAGAAAGATGATCATTTGTGAGCACTAGAGTTCATTTCTTCGGTTTCGATTTAATCTAGAAGTAGCGTTAGCTTGCTAACTCAATTGCTTACTCAGTTATTGGTGTTTTTGTTTCAGGTTGTCGTCAAGATTTCCGTAATTCCACGTTATTCTTCAATGAACATCAAAGAAATCAGTAAAAATTACTAGTGCTTCAAAAATCCTTCCTTATCATTTCTGAATTGAATGCTGGGCGGTAAAAAACGACGTGACATAGGAATTGGGGAAAATGACGACATCCCACAAACAAAAAGACAAAATTAAGTGTAGATATAAAAACCTCAAAGACGTTACAATGCAGCAATAAAAATGATAATATCCAGAGTATAAACAAGAAAGCAAGGGTATGGGCGGCAGAAGGAGAAAGAGGGGGGATGAGAGCAGGAGAGTAGGAGTTAATCAAGTCGAAGTGTGGGTACCCCGCGGCCGGGTGACACTCAACTGACGCTGACCATGATAGATCAGTGTGGGCTGAGCCCAAGTTGCGACTCCGGCTCCGTGCATGAGACGCGCTCTCGGTGATGGGACTCAAAAATGCCGGGCGAGATTCCTGGAATATTCTAGTTGGTATTCTTTGAGGATTGGGTTGAGAGTATCCATAGGGTACAATTAATAGGGAATGATTATTTTTTGTTGGTGGATTCCTCTTTTTAAACTGTGCCATTTATCTTTAAAAATTGGGATTGGTGTCTTACCAATAGGGATTGGAAATGTGATAAAACTATTTTTGTTGGGGCTATAAACATGCGAGTCATGTGTCGTATTCTATAACGAACAGATTGGTGTTGCACATATATTGCTTTTTTCAAGTAATTACAGTCAAGGTCTTGAAATGTAGGTGGTCGTATATCGTGAGACTTGGGCTCATTCAAATTCACTGAAAACCATTGAGAAAAATCAATTTATTCTTTCGCTAATTTTTGTTCATAACGCCAACTGAGGTTTTAAAATTTATTAATAATATGAGCTAAATGAATATTAGCGTGATAAGGAAACATGTAGCGACAAGGAATAAAAAAATACTTCGGGTATATTGGGACTGAAATAGACTCAGCAAATTTGAATGTACTCAGCTATTGAAATCATATAAAATGCTTCATGAAATAATTTGCGGAATAACGTTAACTTTTCTTCCATGACTATACTTATTTTAGATTCAAATTTTGCACATACCTAGATAATTTTTACGAGATTCGGAGTCAATAACATCGATAATACTTGAATACAGTACACGGATCGGCAAGTTCCTAACTCGCGAAAACAAAGCGCACGATTTGAATAATGGCTTAATGGTTATTTCAAAGCCATCAGTGTCGATATAAAAATCTGTCAACAACCACATCCGTGGCTCAAATATGAAAATTTTCTGACGTACTCATGAATTCTACTGTGTATTATTTTTAGAGAGTACCTACTGGTATAAGCATAACCCGGTTGTAAATGACCTATGGTCCAAAAGTGGTATATGAAATTTAAAATTGACATCTATGGAAACAAATTTCTTTAAATATGATTAAAATGCCCTCGAAACTATTTTAAATACTGAAAATAAACAGTTGTCATCTGTTTGCACATTGAAGTTGAGATGCTGAATTCCATTTTTTATTGCATTTTTGAGTGATTTGTTGAATACAAACTAACGAATGTCACTTACTGGACAGTGAAGGAAATGGTATATGCCGATGAAAATTTCGCATTTGTTGAATACAAACTAACGAATGTCACTTACTGGAAAGTGAAGGGAATGGTATATGCCGATGAAACTTTTGCAACGATTGTAGCACACCTTAGATACGTTCACAACAATAAAGAATAGAGTTAACGACCTTTAGTTGGCAAAGGGAATATTTAGTATCGTACCTTTGAAATTAATTAGTATTAAACTAGTGAAAACAAATTTTCTATTTTATTTCAAGCGTGTGAAAAATGACTTATCGATTTGAATGCTATCATAATATCATACTTTCATGTCACATAGTGTGTGATAACACTACTATTATTATCACACACTTGAACTAGGCCTCTGTTACCACGTTTAATGTGATTTTAGAGGAGAGTGTCATTTTTCACCGATCAATAACGAAAATAATCCAATTAATCGTCGTTGTTCGCTGATTAATACATGGAGAAAAACGAGTGATCATCGTTTTTCACCGATTAATACATGGGAAATAATACGATTAATCGCAGTTGTTCACAAATTAATACGTGGAAAGTAACAGGGGCTGCTGTAGGCCTTTAAATAACGGAAGATGCATCAAATATGTAAATAAGGGAGGTTATTCATTGATAATGACGCAGAAGTAATGGATACGTAAATAATGCAGATCACTGTCGCGCGATAACCTCACTTACTGGCTTTTATGCGAACTGGAATACGTTTTTTGCCAATGCTAGCTGATGAAAATTGAAAAAGTGAGTCAACTTTTACAAAAAATTCTGAGGGAAATGAATTGTGAAAAGGTGGACTTGTCTCTAAAAGCTCCAACTAAAGCATTCTGATCTGCGCTTCACAGAATGAATCTTATTTTGAACCTGTTTTAACATCGGTATAATAACATTGGTGCAATAAACATCGGTGCATGAGATTCTACGTTGGTGCAATAAGCATTCAAGTTCACATTTCTTCACCATTTTTGTCAATATTCAAAATAAATATTTCAACATTGTTTATTCTAGAAAGCTTTTAGAATAGCATCTATTAATAACAATTTCGTAATGAATTTCTGCAACCCTTTCTCAAAAAGGTTTTGGTTTCTGCATTGTACATATTTGTGTAATTTTTACAGCATCCTTTTTAATTTTTTCTCTTCAGAAACCTGTTCTATTTTCTTCCACTCAGTCATGAGCAGATATGTATAGAGTCCGGCGATCTAAAGGGATTTATGTTCATGTTATCTTCAAGCAGAGTTTATTGTTGTGTCAGTTTTGCTTGCGATACTCAAGTTTTTAAACAAACTTCGAGTGTATCCGACGTATAGTTTGCAGCACACCAACTGGTTGTGCAAAAAACTCAGGGCGGTAAAAAATTCAGGGTTGTGCGTTGAAAATTCAGGGTTGTGCGTTAAAAATTCAGGGTTGTGCGTTAAAAATTCAGGGATGTGCGGTAAAAATTCAGGGTTGTGCGTTGAAAATTCAGGGTTGTGCGTTAAAAATTCAGGGTTGTGCGTTAAAAATTCAGGGTTGTGCGGTAAACAGAGTAATGAAATATTCAGGGACGTCACTGCACAGGAACCAAAACAGAGTCATGGGACGCTTAAACGTGTGTGAAGGATAGACCGTAGAGTGACACAGCTGCAGTGCTGATGAGACTCGGCTGTAACTTTTATTGTTATTTATATCTATAAAAATGCATTTTAAAGTAAAATAAAAATGCATTTTTTAAAGTAAATTTAAATAATACAGACTTTTACATTCTATAGAAAATCGAGTAAATATATTACGTAGAGTGACGAAGACTGGGAATGGAGTTATGAAAGTTCATCCCGTAGAGATAAAATCATGGCGCTGGCAGTTGCCAGTGAATGGGATGACAATTTAGCATCTTTAGTCAAGATCTCCCTGTGCGTTTGTGACACTCACAGCATATCAAGAACATAGCCAACGTTTTATCGTTTTTTTCTGCAATTTGATTGCCCTCATCATGGCCACACAAATCAAAGTTACGTCTTCCAAGTTATGAGCACGATCAAGTAAAGAATGTCTTCTGAATTTATTCATTTGGTGATTATATTTTAATAAATCATGATTTGACATATCATGCTCGAAGAATAACATGCTCAGACATATTTATTCAGAGGTTTTTCAGGTGACTCATATCTGTTCACAACATGTTCATCATACATACGGCATATATGGAACAAATTAACTATGTCTCCTTATTCTAAATCGTTTCAGAGCAGCGGAGATTATCGGATAAATTTTCGTTCTTATGCAGCAGTTAAGCTTGGCAAACATTTTCTCTCTGCTGGCAGTATACTGGGGGTGGGTTTTCGGTACGTCACTGAGACCAAGATTTAATCCTGTTATGGCCTTAACTGAGTTCCATTACAGTGCTCTTTTACATATCTGTGTTATTTTGTTGAAAGTTTAGGAACTTAATTTTTCTGTCACAGTACTGATGTAACCGAGCGCTTTTTCAGTGCGCTCCGTATAAAGTTCTGATATTGAGGTTAAAAACTCAACATTTTGTGGTGAAGCACTTTATTTTCTCTTTGAACCGTGCCCAAGTGTTCGATCCTTATGGTTTTCTGTGGTGTACATGTTTATAAGTGAAGTGTTCTGTAGTAGGTTTTTCTAAAATTAAGCACTTGCTCTGGTTTGAATTCCATTTTGACCTGATAATATCAGCACAAGATCTATGTGATTAAGATTTTGCAAAGACTCATTTAAATTGCCTTGTTCATGCTACGAATGGTTCTTGTTAACTTTTTTAGGGTTGGGTAATTCGTCCGACAGAAGGCACAACTGTTTAGCATAAAATGTTTTACGTCAAACGTTTCTACGATTTTGTGTATCATCACAGACTAGAGAGAAACTAACTTTAAATGTTACTCATATTAATGCTAGAGTACCCAACACAATGTGGACGCTCCACAGGATGGCGCAGGTTGCAATCATGCTCGACTACAACTCTGATTGTCCCTGTGGGGACGTTACCGTAGTTGCTAGGCACATCCCATGTCTGAGGAAGCTATGCTTTTCGTTAATGGGAGTTAAGCTCAAACTTTTTATCAGTACGATGGCCCATAGGTGTCGTGTTAATGAATCATTTTAACAGTTGCTACGAATTTGACTGCAGGGATTGTTAAAGTTCTGGCTATTTTGTGATAGGGTGTAACTTGAATTGTCAGTGCCAATCTAAGCTAGACATTTGGCTCAATGTCTTCCACTCCCAGCTTTTTTCCTTTTTCAAATACCATCTAGGTAAACGACATCGTTTCTACATAATATAACAAATGTGGGTCCACTCTTTCCTTGCTCCTATCACATCGCTGAAAATGTTGATAATCCAAATCTAGGGAGGGAACGAACTAAAATCTGTGAGCATTATAAATCTGAAGCTTCATTGCATTCGAATGTCAGTGCAACTACCCAGTCTAACTTTTTCGCTCCTGCATGCATGTTTTTCGCCGCTGGACCGATTTAAGCGATTAAATCGCTTAGGCGTCGAAAAACGCATACAGGCTGCGAAAAAGTTAGACTGGGTCATCGTCCTCCATTTCTACGCCCATTTTTGAATTTGAAAGGATTGCGAACAGAAGATAATTCCTTGAAAGATTCTTTGAAGTTCTAACGAGTTTCTGGAGAGAAAACAAAGGTAATCTTTGTGGTAAAATATTTCAGTCAGGAGTAAAGCTATTGTTGCTATCAAATAACTGTTTGAGGAAATTCTGGACTAAACATTGTTTATGTTAACAGGAATAAAACAATTCAAATAATAAATTATTTGTGTTAATGAATCTATAGTATTGAAAAACTATGATACTACTCATTCTTTTTGATATTCAGCCTCGGATCATGACCTGCTCGACGTATCAGAAAATATTAATAAACGGTAAAGGTTTTTTTTTTTCATTCCAAAACAAACTTGAATTTGTTCATCGCCTTGATCTAGCGTTCGCAAGGGTATCGCTGTCTGAGAAGGGCACAAAATTGCAATTGAAAAGCAGAAAAATTGTTCAATCTTTTTTATAATTTGCCAGAAAATAAATTTTTGGATTCAAAGTACATGGCTTTCAAAAGAAAACAGTCCGTGTTGACTGTGTTTTAATGTATTCACTGATGCCACATACTTACATTCTATTTACTCTCATGTACTATATATAATAGCATTCGCTAACTGCACCCCGTTCCAAGTAATGCAAAAAAACGCTCTCATAACAAAAACCCGGAGCAAGTCTTCACTTTCTAGTGTTAAGTTTGAAAGAAGTTCAATCAATTCATTTCAATTCGCCCCTATGATGACTTTTAATAGTTTCAGAAGATGGTGGAAAAAATTGCTTTAAATTTATATATCCACAAGATAATGGCCCGTTTCAACAGTAGCACGACACTACGTATATTCTTAATATTACAATTGGGGCATTAACGCTTCAAATTAAATGTACATGCAGAACGGCTACTTTGACACACCGTTATTTAGTTATATTCTAGTCGCAAGAAGTAATATTATATGTAAAGCCCCCCGTCTGTTCTAAATCACCTTAGTCGCAGAAGTGAAGTGAAAGACAATTCAATGAGTGGCGATTCAGTGTTCTGCTATCTGCTGTGGGCATCGTATGTGTACGCAATACTGCTCAGTCATCTTCAGTTCATTTTGTGACGCTAGCGTACGATTCTCGTTCGTATAGTACGGCTACAATAGCGTTCAGTGACTAGTAGTGTACCTACGTTGTCATAAATGACAGCGGTTTTTATCAGTTGGAACTAACTCTGAGTCTTTTTTGAAAACTGCTTTTACAGAAAAATTGAAACATGTTTTTTATATTCTTTCCATTACCACATATTTAAGGGATAGAATAAAATCACAATGAATTTCAATCACTTGATAAATTCAATTACCAAAATAGAAATTTGCAGACACTAATCAATTTGCAGTGCTCTGGTAACAGTTCAAAATTTGTTTAATAACAGACAGACCAAGAACGTTGTTTATTACAGACCAAGAACGCTGTTAAGATCGCTGACAGACCAGTGCTAAATCGACTGACACACCAGTTAGACCACATGCATCACCAGTTAGACCACATGCATCACCAGGTAGACCGTCTTTTTTTATCATTGCCACGTCTAGTTTGACCGTCCGTAACATTAGATCACTGGTAACATTAGTTAGATTGTCTTCAACATCAAATAGACTGCCCGTAACTTCAATTTGATTTCCCGTAACACAAATTAGACATTTTCTGCAATCATTTAGACCGTAATTTGATGAAGGACAACTGGAAATGTATGGTATGACGCTAGAGGCTGGAATTTCTAGGAGCCAGCGCAGAGACAGAAGCAACAACTTAGCTAAACAGTCAGAGTAGAATCCGTGGAGTTATTTTAATTTTTCTCATGTTGCATAGAACACTTGATTCTTAAACAAGAAAGGTGAAACAGTGAAGTAGATTATGACGATAAGATTTTAAAATGCCCAAATTCCTAAATTTTAATTTCAATAGATATTTATCTTTTTTATTTCATGTTGCAAAATTTCCAAATATTTCTTTATTGCACTTAAATTCATGGCTCATTTGGTTGAGTCAGAATATGCAGTACAGCAGTTATTTGAAAAATGTCGCTAAAAATTGAAGTCTAAAATGGTCCAAACTTCAAATTAACAAAAGGGTCAAATGACGTGATCCTAATCTCGCAATAGAGAGAAATCACGGACGTAAATATAGCTAACATGGAATTCATAATTCATACAAGCATAATAAGGTGTTAATTAAGTCTTGTTACGTTCCTTGGAACGCTGAGATTTAATTAAGGTATTATTAATTAAATCTATAAATGTTCTTTGGCTACCCAAACTTAATTCCTAAGCTCAACATCAACTTAGCATTAGTGCGGCATTAACTTCCAGTTTTATACAGGTGATTCAAACCTTAATTTTGAAAGTCGCTCCCAGCTGCGTAACTCAATTGCAGTTTTCGAATGAGAATCGAGACATGTTTCAAGTATTAGTTGGCTTGGGGCAAGTAGTTCACAACAAGTTAGTGGGAACACTAGTTTCACAGGACTAGTTACTGAGAACTAGTCGTTAATATCACGTGTTGCAACTAATAACTCTAAGTTAATTAGTCAAAACTTGTTACTCAAGAGGGGTTACTCAGAGTTGGTTAGCCTTGAGGAGTTACCTCACTCTAGTAACTTATTGCTATTTACTGAAAATTAGATGCGAAGTTTGAATGGCTAAGAACAGTTTCTACACAAATGCGTGTCCAATTATGATCGATGAACAACGAAGTGGTATTGAATTTTAGTTGTCATTTTGTGACTTGAAATAAAAAGTTCACTTTGCTGCATGAGTCATCACTTTCTGTGCAGTGTGTCCCAAAAAAACTATACTCGTTTGTCTTGTAAAGATTTTTTATTTGTTGAATATTTTATTTGCACCAAAGCAACATTTATCGCATGCAATCTTTTTATATCAGATACTTTTGTACGGGGTTTCAGGTATACTTTGTTCCAAGTATTTTTATATCAGATACTTTTGTACGGGGTTTCAGGTATACCTTGTTCCAAGTATTTTTATATCAGATACTTTTGTACGGGGTTTCAGGTATACCTTGTTCCAAGTATTTTTATATCAGATAATTTTGTACGGGGTTTCAGGTATACCTTGTTCCAAGTATTTTTCCAAAAAATTTTCAAGACTATTTTACACACATCCGTTCGGTAAAGACAACTTTAATTGCTGTATTTTGCCAGTTTCATTCCAACAAATTCGATGATAACTTCTCACTAACAAAGTCATGAGAAGAAGAGAAAAGGCTTGCGTGGATGGGAATGGAGGCAATGGCGAGGGTATAATAGACAAAAGAAAAGATAACTGTACAAATTTAGTCTGATAGTTTTCATTTCAACTGCATGTTTTCATTAAAAGATGAGTGTAGTGGTAATGAGGCTCTTGTCTGATTCATATCAGTGTAATGATTATTTCATTTCCTCGCACAAACATGTTGTTCGCTACCGACACTCACTTCATTACTGAATCCATATCGTTGAATTTATCTGAATAAAATTGACACCTCTCATAAGCTCTACTATGATATCTCAAATTCTAAAATTAAAACACTTTTTCCAAAACAATGATATATTTAAGTTATTGAATAATATCAATTTAAACATGACCGCGTCTAATAACCGCACAAAAGCATCTGAAATAAAAAGATCATATGCCATGAACGTAACTTAGCTACAAATAAAATATTCAACAATTAAGCAATTCTTTGCAGAAGAAATGGTATACATTTTTTGGGACATAAAACACCACATAGCTTTATTGCAGTACATTCTTACTTCACAAGTCAGTGAATTCAAATACTTGAACTGCATAAAAATGGGATCAGAGACACTTTCCTTTTTGTTGACAATGTCTGTCTAGCGTTGCGGGAGACTTGGTTGTCGAACCATAACCTAAATCTCATGAAGTTATAACAGCACGTGAGATGAGGAATATTTTGTCCGAATATGAGAACTATACTATATCGGAATCTAAAACGTACCTTAAATAATGTTCAACACTCACCATGGCATGTTGAACCTAATTGATACTTAATTTTATAATGAATGAGACAGCTTTCACACATCACAATGAAATTTAATTTCTACGAGTGCAAACTCGTTAAAAAAATGGCAGGATTAGATATAGGGCCAACTGAGCTTCAACATGGCTTTCCCATGATTTCCCATGCTATTCTATGGCTTTCCAATACTTTCCCAAGTCTCAACCGCTGATATTCTATTCAACCTAATCTAACCTACCAATACACGTGATATTCATTCCGACTCCCAATCTGCTGGGCACCGAAAATTGTGGAGTTGATGAAGCTTAAAAGCAACTTCGGCCGACAGAGAGGTGCGTTCCGCTTCATTTGCAGCAGAACTATCAGGAGAGTTGCGGCCATCTTTTAATCGCTGATTCTTTATTTGATCCGGGACTCCGTCGAAGATTCGCATCTTCTTCCACAGACATTTTTGGGCGAATTGAAATACCAGAAGCTCTAAGTTTTCTTCAGAATTGGATTCCTGAAGATGAGAGTAGGTTTCAATCACTGCAGATGTTGTACTCTCGAATTAAAACACTTCTGCTTCAATGCTCATCTAACGGAACTGAAAGTGCGTTTGTTAAATTATTACATTGCGGTGCAGCTTTTTGATTCTCAGAGCCTATTGTTCAAAAAAGTGTCATAATAATACTTGCTTCTTTAAAAATTCTATTGCATGTTTAATAAAAAGTTTTTGATACTCCAGTACTTCTTTGAGTAGAAAGACCATGTAAAAAGGCCGCGATGAATTTCTCCTGGACAAAGTTACAGTATTAGCGATTGTGCACATTTACTCTGAAAATTTCATTTAACTGCTTTCTACCATGTCTTCGCCAAACTTACTTGCATTTAAATTTATTTTGTACACTCGGGTGTGCGCATAATTTCCCAAGTTATCGTATTTATATAATTTTCCAAAAGATTTCATTTTCGCCTCAAAATTCTTCTGTGCCCTTTCTATATGCCGGGCAATATCATCTTCCATTTGGCCGAAGGACAGGCTGCCAGAAATTTATGTTTCAGCTTATTTTTAATTTATTACTAACGCTTGTGAGAGGAAATACGGCATAGAAGTGTGCCTGCACGCTTGTGAGATTGATATTCCTGAAAAGATGAAAATGAGCCTCAACAATTGCAAATATGTTTTTAACCAATCCACCAGACCGATCTATCGCTCATTTTATGAAGGGAAAAATTTAGTCGAGTAGCACTTGTGAGATCGCTTCGCTCGTCTAACTGATGTTGAGAGATGCTATCTCATACTTAGAAAGTGATTTAACTGTGTGGTAGCACAGTACTCACGCCATAAACAACGGAAAATAACAGTTAGGTTTGCTGCATGGTTGTTGCCAGTGATCGTGTGGAAGAGTTGTGTGATTTTGTCATAATTTATGTAAACAACATTTTTAGTCATAATATTCTTCAGCACTCTTAAATTTTCTGGACGAATTGATGAAACGTGTTTTATGATGCACTTTCTCACACGTATACTTGTTCTGTGCATCTAAAGCGTGATGCAAAATGATCAAACATAAATTTAAAAAGTTTTAACTGAGACTACTACAAAGCTCGTATGTTTTGTAGCTAAACTCTAGTAAATCAATAATACTTGATCAAGGCAGCAAGACTATTAATGAAAAGGTTGCCGTAAATATCTTGAGCCCGATTACCAGGAAGAACATTCTTTTCATTACGAGGTTCTCAGAAATTTATAAATTCAGAACACGATGAAAATACTTTCAATAATAGGCTTCCATCAATATAAAGAGTTAGCCTAGAGAGCCCGAACTCTCTTGCCGCTTTTTTACTTTAGTGCACAACTGAGTGTCGACACTTTCAGTACTACGGCGTTTATAAATCTAGGAAGTTATAGTAGAATGCCGATGTCTGCCTTAAGAAAGTTCTTATAATTATAGAGAATTGGGACAGCAAATTAATGGCTTGAATCGCACGATTTTCATAAATCTGAAGAGTTAGAACAGAACATCGATGGCCTCGTAAAAAAACTTATAAATTCGGTAGCAGGAGACCCTTACAGCCGGCGTCTGAGGAGAACGAGCTGGTATGACTTATTTTATAGGCACATCATGAGAACATTTCTCGCGTTTGTAAAGCAATATTTTATAGGCTCATCATGAGAACATTTCTCAGGTTTGTAATCTAATCATAGGGCTGTCAATAAGGACTCGCGATCTCTATTAAGTAGGCCCATTAAAGGTGTATAACAGCAGGCAGCCTCTTAAGGGCGCTAGCACCGCCGCATGCCGCGCATTCTGCCCTCACACAGCCAGCTTGGCACGGCCGGCCTCCTCTCTCGCCCGGCTTTTTGCGCGCCAGTCGAAAGTTGCGTGCGCTCTGCAGCTGCCTTCGAACACTGATGCATGTCACCGAATTATTTGCTATTGCTCGACTTATCAGGAGTTGGAGCAGCTATTGTGAACACTTCTTATGTGGTCCCAAGTAAGAGGTAGTTAGTTTAACGGTTAGCTCATGCCATGAGGTAAGCATTTGTCTAAAAATTCGTCGTGGAAACGTGATCGGCAAATTTTTCACCACGAACAAATCATGTTACTTATTTTTCCTCTCAGTGATGACTTCACCACCATTCCTTTTAATAAGTTAGCTATTAATTTTCTCGATCTACATAATACTGCCAATTTAGGACTCACACTGATTGTACTTTCGACAACATCGGTACTGAGGCTGAAATTCAACGAACTTTTCGTCTTTTGCTCCACTTATAGAGTTTGTAATAAATTGAGAGCAAAAGTACCAACTTTACGCAGAGCAGATGAGGGCGTGATAATTCTTTTTTTGCCACTGTTTTTAATACTGTTAGTTTAATTGCAAGAAGATCTTCATTTAAAAAAATACTGCTACAATTTTACAGCGTGAAATCATCCATGTTTAAGCGGACGTTGAGAGCTGAGGTATTTGAGGACGGACGTTCATTATGGAATTAGCACAATAATTGATAAATGCTCGAGAGTTCCCGAAAAAACTTGACTTGGAGATACCAAACTCACGGGTGTCAACAAACCTCATCTTATATAGTAGGCCAATACTGATGAAAACTCATACATAGTATAATAGTTTGATAACTTCACGCAGTGCATTGCCGTTGTATTTTAAAAAGGTGCCATGTAGGATGCCGGTAACTATATAGTGTCTAGAATTCATTTGAACAGTTGATCTTCTAATACCAGCCGCGATAAAGATAATTGCAACAATTGTTGTGAATTACTTGTGAATTTGTTGTGAATTACTTACATATTAGCAGAGATCTGTTTAAGGATATATCTATAGAGCTGCGTAATGCACCTATTTTTGGGACACAAATTATTATGATTGCAGCGAGTGTTTTATGCTGCCGTGTAATACATTTACCATGTGATCTAGATCGCACAGCAATAGCAGGCATGTGTGGCACTGTGTAATGGAGCTACTATATGGAATCACTATTGCATAGTAGTAACAGGTATGAGTAGCGCTGTGTAATAGATCTACAATTGGATCACTATCGCACTCTTGTGGCAGGTATGCGTAGAGCTGCATAACGGAGTTAATTTGTATCTAAGACACCATAAATGACACAGCTGCTGCAGGTAAACGCGGCGCTGTAAAATACGGTTTGGTGATTTACGTGTATAATACAGCTGTAAAATATGTGTGGCGCTGTATAATGGAGTTGCTGCTGAGCTGAGGAAGGTGTTGGCGGCGTTGTAATTAACGGTCTGACTTTACTGCCGTCATTTCCTGCTGCCGAACAACACTCTTGAGTATAATGACTTCATTTACATAAATACTATTTACTCCATGAAGAACCATATAGATGACAGGCCTCATCATCTGACCCTGATTCTCAAATTGTTCCTGAATGTCAGCATGTTTTCGTGAGAGGGAAATAATTCCTGCAGATTCGTGAATGTGTAAATGCATGCAGAAAATTTTTATACCATTGGAATTTAATATTCAAGTTGTAACGTATTTGATTTGCCGAATTTATCCTTATTTCGTCGTTGTGTTCTTTGTGGTAAAAACTTTATGAGAGAATGAAAACTCGTACAGGAACAGGACAGTGATGCGAATTTTTTAAGATAAAGAGAATATGTTGTGAAACGAACGCGAGTCTGATTACCCGATACTGAGATGTATACTTTATTATTATTCCTTTTTTAGAATTTCCTTAAGCATTTGAAATTATAGAACGTAGTATTATGAAAGAAGGAGTGAACACGATTTCTGCTTTTCGTTCACATTCATAATGAAGGTCGTACATAAATTTTGGTCAAGTCGGGCGTGTTTTGAATTTTAAATGAAAAATGCTGTGACTAAACGTAGTCAACGAAAATAAATCAATATTTCAGCATCACTTACGCCGAATTTAATATTTAGTGCTTTTTTGGTAATCGCTCCTCACAAAATTGTATTCTACGTTCTCTGAAGGTGACCAATATTTACCGAGAGAAGAAATGACCTCAACTGAATGGAGAGTTCATTTCAGGGGAGGTAACCCTCTCTCTGTACTCTTTAGAGATGGAAAGAACACTCGTATGTTATCCGGGAAAAAATGTTTCGGGCTTTAAATTGAAACTTTTTAAGTTTTCAGGCGGTATAGTTTAAAAATAAGACACTGGTCAAAATGAGTGTAGTTACCCTAGAACTCCAGAGTGAAATGAGTAGTGCGATGCTTTAAAAATAAGACCCTGGTCAAAATGAATGTAGTTACCATAGAATTTTAGGATGAAATTTGTGGTTCAACGAGCGGTTCCAACAGTGGTCTCAAAACGGCACTCTGTACCTAGGTGAGGTTCAATATCCCAAGACGCGACCTGAGTCAAATGTAATGAAGGGATAGATAGCTTCCTATCTTTTTTTCGGGTGCGATACTAGCGAAAGAAACTAGTTCCTTGATATACGTTGTTGACTACACTGCACTATGCACACTACTGCACTCAGCTAGCAGTACCGACTGTTGGTTCAGCTGCGAGCGCAACAAATTTCTTGCTATGCCTATCATCAAGATTGTAAGATTAAAAATGATGTACGTACACTTGCTCTTAAAGTAAATGCTCCATTTAGTAGAGGTCATTGCTTCTATCAGTACATATTGGTCACTTGTAGAGCGCGTGAAGCATAATTTTATTAATTACGATTATTAAATAAGCTGTACATTAATGTAATAGGTAATGGTGATGCCGAATTAACGGTTTGTTCCCACTGACGACATTTATTGAATGCAAATATTTCATCTTGAAGCTCAGTAGCAAACCCACCGTAGCTAAGGGTTTGTTAGAGGTCAACCAAACATTTGTTGCTTCTAAAGCTTTAAAAATGTTGCATAAGTGGATTGAATGGGCGCTTGCTAGACCGTTATTATCATTGAAGTATTACGGTGCGTAGGTAGCGCTGTCATTTCTAGGCTTAAATTGGGTTCAAAGAAGTAGTATAATAGGCCAGTACTGATGAAAACTCATGGCTTGATGACTTCACGCAATGCATTGCCAATGTATTTTAAAAATTTGACGCGTAGGATACCGGTAACAAGCGTCTAGAATTCAATTGGACAGTTGTTGAAGTTCTGTACTGGAAGTCTTTTCGAAATGCAAAAAATCGAAGGCTTCAAAACCCTACGTGTGAAGAATTATAATAGTTTGATATTTAATTCAGAAGTAAATTAATACTACTAATTCAGTTCCTAGGTGCAATAGTGTACAAATAGGAGCATTCTCAAAATAAGTGTTTTCTGGAAAATTGACCGAAAGCGACATGGATGGAAAGCGCCTCACTTCTCCTTCCCTGGATGAAGAAAAATTTGGGTTGTATGCGCAAACAGAAAATGATTTGATATTTAAATTCAGACTAATTTGAAGTTTTTGGCGATAACTCACAAATAAGCGCCAGATCAAAATGAGTTAGTTGTCTTAGATTCTTTAAAAAATGAGTAATTTGGCTAGTGGTTGCATCAGGGGTCTGATCGAAAACAGCCCTCAAGTCAGCTTGGCACTATTTTGCATTGTCGACTTCGTGCCTTAGCAGTACTGGAGATGTTGCTCGAGTGTCGTTTTTTCTGTGTCAGCGTGTCGTCAGAAATACGATGTCTTAAAATCAGCTTGTGAACATTCTGTACCTAAATTTCTGTATTTCTACTGCAACGACAGGCCACTTATTCTTTCTCATGTTGCTTGAACTTCATTTGCATTTGAGTTGGATTTATTTGTTGGTATCGTTAAGTCCACATTCTTTGCTGAAGTTTTCAGCGGCAGTGTCTCGGTACAGCGCGTGATTTGCGCTAAGTTTCAGCTACTTCATTTGAGTTTTCGCATCTTCAGCTGCCTCATATAAAACACGCATACTTTGAACACTTTGCTGTTTAGTTGTCATTGATAGGTAATTGGGCAACATATGGTTTATTGCGTAAATTTCAAAATCATTTATGGGCACAGCTGGCTTGAAAAAAGTCTGTTGTGTAAACATAACAAGTACTGGGTGCGGTAATCAATCCTGCATTTTCAAGATAGCTGTGGAGGCCCAAAAATCTTGGATACACTGCTGCACCCTGTACAGATGTTAAACCTCTGATGAGGTTTAACAATTTCTTGCAGGTTTCAAGACAAGTTTTCATAGAATTTTTTTCCAAAACGTCACATTGGAGTTGTACGTTCCGCAAGATACCATTTTAGCAGTCAAAATGATTTTTTAATTATTATTTTCTGTATATTCTGTAGTGCCCTTAAATGCTCGGGACTTTCACGCGTATCGGCCACAAATGAGACGTGTAAGTTATGAGGCTGCAATTCATGTACTCGTTAATTCCATCGCACTTCAATTTACACCAATAAAAAAATTGTTTTGAATATTGGATTGAAAATTTGTTGAATGTCTCTAAATTGTATCGAATGTTTCTAGGCTTTCACCGTTTGCGCGGAGTAGAAGAGGTAAAATAACAGAAGTAAGTCCATAAGCAATGTACTCGCATTTTCCGATGTTCAAAAAAATACTCATCGTTGCGCACTGGAGCAGGTCAACGGTTCGAACGCTTCTGTACGTTATCCCTCCGAGTACAAGAGCGGATTTGTAGAGCAAGAAACTAGAGGAATAGTGAGGAAATGGAGGGGATGTAGAACAAACCTCGAGCTGTGTTCCCCTGGGGAACTTGCCTGGTGGAAGTGGTGGTCTCTCTTGCGTTTCGTAAGCGGTAGTTAACGTAACGCAGCGTGACGCGTTCTATGCTACTTCTAACGCGGACAAATGTTGGTGGTGAAGTGACGTGTTCTCGTTGGGGGAGTATGTTACCTTTATGGAGTGTGCGTTACCTTAATGGAGTGTACGATACCTTTATGGAGTGTACGTTACCTTATGGAGTGTACGTTATTCAATGGGGAAGCTGGGGAGCACGTTATTCAACGGAGAAGTTGGGGAGCACGTTATTCAACGGAGAAGTTTGGGAGCACGTTATTCAACGTGGAAGTTGGGGAGCACGTTATAACGGAGAAGTTGGGGAGCACGTTATTCAACGGGTAAGTTGGGGAGCACGTTATTCAACGGGGAAGTTGGGGAGCACATTATTCAACGGGGAAGTTGAAGAGCACGTTATTCAACGGGGAAGTTGGGGAGCACGTTATTCAACGGGGAAGTTGAAGAGCACGTTATTCAACGTGGAAGTTGGGGAGCACGTTATAACGGAGAAGTTGGGGAGCACGTTATTCAACGGGTAAGTTGGGGAGCACGTTATTCAACGGGGAAGTTGGGGAGCACGTTATTCAACGGGGAAGTTGAAGAGCACATTATTCAACGGGGAAGTTGGGGAGCACGTTATTCAACGGGTAAGTTGGGGAGCACGTTATTCAACGGGGAAGTTGGGGAGCACGTTATTCAACGGGGAAGTTGGGGAGCACGTTATTTAACGGGGAAGTTGGGGAGCACGTTATTCAACGGGTAAGTTGGGGAGCACGTTATTCAACGGGGAAGTTGAAGAGCACATTATTCAACGGGGAAGTTGAAGAGCACGTTATTTAATGGGGAAGTTGGGGAGCACGTTATTCAACGGGGAAGTTGGGGGAGCACATTATTCAACGGGGAAGTTGAAGAGCACGTTATTCAACGGGGAAGTTGGGGGAGCACGTTATTCAACGATGAAGTTGGAGAGCACGTTATTCAACGGGGAAGTTGGGGAGCACGTTATTCAACGGGGAAGTTGGGGAGCACGTTATTCAACGGGGAAGTTGAAGAGCACGTTATTCTACGGGGAAGTTGGGGAGCACGTTATTCAACGGGGAAGTTGGGGAGCACGTTATTCAACGGTGAAGTTGAAGAGCACGTTATTCAACGGGGAAGTTGGGGAGCACGTCATTCAACGGGGAAGTTGGGGAGCACGTTATTCAACGGGGAAGTTGGGGAGCACGTTACTCAACGGGGAAACCCGTTACGTGACGCTTGATGGGTTAATTAGTTAGCGTGAGTATGTTGTCCAAATGGGAAGGCATTAGCCGATGGGTCAGCATGCGACGAGATACCTGGTAGGTTAGAACGTTACCCGATGGGAAACACGTTACTCGTAACGAGAGTGCGTTACGTGATTCGGTAACGATAGATTATTGGTTGCCCTCATCAATCAATGATTATACTGTTTTCTTCTTTACTGGATGTTTTTTGGGTTCATGTTTAATACGTCTACCACGATGGGTTAAACTGAAGTGGAACATTCGACTCAAATTCAAAGTCAATTGTTATAAAGAATTTTGAAAATCGCAAACCCTAATTGGATCGTGCCTTCATTTAGTTTTAAGTATTTATGAAAATTGAGTTCGTGACTATAGTGATCGGTGAGCAGCAATGTAGAAGCCCCTGTACACCAGCGGTCCACGTCGCGGTCAAAGTGTTAAACTCAAGTTCATGTGTCGACTATTCCTCAATGCGCTGGCACTCGGAGACGTGCGCGACTGCGGTGCTTCACGGTGCAGAAGTTCTACGTTTCTGCGCTGTACGAAATACTTCTCAAAGGAGGCTGTACCTGGAAAATCTTGTTTACTTTAAAATTTCAACTTTAGAGCATTTTTTATTTCAGTTTATTCGAAAACAATTAAAAACACTTGTAGAGCAATCTTGTATCGTAATTTTCAAGTGAAACTAGTTCTTTTGTGAATCGATTCTGTGTCCTATTGAAAAACTATGATGAAACGCTCAGTCTTTTTTTTCCATCGAACGTAGGTTTTTTCACTATTTGATATTTCGCCGTGAGATAAAGGTTTTGTCAGCCATCTTATGCAATAGTAAACTGAAAATCTGCCTCTTTTTGACATCTATAGTTTATCAATCTTAAAATGATTTTTTTTCAAAGGATGCTCGGGTGCACGTGTTTCAGCAAGTGGTGGAGCTCGAAATGGCGTATTTGTAAGGCCAATTTCTGTTCAAATTGAATAATTTCAAAATTTTAAATTTGAATTGCCGTCCGTCGCAGGACATTTCAAGTTTTTTAGGGACACAGCTAAATCGATTACTCACCAAGTCGCGAAGTATTTAATCAAGCCTTGAAATATTTTTCTACGCATTCTGAATCTATGGGGATTTTTTTCTGACGGAAAAAGCGAGTGTGACGATCCAAATTGAGCTATATTTCAATGAAGCTGTTCGTTCCCAACTTCTGATCGTCAAGAAGAAGAAGGCATCAATAAAACTCAGGTGCATATCAAAGATCAGTATTCCATTGCAAACAAACTAACAAGGACAGGAGTCAGACAATGTACAATGGCGTCGAGGATCTCAACTCTGAAGAAGTATTAACCAAAGGTCCTTGCTACCTCTACACATTTCCTGGACATTTCTCTGCTTAATATAGGTTAGTGGTAAAAATGTTATGAATATTATACCTAATATCACATTTTGTTGAAGAGGAGTGCAGGGCTAAGACGGAACTAAAAAATTATTCATTACATAACATCGGAACTTGAATTTCCCAGTGGAAGTCATTTAAATAATAAAAAGCTCAAAGTTATTAATTATGAATCGCAATAAGGAATTGTCACGTGAATAAATTAAGAACATGTTTTAAAAATTTGATTTAATGTAAAAATTAGCTTAAAGAATCTTGAAATGTTTGAACAAAGCCCACATTGCTCCGCAACTCCTATCTTCCTTACTACTATTTGTTAATTGGCAACAACTTTATAAAATTAAAGAACATTTTATGTACACAGACAACTTTAATTTTGCGTGCCATTGAAGAATCGCGGTAGAGCTAGGCCAGTTCCGGAATGAGCCTCTAGCACCCCAAGAGTTTTTGTTCCGGCGCAACACTCGCAGGCAACCGCGACAGCGCTGCTGACCTGTACGACATCGCCTTCAACGGCGAGTATTGCACTTCCACGTGGGATTTGCAAGAACACAAATTATTTAAAACTATTAAGTAATTTCACCCAATTACAAGTCCCACAAACATAAATAAATACAATTTATACAAACATAGTTTACACTTTTACGATTACTTGAGAGGAGTAGTAATATGCCTGAAATAAGTCCAAGTCTCGTTATAGGCAAAACTCGATCAATTTCAGCTTTTTTGTCTCCCATACGAACAACTGATTCAAATGCACTCAATTTGTCGTGACGCTTCGGTCTTTTCTTGCACAATTTTTACAAGCTTAACGACCACAAAATCTAGTCATAAGTATGCTAGGAGAAGAACAAACATTCTCGTGAGCGTTCAGTTCCACGACAAAAATGTACAGATCGTAAATGGAATGACATTTCTCTGCTAAATCAGAAAGCAAATCAGGCGAAGGGCCCTAAAATCGCATTTTAAACATCGAGCAGCGGCACAGGAACGAGTTCTGAGCTCAAACAACGACATTTCCTTAACCTCTCGGCACTATTATAGTACGGAGAATTTTTGTCACATGTTGTTCCGGTGCTTCAATTTCATTCAAGGTGCACCGTTCGTGCAGAACACACAAAGGATACTACAAAACCATGAAACACAATCTTGGGCTACCATGATGGAACACTGAATACAGAACGATTACCAGCTTTCATCACGAGACTTCTCGTGAAATAGGTCTCAAAAGTTTTATTTTACAGCAATTCAGTTGAAATATGCAACGAGTTCGACCCCAAAATTAAGTTAATGGTTAACATTAGCTCTTTTCAAGTACATATGCCAAAAAACGAACAATTCATCACGAAAGGATTCTCATAAATACGTTACGTGAGAGCAAAACTTATTCTTTGAATTGGAGTAAATTAAATTTAATTTCCCTCTGCAGCCGTGGATAAGACCCCTAGATATTAAGGAACTAAATATAAACAAGGTTCAAGTATCGCAACAGGTCGGCATCAAGTCCATGGAGAGAAATTATAAGGAATGACGAATGTTATAATCAGTTATCCGAGGATCACGCGTTACTTGCAAAAATTATTTCGGTTGAAGCGGTGTCTGTTGTCTCGTGGAAATTAAAAATTGAATTAAATAACCGGCAATGAAAACTTCGTAATAACATTTTGAAGATTTCGAAATAATTAATCAGATAAAGCGACACCCAGTAATTAGCTTAGACTTAGAAAAACTACTCGGAAGAAGATCCACAAAAAATCACCGTCTCAAGGGTACAACAGCTTCCAGCACTCAACGAAGGACAAATCGCAGTGAATTAACAAATTTTTACACAAGAACTTCGACCGCATAAGAAGCAGGAAACAAATATCGAAGAGACCAGTCAGGTAAAAAATATTGTCTAACAAAACTTTAAAAAGTTAGAATGTTCTACAAAATGCGCCTGGTGCTACGTGAACACATCGCAAGTAGTTTTCACTCCGTGGCATGAAAAGTGACACATTTTAGCTCACATAATGGATATACGTCAGTCGAATCCCATCCCCACCTCGGCAACAAATTGATACTGCAGCAGTTGTTTATGACGACATCAAAACCCTTTTTGCTTTTTAATCAATTTCAGTTCAGATATTTTTTTTATTGCTGTCGTCCAGTCTCCAAAACGAATCTTTGCGTTGACAGCCGACCGACATAGGGACTGAAGTTGCTTGACGACTGATCTGGAACCTGTAGCGAGTAGGTGCAACTGAGCGCGATGTGTGGGCCGTGAAGTTAATGATCTGCTGCTGTATTCATTAACGTACTTATGCGTTGATTTGTTTTAGGGATCCGTATGCTTGATTTAGTTGAGGGATAAGCATTTTACTGTTAAACTAGGTAGGAAGATGAATAGACGAAGGGTCCAATAATTTCGTAGCTTGATGTGATGATTCGTAGGCTTAAAGTAGTGATTTACTGGTTTGATACAACAATCCGAAGGTTTGATGTGAATTATTGGTCAGTCAAAGTGATCTGTTGGTTTGCCGTAGTGATCAGTAGGTATCTGGAGGGGATTTATAGATTGCATTGAGTTAACCGATGGTATAATTGGAAAATCCTGTAACTTGCAAGGAAGATTCTTGAAGTCTGGTGAGGAAGCAATCATTTGGTAGGATAATTTTGTTGTACTCTTGTTCTCGATGATAGCGTCGTTTAACCCTTTAACGTCCGAATTTTTGTACTCATATTACCGTTAACACAACCACCGTCACTAAACTGGCGCTGGCATCTGGCAGTCACCGATATCAGGATGGGATAAGAACTGCCACTCGGCAGAGAACTTCAAAGAACACATTAGGGAACTAATTGAATAAGAAATAAAATATATTGAAGGGGAATTTTGAAAGAGGACACTGGTGTCCTCTGGGGCGTTAAAGGGTTAATATCTTCAGTATTTGGATGCTTTCTGCAGACTTGGAGATTCTACCGGTATGCCAGGAAGTCGTGCCGTGACACTAGCTTGAATGAATGGCGTCTCAATACTTACAGTATACTGTGGTCCTGTGAAGTGAAAAATAAACACTTTTCAACAAAAGGAAAATATGACCGAGGCGAGTTTCGCTAGGAGCAACCAAACATGAAAGGACATTCAAGAGCAACAGACGTTTTCGACAGTATAAGCTGAGACTGAGCCAGTATTCAAGATACGCGTATGAGGTTCTATAAAGGAAGGAAGCATGAGGCACAGTAGAATGCAATAGAGCTGTTTAATATGCTGAAAAAATGTACAGCTAATGCAGAGCTAAAATTTTTTCAAATGTGCGCGAATTTCAACAACAATTAAGAGGTTACTCTCACGCATGATTTAAAGTTCGGACTGAATTCTTGGATCTAGATCTACATCGCAACTGCAAACGAAAGATAGAAAAGCTTAAGTTTGACGAACGTTAACTCAATGTTCGAAGTCGTCAAGTTTGGGTCACATTGATGGATGTCATTTTGACGAACGTCAACCCGCCAATGCAAATTTTTAAGCATTTATACAGAGTACATAGTCTTGTTTTAACAAAGGAGTAAGTTGTACTTATACCGATACTTTTCCTATACTTGGGACATTATCGTAACAGTACACCGACAAATGCTACCGTAACTGAGAACGACTGAGAATAACTACCATATAACTACCGAGAATGTTTGAAAGACAGAGAAATGGATTCCGAGCAATCCAGCGAAGTGAATGTATCCAATAAAACCTTCCTTCAGCTCTCCTGTCCAAAATTTTAGCGTGACCGATATCATTACCGATATCATGTTGGCAATCCCTGCACATACAGTAGAGACCACCAGACCTACTCAGTAAATATGGGCTTTCGGACGATGTCACAACACAGCATACTAGAACACCAGACCAAATGTGCTAGTGAGAAATATTTAACCACGTTATTCAGTTGATAAGGGCTAATTAATTACTAAGAACATGGGCGGAAATATCGGAGGGAAGCAAAAGTATTCATGACGAACGTATTCAAGATTTTAGATATCAGTGTTCGCTTGTAGATTTTCAGGTGCTCCAGAGCTGCAAATGATGGGGAGGCAGCTATCTCTATGAAAACGCCGGAATAATTAAAATCCTGCATAGGAAATACAGCTGCCCATAGGTCGCGAGTGTCCTGAGCACAAACTGGGCTGGACGTGCCGATTTTGTCTCTTTAATTTTGTTATTGAAACGGAAAAAAGAGACATTTTCAAGGACAGGGAAGTTATTTGGATCCCCGTGTCCATCATGGAGAAACTGGCCATAAGATTGAATAAAAGTATTTCTTTGTATTGCAAGATATTCTCACAATACAGAAGCTGAAGTTCGTGCTTTGAGTTTGCAGGTGCTCACTTCTTTATCGATTGTGACAGTTAGGATCAAGGTGATGAATGATAGAACTTCACGATGAAGTTTTTTGAACAAAAACCAAGCTAGTATGGTTAGAGAAATAGTGACGCAGGAGTTACGTTTGTTGATGACGAAATAACTTTAGGGGAAACTGCGATGGAGGCAAAAGTTCTGAGGAAATCTGCGCCAATACGAGAATCAATTGTTCTCTAACAACCTCTTATATATGTGCTGATAATACATGTACAGTTTCCATATTAATTTGTTCGCATTAATAGGAACTGGCATGGAAACATTTCCTCGGCGAATAAAGAAGACAGCAACAAATTAAGCTCAAAAAGAGGCAGAAAATCGTCAACTTGGTTTAAAAAAGGCCTACCCAGAGGAGACGCTCTAAGCCGTGGCACAACTGGGCGTTGGTACGATCAATGATTCTTAAAACTATTTTACACAGTATTCTATCTTATGTACCAGTATACATCTCATGTACAACGTACAAGAACTTTAGTGTAAGAAGGCGGTATAAAACGAATATTTTTTCATAGAAAGCCTCTCACTATGTACAATAAGTTAGCATTCAGAAGGCTGGCTCCACACACGAGCCTGTTCTCAGTTCAGGTTCACACAAGTTAACTTACTTTACAACGTCGCAGGAAACTCGTAAAGCACACCGAAGAATCACTACCGATTTTTTCGGGTGCGATTATTAATAAAGAGACGTACAGTTTTACACATTTAAGCTGAACCACGAGTGCTGCAATCTCTCATGATTAATCACACCTTTTATCAAAACAGTACACCTAAATTCACACAAAACACCGCGCTTCTGATAAATTAAGTAACTATACATAATACCAGATGAGAGCTTCTAATCGATCACGTCCCAGCGTTCTGCCTTTCAAAATTTCACACGTATTCAATAACTCGGAAAAAATGCGTCCAAAATACCACAACCAACGTCTCCAGAATCGTCGGCACTGTACTACAAACTTAGATTTAAACTAGCATAACAAATACTTGTTGTACCGCCGAATTTTGAAAAAAACTTAGTTATACATGAAAACTGTTACTTCTTCTAGAATTAGAAGCTCAGAAATTGGTGCGATAGACTAATATTTAAACATGAATTTTTTCGAGCCTATCTCCTCCAAATGAAAAGCTTCACTTGATAACAATGAGAGTGTCAAAATTTGTCAACACGGAAAAATAACACACGGACGAACCAAGTAGCACTGCTCACATTGAATGGGCCTTAAGAGTTCAAAGGCTGTCAGTTTTTTCACAAGAAAATAGTTTTGGTTCATTTACTTAAAGTTTTTTTTAGCATCTAATCGCATTAGTTGAAGAGGAACCTATTTCACTGACGCTTTTAATTTTCGATTTGCCTATTGACAAAGACTTTCGTTAGAGCGCACAATCACTGTCCCTGAGCCACACATTGCCAACTTTTTTCTGCACTGGTCATTTGCACAATTAATACACCAATAACGAACGTGCAGGACCTCTCAATCGCTGCAAGCTGATGCCTTTCTCGCCTCTAGATCGAGGGTCAATCACCACAAACTTATCCATATTGCTCGAGGTGGCTCATGAAATATTGGAAAGTGGAGGGCTAAAAATAATCCCAAAACTGAGCAAAGTAATGGAAAGTCTAATTTTTGCTTTTACTAGGAAGAAAGGCAAGTTTGAATAAAGTTAGGTTGTTTCCTGGAGATTTATTCGAAACTAGGCCCCTACGGTGCAAAAGCCTCCCCCTAGACCCATGGGTCCGCCCCCGGCAGGGGACGCGCTGGGGAGCCCCAGCCCCGACATGCCGTGCATGCCGGGGTGGTGCTGGTGCCCGTGGTAGGCCCCCTGGCCTCCCGGACCCATCAGTCCTCCCGCCATGGAGGACGAGCTCGCAGCCGCAGCGGCCGCCACAGCTGCGGCAGCGATGTGCTGGTTCCCGTACATCGTGTACATGTTGTAGCCGCCATGGCCCCCGAAACCGGAAAATGCACCGTTTGGCGTACCATTTTTATCGCAGCGCAGCATATCAGGGAAACCTATCATGGGTTTCTTCTTCTTCTTGGCGCTCAGCTTTCTGTTGCGTGTCTGGATGCCGTCTTTCTTCATGGAGAGCGGTCGTGCCACCTGGTGGAAAGAATGGATGGTGTTCAGAATAATGCAGGAACGAAAATCAAATTGCGATAAATGGTCATAATTGAGTGCACGAAATCGAGTTCCTTGTACGAAGGGAAAATATCAGAACATAGAATGGAATTATCGATAATGAATTATATAAGTTAGGCAGAATAAATCATTAAAATAAGAAGGAATAAATTTTATTAATTAGCTAGGTATTACAGAAATGTAGGTAGATCACCGATGCCAACATTTAGTCATTAAGAAACGACAGAAGCGCGCAACACCAAAGTCAGTAGATGCCCAGCCGACGCAGGCAGAAGATCGGTCAGGTCAACTGCCGTCGTGCAAGCAAATGCAAGCAAAGAACTGCCTCTCATGGAAGAACTAGCATTTCTGATCCGCAATTCTCATTTCATGTTTAAAATATCCAGTTGAAAAACTGCTATTTTTACTTTGAATACTGCTAATTTATTTATATGGAACACCGCTAACTCTTCTACTTGGAATGCTGTAATTTTTTTACCTCAAAAATTTATCGTTATTTTTCTGACGCTATGTAGAGTATCAAGGTAGAAAACTTGATACAAACGGCTTTATGCCTCGCCACCAATGATTCAAGCTGTTCAATTAACCCAAATGAACACATTACATTCCTGCATACTCAATTTCAACCTGAAAAATATGGTCACATTTTTCCATCCCAGGGGCAACAGATATACCGAATCTTTGAAACTTCGCAGGCTTGGTGGACCACATTTAAAAGAAAACTACCGCTGGGCGAAGTATCGAAAAATCACACCAAAACCGAAACCTCCTGATGTTAATTAGTATTTCTTTCAATTTATTTGGGCGTTTGGAGCACTTGTTGGAGCATAACATTATTCTGCTGCTCTAGACTCGTCCGCATCCAGTGATGATCCTCCTTTACTCTCCCTTCCATCGTATCCTTCAGGGTCACCGCAGCCTTGTTCCAAGTCCCAGAACAGCTCTAGTTTGTCTTAAGGGCATAAGGTCGTCCTATTTCCATAAGGAACGCCCGGGGCAGCGTCGCCTCTAAGCGCCTCACACCCTCAGGCTTGGCACAGCACAAAATAAGCAGTGGGTTGATTCTATTGTGCTTCTGTAATTGTAATTGTGTTAGGAAGATGTAAGGCACTCCCAGTAGACGAAGTAGATATCGCACATTAATATCAATTTGGCGGATCTCAGTACTAATCAATCATTTTAAATGGTTTTCAAATTTATGTCTTGTACTGAGGTTACTTTTTAAAAATTCTCGTCAGAATCAGGGCGCAGTAATGTTGCTCGCGCTAATGTTAAAGGTATTTCGAAACGCAGGTTGGGGATTTCTTGCGTTAAGTTGCGGAAAAATTCGACACAATCCACTTAATGACGTCTTCCTTGTACACCAGGTCAAGGTTGCATAACTAGGTCGTTAATATAAAGAGCTATTCTAATTATAATGAGTTAGTTTTAATCGGTGAAGCGTTCAGAAAACAAGCTCAAAATTAAGGTTTGACCAAATTCACTGAATGAAGATGTGCTAAATCGTGGAGGGGTTTTGTTGTTTATACTAGTGGAAACTTGAACAGTACAACACATGATTTTAAACAAATTTATTTTTAGAACCTCAGCAGTTGCCAAAAAAAGATGAGAAAATCCTATAACAATCATAAAATATTTGCCAAGGGGGAGTAAGACCGAAATAAAAGTCACATTTTTATGCTGATCTCCTGAAAAAAATGCTCTCATTTGTAGCGGTTCACTAAGAACTCTAAAATAAAGAAATCAATAATCTAATGCGACTACCGCGTCCACCTGTTAATTTAGGATTACCCTTAATTACGATTAAATTCGCTCTCCCGACCGACATCAACATTCGTACATTCTCTATTGATACAACCCCACACAACCCTATTCAACCATGCACTACCCTGCCAAGCAGCGGCGACGACTGCCCAATAGAGCCCAATAAAGGCACAATGGTTCACTTGTTAACAATAGGTGCACTTCGAAGCGCACAGCTGTAGAATCACTCGGTGAAGATGAACCTGTCATAACATTTCAATTTGCGGCGTACACTTAACCTAATGTTTAGAATTTTTAAAGACGTGGAAAGATTTAATGAAGGTAACTTCAACACTGGAACGAAGCGGGGCATCACGAATACTGTGTTGTATGCTAAGAGAACCAAGGTGGAAAAATCCATATAATATTGCAAAAATTAGAAAGGAGGAATTTTCTGATTACTTTTACTTGTCTGAATCAATCGCATCGATCGAATCATCTGAAGTTTAGTTATCAAAGAAACTTTAATTTTCCTTCTATTGAGATGAACGGAAAAACCTATCAACTTTCCTACGAATGTAAAATTTATTGCCTATCGAAAAATTTATCCATTTTATGAACGAAAATTCGACATTAAAGAACAAACTTTTATAAGGTAAACAGAGTTGCTTTTTAGCAGATCAAATCGTGCACTATTACTTCATAGTCAATAACCAAAGTCAGTGAAACAATACTCCTCGGCGCAAAAACTTTCCCTAGCGAACGCCGACGCCAGTTCATCCTCTCTTTGTGCTACAATAACATACTGATTTTCAGAAACGGCATCAAACTCTGAGCGCGGCGGAAATTCGTTCTCACGATCATCGCTCCGATGCGCCGGACGTCGGAAGTGCGTCCCGGCGACGGCGCGGTGCTTGCGAGCGTCAAATTTGACGCGTGCTGACACGCAAAATCTGACATAAAATAGCAACGCGCGGATAGAAATTTGTTCTCAGTTCAAGCTCCTTGATTTGGGTTAAAAAATGAAACAGAGCTCCTGGAGTTGAGCTTAAAGTGATTTGGGTGAAAATGCGCAATCGCACTTCTCGCGTTTCGTTGAAAATACAAATAATGCAGCGTGCAAAAAAATATAATGTTCATTTAACTGGTATGTTGAAACAAATGTAAGAAAAAATATATTGGACACGAGACAGTATTATTGATCAGAAAACCTCGTAGTACAGGCTTGAACTTCCTTACACATATGTTCCACATCAAGATCAAACAAGAAACCTACCAGGTATTTATTTAAGGAAGTAAATAAGAATACGAAATGCAAATGGTAACGAAACGAATTAACGAGGTGATGTTTTGCTCCCTAATGAGCAGCACCAGCGCCTCCCACACCCTGCAATCCCTCATTAAAACATTCCTTTTTTGCCGGGGGGCTGTGCTGTGTGTGTGCTCAGGGTCGGGTTCGTTGGTTCAGGCGCTTCCTCAAGTTAATTGCCGTAACTGAGGAATAATGTGTTGTTTTTTGGCAAGTCGGTCTGCATGTGATACACAACGTGCGTTAATGCTGTATTCTAATGCTTCTTCAATGTAGAGTTTAGAATGTGGGTTTTTTCATCCAGTCGTTGTGTGATACACAACGTGACTTATAACAGTATTCTGATACTTTTATAAATAAATATTTATAAGGAAGTGTTGGTGTAGTGTATATAATGTTGTGCTTATATTATGATAATGTGATGTTTTTAAGCTAGTCATTCTGCGATAAAGAATGCGCGTTATTGCTGTATTCTAATGCTTCTTAAATCGAGGAAAATATTCAAGGGTATCGAGGATGAAATCGTCAGAAATCGAAATTACATTCTGCACTGCGAGTATCGGTTTCGATGCACACACGCAATGTTTTTAAATTAAATTATCCAATGCCACATGCAAAAATTGAATCGCAAAGTTAACATTTCTCACAAATCGTCGCAAAGAGATAACTGAGCCGTAATTCTCGCTTATCAAAAAAAGATGAACTTATCGGCAAAGATTAAATATTGTTTTTGAATACGGAGTTGAATTGATCAATAGAAATATTATGCAGATTTTTCATGTTAGTATTGAATTGTTTAGAACTGTTACCATCAAATACCATGCACTGTTCGAACTTCATGGCTAATCAAGTTAGAATGACAATTGTCTTTAAACTGTAACGCTTAAAAATGCGTACGAAGTATTTCCAAAAAGGCTTCTTACACAAATTCTACAGCCCAAATGCATAACTTCACCATGATACAACTTGTATAATTTACATATAAAAATCCACAAAATTCCCCACAAGATCGTCTCCCTGTAATCCTGACCTGCACGCAAAGAAACGTCCGATGACGCGACGAAGCCACCCACCCATGACAGGAGATTACTCTCACCTACAGCCACGCGCTCGCTCGCTTAAAAGGCGACTTGTGTACGAGCTGCGGCTGTTGCTCAGTGTGTGTGTGTGTGTGTGTGTGTGTCCACCGGCAGAGTGTGTTGTGTTCCGTGTTTGTTCTAACACTTGTTTGTCTTGGGCTAAGTGCTTGTGCTTGGGGCGGCTACTGATACATCGGGCACGAGAGGCATGCACCTCGAGGACGGGAGCGAGAGCAACGACAAGGAATTTAGGCGACGTGAATGCACTCCACGTTGCGAGGTGATCGAGTAGCTTTGCTGGTCATCCCGAGATGATTGAGTCGAGAGGACTTCGATTTAACTTGCGTGTCATGAAAGGTAAATGGAAAATCAAGTGATTTCGTGATGATAAGATCGATTAATTGATTTTTATTCGTCGCAATCTGCAAGAACAAGTTGGTTTTAACGATGTTTGATAGATAGTCTGTGCATTGTGTTCTAAAACTTTACAGCTCAACGGAAAATATCATTGTGTACAGCTCTTCATTACTTATGGGGCAAATTCAAATATTCCCACGAAATAATAAATTTCTAGATGGTATATAACCGCGCTCAGGTTGTAATCAAGTTCACAAATTTACTCCACAGCAGCAACACGATGAATGCATAACACGAGTGGTATTCTCTAACTACAAGCAGCAGCGTTTTGGCTGCTCAGAAATAGCGTTTAACTCTGCAGCACAGAACAGCTGCGCAGCTAAGTTTACCGCACACAGCAGCTACACAGCTTACTTTGCGGCACAGAACAGCTACACAGCCCACTTTACGGCACACAGCAACGACACACCAATACACAACTTTACCCACACATCGCAGCTATACAAAATCGCACCACTCCGCCCACGATCTCGGCCACACGGAACAGCATCACAGCTATACAACAGCATGAATTGTCTTCTCTCTCGGACTCTAATTTTTCTAATTTTATAGTTTTTCCATTTCGGAAAGACACAGAGAGAGACAGCGCAGAGACCACTTCGCTCGTGACATAGCGATGGTAAAAACCATGAAAGTGAAACGAAAAAAAAAAACGAAAAAAGTCAGAACATGTAGAGTTGTTCACGGAGAATTAGGTGCTTGGTGAAGGCACCGAATGTAAAGCGCTCCAGATCAGACTCGCGCTTGAACAGGAACTCAAAGCTGACTGCAGTAGAATTACGAGTCATTTTCCTCAATGATTTTCTTCATTTCATTCATTTTTATTTTTGATGACACAGCTTTGCATCAACACGTGAAATATTGGCTTTGCATTTCACTTTAATACCTAGCTTAGCATCATCACATGTGATTTTGACTGCACATTACTCATCGTAATCAGTAGGTTGTGCCAGTTATATCTATATCAATAGTTATATTTATTCATCGTAAGATACATATATTTAGGTATCGTACGATAGCATTGCACAAACACATTGTATTACATCTCATACCCCCCACATTGTGCAGAGATTCCCACTTCCTCATCCCCAATACCCCGGGATGCTGGCGCTCGTGTAACGGCGCAGGCGCATTAGGTCGGCACGCGTGGCATCGGAGGACACCCAGGCAGCGCGACCGCCCGCAGCTCGGGGCGTTGCAGGGTTGGGGAGGAGGATGGGCCTTTATTGGGGACCAAACGGCAGCAACTCAAGCTACTTCGATGAGGGCTTCGTCAACTTTTGGTGACGCGGGTGGCTTTACCTGCAACGCTGCGAGACTCTTTCAGCGCTGATCTCTAATACGAATTCGCGAATTCTGCTAATTCGGAGACTTTTGCCAGTTTTACGTTGCAGCATCATGTGACACTTGAGGGTCGTAATTGCTTTACTGCTGAAAAATCAATTCATAGTTGCAAATTTTACACCCTATAACATACCCCGTTTTCGAAGTAACTAACTGCAGTAGAATTGAGTCGCTGTTTCAAAAGTAAGCTGGCAACGGCCAGGTCAATTTTTTTAACATAAAATACCAATTTGCAGCTCAATTAACCTATTAAATTGGTAAGCAATTCAAGTCAATTCACTTCTTTAAAATCCTTCACTGCTTCAACACAATTTTTCTGTACTGGGAAAACAATTAAATACCTTTAGTTTTAATAACTCAGCTGAAGCGAGTGAACTAGAATCATAAGCGTGCTAGGAGAGACAGCCAATACTTCGTGAAAGTTTTTGCGGTCTCGGAGTGGTGCTAAGGAGCTAAATGAGATGCTTTTTACAGAATATTGACTTCAGTACCTCAAAACGAAGTGCAGGATACCTACCTATTTATATCGTTGATGTATTTTTTGAAATGAAACCAAGCAAACACATTGTCTGCAATAACAATGTTCTTATGAAGACGCGTGTTTCTGCAATTCTATCGCAAGAGTCGAAGGCATTGAGCTGGGCCCGAGCGTGAAAGTTCTGTAGTGCTCTATGAAGTAATTTTTTACAACCGCCGCTCTGTAAAGCAAGCGGCTGTTGCAACAGCCATACAGAGCTGTTGTGCCTTTGCACGCACGATGCTCGCGTTTACCCTCTCTTGCGCGATGACTATCAAAGGCCCCGGAGATAACACCTGAGATACGTCAACCTCTATCACCCCCACAACCTTCTCACCCTCTGTAATCTCCCCAAGCCCTCCCTTCTCCCCATCCTCCCTTGCAGGGAAGAGGTTCACGGAAATCTTGGGGGAGTTCATTTGACAGGCGGTATAATTTTGTGAAGGAAATCCTTGCGCTTCATTGAGCGTTGAATTATCTGATCAAGGCTAGTGGTGATACTATGAGAAAATTTAATGCAAGTCAAGACCCCTAGTGTAAATCTAATATGTCGATATAATCAAGTATCTTGGCGATTTAGTCTACGCATGCAGTATATAGACCAAGGATTGGTGGTTATTGAAGGTGTAGCTATAGTGATCATTAGTTATTTATCTCAATAGCATAACCGAACTTTTTGACTTATGTTAAAATTCACGTATTTGGAAAACGTGATGAAATTGAGTTGACACCAACACAAAATGAAACTAGAATTATATTCTTACTTGTAAGATACTTTTCTCAGTACAACAAGGATGCTATAGACTGTCTAATGTTTTCACACTCCAGTATAACTGACATCGAATTTGAGATCATAGGATGCTGTAATATCGCATGAAGCTTAACACTCTGACCACGACGTGCGTCACAGGTGGACAAGGAAGGGATTTTCATAATGCTGCTGACCCATCATTAGTTACTTACTCATTTATCATAAATGCTTAATTAAAGTTAAATGAAGGCTTGATCCACTTAATGGTTGTTATTTTAAAAATTCATCACTATAATTGACTTTAAATTTGAGTTGAATGTTGAACTTGAGCTTAAGCACCGAGAACCAATTGCGGTCAAAGTGTTAAGAATCACTAAATGCTTTAGAACTGCGAAGGTGAGGGCGGTCAGTGCTGCACACAAGCTGAGCATCATTGGCCTCTGACTGATGCGCGCGGCAGCGCACGTCTCTCACAACGATGCCGCCTTGCGATGCCTGTTTTTAGAGCGCGGTTTTTGCGGATCGGTTTTTGCGGTTGCGGTTTTGCTCAAAGGCTGCACCGGCGGCGCGGCAGAGGGGAGTGACGCGAGGTGCCCAGTAATTACAAGGCACGTCAGCGGTGGCACTCGAGTGGCACTGCGGCGCGGCACAGCCCCAGCGCTGCCACTAATGGTGACTGACGCAGCGCGTCTTCTGCGTGCGTCTCTTACGCCTCAAATGCGTCGCATTCATTGTGATGTTACGTGAACTTTATTGTTCATTTTTCGATACTTAATTCCATCCTGCAAGTCGTGCTCGTGCAAGTATTCCTGTCAAATGCCATCACCTTACGAATAGTAAAGAGATGTGTTCCTGAAATGCGTCGCATTCATTGTCATGTTACGCGAGCTTTATTGTTCATTTTCCACTACTTAATACCATACTGCAAGTTGTGCTTGTGCTCGGGCAAGTATTCCTGTCAAATGCCATTACCTTACGAATAGGAAAGTGACATGTTCCTGAAATTCGTCGAATTTGTAATGTTAGGAGAGATTTATTGTTGATTTTCCACTACTAAATTTTATCCTGCAAGTTGTGTTCCACCATGTATTCCTGTCAAGTGCCATCACGTAACGAATAGCGATCAATATAATTGACTACAGCCTTAATTCAAGACATTTGATGACTTATTATTGCCGTTTACATTTCGAACGTTGTTATACATTTTAAAATACCTCAAGGACTCAATCCCCTCGTAACATTTGGTGCTATTCACAACTCCCAAAACGTCCTTTCAACATCTCATCCCGTTCCCTTGATGCTTCCGCTCCTCTTCCTAATTTGTCTTAGGAGCTCTCAAATAGAGCGTCGCATAGGCAGCCCGCTTTCTTCCTGACCAAATTTTGCTGCGACTTCCCTCACGACTTCCTCCTGAGCTGCTGTCCCTGCTTCCAAATGTCCCCATTACGACCGCGGGACAATCTGCACCACATGCTGTCCTGCCGGCCGTGCATCTGTCTCATGCTCCCAGCGCCCAAATTGCCCTCGAAACGTTCGTAAGTCCTCGCTTTCTCCCTCGGCTCAACTGTGCTTGTTTAATGGCTCGGTGATGGCTGCCTACACGGTGTAACAGTAGACAAACAGTAGCGGTGTAGCATGTTACAGCAGCGTTACAGTAGCGGTGTAGCATATTACAGCAGCGTTACAGTAGCGGTGTAGCATGTTACACCAGCGTTACAGTAGCGGTGTAGCATGTTACAGCAGTTTGACAGTAGCTGCGTAGCATGTTACATCAGCGTTACAGTAGCGGTGTAACATGTTACAACAGCGTAACAGCAGCTGTGCAGCATGTTACAACAGCGTATCAGTTGCTGCGTAGCATGTAACAAGTCAGTAGTAGTGTGCCATAACATCCAAGTCATTGTCGTGCTGTATATGTCCTGCGTACTGTTCGTTACACGCGTACTCCAACTTACGTCGAAAGTAAAGCTTTCTACTCAAGGCTGGAGAGCTCTGGTGAGATACGTGAGTTTAACAGAGTGACGTTGCCATTTGTTCATCTCATCTTGGTAAAAATTGCGTTTTATAATTTTAAAAATTCTAACCTTTTTAAAATTTTAGAACATTTAAAAATATTAATAGAAAAAGAAAGTCTTTGAATTAACGGCAAGTGAACCCTGCTGATATGGAATTTCAATTAAATATGCGACATGGAACAACCAGAAGAGCGACTGCCAAATTTGTTTTCCGGCCGTTGAGGTTTTGCACCCAGCGTCAAACATAGATGACTGTGTTGAATGTGGCAGCCGTGATTGTTCCTCTCAGCTACACTTGTGGAGGTGGACTACTAAAGATAGAAAACCGGCTACCAATCAAAAAGCAAAAAAAATAATAATCAGGTTTGACGCTGCAAAAAATATTGACTTTTTTCGTCAATCGTCAATGTTTCAATCGAAGGTTCGTATTTGTCGGCGTGTTATTATTTTGATGATGTAACAACAATACTATTTTTAAACAATGTAAGCGAAATGATTATAAGTTCATTGCATGCTATGGTTGTAATAGGTAAGTTGAATTCCTCAATCTACTATTCAAAGAACACAAAGAAAATTTCCATATACTACAAGAAATATTCCCCAATTACCAATAACTGAACTGATCACTGTACTCACATTGTGAAGCTTGTAGTAGAGGCCACACGCGTTACACACAGGCTCGCCGCTGGTGTTCCGTCGCCACAGCGTCGTCGACGAAGTCTTGCAGTTGACGCACTGCGTTCCCTCGCGCCGGTTGGCCGACTGCGGGCGAGGCAAGGTGAGGAGGATGTTACGAGGGAATGTTTGCACGCATGAGGACTGTGTTACAAGGGAATGTTTGTACGCATTAGAAATGTGTTACGAGGGAATATTTGTACGCATGGGGAATGTGTTACGAGGGAATATTTGTAAGCATGAGGAATGTGTTACGAGGGAATATTTTTACGCATGAGGACTGTGTTACGAAGGAATGTTTGCATGCATGAGGAATGCGTTAGGAAGGAATATTTGCATGCATGAGGAATGCATTGCGAAGGAATATTTGCGTAGCCTTAGGAATGAATGAGTTTCGAAAACAATTAGGGAAGTATTGAAATTGCATGTGAAACTAATATGCGTCAATAAAAAACTGAAAATGTGTCGAAGACGACGATTTTTGGGTGAAAAAATTGCAGAGTAAGAGATAAAGAACACCAGAATGATTAAAGTAGTATATTGAGAAGAAACAGTTGAAAATTCTGTTGCAGTGGTAAGCGGTAAAGAAATAAAAAGCAGAGTCAACAAAGACAGTGAGGATAAATGGGCTGCAAAGCAAAAGCTGAGTTAAAAGGATTCCTTACTTGATTGTAGCAAGAAGTTACAATTCAAATACCTGATATCAATATAATAAGAGTGCAATATGTTACAAACAGGCTATGTGAATTACATTTACTTTGACAGGTGCCATGAAATAGAATTTTCACCCCTCTAATCAGCTTCAGACACAAGAATAATGTACTGAAAAAACGCGTCATGAGTACGCTGAAACTGGAATATCAGTTCATGTAAATCTTCGCTAGCAAGAATTTGTAGAAGTGAATCGTGAAAAAAATGACTTTAAAGCTACAGCCTCACTTGCACGCACTAATGTCATTTGAGATTAGGGCAAATCGAGTCTATAATAACCGAGAAGAAACAGAATAAGAACTATAGAGGAAGCATCAATCTTTCGCGTAGAAAGAGCGAACTCTTAAAGTTCGCGTGGATATTGTGCGGGAAATTGACATGTTTATACAAGACCATAAGCCCATTGTTGAGTTGCCAGCGTACAATGGGCAGTTTGCGCTCTACAATATTGTGCCCGCAGGAGCGAAGCCCACTCAGCGCCTAACAATGGCAACAATAGAGCTTATTGTCGCCCCCAGTTGCGTATTATGGTGATGTTATCGGATATATTGACAAGAAAATTAATGCTGGCGAGTTAGTAAACATTCGAGGCAAGAAAGCATACAAGGCTGATGATGTTAATGTCACAGACCCAGAGAAACAACATACATTCAATCGCCTTGAAGTGAAAGTGTGACACACAAAATTAAAAAATGGAGAAAGTTAGATTCAAGTTTATGGTTCCAAATTTTGTTAACAAAATTACATGGCGAAAGTCGAACGTCTTCTTTAATTTAACGATCTGAGAGAGCTCTTTAGGCTATTAATGAAACAACAAAGAACAAAACGCATTCGCTGTAGTGGCTTCCTGTGTTCAAAGAACGGACGCACAGAAGATTTTTTTCAGGTCGGACACCCACAAAAGAGTTGGTTAATGGTGTCAATATCACTCCTAAATAAGACCACTCACCCATAGCAGCGTTTAGGGCCCTTCATTTTGAAAACATTTGCGCCATGCGATCATTATAGAATTATTACGACATCAAATCCTATCTGCAATTCCTAATTCAATGTAGTGGAGAGCTTAAGAGGCTCTGAAGAGCTCCGTTGGGAGGAGGATGGCTGTCGGGAGTGCTAGAACGCGTCCTGAAGTTCACAGTCCAACACTTGCGATTATTTGTGGAGTTCTCTTTGTACAAATAAATCCATTGTTACCGGAAAACAATCTCATGTGACCGTTGTAAATTACCCTTAGGTTTATTCTCGTTTTCTGTACGTTTTCTCTCAGCCGGACAACTATTTTAACTGTGCGGTGTACTGTAGTAATTTACTACGGAATGCGATAGGGAACATTATAGCATGGAAATGTACATATTTTGTTCTCGTACTTGTGTTTGGTTGGAGAGAAACAGATGCTTATGCATGAGGGAAGTAATTAAGCGGAGCGAAAGTAGGCACTTCAAGAACAAAATATGTACTGTTAAAATTTGGGCATAAAAGATTGATGATGTTAATATTTCTGTAAATTTTCGGTGACCCGTTTTGAAAAAAAAGTTATACCATGGCGTAAATATCAATACTTTGTATTGATATCTGGCTTTTAAAATAACAAACCCTACATGACATGGGGAACGGAACTCGAATTTTAATGCTTGAAGTATAGAAATCATGTTATAACTCACCGATCGCTGCTTGGGCTTGATGAGCGGCCTGTTCTGCCCGTTCATTTTGTAGTAGAGGCCGCAGGCGTTGCAGAGATAGTGGCCGTTGCCGTCCCTGCGCCACAGCGGCGTCGACGTTGCGCCGCAGTTCACGCACTCGCGGCCCTCTGTAAAATGCGAGTCGACTCGTCAGACATAGGGAATTTGATGTCTATTCATGTAATAGACGTGACTGGGATGCCAATAAATCAAGGAAACTTAGTTTATATATTCGAAACAATGTGATTAATGGGTTCTTGAAAATGAAATAAGCATCCAATGAAATGCAAGAAGAGAAAATCGAAATATACTTGTTTTCTACGAGGCATTTGTGGATACACTTTCATGGGGAAAACATGGACATTCTGAAAGAATTCGTGTAAAAAAGAATTCACATTTTTCACTTCGTCCTGAGGTCGTGAGTCAGGTATAAAATACAAAATTATTATAAATTTAATCTAAAATGCACCAGAGTTCACTGGAAACTCAAATGAGGGAGAAGCAGCAGGCTGGACGGCGAAGGAAATAGTTTTGTCAGACACGTAATCACGCTACCCTACAACGCTCGCATACGATAACAATCGTAGAACACGATAGCCAACAATCAAGCTAGGCAAGATGCACATTGAATGTAATGATATATCCACAGATCCGAACCAAAGATTGCGCCAGTCAGCGCGTCGTTGTGGAGTGAGTAAATTGCAGTCGGAGGCGCAGGGTAAGTAAGGCGAGCCGCAACGCGAGGCAATTATTAACACTTGTTTCTTCGGCCCGAGCTGTCAAATCTTTCCTCACTTACGCCTGCATCTTATCTTCAGTCTCACAAGAGCCACGATTGTTTCGCGGGGATTTGATTTTTACGAAAATGTATAAATTATATACCGAGTTTCAGATAGATGTGTTGAGAACAAGAAATTAAATTTTCAAAATGTTATGCGCCATGAATCGCTAAACCTAATTTTTAATTATGAATGACCTTGACTCACCGCGTTAGGCTCTCAAGAAAAGGTATCCAATTACAGAGACAGAATATATTCACATTTGCGGGTATATTTTGGTACATAATCATCTTATGGGTTAAGCATTCAATAAAGCGCCCAAGTACAAAGTCAACTAATGCTTCGTGCACCTTGCAGCCTCGATTGAAACATCCTATTCTCGCATGGTGTCTGACAAAAGCGCACGCGGCGACGTCCCGGCAAACGCAGGAGCTGTTTGCGCCTGAATTAGGCTGTCGTAACACCGTGTGACTTGTGTTCCAAATTAGGCTGTCGCGCAGACCCACAATACACCTCCAAATATGGACCCTGTCATTAGCACTCACTGAGGGTGTTGGTTGATTTTCAGAGAATATACAAGGAGTTGATAGCCACTTGCACTCGCGCGATGACCGTTCATTAACCGAACTTCATTGTGAAAAGGTGAGACCAGTTGGCATCCGAGCTAACGCTTTCCCGGTGGAACTGAATTGTTCACGTTTGAGTACGATGCTCAAATGGCGCATTGTTTGAAGTAGCTGGTGTTTTTATTATCATCGTTAAACTAAAAGATATGAAAGACGTCTAGCACAAACACTGCGTTTCTGTTTCAGTTTCGTACCCAAGAATGAGCTATGCGACGAACATCGAGAGCCTAAAACTATAGTTTGCATGTTGTTCCTTGCACGTGTCTTGCTGTGAGTTCATGCAGTACTCCCCAGTCTCTATTTTCGTTACCGGGTGTTAAGCCAAAACACGGACCGTCAAATTCAGAAAATCAGCCCATCATTTTCAATGGCTGTAATTGAGTCTGAGAAGGTGCCTTGCCATTGTGCTCTCTTCACGCGTTTTCAAGGAGGCACCCACTCAAATTACGCGTACAATTGACTGAGCAAACGAGGAGCCGATCGAGCGGATCCCATTTCTTGACTTTGCTGGTACGGACAAGTGAGGTAACTTCACGATCGTGGACGGGATGTCATAAATCAGCCTTTACTGGTCATTAGCGAGTGGTGTGGTCAGGGCGATAGCTTTAAGTGGTAACTACACTTTACCAAGTCGTAAGAGGTAACTGCAAGTGCTGCTAAAAAGCTAACAGTTATTTGGAAGACAGGAAAAAATAGGAATTACCGATCGTACTCGGCATATCGCATACAAACGAGGATGTACACACACGCAGGAAGGAGCAAAATAGGACCGGTCATTTCCGTGTATCAGCTAGATTGAACTCAATATACTAGGACTAAATGGGCAGCTGGGTAGGTATTGAATTTGGTCGACAGATATTTGTTCCTATGAATACATGGCCTTGCATATGAAGGATTATTTGGCAACACGACTTAAAAAGAAACGTTACTTAACGTTACAGGTATCCACAGCCGTCGCTTGTTGATTGAATTTCGTCGCTTGTTGATTTAACAGTTAACTTGATAGTCTATAGACAAACCAAGTTAACTGTTCAATCAACAAGCGACGAATTCATTCAGAATTTTACGACAGGAAAAAGTTATAAAGATGTCACTCTATAGGAGTCACCGACACAAAAGAAATTTAGAAAAAATGCCAAGTAAAAATTGACCAAATGCAGAGCAAGAAAGGAACTTGAGAAGCCGCCTTATTATAACAGGCGCAAGGAAACTACAACCGAAAAGGCAAGGATCTTAACTTTTTTGTGGTTGTTGTACCTCAAGATCCTTTAGTCGGGGGCTAACAGGCTTTTTACGAAGCTAAGGCCAATTTCACACCAGTTAGCATCAATTACGGGTACAATAGAGTAGCCGCGCTTTACCTATTACCCGTCTAAACCCCTAATGGGAGTCTTTTTTTGGCAGAGCAGCACAATTGTAGGAAGCCAGAGTCGTCGAGCACGAGCTGTCGGTAAACGATCTTATCGCCCGGACCACGATTGTATCGTCTCCCAAGTACGATTGCACGAACTTCGAAAAGAACAAAGCTATCAAACAGTGTTGGCTTCACTATTTCCTGAGGATGTATGGGTAGGCTGATATGTTTGTTGTCCCACCAGTAGAGAAATTCGGAAATGGGACGTAAAGACTATCTTGCGAACCAAATTAGCTCATTCTACAGAAATCAATCAGAGGAATGGGAATCATTAAAAAATATTTCTGCGATTATTTGAAATTCTTTCTTTTACAGAACAGCACTCCACCATCAAGAGCGTGTAAAATGGATGTATAGGAATGGAAAACAGTGATTAACGCATCAACAGCTCTGTGTTTTTTTATGGGTTCACAATTAATAAATACCAGCCAATTTAACGCAATGAACCTGGACAATTATTTTGATGATGTCAGTCAGATGATTTACGTTTTAGTATACTACCAGGTAACTAAGTGTGTAATCTTCTGTAAGTACATGGATTTTTACGTTAATGGTTCAATAAGAATTATGCAACTCTAGGCGTCTTCTACACATTTACTGTCACTTTCGTTCTACGCAGCACTTGCTACTTTTTTAGGAAATAAATCACTGTTATCAGCATGCACGAAAATCTGAGGGCATGTTTGGTGTTATCTCAGTCAACGGAAGTACTTAAAAATTGGCTTTCAGCTTTACAAGTGTTAAGTTTTATTACAAATCGAAAAAAGTAAATAATAAACGAACCTAAATTGCATCCCGTAGTACTCTTTTGATAAACGTCAATTTCCCAAGGACCTTGGAGGTTCAATAACAACTCAGCCTGTCGCGGACGATCAGACTCATCAAGCAGTACAGCCCTCGCTAAGACGGCGCTACTGACACAGTCTGAGCGGGTGAAGGAAGTCGTAAAGCCCGGCATTTCCGTCCACAGTAGTCGTCTGCTTTAATATAAGCTATTATTACCTGATATCATTTGCATTTCTGGTGAACTTGTTGTGGCGTCGCATGTATCGTTAAAGTTCAAAATCCGGCAGCACCCGCTCGGCGTGTTACCATGCACTTGCATTGTGCGCGCCGTGCGTTAATAAACAAGGAGTACACTTAACATTCGACAAGGAACATTTACGAGTACGAGAAACAATTCTATGTTCGTGATAGCAGTGAAAATATTTTTACGCATTCATGACTCTAGAAAAAATTTCATGAAAAGTATCGTAACATTTATTAAATTAATTCAAAGGTACCGTTATAAAAAAAATTCAGTTTGGTTGGACGAGTGAACCTGCCCTCGAAATGACGAATGATTGAATATCATTTATATGAATATTTAGATTTCAAGATCTACCATTGTCGCCGAGTACAACCATTTGTGACTTATCGAATTTGTGTTAGCCTAATGACAAGAAACTGGTTATAAGCAGACGTGAATTGAGAATTGCACTATGAGCAAAGCAGACGCTGCTCAAAATCACATAAATATAATCCAAGCCGCTTACTCCAACAGTGAAAAGTCGAGGCAACAAGAATGTGCAGTAAATGAACGTGTCCTAGTATTTGCACACCTTAAAATGAGTTTAACTCTCACTTTCGATTTCTCTAATCCACCAGATCGACGGGGTCTTATAGCGGTACACGAATATCAGAGAACGCCATCTCCTTTAGAATTACAATATGAAGATCCTGCCACTGTTAATGCATATACCAAGAGATCCTTGTTAGCATCAGACTATACCCGGCGAGATCGGTTTACTGTAATTTGCTTAAATTAAATCCTTAATTGGTCAAAAAAAAACCAATCCTTACTAATAACTAACAGTTCCCTCCACCCTCCCCCAGCATTAGCTCGAGATCGAATTGTAAGCGAAGGACATATTGTAGACGTGGTATCCAAAAAATTTACGAACCCACAGAAGATTGGTTCTCGTTTACTGCAAACTGGAACAGTGGGGTATTTGTAACACTGCGTACCAATTGAGCACGTAGCGATATGTATTAGGCGTTAGAAGTGATGCGATGTTAGATGCTTAGTGCTTGATTTTAAAACCTTTCACGTGCATTGAGTTCGAAAAATGACTGCTCTTGTTTTAAAAATAAATTGTTGATGCTAAACCAACGTTTATTAAATATTATTAGTTATCTAGTTGACTGTGATTGCTATGAACAAATTTTGCTACATTTTCAATGCTAAGAATGCTAGTTGATATTGATATATAAATGCTTCGAAATTAATGTTTAACTTAAAATACTTCTTAGTATTCCAGTGCGATCGTTAGCTACTCAAACAGATAATTTATTTAACGGTGATCTTCATGGAGAAAAATACCTAAATCTTTGAGGTAATAAGTGGGCTGCAAATAATCAATTGTTGCAAGTCCGATAAAATATGAAAATTTATTTCTGGAAATTAACCTTGTTTTGATAAAAATTGCAAATTTTTGGCGAGGTGAAAAGACAGCATGCTGTGGCGAGGAGGTATTTTAAGGGCCAAATGCTATATTCAGAGTCTGCTGTAGTCACTTAAACGGCATGATGCCCTGAATGATTACAGATCACTCAACTCCGTAAAAACATTCTTCGAATGGCGGAACTTCCAAGCGAGTTAAAGTATCGCCAATTCACAATTTAGACGCACTCAAATTTTGATTTGCCTTCGACTTGGACTCGTGCATTGCTGCGTTACCTCAACCGAGCCTCGCTTTAATGGCAGTCTCGACTCAACAGGAAGAGGTGAACGTTCGCTCAACGTATCGACTGCTTTAGTGTGTTTGAAACATCGATTTCCAACTGGTCTGCTCATAAGATGACCGAAATAGGTACATCTTCGACGGGATTCATATTTATCCGAGGAAGTTAAACGAGGTGCATGGCTCCTATATTAGCTTAGCTTCAAGTTTTTTCACTCCTTTATGCTTAATAAAAGCTTTTTGAAATGATACGCATGCATGATGCAATTTAACCAAAGTTTGACAAGTTCATTCAAATGCTAGTGAAGTTGTTCATAACTTCATTTGAATTGCTTCCGTCTAGAGCCAGCTTTCTACAAAGCTATTCGTTAAACACAGGTTATAGCATTTTCAACAACTAAAATGACCTTCCTAAATTCGGGATATAACTGTTAATCAGTCAATTTACCCCCACAGTAGCAGAGCAACCTCGCTGCTCACATCACGAATGAGACGCTAAATGTGAATTACATTTGATCGCACTAAGGCAAGTTTGTAAGACGATAACTTTTTATGCATCATTTTCCGGCTCCCCGAGTCCAGATGAAGCGCGGCCGCGAAGGCGCGACCAATAACAAACAGACGCTCGTATTTCACGATCCTTCGAAACACTTCTGAGTTCGGATCAATTTTCGAGAGTGTAGTCATCAATAGTTGTGTTAACCACATCGTAATTCTGCATCGTGCAGTCATTAATAGTTGTGTTAACCACATCGTAATTCATGACATGAGAGCCAAAGCCTATAATCATGCGGCTCGGCAGTCAATATAAACTCCGCGCCAAGGTCTGGGTTACTTCTCCCACAGGCGCACGCCGTAGCTTGAATCTACCCCAACTCAGGCACCGAGATTACTCGGTCTCTGTAACCTACATTTTCAAGGACTTTATCCTTTGTTTTTGTGGAAAGGGTGAAGTCAGTGAGATGTGGATGCGCAAGTTGGGAAATCAACCCAACAAGAACGTGTGGACTAGAGCATTAATTTTTTGTTCGGCTCGTCAACAGCCTTAGGATACCGGCATCAAAATATCGAGGCGCCGAGAATGTAGAGGCTGGCACATAAGGATGCGATATAAAGTGGTGTCGATAAAGTGTCAAGTTGGACACTTCAAGATTCAAATTAGACTACAGACAAAGAGAGCTCGTGGCATGATCTCGAGGTAAAACAGCCCTCGTAAATAGACTAACTTGACATTCACATAAAGGCAACTTGCGCACTTGGGACCAACCTTGAGCTGCGTGGTACATGCTTTTGACATTTATGGAAAAATGGTAACACGGGCAAAAAGAGCTATCATCAGGTACACGTTAGGTATTCTTAATACATGTGTAACGAACTCTGATATTTCGATCATTATAGACAGGCAAACTATTACGAAGGAGTTTAGGAAATATTAAAGACAATCCCAAATATCAGTTCTAGGCTTGAATTGGGCGACGAATGATAAATCAGCTTATTTCAAAATATGCAGTCACGAATGTTCGAACTACACTTGCAAAATACTGTTGTGAAGCAGTGGATAATTTTAAGGACAGATTCCAATCACGAACACTCGCTTAGCGAGAGGAGGTGTCGAGAAACTTTATGCAAATTACTATGGCTATGATTGGTGTACTCAAGTTCACAGCTTGATATTTCAGAGCATAGAGGACAAGCCAAATGAGACATCGCTATAGGGTGTCGACAGCACCCTTAGCGCTGACAAATGTTAAGAAAGAGCTGCTAAGTATAGGGTAATTCATTCTTGACATAGGCAAGCGGAGCCACGTCTCTTACCTGTGTTTGATCGCTTGCTGTTCTTGCTTTTGTCTCCTGGAGATGGAGATGTCGTAGAAACTCCGAAGGGATTTTTCGAGGACAAGACGGTGGCCATGGCCGTGCCGGGGTAAAAGCCACCAGCGTATCCACCAGCCCCGAAGTCCATGGTGCCGTGCGTGTGTCCGGCGTAGCCTCCGTACGAGCCGGGATGGCCGTTGAGGTGCGTCGGTGACAACGCCAATGACGCCTTTGTGTCAAAACTGTCGGCTGTCGGGAAGCCGTTGAACATCGCCGTGGAATACGATGAGGGGACTAAAGAATTGTTTGTTATAGCTGATGCACTGTCAGCTGAATTATTGGAGTTGATTGGACCGTTCGAGTCGCTTGATGGAAGTGTGTTGGCGTTAGAGTTAGAGGAGTTGAGGTTTAGAGTGAGGTCTTTCAGGTCATTGGTGCAGTTGGGGGTTTGTGAGAGAGAAGGGGAAGCTGTGACGCGGTCTGGGCTCATTCGACCTGAATAAATTGAAGAAACAATTGTGAGAAATACCTAAACATTACTAGGTAATTGTAAAAAACTTAATTCGGTCACTTATTATCGTGAATCATTATTTTACCAATTTCAATATTTGAAATTATCCTCATTGTTATTGAATTATTGAGCTTTCTAGCGATATTGGTGAAGTCATTATTGTTTTAATTATTAACATTACATTGGATGTTTACCGTTGAATATTAACAATTGAATACTAATTGTACTTAAGACCTTATAGATAACGTTGACTTCTCTTTAGTTGAAAGGCAGGCAACTTTGTCTATACTTAGGTTTGTGGCGTACAAGCGGACGTCGATGTAATTTTAGGATGATAGGCGCATTAATAACGCATAGACCTACAGAGTTTATCAGATGCAGATTCAAAATTTTGCTGGATGCTTTCAAGGCTCGGTGCACGAAAACCAACTCAAAAAATGCCACAGAGGCAAATGTTTTAGCAGAAGCTGCGTGTGTGAAAGTCACAAAAAATGTTTCAAACGTTTGGTCAGGTTTAAGACGGGATCTGATCAGTGAGAGCATTAAGCGAATACAGCTCAGGTCTCGAATTTGCAGCCTGCAACGACAGCTCTGTGAATCGAGACAAGCTCTGGTGGACGCTCTTCGAAAAGTGAAAACGGACGCAAAAAGCAGAATTGGACAAAAGCACTTACTTGAGGCATCTGTTCCCTGGTGAGCAGTAACAGCAGGGCTGCTGCTGCTCATCGCTTGTTCTTGTTGCAACTGCTGTTGCTGCTGTTGTTGCTGCTGTTGCTGTTGGTGGTGGTGCTGGGCGATGAGGCCGTGGGTATCGTCAGGGGGTGTGGGAGGGTACGTATACCCGTACGGGTGCTGAGCTGGGTAGTGCTTGCCGAAGGAGGCTTGCCAATTGTATGAGGAGCAAGCCATTTTGTCAGAGGCCCCTGGGGGAGTGAATGTGGTACGCAAGTTAGTAGGTTTTACGGCAACTAAAATGTAAATATTCTACCTCTTGCATCTATCCGTTCAAGGATTAAGGATAGTAACAAACAGCTAAAAACCTCACGGAATTAACGTAATGTTATTCGAAACCCTATTGAAAAAAAATCATATTAAACATTGTTAGGTTAAGTTTCTCCAACCACAACAAACTTGATATCAACAATTACCAAGTAACGTCAGTAGATAATGATAATTTTGACTCGTGGAAGTGTTTTCAAAAAAGGTTTAACACCGACGGACCAGTAAAGCTCAACTCGAAGTGAGGTAGTTGAACAAGTGGAAACTGACTAGTTAAAACTGACTAGTTAAAACTGACTAGTTAAAACTGACTAGTTAAAACTGACTAGTTAAAACTGACTAGTTAAAACTGACTAGTTAAAACTGACTAGTTAAAACTGACTAGTTAAAACTGACTAGTTAAAACTGACTAGTTAAAACTGACTAGTTAAAACTGACTAGTTAAAACTGACTAGTTAAAACTGACTAGTTAAAACTGACTAGTTAAAACTGACTAGTTAAAACTGACTAGTTAAAACTGACTAGTTAAAACTGACTAGTTAAAACTGACTATTTAAAACTGACTATTTAAAACTGACTATTTAAAACTGACTAGTCAAAACTGACTATTTAAAACTGACTAGTCAAAACTGACTAGTCAAAACTGACTAGTCAAAACTGACTAGTCAAAACTGACTAGTCAAAACTGACTAGTCAAAACTGACTAGTCAAAACTGACTAGTCAAAACTGACTAGTCAAAACTGACTAGTCAAAACTGACTAGTCAAAACTGACTAGTCAAAACTGACTAGTCAAAACTGACTAGTCAAAACTGACTAGTCAAAACTGACTAGTCAAAACTGACTAGTCAAAACTGACTAGTCAAAACTGACTAGTCAAAACTGACTAGTCAAAACTGACTAGTCAAAACTGACTAGTCAAAACTGACTAGTCAAAACTGACTAGTCAAAACTGACTAGTTAAAACTGACTAGTTAAAACTGACTAGTTAAAACTGACTAGTTAAAACTGACTAGTTAAAACTGACTAGTTAAAACTGACTAGTTAAAACTATCTAGTTAAAACTATCTAGTTAAAACTAACTAGTTAAAACTATCTAGTTAAAACTATCTAGTTAAAACTAACTAGTTAAAACTAACTAGTTAAAACTAACTAGTTAAAACTAACTAGTTAAAACTGACTAGTTAAAACTGACTAGTTAAAACTGACTAGTTAAAACTGACTAGTTAAAACTGACTAGTTAAAACTGACTAGTTAAAACTGACTAGTTAAAACTGACTAGTTAAAACTGACTAGTTAAAACTGACTAGTTAAAACTGACTAGTTAAAACTGACTAGTTAAAACTGACTAGTTAAAACTGACTAGTTAAAACTGACTAGTTAAAACTGACTAGTTAAAACTGACTAGTTAAAACTGACTAGTTAAAACTGACTAGTTAAAACTGACTAGTTAAAACTGACTAGTTAAAACTGACTAGTTAAAACTGACTAGTTAAAACTGACTAGTTAAAACTGACTAGTTAAAACTGACTAGTTAAAACTAACTAGTTAAAACTAACTAGTTAAAACTAACTAGTTAAAACTAACTAGTTAAAACTAACTAGTTAAAACTAACTAGTTAAAACTAACTAGTTAAAACTAACTAGTTAAAACTAACTAGTTAAAACTAACTAGTTAAAACTAACTAGTTAAAACTAACTAGTTAAAACTAACTAGGTAAAACTAACTAGGTAAAACTAACTAGGTAAAACTAACTAGGTAAAACTAACTAGGTAAAACTAACTAGGTAAAACTAACTAGTTAAAACTGACTAGTTAAAACTGACTAGTTAAAACTGACTAGTTAAAACTGACTAGTTAAAACTGACTAGTTAAAACTGACTAGTTAAAACTGACTAGTTAAAACTGACTAGTTAAAACTGACTAGTTAAAACTGACTAGTTAAAACTGACTAGTTAAAACTGACTAGTTAAAACTGACTAGTTAAAACTGACCAGTTAAAACTGACCAGTTAAAACTGACCAGTTAAAACTGACCAGTTAAAACTGACCAGTTAAAACTGACCAGTTAAAACTGACCAGTTAAAACTGACCAGTTAAAACTGACCAGTTAAAACTGACCAGTTAAAACTGACCAGTTAAAACTGACCAGTTAAAACTGACCAGCTAAAACTGACCAGCTAAAACTGACCAGCTAAAACTGACCAGCTAAAACTGACCAGCTAAAACTGACCAGCTAAAACTGACCAGCTAAAACTGACCAGCTAAAACTGACCAGCTAAAACTGACCAGCTAAAACTGACCAGCTAAAACTGACCAGCTAAAACTGACCAGCTAAAACTGACCAGCTAAAACTGACCAGCTAAAACTGACCAGCTAAAACTGACCAGCTAAAACTGACCAGCTAAAACTGACCAGCTAAAACTGACCAGCTAAAACTGACCAGCTAAAACTGACCAGCTAAAACTGACCAGCTAAAACTGACCAGCTAAAACTGACCAGCTAAAACTGACCAGCTAAAACTGACCAGCTAAAACTGACCAGCTAAAACTGACCAGCTAAAACTGACCAGCTAAAACTGACCAGCTAAAACTGACCAGCTAAAACTGACCAGCTAAAACTGACCAGCTAAAACTGACCAGCTAAAACTGACCAGCTAAAACTGACCAGCTAAAACTGACCAGCTAAAACTGACCAGCTAAAACTGACCAGCTAAAACTGACCAGCTAAAACTGACCAGCTAAAACTGACCAGCTAAAACTGACCAGCTAAAACTGACCAGCTAAAACTGACCAGCTAAAACTGACCAGCTAAAACTGACCAGCTAAAACTGACCAGCTAAAACTGACCAGCTAAAACTGACCAGCTAAAACTGACCAGCTAAAACTGACCAGCTAAAACTGACCAGCTAAAACTGACCAGCTAAAACTGACCAGCTAAAACTGACCAGCTAAAACTGACCAGCTAAAACTGACCAGCTAAAACTGACCAGCTAAAACTGACCAGCTAAAACTGACCAGCTAAAACTGACCAGCTAAAACTGACCAGCTAAAACTGACCAGCTAAAACTGACCAGCTAAAACTGACCAGCTAAAACTGACCAGCTAAAACTGACCAGCTAAAACTGACCAGCTAAAACTGACCAGCTAAAACTGACCAGCTAAAACTGACCAGCTAAAACTGACCAGCTAAAACTGACCAGCTAAAACTGACCAGCTAAAACTGACCAGCTAAAACTGACCAGCTAAAACTGACCAGCTAAAACTGACCAGCTAAAACTGACCAGCTAAAACTGACCAGCTAAAACTGACCAGCTAAAACTGACCAGCTAAAACTGACCAGCTAAAACTGACCAGCTAAAACTGACCAGCTAAAACTGACCAGCTAAAACTGACCAGCTAAAACTGACCAGCTAAAACTGACCAGCTAAAACTGACCAGCTAAAACTGACTAGCTAAAACTGACTAGTTAAAACTAGTAGAAACTGACTAGTTAGAACTAGTAGAAACTGACTAGTTAAAACTAGTAGAAACTGACTAGTTAGAACTAGTAGAAACTGATTAGTTGAAACTAGTAGAAACTGACTAGTTTGAACTGGCAGGCAGTTGAAACTGACCTTGGTTGAACCAGGCAGGGAAGGTCATGTGGGTGCCTGTTCTGTACAGGCTGCCGCCAGGGTGGCTGAAGCGGCCTGTGGAGCACACATCTTTCTTTATTAGAATATTCATCACAATTTATGATTAGCTCTGCAAATTGAGAGCCAATATTCCGATGCTGATCGAGGAGAATTTATCAAATATTATTGGAATACTTAATGAGTGTTGACATAATTCGTAACTTATGGGTATTTTTTTAGAATGTTTTGTTTAGTTTCCAGATGAGTTGAGAATTTGGAATGAACTTTAATGGATTGCGCTTAAATTTTCAGCAGGAATCTTCAAAACTTTCGTTGAAGGCTTGAAGTGTAATTTTGATGCACATATTTGAGTACTGCATGATACACCATATTTTTCTCGAATGTATGGAAGAAGCTACCATAAGGAATAGGAACAATAACTAAGCTCTACTTAGTCTGTTCGTCAAAGAGGGACCGTTCTGTTTTTAAATGTTTTATTTCTATATCCCTTATACAAAGGGAAGGGACAATTATTCCGTAATGGAAGATTCGAAACGTTCTAATTCGATTCAACCAATTATTTTAATTTCGATACTGGCAATATATATTAAGCGTTTTTATGCCTAAAATTTGTATAAATAAATGCCCTAAAGTAAATTAAGCATAGTCATTGTGTTTCTCTAGAATACATAATGATTTGATCAAGTCTATTTTAATTATATCATGTCTCACTTCTCGCATGCACTGTAATTTTAGACACTCAGAGTTGTTCAGCACGTAAATGCACTCACCTGGACGGGAAGAGTGATTGATATGGACTTTTTAAAGTAAGGGGTTGTTCACCTCACTAGCGCCCTAAATTTAGATGAATAACGTAAGCGAACAACTTAGTGCTTAATTTTTACCGATAAATGGGTTTAGTGCAACAGATATAGGTGGTTTATTAAAAAAGTTTAAGATTCGAAATGAATGAATTTCTCTGCATTCTGCACTGATGAAATTTAGCTTAATTCTGACATGAAAATCGAAGGAGAGTAAGAAATTCAGAAAATTCAAAACCGTGGCCGGAAAATCCAATAACGAGAGAATAAAGCTTAAGAAAATTTCTTAAACACGCGTTAGAAAATCATTCAGAAACTCGTGCAGTTAGCTGAACATAAAAGAATTTTAACACATTGCGGGAGGAGAAGCAAGGCACATTCACTTAGTAAAACTGAACGCAAGAGTTGGAGACTTAATTTACACCATTAAGCCTGATACGGAAACGAAAAGCTCACATACAAATAGTGCGAAAGGTTTACCAGTAAATTAAGTCACGGTACAGGTGTAAAACTATGTTATACTATAGTAGAAAAGCACAAGCATAAATAACCAGGTGATAATCATGCTGCGTGATAACGAAAAACAACACGTTTTTCCAGCTTGTTACCATAAAAGTCCAAGCATGCAAGAGCATTGAAACTTTGATACCAACAACGAAACACAAACTCCGAAACATTTCCCCCCGATTTCTACCCAACGCTGTATGTAGGTGACCACATCCCAATCGAGTATGTATTTAAGGACAAATCCAAAGCAAATACCAAACGAAAAAAATATAGATAATTAATTAAAATAAGGCTTCTAATGACAATGGTATTCCAAAGAAAAGCAGGAGAGCACAGTTCAGTATGGAATTAAGCCAACGGGAATCTTCGAACACGGTGGGTCGCCACAACTTGTGCATAAAAACCCAGATTGCAGTTTTAGAAACAATATAAGATGCCAAGAAGAAAGTAGTGGGTGCTGAAAAGAATATCAGCGCACCGAAAAAAGATCGTGTACTGACATGAAAACAACTTTCCAACTTTTTCAGAATAACATGAAAACAAAAATTCCGGTTTATCTCCAATAGGTCCTGAATCTTGGACAATCCTTTGAAATTAAACCCAGGATGTTAGGGAACATCAAAAACAAAAAACTAATAAAATCCACACACAACCCAAAACAAAACAATAGAGAGATAAGAGCAAAATTTACGTGTGCGCGTTGCTCGAAGATTTGCACTTAATAGTTATAACTTCATCAAATTTCAGCAAGTTCAGACGATAGGCCTGGCATGAACGGTGCCACAACAAGCGGATCAGCAGCACAAAAGCAACAGCGACGCGCTCGAAAATCGGATCAGACCTGCAGTGGAAACAAAAGAGATCGAGATCACAACAACTCGAGCCTTTCAGTAGCCATCGAACCTGGAAACTCATTCCATTTCCAGAAAGTCTGGCAACGGAAGAACTCTGAGTTACCTGGGTCCTGGCGCTTGCATTGCCGCCACTTGGAGACGAAAAGACCAACAACCGACCTTGTGTACGATATAACTAATTCATTTGAAGTAGAGGACAGGAAGAGGAGGGCATGGCGACCGACCACAGGAGCGACAGAACGCTCGATGCTGTGCACAAAGGATCCTAAACTTCCAATGGAGCTCTCAATGAGACTCAGATCAGCCGATTCGCAGTTTTTGTCAAGAACTTTGATTCTATCGGAGCGAGGAATGCCTCGATCTGAATGGATTGTGTGGGCAGAGCACGAGCACTCTTGTCTTCTTTTCGACCCTTCCTGCCCGTCTGCCTAAATGCTGCACATTTCAAAAAGTCTCTTCCTGCTTACTTGAAATCTATGCCAAAAGGCAACAAATTTGCGGCACATGACATTCCTATGTATTTTTAGAAATATTTGGAAAAAATTTTGCCTTTATTATATTAAATCACTAAATGTAATATTGGCTGTCCAAACAATTTTTTCCACGAAATAGAGTATATGAAAACACAAAAAAAAGAATATCGAACTCCTAATAAATTTTTTTCGTCGAAAATGTAGAGTTTTGTTCATTAAGAACACTGCGTTCATGAATGTTCCGACTAGTAGTCGCGAAAACGTCACTTTGGAAAGTAAAATAACAGCAAGAATGAATCATTAACAACTGCATATCATCAAACTTGTCAAAAAATGAAAAAATAAATAAAAATGATATCATGAATAGTTACAGGCTCTGTTTCTACAGCAATGATATTATCACAGAGGAAAGAGAAAGGAAATATTCATTTGAGTAATAAAGAAATGAAGATAAAAGTTCTGTGAAATTTCATGAAAAAAATAACGTTACCTCTATCATTTTCATCGTTGTTTTCTTTATTACACTCGTCATTCCCGTTGTGTAGCAGCCCCGGGTACCTCGGGCGACTAACTCTCTTCTTTGGTTGTTTCTTGCCCACAGTTTGACTGTAGTTCTTTTTCGGCTTAAGTTTAGGTCGCGGATTCGAGCCAGGCACCTTGAGAGACGCACCTACTTCATTTTGGTTAATCATTGGTTTTTGTTCAAGTTTTAGCTTCTGGTCGAATGTATTGTAGGGGACTCCAGCCGAACCATACATTGCGTGATCCGTGCAGGGTCCTTGCTGGAACCCGGCATTCCAGTTTGTCGCATACCCGGTACCGAGCGAAGGACTCGTGACGAATTGTTCGGCTTCGCGTTTCACAAGCGGAAAACTCGTGTTTGCTGAAGGCGTTTGAGGGTTGGTGTTGAACGCCATGGATGTCTGGTTGACGCTTTGAAGCTCAATATAATCGTTAGAGGGCGGTGGCGTGATCAGAAGTTCAGAATTGCACGAGGTGGGTAAAACTTGAAAATCTTCCGGTTTAAGTGGAGAGAGGGGCACCAGATCCATAGATTCCAGATTCTTAAAACTTTCATACTCAACATTGTTCACACTTCGAGGAACAAGTATTTCCTGGTTTTGGTTCAGGTTTGAGTAGCAAGTTTGAGGCAAAAGAAAATCCGATGTTTTCGTCGGATTTTCCCCTTGGGGAGGGACGTTCGAAGGCTGCTGTGGGTTGGCAAGGATGGTGGACTGAGCCGTGACCTGAACAGTCCCCTCAGCAGCTGAGTTAGAAGTAACATTTTGACTCTCAACTACAAAACCTGAGCACTCTTGATCTTTTTGGGGTGACCATTCGTTCAAATCAAAAGCTGCTTCCATGGCTCTCTGCAGAACATCCGGCACCTCATTTGAGGTAGCTACGGAGTGCGGTACGCCGGTTGACTGCGTTTCTGCAGCAGAGTTCGTGTAGCAGCCTGATGCATCCGTCACGGGAGGTAAGGTGGGTGGCGAAGTCTTGCTCGTGGCCTCTGACATACTCCCTTGGCATGCAATGTTTGTGCTCGCAGTTTCAGGGCCTACGCGACGGAAAGAAGTTTTGTTAGTAAACACAAAATGCGTGATGCGAAAAGCGAGAAAAATCATGCGTGACATTTTTAGACAGGCATCATGAACAAAATTGGTTTTTAAAGCAAATGGAAAGAATGCCCATGCAAAACGGCAGGAGCATGCACATCATGCAAATACAGTATGTTAGAATAGAACATTGATGGCAATTAAAGCAATAAACAAAGCTTAATATCAAACGCTGGCTTATGAGACTTCCCTTCATTGCGCAAAATAATATACAAATAAAGATTAAAAAGGAGTAGCTTAAATTTCCCTAACCACAAGAGAGGTGCATCAAAATTGGAAGGATGAGAGCTCACTATTCAGCATGGAATTGAGCGAATGGGAAATCTATGCACAATGTGTGTTCTCTCACAAGATCCCCTGCGCAGAGAAACAGCAAGTTAGAAAGTAAGTTCATAAAACAAAATAAAAGTTGAAGAAATAAGTAATAGGAGTTGAAAACAAGCACAGCAGTGAACTAAAAAAAGTGACGGTCTTAGCAAAACAAAAAATTTATTGTGTTTTAACAAGAAGATAGCCTACCTAACCCTCGGTTCGAGACCTTACTTTTCAGCCTTTTTAGCACTAATTCCTATAGATACAATGGCTTTATCCCACTGAGGGGAGTTAAACACAATATGAACACATAAAAACACAATTTAACAATACATGAACATATAATTTGACAGTATATGAAATGTGTAAACAAGTCTTCCCAGCATCAAAGTACGATCAAAAACTAAAGGATGCTAATATTAAACTACAGAAATAATTAAGACCCCACAAAATCAAACTAATGAATAGACGGACGAACACCACATAGAGAAAGGCACACCGTGCACATGAGCTGCCCGAGCCGACCATGTTGGCGAATGGCGGTAAATAAAACTTGCTCGTTTAGCAACAAAATTAGCCCATGCAAATTAACTACATGGCACAAGTGTGCATCTTTAACGCTACATAATTCATTTATCGACCCGCACACCTGATCAGAAGCACCTGAGGATGGGATCGACTCGTCTACTTTAGCGTAAAACTCAGAAGTTGCGGATGTTTCTCGCTGTACGAACTCAAGGGGAACACACTCATGCAGTGGTCCTAAAAATGTATTGAACTTCTAAGCCATTTCAAAAGCATCGTCGCTGTATAAAGGAAGTCTGGATCTCAACCAATTGAACAAACACAGTAATATGTACTACGAGAGGAATAGCAAACTTTCTAATTATGTACATTTGCTGAGTTTCAAGATTATACCGAGTGTAAACCTATAATTATGTGTATTATACCTACAAAACCATACAATGCATTCAGTTCTATCGCTAAACCTGGCAATTGAGTGCTGATATACGTGGTCTCTTGGCTAATTTATTGGCATACTCTTTAATTGCGGTTTTTAAGTTTAGCGCACAATCTACTACAAATTTAGCTACATACTTTATTATAAACGCTTTATTCCGAAATACACGTGTATTTTGAAATATACCTTGAATGAAGGAGTAATTAGAGTTACATATCACTTGCCAACCTACACACTTGACGTTTCAGTAATGACACGCCTGCGTTGGTGTATTCAAAGAACACGTGTCCATTTCAATGAAGACAATGCGGTGATCATTTAGCGTCACGTACATTAGTATCATCAAACTCCTCAAACGTTCCAGTAATTTACAGAGAGCCAAACACTCATTCCCACAATCATCGTGAAAACTGCAATTAAAACAATTGAGCGAATTAACTAATGCATGCGAACACGCGAGGTACAAATACTGCACGTGATGAGGTTGATGGTGACGATAGGAAAGAAGAAACCCACATATTGACAGCGCTATTGCTGTAATATTTGAATATCCATTAAAAACCAGTGAACTACGACTACTCAATTCTATGTATGATGAATAATTTTTCAGCTGTACAATAAGAACTACAAGCTTGCTAATCTGACTCGTAAAATATATACTCTCGTAGATTACTAAGTGGTTAATTAAAACATAACATTTCAAGGTATGACCAAGCTTGCATTTACGCTCCAACTGCTCGGTAGGGTGAGTTTTGACGACGAAGCTGCTCTATTTGTCTATAACTTATTGTATCACTGTACGTACAGGGCATCTTGTCTGCGTATATTCTCCACTTTAAAATAGTAAAATTTGTCTCTAGAAAAGTGCCCCGAAACCAGTGAAAACGAAGAAACTCATCGAACCGAACACAGAAGACAATTTTGAAAGAATGATAACTTCAAGAGGGATATTATTTAGGGCAGACCACTTGGACCTTGCAGCACTACTCAGGTAAGTTCAGACACTGAGGACCATAGGTAAGTCCAGACATTAAGGACCATACATAGAGCACTCCTGAAGTTTCACACAGAACCACTAAGGCGCAAGAACGCGAGGCGCGTCGTAACCACACGTACAGCACGCCTCGCATGAGGCTCGCTGATGAGGGGCCGTCGCGACGTGTATTGCGTGGTCACGGAACTGCAGGACACGTCAAATTAACACGAAATTGAGGAGAGCTCAGCTCAGGTAGGTGCCTCGCTGCGATGCCTACTCATCTATTTGAGCTGCTATCCGTGTAGCGAGAGGAGAACGTTTATTTACGTGTTGGCTGAACTTTATTACTCGTGATGTTTTTAATGGTAGGATCGCACTATTAAAATTCTCTAATATGCAAGCATGAGGTCGATCATTGTGAGTATAATGTTTGTTTTGTTGTTTGTTTTTTATGCTGAGAAGTCTAACTCGAACGTTATTACTCTATCCACACACGTTTCAGGATTGATACCCATCTTCTTAGTTGCAACTCATTTCACTGTGGCGGACAATTGAATCGAATAAATTATAATGCTCACACCAACAAATAATGTATCATGTACAAGCGTTTGATATTGGGAACGAAATCATGTTCGAAATCAATAAGGAAATACGGGTAGTCATAAGGGTGATAAATAATATGGAAAGGAGCTCAAAATACCAAGTTACAGAAGGTAAAAGGGAAAACATGAGACGCTTGCAGATTTCATGTTGCGCTAAAACACGGTAATTGTGAAAAAATTGTTATGCCTCTCAAAGAACATGAAAACAGGAAGCGGTTCTACGTGATTCCGCTATAAAACAAAAAATAACGTGCAGCCAACCAGTTTACCCCAAGTTATACGAAGATACAAACCAGATACGCAAATTAGATACTCATGCAAACCAAATGCAGTCAGAGAAAGCATATCAATAGATTGTAAGCGTTAAGAGACAAGTTCAACTTAAGCTAGCAACTGAAATAAACAATCAGAGCAAGCGTTATTGATTAACAAAAAACCGATGTTTTAACACCTGCTGGTGGAGGATGGTAGCGTGAGATACCTGCTGGTGGAGGATGGTAGCGTGAGATACCTGCTGGTGGAGGATGGTAGCGTGACATACCTGCTGGTGGAGGATGGTAGCGTGACATACCTGCTGGTGGAGGATGGTAGCGTGACATACCTGCTGGTGGAGGATGGTAGCGTGACATACCTGCTGGTGGAGGATGGTAGCGTGACATACCTGCTGGTCGAGAATGGTAGCGTGACATACCTGCTGGTCGAGGATGGTAGCGTGACATACCTGCTGGTGGAGGATGGTAGCGTGACATACCTGCTGGTAGAGGATGGTAGCGTGACATACCTGCTGATGGAGAATTGTAGCGTGACATACCTGCTTGTGGAGGATGGTAGCGTGACATACCTGCTGGTGGAGGATGGTAGCGTGACATACCTGCTGGTGGAGGATGGTAGCGTGACATACTTGCTGGTGGAGGATGGTAGCGTGACATACCTGCTGGTGGAGGATGGTAGCGTGACATACCTGCTGGTGGAGGATGGTAGCGTGACATACCTGCTGGTGGAGGATGGTAGCGTGACATACCTGCTGGTGGAGTATGATAGCGTGACATTGCTGGTGGAGGATATTAGCGTGACATACCTGCTGGTGGAGGATATTAGCGTGACATACCTGCTGGTGGAGGATGGTAGCGTGACATACCTGCTGGTGGAGGATGGTAGCGTGACATTTGTACTTGTTGCCTTTTAATTCACTCACCAGTTTTTGTATTGAGTTGACGTAGAGGGAAACTCGGTATCATGCACTATCGCGGTGAAACTATTTAACGAACTTTTCGCCCGGGCTTAAAGAAGAATTTTTAAGTGAATCGTTTCCCATCCTTGAAAATGATGCTTTACAAGGCACGAAATTAGATTTGAATTTTTTGTTTTGTATTTGCTGTTCCACGGATTCGACAGATTACTTCATTTCTATTTAGTACTAATAGAGAGGAAATGTTGACTATCATAAAGTTCGGGTGTTTTTTTATAAGCTGGACTACTCATCGTGGGGGACTAGCGGGGAAACTAATTGCTCACTATTTGCTTCTAGATTTGGAGAGTAAAATTACCGAAAAATTATTCACTGTTACTAAACCTGGAAAGATTATTGAACATAAAGGTAAAATCGTCTCAATTCATTCAAAACTTATTCACATTTATTCCAGTACGTGGTACTAATGCTGACCTATAAGCGACTTTTTTCTGATACAATTTGCTGAGAAAATTTCATCTTTCCACCGAGACAAGTCTATCGAGACAATCATCAACTGCTGAATCTTCACAGGACCTTGCATTAATTTGTAAATTGCTCACATATCATACTAATTTCGGCTTGTATTGTTTAATGATGCCTAATCTAATGGTGACAAACCATCCAATACTACCGCATTCGTTCATTATAGCCACTGCAATGGTCTTATTTTACTGGCCTTGCTACTCCCAACTTAATAAGATGAATTACTGTTGTTTTCTCTGCCTCAACATGCTTTACTACCGATCCATGTGATATAATCTCACTTTTAGATGATACATAGATATTTTCAACGCTTCAACACAATTCACTTCTACTCCACATGAAATTACATCGCCCAAACGAAAATCATTACCCGCGTTTGACGTAACTATTCGAGGCCTCATCTACTGTAAGTAGGAGCACATCTACCCCTGTAGGTAGACGCACATCTACCCTGTGCACAGCAGCTGTTGCGTCAATGGAGACAAAATGGCGGCGCTGATGCCAGGCGCCTGATAACCAGAGATTAACATCAGCAACACTGCCCGGCCTGCGCAGCCCTACCGAATTGCCGACAAATATTTCTCATGGCCTAATATTACACGATATTTGCATTTATTTTTTCAATGTGGTTCTCTAGGCCTGCAGATGTCATGTACTGTATTGGGAATATTTGTGTTGGGTGCAAGGTACGATTCCTATGCTAAAACGAGGACGTCGTTCCCACTACACACAGATAATCAGAAGTTCGCGCAGAGAATAGTAATCCTCGTACAACACTCGGCCAAAGGAAAAAAGACCATTCTTTCGACATTTAAATTCTGCATTCATGAAGATATTCGGTAACCTTTAGAAAAATTCTAGCGCTAGAAACGAGAGCAATGGGGAAGTTAATGCGTTGAGCGCTATCTCGCGAGGGTTGTTTACTTACATGTTTCGAAATCGTAGAATTTACGTGCGCTTCTCAACACTGCGCAAACTTGTACTTTGTTCTGGGATTTTTCATATCGCTTTACTTCGTTACGATTTTCAGTGGCTGCTTGCAATTGTTGTGAACTGCTTTCCTCATATGTTGCATGTTCCCTAACGTACTATTGAAGCGACGTAAATCCAGCTCATTATTTTAACTTAATTAGTTAACTGATCGTTATTTACACTTGATTAAGTAGTTAAATCGTTATTTTCACTTAATTAGTTAAAACATCGTTGTCTACTCCTAGTCATTTGGTTAATTCCTCATTTTCGTTAAGTTAAACTGAAAACTATACCCTTTGGTTCAATTTCGCTACTCGATCATGAAGTAGGAGAACGCGTGATGAAGTAACGCTGGAGACATCGTTACTCAAATTTGCAACCGAGCTAGGGAAGCCACCGTACACAAATTTATTGAAGAGGAATTACAAAAAGTTAGTGGGGAATATCACTTTCAGCCATTGCTTGAATGCGAAGCATTTAGTAACTCAATGTTTAATATGTAACAAAACAAGAAAAACTAACTATGATTGACCGATTGAAATTTTAAAGCAGAGTTACTCAAACTTGCGGCTTTGAAGGGAAATTCTCATTTCAGTTTTTTTGGGTCAGCACCGACTACCATCACGCTACTGAAATTATTTGAACAATCCATCACTAGCTGTGATCTTTTATTTTCATTCTTGGGTCCGGCATCGCGTTTCTGGAGTCGCACGGTCAAATTGCCGACGATCTGGGCTATGTCGGACGAAGAGGCTGTCATGTACATCAGGACTTGGGACTGTTATGCAACCTTCCTATCCCGTCTTCCTTATCAGAGACCGCGTTCCATGGCAGTGATATGCGCGTTCCGCGGTCACAAAAGCCGTGTTCAATCTGCCGAAATCGCCTAAAAATGAGCGCGTTATCGGCACTCTGATAGCCGTAGCACTGATACACGCTCTCCACTGAAGAAGGATAGCAATAAATTGGGAAGTGTCACTCGTGGTTACGACACGAGTCCTACGAGAAGTCCTCCCATGTCCGCGACCGCAAACTGTCCACCGTATCCTGTCCTCAAAGGAAATATACGAGCTCTGGATAGGACAGGCTGTGTGCGCGCGTATACAAGATACGAAAGAGGTAGTGCAGTAGGCTTTTGTGTGCATGTAAAGCGGACTCTGCTGTGAACAACGCGTCCTGCTCGTTTATGAGGGTACACAATGTGCTCTGGAACTGTCGGGTGCCCACATCTATAGTGTTCGCGTGCATGAAAATATGACTTTATAATTACTTCGAGAAGTATTGCAAGAATGTAGAAAATGAGGGACATTTTGGTCTGATATTCAACGAGACGAAAAGCATCTTGGTAACAGCACTGAGGCATTACATTTTCAAGAGATAATTTTACTTTCGATGAGATTTCGGTAGGCGAACGTGTACGAGCGTTGCAGAGCGCCTGCACCCTACGCGATTTACGAGCTTTCAATGAAAAGTCTCGAGGCTTCTGCTCCAATCGCGATGAAGATAAGGATTGATTATCAAGGCTTGTCCCATGGACGACTCAGATGTCCCTCAGGATTAACCTCTTAATGAAAGATTTTTTTGTCTGTGTGGTTTTAGACTTCGTTAAATAGGAGCACTCACATCAGTGTTGAGAGCTAATGTTCTATCGGTAATTTTATAAATTTTTACTAAATATTTCTCTGCGATTTGTGGATTATATAGTCTTCACGCTGCAGATTCAGTAACTTTTTCAGCGGGGCATCTATAGTTTTATCCACCAAATTATTGCTTCTGCACTGAGCGGCGAAAATTCTGCATTCCTCGGCGGAAATCAATGCTGGCGACCTGCTTTATAATGTACGCCTTGTAAAGGAGACAAACATTGCGGATGTAAGGACATTCGATGTGTTGACTAGGAGGCTGTGTGGACCTAATTTAGGTTAATTTTTGAACACACCATGAACAAAATATATATAAATGTGCGTCTAAAAGATTAGTACTTTCGGCTTAACACCGATAGGCTTGCTTTAGCCAACCAAACGGGCGTGAAAATAACAAAGCCAGTCGTATTTAACATCAACAAACTGCGTCGAAAATTAAATTGATTGTGAAATAAATAGATTGTTCGATGTGTAGTTGCTGTTAGAACTTTGGTCCCGCCCTGACTTATATCGTACTCCACCATCCCTCAGTCACAGGTGTCACTGTGCATAAATTATCACTAAATCAACAATTAACTGACAGAAATCTCCAACTATAAACTGTGGATGAGTTGCAAACAGAATTTTTATGCATGATTGAAATTCCCAATCCTTGAATATTTACTAACTAGTAGATTCATGGTTTTCATTTCTTTGAGATAATCATAACGCAGTCGCTGTTGAAAATGTGAACGAAGATTGCATGAAACAAAGTTCAATTCTCTTGGAATGACACTGAAAGTAGTTTTGCTAGTCTGTCACAAACCAAAGTTATTCAGAACTAGCTTTCTTTACTTTTACTTTAGGATTCTTTACTCGGAAAGAACTGAAAATGTTCCAAAACCTGCACAGCTCGACTTTAATAGCTTCAAAAAGTAGAAAAAAATTATGTGTTTATTTCGAGTGCAGTACGATTGGCAAAGATCTGACGTTACTGACGCTCAAGTGGGAGTGAGGAGTGGGAGTGAGGAGTGGGAGTGAGGAGTGGGAGTGAGGAGTGGGAGTGAGGAGTGGGAGTGAGGAGTGGGAGTGAGGAGTGGGAGTGAGGAGTGGGAGTGAGGAGTGGGAGTGAGGAGTGGGAGTGAGGAGGGGGAGTGAGGAGTGGGAGTGAGGAGTGGGAGTGAGGAGTGGGAGTGAGGAGTGGGAGTGAGGAGTGGGAGTGAGGAGTGGGAGTGAGGAGTGGGAGTGAGGAGTGGGAGTGAGGAGTGGGAGTAGCAGCGCGCTGCTCACATGAAACATGGCACAAACGCGCGCGGTTTTTCTTCCATCAGCCGAGGTTGGAGGCGTCTTGGTGCACATGACAGTAATTAATGAGCGGCGGCAGTAATTTTGTGGTGGTAGTTACTTGGCGGTGGCAGTAACTTTGCGATAGTGGTAACTTGGCGGCGGCAGTAAAACTATAAATTTGACGTGCGTGTTGACTCACTGACAGTCATGCTCGTTAGCGCATGCTGTCACATTGCTGGTTGCTGTCACAAGCATGCAGAGGCTAGCACTCAGCCGCAGCAAAGCTGCTGCACGAGGCAGCAGCAGAAAAGATGCCAGCAACGGCTACAGCAGAAGTAACGGTATATACAGCAGTAATAAAAGCAGTAGCATCACAAGCAGGCGGTATCGAGGCAAGTATATCTGAGCATTAAGTGTCCGTCTGAGTGTTCGCGTCTCGCGTTCTCGCTGCTGCCTCAGCCGCCGCTGCTCCGAAATTCCCTCAAAATAAAAGGAAACTTGACATGTACTGTGTAGTGTGGAGCCGCAATGTATGAGAGCCTTGCTTAATCCAGGCACCAGAAGCAGTGAATACAAAGCGTCCAGTTTTAAAAACCCTCCCAGCTGAGCGTGACAAGAAAATGTTGAAATACATATTTGAAGTACTAAAATCACCCCCAAAACCAGCACACTGAGTATAAAATGATAGAAATATCCCACAAATAGAGCACGCTGCTCGGATGTAAGAGCTTTTAATAAATTGGTTAAATTAAACTTCACCTGCGTGACGTCAATTAATGCACACCTGAATGATAAGAAAACGGAGCTCGGACACCTGGTGAGAGGGAGCTCTCGCACCGACATGTCGTGCCCGCCGTGCGTCGGTTAGGGGAGGTATTATTGACCGATAAACTGCTCGTGTTGGCACTACGTGTCGCGTACGGCAGGAATTTCTGTTGGTCCTTCGAAATGTTTACATGAACATTGCCCTTATATCTGAGTGAGTGAATCCATCAAAACTAGATAACGATCTGAGATTCATAACTATATTACGTGTATTAAGGTAACAGTTCGCATGCGTGTTTCAACAAGCCTTGAGAGCCAGGCTCGATTTCAGTAGAAATCTTCATGCAAATGTTGTTGGAGCGTAAGGATCTCACTGGTGATCAAGACCTGCAGGCCATCGTTCAAATCTATGTAATTAACTTATGAATCTATAAAGTTCTATATATACCATGTGTGGCAAACCAGCAGTCACTTGATAAAATATAAAGAACAAGCAAATCCAAGGTATATGACTGAAGAAATTCCATCATAATGTAGAAAAATAGCTATTTTTCAGTATGTGACCTTACCTAGGACCGTTTTCCCCAAAACCAACTTTTTCAAAAGTGATCAAAATTTAATATGGCACGCGTGGTTGCACAGATTTGTCAAGCTACTAAAGTTATTTGAGGGGGTTGAAACCCTCTTATACTTCAACAATTCCTGATCATAATAACGGATAATTCCCTTAAATTTAAATTCGAATGCAAATTCATAGTTCGAAACCCATTATACTCGTGTTTTTGATCAGATCATGAAAATTTTAAAAACTACCCAAAGTTTTCCAAAGGATGCATATTCTCCCACCTTATCAGTTTCCAATGTATGCTAATTTGTCGCGCTTTCCACACACATTCACAAGCAGCAGGACTCTTCAACGCGCTCTGGTTCTATGCGCTTGGCATTTACAGTGCCCCGGTAAGCTGCTCAAGAAACTCCCAACATTCCGGCGCAAATGCACCCACAGCAATAACAGCCACTCTCAACGAGAACAACAACATCAGCCTTAATTGTTATTGGTAGGAGCAGTTTCCCAAAGCACAGTAAGCTTCTGCATTTGCTTATCTTGCCCATCTCAGTTCGCATGCGTGTTTCTACAAGCCTTGAGAGCCACGCTCGATTTCGCTCTTCGTTTACGGAGCCGAATTTCTGAGTTAGCGCACTTTCTTGAGGCGCGAGACGCGCGGCAGGAATTTCTGTTGGTCTTACGAGATGTTAGCATGAACGTTGCCCTCATATCTGAATCAGCGAATCCATCATAACTAGATAACGATATGAGATTCATAACTATATTACGGGCATTACGATAACTCGCTATCACATTCCGATTCAATTAGTAGTAGAAAGAATCTAGAAAATATCGAAACAATTTTTACCGAAATGAGTTACAAAGGAAAAATATTTACAAGACGTATACGTCTTGTAATTATTCCCGTGTTTTATTTGTCCTCATTTTGCCATTAAAATCAAAGGATGAATATTAATTCCATTTACAGACGCAGATGGATTACTGCAAGTAAATCAAGCACAGTTTTGCTGAATCACGCCAGCCGAAGGGAATTTTTGGAACCGTCGTTACCCCGGCGTACAAATGGCGCTCGATCGCTGACGCTGTTCAGACCCGGTGGCTTTACAAACCAGCGTCCAATGGAGCGCGCGACGGCAACACCGCGGCGTGGCCCGCTCCCCTTGCGCATTATCGCGCCATCTTTGTTGGATCCCCCACCTAATGACGGCCTCCCCCTCTGCGCCTCTGAACGCACGGCCATCCTCTGTTCATATTCAGCCCTCCTCATTGAACGTGAGGCCGACCATCCTGCATATAATGCTTCCAGGGAAAATGGTTTTCGCGTATTATGTTCAATATTGAATGTGCCTTATACAGGGATTTTCGCATGGTTTTCACAGCTTCATTTCTCCGTGTCAAGACGCAAATGATTTTTGTATGTATTCGAGTGACTTTTTTTGCCGTCTTTTCAAGACCTAAGTAAATTTTGTAGGTATTAGAGTACCAGTGACTTTCTGCACAGCGTTTTCATTTCATTTGTTGCGTAAAAGCGCATATGATTCCTCAACTTCCTTTTTTCAAGACCTTCCTATTTCGTAACTCAAGTCCCCGCTCCTCCCGCCGCTCCAAATTTCCCTCGCCCCTCTCAGACGCTCGATAAATTCTCCCCTGGGGAACTCAAGAGAGCAATACTGCATTCCCCCTCCCCACCACCAGCGCCCGTCCCTCCAACAAAGACACTTTCCCCGGCTGACATCCTGTCCATTTGCGCGTTTGTGGAACTGTACGCACGCATGCGCCGCTTGACGCGCGCTATTTATGCGCACTCAAGCTCGGGTGGACGCGCGAGCAAATGGAAACTGTAAGGGGGCAGGATTTATTTACGAACGATTTACGCCTTCGCTACCGCGAAGCCGACAGCGTAAGTTAGAATTAGTTTAGCTAAGTTAACTATGTAAACAAAGTCGACTTGGAAGAACTTTAGCTGTCAGCTGTGTTCCCAGGCAGTCGTAAATGGTTTGAAAATACGGCCTCAGAATTTCTTTCACGAAAATAACTGCATTCGGGTAAATATTGCTCGATACGAATTGAAAGTTCTACGTTCAAAATAATTTCTCACGGATTTCATTTCATGTTCAATTAATTGTCAAGAATTCCTTTCATTTAAACGCAATTTTGCGCGCGTGGCGTTGTATAGGTCTTCGTTTGCTATGAAACAACAAAAAATTGACCTGAAGCAAACTGTGGTTAATAGACACACAAGTACGCAACACTTTGTCTCAAAACATTAACTTCAAAATCCAACATGCTGCTATTGTCCTAAGAATACGAAGCAATGATAAAAGGCGTACATCGTAGCGCAGTATATAGGAACAGGCGTGTACCGTTACACAATAGTGGTACAATGTATAAACCTTCAAGCTCGCAGACCCAGCACACATATATAGCAGCAGCTGCACGCACACACGGCACTCCGCCTCTTCCCCCTAGGGTCCGCAAATCGTAGGTACCTTATCGGGCCATATCGCCCCGCGCTGCCCTTATCGCTCCGACCAATCGTGGCCGTGGGAATACGACGAGATTTTTAGATGCGCCGCGCCGGCTCGTGTATTCATTAATCCTTGTAACCCTTTGTCGTGGATTTACAATGGATTAGAGAGGGGCACGATGTACAACGAGTGCTACTCAATGGAAGTACTTTGTGCTGTTAGGGTGTGAGCACGGGAGCAAAATGTACAAGATCGAGAACAATGTCATAATAAGTTAGCCGTGTTGTTTACGAGTCTATGTCTATTCAACAGCGTGAGGGTTGGTTTTGGGCCTCGATCGGAGCCATGCAAAACCACTCAATTTTTTCCGTCAAACGAAGAACGCATTTGACTGAAGTTCGTAACTGTGTAACTGTGTAGCTATGAAAATCGTATTCACAACGGACATATCCATCGCGAGACTCGAAAAATTTCAGGCATATGAAGACTTCACGGCATGCTTGCACGGTATTGGTTTGAAAATGTTCACTAAAGAAATAAAAATAACAAAATAAGAAACGAAAAATTAAACTTGAAGTAAAAAATGCTCTAATGCTGCTGCTGCTTTTTGCGGTTGTTACAATTCTTTCGTGTGAATTATACTTTCACCTTCGGCCACTTATGTTGGAGTACGCGCTCACCTGCGCTGGGGTACGCGCTCACCTGCGCTGGGGTACGCGCTCACCTGCGCTGGGGTACGCGCTCACCTGCGCTGGGGTACGCGCTCACCTGCGCTGGGGTACGCGCTCACCTGCGCTGGGGTACGCGCTCACCTGCGCTGGGGTACGCGCTCACCTGCGCTGGGGTACGCGCTCACCTGCGCTGGGGTACGCGCTCACCTGCGCTGGGGTACGCGCTCACCTGCGCTGGGGTACGCGCTCACCTGCGCTGGGGTACGCGCTCACCTGCGCTGGGGTACGCGCTCACCTGCGCTGGGGTACGCGCTCACCTGCGCTGGGGTACGCGCTCACCTGCGCTGGGGTACGCGCTCACCTGTGCTGGGGTACGCGCTCACCTGCGCTGGGGTACGCGCTCACCTGTGTTGGGGTACGCGCTCACCTGTGTTGGGGTACGCGCTCACCTGTGTTGGGGTACGCGCTCACCTGTGTTGGGGTACGCGCTCACCTGTGTTGGGGTACGCGCTCACCTGTGTTGGGGTACGCGCTCACCTGTGTTGGGGTACGCGCTCACCTGTGTTGGGGTACGCGCTCACCTGTGTTGGGGTACGCGCTCACCTGTGTTGGGGTACGCGCTCACCTGTGTTGGGGTACGCGCTCACCTGTGTTGGGGTACGCGCTCACCTGTGTTGAGGTACGTGCTCACCTGTGTTGGGGTACGCGCTCACCTGCGCTGGGGTACGCGCTCACCTGTGTTGGGGTACGCGCAGTGCTGATTGGAGTACAGGTCGATGGAGTGTGGGGGTACTGGGGGGTAACTGCCGGTGTGGGGGTACTGGGCCCCTGCCTGGGCCCCCTCTAGCGATCCTGACACGTCCATCATTTTGCCGTCGTCCAGGTACTGGTAAAATATATACAGTCATCATTAAGACTGGCTAAATAACATATATAAATAAATACGAGTAAAATCTTTACGGTGAGCTAAATAACATAAATTTATGAATATTTAGACGTTTCCGAATTGGCGAAATAAATATAGTCATCATTACGAGCTAAGTAATAGTTAGTAATAGTTATCTCTCTAAGCTCGATCGACGGCATAAAGCGGTTCATGACAATAACTCTGCTTGGAAGCCTGCGCTCATTTCACGTAGATTATCGCAGATTACCTCTCTAGGCTCGATAGCATGAAGAGATTCATGAAAATAATTCAGCTTGGAAGCCTGCGCTCATTTCACGTAGAAGAGCAATACACGATCGCGTGCCTGGCAGCAGTCCGTCACAGCCACACGGCCCGCCTCAGCAGCAGGACCAGATTGTCACCGCCGCCTTAAACGGTCTAAAGGAGCGCCACCGCAGCGCTAATTCCCTTTGAAGTCGCTACTCGCTGCCGCAAACGTGTCACTAATAACTCATTGTGCTCGACTGACACCAAATAATCGAGCGGCGCAGTTTACAGTCAGGCAGCTCCTTTGTTTCACAGTCCGCTCTTCAGCAGTGTACGGGTTCTGTTAGCTTGTCGTGATTGAGTCTCTGTCGCGTATGCGTGCGTAATTATCGTCCAGTGAGTGGAGTTGATTGGATATATTTTAAACTTGGCTGAGATCTCAAAAGCGCCCGATGGACTTGGAAAGATATTCGCTGGCTTTTAAATCAAATCAACTCGTCTGCTTACAAACTTGTCCCAAAAACGCAGAGGTGAAATTAATTTGTTCATTAAATGGGATGTGCAAAGCCTGGCCTCGTATCGGAAAAGATAAGCAGAATAATATAGCACTCCAGTTCAGCAGCACGAACTTTTGTCAACAAGCGTCTTTCATGCGGGTGGAGTTGATGAATAGCCTCCGATTGCTGGGCACGCCGAGGTGGGACCCATTTGCGCCTCTTTCAGAGGTGGAAATGGGGATAGCAGTCCTATATTTTTGATAACGCTGCCTTCTTTGTTCTTAATGGGAAAAAAAGATAAAATTGGGATGTAAAATATTCGCAAAGTGCAACAAGCACAGAGCATAATAAGTACAGTAAACTATTATAAGGTAGGTACGAGTTGGTTCTGATGTACGGGAAATGCTGCATATACTGCCTTCCCGCAGCCGAAAAATTTTTCGTATTTTACTACTAAATAAAATACCACTTGATACTAATTGCTGCGCTCCCTCTGCCCCAAAATATGTTCGTATTTTTACAAAGCATCTGCTTCTGCCACATGCTCAAACATGGAAATTAACTGGATGAATTATATGCAGGACTGGATGTTGCACGAGAATGACTTGATAGCTGCATGACAGTCATGCAATTTATCAAGAAATTTTTATGGTAATTTATTTTCATTTTTGAAGAATAAATGAAAAAAAACATGAGTCATCAGCACGCATGTCATCAAATATGGTATATGTCATATTTGATATATTGACCTGTCATCAAATGCGACATATTGAAATAAAATACGCATGTACAACTTCTTCAAAATCTCCCTAACGATTAATTTTCGGACTTTTTCTCCTCTCACTCCTTTCGAGAGACGTTCAGGAATCCTACCTCGAAGTTTACGAAAGGTCCCCAGGGTAGAGGAATAATAGAGAAGCTCTGGAATCCTGCTTTTGAGAAAGTGGGAAGTCTCATGCGTTAAAAAAATAAGCTACTGCTAGCTGGGCAATCCCTCGAAGGGCCAAGCCAGTCCTAAACTGAGATGTGCAGATCAGCATACGATAATTCATTTTCATACAAATAGAACAAACAGCGAGGCCATTTAAAAGACTTCCAATCAAAAACAAAAATAAAGAAATTAACCTTGTTTAGGTATACATGCGTTAATTCTTGGTTGCAACTGACAAGATTACGCAGTCAAAGTGGAGCGGAGGTGAGCGGAATAAAATTTGGTAGCCAAATGCTGGGGTATTTTAGGAAAGTGAAGTGTACAATATTAAGTATGTCAGTTGCAGTATTGAGCAATTATGATTAAAGTTCTTCCCTTCGACTGATGATCGGAAGAGCTAAAATTCTTATATGATTAGAAGACAGGCAATTCGTAAATTCTGTTACAAAATCTTGTCACAACATATTCAAACTTTTTCGCCGCCTGCGTGTTTGTTTTTAGCCACCCAAGTAATTAAATCGCTTGGGCAGAGAAAAACGTGCACGCTCCGGCGAAAAAGTTAGACTGGGAGCTCACCCTAAAAGTGCTAAATATTTCGAGTTTGTAGAACAATTTTTACAGGATGAACATTCCTCAAATTAAAAACATAGATCAAATTCAGAGCAATAATTGAAAGCAGAGCTTATTTTGAGCGCTCATGTTGAAATACTCGTAAAACGAATGCTAAAATTAAGGGAACAGCTTATACTGAGCGCTAATATTAAAATGGACCGCATTAACTATGAGGCCAAAATGTATACTGCGCAAACAATGCTATGAATTAACAGCAGTGCTGAAGTCGAACGCCAAAATTGAACATCCCTCAAGACGAACCCAAAAATTGAACACCTCTTAAGTCAAACACCAAAATGAAACATCTCGCAAGTCGAGCGTCAAAATTAAACATCTCTCAAGTCGAACGCCAAAATTAAATATCCCTCAAGACGAGCGCCAAAGTTAAATATCCCTGTAGACGATCCCCAAAATTGAACATATCGCAAGTGGAGCAGTCAAATTAGATCACCATCGAAAGTAACGCACGCATCCCGCGCATGCGCCGTTATACCGCTCCGCCGCCTCGCGCTGGCGCTGTGGGGACGCCAGCACGACTGCACAATTACAACCTCATCAGGCATTAAGCCGTCATAATAGAGAGGCTAAATGCCCAAGTGTTGGACTTGATGCCTTCAGCCTTGCCAGGCATCCTGCTCACTCCAGAAGCTCAAAAAGTACTAAAATGTACGACTGGATTTGCCAGCGATGTCTTGCAAGCTCCAGGTATATGACATCATCTTCCGACATAGAGATCGAAGTACGTGTAGTGGGCAAGTCAGGTACTGAACTGACCAAGTCTTTTTGAATTTAGCTTTCGATTACTCCGTTTAATTGTTTTTGGTTGCTTGTTAGTTACGTGAATGATACGACCCCTGGTAGCTGGACACATAGTATATATACATGCTATAATAAAGCGATAATAATTAAAGTCACAATGAAGCGATCTTCGTTTAAGTGAACACCAAGGAGGCTGTTGCTCTAATTATGTAAAAATATTGAAGACAAACGTGAATAAAGTTCTTACGAGTGAAGCAAAATAATTTTTAAGGCTGTCATTTAATAATCATCAAATGTTTCCTCATCAGTAAGAAAAATTATTCTTGAATTATAGTGAACCCTATTTATACCTCGATTAACCATTCATGAATGACGTTTTATTCCATTTTCTACGACAATTACATTACAGCCATAGAGACATCGACGTATGACAATTAACTAAACAAAGATTTGAATTAAATATCGATCAGGTTTTTGATAACAATTAATAAAAGAAATGTTCAAATGAGACTACAGAGACCTAAAACAAATAATATTTTACCCATCAAGCGGTTTACCGTGAGGAAAAGATGCTTTATATGACGAGTGGAAAATTGTCTGCTGTCGGGATATCAGCAAAATTGAAGTGCATTCATCATCGTCATATAAGAAATCTATTACTCAACAATTGCGGTCGCTAACGATCAGTTGCGAGCGTGTGTTCCTGGCCATATCGTTAGCATTTCCTGTCTGCTAATTGGCCAGCGACACATGTCTCACTGGTGCCAGTGAAATAATGGCTGCAATTTCCGTAGACTTTTGCACTTTTCAACTTGTGGCTTCGTTTAAATTTTGGATTGAATTCCTACGATAAATTTATCTCCGTCGTAATTAAGCATCATTATAATTCACACGATCGTAATTTTAACATTTTAATTGGTCATACGTATTTAATAGCTATGAAGTTTAAACTTTTTCTCACCGTTTTTCCAGACTTGTACCAAGTCCTGAAGAGAAATTTGAGAATGCAGTGAGTTTTAGATTCAACAATTTTTTAAAGTGCATGTGCTTAGAGTTCTACGTATACTGGACAGATCCATTCTTTTCATTAATCTCATTAAAAGGACTTAAGTTGGAAAATTCATCAGGTTTTAAATTTAACAATCGCACTCAAACATGTCGGTTGGGCGACAACCTCGCATTGCGCACCTTTGCACAAACTGCGACCTAAATATTCCGGTATATAACAGGGACCCACACCGACACCAGAATTTCCTAGGGTACTTAATGGAAAAATAGGTGGATATGTACGTTAATCCGGCATATTAACGTTACGTTCGTCTAGACCACGCTAATAATTAATCTCCAAATATACTGCTTGAAATTGACGGACATTAACTACAGCACAGACACGCGTATTCATCACAGCCATACGGCACTGCGATCGAGGCGTCTATTTTGTCATTGTAGTCTGCTCGCAACATATAAACAAACCATTAATTAGGGTGCTAAATGGAAATGAATAGCAATACCACCAGATTTCAAACGCAAGACAGGTCTAAGGTAAAAGCATACCGAAAATAATGCAGTATTGCAGGACGGACAGCGAGCGCTACTGCATGACTAACAACTACATACATGCCGTTTCTTAATTCTCAAGAAAAATAAAAATTATAAGAGCACACATCCGCTTCATGTTGTCAAAGTGAGATTAATGTCGCGTGTTTTGCCAGTCCAGTGAATTTACGGCTTATTTGGTTTGGCAGTGAATTGCTTTATTTCTCGCCTTGTTATCAATGAGCGAAAATGTATTCATGCTACGTCAGTTGCAATACACCGCTGTTTAACGGCCATCAAGTCTTCGAATGAGGACTAACTTACTCGACTGAAGTTGTCGTTTTGGTTCTTTAGTTCGATGTTGTGTACGCTTATTGCAATTACTTCTCAGCCTCTAAGGAAGAGTACAGTTTTAACGACGGTTTAAACTACTGAAATATTCATGAGAGAAACAAAAAATCTGAATAAGTGAACCTAACCCATAAAGCTTGATGCACAAGAGAAGTGCGTTTGTAAAACATTTGAGACCTTGCAATCAGATAATGTTGAATTAAATTTTATTTGGGAGACGACCGTCGTCTTCAATCAAAAAACTGTTATTCAATATAATTTTGACGAAGACTTTTCGAGTTCTGAACAATTCACTGTAAGATAGCAGCCTCAATGAAATCTATACTATAGAATAAGAGCCGCGTCCGTCCGTCTGTCCGAAGCCTCCTGAAAGTGTGTGATGAGCGTATCTGTGATACGGGCCGCGTGCACTCGGCCTCATCAACTCTCGAGAGATTGAAATTTTTTATTTTACGGCCTTTCTTTCATTTCGCCTTCTTTCTTATTTCAAATAATGGGGGGTGGACTAGTCCAAAATAATACGGAGTTCCACGAAGAATGCCAGAATAATTGCTGCACTGCTTTATGTCGTTAAGTATATCGGTAACAGGTCTTGACCCATGTTAATTATTCGGAATCCGCCTTAGGAACAGCTTGAGTACTAATGACTCTAGAACGTGACACTGAAATTTTCCCTTCATTAACATTTTCGTTGCCCAAGCCCGCTTAATCCTCGTACTCAACTACGCAACAAAATCGACATGCAGGAATTTCCTCTTACAATTAATGTCACCCAAATCCACACAAAGAACAGCTGAACCGTTCTGAACCCCTAAGTGCATTTTTACATTTCCTGCTGACCAGGAGAAATGGACGAGGTGCTACTGTTCAATTTAACTTGAAAGCACGGGTGACTGACAACATTTGCCTTATAACTAACCCTGTACCTGCACTGCTCTATAGTGGGGCTAGTCGAACTCTTTATAAGTCTCGAGATATGTTTTGGGGCACTTGAAAATCTTTGACAGAAAGTCGGTCTCATGATGGAGACTGTCTTCCAGCTTCTCATAAGAGACCAGATATTCTTGTTTTTCCAGACATCGCACACAATTTTTTTGGAGCTTCGTCAGCTAAACAGGTAGGAAATAGGATCGAAATTGTTGCTCGTGGAAAATCTACGTAGATTTTCTCTGCATAACCTTCAACGCTTGGATATACTAAAGTCATTTAGGCATGATACACGTTTAGGTTAAATCGCGCAGAAGTAAGTTTCGAATTATACTTTCAAAACGGATTTTTCTTACTTTTGATATTTTCCTGTCGACGGAGTAACTTTCATAATACCTTCTTCAGTATATGGCTCTTTTTTCCTTTTTCGTCCCCAGTCTTTCGTGTACTTCACCAATTGGATTAACTACTTTAGTTCCTTTAAGCTCTTAACGGGCCTGGTTTAAAGAGACTTAAAGACACTGGCACTTATAATCTACTTCAAAGAACTTCGTATTATTTCGGCTTTCATTTAGACTGCTATCTTATAGTGCGTTGTTCAGAACTCGAAAAATCTTCGTCAAAATTATATTGAATAACAGTTCTTTTTTAAGTGAACAGAATAGTCGATTAGGGCGCCAGTTCCACTGCTAAGATGTTCTCACATAGAGGACCATTTAATTAGTATAGATTAATGAAAAATGGTATATATGCAGAAGGTTTGTTTCGAAACAGGATATCAAGGATATATAAACAACAAGTTATGAAGGAAGAGGATGAAAACACAAAGTAGAGATAGAGAAGAAAACGGAAAGAACCAAAGCGAGCACGAGAGATAGAAGCTGAGGGTCCCTAACGGTACCTCTCGTAAGGAAGCCAGCCCATAACATAGGATAAACAAAATTAACTAATCTAAGCCTATTGCCTATCCTATACCCCTAAGGAATAACATTGTTTTCCAAAAACATTTTTTTCATGTACGCATGATTTCAAAAAGTCTTAAAAGCATCCTCTCAAAAAAAAATTAATAACCATTGCGAAAAGACGCAGTACAGAAGCCGGACTTCAAATCCCTGGAGAGACACGTACACATCGGACTGCGACTGCATTAGTGCTCCGTGGTCAGCCGAGTGAGCTTTTTTTCAGCTCCCAACGAGCATTCCACTTTTCCTTAGGCCTGGTACAGAGGCTTGAGACTAGTTTTTCACTTTAGTATACCCAGAAGTACTTCAAGTCACCCAGATTTTATGACCTACGTGCCGAACGGAATTCGGTTCACGAAGTCGGAAAATTAGGTTTGAGGTGGACCGTAAAAGCTGCGCATTAGGTAGTAAAAACAAAACCAATAGGACATTTACCTGTTTTACGCTGCTATGAATAGAGTAGAATTGCCTTTACTTACATTCCATAAACAACAAGAAAAACTATGACGGATGAAAATGCGTTGCTTGCATCTCTCCATGAAAGACCTGGTGTTTTGAAAACACCCAAAGCTAAAGATATACCCTACTGAACAACGATAACTGATTTTTCAAATACTAGGTTGCTTTGGGAAACATCCTTGTGCTTCAAGGACTCGTAATAATTCGCATCTAAGAATTGACAACATTCGCATATCTATAATGAAGAAACTAAAAGTTGTTGATTTTACTTTACTTGCAAAACTAGCCTTGTGCTTGGGAGACTTGATTTTACAACATTGTCAATTCACTGTCTTTTTCCTGTAAGATTTTTACCATAGCAAGATATAAGCATACATTTAAAAGGAAGCAGAATGAAATATTAATTTGGTATAGCAGAACACGCATTTAGCTTACCAGATTTCATTCTTAAATGAATACTTTCAATGTAACCTTGAAGGCAAATAAACTCGCCTCAAGTATTTCCTACGCCATCGCAAGACAAACGAGAAATTCATCATTAACTCTTAAGAGTTGACAATGAATTTAAAATAATTCTTTGTAGTTCAATACCTTAATGTTCCTCCCAGCAACAGCGATGAGCTCGTGCGAGATAGCCAAGTACAGTTGGAAAATATTATTCAAGTTAAATATTCATGGGCGCTTTAACTGCATGGAATATCATTTCACGGGTTCGTTTAAATAGAAAATTTCCACATAGTAGTTACGCAGCACTCTACTAGCATCAGCAAAATATTTTAATTAATCTGCGCTTTTAAAACAAGTAAACAAAAGACGAACATTTAAAGATAACAAATAGTCGACGTGCCGGTCGACGGATTAAATAAATTACGTGCAGTAGATACGGTCACCCATATGTAATATTCCAACCGGCACGACCCTGGCAGGAACGTCTCTCGCGGATCAGCTTTAAGGCGTACTACGTACTTAACAAAGCGCTATGAGCTCTTGTTTACTTGTCAACTTAGGAAACCTTGTAAAAAACTCGAAGGCCCATTGTTCGAAAACTAGGACTGACATACGGAACTTGAAGAACTCACAAATTGCTCTTCTTTTTCACATAAAATATTTATTATTCGGAAGATCTATAGCTGAAGAATTTTTTTTCGATACACTTATCTCTCCTTACGAAGGTTGTGAGATGCGGAGATGGAAGTTTGATAGACTACAAAAATATGTTATCTTTACATCTTCACCGCGATATATATCGGAAAATGAACCTCATGCAGTAGGCGTTTTTATTCATTGCAGTCAATGTTATTTTCAAATAAACGTTCTGGCTTTATTACTATATATATCGACATATATATAATAACTTTCATTAAAGCGCTTGCGGTAGTCGGAAAATAGTATTTAACTACCTTTACTTTTCAGCAAAATGAAATGAACTACGAGTTAATGTATGCGTACAGTATAGGGAAGTTTCAAGTGTTTTAAATATATAAAGAGGATTGCTTTTTTAATATTTCGTCATCAAAGTTGGGTATATAACAATCATCCTTTGAATGTTTACATTCATTTTCAATGACACTCATGCATGGTGATGAGGATGAATGTCATAGACGATGACATATCCCAGTGCTTTCATAAATATAAGTGCCTACATTTTAAATTTGAACATGTAGTCCTCTATAAGGAATACTATTATATTTTTAACGCTTCCTATTAATTAAGTGATAGGGTACGATTTACACTGCATGCTATTAACTTGTATGATTAAATTATTATGTTAATTAACTATGATCCATTCATGAAATTTCGTTACATATTCCAAATAAATGCAAGTCATCGAGAGTCATTGTGCAGAGCTCATCAATAATATATAAGTTCTTTCATAATATACGTACTGAAAGTGAATTGTAATAAATTTGAGTAAGATTGATTTTCAATTGAAAATAAAGACAGACAAATTGAGGGTTCCTGTTGAACGTATACGTACTCTATCGTATAATATTGACTCAGCAGATTATCAACTTATACGTGGAGAATATCAATATCTCTACTTAATTAGACAGTGTACTTCATCAAATTATGTATAATTGTAAATCCCTCGGATTTTCTGCTATGTTTATAAATGACCTCACTATCGCGGTCTATATAGAGATGCAATATCCGGATCTAAAATAGGATATGTCGAATTTATTGATTCATTTATACACAGCGTCTGATTACTTACTTCTCCATGTGACTACTTTTTCCCTCGAAATCATAGGAACATGACTGTTTTCTCACTAAATTTTGAAATCTCATTAATAATGTGCATAGGTTATTGCCCATGTATTTCATTATGCACAAATCACTGCACATTTTTCAAGGAAAAATCAAACATTATCACTTATTTCGATAAATATCTGCATTTTTTGTATTTCCTTGCGTATGGTTAAGTTCGTTCATATTATTCAAGGCTCGTAAATTTGTGCATCCAATATCTAGATTTCGCGTACAATTTCCAGACTATACGGATAACGACGGGAGTTTCCAGTATGTTTGTGGCAGCAAACAAACGTAAATATGATACCATGATTACCACACCGCCATGGTAGACGCACAGTGAATAACAGCAAATATTGCGGCGTAATGATAGTAATGTGCTGTGATAGTGACCGAGCAGGCGAGGCAATACACAAGTAATTCGATGCAGGTATAGTTAAGTAACTTCATTCAGTAACAAGTGGTGCTTAATTCGACGCCATGAACGAAGATGGTTAGCTACAAGTAATAGGGGTATTGGCATCGTAATTAATTACCTGTGTAAGTGACATACGAGGCCTGAACACACACACACATACACACACACAAACGTACACACACAACACACACGTACACACACAGAACATCAGAACAGAATGGCACGGCGTTCAACGTTGCGAAATTACTCTATTTTTTTACCATTATAAAATTTTCGTAAAAATCAAACAGTTACAGATATTGATGTAAATTTAAGTTACGAAACTCGTTAAAAAAATTCGTTTGCTGATTCGTAAATTGCGGTTGATTCAGAGACGATGGGGTTTGAAAATAAATATGATGGTTTTGCGAACCAGTTCTTGTATGATGTTGAAAGCGTCCATATAATTAATACGTATAAAGAGTTTCGTAAGCGAGTTGTGCTTTATTTTAAATATAATGACTGCTTTAAGGGTATTATTGTAAAATATAGGGAATTTTACTGAAATGTACAACGTGTTTTTTATGATTGTAAAGAGGCATGCGTTTGCTCTCAGAGCTATACATTTCATGACGAAACTGCACTTAAGTATCTGTAATGTTGCAGCCATTAATGTGTGAGTGTGGAGTGCGCGAATGAAATCAAATGCATGTAAAAAATCTAAATTTTTGAATATTTAGATTTCTGTCAACTTCTACCAAAGTGAACTGGTGTTAAAATCTAACGTGAAATAAGTTTTGCCCGTCTGTAAAGGATTATTGAACAGTTATTGCTCAATAATATTTCTAAAAGTGAGGCGGTGATTGTTTCAAAGTTGGGCAAAATCACGACGCCGCACTAATACAAACAGCGCTTTAAAATGCAAATAAATGACACAGCCTAAAGCGTTTAAAAAATGAATGGACAATTTTTTACAGAAAATGTGACCAGCACAGAACGCTATAGCTCTGGCCGAATACGAGGCCCATTTTCGTAGGGCAACAAATGCATCAATTTACAGGCGACGATGTGGCCCAGCATCGTCAATGTAAAGTTCAAAAAAATGTTAACTTCAAAGCAGAAATTAGAGGGCGACGTACGGCGGCAGCACTGAGGCAATGAGCTCATATCGCACGGAACGCAACGCGTGCATTTCAAAGACCGCATTCATGTTTCGGACATTTTAGAACATGAACCCGTCGTGTGATGTCGCCCACATTTGCACAAGTCGCACCGCGGAAACCCTAAGTGAGTCATCAAACATTTATTCATCAATTTGATAGCCAAATGAGGGCACAACAAAGAAATTATCTGTGATTTTACCTTATGGAAAGATGAGTAATCTGAGCAGATGGTCGAATTGGGCTTAGTGCACTAACTAAATAACACTAGGTGCGTTCACTAGCAGTGGAGGGAGAATGTTTTAATATCACAAGTATTGATAGAAAATGTTCACTTATTACCATAGGAAATTAAAAATCCATGAGAGAGTTCACAACACACGACACTTCGCAACCATGACTGTGGAGAAACTGCTGGGTTAACCCGTGTAAAGGTATCATGTATACTCAGGCCACGCCTTCTTGTTCCATCGTTCGCCGTGTATGGTGAACGGTCATACATTAATACATCCGATTTGCATGCCAAAATAACGTTCCTGCGTAGGCTTAAAAGGATGAGTATTAAAGGGGCAGGTGAAAATAAATTTTGGAAATTCTTTTTTTTTGCATCTGAGTCCAAGTTTTATTAAATTCAGGGTTTTCTGTCGCGTTTATTGAGCGTGGCGAGACCTTAAACTATCGTTGGTTTGGGAAGAGTCCATCCTCACCCAAGCAGGCCCGCCCAGCGCGGCAGCGAGGCCCGGCCTATGCCTCAAATCCCTCCTACTTCGCAGCGCCATCTGGCGTCGGGAATCCTGGAGACGAATGCTGGCAGCATAATAATAAGACGTAAAAAATAGCCTGTTAGGACTGCTCTGAACAATATTGGCGCGACTCGGGAACTAACCAGAACAGAGACTCGGGATGAAGTTCAAAACCCTTGCTGTTCCGGGAGGTCGGAATGCCAAGATTAAAGCAACGTGTTCCGACTTTGCAAAACTCGTCGGGCCGAGGAATTTGTTCTAACACGTGCGGTGATTTGTTGCGATCTACCGCTTGCATCTATGTTATTATAGGGATGATATCTCTGCATGATATATATGTGTTTGATGAGCCCCGCATCAAATGAGAGTTATGAGTTCATGCGCCGGGGAGTTTGATGAGAATAACTATCACGTTCCTGAAAAATTGTCCCAGTATGTGCTACGAGTGAAAAGATTTTGCGGAATGGTCAGGATATAGTAATTAAACTGCCCATGTTCGAGCACCCACCGGGCGGATGAGCAAGAGAGAGATGGGGAATTTGAAGACTACATTGCCGTCTCGTTAAGGCGATGAAACTTGACCCGCGTATAAACTTGAGCTCAAGTTACCAAAACCCATGAATTTTTTAGTGATTGAAATTTGATACAGAACCGAAGACCGGTCAAGACATTCTGTCGTTCCTCAAAAGTCATGAGAGCAAATCAGAAATAGTGATCTTGGGATTTAAGAAATATGGCACCATAAACTTGAACCGCTTCCCCTTAAAGAGCCGGTAAGCTTTCTCTATAGGATACGAACAGGGAAAGCTAGTTACTGCTCTGATGGTAATTAAAAATCGTTTTTATGAAGTAAATGCTTTTATCATTAAAATTTTATGCATGCTTGGTTTGAATGTTCATTCAGGTAGATCTTCATTACGTATATTTTTCATTTGGAGTAGCTGATATCATAAAATTTATATTTTATTCTATTGCATATTTTGAATCAATATATTATATGATTAATTTACACGTTATAAAATTTATTTCATAAAATTTGATATTATAAAATATGCAGTGAAAATTAATGTATATTAATTCCAAACGAAATTAACTGTAACAATAACAGAGCAGAAATTTTTATATTTTAAGTGGTGAATGAAAAGGAGAGGTGCGAGTGGGAAGCGAATTTTCATTTACACTACAAATAAATAATTTTAGAACCTCTCAGATAATCATAATTTTTCATTATTTTACCAAGACTATCTTGACAAAGAATTCATGAGACCCTCGTCTCAATGGTAACTATAATTACCTCCCTAAATTCAATTATTTCTAATTTCTGAGTCCAACTTCTCCTATTTTTAGCATTTAAGCTCAGGCATTCGAAAAGTTGTGAAAGCGGAGTGAAACGGGAGAGAGCTTGACTTATCATGAAGCGTTATAAATCGATCAATGGTCAGCTACTGACTATGGTGCAAGTACGTAGGCGGAAAAGCGCAAACTACGGCAGAAGAAACTCTGCCATGGCGCAAACCCCCACCACCATCTGCGGATGGTGAGGCATGCACTTGCTAAGTTTATAGTTTACAAATGTCTGCTCCTCGCTTGATAATTTAACACTTTGACTGCCTGCAATTGGTTAAACTGAAGTTCAATATTCAACTCAAATTTAGAGTCAATCGTAGTTAGCAATTTTGGAAATAACGAACATTAACTGGATCTTGCCTTCATTTAGGTTTCATTAAGGGTTTATGAAAATTAGGTTTGTGACTCTGTCAGCAACATTATAAAAATCCCCTCCGTGGCTCTCGGTGGAGCACATTGCGGTCAAAGTGTTGAGGTGTATCATATTTACCATGAAAATGAGAATTTGTGAATTTAAATAAAGGAACACAAGCGGTTTTAATGCAGGTCACATCGCCACTGAAACTACTTGGATACTGGTAAAATTTTAAGATTTAATCGCTAATTGCTTTTAATTTTTAAAACCAAAATGATAGCTTTCAGCTAGCAAATTGCCTTGCTCGATCGAACACGGAGGTGCAACATATAGTATATAGTAAAGCAGATCCATATGGACACCGTAAGCCACTGGTACTCGATTGCCAGGACTTTTCATCTGGAGGTCAGCCACAATTTCGTCTATTGCAGAACCGAGCTAACATTGTTGTGAGCTTTGAAGTCGTAAAACGGCTGCGCTTACATAACTCGATTTGATTATTATAATTATTGGCAATCTTTGAGTTCCGCTGTCAACTTTCGTCCTAAAGTAGAATTTGACCAACTTCACAATCTTACCCCAGCATTTTTGTACTCATATCACAACTACCGTCATTCGACTAACACTGGCATCATGTTGTCTGCGACATCAGAACGAGGAATTAACTTCCACTCGGCTGTAAACTTCGAAGAAGTGAGTGAGAATGAATGAAATTGAACCAGAAATAAAATACACAAAATTATCTTTGAAAAAACCTATTGGGCGCTAATAGTGCTTGTATAACGTTTGATTTGGTGTAATTTCTGCATCGAGGATAGCCTTAACTCATTAATAACTCAATGACTATATCACTTACACTCGTATACGGAGTACATTGCTATATATAACGCTTGTTGAATTATGGTTACATGTATTCTCTCGATCCGATACATACAATATAGTTCATATGTTCATTTAGCTCAAAGTCTATCAGTTATAATGATGACTTCGAAACACAATCATGAATTTTTCCTTCCACGAGCTCGTTGATACTCGCCTTTTGCATGCTGGGATACCATAAATCTCACCAATTAGCAGATAGTTAAGGCCAGCATCGGGGGAAATCTGACACGCTATATAGATTTGATAGTCGCGTCTGCCCGGCATATTCTGTCGTTTTTGTCTCCCATTGTCCGTGAAACTTTTGAGTTTAGATTCAGTAATGGCGCTCCTGAATATCGATCGGTACGTAATTGCAAAAATGTGTCTGAACGAAATTCTCAAATCTTTTTTGAGTCTCCATATCTGTAAATTTCAACGTAGAATCAAATTATCTCCAATGAGCTCTTTTGCATGTGTCATGAGCATTATTAGAATCTGATTTACTTTGATTTGAAATGAGCATCAGTTAACATCACAGAATGACCCTGAGCGCAGGTTTCGCTTCTCATTTCCCTTTCAAAAATGACGCGTAAAAATCAACTTTTGCTTAACTGCTTTAATTGGAATAGAAAAATGCGAGGAGTGAAAGCAGCGAGCGAGCTTTAGGCATTACTTAATTTAGGTATAGTTACTCGGAACGTATCTGAAAAGCCTAGTTTCAAAAATTTCCCGTGAAGATTCAATTTGAGCATATTTACAATATGCAATATATACTACAATAATATTACAATGGCGCAGTAAGATTACGAACTGTAAATATTTCAATTCAACTAAAACTCGGCTACACTTTTATTTCTCTGAACATTAATATGTTCAGTAATAACTCATGGAAGTTTTATTTATATAGTCTCCAACATTGGCAGATCATGTTAGAATTTATAGGTTTTTCAATTTCTTCCCCTAACAAGAAACCAACATTTGAAAAATTATTTTTCGAAAATGAGCCTAAAGTTTAAAAAATTATTTATTAATTGGCATTTCCATTTGTAGATAACCAAAAGATTCCAAAGAAATTATTAAAAATTTTTGAGTTCTGCGATGCTCAAAATGTCACCTACAGGACACTTCAGAAAAGCTGAAACATTTTATGCACTTCGATGTTGAGTGACTTTCTCGAACACTCAAAAATTTGTGAAACAGAAAACCTATGATCACTGTAGCGGACCTGCAGCTCTGCTCAGTTTCGGGCCGTGTTTTCCTGGTCATCATACGGAATACTATAGAGCTTAGCTGACTGCACGATCGCAGTTCCATTTAGCTTTTGGCAAATGTTATTTGATGAGAATTATGAAAAGAAAGATCGGGAAAAACATGCTGTTTCAAAAAAGTTATTAAAACTCTTAAGTTTTTGTGGAAAGTGTTATCCGTTGATAAAAATTAAAAGAAAGCTCGGGAAAAGCATGTTGTTTCAAAAGAGTTAATAAAACTCTTAAGTTTTCGTGGAAAGTGTTATCCGTATATAAAAATTAAAAGAAAGCTCGGGAAAAACATGTTGTTTCAAAAAAGTTAATAAAACTCTTAAGTTTGCGTGGAAAGTGTTATCCGTTGATAAAAATTAAAAGAAAGCTCGGGAAAAGCATGTTGTTTCAAAAGAGTTAATAAAACTCTTAAGTTTTCGTGGAAAGTGTTATCCGTATATAAAAATTAAAAGAAAGCTCGGGAAAAACATGTTGGTTCAAAAAAGTTAATAAAACTCTTAAGTTTTCGTGGAAAGTGTTATCCGTTGATAAAAATTGAAATAAAGGTCGGGAAAAACATGCTGTTTCAAAAAAGTTAATATAACTCTAAAGTTTTCGAGTATTACCGTTGGCTATCTTTAGCAGGTAGTTTCGGGCAAAGGAAGATCATTTCGGGCAAATGAAGAGCAAAAATTCAAATTAAAAAGACGATAGCACAGTAAATACTATATTGCTCTAGAGTTTGACTAGAGAGAAAGAGAGAAAGAAAACGCCACACACAACATATGTACATTGGGTGCGCTTATCTAATGTTTATAGTGAGACAAAACTAAATTATGTTGAACATTAAGTTATGATCGAAGCTTGTGAATGAAAATGCTCCCCACTAGATTTATATCTGCAGCGGGGGATGTTGCTATGACTTTTAAATTTTTCGTAAGTGTCGGGTGTTTAGTGTTGTGGCATAATTTTACATTATAGGCTGTGAAACTAGAGGGTTATCCATGCGCAGTGATATTCCTTTATACTGTGCAACTAATGCGTCTTTGCGCGAGATACGTATTGCTTTCTGCAGTATATAGTTGGCATCACACGAATACCAATCGATCCATGACGTTACGGTAGGGAACGCTATTTCATATACTTTAAAAACTCTCTATAGTAAAATGATTTCGGAAACTGTCCTAATAGATGAAAGGGGAATGGTTTATAATTTGCTTTTATATTACCCCTGTCTCTTATGTTCACATCTGTTCATATACATGGGTTTTCGCAGGAAATTATCTTCTTCGAGACGGTTGCCCATGTTATTTCATTGATGCATTTAGAATTTATTTAACGTTACAATTTCCAATTGAAGACCCTAGCAAATTTTGCACTAAAATATTTACGTAGGATATTCAGTGTAGAAATACTGTAGACTATACAGAAGATCTGACCCAGGCATTGTTTATAAGCTCTCTGTTCAGTACTTGACTGAAAGAATTTTGTACGTAGAAGTTATTGTACTAAAGGATTTCGTTCCCGATATTCTTGAAAGCAATGTCGCGTTTTGGTGGGTGTCTAATTCTGCCCTATACTGAGGAACAAAATGTCATCTTTAGACCCGCATAAAGATGACATTTGATGATTTGATGATCAAGATGACATCTTTAGTTTTAAGTTTCCTGACCTAATTCCTGTATTCCTAATCATCTTAACACTTGGATTGCGACTACTAAACATGAAATTTAATGCCAAGCTAAAATTTATAGTAAATTGCAGTAAACTTTTTTTTTGAAAAAGCCAAACATGAACTGAATCGTGCATTCATTTAGCTTCGATTAAGTATTTATGAAAATTGAATTTGCGATTACTGGTCGGTCAGCAGCATTATGAAAGTTACCTCCGCGTACCGCCGGTGCATGGCGTACGTCACAGTCAAAGTGTTAACCAGGTAATGGGACCGAACTCTCCCATGCTTACAAAGAATTTCAATGAATAACATAACTTCCAGCTGCGCACATACAATAAAAAGGAATGTTTTTCGCTTGCAAAGTTCTTTTGCGGCGATAATCAGAGAGTCACTTGATAGACGTACGAAATGTAAAAGTCGAAGGATCGATCTGTTACCAAGAAGTTGCCTCAAATGAGATCCGTTGCGGTGTCTCATATTCAACATATCGTATTCATCATTTCATACCTTATCAAATTCTCCATATCTCATCATATCCAGTATAAAAACTCTCCAAATCGCATCAGATTCATCATATCATAATATATTGATCACATCATATTCATAATATCGAATCAAATTCCTCATTTGACATCATACTCATCATCTCATATTAAATTCGCCGTATCGTTTTTAGTTGTTCAAATTCATTACATATCAAATTCATCATATCGCAATACATTTATTACATCATACCAAATGCATCATATCACATCATATTCAATTTATTAAATTGATCATATCAAAATAAATTCATATCACATCCAATCCACCATATCACATCCCATTCACCAGATCGTATTCATCATTTTATATATTCATCATATCATGCTAACATAGAAAGAGCTCCTGCTTCAACAGTCGAACTTTAGGACATAGGTGGTAGGATAAGCGAACTAGTTGATGCCCGAGCCCACTGTCAACATCAAACTGTACAACAGCGTTTGAGTAATTTTGTGATAGTTCGCATGAAATACTCTATATTCTAACTTACTTTCTCTATTGCGTGTTGGGTTATGAAAATTCTCAAAGACATAAATGGTTCTGTGTTTTGATGTATAAATGGTAGCTTGTGTGGAAGTATATTTGGCCACTTGTACCGAAATATAATTGACACTTTGTGTTGACGAAGCATAGAAGACAATATGGGGGAAGTAACTTGGGTTGAAGTTCCGTTGGAAATAATGGAACTTTGTCAACACCAGGCTTTATTCTGTAATTTATATAAATAGAGAATGTGAATCAATGAGGCACCAAAGGATGTACGGAAATTATCAAGAGAAGGACTGCAAATACCCATAAATATGCACAGAATCCACAACCAGTTCACACACTTATGTAACTGCCCCAAAATAGCGGATTTTGAATAACCGAAAAAATAACGCTCATAAAATTCAGTTCGATTTCTTTTTCCAGGGCTCAGCAAAGCTAAATTTAATTTTGTTGATTAGTGAAAAACAAAACTTGCTTGGTTGAGGAATAGAAAAATAAGAAATCGAAATGACATTTGATAACGGGGACTTGAAGCACGCGCTTCATGATCACAGCAAATATATAGATATCACACCCGCTCGAACTCAATTAAAAATGAGCGCAGTGTTGCAGCAGTTCAACGCAGTAATAACAAAGCTGCATGTGATACAGACCTCATGACCGCTTTTACAGCAATTTTTTGAACTGTGGCAGCGCGTGTCACTGCAATGATTCCGTCAGTAAACCTTACTAATCGGAAACGAATCTCGGTTGTTTAAATATAGATTTTTCAAATTCTGCGAAGCTGGTAGTTTTATTTTGCAGCTTGTTCGGTAGGCAGCTATGCAGTAGTGCCAACTCACAGCATTGCTAAATGGCGCGCGAGAAGTCACAACATTACATATCTATAACCGCTGAATTCGATCTCATTGCAACTAGAAATATTGATGTAGTGGATTGCTCTGAATCGACCTTGAAGAGCTTTACTGTAAAAACGCAGACGCGGGACAAACTCAGACTTTTACAATCATTACAAGGTGGGTCACAGCATCCTGGTGCTTGAAACGCGCGCCTGTTACGTAAAAAGTCTCAGGTTCGCTACCCAGCATCGATTTACCGGTATATCTTCCCATTGGGAAAAGGAAGAACATTGCCTCCACCCAGGTGCGGGAAATTGTTACCTGCTTGACCGTGGCCCGTCATGGCGTCCTGATTTTAATCGGAGGGCATTTGAAAAACCAGTGAACTATATAGTATTATGTAATACTCTAACTTAAGAACATTGCAAACTATCATCCATAAAATATGTACTGAATTGCGAAATAATAATAATGCGATTTCAAAGGTTTTTACACTAAGCAAACTGAATTTCGCACGAGTTAAATTCAATTTCCCTCAATCGAAACTAAATTTTGCTTAACAAAACACAATTTAATGCGGACGGAATTCCATTTCTGAAAAACAAAATTCATTCCCACGAAAATGAAATTCAGTTCCCAAAATTAAAAATCCTTTCATGAGCTGTCTAAAATTCGTTTTTAGATAAAAATATTAAATTCTCAAAGCATTATAAGCTCAACTGAGTCGTAAGTATTTGTTGCAGAGAGACTTTATTGTCTATCGTTAGCTGCTGAATATCCATTTCTATGCCAAATTCAAGATTAATGTCCATATGTAGGTCAAATTTAACATTAATGCCCATATGTATGCCAAACTTAAGATTAATGTCCATATGTATGCCAAATTTAAGATTAATGTCCATATGTATGCTAAATTTAAGATGTCCATATGTATGCCAAATTTAAGATTAATGTCCATATGTATGCCAAATTTAAGAATAATGTCCATATGTATGCCAAATGTAACATTAATGCCCATATGTAAGCCAAATTTTAGATTACCATCCAGATGAACACTAAATTCGAGATTAATATAAGGATGTTTGCTGAATTTATGAATAAAATCCAGATGCAAGCTAAATTTAAGATTAATATCCAGATGTCGGTAAATATAAAAATAATATCCATACGTATGTTAAATTTAATCAGTGTAGTACCTAGGTAACCATACCAATTTTAGTACCCAGGTTATCACCACCGATTAGATTTTAATTTAGTTCAAGCCTCCCTATCTACAGCAAAGGTGTTCTAAAGAGAGATCGGATGAAGGAACCATTTGTTGAAAAGTTAAAGCAGTTAAGGGAACGGGGAATCTATACACAAGGTGTATTTCCTCACTGGATACTCAGCGCATAGAAACAACGAGTTAGGCAGAAGTTTCTAAAACAAGATAAAAGTTCAAGAAGATAGTAATAATTGCTGAAAAACAGGACATCAGTAAACCGAAAAAGATGGTTTGTAAGAGAATGAAAAGTTTATCCTATCATTAACAAGAGGAAGTTTGATCTATCCTTCAGTTTAGGACATCACATCGTCTCAGAGACAATATAGTTATGTCTGGTGTATTGTAGGTTATATATGTATGTATACAGGGTGACCGGCGATTTATTCTACAAACTTCAACATAAGGTTTGGACTGTTGAAATAAACACTTTTAACTCAACCGTGTGGTCAAAAGTGCTTCGGTAACGCGTTACAAGAACTTAAAATTGCGTAGAAGGTGTTTATTTCAACGATCCCAACCTTACGTCAAAGCTTGTTCAACCAAACGTTAGTCACCTTGCATAACAAAAAATATAGTACTTAATTACAGAGCATACATATTATTCCTGCCATACACGGATGTTTACCGCAAGGAAAATTCAACAGGTTGTGTTCCAGCAATTTAATCTTACCAAATAATATTCATGGTATATTTATTTATTTTTGTTTATTTATTTATTAATTTACTTATTTATTTATATGTTGGTGAAATGTCCGCTTATCCCGTCATTCTATCTAGCTTATAAAAATGTTTAAATTATATAAAGCCAATAATACTAGTTTGAAATCCATGGTATATTATTGCCGCTAGTAAACTGATTTACTTATTTTATCGAACACTATCCATCAAAAGGCGTTCTTTTTTGACGCTATAAGCATGCAGTCAATCTGTGATACGAGTTTCACCGGTGCACAAGTACAAGAATATTTTTATCGCAGGTACTATCAGGATGTATATATACTTGTTTGTCAACCACATCTGGAGGATTTATTAAAGAAAAATATAGAAATGCCTAGTCTAACTTTTTCGCCAACAGCATGCATGTTTTTCGCCGCCTAAGTGATTTTACCGCTTGAATCGCTAAGGCGGCGAAAAACATGCATGCCTATTGCAAGTAATATTTCTACTTTTGTAGCTTTATTGCAGTTATTAAGGTACACCCATTTACAAATTAACATTTAACCATTTAGAACATTTTTATTCTGTAAGAATTGTTTTAAACGTTCAAACGTTGCCTGTGAGCAGTGTCAACTTCATTTAGATACTCGCATCATTAAAGTGATGTGAGTGACGGTAGTCAAGAACATGTTCGCGCGAGGAAGCGAAATAATCATCATCCTAATATGAATGTAACAAGAGCGCCTTTAACAGTAGATTCAACACAATTAAAAATGCATTTGAAGTGAAAACAACTTAAATAAATCTCCACAGTTTTCTTTTCTTTGCCTCCATTTCTGGCTCTATGCCTATTAATGCAATCCTTATTCATATCTTCATGGTCTTCATTTATTTTTAATGTGATTTAGATTCATTTTTCACGTGCTAACTTCTCTGTGACTCGCTTCTGCTTCATCTATATGTATTGACCGGAGGAGTTGCATTGAGATTGTTTTTCCCTATAAAAAAAAACGCATGGCGTCAAGTCAGGGCTTCAATTAAGGAGGCCAATCGATATTGTGGCCCATAGAAATTGAGCGATTAGGTAAGATAACTTACGAACGTTCCTTCCAACTCATAATCTGTGAGCTGGTGTTCCGTCTCGAACTCATCCCGTATGACTAAATCTGTTACAATATACTATATTTAATTATGAATTGACTTCTTGATTTGAAACTTCAATATGTTGTACACTATTCGTAGCTTCATTTTAAAATATGACTTTGAATGGTGTACAATTTTTTAAGGTTTTACATCAAGAAGTCATTTCATTATTAAACATAACACATTGAAACAGATTCAAGTTTACGGGGTGAGTTCAAAACGATGCACCACCTCACAGAATGTAGGAACGTTCGTTGGGAATCTAAAGCATCCTCGAAGTCCTGACTTCTCACCATGCGTTTTTTTTACGGGCATGTTTGGAAAGCATTCTTGATGCAACTGCTCCGATCAATATATATATATATATATAGATGATGCTGAAGCGCATCACTGAGAAAAATGAAGGTAAAAAAAATATCGGGATTATTCATGTTCATACCAGTCCAAACTAATAATTCTCTCAGCAATTAATCTTTTAAAAATAGTGATTTCTCGGAAAATGGCTTTCCGTACGCCATTGTGGAAATGTACATGTGGACTTAACCATCTAAAAGCGTAAACCAGCTACGAATCAAATATTCAGCAAGTAAAACAGTCTCTAGAAAACAAATGGGTATACTATAGGGTGGCGTAAAAAGAATGACTGGATTTGACTCGCGTAATGTCAGTAATGGGAGTGGAGTGGCCAATTATACTAGTTATAATTATAACTAGTATAATTAAATAAAACCAATAATACGAGTCTGAAAACCATGCGTTCTCGTTGCACCACGCTTGAAATCAAGGTACGTAAGGAGCACGTGAAGTCATGGTTTAACTTATAATAGAAAGAGTGACCATGTGTTATGAACGGTATTTTTTCACTCTCTGTTTTCTTGTTTGGTTATTGTTTTTCATGGTTTAGTGTGAACAACGAAACAGACGAGCGTTCTACTTAGTTCAGGTTAAGTTAGAATGGATGTGGTTATGATTACGAGAACTTTACGGTGTCGTAGCCGCGTGGTCTATTGACTTAGGAGAATCAGCCCCAAATGATCAGCTTTCCGTAAGGTTAATTCGGCGGATTAAGATTATTTTGCCACCGAAATTAAATGGTCTTGAATTATTCGACAAAAAATGAAAATCTTCAGAGATCATATTCAAAGTTACTGTACATTTCAGTGAATTATATTTCGTTACATTTCAAAAAGTTACATTTCGTAGGTTGCAAAAATTTCCAACCAATAACTGTGAGAGAATATGTCAAGTTTGATGACAGATCGTAGCGGTCTTTGAAGCGTTTATGCATATTAATTCAGCGCATAACACTCACTGTAATAAAATGACTAAACGCGATCAGAAATAAGCAATGAGCTGAAGTTTTTTGAAGCCGAACACAGAAAGATAAGAATAATAATTTCAAAGTGGCCTTTCGATCTGAAATGATTGCCCCTTTGCATCCCTCCGAAATAGCGATACTTGATTTCAATTTTGTTTGAAGATGTGATTAGCCTTAAAATTTCACTCGTTTACTAAAATTGCTAGTACGAATGAATACACCGTCGAAAATTTCAACTAAGTTAATAATAATCTGGAATGTGATTGGAATTAAGAACGTTGAATAGGATAGACACGGTGACTTTGGAATCTATGGAGCAAATTTTACAGAGTGTTGTTGTATCAGCCACTATATAGAAGTAATATTCTCTTTTACATGATACTTGACCAAATTGATCGACTTTATAGAAAAGTTGGACAATGAATTACTTACGAGAACTTTTAAAGTTTTCTCGGAGAATACTTGATTTACAATATATTAGTAAACTTAGTTTAGGTCTCCCTGATCTCAACGAAGGTTTTCCAAAATGAGAAAGGAGGAGAGCACCATTTCGTATAGAGTTAAGGTGACGGGAAATCTTTGCTGTAGGTGTGTTCCCATACAAATTCATCTAGCATAGCAACTGTAAGTTTGGGAGGAATTTTCGAAATATGATAAAATCTAAAAGAAGAGAAGCGCTAAAAACAGGACAGCATTGAACTGCAAAAGGATGGTCTATAACTAAACAAAACTTATCACATTTCAAAAAGAGAAAGGACTACCTAATTTTTAGCTTGGGACCTCACATCTTCCTTTGCGTGTGCTTGTGTTGAACTGAATTTCCGTTGGTGAAATTAAATTTCGTTGGAGGAAACAGACGTAAAAATATTTATGCCCATGAGACCTTTTAAGGTTTCTCGAAAGTCTTCAAAAATTACGGCCTAGTGAGGAATTCGTACTTCAGTAGTCTGCGTGACATTATGATGCATCTTACTAACGAGGTCTTCTTGCTTACGATCAGACAATCTTACGGGCAAGAAGACTGCGCATGTTTTGCTGTATGTCAGTTCTGTGAAAAATAAAAAGAATTTAATTCCTCGGGAATAAGTTGGAGCTCCTACTTGGCAAATCATTTTACAACAATTTTGTTTGGTGCTGGTAGTATATACGCTGTTCAGCTGATTAAGTGATAAGATATAAATTTTATCCAGAATTGGGTTTGATAAGGGAGGTTAAAATAAAGAAGCTCTAGCTCTAGAAGTTCCTATGATAACTTTAGGAGGTAAAATTGGTCACAATTTGCGTGACCAACAGTTTTTAAATTCATTTTTAAATCATTGTTGCTATTTTAGGACACCTTAACAAATGTCCAACAAAAATGATTGCCAATGAAATTTCATGCCATCTTTTCCTGGTATCTTCATCTAAAATTCTGAAAAATTAAAAGATTAATGGCACTAAGACATATGGAAAGTCGGTGCTTATTACGAAAGCGCTCTCATGTATTTCTTGACAGCTCTACTTTTCGAAGGAATAATTTTAAACGCAATTCATCACGTTTCTTCACATGTTCGTGCGTTTGGAATTGCGAATAACGACGAGCAGAAAAAATCATTGACATTATTTGTTGTAAATAATTCCAAAATAATTTTGAGTAGCTTTTATCCACATTCAAAACTTTTAGCAGACATTTTAAGTTAACATAAATGGATTGGTAACACAATCGAAGTTAACATTCCAATTAAGAGAGCTGGAAAGCTGAAATGATAAAATAAAAATTGTACTCACATCATAGTCGAGAACTGCAAAAATGTCTTCTAAAGATTCCATGGCTAAAGAATTTCACTGGCGGGCACGTAATTCCGAATACACAAAATCTTGAAGGTGTCTTTCAAAGATACTCTCACTGTAGCTGTTCTGAGGAAACACTACCGCGACAAAGTTTCAATGACGAATGAGCTGTGGGTGACAAGATCACGAGCTTATATATCGCCAAAGTTAGCGGTCAAAAACAACGGCTCTCTGAGTGTAGCGGAAGCGGCCGATGGGATTAACATTAAGACACTAGGTTTGAGGGACGTGAGGTGCCGCACAGAGCAATGCAAATTGAGATAGTTTCAATGCAAAGTTTGTTTGAGAAAAGTCTTGAATGATTCATGCTTTCGTTATGTTTCATTTAGACCTTGTTATTCTTTGCGGTGGTTGGTGGTCACTTCTTAGTATTGAATCTACGCTAGGTTTTGAAAATACGCTGAATCTTAATTTTGCTTTATGTGTCGAGTTCGACTGTTGTGAAAATTACCCAGGGTTAAAAATCACTTTCTCCTAAAACTTTGCAATTGAATACTACAAATATATTGAGTATCAGAAAAGAATGATTAAGGTATTCTTTTGGGAATTTCAATGCTTTACGTGACACTAGAGCACCTATGATCTGTTGGGTGAGTTTGCTTATTCAAGGAAATAAAAATTAAAAGAAAATTTGTTAAGTCCCAGTAAATAAAATGGGAAAAATTACCAGAATTGATTTTCAAATGTCTTAACAACATAAATATCCTTAATTGGTTAACAAACACTGGAATCAAAATAACTATGCCAACGGTTGAACAAAGGATTAAGAGAATAACATGAATGTATTTCGTCATTTAAATTATTCATAGCTCGGGAATGTTTAAATTTACAAGCAAGAGAAAAAACAAGGCATGACACTGCGGTGCATGAAGGACGATTTGGAGAACAGCGTCCACGTACACTGACACACGAGCTCAGGCTTCTGCTATGTCCTATGAAATTCTTAAACGAATAATGAGGAAATAAAATATTTTGCACGTAAAAACTAATAGGTCGACATGCCAGCAATTTGAGACCAACTTTTCGTGTGCACCCATCAACATAAGCACTACACGTTAAAGCGCCTGGGAAATTTTCTTCGCCCCACAGAAAATTTACGATATTTTTTGCCCAAATAATGCTGGCGCAAAAGATTCAAGCGAACCAGAAACGAGAGAAGAATGTCTCACATAGCCAACTCAAATATTTTACAACAGGAATAAGGCTTGAAATCAACGTTCACGCTAATAATTCGATATTTGAATACTTTTTACAATTTGAATGCTATTTGAAAGGTTGAATGCTATTTACGAAGATATAGTACAACGTTTCACTGATACTTTCCTACTTCTTGAAACAGTAATTTCGCAGGAATAAAAATAATTACTATAGTTATGGGTGTTGAATACAATAGTTCTTGTTTTTATGGACCCGCCGTGTATGCATAACGTAGCTAACAAGTGCGAAGGTACCACAACAATAGTGTAACTGATGACTATCTACGGGCTGACTTCGTTATTCCTCAGCTAGTGTACACGACCTGTCAGAAATGAGGGGATTAAATATTTCCCTTGAATAAATCCTCCAGATGACGGATGACAGACAAATATATCCATTTTAGTAGTACGCACTATTGGAATATGCTTGCACTTGCGCACTGGTGAAACTCGTTACACAGTTTCGGACATTAAGAAATGCTTTATTCCAATCAATTATACGCTGTGATTTCGTCAGAGTATCGAAACTGGCGGGAAAACCCAAAAATTCTAATAATAATAAATAATTTCAAATAATCAAGCCTAATACATATCATCTTGTACTTTGGCTTTTCAAATGTCTTATAACTAACACCAGGACGCATTAATAACCCCGGTCTAGCCGGAAGCCATTTCCGACACTTTGGTGGAGTGGATACAATTGTGGCTGAGCTCTCCCTTTTTCCATTAAGCATCCTTAAGAACGCCACAGACACACGCACAACCAAGCAAGTTACAAATGTGTTTTATTATTTAATTTAATTGTTATTAGCCAAGAAGTTTTTGAAAAAATTTGCTATATCTTTTTCATCGCTATAAGCTGCATTTTCAAAACAATAGATTCAATTTTTACGGAATATTTTTTATTTATGAACAAACGTGAGCAGATGCCAGTTTTCTAATATCGTTTGAATGGTATCTATGATACCAAGCAAGCAAGCAGATTCCCATTGCAATAACATAGGAAAAATTACGCACAAAAAATATATTTATTTATAGATCTATGGAGACACCTGGCATTTCATTATATAGTATTGACTAGTCCACCCCCACCCACCCGAGTACCCATCGTTCATCTTCTCTTCGCTCATTTTAGAGCCTTCTGCCTGTTCCTGTTGGCGTAATCTAGCCGCTTCTATTCTTGAATTCGCAATATTTTCGTTCATGTTAAACAATATTTCAAATTTTCAAAACAATAAAGTTATTCGATTATTTGTCTGGTAAGTTAGCAAGGAAAGTCGTATCGACAATACGAAATTTTCCTGTTAAATTTTTTTTTTAGTTGGAAATTTTTTTTAGTTGATTTGAATATTTTTATTTTTAACGCCTATATTTGGAATAAAAAAGAAGGCGAAATGAAAAAAGGCCGGAAGAAAAATCTTTTAATTTCTCTAGAGTTGATGAAGCCGAGTGCCCACGGCTCGTCAAAAGTATTTAATAATGTTCGACAAATCACATGACGCACTTTCCTATTTCCTAACAATACACGTAATACACATTCCGCATCCGAATCTGACGGATTAATACACCAAAAATTGTGGAGTTGACGAAGCTTGTATCACAGATTGCACACTTTCGGCTGGTGGACGGACAGACGGATGTGGTTCCTATTACATGTCGTATAAATTGTACAATTCTCCGCAAATTTAATGCGTTCAATGAGATTCCCACTGTAACAAAATAGGAAAACTGACACACAAAAAAATTAAATACAAATATACTTATTTATTTAGAAATTTAAAGACTAACGTGGCGTTTTATTATGTAAGGATTGATACTGCGGCGCTAATATGATATACAATTGCCGCCACAGTATGCCATGTATTAGTGTATGTATAACGTGTGAAATATGAACGTTGTCATTGTAACGGTGTGTGCCAAATCCCTTGAAGGTGAATTGACTTGGCTTGAAACACCTCTCATGACTTTTAAGAAAATGAAATATGCTTTTCTAATGGGAAAATAATTTTTCAGGTGCGACTATCTGGAACACAAAATCATCATTCAATTCAATGAAAGGACATCATGTCTGAAGGCACACAGTTAACGTAGGTGCCATTGTAGGGGACGGTTCAGAGGCGCAATAATTTTCCTTCAGGCTAGTGATAGCACATTTGATGTTCACACGCGCACCACTGTGTGAAAATATTACTCACGCAAATATTGTCACACGTAAATTCCAAAACGACGTATTATTAGGTTTTATGACATTCAACATTTATTTAAATTTTACTGCACGTTTCTTTCGTTAAATCTAGTTTATATTACGAGACAATAGGTAATCTCGTGGAAGACACGTTAAAGAAATTAAACAAAAAAAAAATATGTTCAAGAAATTTTTACGGGAGCTGTCAGTCATAAAACACCCTGACTACTCAGCTTACGCCGGGAGAGGACCCCTGAAGTAGGCCTATCCAAATTGGAGAACTATACGACAAATAGTATCCAACATAAAAACTATCGAATAGTTTTCGATTCCCTTTTTCAATTAAATTTGGACTCAAGCGTGACGCGGGTCGGTCGCTTTTGGTTGGGGAAGCTTCTTTGTATCCGAGCTAACTCGGACGTAGTGGGAGCTGGAACTTCGAGGCTTGACGAGCATCACAACTATATCTTGTGTCATTGTGGTGAGATGTTTGGGGGATTGTGGTGAGATGTTTGTGGGATTGTGGTGAGATGTTTGTGTCATTGTGATGAGATGTTTGTGGGATTGTGGTGAGATGTTTGTGGGATTGTGGTGAGATGTTTGTGGGATTGTGGTGAGATCTTTGGGGGTTTGTGGTGAGATGTTTGGGGGATTGTGGTGAGATGTTTGTGGGATTGTGGTGAGATGTTTGTGTCATTGTGGTGAGATGTTTGTGGGATTGTGGTGAGATGTTTGTGGGATTGTGGTGAGATGTTTGTGTCATTGTGGTGAGATGTTTGGGGGATTGTGGTGAGATGTTTGTGTCATTGTGGTGAGATGTTTGGGGGATTGTGGTGAGATGTTTGTGGGATTGTGGTGAGATGTTTGTGGGATTGTGGTGAGATGTTTGTGTCATTGTGGTGAGATGTTTGCGGGATTGTGGTGAGATGTTTGTGTCATTGTGGTGAGATGTTTGGGGGATTGTGGTGAGATGTTTGTGGGATTGTGGTGAGATGTTTGTGGGATTGTGGTGAGATGTTTGTGTCATTGTGGTGAGATGTTTGCGGGATTGTGGTGAGATGTTTGTGGGATTGTTTAGGTACACAGTCCAGTGCTGTGGTGTGTAGTGTTGGTGGGATTGTTTGTGTGCAGCATATATTTGAAATCATTTGATCGCTATGTGATCGAAAATAAAAATCTATTTTGAAGAACTGTTGACTGAAATCCAAAAAGGACTCTACTTCATTGCAAAAATAAGCCCGCTTAATTGTCAAGATGAACCTCTTTATTCAGCTCAGCTTGATGATAAAAACCTTCCAGATTGACGCTTCGTTCTTTAAGTATCAGTGCAGTAAACCAAACAGTCTCGCACGCCATAATACTCAAGTCGCATTTCCTAGTGTGAAATTACTTTCTTTCTAGACCATTTACAATACGAAATTCCGTAAGGTGGAAAGTGAGCGAATAATATAGAAGTTAAAAAAGTACTGGAGTTGACATGCTCGAGTGTATTAAGTGCTTCAAATTTCAGTATATTCTTAAATATACTTTTTATGTTCAACAACCATCCAGCACACTGGGCGCATCTCATGCCGCTCATATTCTAAAACAATCCAGCTCGCTATAGGAGACTATCCTACCGTTCATATCTGAAAACTATCCAGTGTGCTAGGAAACTGTCCTACCGTTCATTTTCATAAACAATCCAGTGTTTTTGGAGACTGTCCTACCGTTCATATTAAAAAAAAATTTTGTGCACTACATGGGAGAATATCATGCAGTTTGTATTCAAAAAGAATCTTATGCGCGGGAATAGAATATCGTAGAATATCATGTCGTTCGTATTCAAAAAGAATCCATGCAGTGCGTTATTTGATTCAGTGTTCTGACACACCTTTTAGCGTGAACGCATCACACAGCAGTGGCAGACGAGCAGCTCCGCGGTCCTTCAGCCGTTATGGACCAGAAGATGGTGATGAGATATCGCACGAGAGGATTACAGACCGCTGAGCTACGATTTTATTGTTCTCTCAAATAAAATATTATAAACAACTTTGGATTCATCAGAAAACAAATCTATTGTTCCACCACACCGTGAAGGATGGCAAACATTTTGAAATATTTGGTCACGACGGCGAGTAAATCTTTCGAAGTATGTGCCTTAATCACCGTACATAATTGGTTCTATCATAAACGAGTGGTCAGGACACGAGGAAAACTAGTTTTACTATTTTTACGACTCAATTCAAAATTTAAAACTACTAATGGTGATAATTATCATCACGATTATCAAAAATAAGGCTGATTTTGATAAGAAATGGTGATAAAATTGTGTGGAAATGCTTCCACAGTAAAATTAGGCTTTTTGAAAACAATAACTACAGTATACAGTTAGGAAAAAGAAGTGTCCAGTTGGAATATTATGCATTATACACTTACAATGTATAATACGTAGCCGTATAATATATGGCCACGCTCGAATTTTAGTTGTGTTAACATATGTATATAAATTTTACAAGTGAATGTAACTGAGAGAATATGTGCATGAAAGACGGAATCGTTAAGTCTTTATTTTCATTTTCCTGCAAAATCTGATCACATTTAGAGAAGCATCAGTGCGAACTTTTCTTCCAGGATTTTCAGAAACAACAACTTCAAAAAAATTCCTGTAGTGTTTTTTCTTATCTTTTGAGTATGAATTGAAATTGGCAATACGTTCTATCCTAAAATTATCATGTAGTTCTTATTATTTGATGATGAATAAAAAAATTATCAAATACGTTTTATCCTAAAATTCTTTTGAAGTTCTTACTATTTAATGACATTTCACAAACGATTTATACGTTATATCCTAAAATTCTTTTGCGGTTCTTGCTATTTAATGACGTATCAAAAACGACTTATACGTCATATGCTAAAATTCTATTGCAGTTCTGGCTATTCAATGACGTTTCAAAATTGACTAGTACGTTCCATCCAAGAATTATTTTGCAGTTCTTATTATTTTGAGCCAAAATTAGCAAACACGTTCGGTCCTCACTCATGCCGTTAAGCTCATTACCCCACACTAAGTGGCTCCGACTAAGCTGCTGTTGACTTCCTGTTTAACAGGTTATTAACGACCATTTGAAAGTACGGATAGTTTTAGTTAAGTGAAATTCGTTCCATTACCATCCAGCTTTGAAACGTTGAGACTTTTATTGTTAACTTTAGGAAAATAGAAACGAATTAGCGTTTCCCTACATAGAATAGTGAATTGTTTGTCTCACAGTACAGACTTGTTGACATGACGGCTGGGTGGTGCGCGTGTAACTCTGACCAGAGTGAACTTTGACCGGAGACGGGAGGCGGGAATGGTTCTTGGAGATCTACATAGATATCTTGTGTATCTGTCTCCGACGGGAAAACAGAATAGACCGCTGCAAACATGTGGGCAGCATACATTTGAAATTATTTGATCGCAATGTGAACAAAAATAAAAACTATTCTGGAGAACTATTTACTGATACCCAAAAAATTCTACTTCATATCCAAGAATATTCTAGAGATCGAAAACGCTTCTCCAGCTGGGAGCCGAACTAGCTTCACGTCAATGGAACACCCACGTGGTTTTTCAAAGCCAGTAATCTTCATTGTTTCAGTGTTTTAAATAACATTTTGATATGGAAATAATGTAATATGAAGGAAACTCTTTAGGATGGTGGATGCTGAGGACTCCTTTCAGCCAAATTTTTGCTAGGAAATGGTAAAATCACGAACATTTTGACCAGAAAATGGGTATTCTGGCTGCCATGCTTCATATGGAATGCTGAATGCGCAGCTTAACAAAGAGTCAAGATTCACAATTTAAGTGGAATTGGTAGGTTAAAATTAACTTCGCTGTAGTTTTTCAAAAGTGTTCGTTCTCGCTTATGGGATATTGTAGATTCTTGAATAGATTATGATCTGAAGCGTGTGGCATTGAAGACATGCTTATCAACAGGTTAGGCCTACGCGCCGGTAAAATTAAATTTTTACTCCAAGCTATAAGGAAATTTTGTGATATACTTTACTTTTGAAATTACAGGAATTAAAGTTAACATGTTCACCTGGGATCAAAACGGAAATGATTAAAAATGATATGTTGATATTTGTTCACAGTCAGTCTTCGTTTCAGGATCATTTTAGTTGTGCAAATGCAACATTTAGTAAGAGACTTACATTCTCTTCTGACACACTTGAACTGATATATCTCTCCTACTCTGTCCAAATCACTGATCATTTCTCTGGAAATATCATTTCTTGCTTAGAAATGATGTATTATGCGATTCTCGTGTCGTACAATTTTGCGTATTTATAATCAAAAATTTCAAAATTAATCATTTTTAAGTTAAAAATGATATATCGAAATACATCTTGCTCAGAGATTTCCTCCATCTTTATTGAGTTTGGTGGAGCCAGAGTTTTAGACTCACATTTTCTATCAGTGTGGCAGTAAATATTTAGTGTATATTTTTTCAGCCCAAAGATGATGTTGGTATCATTGGAAACGTTGCTTTTTAAAAACAGTTGCATATAATTTCATAGAATTGACAGTATTTTAGTAAAAATGATCTGCAATTTGTCCGTCTAAGAACAATACTATATGGGCTAAAGGAATAAGGGAGTCTGCATAGCGCTGGGGAATATTATCTGTTAGTTTTGTTTGATATAAACTTCATTTTTGCTTATACTGTACATTTTTGGTCAATTGTTTTCTTATTGATTTATTTGTAAGCCAACGAGTGAAATCAAATTTTTTTACGACAAACCTGGCACAGATGTTGTGAAATGATGAATGATGCAATACATGGCAAAAATTGTCCAATAAATATACGGACTTTAAGTTTAAGATTTGACTACTCCTGTTCTCCTGTACCTGCTGAAAGCATTGGCAATTCACGCGGGGAAGTCGTAAATTTTATTGAGGGAAACCTTAATTTACAGCCTGAAGTATATTCATTTGGAAATTTTCTATTTGACCCTTAACAGTTATCACGCAGACCCTTAACTTTATTGTAGTTGAACGCTAACAGTTATTAGAACCTTAACTTTATTGTATTTGGACCTTTACAGTTATCAGAACCTTAACTTTATTGTAGTTGGACCTTTACAGTTATCAGAACCTTAACTTTAACGTAGTTAACCTTTAGCAGTTATGAAACTCTTAACTGTATTCCATTTAAGCCCTTAACTATGAACATACGATAAAGAAATTAATAGTTAAGAACCTAAGTTGAGTGACAAAACTGATCTTCCAGGTGAGTGCGGTTGGTAGCGAGCCTAGAGCATCCTTGCATAATTTATTATTCCCTATATTAATTATCAGGCAGCATGAAACATCAGGCCTGAAACGATCAGACCAAGAATTGCCGCAATTTCGGTCTTCTTATTATGGCACGTTAGAGCCTGTTGTGTACTTCAGTGGATACCGCCGTGTTACCACGCCCGTATAATGTTAACACGCCCGTACAATGTTACCGCCCCTGTATAATGTTACCACGCCCGTATACAATATTAACACGCCCGTACAATGTTAACACGCCCGTATAATTTTAACACACCCGCCGTGTTAACACGCTCCTATAATACCAGTATCTCGTCGTAGCTGATCACGCACCTGACTGGTATAAACCATGTGAAGGCACTGGAGCTTTTTCGATAGAGTTTCCACGAGTCGAGTTTCTGACTTACGTCATTTGCGTCTTCCTTCAAGTCAATATTTATAGGGATAGGGATATATAAATAGGGATATATTTATAGTCTCTTCTCGACTTATGCACTATATTAACAATAAAAACATCAACTTTAACGGTATGAATGAACTTATGTTGATCATAAATTTACAAGAGCACTTTGCCAGTTCAGCAACGGGGATAAAACAATTCAGTTATTTTTTTCGGTTTTATTCTAGTACGACAATTTGTAATTCGAGGATCGACCGTATAAAATGTAAATTGTTTTCAAATTTTTAATCAAACTATATTTTCTTCGTCCAAGCTTGTGTCCTGACATTTTACAAGTCTTTGTCTCAGTAATGCTGGTGTTTCTTTAGATTCCTTGAGTTTTTGCCTTTAATCTTGCTGTTAAGACGTATTAGCTTAATTTCCTCTTAGCTGAGCCTGCGTTTAGTTGAAAGGGTTGTTGTCTTCATGGTTACTGTTCCAAGTTGTTGATGTTAGCCTTTAATATCGATCGTATACTCACTGCCTTGCCATTTAAAATCAAACCTGTACTCTCAGCCTTAGCCTTTTAGATCCAACGTGTACTCTCAGCCTTAGCCTTTAAGATCCAACGTGTACTTTCAGCCTTAGCCTTTAAGATCCAACGATCGAACGTGTACTCTCAGCATTCATTTGTAGCTTCCACTTCAGCACATCGGGATCCCGAAAATTTCTTGTTACTTCTAAGCGCTCCAACTATCAACGCTTGAACTCCCACTACCAAAATCACCCATCCACCACCTTCGTCCCTCACCACCTACCACCACCACCACCACCACCAGGTGTGGTGTGGCTCTACGATAATTCCGCTACACCGGACGCAATGATTGGACAGCCTCCAGAGGGTCGACAGTGACGCAACCAATCGTAAATCAGCCCCAACTCTGAGGGAACTTACACGGAAGATGAATAAATTTCGCAGGATGCATGGGGAAATGACTTTCGCTACAAAAGTGGGAGCCTTTTTCCTTATTACTCTGATGCCATAGAAATAATGACAATTTAGAAGATTTAGGTAGTAGGCCCTATGCGTTTTCCATAACTTCGCAATTGGAATTTCCCAAAACCAGATTTCCGTACACTTTTATGTGTATTATAAGAGTGCATTCAACTATTTGATCTCATTCATTTTTCAACAGCAATCTGTTCCATAGAAATCAAGACAATTTAGTATCTTGAACATTGCTAATTCTGACACGCACGGCACTGAAAATACTTTTCTTAATAATTTTTTTGTAAATACCGTAATTCAGGTGTGCTTAATTGGGTCGGTGAACGTACGCTTGTAATGCATAAGTAAGTTACTTTCTCGACTGCATCCATTTTTTTAAACAAATATAAGTGCAAAACATGAATCTGTGAGTGTACGCCATACACTGATGGAAGCATTCTGTCATACTCGAATCTCCTGTGGCGTTTTAAAAGATCCTTCGCTATTTCCATTGTGTATTTCCCTTTATCTGGCAATTGTAATTCCAGACTATCAGCTCAGTGTTATGTCTCTGCAATGACATCGTTTAAGGTAATTTTAGTTCAGGTAATGGTATAGTTTCCTCGGTGAGTTTAGTATTGACCATCACGCTTAGTTATCGCAGCATTTTGCTTCTTGCTATAATTCTCCTTCATTCTAAGGAATAGCTATATTCATCGAATTCTGGTCAGCACATCGCTCGTATCCAGCGTATCCAGTAATATAGTTCCAAGCTCCTCATCTACGATTCAGTGTGTCCCATAATCCAGTCACATCTAATATCCAGCGTCATCTTTTAATCTAGTCCCAATAACGCGTTTCACATCTAATATCCAGCGTCACCTGTTAATCCAGTCACAACGAGCTCCACATCTACTCTCCTGTTTTTCCAGTAATCCAGTCCCAACGAACTCCACATCTACGATCCAGCATGTCCAGTAATCCAGACACGGGCTTCAATGGGAGTCCAGCGGAAGCTGCAGACCGGCAGCCCCGGGCTCGCTGGAGCGCGGAAATGCGGACGAAGCAATATTCCGCATCATAGCCTCTGATGAAATCCTTTCCAATAAAGCTTCATGAAACCCATAACGTCTGAAATATCCCGTTAGGAGCTTGTTGATTAAACATGGCCTCGCTCCAACGCCCTTTCTCCACCGCATCCCAAGCCAGGCCGCCGAACGGCCGTTTTTGGTGAAGGGACATCGCGCGCACCAGCCTTCCGGCCGGCTGCTTGCGATTCAATTTATGGTGAAATAAATCTTTTCAGGCCAAAATGGATGATATTGAGGGAACCTTGAGCATATTCGAGGAGGAAATGATAATAACATGTCTGATATTTGAACGCAATATGATATTACGAGTGGTATTGGATAGAATCAATTCTATAAATATTTTGGAAATAATGTTCTTTTTTTGGAGTTGTCCGAACAGAACGTTTGCGTCGCGTTTATGAGGTGCATCGTATTGATGGATTTCGTATTTTGAGGCAAATAAATGCAACTGCATTTAGCCTAGCAATTTTAAATTGCATTTTCTCAAGTGCAGATACTGAGAATTTATTGACTTACGGATGTTAGACCGAACTTCTAAATATCGACGAGTATTTGAATAGGGGTAGATGCATATGAAGAAATTTTGTTGGTCATACACGATAAAAAAGAATAAGATATTATGCAAGTGATGTAAATATGCACAAAGTCAGAGGGCAATATGAGCGGCAAGAGTTTGTAGAATTGTGTTTAATTATTGTGTTTGGTTATTATGTTAAGTTATTGTGTTTAATTGTTAATTATTCTTAATCAATTGTAATTTTTTGAGTTTACTATGCACGGTGTGATGCCCCCAAAATAGGTTCTCAAATGCTTGGCTTGTTTAGATTATTTGCCACTAGAAATTTCAAATACGAACTCCATTTCAATTAGAAAGCTAAGGACCAAATTTTTCAACCAGCGTAAGTGGTGGCCTTAGTTTAGCAATGCGAAAAGTATTTGCTCTGAATTTGAGTCTCAAAATTACTCCACTTCTTTCTTCCAACTAATAAATTCAGGAATTTACCAAGCGCATGTTGTCTAAATTAAGTTTTCAAAGTAACATCAAGCTTTATCTAGCTGAGAATTAATACAGAAGGGAATTTGTTTTAGTCAATTAAGTATATTAAAACAAATCTAGAATAAACAAAAATTCTTGTAGATGCTCGTCGCTGCCCGCTAGCCGTGGAAGCGGAGGCGATTGCTCTCAGATGTCCCAAAGCTCTGGAGAATTTTGGGACTTTCGTTCATACATGTAGCGGATGTGCAAGCGGGCAGTTGTTTTTAACATACCCCTGTGCCATTTCGAAGGAGGAATCAAATGTTTTCCCTTGAAAATGCATCATTATGAAGAAAAAATTAATATGCCTTCCCTCTGTAAAAGTATCATAATTGAGGATGATTATGGTTGCGCTGTTTATAATGAGTGTCCAGTAATTTGTAAAACAAACTTTGACATAAGGTTAGCATCGTTGAAGTATGCAATTTTTGCTTTATAACTGTGTGGTCGAAATTGCTTTGTCACCCTGTAAACATGGCACACCGTGGACAAGCGTACTAATTTAATATTTTGAATTATTTTGTTTGTTTTGGTACATGCCAAATATGGCACTCGATTCAGAAATGCATTTAAAGTTATTATTAAGTTTGGGAGTAACTTTACATCGAGGCAAAATTCTTTTTTCTTCATAAATTCAAAAGATGGTCTGTACCGGATCGTTATTTTATTTCATAGCACTATTGGATTTTACCTCACTGTTGAAAAATAAGAGCAAGCGAAATGTCCATGCAATTTTATTTTCAAACGTCAAGTATCCCGAATATTTTTCCACAGTTTGTGTGGTAAATGTATGCACGTGTGATTTTCTTTTAAAGTCTTTTTCACATCAATATTGGTGTGCAAGTGCTTTTAAAGTGAATTTGAAAATGAAGTCAGATACAAGCTGCGATAATAATCGGAGGCTGTAAGACAACAAGCTTCGTTCACTTGCCGAACACATAGCAGTCCGACTAATGTGTTGACCTAATACAGTCCGAATAATTTGACGTATGATTTAGGTGGTAGGCCCTATGCGTTTTCCATACCTTCGCAAATGGAATTTTCCAAAACCAGATTTCCTTACACTTTTATGTTTATTACATGAGTGCATTCAACTATTTGATCTCACTCATTTTTCAACAGCAATCTGTTCCTGAGTCATTCCGTTGACTTGTATATTTATTATTCTTTCTCATAAAACAATATTTTTAGGAACATTGTTGCTCCACGTATTCGTAAAATTTTCCATGTAACAGGAATATTTACAAAATTGACTAATTCATCTTCCCTTCCTAATTTCATCATCAAAATGGGGTAACAAATGTATCTAAAAATACAATCATGCGTTGGAAAAGAAACGGGGCTAAGATCAAGTAGAGTTAAACAAATCTGGAAGAAATAGACACGTCCTTTAGTGCATTTATCTTCTGTATTTTCTTATTGACATAAGAACAGTCGCTTTCTTCTTCATGAAGAAAGCCCCAGCATTCAAGTGAGAATGTATAACTTTGAATTCAGGTAAACTTCACGAATTCAACGGTAAATAAATATAAGTTATATTATCTGAATTCTAGTTTCACGTGCCTGTAGATACAGTGGTGCCCCATTAAACTTTGATGTGCCTTATAACATTCGCTGCACTTCTATTGCTACAATTGTGGTATTTCTGAGTGGCTTGATCTGTTGAATAAATAATTTAGTATTGTTAACTGAGATAAGTTTCAATCATTCTCGGTTACTACGCTCCTGCCATTAAACGAACTGTTATTTCAAATGAAAAGGCCGAAGCTCCGAAGCAATGTAGTGCGAGTTCGGTGTTTCTTCTCATAGGGAAAACGAAGAATTGAGCCTCAATTCGCTCATCAGCCCTACGGAAAGAATGGGTACCTGTTTGACTGGGGCATCTGTTAGTGCGTTGTGGAGATAGTTATTTATGAAGTTTTTGAAAACTTATGTTTGTTACATTAACTTAATTCTAGTAAAGCCTCTTTTTCTGTAAGGAGAAGTGTTAACTATTTATTTGTTGTTTGACTATATAGGTACTAGTTATTTAAGGAGAGATCGTAAGCTCTGCAGGGCTCGAAGTGAACGAGGTGATCTCGCATGGGGCCGTTTCTCCGTCACCGAAGTGATTTCTTTCAATATTTTTTCAGCTCCCAATTGAAATACGAAAACTCTGACTTTCTCAAGACTTTAAGGCTATGACGTATCCGATTCAAATGTTGGCGAGTATCTTACGCGTGGAATGAAAGCATCACAGTTTTTGAGACTCGTGTGGTAGCTGAAATATTGGAACCATCAAAACTTTACCGTACAGAAATTGTTCATTTAAAAATCTAGACGTGGTAAAAATACCCTCGCTCGAAAACTTCATCTGGGGCAGCTGTTGATTTTGTCCCTTTTTTAGGAACAATTTATGGCCCTCTGAGGAAACGCATTGGTGTTGCAGCACTGCAAATTTTTCCGACGCCAGCACCGAACGAAACATTTGTAGGCTTAGCCGACGGCGGCGGCGGTGCGTTATTGCCTCATGAAATATGGATGTGGTGGCCGCGGTTGCCGCGCCGATAATGCGCTTGTTGACTGGCCACCAATAGCCCGTCCAAAATGATCCTATGATGCGTCTTTAAAAATCTCTATTGTGCCTGTGAGCGCTTTCAAGACGCGTGTAAAGAAACTCTTGTGGCATGTATATATATAAAGAAGATGAATGGCTTTCGTGAGCACACTTGAGGTTGATAGTATGTAGAATGTATTGAATTTTGTAATCTACGTTGGTGTTGAACTTCACAAGTTCACGGTAGGAGAAAAGTTCATCTGGAGAAATCCTGCACGTGATTGACCCTCATCAACGATTTTCGAAATTTTCATCGTGTTTCAGTTTTCCCTCAAGTCTAATTCCACGAATTCAACGCAACTTTCAATTCGCATTGTTTTGTTTGAGGTGTAACCATTTGTTGATAATGGGTGTAAACGCGAAACGTTCTTTTTATGCAACAGCATCCTATTTGATAGCTTTGTCTTATTCTAAGGAGCACTTTGTGCTTTTCACTCAAAAAATTTTGCACAAGATTTAAGGGCTTCATGCACAAAATACATTCGCGATGCAAGAGGAAATTTTGTGATTCAGTTTTAGTCTTAGTTTGAGCTTTCGTATTAAATTCTTCAAGTCTTAACTCCAATTAATCGATTCTTGTATAAATTAATTTTGCTGTGACTATTTCCCAGATCAATTTCAAATAACTCTTTCTATTTTATAGCGATTGAAACGAGGATGTAACAATGTAAAAGTTGTTACATCAGTAATAAATTGCAACAATGATGCAGTCATGCATATTCATATACTGAAATCTGCAATGAATTAATACATTAATTTTTTTATAACAATTTTTTCCATGCTGAAGTTCCCGTTCTGTAAATGAAACCAACAACACAAGTATGGTTCAACAAAGTAGAGCAAATAAACATTTAAATTAATCAGTTATATAACGCGTGCAAACTTCACAACTGGAACTGATTTCGTAGCAATGCGTTTCTGAAGTGTTCCAGGCAGGTTATTCAGGATGTGCTGGGTGTCCATCAAGTCTCTTGACAATTTCAAAAATTAATTACTAATACAATTGACTGAATATTTTACTCAAATTTGTTCTATTCAGCATTTATTATAGTCTGTTAAATAAAGTAGAAACTCAAATAAACGCTGAATACAATAAAACAAACTTGAATAAAATATCCCATCAATTCCATTTGTAATAAACTTTGAAATGGTAAAGAGACATTATGGACACCCTTTATTTCTCAAGCAGTCCGACGCAAGCAACAGCTCGTACAGACGCGTACAAGTTCCTCGATCTTCATTTCCATATAACTTTCACAGTGAGAAAATAGTAGCCTAAAGGTGAAATAAATTTGGCCTCTTTCCTTTAGAGAGATGAAAGCTCTCTGTCTCGAGGGCAATTCGTCTCTCCGGCCAAAAAAGTAAGCTCCGAGCCGAGTGGAGATCAAATTAAACTAACGTGCACAGCTCTTCATAATGAAGGTGAAGGCGGTATTTGCAAGGATGGATGTACGTATGCTTAGTGCATGACCTCTTAGTGCAAAAAAGTAAGCTCCGAGCCGAGTTGGAGATCTAATTAAACTAACGTGCATAGCTCTTTATAATGAAGTTGAATTATGGATGTATGCTTAGTGACGGAAGTCAAGTGACCAAAACTGCGTCGAAAACCTATTCATGCAAGGACGATTGTACAAGAGCTCATGTGGTCCTTGTTTTAGAAGTTAAGCTTGCGTAATTTGCTTGTTATTCACATAAACGTTGTTTGTGACGCTCGTAGTTCTAGCGAAATTTACAAATAATTTACCGAAATAAAAATTTAGCAAGCTGCTCAATAAAAGGTCTTCAATATATATGGGAACCAAACTCAAACTTGACAAACTAACTCATACGTGGCAAACAAACGCAAAATCTCTCAGTTTGAGTTGGAAATGTGAAACATAAAAATAAAAAAATAAAATTTTGCGTGACCTATATGGACATTTTTTTGGCACCTCCTGCAATTCAAATTTTAGTAAGTACCACCAGTGGGCACACCACGGCTCCGAAGAAAATGATGCACCAAATGTCAAACTCATTTTTCACCGTCGCCATCCATAACAATATCTGTACTTCTCATTCAACCTTACCTATTTCTTAACCAGACGCTAAGAAGAAGAGATTTCTAATGAAGTAATTCGATTTTTTTACCAACTGTCTCTTTAAGGGAAAAGAGATGGTGACATCAGGACAATACAACGGGAGAAAATTAACACGCACGGATTATGAAGTATGGAGCGAATACAACAGCCTCGGTGTGGGCATGGAGTGAAGATTTGGCCAAGCGTTGGCTGCTGCTCAAGTTGAAGTAACATGTGACTTGATGTCTTGATACACAAAAGAGAATTGCTTGTTCATTTGAGACGAGAGAATTGTGATAGGATGAGGGATAGATAAGAGGGACGGCAGAAGGGTTACATGAGAGGTACGGCAAGAGGGACACATTGGAGGGACGGCAGGAGGGTCACATGAGAGGGACGGCAGGAGGGACACATGAGAGGGACGGCAGGAGGGTCACATGAGAGGGACGGCAGGAGGGACACAAGAGAGGGACAGCAGGAGGGTCACATGAGAGGGACGGCAGGAAGGTCACATGAGAGGGACAGCAGGAGGGACACAGAAGAGGGACAGCAGGAGGGACACAAGAAAGGGACGGCAGGAGGGACACAAGAGAGGGACGGCAGGAGGGACACAGAAGAGGGGTGGGCAGGAGGTACAAGAGAGGGCCCTCACAAAGAAGCGTCAGAAGCAATCCGGCATGAAATGGATTCTTCCTCCAGAGCCCCGTGGATTGGTGCAGTCGTTTTTGCAGCAACGGTGCTGGTGCTGCTTCTGTGCTGCTGTTGTTGCTGTTACTGCTGCTGTTTACTGCAACTCAATGTTGCTGTTAGAGTATCTGCTGCTGTTTACTGCAACTCAATGTTGCTGTTAGAGTTTCTGCAGCTGTTTACTGCCACTCCATGTTGCTGTTAGGGTTTCTGCTGCTGTTTACTGCCACTCCATGTTGCTGTTAAGGTTTCTGCTGCTGTTTACTGCCACTCCATGTTGCTTTCAGGGTTTCTGCTGCTGTTTACTGCCACTCCATGTTGCTGTTAGGGTTCTTGCTGCAGTTTACGGCCACTACATGTTACGCTTAGGGTTCTTGCTACTTGCAATGTATTTCATGACCATGACGTTTTCACTTGGTATTGCTGTCGGTGTTCCAGCTGTGGCACGTTGTGACACTATCTAACTATAACCGTAGCTGTTTCTTGACCATAACTGATGCACTCAATATTGCTGTTGGTGTTTTTGCTGCGTTCTCTTTTACGACTACAACTGTTCCTGGTTCGTGTTTCCGTGCGACTGTTTTATATTCAACTAGCGTACGTCAAAAATGACGGGGTTCGGTATTTTTTTAAAATAAATTTTGTGGATGTGGATGACAAACAAATATATTCATTCTTTAAGCACCCGCGATAAAAATATTTTTGCACTTATGCACTGGTGAAACTCGCATCACAGATCCGATTTAAGCATCGTTTAAGAGCGTGACGGAGAGACGGACCAACCCATTTAGTGTGTTCAATGAGATTCTCATTCTAATAACATACGAGAAATTACGCACAAAAAATGTTAATCAATTTTTAAACGTAAATTGACACTTGTCATTGTATTATATCGAATAGTATTGATGCTTTTTTGTATGAATGTTCTCGTCATCGTGTGGTTCTTTTTTGTTGCCACTACATACAGCTGCGTAACCTCTGTGGCTGCGACAGCTTCTTAACAAGATGATATGAAACGCTTTAACGATAAATTATACAGAAAATGAATAACGTGACCAGGACAATTGAAAATCCCACAGGTCACTTTTGGATCCAAGTGCTGAACTACATGCTAGAGCCGAGGCACAGCTGAGCGCTTCAGCTGCTGTAGCCGCATTCTGGAATGTCGTCCTGTGGTTTTGGGCAGTCCAGCAAAATTGTGAAGCGAGTTTTTTTAAATTGAATGTTTGTGCGCCGAATTTACAACTTGTTTTTTCAACTCTATTGAGCCGTCATTGGTTTATATGACTGTGTAATAAATTTGTCACATGGGAGACAAGCATTTCAGAGTTTCTCGTGCAGGTCAAAGTCCAGCTTGGTGAACCGATTTTCACGCGCTTCTCTTTCCTTTTCATTCGTTGGTATCGGAGATAAATTTCGGCATGGTCATAGCGCTTGTTCTTAAGATCAATATTTAATTTAGTGTGGTCAACGATTTTCAAAATTTTGTTTTCATTAATCGGTAATAAGATACATTTTAACATCAATATGAAGAGTGATGCAATCAAAGGAAATGGGAATTGTACTCCCAAGAATCACTAAAGGAACCCATTTAAGAACGTTTTACATGAATGACATTCTGCTCTCTGATGCGTTATTTTAGAATTAATCGACTTTGAAGTTGGCTTCCGCGCGCCAAAGGAAGCCGCCAAAAGAAGGTGAATTTAATTAATAACGGAAGCTAACCCCCTATTACAAACGTAAAGAGGTTGAGTCGTGAGGGGAAGCCACAGTTTTTCTATTGAAAATTATAAATAAAGGTTGAAACCAACCCATTAAGGTCACGTTAATTACTGTGTTTACATCTGCTCCATGATGGCGGCGGCCGTACCGGGTGGCGCCATCTATGAGCTGACTGTAAAGGTGACGGTACTGGGTGGCGCCATCTATGAGCTGACTTTAAAGGTGACGACGTAATAATGACGACTAAAAAAAACGTCAAAAGCACCAAGTACGAGAAATAGTACGTCAACTTTTTTGTGTTATTAACTGAAAACAATATTTCTTATCATTTTATTAAAAATTTCTATCATTCTTTTATTTCTACGAAGTTCTGGCGAAAACTTTAACACCTCATGATCCGAACTTTGCCTTTCCGGACCCAACCTGGTCGTACTCAGTGTTTCACATTTTGCGCGGGAAAGCAATTTTACGTATAACTTCAAAGCTGAATGATTGAAAAATAACGCATCAGAGAGCAGAATGTCATTCATGTAAAACGTTCTTAAATGGGTTCTTTTAGTGACTCTTGGGAATAAAATTCCCATTTCCTTTGATTGCATCACGCTTCATATTGACCCATTTTAAGACGTTTTACGCAAATGACATTTTGCTCGCAAATGCTTAATTTTCGAGATTTAAACTTCGAAGTTATAGGAATGTCGGTCAATATTGATTTTACTGTTGTCAACGATTTCGAAAATTTCGATGCCACATTTAGGTAATTGGAGAAATTTTAAGACGTTTCACATGAATGACATAGTGCTCGCAAATCCCTAGTTTTCGAGATATTTAAGAGGATCATTCGGATTTTCCAACTTTTTTCGTCCGATTCGTTTGAAAATTGGCCAGTATATGTATTTTTTGCAATTAAATTTTTTTCCTCCTGTAACTTTTTTGATTTAGGCCTTATTTTTTATGAAAAATTAGTTTTTTGGTACATTTTTATGGATATTTCAAAACGGAACTCGTCATTGAGTTACGATGCTAGAACAAAACCAAAGACAGTTTTAGAATCCTTGAAGCATTTCTAACAAAAGTATATTGGAAAATTTTAACATTTGAAAATTTTTTTGTGAAAAGCGATATTGTATAATAAATGAAAAGCAAGGCAAAAATCGCTGTACGAATTGCCATTTTATTATTACTAATAGTAAAGTCTAAATGAATAAAATTGAACGTTTCGAACTAAACAGTTCATTTTCAGCAAAGAAAAGAATTCTGCGACAAAACAAAACGAAAATGAGTAAATTGAAACTATACAATGCAAACGAATACTACAACATATACAGAAAAAGTCGTAGATGTAAAACTAAAATATAAAACAAAACAAAAATTAAAAAACCTAAACTAATGATCATGTATTTGCAATGAGAAGAGGAAAAGCACTTTGAGTATCATTTAGAGGGGGTCTGAGCTTAAAAATGTATAGCGACTCGAGGATGCGTAAATCAATCATATGAGGGGCACCTGCAAGGATTTTCAAACTTTTCAAACCGTTTTTTTACAGAAGGTATGTAGACGATACATTTGTTCTATTCAAAGAGAGATCTCATGCGGACCTTTTTCTCAACTATTTGAATTCTCGTCATAAGAATATTAATTTTACCAGGGAAGATGAAACGAACAGCCGTTTACCGTTTCTGGACGTCAATGTTAGCAGAATTGATAATACTTTCCAATGTTTTGTTTTTAGGAAAGGCACTTTCTCGGGTTTAGGTACTAGTTATTCTAGTTTCTGTCCGACCCGTTTTAAACTCTGTGGCATTCGAACTCTCGTCCATAGAGCGTTTAAAGTTTGTTCTAACTTTCGAATTTTACATCAAGAATTTGACTTTTTACGACAATTTTTTCTTAAGAATGGTTTTCCTCTGTTTACTATCGATAAACACATTGGTAAATTTTTGTCTAAGATTTATGATCAAACGCCGGCACTCCAATCATGTGATCAACAGAAATTTTTCTTAAAGCTTCCCTTCTTTGGCCATCAATCTATCAAGTTAAATCAGGAGGTTCAACTCCTAATCAGCAAGTTTTTTTCCGCAACTTAAAATTCATTCTATTCTAGTCAACAATTTCACAATCGGTTCCCTTTTCCGCTTTAAGGATAAGCTGCCCACTGCTATGTGCTCCTCTGTGGTTTACCAGTTTAGTTGTTCACGTTGTGAATCACAGTACATAGGTTCCACCTGTCGTACTCTTATGTCCAGAGTAGCCGAGCACGCTGGGCGCAGCTGTAGAACCGGTCGTCCACTTGGTTCTCCTCTACTGTCCTCTGTTCGATCCCATGCCGAAAACTGTAACGTCCCTGTTTCCGTAAGTCATTTTAAAATCCTTGCAGGTGCCCCTCATATGATTGATTTACGCATCCTCGAGTCGCTATACATTTTTAAGCTCAAACCCCCTCTAAATGATACTCAAAGTGCTTTTCCTCTTCTCGTTGCAAATACATGATCATTAGTTTAGGTTTTTCATTTTTTTTTGTTTTATTCTTTAGTTTTACATCTACGACTTTTTCTGTATATGTTGTAGTATTCGGTTGCATAGTATAGTTTCAATTTACTCATTTTCGTTTTGTTTTGTCGCAGAATTCTTTTCTTTGCTGAAGATGAACTGTTTAGTTCGAAAGGTTCAATTTTATTCATTTAGACTTTACTATTTGTAATAATAAAATGGCAATTCGTACAGCGATTTTTGCCTTACTTTTCATTTTAAGAATAAGACGCGTCAATGCAGATTCAGTTTTAGATTGTATAATAAATAATATATAAATTTTTAATACAATATATAATATAAATACATTATAAATAATAAATACATTATTTTTGGGTTATGAGCTTAATAATTTTTTTCTCATATTTGGAAAAAGTTTATGTACTTTTGTTATAAATGTTTTAAGGATTCTAAAACTGTCTTTGGTTTTGTTCTAGCATCCAAACTCAATGAGGAGTCCCGTTTTGAATGTTGAAAGTTAGAGGTGTTTGGTAAAAGCCATAAACAAAATTTTTTTTTGAAATGGAATATAGTGGAAAATTTATGTAATTGAATGCTGTTTTCATTTTTATTTCGATAATCTCCATGCATAACTTCAAATTCACACTGTGAATTGTAATTTCCATAGATAAAAAACTTTTATGTTATAAAAGTTATGAAATTTTTTATTTTCAGTCTGATTCTTATGAAATTTAACTGTAACATGTAACTTTTGAAAAGAAACACAATTCCATCAATTCAGTTTTTTTGATTCAGGCCTTAGTTTTTGAAAAAAATGGACATATTGGTTTTTTAGTTCATTTGTATTGATATTTCAAAAGAGGACTAGTCATTGAGTTTTTATACTAGAACAAAACCAAAGACAATTTTAGGATCCTTGGAACGTTTCTAACATATTACAATTTTAAATAATCCATTTCCCGTTCTGTTTTCTTTTTATATGGGGTCGAAATGGGGTCGAAAATTCAAGATTGTTGTCCCCTTACTTTGTCCCCTAACCACCTTTGGGGGGGATCTATTATCCGTAGCGCCATAAAATTTTAGGACCGAATAATTCACCACCTAAGGGTCCTTTTTCAACAAAGACATGAAAAATGCTCATATATCGGAGTGCCAGGGGCCTGGCAGGGGCCTGGATGATCCCTTTAACTTTGAAGTTATAGGAACGTCTTATATAAAATTGAGCAAACGGACACGTAAATAAGCTGAAATACGGCATTGACGTAACGATAGCTGAGGTTAAATTAGGTCAAGTTGGATTATTTAAATAAACTAACCTAAGTAACCCTGAAATAACTTAACTTAGCCACACCGACACCGATGGTTTTTTCCTGCCAAAGTGACTGCGCTTGTTTTTCCGCAATACACCTGAAGAACCGTACCGAAACTGTCGTTAATGCTATTCTTACCTGAACGTTATTTGTGCTATATCTCGAAAACTAAACATTCGCGAGCACAATGTCATTCATGTAAAATGTCTTCATATCTACTATTTTGCCTAAATGTGGCAACGAAATTATTGAAATCGTTGAAAACATTAAATTCAAATTTGACCACTTTTGCGCCAAAAAATTGCGCGTGTTCCAACAATGCGGCAACGACGAATCCGACTATTTAATGTTATTCTTACCTGAAAGTTATTAACGTCACAGTATATCTCGAAAAGTAAGCATTTGCGAGCAAAATGTCATTAGTGTACAACGTCGTAAAGTGTACCCTATTACCGATTAATGGGAATATAATTTTGAAAAATCGTTGAACGCACTAAAGTAAATATTGATCGTTCTTACTCGGGAAATGAGGAAGCCATAATTTAATCCCTTTTATAATGGTTTTGGACTCATTATCTCATACACCGAATTGGTGTCTCATCTGCATTAGTGCATGTTTTTCACTGTACAATCACTATCACTTCAATTCTTCTCTTAATATTTTGAGCACTATTTTGTTAGCATACGTTACATAAGGAGCATTCCACGTTTTTTAAAATAATTTTAAGATATTTTTTGACCTATAGGCGCATATTTTAATTGATGTTGTTAAGCTTAATTGACATTTTTTTGATCATAATTTCATGAAATGACGAATAGAAACGCGTGTATATATCAAACAAAGCCCGTAAAGAAAATTTGTGAGCGTTGGCTGAATATGACCATGGCTAAGTTCTCCCTTATTGGCGTAAACTCAACACGTATTTTATATTAGTTATGTTCAGCTAAGCGGCGAAAATAACCTATTTTAAAACACATAATTACTTTGGAAACTTTCCATTACACATTGACTGCTATAGGTTAAACTGAAGTTCAATATTCAGCTCAAATTTGAAGTCAAACAAAATAAGCAATTTTGAAAATAGCAGACATTAACTGAATTGTGCCTTAATTTGCCTATGATTAATTATAATTTATGAAAATTGAGTTTGTGACTACTGGTCGGTCGGGATCATTATGAAAATTCCTTCCGTGTACACAAGCGGCGCACGTCACGGTCAGGGTCATAGTTAAATTCTATTTTTTGCGGTACTGTAACTGAAGACTTAAGCTACCGATGCTGTGTGGAGACATCACATTACGTCCTCTGTTGCTCCGCAAGCTCTAAAGAAGTACTCGAACGTGAAGATTTCCCGTATTGTAGACTACTTCAGTTCTTATGATTGTTTTGTGAACCGCATGAGGTATTTTTTTCTTTTCTCGGTTCATAACATTGAGAACTCGGTCTTGTGGTGTGCTTAGTGGTAACAGTGGGACACTGAATCGAAGCTTAGTGGTACTGACGGTAAATTCAGTGGTAAATTTAGAGGCTCCGATGAGCTTACGGACACTAGCGATGAACATGCACGTTGACTGCGACAGGTAAAACTGAAGTTTAATATTCCACTCAATTTTAAAGTCAATTGTCGTAAATAACGTTGACGAGAGCAAACATTAACTGAATCGTGCCTTCATTTAAATTTAATTAAGTATTTATGAAAATTGAGCTTGTAACTACTGGACGGTCAGCAGCATTTTCAGAATCCCTCTGTGGCCACCGGTGGCGCACGTTGCGGTCAAAGTGTTAATGATTAATTTAGTGGTAGATTGAGAGGCATACGTACAGGCTTAGTAATAGCAGCTCTAAAATTAGTGGCTCAAGGATACACGTCAGAGATGTCTGAAGTTGGAGGATGTCTGCTTCAAAGTCACCTCTGCCTAATTATTCAGCATTATTGCGGTGAATAATAAAATACCTTATTATTATGGATAAGCACTGTACGTATGCCAGATAAAGATGAGGTTTTCATTAACAGAATTCATTTCAGGCACCAAGCAATTGCGGTTAAGCGACATATGATGCACTGGAGTACTGTTATTGCTGCTGTACTCGAGATGGCAGAGATCGCACCAATATTGGTGCGCCGTGACATGTGTACGGCGTCTCAATATGCGCAACAAATAATCTTTCCTTGAACATTCATGACCTAAATTCGTTACCCGTAATTAATCCGAACTATGAAGGTTGGTTATACTGATCCCAGAATTAACCATTATATTGGAATTATGTGGGGGATTAATTATAGCTTCTAATAACCCATGCTAATAGGAAATAATATGGTTATTTACGGATCGCTAGTTGTGACCCATGTTTTATCGAAACAAAGAAGGTTCATGGAAAAAATGATAAAGACTTCTTATTGACCGCTACTACCTTCTGATACATGGCTACTACAGGACCGTTATTTGACCTTCCAAATGACTATGGACCGCTACTAACTGCTGATTCTAAACAACTTCAGAATATTCTTTGACCGACCGAGTGGCTGTGGACAGCTTGCCTGGACTTCATACTTTCCTGTTCCTGCATCATTGAATACGTGCTATCATGGCAAATGTGTTCTGAACAACCTTTACTCTCTTACGTGCATATCTGACGATACTGCTTCTTGAATGCTGCTGGTATACACTCCATCAAACGATTATAGAAAGTGTCATTCAGAATAACAGAAGTGGGTTCTACATGGTGAAAAAACGTTCAAATAAAAATAAAAAATATTTTTCGTAATTCCATTATCATAGTGAAGCGCGTGACTCACGCCGAATTTGGAGACACACTGATGGCATCACGCATGACCTCAGGGCGCAGGTCAAGACTTCATTCCAAGAATGGACTTGAAAACCCGAAAAAGAAAATAATCAGCTTTGTTAATAATCCTCATCTCACTCAACAGGTTTATTATTCTGCATTAACTTGTATTTTAACATCACTGAAAGCAACTTGCTAGACAAGCGTACACTGAAGCTAAAATACAATATTAGGAATATTTTTTTTGCTAAGCAGTTTAATTATGAAGGTAATTGCAAAGAAGAACTTTAAAATCATTTTTATAAATCATAGAAATGGTTTTAAAGTTCTTCTTTGCAATTACCTTCATAGCTAAAATGCAGTTTTGGTCGTCTTTTCCAAGCCATTCGCTGCAAAGTAAGTTGAAGCGTATCGTTGATCTCCGTGTCTGTAAACTCGAAGGAATTGAGAGTGAGTTTATTTGGAGACACATTCCGCTTTCTATTTATCTACCTACCAGCCTCATCTACGTCTTACCCTATCTACTGGACCTACTTCCTACACGCGTACCTATCTACTTACCTACATTCTTACCTACCTATCCCATTTATATCTTGCTTTTCTATATAGTGCTTACCTACCTACCAATCTGACATATATCTTACCTACCTACACAACACATCTACCTGCCTCTCCCATATAGTACCTGTTATAGAACTGTCTCATACCTACACTGTACTTTTTATACCCTACCAACGTATCTCACCGATATTTACCTACGAAATTCCCAACCGATCTTATTAAAAATGAAAATAACAGAAGTAAAAATTCCCCGTCCGACCAAGACATTCTTCAGTGTCTCTTGGAGAGCGGCCTGCGGTTGCTTTCTTTGTGGTGGCGTCCGTGAAAATACCTGCTGTCTTTGGAACAAAAAACAGCGACTCGTGAAATCACGTCGGCCCCAAAAGAGGCGAAAAACAAACATTTCGGCCGGCGACAGAGACCTCAGCGGACCGGCAAGCTCAGGACAATAGCATCGGTAGCCCACAATTAGTATAGGACCCTTGATGACTTGATAAAGTATGGTTTGTGATCGAGAACGGGAAGCAAGCCACCGCCAAATTGGTGAAGCCGCAGCATTCCCGTAACGAGTGAATTTTGTGTACCGTTAGGGCGAAATTTTGTAATTCACCTGATAACTTGAGGAGCGATAGCTTCACTTTCAATGCTGCCGATTCAAACCTGCGCGTGTTTTTTGACGATTGTTTTGTGTACGTTTTGACTTAGAGAATTGCATTGTCTGAATTATACTTATGTGAAATTAAATTGTGTAATTCTATGAAGTTACGAATTTCTGATCAGGAACAAACATAATTACTGGAGCACAAGCTCTAATTTTGTTTCATCGCTATTTGCAAAGAACTAATGTAGGCTACTTTCTGACTTGCTCACTGATGCAGTTCCCTCTAACTTAAATTCTGCGCATACAAATTTGCTTATTTAAATTGTACGCGCGATCTTCAAGAAAGGTTTAGTGGAACTGAGACGTTAGCCACTTCCAAAACTCACTTCAGCCCTGTCCTCGATGCTATTTATAATTGAATGCATTGGAACCTAATCCTTGGTTCCTTAACTAGCTTTAGAACTCTTTCTAGTTCGAAGTAATTCTCAGAGCTTATGATGAAAATACTGTTGTTTTCAAATAATGCTAATGAGCTAAGTCTTTTTCCAGTGTTCCATACTCGTGATTTTCACAAGCTCTTTTAAAGGAAAAGAGTACACTTTCTTAAGACGGATTAACGCCCTTGATTTTCTTCCAGTTCGTTGGCCGCACTCAACAGCTTAATTTCATAATCCCATGTTGGCCTTTGACTGCATGGTGCTGCGACATACATTGCTGGCTATACGGTTTGCTTTGCCGTAACCTGATATTCAACTCCTGAAATTCAGTTTTGTATTTTATGACCTTCTCATGCGTGCATGTTATGTTTTCATTCATCTTCCTCAGCATATCCCGCTCCTGCCTTCTTTGTTTTAGGCAGCACCTGAACGTCTGTGTACACTCGCTCCCTCCGGCGCAGGTGATCGTTTGTGTCTTCAGCATTTTAAACTCAACGCAACAGGATATTTATTATCATTTGCTGCACGAATCACTAATAGTAAAAATTAACAGATACCTATCATGAATGTTCAGTTTACTTATGTGGAGTGAGTGAATTTCAACGAAACACAATTGCATGGGAGAAAAGTGGGTGGTGACTGTCGGTGTAGGTCTAGGACCAAGCGGTCTACCGCTACTTAAGGTTCAGGTGGTAATGCCTGCCGGAGCTCTGGGGACTTTTTTATAGGACTTAATAGGCTTAGTTGTGGCCTCGACGGACCGCATGGTATGACACACCATTGTATTGTGCTCTGTTTGTGGGATCGTCGCATTACTCGTAATTATGCTCCATTTAATTTAATGACACGAGCTCCAGTCTCTGCTCATTGCGGTATTGAAAGATAGTCTCCCTGTGATGTCCAAAGCATCCAGTGGCATGCTAAGTTTTGGTGCCATCTTTCAAAAATTTTCAAAAATCCAAAATTGATCTAAAGCGTTATGATAGCACATAAATTTTTGTTCATTTTTCATAAATTTCTCAGAATCCAATCACGATCCATAGCGTCGAACAGTACGTTAAACCGTGTAATGATTTTTCAGAAATTTCCCAGAATCCAACGACGAGCACTGCTTACATAGGAAGTACAACACATTTTCCAAGCACTGCTCAACGTAAAGCGTTGCACTAATTAACGTATTAACATGATTAGTATTTTTTTATTTTTTAGTTAATTTTGAGATTTGACTGGAACATACTCATGATCACATGCTGCTTCCCCGGGGAAAACGGACAAATCAACAACGTGAAGGCCTTTCGAAATAACCTGCAATTTTGGAAAAAAGTTTTGATCTTCTGGTTTTTAATGCAAGTTGAAATATGTTTTCGTCCTTCCCAAAATACCAAACTTTATTTCCTTTGTGTCTTCTAGTATTATGGCTTTTGACACAATTACGTATTTCTTTCAAAGAATCTTTTGATTTAAAACATCCATACAAAAATAATCCTCGAAAATTTTAAGATGTCTTACTACGCTCTGTTAACAAACATCATTTGCTGCTATTTTAATTAGACTTGCGTTCGTTCTGTGCGAGGCTAAAAACCCCCATGACAGCTCTAAGTTTGTGGTAATAATTTAGAGAATTCTTTACGCACTCTCCAATATTTAGAATGCTGTTATTTTTGGAGTGAATCGCAGCTGTTGAAGTCCTGGACGTGTCTACGGAGACCAAGAACGGACCCCTCTCAGGTCGAGACAGAGCGCGTAGAGTATTCTTGCCGTCGAGTGTTCTTGCGCCACCAAAGGCAAGCGTACTTCTGGAAGCCGCAGCGATCGACCGCAGCTTTGGAAGATGAGCTAATTTTAGAAAAAAAAAATTATAAAATCTGGGTATTGTTTTGTTTAGAGTGTAATCTTAATTCAAACCGAGATGTCAGATTTGATTGATGTTTCCCATGGCCCAGATGGCTGTAAGTGTTGATTATCCATTACAAGTTTTTTTTTTTTGAGATAGCCCACTAAAATGTGAATATCAGTAACTTTTTAAAATATTTTTCAAACATTAATAGTAAACAAAGTAAAGAGCTATGAAAGTAATATTCCGTCAGTGTCGGGTAATTTGAAAAGCAATTACAGTTTTGAGGATAGGGTTTTAAAAACATGAGCAAAATTTAAATCCTTTTGGTGTGAAGCAAAAATTGAGTGAAATTATTAATTATATTACATACAAATGAAATGAAAGAAATAAAATGCGCATGAACAAGAATGAAAACAATTTTGTAAACGTAGATGCACGCGTTTACTATTTACAAACGTAGATAACACACCTTTTCAAAGACGAGATTAGGTGTACGACGGAGGTGAAAATGAGCGACTGATCTCGTATAACTAATGAAGGAGTTTACGGATCTTCGTCTTCTCCAGGAGCCGAGAGGTTAGTGTAGCCTGTACAAACCCTAAATCAAACATCAATGCAGGTTCGATCCTCGCGTGGGCGGATGAGATTTCTCGGTCGAGCGTGGAAGATTTCTGTTCTTCATTCAGCACTCTGACAGTATAGCCTATAATGCCTCTTTCCATGCATTGTGTTAGTTGAATGGGACATTTCTTACAGAAAAAGAAAAACGATACACGGAACACTGTATGCGCCAGTACTGATAGACAACAGCAAAAGTACCACAAATATAGCGTTACAAACAGACCATGGCCAGTGGCCACCTTCATTGGATTTATGGACATATGAGCATCTTGAAGTCGCAAAGTTTATGAACCAAATATTACGATCAATACAATGACAAAAAGGAAATGTTCTAGATTTATGTATACACAGCGTGTGCCATACAAATAGCAAGACTCTCTGTTTATTCAACATATATGAATTGAAAATAGAAGTACGCAGAGAGCAGAATACACTATGAACATTTTTACGAAAAGCACGGTTTACCGAGCTCAATAGCATTACTGCGCATAACAGTGAACTTAATGCACGACACTGATGGTGAATATTGTGTGTGATGCACGTCACACATATACGTTAGAACTGACGGTGCATATGACTTGAAGTGCGTGGAGTTCACGGTATGTAGCCCAAAAATTGCAAAGTACACAGTATCTCAAGAGTAACTAATTACACAGTATGCTTGCAGGTCGATATATACTTTTTATATTAAGTAAACAGTACATACAACATAAACCGGTCGACACTGTATGCATATCTTGTCTATCAAAGTGCCGGTTTACAATTGTGCGTCCTCCTAACTGACACTGTACACTATTTACTCTGCTCATTCAGGGTGGATTGTGGGATGCAGTGAATGCAGTGCACTTCACTACACGTCTAAATCTTTCAAAAATGGTCGTAGAAACACAATAAATCTTGATAACGCACATACGTTCATAAATGACATGGTAGTGTAGCCTTCATGCACCCTCCCCACACGTGCGGTGTGTTGCTCCCGCATGTGTGAGTTTAATCTGATGTAATCTCTGCACACGTTCGTCCCAACACACACACACATGTGTAGACGTTTGTACATCTGTACATACTTTGTCGACTCTCGGACTCAGGTTCATCGACCAAAAAGCAGCGGGCAGTGCGTGAACGGCGACTGATATTCAAAATTGAACTATTCGTTGTACTGAAAAAAGTCGTCATTGAGGACTTGGTTTGACCGGTATTTAATTTCTGAGTAATACGTAGCGTGTCTTCAAAAGTACTTCAGATGTAGGTAATGGAGTATGCTTATCAAATTTGTTTCACATAAATATGATATGACAGGCTTTAAAAAGCACTGACTCTGTGAAATAAGGCACGCCATAAATCGTTGATTACCGAAACAGAATAGTACACGCAGGCTATGTGACCTGAAAAAATGAAGTATTTCGAGATCTGCTACATACATGAGCCTCAAGCCAAAAATTTACCGAGACAGGGGCAGTGTTGGATGTAAGGACGAGTGGACGAAGCATCCCGAGAAACAGTTAACACGATCGCTGCGTATTGGTCCATATGTTTACCACTCGGTAAATTGCTCATTTTCGTACCCGTAACAATGGCTATATTTCACTGATTTCACTACCTTTACTTTTATTAGACTATGGCGTACGAGTAAAAATGTTATCGTGCAATTACATTCTGCCCGCTGTTAGAAAGGATAAGAATGTAATCAAGCAGTAAAGATGGCTTTCCAGTTCTGCTTCTTCCAACCTAACCAAGCCGACCGTAGAAACGGCGGTTACGCAGTGAACGTGTTAATAGAATAATATGAAATTATGAACGCTCTGTTACTGGCTGTAAATATATATATATATACATATATATAGCGGTCAGACTGCTCCAGCTACCTGACTTAACCTATTTTCCAAGACGGTGTTCGATCGCGCTAGGGACTTCGTATCACATTGACCGTGATGCCGGTTGTCTAGGAGGGGATTATTACAATGCTGCTGACCGACCACTAGTTACATTCTGTTTTTATAAGTACTTAATACTAAATGAAGGCATGATCTAGTTAATGTTTGCGGTTTTCCGTATTGCTTTCTACAATTTACTTAAATCTGAGATGAATATTGAACTTTAGTTTAACCTTCAAATCACCATGTTAGTAGAAAAATATATAAGAAGATTGTTGGATTTGAATTGTAGGGTAAAATCCCCAGGTCACCTCGGATAACAAATAACCGCAAAATTCTTTCGAAATTGGTGCTTATAAATAATCGGTTGTCGAACTCAAATACAGGATATCAAAGATCTGAACTCAAGAAAGTGGTCGTTCTGCAGTACAACCCCGACTGCCCCGGTATTATTATCCTCAAATAAACATGTTGATTCATTTTACGATATTTGATTTACGGTTGTATGTTGTAATTTGAACTCATAATAGTTCAGTTAATAAAATGCTCATAAAGAACTTTCATATCAAGGGAGTAAAATCATTCTCGGCTCATATCATCTAACGACTCAAAAGCGATCTTGGCTTGAGCTTTAGTCGTAATTTCAAAGGCAAAGTTTTCATTTTGCCCATTTTCCTAATTTTTTTTTGTTCGCGAATAAGTGATCTCACACACAGCTTCTCGAACATCAGTGCAAGGAGATTTAGCGGTTCACGCGCCCCAAGTTGAAATATATCCGACACATCTGGGAGTAGAACAGGTTTTATGGAATTTTATATTACGAAATTAGAGATGGTCCAGGAATCTTCTCCAATTCCAATCTGATCCGAATTAAAGAAGACCACATACAACTGATAGCTTCTTGGAAACCTTTCACCTATGAAGCAAACACAGCGCGTATAAAAAAAAATCAAAGCTAACAGCCGATCAGACCAACTATTTATAATTAATATTTAACGTGCTTAGCAGGTAAGCTTTGCGTCGAAGACCACAACAAGGTCCGCTCTTAAGCAGCGGTGAGACAAATTTCCTTCCCTAGGACAATAACAGGTGAACCAGAAACGCAGATTAGAGAGGAAATATTTTGCCCTTAATGCACTTGAGGTCCAAAGGCCTACGTCTTAGGCCGCTCGCCAGCTCCATGCCTCCAGGCGGCAGCTCGTGGAGCGAAGTATGGAACGGCAAAAAGTTGGTTCGTCTCAACTAGCAGTAGTATAGTACAAGCCCAGGAACGTTTGCGTCAGGAAATTTGGGTTTACTTAGCCTTGAAATCACGTGAAATGTAAAGCATGATAAATTTTTTATTACTAGGTAAACTTAACCTTAAGCTATTAGAGTTTTCAAATTAGTACGTAAAGTCTGATTAGTTTTTGATTAATACGAAAAATTAATTCCCATGCTATCATAGTTCTCAAGTTAGTACGTAAAGTCTGACTCATTTTTGATTTCTAATTAGTTCGTAAAATTAATTTCTAAGCTAGCATAAATAGTTCTCCAATTAGTAATTTCGAGGTAGTTTGAGTTATGAACTATTTAATACAGGGACCATAGCGTCGGGAAATTTGTATAGAGGCTTGGTGCAAAATTGTGCGAAATACGTAGTCTAACTTTTGATTTCTAAGTAAAATTATTCCTTAGGAATTGTTGGTCTCCAATTACATTTTCGAGGTAGTGTGAATAATGAAAAATTTCATGTTGGGAAGTTCGTATTGTGAAAGTTGGGTTTACTTAGTATACACGAGGTTTCAAATATACAGTCTTACTGGAATTGAGCACTGCATGAAATTAGTCTATGGTTTCATTTCAGTTATTTTGAGGTAGTCCAAGTTATAAGCAAGAGGTTCTGCATTACAGAATGAATTTAATTTTGACTTTGATTAATTTCAGCAATTTAATAAATACAAAAATAATTAAATAAAAGGAGACCCTGGTACGCAGATTTTTTTAGCGCGTACGGCTCCGTTGGTAGTATTGAGTACCTGCGTGAAATTTATTTTAAAATTTCATTCAGTTCATCTGAAATTCACGGAAATTCGCACGGTGAACAGGGTTGAAAGTTTGTCAAAAAAGTTTAAAATTAATTTTTATTAATACAAATCCGTAAAAGAAAATGCTCTTAACAACTCAATTGTATTTACTGGCAACAATTTTCTCAGTGGAAAAGCGCTAATCGTTTATTTTTAACGAAAATTGCAAGCACCCATTTGCTGGTCCCATGTGGTAAATAGCAAGCACCCATTTGCTGGTCCCATGTGGTAAATAGCAAGCACCCATTTGCTGGTCCCATGTGGAAAATAGCAAGCACCCATTTGCTGGTCCCATGTGGTAAATAGCAAGCACCCATTTGCTGGTCCCATGTGGAAAATAGCAAGCACCCATTTGCTGGTCCCATGTGGAAAATAGCAAGCACCCATTTGCTGGTCCCATGTGGTAAATAGCAAGCACCCATTTGCTGGTCCCATGTGGTAAATAGCAAGCACCCATTTGCTGGTCCCATGTGGAAAATAGCAAGCACCCATTTGCTGGTCCCATGTGGTAAATAGCAAGCACCCATTTGCTGGTCCCATGTGGAAAATAGCAAGCACCCATTTGCTGGTCCCATGTGGAAAATAGCAAGCACCCATTTGCTGGTCCCATGTGGTAAATAGCAAGCACCCATTTGCTGGTCCCATGTGGAAAATAGCAAGCACCCATTTGCTGGTCCCATGTGGTAAATAGCAAGCACCCATTTGCTGGTCCCATGTGGTAAATAGCAAGCACCCATTTGCTGGTCCCATGTGGTAAATAGCAAGCACCCATTTGCTGGTCCCACGTGGAAAATAGCAAGCACCCATTTGCTGGTCCCATGTGGTAAATAGCAAGCACCCATTTGCTGGTCCCATGTGGAAAATAGCAAGCACCCATTTGCTGGTCCCATGTGGTAAATAGCAAGCACCCATTTGCTGGTCCCATGTGGAAAATAGCAAGCACCCATTTGCTGGTCCCATGTGGTAAATAGCAAGCACCCATTTGCTGGTCCCATGTGGAAAATAGCAAGCACCCATTTGCTGGTCCCATGTGGAAAATAGCAAGCACCCATTTGCTGGTCCCATGTGGTAAATAGCAAGCACCCATTTGCTGGTCCCATGTGGTAAATAGCAAGCACCCATTTGCTGGTCCCACGTGGAAAATAGCAAGCACCCATTTGCTGGTCCCACGTGGAAAATAGCAAGCACCCATTTGCTGGTCCCATGTGGAAAATAGCAAGCACCCATTTGCTGGTCCCACGTGGAAAATAGCAAGCACCCATTTGCTGGTCCCATGTGGAAAATAGCAAGCACCCATTTGCTGGTCCCACGTGGAAAATAGCAAGCACCCATTTGCTGGTCCCATGTGGAAAATAGCAAGCACCCATTTGCTGGTCCCATGTGGTAAATAGCAAGCACCCATTTGCTGGTCCCATGTGGTAAATAGCAAGCACCCATTTGCTGGTCCCATGTGGTAAATAGCAAGCACCCATTTGCTGGTCCCATGTGGAAAATAGCAAGCACCCATTTGCTTGTCCCATGTGGAAAATAGCAAGCACCCATTTGCTGGTCCCATGTGGTAAATAGCAAGCACCCATTTGCTGGTCCCATGTGGAAAATAGCAAGCACCCATTTGCTGGTCCCATGTGGTAAATAGCAAGCACCAATTTGCTGGTCCCATGTGGAAAATAGCAAGCACCCATTTGCTGGTCCCATGTGGAAAATAGCAAGCACCAATTTGCTGGTCCCATGTGGTAAATAGCAAGCACTCATTTGTTGGTCTCATGTGGAAAATTTGATGCTCTATTCAATTTTTTAAAAGTTAACAACATACTCTATTGCTTTTAATTTTAAATGAATACTCTGATGAATTGCTGTTATTGCTAATCGTATGCTGATCAGCAAGAGCATGCCATGTGGAGCCATATGCTCATTGCAAACGCATTACATTTTCATTTAGGATAATTTGAAATAAAAAACATCTGTTCATTATATTGCATTCGAAATTTTAAAAAATAATGGTCCTATTTTGCGTCAATCATGTATTTCATTTATATTATTTTTATTAATTATAAAAGTGATCGTTACATTAGAGTAATAGCTTCATAAATTCTGCAATATGTTGAAGTCATGCATGGGTCAATGGCAAGAACCTTCACTGGAAGAAAAACAAACACAAGCTTATTCTTTTTCATTTATAAATAAACTCGGGTAAATATAATGTTTGGGGCTGCTATAGCACGAGGTCTACAACACTGTAGCATCAGGTCTGTAAAACTATAGTATGAGATCTACCACTCGCTATTACTAAAGAGTGAGGTTAGGTTAAGTTGCTAATGGATATTACTTATTTCCCTACATTTAATTTAGCCATAAACACCTAATTTGTACATCTCAAACTGCACCTGGGTAGGCGATAAATGGCGGTAGACCTCACGCTCTGGTAACTCCTGATATTTTCATGAATTAATTTATTATATTTTTAATTTTATTAATTAATTGTTTTCATTAATTAATTTATGAATTTATTGGAACTTAATTTTCATGAAAGTAAGTCCCAATATTCTGAAAACTTTATTATTTTTTTCAAATAAATTGTTCCTTCTCATTTTTTCCATCATCCCGTTTCGTCCAAAATTGGAAGCAAAATTTTGAAACAGATGCCGGGGTCACGGTGTGTGCGTGCACTGCAGCTGTTAGATTAAATAAAAGAAAATGTGGGAAAACAGCAACGATCTTTCTCTTTTATTCCCAGTTGATATCTGCTCGAATAATAAGTAAATTAATAAAGCATTTGTCTTTATAGTCTTTTGATCAACAAGAGAAAATAACGATATAATATCAGAAGGTCATAGCATCTTAAATAAATAAGGCAGTGCAGGCCTTCACGGTCTTGTGCAAATATTAAAGTCAATAGTGAAAATATTCTCAAGAAAAGAAACACAAATCGAGAAATAGAACTACGAACTGCGAGTAAAGTTTATGTTCTTAATATTTAACGGTGGATATTCATATATTTAAAACATGAACTCCTTACAAGGTTATAACTTATCTGGTAGGTGCTGTCATAGCGGAGCAACTTTACTCTACAGACTAAACTGTAGTGCAAAATGAAAGGTAAGGTAGTGGGTAAAATCCCGTGGTACTGCCTCATGTAATTTCTGAAAGGTGGAAACTTCAACCATCCACTGCGCTGTTTTTTTGAATGTTACGCCAAAATTGTTCATGTATTTACGAGGCATTTCAGTATTTTATTATTTCATTATTTTAGATAGTTGTATTGTGCATGCCCCGTCGGTCAGAGAAAATTAGAATACTCAACCGACTGGACTCTGTGTCAAATTTTGCTCAAATTATTTGGTCGTTTAACAAGGTCAGAATATGGGGATCAAATTCCAGGAGACGTACGCATCAAAAACATTAATTGTCAATTAAAACATTTAGACATTAAATGTTATTAAAGACATTATTATTGTTCGACATTAACACCATTTCAAGAGTTTGAAAATTGAATGCTGAAAATAATTTACGGAAGCCGTGGTTGAATTAAAGGCAGATTTGTACTCGACTACGACATTTTCTGGATCATTGACCGAAATTTTACCCAATACATTACTTAACATCGTATAAAAATTTCAATTTCAATTTAAACGAAATTCATAAATTCCACTAAAAGTATGTCAGACAGTATGTGAACTGTTGAAGCCAAGCGAGTTTGCACAAGAATAATCACTAGTCTTAATTGCCGGACATACAACACGCCTACTCAGTGCCTATAAGATCAGAAATGTGAGTTAAAGAATTTGTTTAGAATACTTTTCATTACTTTTTTTCTGTACCTCAGCCTCATATGCGCTAACCTCCCAAAATTAGGCTTCATTTACCCTCTTTCGACTCAACCACTTACTCCACAAACTAAAATGCTCCCTTTAAACCATTCTCATTTTCTGTTATTCCTTCATGTTGTTGAAATAGTTTAAATCTTCGAGTTGTCTAAGACCTTCTGGCTGTTGTCCTTAAGGCCGCAAACCTTTACGTTGTATCCTTTCGGGTTGTAAGCTATCGAGTTGTAAGCCTTTGGCTATCAATCCTTAGGGTTGCAAACCTATGGACTTTAAACATCTGGGTTGCAAACAATCGGTCGTAAACTTTATTGTTGTAGACCTTCAGATTGTTTCGGGATGAACCGACAATTCGGCATAGGAGCCGTTCAGACATTGGTTCTCTGGGTTTTGACCTTCGATGCAGACCTTTGGGTTGTAGACCTTTGTCCTTTAGACCGTTGAATTGTAGATATTCGGGTTTTTAGGCCTTCGGATTGGTGGTAGACCATCGAATGAAGTGGTCGAACGACTTCACGAAGGGTTCCAAGCGGACAGTTGGGCTCAGCAAAAGACAGCGGACGTTCTCAGCGATGACAGCGTCGCTTTGGGACAAGGCAGCAAGCGTCTGTCTGGCGCTCGGTAGCGAGAGACTGAACTTCTGTTTCTTTTTGCTTATGCTCTCACGACTCGGGCCCTCATTTATGCCCTCACTTATGACTCACTTTTGCCCTCACTTATGCCCTCACGACTAGGGCCCTCATTTATGACTCACTTTTGCCCCTACTTATGCCTTACCTTATGCCTTTACTTATGTCTCAATTATGCCCTCAATTATGACTCACTTTTGTCCTCACTTATGCCCTCGCTTATGCCTTCACTTATGTCTCACTTATGCCCTCACTTATGACTCACTTTTGCCCTCACTTATGACTCACTTTTACCCTCGCTTATGCCCTCACGACTCGGGCCCTCACTTATGACTCACTTTTGCCCTTACTTATGCCTTCACTTATGCCCTCAATTATGCTTCAATTATGCTTGCTTGGGCCCTCACGACCCGGCGCTAGCACGCCAACTAGCTGTTATTATTTGGTCTCATTGTGCGCTCTCTTCATTAATGAAAGGTTCGGCATTCAACATGGATATTTGTTAGTAGGTAGTAGGCGTGCAATGGTAAGCAGAGGTTGAGAGAAGGCAATCGACTCGGTGCTCTGGCTCTGGTGCCTGCGTGTGATTAGCGGGCGTACAGCAGCATTGGAGTTCGAGACGCACTCTCGATGGGCCTCTCGATTTATTTTAAATGCCACACTCAACTTTTTCTGTTTCGGACAACCGTCACCATAACCAAAGGCTATGAAAATTAGAATAGAAAAGCATGTTCTTACAGACCAGCAAATGCATAATACGTCAGCGGCAATATGTATTCGGGTGCGGTAGCCAATATTCTTATTTAGACATTCTTCCAGAATATTTCGCTGTAGATGTATCAATCTGATTCTGTGTGCTTTTTATTGCGCTATTCGTTATTTACATACTTATGATCGTATATTTTTAGTACGACAACTGAATTCGCAAGGGAAGTGTTCGCGTACGTGAAACTGTTTGCCTCAGAATTCTATAAATGTTGCCGACGTATATTGTATTTTCACTATTGCGCACCATTGATAAAATAGGCATGGATATTAACTCTTCACAAGCGTCATTTCGAAAGTTGAATGAGCGAAATCGGTGATCGGCGCCTGAGAAACATTGAATGTGAGCTCGCGAGCGCGTTTCATGGCCGATGGTCCAGAGCAGGTGATGGGATTTGAGCAGCAGGAGCGGCCAATATGTGTACAGTCATGGTCAATAATGTAGTTGAGACCACCCGCTGGTAGGTGTTAACACCCTTTCATGGAACACCTCAGAACACACCGCGCCCGGCCTCCTCAGCTAACGCAATGAGCAGTCCTGCCCTCTTCGGGGAACTCAGCGTTCCGCTACGCTTTTTTTCAGTTTTTGGTTGCGTAGTTTTTGCGTTTGAGTTGGTTTTTGCACGGCGTGGTATCATGGTATATGCTAACACCTGTTTAATATATGCGGTTTTGAATACCTACATGTATACAGTTTTGAACATCCGCTAAGATCAGCTAGTGTTTGAAATGTATGCGGCGTACAACCTGTTGAACATGGGCCTGGAATTCTCAAAGCTCAAGCAAGTACTTATGTTTGCTGCATGTTGTACTTGCAAATGCGTAACATCGAAGAGTAGAATCACGCACCAAGGTATCGGCATCCAAAATGAACAACCTACTACGGGAAGTTTATATTCTCACAGCGTAGCACAATTCTTTATTACTGAGCTATCATCAACACTTACCATGCCAGATTAATTTCTAAAGAATGTTTCGTCTCACCTGAGCAACAACTCACAGCAACTGATATACGATCCTTATAGCCGACGAATTTTTCTCGCTAAGATTCCAACGAGTGAGTACGCAATTTAGAACACACTTCACAATGCGCCACTCACCAAAGTGAGGAGTAACCGATGCAGTGACTCGCTAAGCTCGTATGGAAGTAACCGATGCAGGGACTCGCTGAGCTCGTATGGAAGTAACCGATGCAGTGACTCGCTAAGCTCGTATGGAAGTAACCGATGCAGGGACTCGCTGAGCTCGTATGGAAGTAACCGATGCAGTGACTCGCTGAGCTCGTATGGAAGTAACCGATGCAGGGACTCGCTGAGCTCGTATGGAAGTAACCGATGCAGTGACACGCTGAGCTCGGATGGAAAAGTAAGCGATGCAGTGACTCGCTGAGCTCGTATGGAAGTAACTGATGCAGTGACTCGCTGAGCTCGGATGGAAAAGTAAGCGATGCAGTGACCCGCTGAGGTCGTATGGAAGTAACCGATGCAGCGACTCGCTGAGCTCGTATGGAAGTAACCGATGCAGTGACGTGCAGAAGGATGCAGGCACCGCAGATGGAGCAGCCATGGACAGCACTCTAATCATGGCGCTCGTGTTGCAATAGAGCAAGCGGGCATAGCCTGCCTAGCAAGGCAACATTAACCTTTAATCATATTAAAAAAATAAGGTGATAGAGGAGATCCTTAAAAATATTTTATATGTGCACGTTTGGTCCCCATTGCACATTACCCCATTGAAGTGATGAGTTGAGGTAGACACAAAGCTTGTTTCAGTTGGATCGTCAGAACGCGCTCGGGATAAAGTTTAATATTTAAATAGAGTGCTAACAATTTTGATAGTATCAAACCCTCATAAACATGAACGTGTACGGAGAAGCCGAGTATGAATACTCTGTCGTCCATGAACGTCCGAGTGCTCACAAAATGAGCTCGTATCCCAATTGCTTGGTTTTCCACTGAAAATGGCTCGAATTCGCTTTTTTTTAACTTGTTTAAATCTTGATCGAGTACGCCAACGTCACTGTGAAATGGGCACTCTGGGTTTTGTTGACTGCGTAATGTGGTTCATTGACTACGGTATTTGATTGCATAAGCGAGGTACAGTGTCGATTGACTGCGTTGACTGTGTAGTGAGGTTTATTGACAGCGTTAGGTTTTGACTGCGCTGACTGTTTAGTGCTGTGAGTTAACTGCATTTGACTGCGTTGACTGTGTGTGTAATGCGCCATGTTGACAGTGTGCCTTGACTGCGTAGTGTGATGTGTTGACTGGTTGGTTGACAGCGTTGACTTCGTAGTGTGATGTGTTGACTGCGTTGGTTGACAGCGTTGACTTCGTAGTGTGATGTGTTGACTGCGTTGGTTGACAGCGTTGACTTCGTAGAGTGATGTGTTGACTGCGTTGGTTGACAGCGTTGACTTCGTAGAGTGATGTGTTGACTGCGTTGGTTGACAGCGTTGACTTCGTAGTGTGATGTGTTGACTGCGTTGGTTGACAGCGTTGACTTCGTAGTGTGATGTGTTGACTGCGTAGCGCGGTGTATTGACTGCCACATCAAAGCCAGTAAAGACCGGCTAAAGGCTTCATTAGTGAAACCGATTCTGGCGTACGAGGTATTCCTCCAAGCCCTGTACTAATGGTCATAGTTAGACAAAACTCGTACACTGATGAGATCTTATATATAAATGTTGCTTATTACAACTACCAAAGTTTGAACAGCGGACATGATTTGACAAATAAACTGTTTATTGGGAGATATTTTACAGTATTTTACGTAGTATTTACCTGGGCTCAGCATTTGTCTTGCAATACAAAGGGAGTTTCACTAATTAAAATGGGTGTTTTGCCAAATAAATGTACAGACCTTATCGTGCTTTCGAAGTCTAAGCCATAGATAATCATCTCTTCCGTCAAATGAAATCGACCACACATTTGAATGCAGTCTTCGGGTAGACAACCAAAGGAAACTATTTTTACAAGAGTGACTTCCGTACAACGAATCTGACTACACGAGTTACATCACGCACCTGGATCTGTTGTTCATTTTCGTCTCCGTCTTTGTCACGCTTTTCATCCAGGCCAATGTTCCCTGAAGTTCAACTGTGAGAGAAATATCAGGTAATAGTTTGCAAGAGTTGTTCCTGCTTGAGAACATTTTAATCATCTGAAAATTATGAGGGGACAGTTAAGATCGAAAAGTTATGTTTCGAAATCTCTTGGTGCTCAATTTTTTTCTGTTTAGTTTGGAACCGTTTCGAAATTTGAATGACCTAAAACTTATTGGGCACATTTCGGTACTGAATTCATCTCACAAAAAACGTAGATGCATGACACACGATTGCAATTTTGCATTCGTTATGAAATACTGCTTGGTATAAGTTTAAAAATAAAAATTCCGTTTCGCCGTTTTTTTCAAATGATTGCAATTGGAGGCTTAAAATTTTTCATATGGCTGCCGTTGAATTTAAGATGTTTTTTCTCAACTATGTGGTTTGTGTTACCGGAGATCGGGTCAAAGTTACTGACCGGGCAAGTAGGTTTATCTTGACAGAACTAAAGGTGCGATCAATTTTACACGTCCAATAAACAAATTAAACACTATTCACTGACAAGCACTTACATATAAATGTTAAAAGCTATTCTAAGTAACTTTTGCATTACGGTTCCTTATAGAAAAATACTTTAAAATGATAAAGTGACTAATGAAGTGCAAACAAATAAATGAATTCCTCCAACGAAATCATTTCAGTCCAAGTATTTCACACGCAGCATTTCGAGCGCGTCACTTGCGAGCGATGACTTCGCTTGGACCGAGCGCGAGTTTTACCAGCACGGCGCCCGGGTTATCCAGGGATGATCCGCGCGCAAATGAAAGCAAAGCGTCCACCCCAGTTGTCTTTGGGCTCGTCATTGACTTTGTTTAGAACGGCATGCCTCCCACGCGGTCTTGTTAAGATGAACAGCTGATCCATCGCGCCCAGCCTCGCGTATCACAGGTCGCAATCAGGAGACGTGCATGCGAATCAGTGCCTGGAGTAGGCGCTCAATGGGGGATGATAGGAGACTCAGCGGGAGCGTTGGGCAGTCGTATCGCCGTAATATTGGCTTCTTATTCTCCTCCAAACGGCCCTGTAACGCGCTCTGCTCCACATCAAGCTCGCGCCGGAGTACTGGCTGTTGAAACCAGAAAGTGCGCTGCTCAGGTTTGTTCTGCGCGCTATTGTAGCTATGCAGATTGACGATGAAATCCTTCAGTTTGCAACTATTCAGCATGACACTGAATTTTACTGAATTTAGCATGCCACTATTCAGACCCATAGTAGAATTATTCACAAAGCCACGGACGTCATTCGGTGTTCAGTAAAAATGACCACGTATGCCAGTGCAATCATTCAGTATCCCAGTGACAATATTCAGTAAGCCGCGGAAGCTGTTCAGTGTCGCTGAAATTCTCCAGTGTGCTGCTGAACGCATTCAGTACGCATCTCAAAGTATTCCGTCTGCCACTCGAACCATCCAAGGTGTCGTTGAAATCATTCCGTGTGCAACATATGCCTGCAGTTAGTCTGTAGTGGTACAGGTAGGGTTCGAAACGCTGTTAGCTCTTTGTTGCTTTATAGTACTACAATATCTCCGGAAATCGTATAAATAACAAAGTTCCTTGTGGTTCAAATTCTCTATTTCCTAGCAGAATCATTCTAAACTCTTGCATAAGTCTCAAAAACAAAGTCTCTCGTAATTAAGTTCAAAATTGTGTTGAATCAGTCAGTTCAAAATTTAAGCGTTTTTCTTTAAATGCTATTCGCAAGGTTTCAGTTCCCCGCTACCCTGCTTCTTGTGAGACTACATGGAGACAATCTCTTGAACTGGTGTAATATGATTGCAATCTTACCGCGCGTAAGTTGAGGACGAAATCTCATCATCTGTGTTCTGACGATGTAATATCATCACGTGTGTGCCGAGGATATTATTTCACTATGTGCGCTTAGGATGCAGTCTCTCCACCTCTGCTCCAAGGATGCAATCTCACCACAAGTATGACAGACAAATACTCTCACCACACTCTCCACCTCTGCTCTAAGGATGCAATCCCACCACAAGTATGACAGACACACACTCACACCACAAAAGTGCCGGGAGTGCAGTTTTACACCAAGAATGCACATGTTATGCCAAATATGTACCTCCCTTTTTAGCGCAGCAAATGACTATCATTCTTTCTTGTCAGGTCTTATAAAGTGAGCTGACAAAGAGTGTGGCAGTGAATTGCAGCAAGTGGATGTAGAGTTTAGCAAGTTATGGACCAAGTGGATCAAATCAATTGTGATCCAAGTGGATCAAGTGAGTTGTGGACCAAGTGGATCAAGTGGATCAAGGGAGTTGTGGACCAGATGGATCAAGTGAGTTGTGGACCAAATGGATCAAGTGAGTTGTAGACCAAGTGGACCAGATGGATCAAGTGAGTTGTGGACCAAATGTATCAAGTGAGTTGTAGACCAAGTGGACCAGATGGATCAAGTGAGTTGTGGACCAAATGGATCAAGTGAGTTGTAGACCAAGTGGACCAGATGGATCAAGTGAGTTGTGGACCAAGTAAGTTGTGGACCAAGTAAGTTGTGGACCAAGTAAGTTGTGGACCAATTAAGTTGTGGACCAAGTAAGTTGCGGCTGGACCCAGTAAGTTGAGCTCGTGGATCCTGACGTATATACAAGAACCCCTACATAATGCGTCACAAAGTTCCGTGGCTGGATAAGGAGTGAATGAATATTGAATAAAAGAAGTAGAAATATTTTGCACCGCGTGAGATCCAAAGAACTCATAAAGAGACATCTTGTTTTGACTGCGACGGAGAAACCACAAAAATCCGAGTATGATGTTACAGTTGCATCGAGGGAAATTCTGAATGGAAAATATTTCAACATTTTATTATATTTGATGGAAACTTTTAGTAAATTTCAAGTCTTATAATATAAGTTAATGGTGATCAAAACATTTACGATGCACGGCTTAAACGCCTTTTGATATACGAGTCTTCCCGACTGCTGGTTTCGAAAAACGATGAAATTATGATAATTTATTGACGCAGGCCAGCAATTTTAGAAGAAATTTGAGAGCCAAACTGCGACAGAAACTAGCAAGGACAAGGTTGGACTCGTAACTGCTAGCTGCAGTCAAAGGATTCAGACTGTGTTCAGAAAAATGGATCTTATTTGAGATTGAAACTTGACTTCAACAATTATGAAATGAAATCAAGAAAGCCTGCTTCTCTTAGCGCAACTATTCAACTCAGGGTTGAGAATTTTTTCTTATATGGACTCCATATGGAGCGTAGAGATCCAATAATCCCTCGATAACACAATGACAGTTCTGTCCGTGAAATGCGTGAAATACAGAATATGGAGGGTCACATAAAAGAATAAACTTGCCACACACAAATCTTCGTACACAAAAATAAAGCTGTGTATGTACATATCTTGCTGTTCAAAAATCTTACTGGATATGCAAATAGATTCTTCTGTGAAAAGATCTTGCTGGAAATTAATACAAGGACCTTCCTGGCCAAGAATCCTGCTGCACAAGGATCTTCCTAGCCAAGAATCCTGTTGCACAAAGATCTTCCTGCCTAAGAATCTTGCTGTACAAAGATCGAGTAGCTCTGACTGACGTAGATCAACAGTTTCGGGATAATGAGTCGGTAGAGACGGTGATATTATTCCAATGTTTCACGATAATTGTGAAAACATTCGTTTTTTATCATCTAGCATTCACAGGAAATATTTTTGTCTGCCTCAATGTACAGTACACTGGACACGGATTTGAAATATTTCTGTAAACTCACTGCGACTACCGGAAGATCTCGCAGAAAGCACTACCGGAGATACAGCAGCGAGACATTTTGAACACTTTTCTCACAGTTGAGTTATAGGCACTCATAGGCTCTTTGTGATATCAAAGGAAAAAATGTACAGCAATTAAGACAGAAATTTTTTATTTATTTCCAGTCTTGCTTTCGTAGCATTTCAAATTCGTAACTGCTTATTGAACGCATTTCTTAGCATCACACAGACGAAACACAAGGGAGTCAAGTTCATCGCTGGTGGACTATATACTGTGGACGGACGGGCGCCCTACGGAGCGTACTGATTATTTTCGTACTTCAGAGCTTACGCAACCCATTCCTAAGTTCAGGGTCACAACCTGAAACAGTGAAAAAATGCTGCTATTCATTTATAAATTCATTTTCAGACCCTCATGTTTTAATTAATTTCAGAACAAAACAATTTTGAAGGGCGGTTGCATAAATGTTATAGCCTCCACATTCATTTTTTGTTAACGCCATACTTTGTCAGCTCATTTTCCTTAATAAATTATACGTCAGTCAGGGTATTAATTGAGCTCAAGAACAACAGATGATTAGTCAATGTCACACGCGCTTTGATGAGTGTTCTCCATTTCTTTGTCGGTTAGCTTGTAGTTAAGCTCGATTGGTTTTCTGTCTTGTATTGCACGTTCTTTCATTAGTCAATGAATTCTATACTCTCTTAGTCGCTTTGCAAGAATTTTTGGGCGCCTCACATGTTTATCCGTCCTAGGTACACTCGCTCTGTCATATTACGAGCCCATTTTTTGAGCCACCAATTTGTCATTGAGCCTTACACTCGCTCTGTCATATTATGAGCCCATTTTTTGAGCCACCAATTTGTCATTGAGCCTTACACTCGCTCTGTCATATTATGAGCCCATTTTTTGAGCCACCAATTTGTCATTGAGCCTTACACTCGCTCTGTCATATTATGAGCCCATTTTTTGAGCCACCAATTTGTCATTGAGCCTTACACTCGCTCTGTCATATTACGAGCCCATTTTTTGAGCCACCAATTTGTCATTGAGCCTAGCCAGAACCTCTTGAATTCCACGCGCTCATTTAAAGTATGACCATTTTGTGAGTTGATTCAGTTGCGCGCATAATGTATTCATGCGGCCCTGCTCACTGCCGCGTCCAGCGGTGATCACCGGACCATGAGTTGCAGAAGTCGGCGGCGCTCTCGTCCCTGCCAAACTTGTGCCGTCGACCGGCGAGATGATTTCTCGTTGCGTCGAACTCACTTCCGCACAGAAACTGAAGACGCTTTCACCGTAAGTGAGAACTAATATACGTCGACAACACTAGTGACCTAATCTGACCTCGGAATGTGGCGACGTTAACTAACATGACCCGAGCTTTAGGAATTTTACAACTGCAAACATCTCGTGACTCAAGTTCGAGTATGGGCTGTTGATGAAGTTTCAGTACTTGAAATAAAAAATTTGCACATTTTTTGCAAATAAAATATGAAAAAATAGTTTGTAAAACTAACAAAATTTAAAAAAGGTGTTAGCCTAAAACAAAGTGAGTAACTGAAGAATCTATTGGAGTCATGATCGATACAATTTCAGAAACATGATACTAGAAATTAAAAAAAAACATTTATAAACTCCAAAGTTAATTGATTTTGAATGATGCATTCACATGTGTAGTGATGCATATTTTACGTAAAGACTTTCTTTAATTTTGCTTCTTTTACATGCATGCTGTTATTGTATCTACCTCGTGTCTCTTGTGCATATATTGTCTTTATTACACATACTGAAGATGAGAAGAGGTACATTCGAAGTCAAAGGCAACTTTAAACACAAATTTTCTAATGAAGCTACTTTGACTCACTATACGGTATTATTTTTGAGCCTTTTACAATTTCCAACGCAAAACGGGATAAATGCCGGTGCCACGAGAAACAAAAGGCCAAATTAAGTCCAGGAAACTAAATGCAAGATGGAAAGTTGATCCCGAGGAAATTTTTTGGTTGAGACACATTGAGTAACTCGAAGGGAGTCGAGTGAAAAATTGCCCATGCATTTTTGTCTATCAATATCACGTTATGTTCAACGGCGTGCTATCATCTGGTGTAACTTAACTCGTTTCAAATAGATTATGATTACCGACAACTTAAAAAACCGCATACATTTATGCCTAATGTCTGCTAAAATTGATTCGTTTCTAAATATCTAAAATGCAATTCACAACTGAAAATAGACTAAGTCCGTCCTAGTAGCTTTTAGATTCTGACGTAAAATACGTGTACTAAGAAGTTTGGCTCTCGCTTAGTAAACTATTCACGCATTTTTGCAATTTTCAAGGCTAAAATTACAACCCCAACAATCCATGAAGTCGGACAACTGTCATACCTTCAATGATATCAGTCGCTATCAATGATGTCGCTATGGTGACCAGGTTGACTTTTTCTGGGCACAATGTATTCATTCATTAAGCCATAATGTAGCCAAAAAATTTGGGATCTTTGTAAAGAGAACCCCTACTTTGGCACCACGGGAATAATCCGGAGATCAGCAGCGCGTGCACATCAGTCCACACGTCCCACAGCGTGTGTTGTGTCACTGGGAATTGTGTGATTAAATCAAAACGCAGCTCGTCGGTGCCATATCTATAGTTAACCATCAGCACGACGCGTGTTCCAAAGCCGGTCTGAAAAAAGTTGAATATTTTCACATCTTTTGAAAAAATTGAGCCTTTAAAACGCTGTGATGAATATTAAGTAGGGCAATGCGCGTTGAATTGGATCAAGTGTACACATTTAAAACATATATACCGATCACATTTATCTTAGCTTGCTTCGTCTATGTGCATGTGTCTTAATGAACACAAAAAAAGCACATCCAAACTTCATCTTAATTGTTACGTCTAATGTCCACGACCTTGTCACGACCAGTTGACTGCTTTATACACGACCGTTAATTCTTGATTCATGTATTGTTTACGCATGGTATACTCATTCACATGCCATGCTCCTGAAAATGTGTATCCGTGAAACATCAACAATCACAACATTGAAATGTTCGATATGGCAATTAATAAGTTTCTATTTTAGAATAGATTTGCTTGAACTACAAACTTACAAAACGTTTCCAGACAACATAAACTCGGTTATAAATTTAAAATGTATTCTTTGTTCACTGTATTCGTACACGCGTGGTTTCTTCAGCATGTTCACAGTATTCGTACACACGTGGTTTCTTGAGCATGTTCACTGTATTCGTACACACGTGGTTTCTTCAGCATGTTCACTGTATATTCGTACACACGTGGTTTCTTCAGCATGCCCAAGGAATACTTTTCATTGGCGTAGACAATTACGTGGAGCAGCGTGCAAATCGAATCGACAGTTATGTTTCTTAAAACATTTACGACGTTACCAAAAGTGCTTTGAAGGAAAGAAAAAAGTTATTAATTTATGTGAGTGGACTCGCCTCCTAAAGGTTGACGTTAGAGGCCTAGCTATCTGTGGGAGAGCCATCTTGTGCTTGTTCTGATCATTTTTTTGTATCGTTTACATTTAGAAGTAAGGTAAACAGAGTTGAAGCGTGACTCGATGTCATTTGTTACGCTCCTTTTTTTTAATAAAGCTGGACCGTCTCGATATTTACATATATCTAGGAGCTGACCGTTCCTTTTCCTTTGCGGTTTGTTCTATATCACGTTTGTTTGTGTTTGTATTGGTGTCGGTATGCGGGACTACTTTCTCTTATGAAATTCTTGCTTTCGGGTCTGTACGTATACTTGATCACTAATTTTTAAAGTGGAGGTTGTTCGTCGTGTTCTTCTCTGTACATATTAATATTAATCTAATATCCTTGGTATTAAATGAGCTGTCACGTTTGTAATATTAGGTACTCATTTCGGTTGATTTTTAAATTCAAGAATGTTAAATTTTTTAAGTTATATATGTGCTGTCACAAATTTTTTAAGATCCCATGTTTCAAAAGAATGAAAAATGAGAATGTTTCAAAAATGGTTTAAATGCAGTATAAGCCTTTTTATTATCAATGAATGCACCAATTAACAGAAATAATAAACGAACTTGGAAATGTTTTGAAAATTCTGGAATTTATCTTAACTTGAGCAAAATAAATTTTTTATGATTTTCATTTCATTTTAGCTGTAATATGAAGAGATCTCAGAGAACTCATGAAGGTGTTACTAGGTGTGTTCGCAGTGTTACACCTCATATGCTTTTATAACGAACACTTATGTAGGTATGAATGAACTTCAATTTTGTTCGTACAAATGGGGTTTTCTTGGATCTTCAGTCTCTGTTGTTCATTTTAGCACTTGGAATATGCTGTAGGTGAGAAGTTTCCAAGGAAATTTTGCGGGATCATTTGTCTAAATGAAATCTGACAGAAAAATTTACCTTCTCGCTTTTGTTCGCAGCGGAAATTGGAGTTCGAAATTGTGGTTCTGTGAGCAGCCACAGCAGTGCCGGAAATATTTAGTCGGAACAAAATTTCCAGAGTAGTATGTCTAAGAGTAGTCATGTCCAGAGTAGTCATAAGCGTATAGCTATAATCATAAGTCAATATAGTCATTTGTCAGTGCATTCATCAGTCAGTACAATCATCAGTTAGTATAAGTTGCAGTCAGTAAAGTCATCAGTTATTATAGTTATCAGTCAGTTCTGTAAAAATTAAGTACAGGCACCAGTCAGTAAAGTCATCAGATAGCTCAGCCATCATACAATGTGACCGTATTTGCATCATAAACATCACAGATCACTGTCGTGTCTGAAAATTTCCGATGAAAGTTTATCTTGCGTCGTTGCACATGAAGCTGTAAAAAAATCGATTCTCAAACAGTTATTTGGCAACACATCTTGGATGAAGTCTACTCTTGCTTAAAGAATTTGTTTTATGAAGGAGGCAACTATATTCATTTTTACCGATATGAGCTCAATAAGCTACCTTCACCATCACACTGTCTGCGTGCTGAATCGTGTTCAACGAAGAGCCTAAATACAGTGAGAAGCAGCCGGACACGTGAGTAACGATGATTCTTAGAGTTGCCCGTGTACTTCCTGATCTTGCTTTCAACATTGAACTTTTTGCCACTTTTCTGACGTATAATTCATAGGCTTCCAGTAAAAACAAGCTATTTCTTTTTCAAGGACTTGCTGCATATTCTCGTCATGTCGAACTGTTATTCCCAGGTTCTTGTGGAGCCGATGTCCGATCGTTTTCGCAGCCACGTTTTTACGGAGCACAGTTCTTTTTATGAAGAAGTGATTTTGGCTGGCTCGAATATAACATCTCGATTAAGAATTCTATAAGAGCAAATGTTGTATTTCTTATAGGCTTAAAGAGCCTGTTTTTCCAGGTGGTTCGGTATATGGGATGGACTATACAACGGCAATTTCTTTTCACGTTGTTCTTGTGACTTATACCTCTACCCATCACTGGAATTTTCATCACCAACAGGGTGCCAGCCCAGATATTTACGTTAATTGAATAGCTTCTTTGTTCCATTCCGACAAGTAAAATAAACGTTACAAGGCTGCAAAGTTGTTGAAAAACTGCAAAATTTTGTACTGAGTTACGGTGTGTAAAAAATCTCTAATTGCACAGCTCACTGAGATCAATTATTTCTATTGTGTTGAGAAACAGTGCCCAGAGATTCAGCTATACTACGCCCTCAACAGATACTCTGAATAATTTTAATGAAGGTAGAACTTGAGTGAAATCTGTACGTAAAATTTCTGAAAATATACTTTGCCTCTAAAATGATGTTTTTGAAGACACTTCGCGTATTTCCAAAAAATCGTCTTAGCAGATTTGTTGAAACAGGGTTAAAAATTTTATATTAGGTTTAGGCTAGGCTAGGTTAGGCTAGGTTAGGTTAGGCTATAGGTTAGGCTAGGTTTGATTACGTTATGTTGGGTTAGGTTTGGTTCGATTATGTTAGGTTAGGATAGGATAGATTAGGTTAGGTTTGGTAAGGTTACGTTAGGTTAAGTAAGATCGCGTTACGTCCTGATAAGTTATGCTAGATAAGGTTAGGTTAACTATGATTTGTTTGGTTAGGTTAGGTTAGGCATTTTTAGGTTAGGTAGCAATTATGCGTTAAAAGAGTGTTACGCAAAATTTTTTAACATTGATTCATTCATTTTTCATAGTTCTTGGGCTCGCGAGAGAGGCTCGACAAGTAAGTAAGGCTATCGTTCAAAATACTTGGTTCGAAATAGTGAAGTGGCTTGAAAAACACGCGGTATTGCGTACAAATCTTTTTATACGAATAGAGTGTCTGTGAGAATTAGTTTCGAGAAACCCAAGTACATAGATCATGGAGAGGCAAATTATTTGGTTAGTGGGTACAAACCGCATTTTATTGATTTGTGGGAGAGGAGGCATACTTGACTAAAAGGTTTCTTTAAGCGCGGTGGGAGGAACGACTTGACCGCTCGCAGATTGAGAGATGTAAGGGCTATACAGAACTTATGCTCTGAAGTGCTTGAAGGATAAACTGTTGAAGGGTTGAACAGTTGAAGGGCTGAAGAACTTTGACTAGCGAAATGAATGTTACTGGAGTGTTGGAGGGCTGAACTACTATAGGCCGAGAAATTAAACGGCTGGAGGGTTAGAAAGACACTGGTTCAGCTGAGGAGCTGAAGGGTTACAGTACTGAAGGGATGACAAACTAAAGGCATGTGTGCAGTGTCGAAGGGCAGGAGTCGTTAGTATGATTTTTTGTGTGATATTAAAGTTACATGGAACTGATATTTAGAAAATTTCGGTGTAAAAGAAACTGGCTTATGCATCAGAGTGATGAGTTTCTGTTGATCCTCGAATGAAACTCATGATCCTCGAATGATCCTCGTGTTTACAAACTAATGCTTGAAGTTGGAAAACCGCAATGTACTTTTCCTTTGCTGAAGGATGAAACTAACTATATTGAAAATAATATAATTATATTCGCGCCTTGAAGACAATAATTATCGATGATTTCAAAGTCTTCGAAAAGCCTGAAAGCTTTTGTGTCTACATCAAAACTAGAGATTGTAATTGCTAAGGATAACGTCATTCAATAACTTTATGGATTTTGCTGCATTGAGCTGGAGAGAATAATTTTTTTATTGAGTTCAGTAGCCTCAAGATATTATTGATCAAGGAATTTACAGGGGTCTGGCTCGTAGGAGATAATTTATAAGACACCGAGCTGTATGCTATCAATTATAATTGATCGATGTGAAACAGAAACAATTTTGAATAACTTGAAATACCGAAGGGAACGCCCCATGTAAGAGACATAAATGAATTGCTAACAATAGATCTTGTAAATTACGTTGAACTCATTTGTCAGCAGCTGGATAATAATAAAAAGGAAACGATGAGTTCCCAGAATGTTCAGATGGTGAACATGGTTGGAGGTTGGAGAGAGGCATTAAACGGATAAAAAAATAAGAATGATTTCGAGGCTGAACTGATCCAACGTTTCCAGAACGAACCGAACAGGCTGAGGTGTAAACAGCGACCTTTGCCCTGTGTAGAGGACGAAGCGTTTTTTATGGCTGTTGTGTCACGTTTCAGGAACATCGGTCAAAATACGTAATAGTGGGCTCTGAGGTTCGGAATATTGAAAAAACTGCGGGTAAATGACCACAAGCTTTTAGATATCGGAAGTAGTTTTTTGGAAAAATTTTCAGGTAATGTGAAGACAAATTTTGGAGAAGAGAAACCACTTCTACCATTAATTCACGGATTCAAGCTGCCACTTTTTGCTTCAAATTTTCGCATGTCAAATTTGTGCTACCTACTTCAAACGCACAGGCAAAGCCTAAAACATGTATTTTAAGCCATATCTTGTGTTATATTCAGAGTTCCAGGCTGGAGGCTTAGTGCTTTATGATCGCCACGTGGTCCTGAATCGTAGCGCCTAAATCACGGTCGTCCTAAATTAGAGTACGACGACTTTATGTGATGAATTATGTTACGACCTATTTAAACATTTATTTTAACTTCATTGTAAAAGATGTGACGAATTTATGAACGATGAGTAATTTTGTGATTTTGTCGTGCTTTTTTTCATTGCATGTATATTTTGCACCTGCAGATATATGACTGATGATGAGCTGAGGCTTGAAACGTTTCATTAAAATGATTTTAAAGTTCTTCTTTGCTATAGCCTTTGTATGTATTCAACATTGGCCTATGCGAAAGAAATAGGAAATACAAGCTCACGAAGGTGCGTGACACGCTCCGTACTGCGAGATGGTGTCACTTGGGGGTCGAATTTTGTAACACTTAACGTCGTCGCAGCTGTGAAGCTGACAGATTTTCATCTAAAACAGAAGGTCTTTTTTTTACTTGACCACTCTCCGTGCTGTACTTCTCAGGTAAAAATTCTTGAGTTCGGACTTGTATGAAATTATATTTGAGCACATGAAGTATGACAATCATGCAGGGTTTCGAAATGTTATATCCTCAAAGATTAGTTGTCGGTGGATAACTTTAAGAATTCAGATTTTTATTGCCTGGTTATGGAACGTATGAAAAATTGACATGCTAAAAGAGGAGTGTATGGAAGGGTCGATACATCATCATACGGTCAACATATGAGTATGATCTCAGTTACACTCCTAACAAGAATTATAAAAAAAAACATGATACTCTGGGTGTCATTATCTCTGAATCAAGCTTATGTAGTCAAATTTCTGTCCTTCATGATAAAGCCTTTTACTGAAATCCCAGCGTTTAGTTAAATTTCTGTACACCGTGAGCGTGAAGATAAAGAGATTAAGTGCGCAGAAGAGCTGGAAGGTGATCTCTGCGTTAGGCTTGAAGCAGCGAACGTTCGGACGCTCTGTTCGTACCGAGCGCCCAAATTTTTACCGAACCAAGGTATTTTCGCCCAGGTGTGGGAGGACAGCCTCACGACGCTGACTCTTAAGATTTATCTATAAACACCTTGGCCGCGATGTGTTAAAGTGGAGTTCAATGTTCAACTCAAATTTAAAGTCACATGTTATAAACCATTTTGAAAAATACAACTATATATTAACTGAATCGCGCCTTAAGTAAATTTTGATCAAATATTAATGAAAAGAGAGTTTGAGACTTCTGGTCCGTCATCAGCGTTATGAAAATTCTTTTCGTGTACACCGGCGGCTCACAACGCGACCAACGTGTTAACGTTCTTCTATTGACATATCAATGTCACAAAAAGATATTAGCGATACCTATACATTGATGCAGTGAACTATTTACAGCGAAAGTTATTGAGTGTATTCCGAGGAAGGCACGTTATTTTTATCAGTTAAATCTAATACAGATTTCTCCACTGTAGGCACGAAGGGGATTACTTTCCTACTCTTATTTAATTTATGAGTCATCATGAGTAAGTTTGAATGCAGAAGCTTTGAAATGTTTGCACGTTAGCAAAACAAACGTTGCAAATACAGTTGAGGTTTCATTCCATGACGATGGGATCAGAGCAATGTTGCTTGTATGATGGTGTCTGTCTGAAGGAGCCGTATTAGAGTATGTGTGCATGCAGTGCATTGAGGGTCGTAAAGTGTAAAAATCAATTTATTTACGATTTCAGAGAAATTCAGCGGTATTAAGCCAACAGCATCTAAAGCGTTTTCTTTTATAATAATATTTTAAGCCTGATATCTTTTGGAAAAGCGCGGTCTGACCACAGTAGGGTTTCAAGAACATTAAGTGGGTGCTACGAGTGTGAGCGATGATGCACGGCACATACTGTAAATATCATTTGAATAATTTGTGCCATTTAGTTGTTCACCATACCTTTTTCACTATTCTCAACACTAACCGCTGTATCTCAGCGATTATTTTTCGTAAGGTTTTCTCAAGTGTGGACATTTGTGATCAATTTCATTGCACTCAAATAAACGGATCCTACTAGTAACCAAAAATGCAAAATAAATCAACATATGGGTTTTGTTGAAGAAATAACTTCCGAAGAAGTTCACATTTGATTGCAAATACATTTATGTCCAAGCAAATATTAGTACAAAAAGCACAATGTGAAAAACTCAAAATATGCAGAGTTTTTAAATTACATTAATAAATCATTAAAATATAACTTGATCATGTGTGAAAGAAGTGATTCCTTTTAAAAAAATTTGAGAATTTTGGCCTAATAACGACTGCGTATGAAGGAACCACGACCACTTAGAAAAACTTGCTCTACCGGCAGCGCAGGGTACGGCTGGGTAAATCGTCTGAATTCTGCTCCGAATTTGGATTCCCACGTGAGGGACTTGAGATCAAATCTCGATGAAGGCAAGCAATTTTGAGACAATAACAACCATGTGAAAAAGTGTACATATCAAGATAGGCAAATTCGAAGTACTGCCGTTTTCCCGCCTACATGTGTAATTGATTTACAACAATAATAATTTTAAGAGTTTCCTCAACACGTTTTCATCATTTTAAACATGGCACGGTGTCATGCCCAATTAACTAATGCCTAATACAACTGAACCTTTCGGACTAACTGTCCATCTTCGGCAAGAATCTTTGTAAAAAGAAACCAGAAGAGTCATTTTTAATAAAAATGACTTTACGTGTAGCGATTTTCGCCTTGCTTTTTATTCTCAAGCCTAGAAGTATCAAGCTGAAGTTATTTTAAATGCCTCATACATTGTAGGTACTCGTACAACAAATATTCTAATAGAGAGTTAATAAAGTTGAGTATCTCTATTTGAACTGATTTTTTCTAAGGTTACGCTAAGCTCTTAGTATCGGAAAACATATAGTTGATCGAATTTGAGTTACATTTTATTTGGACCCTAATGTATGCATTTTAAAATTAATCCTAGTAATTCTCCGTAACCCATAACTTGAATCAAGTGTCGTATACATTGAATAACTAGAACAAATTTTTAAGAGTGTGAGTTGCGTTGCGCAAAGGAGGATTCAGTACAACCCAAAGATCTACGGTGCTTAAATCCTCAGCTCACTGGGACTGTCCAACTTTTTCACCGCCTGTATGCATGTTTTTCGCCGCCCAAGTAATTTAATCGCTTAGGCGGCGAAAAACATGCATGCTCAGGTGAGAAAGTTTGACTGGGTAGCGTGAGGGGGATGGTGGATGCTGTTACTGGTTCCTTGCGATCCTTGGGCTACCAAATTGAGCTTTAAAAAAAAAAATTCCCATAAATTTCCCATAATATTTGTTAACTGAGTGAGGAGGCCAGGAGTTGAGTAAAATTACGGTGAGGTTTTGGCTGGAATGTGTGTATTTTTTTAATTTTAGCCAGCAAAAGCCTATTTGGTTGTCCTGCCTCCTCCGCCCTGTGCCTCTACGTTGAAGTGCGCAACCGGTTGGTTAATTCACCGAGTTCATTCTTACACTAATGGAAGAATCTTCATACAGTCTGCCATGACTGTATGAAGTAAGATCATATCATGAAGATAAGATCATAAGAATCTTCATATGAAGAAATGAAGATTCATGACAAAATGGTATGTATGTCACGCTGCGTAAGTCAGTCTTATGCAGCAACCAAAGCTAATAAATACAAACTATAGCTTTCATTACACTTCCAGGCGTTTTTCACTGATTCATACTGAACTCGCCGAAACCACACAAATCTTTCAAAGTAATATACACGCATAAAACATAAGGTAGTGACCACTAAATACGATAACATCAAAATTTTGAATAAAAAATAAAGGATTCAGGCCTCTATCCATCTGCAGATAAGTTAAAGTAAAGCGCGATAGAGTGAACTTTGAGGATATCGAATAATTATTCACGGTAAAAGCAAGAAAAAAGAATGAAAAAACAGTTTATCTACGATAAAAGTGATAAAAATCTTCATTTGTTTTTAATTTTTTTGAGGTAAAGATCCTTCATTGGTTAGTCAGTGGTTTGCTTCAATCGGATATTATCTAGAAACTTAAAAGCTAAACAAAATCCTGGAACTTTAAAAAATCCTGGAACTTTCAAAATCTCTTGGAACTTTCTTTGTCTTTAATTTCTTCGCATTTTTTGTCTCACCCAGATTTAGATGAAGTTGGGCGTAGGATTAAAACATTCTATCTGTGATGTACATTTTTTAAAATGCTACTAATCTTGGTTGGTGCCCTAACTTTTTTATGGGAATTGTTTTGCAAAAGAAACATTCCAACTATTTTATCATTATGTACACACCTCTCATAATAACGAGATATCGTTATCAAACACTCCCAGTGTTACATAGCAGAGCATACAGGCCACAAAATTTAAACCTGCTCACCTGCCTACCAGAGTCGGTGCCACGTACGCCAATCCTCCATCACTTCCCTGCGATATTTCTTCAAGAGAGCGTGTGAAGATGACGAACGCAAAACGGACATGTTCGAAGCGAATCAGCGGGAACCCCGCTAGGAAAGCGCAAGAATCAGCGGGAATCCCACTAGAAAAGTCCAGGAATCAGCGGGAACTCCGCTAGAAGTCTCACTCGCTCATTGATTCCAATGGTGCTGGCATAGCAATGAGGATCTCGGGCTTGCAAAATACCTGCACTTGGAGGAGCAGCCTTTATTTCTCTGCGCGGGGGGCCTCGCTCGTCATGAACTCGCAGAAGTGAACAAATGCGCGCCGGAGGATATCTAATGCAAACCGAACTCCTTTTTTGCTACAGCCTGCAAATTTGCGCCCAGAAATTCAACTCACTCTTGAAAGGTCGAGAAGTGGAAGTAATTAATACATCTTGAACGTTCATATTCATGATAAAATGATTTTGAAGTGGAAATTTTTCGTTTGGTTGGTCATGGGTAAAATGAAAATAATTTTGAATTCAAATCCCATATCAAGAACGCCACTTAAATCCAAAAATTTAATGGAAATGAAGTTCAGATACAAAAGTGAAATCCAGCAATTTTTTCAGCTCCGAAACAAGTTCACATGGAAGGCATAATATTTTGATCAGTTGTTGACATTTTAATCGATGTCACATTTCATACTTTACAAATTTTCTTCCTCAATTTTGAGTTTCTGTGCAACTGCAGGGCGTATGTAGAGGAGGCACAATTTCTATTACACGACAAACACAATTTTTACGCAAAGGTAATTCAATTGCAATGAATTTACCATTGAACAAAATCACTCAATGAATTCACGGACATAGACGGCACACACACAAATTATCACAACAGAGCCATGGTCTCGTAGCTGCTACACTGCGGTAAAACAGGAGCCTCAGGGTTCTTTTACTCACCTAGCGATCTTAGATAAGCTTAAGTGAGCAGTGCTTTCTTTCTGTGAGTGAAGATCTCAAAAATCTAAGTCTTATCGCCAGATTTTCATCTAAAACATAATATCATTCTAAAAACTTTCGCTTTAAATAAGCTGTTGGAACTAACTGATATAAAGCCACAGGCTTGTGGTGGTGAGCTGTCGGAGAGGTAAAACAATGAGCTGATAAAAAGCGTGAATTGGAATCTCAAATAATAAATACAGTGTATAAAAACACCAAATAATGCAACAACTATGGCAGTAGGAAAATAAGATACTAAAACAGCTAGTTTGCAGAGGAAATGAGACGGATTGATACTGTAAAATTCATAAAAACGTACGAGCTCCAAAATTCATTAATGTATCAAGTTTGACCGTGAGCTCGTTAATTATTCGCCACTTGATGAAAGTTCATTTTATTTTACATTAACGATGAGAGCGAGTTATCGAGTTCCATGTTTGAGAACTTCGTTTCGTTATCGTGGCCTGCAGATGCAGTGATTACTTTTTTCTTTTTCCTTTAACGTCTATGTCCTCGGTCGCCTCAACGGCATCACCAGGCGACAGCACGCAGCTCTTTAGGGGGTTTTCAATGATGTTTTGAAAAACATTATTTTAAAATACTTTATTCCGCCCAATTTTTGATCAGACACTGAAGTAATCTTTAACAATATCCAGTTGCCTGATACGAGTAAGACTAAACATAAAGCAGGTATGCCTTAAATAGAATTGAAGTCAACCCATAATTTGAAATCACGTAGCAGTAACCAATAACCCCTTGCCTCCTCCGAGTTCCCAGTGACTCAAGGAGAGAGAGAGATAAAATTTCGACGAGAAGGTCCCGAGTTCGAGTCCTGGCAACTGCAAGACACACATCAGCGGAGAGAGTGGCAGGGAGTGACGGGAAGCCATTTTCCTACTCTATGAACTTACCTTTCACTCCCTCCTTTTGATTTGGTCACTGCAATACGTTGTAATTGCAAAGGAATGCGGAACAATCTTAAAGGTTGTAACTCACTCGCTGTTCGACTTGTTGAAGAAACCTATGACGAGACTAATGGCTGATCCTCAAGCATTGGTTAGAGCCAGTCTTGAATACATGAGTGCTTGAATTCAAAAAAGATCACTAAAGGGAAGATGTCTGATTCTTATGTTGTAAAAAGGCAGCAAACAAATTGACGAGTAAGCACTCAAAACACGCTTGTTCAGTATTGTTGCTTTCATATACTGCATAGCCTCCCTTACCCAAGAAAAACCAACAACCATCAAGCTGTCGAGTTTCAAATCCGCTGAATCAGGTATTACTAAGTAATTTATATACAGTCCCAAGTTGGAATTTCGCTTTGGAAGTTGACCGAGGGAGTATAGAAACGCTGAATAACAAAAATCAAGAATCCCATCGCATTCCAACTTGGCGCGGCCTACATCCGCTATCCAGCAGCAGCTTGTTTAGGTTGCACGCGTTGTAGTATAATGTGATTATTTTAACTCGGAAATACTTACAAAGTTTTTCTTCTGCGATTTTTGAACATCAGTATATTTATACGATTATTCACTGTTGGGAAAACGTATGAGTGTTTTCATTTACCGTCCACGGTACCAGTTTCGATGCATTTTGTTGAGCAGTGGATATTAAAAAAAAATATGAATTATGTTAGAGGAAAATAAACGTATTGGAATTAATAGTACACGATGAATACTGTTGCAGCCCAATAATTTATTCAAATTTCATGATAAAAGCTGTGATAAAATTTGGTTCATACAGAATATATATGAGTAAAATTAGCTGTGGAACTATCTTCGATTTGGCTCTGACGGCCTAGCCAGGCCGTCAGAGCACATAACTGATTTGGGGCTCGAATGGGCAGTTGCAGCTGCGTATGCTGTTATTTGCACTCAGATTGATGAGCTTAACGATGTGTTTAGGTAGAAACTTACAGGCTGTGGATTTGAAAGTTAAACTTTTCTTTTAATTCACTTGATTTGGACACTGATTGTCCCTTAACAAATGTATAACAAAAGGACGTAGCTGTTGCAACATCAAAGGTTTCTATATAGTCGATTCCTCTGCATTTACTAGGGAACTGCTAAACATAGTGTGATCGTGTTAAGTTTCTATATTATAAATGGTCTATACCTCTACGCTAAGTATCTTTTTTATCTCATATTAATAAAACTTCCGTACGTCTATGTCCAGTACGCAATCAAAGCAACAGCCGAGTACATATCGGAACAGTCATCAACCACGTTAATTGACAAGTTTTTATCAACAAAACAATTGACTTATTCATACGTAGATGAACGAAGCATTATTTTTGTAGCACACTTTTTTCGCCCTCACGTGGCAGCACAAGACCTGCTAGCTCCTAGCTCAGACGCACACATATCCCAACCACAGCACTGTCCTTCGTAAAATTTTTCCTACTAACTATTCCTTCCTCGCCCCGAACGCACCCCCTCTTCCCTAACGTTCCTCCACCCCTCATCATCATCCAACAGGTCACAGTGTCGCCCGTATCGAATGTCCCAGACTCGGGTCCTCAAATCACAAAGCGCTCGTCACATCGTGACAAAACGTAAGGACGCCGTGGCTTTTCCGGCAGTTCCTCAGGGATCCGTAGGTGGTCCTCGGCATAGCAGTTTCGTAATGTTGACCGGCTGCTAGAGACGGCCCTGGTAAGTTAACATAGCTAACAATTAGCCGGCATTGTTGGAGAGAAGCTTGCCAAAGAAACTGTGCTCAGCAGGTGGATCTCTGCCGAGCTACAGAGGCGCCCGAGCCTTGTTCTTCCGCTTGTTTATTGCACTAGCAAACCACGCGGGCTCATTTTGCGAAAACGTAGGCCATGTACGTTGATTTTCCCTGTAGAACTATCATGAATAGGTGTTTGTTCATGTTTTTTTTTTTGCAAAAAACTTGGTAATAGCCGTTTAAACTGAGATAAAACTCGAGACCGTTCCACTATTATGGGTGTTACGTAACAAAAAACCGGAGTTCTCTGGATGAGTTCGTGTACCTTTTACTTAAACACTTAAGTTGTTGCCAAGCAATGTTCTTATGTTTTGCTAAAGCTAATTATTAAACTAAAATCGTGTAATACACGTAATCGATCAATTAAAGTAATTGAGAACAGTAGTCTAAAAACTTTTTGTTATGCGTTTAGGGTAGTTTGAATTTGTCTTTTTACATGGAGGTGGCGCACAGCGTTCAGGTTGTAACGGATTTCCCTTTCCCATAAAATGTTGCATGTACCTGGAGAGTGCACGCTCAGATTATTTACGAAGCCGTAGCTCAGCTCGAAATCTCCCTACATTGTGCTGCTGCCTCTTTAATATGACATTTGTGACTAAACTCTATTCCACTTACTCGTAATGCTATTGTTAGGAAAGGTCATCGTTGCTTTATTCGCTGGATTTTTATCCAGGACTGAAAACCGACGAGACTCTCCGTGTGTGATATCAAAGCATGCTGACCTATTTTTCGGTTGAATATCAAAGTAAACCTTAAGATCCTCAATTTGGCGTTTTTCTTACCGAGTTGCATCTTTTCATTCCAAGGCAATATTAGGATGATTATGAATCTTACTTTAATCATCGTTAAGAGATTTTAAATTATGGACTTGCTTTATTCTACTTGAGATATTTCTGTTTTAGTTTTAATCTTATTCGTATCTGGTAACTGGATATTGATAAAGATTAGCTAAGAGTCTGAGCGATTTTAATTGAAAATTAAATGGCTTAAAATATTTTAGAACAATATTACTCATAACATCAATGAAAAGATGGTTTTTAACCATCTATCGTGCATTGCGTGAGTTTCCTAGAAATCATACGTCATCTTTTCATAATCATGTACAAATTATTTTTTAATAATCTTTATGCATTACGCAATGAAGGGTTAAAACGTTTCAATAAAAACAAAGGAGTAGCTGATAAGAGAGAGAAGGAGGGTTTGGAAGGGTTTGGATGGAAAGGATATAGTAATACAATGGAGCTACACCAAATTCCGATGCAGCTTCATTGCAGCCCTGATATTGTTGTAATTTTAACAACATTTCGAAATCTGTGCAGACTTGAGGTGGTCTTTACGTATACGAAAAAAATCTGCCCGTCATGTTCGTACGTATGGTGCATATTTAATGCCGCTAATTTTTCACGGATATTAAATCTTTCAAATATACTTAAAATAAATCAACTACAGTACCACTGCTCATTTTTAAACCTCCATTTGACTTGCGTTTGCCTTCCTCAAACGATTAGCACACAATCGACGGAAAATTTTACGTATCAGTTACAGTCTTCCACAGTGCGAAATGTTCGAAGACAAACGAGCACAACGCGCACATGGCACAGGATCAACCGGCATGTCATAAAAATCAATTGCTATTGAATCCCAAATACTTATTTTTCTGGTACGGTAAAGAGGATTTATTCATTATCTGAAATTGCTGCCAATTGAAGTACTGTTGTTGTACAGAGCGGCAATTTCATACGTCGTCGAGCCATAGCGTTCTCGAATGTTTGGAACAAAAATATGTTTATGTACATTATGTAGTATTTGAATTGATGATTGCGAAAGTAATCACAACTTGAAATGATGATTGCGATAATAAAATTGGATAAAATTAAATGTGCGGCGTAAAAACTAAACCGATGAAGGGGGTTCCCTAACTTGTTAAAGATGCAACTGCTGCTGCTTTGAGCAGAAAGACTCGATTGTGTTGTTATGGATATTATTCGACCATATTCATCCATTGTTATTTATAATATTTTTATTGCAATATGGATCAAATACAATAGCTATTGTAAAATTCTTCCTTGAGCCGTCCTCACTGTATTATCCTCCATTTGAAACTCATGACTACAGAATCCACGTCAGGAGTGAATTAATTTGGCAAATCACAGGAAGTCAGGATGAGACGTGAATGAGAGCAACTTACCACAGAGATAGTACAAAAAAAAGAAAACTTTTCGTTATCTTGGTAGTTTTTACCCATCGTAATGCACCCAACAACCGCGTTACGTAACACAAACAGAAATAAATGGTAAAAAGTATGATGTCGTTTACGACATTGTAAGCAACTGATCAGTGTTTAATACCTTTATTTTAACAATGCACTGGCTCCTAAACCTGGCGTATTCAGCCTAAAATACGAGTATCGTATAGAGTTCAAGGCCTGGAATACGGGGGATGACGATGCTTCTGTTACAGGAATTCATGACTTCCTCGTGAGTCTAGCGTATGCTCTGGCTGATGTTGTGCAGGACAAGCCAGGGTTTTGTTCCCTCCGCTGCCCTTGCTTGTGTTGACAGCGCAGATGATAATGGGAGGAATATGGAGAGGATATGACGCTGCTGTCACGCATGTGATGAGCTGCAGCACTTGCTGCAGCTGTGTAGTAACAAGTATAGATTAGAAACAACAGAAATTAAAGAAACTGTTAGCATTGTTTTTTATAATAATTTTGACAGCGCCAGGTAGTACTGCGGTAGTGTATTTTGTACACCTTTAAAAGTAGAAGCAACACTTGAAAAATAACAAATGATTTACGTATGTTCGTTGGCGAGAAGAACTAACGTGCATCTCACGAGCAGCATTACCAGTGTCGGGCACACTCTGATTGCTGTAATTTATTCGTGTAAACTAATTAAATCTATCTCAAGGGTCGTTGTCCTTCAATGTGAAACTCATGAGTTTACTGTACGCATTTCAAGTATGTTTTCTTTCAAGTTTACTTGAGACTGAGGGAGAAAGCACTAAATTATTCGGTGTCTCTGGAAATTTTTCAGGTCCTCTAGAGACTGAGGAAAAAAAGATAAAATTATTCGGTATAAATGAACGCAGTTCATTTCGAAGTTTTACGAAGTCTTACTTCGGTTTGCATGTATTCTCGTTGTTGAAGTAATTGAAGCACGACAGCGATTCCTTGACATGGCGAGCCTATAGCAGGAGTGACTGAGTGGATTAATGGGAATCGGTAAAACAAAAATGTGAATGAAGTTCAGGTCCAAGTGTCAGACGATCTCTACCAATAATCGTGTTCACGCTGCACGACCCAGGCATTCATTTCGCAAAAAAATAATGAACGCGTACTTTCAATTTAATTGTTGAACAATTCAGATATCTAAAACCACAAATATTTAGCGGAAAATTTTTAATTCCATCTCAAAACAAACTTCTGATTACGGGATTTCCATAACCGCCGGAGACACGCTGGTTGTACGCTAATGTACAATTATTTCTTTCGCAAGTTTCCATCACAGCTTCTTTCGTCCTCCCGGCAGTCGCTGCAAGATGAGATCTGGACACCGTGTCATCCTCACGTGCCCAGGACGGAGGCACTGCCCTCTCGTGGATGAGATGCAAGAGTTACAAGCTGCGGAGCGCGTTATGAACACTACGCAAGTTCGTCGTGGGGAAAGAGAGTTCATTAAAAACGAAGAAAAGCAAAGAGGCGAGCCGAAGAAGCGTCATGATTGTGGAGAAGGGTAGCAGCTTGAAACATGAGACTGGAAAAATGAGAGAATTGTATCGATCAGAGCAGAGCAGATCCAAGTAATTCACAACGCGTGAAGCGAAGACCAGATAGTGGGAATGAAAACAAATTTGAAAAGCGATGTATTTTGTATATAAAAGATATTATGGGTATGAAACTGAAACAAGGAGACAACGAAATAAAAGAACAGTGATCCTTATAACCTCTGCAAACTACACGAGTCTTCTGCTCGATACATCAGTTGTACGACCAACGATACTCTTCAGATGCGCACACGGATAACATTGTGGGCTGGTAGCGATGTATTATTGTAGTCGCGTAGTTTGGAGTGTAGTCGAGAGGACTTTAAAGCATCTAAAGACTACCAAGTTCATGTTTGTGCCGGCATCCTGCAGAGATGGCCCATAGATGGCGCTGAGTTAGTGTCGCTCAAGACCTACGAGTGTCGTACCTTTCAAAGCTTTTGTTGGGCCACGAATTGTCGCGTGGGCTACAGCCCCACATAATGCCGGCATCAATGTTACGCAGCTCGAGTCCGACATGAGTTGTGGCATTTCTTAACGCTTGAAACAAATGAAGACCTGTTGCTCGCAATTACTTACCCATGGTAACTATATTGCTAATATTAATGGGTTTTAGAAAAGCCGTGGATATATCGTGTGTAGCGATTACTGAATAGGATAGGGAACACAGAGGAAAAATTGAAAGATAAAACACTTGATCTCTTGGCTGGTACCAAGAAGGAGCTCAGGTTCATAAGCTACTGCTTAATTCAGTTCAAACGAGAACACTATTGAAAGAACTTCAAGCAGCTGTGGCTAGATGAGTTACGCAAAAGTTACGCACTCCTTTCACTGTATTAAAGTTGCCAGTTAGCTAAGCTTAACTAAGATTGATGTTCAAAAGTAAAGTGAAGATCGAGATACTACAGAGCTCACAAGTTCAGTAAAAGTAAGACGTTGAGTCGGATTCCAAGGTGTGATGTTCAGTGAAATGTTCAGTGTGATCTGAACATTTCTTTACAGAGAGTGAAATAGCGGGCCAAACGGACAGATGCAGTAGGGCACCGGGTCGCTCGGAGTCCATCAATACTCGCAAGAAATACAAGCTGGGTGGATCAAGAATAGGTTCGTGCGTCACCGCAACTCGGGCGCACGCTCAAGCCCGCACTCCGGAGTGCACAAGACGCTGCAGGTTCAAGGCAGAAACAACACGTGAGTGGAGGAGGAGGTTGGTATATATTCAGGTTTTGATGCGCAGACGCAGGAAAATGTTCTGGAAACATAGAAACATTTATGAATTGTCGTAGGAGGAACAAATGCAATGCCGCGGCCGACACGTGATGCTGATGTTCGAGTGCATCGCCACGACGAGACAAAGGTGTTCTCCACGAATAAATGCATACAGTATACCAGTCGAATGAATATTTATTGACGAGGTGAGTGCTGCATTATAAGCGTGTTGAAGTGGATGACGCAAACCAAACGGGCTAAACTTCTCGGGTTCAGGAAATGATTGACTATTAACGGCTGATATCTTGATAGAATTTTTAAAATAAAAGTCGTCTTAGGTGTTTATTCCTTACATTTGAATACGTTTCACAATAGTAACTGAAAAACCAATGTATAGCAGCCATTATACTCAACAGCAGTCGTACTACACATTATTGCCGGAAAAAAGTTTTCTGGTGTTTATTTTCTGATATGTAGCTATTTTAATACATTTAGCAGAAGACTTCCTCACCTGGAGGACGAGGAAAAATTTATTGCGCATATTTTCGGTATGTATTACTTTTTCCATGTAATTTGCTTATTCAGGATGTTAAATATCGACGAGTGGCTGTAATCTTGTTGTTTATATCTGGTAAATACGATTTATTAAGGAAGTTTAGTGAAATGAGCGACAAATGTGCAGCTTTTGTTGTGCTATATCGTGGGACAAAATCAGACAATGTTAAGAAACAGAAAGAATAAAAATCTACGCTTGATGACACTCTGATTTGGGTCGACTATAGCTTGAAATTACGGAGGTGGTTTCTAAAGATATTCCCCCTGAACTTCTCCCACCTCATAAATCATCAAAACAGTTACCGCAAGAATCAGACGAAACACGATGAGGAAGTAAACCTAAGGATTGAATATGAATGTAAAAACCTTGGACGACGTGAAGTTGAACGTGTTTCTAATCGAGATACAAAATAAGAGCGACTGAGAGCCGTACAAATGAATACACAATAAACTATGGTGAAGGTACTCTCGTGGAGAGCAACCTCACAGATCCCATAGTGATTTTAGTGATTTTCACATGAGAAATACATCACTGTTAGGGCAAAGTTAAATTCTTATAATTACAGGGTGGTAGGAAAGTCCCTCGTAGGTATTCTAGACTCCAGAGAAACAGTTTTCAGGGGTCGTGTTAAATTTTCCTTCCAAACAAGCGAGTCTTCTGACCTTTTTGTTCAACGAAAGGTGAATGTGAACACAAATTTCTTAATTGTAGAACTTTTGACTCTCACTTTTGAAGAATCTAAAAAGCGTTTCTAAGCCAAGCCCTTCATTTTCAACAGGACAGTGCACCTTCTCCCATGTTAAACAGGGAGCAACAGGGGTGCTAAGACTATTTCCTAAGAACTTGGAACAAGAAATGAGGCTCCTCATTTCTCCATCTCGGGATTACGGACTTTCCTGTTGGGTTTGGTCTAGAATCTGAAATCTGCATGTGTTTCTTCCTATATAGAGAATCTCATCAACCCTCTGTATATGTTTGCATGAGTATTTCGTATTCTGTACTTGCCAAAGTTCATACCTTAGAATCACACGACAACTTCCATGAATTTTGATACTCGAGATTGCGTCATTTATATCTTCCAAATGAATTGAACCACACTGCACGGAACGTTATTATTTTTGCAAAAATAGGTTTACATTTCCAATGCATGTGGTCACATTGGTCACACGTAAATATGTATTCTTGCTGTTCTAGCTAGGTTGAGTTTCTATACCATCATCGCCGTTAAAACTGTCCTGCTTCTCTTAGTGGAGCCTGATCGACGCCTGTCACACTGCACTTTCATCTTCGTTGTTGAATGTTTTCCTGTTCTACCGTCACTGATCTATTGTTGTTAGTAAGCTTTTGTATCACTACTTCCTTCGCTGAAGTGACTATTTATGTTTTTTTCATTTTTGTAGCGAATACCTTCGTTTCTAAAGCTCGTTACTGTAAAATTTTCACTTTATCATGAGCTGCAGTTTGGGTCTAATGTCGGCTGGGAGACACATTAACAAAAACAACAACTGTTTCCAATGTCTGCATAACGGGGAAAATATCCATCATTAGTGCAACTGTTTGAATAAAAATCAATTTTTTGGGTTTCCTTTTATGCAAACCTGATGCGTACGTACTTAGTACTGACGCAACACAACTGGTGCGAGTGTCCTAAACTTCACAGCATTTTGTTATGACCGGTGTTGTGGCTCATAAATAACATCCTCTAGGGAAATGTAATAACTCTCTAAAATTAAAGATGCTTCGCTAGTACAGTTGTAATTCTCATGCTCTGCAATAAATACATTCCCCATGAAAATGCCACCATGAACATATATATATACAAAGAAGAAAAGACACAGTCCGATGGACTGAAATGTTGATGAAGTGGAGAGGAATCAACACCGTTCTTTACTATTGGTTAGATGCTTCATCACTGACTCTGCATAGCGACCCTTGCGGAGGTCAACTTAACCCATTTGTTACTGAGCTTATGTTGGCAAAGGCAAGTGTTAATATCGCGATTCGATTTTTTAGTTTTGGCTGACTTACTGATGCAAGAGAATTCTCCTTAATTGATAGATTGTTCCGTAGCTCATGACAAAGTCGAGTTTGAACCTGTAATATGACACTTATAATATAAGAAACTACGTGAACTTTGTTTGCCTTATGTTAATTCTATGAAATCTTTTATTAGTTAGTGTATTCGGGGATAAATGAAACACTGTGATCACTTGCATTCAATTCAGTCGAAAAGTTTCGCCAAATTCAATCACTGAAATTTTTTCCGTTGAACAGGTATTATAGTGAAGTATTATACGAAGGCTAATGCTCTAAATGAGCTATACTTCTACCTATTTAACTGAATTGTACTTGCGGTTATGCAAGTTCAGAGTTAATTCTTTTTGGGGTTAGACGTGTACTTTTTCAACATCTTTTTTCAAAGTACCAACAGTGTAGGCAATTACTCAAATTTACTTGAAAAGATTTTTGACATCACCTATTATTTCATGTACGAAGAGCAACGACTTTTTTGCTGATTTTGAAATTAAATTTCGAGTCCTCATCAATTGTTTTAATGAAAAGATCATTTTTCGGCATATATCGGTAAGGATTTTTTCAAAGAAATTCAGTGCAATCACGTACAACATGTATTTCAATTTGATATGCTATAATAATTTCTGGCAGCTATTTTTAATGCATTCGTCTCAAATATTTTCCAGCCCTGGGGCCTTAAATGATGAAATGATGAAGAAAACGAAACTGAAAACATGATCCATTAGTCTAACAATAACCATTAAAGAGTGATATAATACCAATCCTGCTAGAATATCTTCCAGCTCGTCAAACCATGCCGTCAATAACGAATGCGCATTACGTCGCGAGCGCTATGTCAGGAACTAATGGCCGTCTGTAATATTTTTACATTCCATCCAACTCAGTAACAAACCAGAACTCTCTGAAATTTTTTCATGGCATTTGACTTCTGCCTAACTACAAACTTATTGTAATTAATACTAATGGCCTTCTGTAATGTTCTAACATTCCATCCAACTCAGTAACAAACCGGAATTACCAGAAATTTTCAATTGGCATGTGTATTTGACTTCTGGCTCACTGCATGCTTAATGTAATGAGTACCGGATGGGACGGTGCTACTAAGCTTGCCTTAAGCAGGACAGATACATTACACCTGGTCTCGACAGGTTTTCCAATGCGGCTAAGTGCTTGCAGGTCTAAGTGGTCGGAGCTGCGTCGTTGCTGGTATGACTTGGGCAAACAAGACCTTTCGTGTGGCGTTAAATGCCTTCTGAATCTTATTATTAATTTTCTGGAAAGTCGTGCACGTGAGATCACAGAATAACGACGGCAATTGTTGCTGTTCTATTTTGTCGTACAGTATTTGTTCTTTGGATTTTTTTGTTTTCATTCACTTGCAGGTAGTGAGGTGCGTACATTAAAGAAGTTCTTCCATTAAATGTTAGTTTATTTGATGTATTCTTACGTGTATTTCTCATTCATTTCTACGCACGAGTATGAACTGGTCAATTCATGATTGGGGAGGTTTTGTGCACACCAAGTTATCAGCGGCGAGTGGGAACATCGGCCTCTGTATTTTTTACTGCTTCAGAGTAAATAGTTTGTGATGCTTCTTTTGATGTCCACTGATATCGTTTACGCTCATTGTGATTATTATTTTTATTTTGGGGTCAAAAATTGTTGGCATGAAACTTGCATGTAAAGGAAAATGGCTCGGAAAACGCACACCTAAGTTTTTTTTCAAAGTTGATTATAATTCAGTATTAACGGTGTGACTCACACCAATGTTACCTAGTCGGGAATTTAAATGTGTAAGAATCAATTTAAAATGAAATGTTTTTCTGATTTTAATAGAGGAGCATATTCGAGAACCTTAATTGATAGCCATGCAAGTTAGAGGCTCTGATCACAACAACTGCTTGAAAAAATTGTCAGAAAGTACAGCTATCACACTTTTCAGGGCTTCCATTCTGCGTCGGCAGAGCCTTCAACAGCGAGGCGAGATGCTTGTAAGGCGAGGTGAATTGAACTGCAATATTTCAAAATTTTATATTTTAGCTCATAAAATTGCATTTTTAGTCTTGAAAAAGGCAGGACTGCTCGGCTGAAGATCGTAGCGCCCTTAATTTGAAGAGTGGAGACTCAGGAAAGGCATTTGGAATACGGAAACGCGTTCTCCACGACGGAGCGTACGTCAATCAAGTGCTTTATGCACAAAAAAGGAGCCAAGAAAAGCAAAATTTCGCAATGTGAAAAATGAATTAGAATCAGCTCTTAGAAATGAATCACTGTCGTTTTTATTTATTTTTCACCCAAAATTACGTTATTTAAATTTTTAGTAGCTTCTCAGGCAAAAATAAGTATTTCTAGTTTGAACTCATCGCCGACATTCGATGAAAATATCAAATTTTACTCGCACAGACTGAGGATTTTGACGTAAAAATTGCTCCACAATCACTGGAAAGTGATTTTACACAAATGAAAATTGCATTCTAAGTAAAAAATCAGGCCAGCCTCTTCTTCAATTGGCACACAAATAATTCCGTGAATAATTTTATAGGAAAATTTTTCTCAATCACGCCGAATTTCCGGGAAACATGCGTAACGGACACGTGAACTATTCACACGTCCGCTCTGCTATTATTCAAGATATGATGATCGAACAATATTTGAACAAACTTGCTAGACAGAATTTCAAAATAAATTTCGCACACATGACTAATTGTTTGAAATACATGTGAGCATAAAATTTTAAAATACGACTGACCAACTACCTATTACCTCCTTTTTTGGGATAGGAAGACAAACGCAACTTTGCGAACTGTTCGTATTCTTCTATCCGAGCTTAAAAAAATTTAGGAAGTTTCTCAAATATTAAGACTCGAGTAGATAAATTGACCTAACATAATGTCAAAGTGGTCAGGAACGATCGCACAAATCAAAGAACGATAGCCACCGCTGGACGTTTTTGCCTCCTGCACTGTGTCTTACAGAGCGTAAGCAGACATGACATTACAACAGTCTGACGATGTTTGAAAGTTGTCACGTGCACTTCATGAAATTATAACGGTAAATCAAAGCAGAAAACACTATATCTCGATTCAAATCATGAACTAGCAATCGATTTTATTCAATTATTTTATGAAGGTTTTTGCTACTTGAGCATGCTAATACTTCTACTTGGTGTAAAGTTGGTTTTCATTAATTATTTCGTGTGAGATTCAAGTATTCAACAAATTCATCTTTTCTTCTTGAAGACCTTATGAAACATTATCAACGCATAAAAATCTGCCTTACCAACGCATACAGAAGCTAATGAAATAATGAATAGTACAAGGAGAAGACAGAATTCGACATCGAGTATAATTATCTTCGTCTTTTCGAAAGCTGTATGAAGTTTCATTTTCACGATGGTCAAGCACAGGCAAGTCTCGATCACACCAAGGCGCCGACATGCAGTCGCGCTCAGGCCCGCAGATCTCGCTGTGCTGGCCAGGATTCACTTTTGACTCACTGGAAAAGTTTCGTTACTCGATCAGCGAACTGAACTACATTCCCAAAATACAGAAAAGCGTTTAGGAGGCGGTCAGTTCACTGATCATTAATTAAGGAAGCAAATGGCTCTAGACCCTCAGCTTGACAGAAGGTTTCTCTACCTGCGCTTCAACTCCTCAAGTTTTCAAATTCTCTGTCAGTCATTTCCTCCATAACTGAACCATGGCTTGGGGACACAGCAAGAAAACGCTACCTCACGTAAACAATGAATGAACGAGCAAAAACTGAAAACATGTGCTGTATATGATAAAAATTCAAACATATTGTATCCTAATTATAAAAAATATTAGCTAACAAGAATTTTTCACCGATGTTCTGCACTAAACATGACCGAAGGGAACATCAGCTTCAGTCAAAGTGCTGTTTCACTGTCCATTAATTTCGTGATCAGAAGTGTAAATTGCCTTGCTCAAGTAAGCAGCTATCTCATGTACATTATTCATTGTAACAGTACAGGCTATGTAACAGTGCAGTAAATAGAAACAGTAACAGGTCAGGCTCTGTAACAGTGCAGTAAAGAAAAAAAGAAACAGTACAGGCTCTGTAACAGTGCAGTAAATAAAAACATAAGCAGTACAGGCTATGTAACAGTGCAGTAAAGAAAAACAGAAACAGTACAGGCTCTGTAACAGTGCAGTAAATAAAAACATAAGCAGTACAGGCTATGTAACAGTGCAGTAAAGAAAAACAGAAACAGTACAGGCTCTGTAACAGTGCAGTAAATAAAAACATAAGCAGTACAGGCTATGTAACAGTGCAGTAAAGAAAAACAGAAACAGTACAGGCTCTGTAACAGTGCAGTAAATAAAAACATAAGCAGTACAGGCTATGTAACAGTGCAGTAAAGAAAAACAGAAACAGTACAGGCTCTGTAACAGTGCAGTAAATAAAAACAGAAACAGTACAGGTTCTGTAACAGTGCAGTAAATAAAAACAGAAACAGTACAGGCTCTGTAACAGTTCAGTAAATAAAAACAGAAACAGTACAGGCTCTGTAACAGTGCAGTGAATAAAAACAGAAACGGTACAGGTTCTGTAACAGTGCAGTAAATAAAAACAGAAACAGTGCAGGTTCTGTAACAGTTCAGTAAATAAAAACAGAAACAGTACAGGCTCTGTAACAGTGCAGTGAATGAAAACAGAAACAGTACAGGCTCTGTAACAGTTCAGTAAATAAAAACAGAAACAGTACAGGCTCTGTAACAGTGCAGTGAATAAAAACAGAAACGGTACAGGTTCTGTAACAGTGCAGTAAATAAAAACAGAAACAGTACAGGCTCTGTAACAGTTCAGTAAATAAAAACAGAAACAGTACAGGCTCTGTAACAGTGCAGTAAATAAAAACAGAAACAGTACAGGCTCTGTAACAGTGCAGTAAATAGAAACAGTAACAGGTCAGGCTCTGTAACAGTGCAGTAAATAGAAACAGTAACAGGTCAGGCTCTGTAACAGAACAACGAATATGAGAACGGGACAATATTACACTGAATTTGTTCATGCCCCATCTAGAGTCTACTGTAACTATTTAAAAACTATGTCGATGCCGTCATCTCGTCACGATAAAAATACCCAGCGTACATAAAATGTTCAAATTTCATTATCAGCTGCTGACGATGCACGTGTTTATAATTCGACAGCGTTAGATTTGTGGTACGGAATTAGGAGCCGATCCAAAGGCCACTGCCTGCCTCGATTCCTCCACAGCAGAAATTGCTGGCGACCGTTCTGTCTTGCGTAGTTGACTGGGCTGAGGAGGTTAGATAAGTGTTAAAGAATTTAAACAATTTAAGTATTTAAAAAATCTTGACAATTTTAAAAATTAAACATTTTAAACAACTTAAATAATTTAAACAATTTAAACAATTTACACAGTTTAAACAATTGAAATAATTCAAACATTTTATGCAATTTATTTACCACAAACGATACAACAGTTAACTGTTTCGTCAGTCTAGTAAAATGAACACATTTGAGGACAGGTACTTTTCCGAGGGTCTCATCAAGGTGAGTTATTTTTGAGATCGGATTAGGAGCTTTTCCGACATCATTCGGAAAATTTAAAAATGACGTACAAATATATAGGTTTTCTACCCTGTGAACGCAAATTACTATGAAATGAACACTGAATTTGAACATTTTTGACGCTAAATAAAATCGGGGACGAATGATTCTCGCGACAGTTGAAAGTGGCAGGATGTAAGAGGACAGGGTTGAGCTAGCTAGATTTTCTATCTTATAAAGCTATTGTTACCAGAGCGTTTCTTCATAAACATAATTCAGTTCTATTGTTCCAGTTCAACCACAAAGCTTACCCTAGGTTTAACTCAAAGTTTCTTTTTCCTTAATACTCTCAAAATATGCATGGAGGTACATGAGAAGAGGTTATTACTGTATAAATAGTAGAAAATTTCAAAGGCCTTCGTGCTGTCGATATGTAGTTATTTTTTTCCAATTTTTTCTCCTATCTATTCATCTGTACACTTCATCTCCTGTGAATATGAACAGCCATAACGAATAATATAGAATTTCATTAAACATGCAAACTGCTTGAGAGACATTCGTTAAACGTATTTAATAATTTGATAACTTTATAATACAACTTTTCCATCAGCAAACAACGGTACACAATTTCAAAAGTTTTCTGGCGATGCTAACGCTTTTTGCATGTAATGATTGCTGTGCCACTATGCATAGGAACGATGCAGTTTCTTCTCCATTTTTTAAAACGAGATGAAAAGAGACGGATTTTGAATTTTAATTTTATCGACATTCTCTGCAGTTCGTGAAAATATCCATGCCATTCATTCAATTTCATTGAGTTATCAATTTTTCCCGGTGAGCTTCATGCTTCCATTGATTTCTGTTATTTGAAGTAACGTAATTAAATTTGTGTTGCTTGTAATAACTTAATGTTTTTTAACAAATTTTAATAACACAAATTCATAAACACATTTCGTCCGATGGAAGTAGTTGTCATTTTAATGTTCTCCCAAGAATCGTGCAGCTGGGGCGATGAGGTTAGAGAGAACAGCTCCTTCCTAACATACGTAGGCCTATAGGCAGAAATCAAGAAGCTTATTCATTGTCAGAGGCATTTTAGTAAACAAACCGTCTGTGCGTGGACTGACCATGCTAGATGCACCTGGGGTGTATTCCCAAAGTGGAGGTCTGTACTTTTTCATTAAAACTCAAGTTTAGGATACAAATTATTTTACACGTATGAATAACTGAATTTATGAATTGTATTTAGCACATTTATAAATTCGAACAATATTTTAAATGTTTACAAGGGGTGGATATTATTGATGTTTGGATTTTTTTCTCATATTTACCCTGATTTGATATAATATTTGAATACTGCATTTGTTTACTAGCGTTAGAGTTACCGTTAGAACTGAGTTAGGTGAATTCGCCACTCGAAATCAGCCCTAACCGCATAAGTGAAGAAATTTCCGATTTTAAATTCTCCCGATTTCAATGCTAAAATATGAAATTAGACGATGGTATAAAATCAGAATCTTTACGTCTACGCTTAGTTAACATTAAAATACATATTTTCGATTTCCCTTTGTGCTTTTTCATTTATTGATCCTGTAACACATTGTGCTTCAAGAGTTTCATCTTATATCACATTACATTATCTAGAATATCCTAAAGTTCTAATACAACGCAGTGCATCCGATATAAATAATGTTTATTTTAAAATCACATTTTGAAACAAGTAGCAACTTGTTTGCGTTGACCGTCACAGCAACAACAACAGAGCTCGGCGAATCTCAAATACTTCAAGGGGGCGAGATTTTGTTCAATCCGAGCACTTGTGTCACACCTGAGCTCAACGCAATCAGATAGGTTGGGAGTTTTGTCGAAAAAGGCACTTGTGAAAAAATGACCCTGCGTAAGGAAACATTTGTTTGTTTATATTATTCCAAAAAGAACATGCTCTTTAATGATACAAATAATGACACCGAGTTTCCAAATTTGATTTTGAGAGTTTCTATTTGATCCGTTCAGTAGAATTTTTGGCGTTTGTGCATTTGTTGACTATCGATTTAGGAGCTTAAGGAAATCGTCAATAATGCAAGCCTATAACGTATTCATATTGGCAGGTAGTAAGAAAATTTTTAAAAAATTCATGTAGGTAAACATGCAGGTAAACTTTCGAGCAAAGCTTTATAGAACTCTATATTTTGCTCAGCACTGCTGCTCAGTTGCAAGAAACTAACACAGGTAACAAATTCAAAACATGTTTTTTAAACTTATGTAACCCAAATAAATCCTCCCTTGTCATATAAAACTCATATTGTTCGGCAACCATGATCAAGCATCAAATACAAGTTCTCAATTTCTCAACGTTAAAATAATCGAGAAGATCTTAATTACTCAATGGTGAATTAATTTCTCATAGTTGGTGCTCTGAAAATGAAAGAAAATGTAACCCATCGAGCACATGTAAGGCCTGTCACGTCGGCGCTCATGAGAATGTAGCTCAAATCTACGTACGATGCTTCAAGTTTTAATCAAATTCAAAATTTCATGATGATGAGTTAAGTAAAATAATTAAATCTCCCAATTAGTTGCTTGTTAAATACTTGTAAAAGCAATGATTTTACTCGCTCACTGATGCGAGAAAATTACATTTTTACGCAACAAATTTACATTCTCAATTTATTATTGCGATCAATTCCTTCAACAGTTGTATAGAAAGTAAGCAACAAAATTTCTTCCAAGAATACGTAATTTAATTTAAAAATAATACGAGCACCTTATAGATATATATTTATCGCAGAAAAATGTAATATCCTCGTGACTAAAAACTGACTCAGCTGAGGAGAATTGACAAAAAATGCCTTATTTTTCCGAGTCAGAAATTTGATGAGCGAGGCTACACTTCGTTTAGGCAAACACTAACGAGGCAAGGACATCTTTGGTCATCCTGACACAGCCTGAGGACTTTGATGAACAAGGCCAAGGACAGTAACTGTTGGTCCACATGAACGGACGGCTCCTTTCAATCACAGCAGTGACAGCTCAGGTAGCTAGCTAGTCATCTATTGTCCTGACAAGGAGCCGGTGCTGCCACGAGGTTTGTTTAAGGTATCTATTGTCTTTTTTCCAAGTGCTTATTGTTTCCTCCTGAGCACTTATTGTCTCATTCTCAGCTTCTCATTGTTACAGGAGTGGGTTCTCATTGTTTTGGACCGCTCTTTCAAGGATGCCTTGTCAACCAATCCAGGCTTGAGTATCTCTTCTAGATCTACTCGAGATACCCTAGGCTGGATACCGGGCACTACTGTGGGCACAGTTGAGTGAGCTTCTTCTCATTCCATTATCGAGTGATAGTAGGAAGCCTGTATCTGTGGTCTGATAGTCAACACTGTTTCACTTAAGCTGAATGAGGAATAATGGCATGGAAATCGGACGGATATTATCGAGTGAAATAAGTATGTTTTGGATCTTCGGCTCAATTCCATTTATCTCATTTTATTTTTTATTTTTTGATAATAGATTAAATTTGAAGGAGTTGAAGCTTGCGCAAGGCTGATCCTTAGAATTATTAGGCGGCAGAATTTGAAATGTAGGTAAGGAGTGGAAGACTGAGTAGTATGATTCATATCGCTCTGCTTCACGGAGCGTGTGGTTATTCTGTATGGGACAACATAAAGTATAATAGCATTTGTATTGAAAAACACCAAGTTCATTGGATACCAGCGAACATCAGTGACTTACCATTTTTATTTTCACAGCAAAGCGTACTTGAATTCATGCCTGAAAGTTGGAAAGGCAACACACATGGGAAAGTTGTTTTTGATAGCTTACTTTGATGTTTGTTTACACCAGGTTCATTTATTTTCACTTCGTTCCGTCAAAATTTGACTTCTGCTCATTCATGGATGACCAGAAGCCAAAATTTAGATGTAGCTGCAGCTATCGCTAAATTTTTAAGTTTTTGACCGGCTAATCAACACCAAATTCACTCAAACGAAAACATCTTCAATTAAAGTAATTTTTCTTCAAGAGATTGAACGTTTTTGTCCCACTTCTACACTTGTCGATTTCTCGATCCAAGTACTTAAATAGTCCTCGAATGCCACGACTTCTAGCTCGATACGATTGACGAGTTATTGCTGTCATTGATATACACTATCAGTGTGTACTGCAATAGCAAAGCACCAAACACTTAAATAGCACACCTGCAACAAGCAACTTCTTAGCTAAACTTTATTATTCGTGAAGCACGGCAGGGTTTCACGAAAACATGCGTTCGGTCACATTCTTTAAAATATATCCAACAAAGAATTTTTGATGTCAAAATTTTGGAGCAGCCTGAAGTTCGTGGCCCTGTGTGTTACGTGCGGAATATAACTGGTAAGCTACATGCAAATCGCCACGTGAGTCACAAGTGTGTTCTGGGCACACGCGTCACATCCGTGACGATACCAATTGTGTTGCAAGGGTCATATTGAATTGTTTCGAGTGGAATTTTGTCAAGCGGGTTGCATAGGTAATAGGCCTTTAGCGTTACGTATGCACTATTGTTCATTGCGTTACGTGTGTAGTATTGCCAATCGCGTTGCGTATGCACTATTGTTCATTGCGTTACGTGTGTAGTACTGCCAATCGCGTTACGTATTTAGTTTTGTTAACTGCGTTACGTATGTAGTATCATTCATTGCGTTACGTATGCAGCATTATACATTGCTTTACGTATGTAGTATTGCCAATCGCGTTGCGTTTGTAGTATATATATTGCCAATTGCGTTGCGTATGTAGTATTGCCAATTGCGTTATGTATGTAGTATTGTCAATTGCGTTACGTATGGAGTATTGCCGATTGCGTTACGTATGTAGTATTCCCAATTGCGTTACGTGATGCTGTCCATTGAGTTACGTGTGTAATAAACTGTCCAAAGCGTTACATATGTTAATAGCGTTACTTATACCATGTGCGTTACGTATGTCATTTGCGTTTGGTATGTCATGTTGCCAATTGCGTTCCTGTCTCACGATACTGCGTCACGATAGTAAAAGGACATTGCTTCACAGACAAGGGCTTGGGAGCGTGTTGGGTCGGAGGCCATACAGAGGCGTAAAGCGGCCCATAGACGATCAATTTAATTGTCAATATCATTGACTCAATATATTGATAAGATTTTTTTGCCCACTAAGTCAATTAATTGACGATCGTCAATGAAGCCCACGGACGATCAATTTAATTGTCAAATTCATTATTGACAATTATATTGACAATAAAATTGATCGTTTATGGGCCGCTTGAGACAGTCCAGGGTTGATAGAGAAGATAGACTATGGCTGGCATTGAGCCTTGCGGTTAACCACGTTTTCTGTGATGCCTTTAGGCTTTCAGACGGCGAGTAGAAATATGAAGTACAGGGATGTTAAGATATTACGGTTTGTATGGCAAATATAGGTTTATTCTTGAAGTAAAGTTAAAAAACAGCTGGCATTTTTTGACTATGTTGTAATCCTCTCTGTGAGATTCGCGCCAGGCCACGTCACGCAGACACTCAAATAATTTTCAAATTGATCCTTTATATTTATTTATTAAAATTAAATTAATCGCATGCTCCGCATGTCAGCTCGCGCATGCTCCAGTGATGTCAGCTGGCCTTGAAATCACAACGGTATTCTAATTTACGTCGTGGCGTCGAAGGGGGATTTCACCGTAAACGACACTTTGTCTTCACCTTTGGTGACCTATAAAATAAAACAAATAAAATCCCAATGGCCAAAACTTTTGAAAACGGTATTTCATGGACACGAGCTCGTGACGCCATTATTGAGATTAATAACTGATGAGATTGGAAGTATTATCATTGATGTTGTGGAAACTTAACTTTGCAATGCTACACAGTCATATGCGAATAACCACGCAATGTGTGTATCGTTGTAAGTATTTTGGTTTTGGTTCTAAAACATTGCAACGCCTGCCACGCACCAATACTTGGGGACGCTCATGTAAAACCCCTTAAATGTCAAAATAATTACCTTACAAAATATGACGTCAAGCGATCACGAATCAATGAGCACAGAGAGCGCATGTAAAAACCCATTAAAGAGCCAAAACAACGTACGTAAACTATTTTGCAAAATATGACGTCAAGCGGTCACGAACCAATGAGCATAGAGAGCGCATGATGGATGACCCGTGGCAGGGTGACGGTGGGGCCGGGCAAATTAGCATGGCAGCATGATAAAGCAGAGATGGTGGGCGCTAGATAAGGCCAGACACGGGTCTAAAGACGTGTCGCACAGCCTGCCCTGCAGTGTGCGCGTCGTGCCGCCCATATAACGCTCCTCGAAAAGCATCGCAAATATTTTAAAGAGCCATTTCAAGTGTGCTTAATGTAACCTTATCACTACTGGATTACAGAATGAACAGGGTAGAATTTCAATGCGGGCTGATTTAAAACGTGGTTAATTTAATTGGGATTACTTTTGCGAGCTGCAATTCGCATATTATTAAGTGCGGTGACAGTGACTGAGTTACGTCTGCAATGGTAAGTTGCCACTACCTGTACAGTGTGGTTGGGCAGATTTCTTATTTACTTGAGGGTATTGTGCCTCGGCAACAAAACGTCACGGCGGACAAGCCTGATGCTATGAAGCAGTATGCGTATTTATACTAGACATTATAACATTGGTCGTCATGGTAGTTAGAAATTAGCTCTCCGAACACCAGGTTTTCTTTACATTTAGTCGACCAACACCACGCTCGTCCAGCATCGTGTCTGGTGAACGTTGAAACAGCTAACGAAACTGGGGAGTTGTTGTTGAGATTCTTGATAGCTGCTCCAAGGAGAAAGCGAAAATATTTGTAATGAGAGTAAAGTTAAATCGTCGGGCCGAAAGAGAACAAACACTTGAAGAAAATAAGCGTTCATATTTCGTTCAGAATTTAATTTCAGTAACTATCCAGCCATTAAACGCCATAACTTGTGTATCATTGAGGCGTATTAACTCGAGGTGAACTTCTAAGCGAGATTGAAAAAGAAGAATAGCTCTTTTTATGCAACTCTCATTAGCTGAGAGGACTATGGCACTATATTTTCCCTTATTTTCTTCAAATAATCTTCGAACCATTAGATTTTTTCAAGTCCGTGAGAAGAATCAGGGAGCTTAATTATCATCACAAATTTCCATAGCTGGTCAACTAGATCTCGCTATTGCCAAGGGCGTTCATGAACGGTACATCATTCTGACAAAAACACTATTAAACAGTGTTCCGTTGTTTGTGTGCCGTTGTCTTGTTGAAAGGTCCATTCTTTTTCAAGTCCCAGCTACTACACCGGAGCGAATGGTCTCCCCTGATTCATTAGTTTACTTTTGCATTAAAGATCTAGGTACCTTAACATGAGCATGATCTTTGTACAACGATACCATGGTTAATATAAGAAACATATTAATTGATAAAGTAGGGCATATTAGTTTTTTTAAAGAATAATCAGCAATATATAAACAAGACAATCAAAATTACAGACTTTCAATGCAATAAGTGAGCAAAAACAAATTTTTTTAGGGCATAATTTTTTCACCAGAATCTAAAATAAACTTTCTAAACCTTTAGGAAACAGTTCTATCAGGAGGAGATTTTTTGAAAAAATGACAAGCTTTCAAGTTTGTTATCCGTTTAAGCAAAAACAATTTTCCTAGCTTTGAAACAGAAGCGCAAAGAGGCAAGTGGTTAGCAGTGAAACCTGCTGCTGTGCCGTCGAGTTCCTGCTGTAGTGGACGCATTTAAAGTTGAACATAATTCGCCATAGCTAACACAGGCTTCTATTTTTATAATACAATGTTGGATTACGCAAGAACTGTGAACAATGAGACGACGAGGGGAAATCAGTGGTTTTTTTTGTATGACGTTGAGGGAACGGGACGCAAATTTTGACACTTGGAGGGGAATGTGAGGCATGAGCGAGGTATTTGCACCGAAACCTATAGTGCTACAATACGCTATATCAAATGCCATGATTTACGAGGTTCACATCGGATTTCAATACCCACAGTAAGTCATAGACTTGTATGAAAATTCATCTGCATTTGGCTTGCATGGAAGGTTGATGGTTTTCAATAATGGGATATATCTAGAAAAATTCACAATTATTTCGCAGGAATCAATGTACTGCTTTACTGTCTGTTCTTCTACATTGCGAATTATGAAAAATTGTTATTCTCCTTTTATTCCTGTTGTGGTGCCTGAGCGTGATTTGGTGTCCAACTACATACTTGTGACTTCGGTAACAGTTTAAGAATATGCCACTCAGCCCTTCACTTTCCCCGTATTTGATGTTTCTTAAGAAAATTATAGGATTCCTTTCCCCACACTCGCTCAAAATTCAATTTCGGTTAACTGCTAAGTCATCAACCTGCACAAATTGAGCACCATAGGAGTGTGTTAACGTGAGGTTATATCGGGCTTGTTTTGATACAAATTGAAAAACAACAATAGAATGTTAAGTAAAATCAACTGCGGCAGAATGGTTTGAAAAACAAATTGAAAAACAATAATAAAATGTTAAATGACATCCGACAGAATTGTTTGAAAAATTCATTGCTTTAATAATACTTCAAGTGTAGTATTTGTTACAATAGAAACGTGTCACCGACAAACTATTTTCAGACGCTTCATAGGTCGCCTCAGTCACTGTAATGTAACTAGCAGAATATATGTTGTGTCCCACGTGAATTCTTATAGTTCAGGAAATGAACAAATTACGCTAATGATCTACTAAGATTTTAACATTTAAAAAATCTTAAATGAAGTTATCAGTACGTTGATACAATTCCAGTCATTTCTTGTCCTGCAGTAGAGAGCGTTGCCGTAGGAAAGTTGTGTGTATTGAGCAACTTACACTCACATCGGATTGTTACTTCAGCGCTCACTCCACTCCAAGTTTTACGACAAATCGCTCATTGAGAAGAGAAACGTCGTAACTCAAAATTTTTGAAAATAAACTTATCCGTACTATTGAATTCGCCATTCCGTTCTAAGTATTTTGGTAAAGCCGTCATAACTGTACCTTCAAAATTGACCGAGAGGAAGGATCCCTTTTTTCGATCATAATTATTTATGTAAAGTAGTTTGCAAAGTATAAACCATGTCTGCTGAAAAATCAAAATTTTGACTTGTGACGTTGTTCTACCCAATGAGCGAAATCTCTGTAGATTTTAGCGAATAATGGTAAATCTTTTGATGATTTAGTTTAAGGCAGAGGAATTTGAGTGGTTATTATCTTTCTTTGAAGCTAGTATGTAGAGTATTCAAGAAACCTGAGTGGGTTCATTTGTGTCATAATTTTTCAACGCGAGTGTTTCTTTGCATCTAGTACATATAAGAACACGATGTGCGTGATAGCAAGAGATGAATTATTCAATCATTTCTTAGCCATCAAAAGCTTATTTATCATATTAATATTGTACAGAGTACATTCGATTTTACGGCCCTTGTGGGGCAGAAATAAACTTTACCCTAAGCAGGAGCGACTGAATGTTTCAGTGAGTTTTACTTGTTCTCACACGTGGCTCGTAAGGGAAGCATGCGGTCAGTCTCGTCGAAGATAGGGACGTAGTTTTACAGAAGAACATTCAAGGGGTACGTGTGGTGAAAGGAGCGGGTTTCCTTTATTTGGTCTGACATGAAAGAAGCATATGATGAGGTTTGTGAGATTCATAGGTAATCAGCTTAACCTCTTCAAATACACTCTGGTTCATCACCGTCACTTAAATATTTAGTTGAAGAACATCTAACGATTATCGAATCTCTGCCAGAGTGCTGAAACTTTCTACCGAACTACATTTTTTCGTCTTGTTTCCGCGAATTTCAGCAACTGAATTTCGTCAGTCAGCGACCATGACTCATGAAATTAGTAGCTCAGAGCTCAGAGTTCATAAACTGAAGGCTTTAAAAATTTCGCCAGCTATTCGGATGCTGTATTTATGCATGGAAGCTCAAGCTTCGGAAGCATCTAACTGTGTTACAGTTAGCCACATTATGCCTCAATAATTACACATCTTCTCTTCGTGTATATGAGCTGAAGGACCGTGGACCGTCAAAGGCATGATTATACCCTGAAGCAGCAGCCCCAGTTCTAAAGGTATTTTTGGACTTTAGCTCGGGTATCTTAGAGACCAATTGGAAAGGCCCTTAGTCTTAAATAAAGACGAAAGGCCGAGAGTTAGCGAGGATCATCAAAGACTTGATTATAGCGCTACCTTCCTCATGAGCAGCCCCGGCTTGGCTGTCTAACAAAAGGCTCGCGTTTTACGACTTTACGATGCACAGCTTTGGTGTGAAACACTCCTGCGTCGAGCTGATGAAGATATCTCTGGTCCGATACATCAGTCCGTTCTCCTGATAAGCAAAGTCGGGCTTGTCGAGCCGAGTTGAAACGCACCGCGCTCGCGCTCCGGAGATGGACGCTCGGCCAAGAGCTTCAGAGGTATTCCCGCACTGTGGAGTTACTGAAAGTGATTGCGCTCGACTGAACTTGGGAGGAAAGTTCCATGTTGGCCCGTGGTATTGTGAAAGTATGCATGAGTTTGAGAGTGAGACGAATGGACTGAGTTTTAACCTTTTCTAGTAATATTTAAAATGGGAAATGAGGTAATTGCCCTATTCAGAACGCTTTAATTAATATGAAGTATACCGTATCATCTTGCCTTCCATTTGTATAAATAATACCATTAAAAAGACGGTTCTGCTATATATGTATATATGAATACATAGCACAGGGTGCTGATGCTCACTAATATAGCTCCCGTCGACCTAATATGGTTTTCGAAATATCTGCCAGTCGGTGCAGCATGTGTGTAGGGGCAGGGAAGTTCAATGCAGTTTTGAATTCTGTTGATGGGTGAGTGGGTTACAAAATGTAAAGGATTGAGTATTCAACGAACAAAAATGCAAATTTTCATTAGATAAAATTACAAGACTTGAAACAAACCCTGAGAAGGTATATTTTATTTTGACGGTGCGAAGGAGAATACTTCTTAGACGGATGAGTTCGGCGTTAAATCAAGAGAGGTACGAAACTATTTTGCGCGGGTATAAATCAATAACTGAACAAAATTTAGAGGAAACGCGACAAGCACCAGGGTATTCACAAACGGGAACCATCACTTATGAATTAGTTGAATTATTTTCATAAAAATAAAACCGTTAGGTAGTAAAATTGAAAAATATACAACATAAGCGTGGTATCATATATAACGAGAAGCTTCATTATCTGAGAATAAATGTAGTGAAATTATATCAAGCAAATAAGAGTACGCTATATATACTCATCACAGACCTGTTGACCATAAAACTGACCATGAAAGATCTGTACTGATAACCACAGGTAGTTCTCACAGAGAGAAAAAAAAGAGTGATTTGTTATTGCAGTTACAGATCTTAAATTGTGTTTATTTCTAAGAGTCAAGTTACAGTTGTAATAGCAATCGTTTTCTTCTTTCCTGGGAATTTTGTTATGTGTTACTCTTGAAATAAGATCACAATGAAATACCTTAAAAACTTGGTCATTTATACAGTAAGCCAATTTATTTTTAAAAATGTTGGGCATTTAGCATGGCACGGTATTAAATCTAAGATGTGATATCAGCTTCCGCCTCATTACTTTTAGTTTTGGCGTCAACATTCAGACTGCCAGCAAAATTTTCTGTTTAGGCTATTCTTAGATATTGCTTTAATGACATGCTGCGAATAAACGGCTTTAGGAATTTTGTTTAGGAGTTAACGGCATTGAAATAGAATCGTCTAAAATAACACCGATAAAATTAGGTGCGTTTAGAGCGTGGAAAGCATGGAAAATATGATAAAGTGGCCTGATAGCTCATAATACAAATTCAAATACCTTGAACAGTTATTTCATGAGACTTGAAGACTATTAGAAAACTTCGAAAGAGACAGACAAGTTTGTCAAGCTTGCAGTGAATTGATTTGAAACAGACTGACCGACTCATTGACATGCTTAATTGCTATCCTGACTCTGAAGATAATCTCTGGCACGCAATTTTGAAGCGAATTACAGCGCACTTGTACGGCTAGAATCGGCATTCTTCGGCAGTGTATGCACTAGACAAAAATTAGTGCAAAGGAAACACACCAAACATTGAGGGAAGATTTCAATGCAGCTGGAAAGCTAGGTGACTGCAAGGTGATCAAACAAAGTGTCATTTATCATTTATTATGGTACTTCAGTAAAAAAGACGATTCTCATGCAAACAACACGAGCTGTATTCGATCCATGAGTAATTGATGAACTTTGGAACCTGTTCACCCCCTTCGTAGCATTCGATATGGATAAATAATGCTCAATTTTTTTCAAGGATCCCGCAAGTGAAAAGCGAATTTTGCATCCTATCAAAACGAAACGTTATTTAACTCTCAAAATAGACTCTATCGTATCCAATTTTCAAAGAAAACATGTTTTTCTAAAATGAGAGCTGTAATTCATTCCCGAAATTGGTTTTAAATGAATAGTCCTAAAGTGTATTGCTTTTTACATATACCGATTCATTCATTTATGTGTTGAAGTAATTCTCGCAGGAATTCCAATCAAGTCGAGTAAATTACGACCCAAAAACAGGAATTTATAGCTATTGTGCAGTGCTCAATTATTCGGTTTACAATGTGAGGTAAGTAGGGATGAAGAGATCAAGCCTACAAAAAACACTAACAAAATGTGTGTTATTTCATAGGGGTAAAACAAAAAAAACTCAATGAATGAGAACTTGAAATTTCTTGCACACACGGATGAATTCTTATTCATACTGATGTCATCATCATCATAACTCCTGCATAACACCAGCGTTGTGGTGGCAGCTGGTGCGCCTGATGGCGCTGCGCCCAGTATTGTGGTGGCAGCTGGTACACTTGATGCATGGCGCTGCGCCCAGTATTGTGGTGGCAGCTGGTACGCTTGATGGCGCTGCGCCCAGCGTTGTGGTGGCAGCTGGTACGCTTGATGGCGCTGCGCCCAGTATTGTGGTGGCAGCTGGTACGCTTGATGGCGCTGCGCCCAGTATTGTGGTGGCAGCTGGTACGCTTGATGGCGCTGCGCCCAGCGTTGTGGTGGCAGCTGGTACGCTTGATGGCGCTGCGCCCAGTATTGTGGTGGGAGCTGGTACGCTTGATGGCGCTGCGCCCAGTATTGTGGTGGCAGCTGGTACGCTTGATGGCGCTGCGCCCAGTATTGTGGTGGCAGCTGGTACGCTTGATGGCGCTGCGCCCAGCGTTTTGGTGGCAGCTGGTACGCTGGATGGCGCTGCGCCCAGCGTTCAGCGAAATTTTTATTCATTTTATGAGTAGTCGAGGTGATAAACTGGTGAAATACCGCAATTTTATTTGTGATGAAAGAAACTGTTCAACAAGCTCACTATCTAGGCCCATTAGTTATCCATTGAGAAATTTACGGATTTACACCGAAATGCAGTTTTTTGAAACCTCGAGGCCGCCTAAGGTATTTGTTTGACTGATTAAAAGGATATTTTAGTCTCACTCGCACACTTAATCATTTCCTTTTTATTGCGTCAAAAGCTTGGAATTTAATATCAAGGTCATCGAGAAACATTTCCCACGATTAAGTTCTATGCAAATGTGCTGCTGCATCAATGATGCCTTGCACTCAACGCATCTGAATTGAGCCATGCGCTTTCGTGACCATTAATTGTGAGGAAATGGAGTTTGAACAATGCAGGAGATATTACGCTGTGAGGTTGAGCGATGAAGAGCCTAAAAAAGTTTCTAAGCTCATCTCGACGTGACCATTTTTGTTATATTTCGCAAATGTTTTCAACAAACAGGTGCTGACTCGAAATATTTCTTAGTGTTTTGAATTTGCAGATGTTGACATAGTTGGTTTTCACAAAAGGAAAAAGAGAAGCATTATTTTGTTGAGGCTACAGATATTAATAATGTTCATTCAAGTTCGAGTTGCAATCGTTGAAGGCTTCAAATCACATCCTATCGGATCTGTTGAAGAAAGAGAAGGATCTTCTTGCCTGACTTTTATTGTTAATTATTGTCAATTTATCGAAAAAGGATGAGTTTTAGTTCAGTAGGGACAGAAAGAAATTCAATTTCATTGGCCTCACTTAGTTGGCCCAACTTGGATGGCCTCACTTGGTTGGCCTCACTTGGTTGGCCTCACCTAGTTGATACTTCTTGGCTGGCATTACTTGGTTGGTAGCACTTGGCTGATCTCACTTGGCTGGCCTTATCTATCCTCATTTGGCTAACATTATTCAGTTTTAAAACTTTGACTGGCCTCAATAGGTTCACTTGCTCGGCTACTAACCTATGGCAGCCCCTTTTCAATGGCCGCTCTTGGCTGGCCTGTCTAGATGTACGAAGATAATATTTAGATCAAGTATTGAGAATTCGTAATATAAGAATTAACTTGTAATAATTTACGACACGTATCGGTTCCCGCTGGCTACCCCCAGAATCACATGTTATTACGCACAAATTACGAATTCGTGAGAGTAGTGCGCTAATGTGCTTTATGGTCTAAAAACAACGGTTTCATACCTGATTGCTTTTGACTGGAATAAAGAAAAAAAAGTTTATTTTCAAAAAAAGTTGGCATGACAAACATTGGCTTTTAAAAATTTCTTAATATAAGACGACATTAGACAAACGTACTATATGAGGAGTACTAATAGACAGATCATACGTGGTCTACTAATAGACAATTAAACCATACGAGGTGATAGACAAATTATAATAGGTGTTAGACAAATTATACGAGGTGTACTAATAGACGAACTATCCGAGGTGTACAAATAGGTAAACCATACGATGCGTACTAACAGACAAAACTATCCGAGGCGTACAAATAGGTAAACCCTACGAAGCGTACTAATAGACACGCCATACGTGGCGTGCAAAATAGATTACCCCTGTCATGGGCTAGTTCATTAGGCGTTGAAATAAAGGGATTCTAAGCGCTGTGACTTCTTCATGTGGAGAAAGGTAACGTTGCTGCTTCGTTAAAACAGTACTGACATCTGCTGATTTTTTTTGTTATGAGTATGAAAAAGTGTGCGTGAAGTGCCATGCGTTTCAAAAAGCTTTTAAAAAGTCTACACACGAAAATTTATATCGATTCATTTAGGAAACGTAATGGTAGGAAAGAAAACAGCTCATGCACAATGAGCGAAAAGCGGGAAGTTATGTGTAATTTCGCTGAGGAACACTGAGAAGTTGGATGCTGTGAATCTGTTGTGGTTTAGCGTAGCTAAATTCAGTTATTCGAAAACTGGGAAAAGTTTTTGAACCAATTTTTTGACCAACATTTGACCCCATAGTCATTTATTTTCTAGTTAATGTTAGATCATATACAAAAAATACTTATTTCCAAGTTGATGTTGGTGATCGTATAAAATGTTGGTTTCAAAATTAAATTAGTGAGACATAAGCGTATTGACTACTGCTAGTCGAGTTCCTATTTTATTTCTGAAAGTCAACATAGTAAAGCCTAAGCGGATTAACGCCAACGAGCTAAAGCCATTCATGTATTCCCTTAATAAAAATATCTCACGTTACATGCTAAAGAAATATCTCTTTCAATATTTGAGTGACACCCATTTCCATGTCTGCACAAGCCTCATGCTATCTTACCTACTCATATAATTACAACAAACCATCGGCACCTCTCCTATATGATTGGCAGGTGGCGTGTTACATCACCTCACAATCCATTCCCACTTTTGCAACACCACTTCCTTCTCCCGTTTCCATTCCCACTCCCGCAACACCACTTTCATCTCTCCTTGCTATTCTCACTTCTGCAACACTACTTCCCTCTCTCTTTGCAATTCCCACTTCTGCAACACCACTTACCTCTCTCCTTGCCATTCCCACTTCTGCAACATTACTTACCTCTCTGTTTACTATTCTAACTGTTGCGACATTCCTCTCGTTTCACTAATCTCAGCTCTGCAACACCCCTCCCCACCCCCACATCCCCGACCATCCCGTGTGCCCCAACCCTTCCCCTATCACCCCTGGCCTCACTCACGCGCTCACGCTGGTCGTGCGGGCGCTTCAACCAACACATCTCCGCAAAATATTTGCCCTTTATCACGTCGCATCATCACGCTCGCAGCTCCACTCTCCTCCCTTCATCCCCACGGGGAAGGTGTTCCCAGCTACTCCCATTCCTAAATTCCCGCTCCCCCCACACGTTCCATAAGAATCCTTTTTCCGAATCTGAGCGCCATGAAAGCATTTTTCCCACACGGTCAGCAAATTCAGGGATTTCTCCTCTTTCTCTCAAATCAGACGCCAATAACATTGCGCTTCCATGCCTGAAGTTCCGACCAATAAATGACTGTGTTTAATTTGTGTTAAAAATGGTGGAATGTGAGCATTTCTCTGTTCAGATTGCAGTCATATCAGTTTAATTTCAGTCGATTCCATTATGAGCTTTCCAATATCTATACACGTGTAGCGCTTAAAAAGTCTCGTATACCGAGCGAATAAATTTGTCAAACTATTTGCTCAACACGTTTCAAGCTTTAACTGGCTGTGATGGAAAATACCCATGAACTCGAAGGCGGGTTCACAAGCGTTTTCTAAGTTTTCGGGTAAACCAACTGAACAGTTCAGTCTCCCAAAGGATGCTGTTACATTTTCTCTCCCTACGAAGTATTCCACGAATAAATAAATGAATTATTCACTGTTTCAAATGACCCCAGTTGTTCTGTGTCCTAGGCAATGTATTTTAAACTAAGGCTTGTTGTGTTACCAAACTAAAGAAAATACTCGACCAAACAAGTACTCTGACTGCTGACGTGTGGGTTCCCTTCCGAAGCGATTACGTGAAAAAATTTTTGTTGAGCCGACCACGGATTGAATGAGTGGCTTCAAAATTGCGGTATGTTACTGCACTAGAACAACTTACTTGCGGTATGACCCCAGTTGTTCTGTGAACACTCTTACTTGCGGTATGACCCCAGTTGAACAGCTTACTTGCGGTAAGTTGTTCAAGAGTTGAACTCTACTTTTCATGTTACTCCAGACACACTTTGCATTGTTCTCGTCTATGCTAGTTTTTCATTTTTCAATCAAAGCTTTAACTGATAATTAGTTAGGGAAAATATTGCTCTGAAAATTAGAGTTAACAATTTTAACCTTGCTGCTCTTCACTTACATATTATCTCGTCCACGTGCTGATCAAAATCTGGTAGACGTTTTTTTTTGTATGCTTGTATTTCAGATTAGTCGGATGGTTGTCACCTTTTACGCTAAATTCAACACTCGGCGTACAGAAATGAGAAGGAGGAATATTTAACTTCAGTTTCATTTCGACGAAATTCGTGGTTTTTGTAGGTTTAACTGATCATGCAGTATTGTGGATACGGTTTTCTACAAGTGTTCAGTTTACGACGGCCATCTCTTCGTTTTTCAGCAACAACTTTAAAAGCATGTTTTCCGTTCTTATTGGTTTATACCGGGTGGCGCATAAGTAACGCACACATTTAAACAATTAAATTTTAATAAACTATGAAAGGTATAACGATAGGGATAATTGCAAACGATAGAGGAATTCTTAAAGTTTATCTACATGTCGTATAGTGTCTACAGATACCCAGTGTATATTGCAGTAATAAATCTTTAAAATTTACCTTCAAAATTGTGCGCTACACGAAAGAACGAGCAAAAATTGTTGAACTCTACTTTTCATGTAATGGTTCAATTATAGCTGTGCAGAGAAGTTACAGGAACATTTTTAATGATGGAAGAAGTCCTGATAAAAATTGCATATAAGCAATGGTCTCTAAATTCAAAGAAACCGGATCAACAGTAGACAAACGGCGCTTTGGAAGGCCGCGAACCGTTAGAACTTATGTTTCAATTCAGGCTGTTTCAGAAAGCGTTGCTGATCGGCCCACAACTTCAACGAGGAAACGTTCGACTCAACTGACGATGTCTTGCAGGTCTCTACAACGAATTCTCAAAGAAGATTTGAAATATCATCCTTATACAACCTTTCAAACTTTATTTATTATTAATTTTTTAAAAGGGTGCGTTACTTATGCGCCACCCTGTATATACCTTCGTTGAATAAGTGATCAGTAATCAACTTCAAGATTAAAAATTAGTAATAAGAGAAACCTCATCCAACTGGGCATGAGAGTATAGTAGCAATAATAGTGAAAATAGCAGTAGTATATATAGAAGCGTTTAGAGTAGCAGTAGTGTTTCAGCATCGAAAGAAATTTTTAAAGACCATCTAGTTTACCTCAAAAATGAAGACACATAAGACACATGTATTTCTTTGAAATAAGTATTTCAGCTGCATTTCAATATTTTTGGTTGATTAATTGTTTAAGAAAACTACTTAATAGTAATTTGTTCCCATGATCTTTCGATATCGATAATTTGAACACGGTGGTCAAGACCACAGTGATCAAGCCCACGGTGATCAAGACCATGGTGGTCATGACTCTTGTGATCAAGACCTCGGTGGTCAAGACTCTTGTGATCAAGACCACGGTGGTCAAGACTCTTGGGATCAAGACCACGGTGATCAAGACCACGGTAGTCAAGACTCTTGTGATCAAGACCACGGTGTTCAAGACTCTTGTGATCAAGACCACGGTGGTCAAGACTCTTGTGATCAAGACCACGGTAATCAAGACTCTTGTGATCAAGACCACGGTGGCCAAGACTATTGTGATCAAGACCACGGTGTTCAAGACCACGGTGATCAAGACCACGGTGATCAAGACCAAGGTGATCAAGTTGAGCTCCACACCCACCAAGTTTTCACTACAATCGTGTTGCTCTATAGGAGTCTAGTGTGATCCGGCGGCGCATGAATCTGTTGCTCAACATGCGAGCAGCCAATCATTGTGCTCACCATCACCTGCTTCTGCGTTTAAAATTTGTTCGCTGCACAAGATCAAAACAAGGCTTGCAGTGCTCATTATCCCTGTTAATTCATGTGTACTCTTTTCACGTCGTCGTATCTAGGAAGCGTGTAAAATTAACTGCAATGATGGGTTGTTTTGTGTTGGTGCATTTGATGCACTCTTAATTTGCTGACATGACCTGCCCTTACGCTTTTCCTCATCGCCTCACGAAATGCAAACAAGTATCTAGTTTATAATTTTTCCCTTATTTCTCGAGTTGGTGGTAACTGTGAAGAACAGCATCACTTAGTTTTTTGAGTTTTATTCGTATTTAAAAAACGTAAACAGTTTTAAAGATATGAGAGTATTTATTTTCTTCGAGAATTCGGCCACTCACTGCAGCTTTCTTCAAAAAATTCATCGTGAAGTCCTCATATAATAGAAATAAAATGAAAAAACTAAAAGTAAGTTTGCGAGACGTGTTTTCCGAATGACATCGCGACCATCTAAAATGAGAGACCACATCGAGAATAGGTGCGAACCTACTGGAAAATGAGACTGGTTGCTTCTCAAAAAAAAAAAAAACTGAAGCAAACTATAGCTCTCATTGTTCTAAAATTTATTTTCGGATTTCGTAACTCGATTTTTATCACCTCAGAGAGACGCAGTTCGATTGCTTAATTGAAGGGATGACTGATTTGAAATCGATTTTTTAAGGTGGGAAAAGTGGGTACCGTCACTCAGTGATCCCGGCCGTAATGCAGGTGAATGCTGTTTCAGGTTTGTCTATGCTACTCACGTCCTCTTCTAGCGTATTTTTAGTTTATCCAATATACGCCGCTCTACAGCCAGCCTATAAAGTGCTATATGATTCTACTTCTCTAATGCTGTGTATCCAATATACACCTCTTATACAGCCAGCCTTTAATAACAACTCTACTCCTCGGATGTTGTGTATCCAATATACACCTTGTTGCCGCAGTTCTCAATTTTGACCTCGGTCAAGAAATAGGATACCTGTGTCCGTGATAAGCACGGATTATTTGATAGTGTGTTTTTGCCGGTGTGACTCGTAATAATTGTGCCTACATTTTGCGATTATTCTATAGATTCATTTACTGTTATATTTGATTTGAACCGTGACTGAATGTTCTAAAATGATTTATTGTTGGATTTTTACGACTGTAGGAACAAAGTTAATGCTTAGTTTACTCATATATATTTCCTTTATTTGCAGAACGCGACTCATATTATTTTCAACCCGTAGCCGTTCAGCCGTAGCCGTTCAGCTGTAGCCGTCCATTATAGCCATTATAAGTACCGTAGCCGTTCAGCCGTAGCCGTTCAGTATAGCCACTGGAACTTCCGCAGCCATTCATTGTAACTTCTGTAGCCTTCACTGATTCCTCTCATCGGAACTACTCATTAGTGTGATGTTGATATCGACCGGCAGAAAACAAACTGTGAATTAATGACTATAATTTCCACCTGAATGCGCTCTTGTTGATTTTGTGTTCGGTAAAACCAGTGGTAAATGAATAACTAAGGCCGGTGATGCCAAGCGAAGGTATGTGGCGCCTTCACACCTCATATACAGCCAGCCTGTAAAGTAGTATATAGCTCTATTCCTTGAATATTCAGGCGCTGTTTATCGAGTAGAAAAGCATGAGGAGCTTTTAAAGGATATAGAAAATGGTCGAAAGGCGATTATATTCTTATGGGACTTAGGCTAAATTAAGGAAATTTTTAAAGATATATTTTAATAGTTCACTGTCTCTCTCTTTGAGGTTGAAATGTTAGACAACTGAAAGTAAAACGCAATATCATTTAAAATCAATGCAGAATTTAGTTCAAAACACTTCACAGGCGAGTTTTAAATAATATATTAGCGATTTTTTTTGGGGGGGGGGGCATTTGTTATAAGCAAATATTTACTTGGACTGTTCCGACTCTGGGTGTGTTGCGTACTAATCCTAGCAATATTATACTATTATATTATACTATTATACTATTAACCAAAATTTTAATTTCTGATTTTTTATGCGACAACAGAACAAGCGAACCAAAAGCACTATAAGTACCAGGATTCTTGGCGTTTATACACCGACTTGTATAAAATACACTTCATACACCGACATGTATGTATGCAACGCTTAATTATATATATTAGAGTGGCATTGTCTTACGAGGATTGTCCTTCACTTTCTTTACAATTGTCTATTTAGTTATTTCTTGTATGGTATAGAAATAACTCTTTCTACCAGAAATATGGTTTGATTTGCACCCATACTCTTTATTAAATTTATTGATTATTCCTAGATACTCAAAACTGTTCAGGACTAACATTCGACTGTTTTATTAATCGTTGTAATGGCATCAGATTTTTCTAATGACCTTTCCCTAATGAAATTGTAAGTTGTTTATGAACATAATAAAATATTTATGAAAATAATGAGTGTGAAATAGTAGTTTGTTAATGAAGACATAACACTGGCGGAATTGCAAATCTTAAGTAACTGGAATGTAACGGTTTTCGTGGATACGAAGCTTGGTGAACTTTGCGTTCCTAATTACAGACATTTCATGCGTGCGCATGTACAGTAAGGTAAGTGACCGTTACTCTTATTATTATCAAAAGCAACTGAATGCAGTTCTGTAAGTATTATTTAGAAGAAGTGGAAGCATTACTCTAATTATTATCTAAAACAACTGAATGCATTTACATTATATGAATAGATAAGCTCGTACAAATTATAAATATGTCAAATATTGCGCAAATTTTCAATGAGCTTTAAATAAATAAATTGCCAAAAAGAGAGAACATTAAAAATGAAAATATTGGATAAAAATAGTGAATAATCATAGGACAGTGCTCTTATATGAGTACAATTTTATCAAATAATTAACATATAAATAAACTCAATTATTAATGAGTGAAAGAATACATAGTATCAGTAGTGAATAAATATACTGAAATAAATAATGGCCCTTTGTTGAAACACCCAGGTGCATCTGACGTTTGTCCCAAAACCGAGACACACAGAGGCATCATCAATGAGACACCCAAGATTAGGATGCATACCAGTGTCTCCAGACTCGAATTAGAGACGCTCAAGTGTCTCATCGATGAGACACTTGGGCTTGAGTTAGGTGCATTTACAAGCAATGTCTCACACAAAACTCTACGGATATTAAGCTGTAACATTACACTGTCAAGCAAGGTTGGCGCTTCCAGCGCTACGAAGAAACTTGGATACGCTTACGTATTCTTAAGCTAAGCGATAGATACTGCTGGTGACATCAATAGTATGTCTAACCGCTGAAGAGCTGCGGCGGGAACTTCATTCGCCTCCAGCATTTAGGCCTTTTCATGCCATCAGCTGCACTTCTCGTTCAGCTGAGAGCGATAGCGACTAAGCGGTAACTTCCCCTTATGAGTCCATTTAGACACTCTATTAGAGAAGTTATGTACGTAACAAAAATTTAATTTGATCCGTATTAGATTTACTGAACACTTAAATAACTGAAGTCAATTTGAGGGGTGACTAAGCTATTACATTATCATCGCCAATAAAAGATAGGCAGCATTTTGAGACACTTCAAGCTCATCGAGGTGTCGCACTTTCGATGAGACATCTACTCTGTTTCTGAGACGTTCTGGCAATCTTTGATACACCTGAACAGCCATGGGACATTTAGAGAGGCAAAAATTTCTTTCTAGTGTAGCCACTTAAATGTGAGAATTAAAGAGCGAAGACTCGATCAAACTTTTGAATTTAAATAAATAATTCAATAAAACGAAAATCATAATAAAAATCGAATGAATATGAGCAAAGCAGTATGTCTACACTGTCATAACTAACCCCAAATGCAAAATAGAAATTCCAAGTAATATTTTTGTACCTAAAAATTCTTCTCTGTCTTCAAAGTGTTATCACTAAACTAAGAAAATACTTTTTTAGCTTTTCTATACGAAGGAGAGTACGTAAACTTAATTTAGAAATCAGTCATCGATGAGTTCTGTACAGATATTCAGTCGACCTGCAGTTCAAAGTCATTTTGACAGCAATTGAAAGTAACGAGATAATGTGATAATTTAATTCAACGTAACAGTCATTCGCCAAAGACGATACATTTCGTTCAATGTTCAGCGGCAAACCGTGCCACTTACACACATCCTAGTTATCTCCTCAGCTCTTCGCTAAACTCCTGCAAAACATCTTCAAAGATGAAGCCCTGACTAGTTTGCCTTGCTGACATAAACTCATTGACTCATCAAAACATCTTGAAGGAGTAAATAATAGGTATAAATTGAAAGGGTGCTTCTTCCAAATTATTTGTCGGAATGTGAAAAGCATTCATCATGAACTAACTGCTTTTGCACGTGAAATTAGGGGTGGTTAAGAGAACTGCAATCAACTGTTGGAATCAGTGACAAAAATCTATTGTTTAAAGCAGCTTTTGGGTCTGAATTGCGATGAAGAATTGTGATAACAGAAACGTCTAAAAGCGCTCAAACACTATCCTTCAAAAGTTCTCAAAGCCCAAAAACCTTCATTCCATTCTGGCTCACCCTCTCAAATCCATCACGGAAGGTACCAATCGCCGAAGACGCATGGATACAATTTCCAGCAAAGCCTTTCCAAATACAAATGTAAAAGAGTTCTGAAACATTTTTCAAATCTGCTCTGGAAGCTTAAGCTCGTTTTTTTAGCGAAACAATCAGGGCCCCATTAGAAGAAACAATGAGTGGGCCCGGCCGGCGGGGCGCGCCCGCGGCCGAGTGTCGGGCTCATAAATTTGTGCAATTGAGCGGCGCTGCGGCGGTGATCGGGCTCGCGTGTGAGCGATGGCGCCCATAAATCGGCCGCACTTTACGCCCTGCTCGGGGGTGGGGGCTTGGAAGTGAGGGGGAGTTCGGAAGTGAGGGGGAGTTTGGAAGTGAGGGGGAGTTCGGAAGCAAGGGGGAGTTTGGAAGTGAGGGAGAGTTTGGAAGTGTGGGGGAGGGGAAATTTGAAAAAGTGAGGGGAGTTTGGGAGAGAGGGAAAGGAGGGAGTTTGGAAGCAAGGGGGAAATAGGGAGGGTGAAAGAGAAGTATGGAAGTGATGAGAGTAGGGAGTTTGACAGCGAGAAGAAGGGTAGACTTTGTAAGGGAAAAGAAGAGGGAGTTTGGAAGTGAGGGGGAGCAGAAAGTTTGGAAGTGAAGGAAGAAGAGGGAGTTTGGAAGCGAGGGGATGCACGGTAGACTGAGGGTTGGGCTGTTGAGAAGGTGAGAGTGAGGGGAAACATCCGCACGGACAGAGGACATGCTCTCGACTATCTAATGAGATGGACTTGTCAGAAACGGATGCCTGTGATGAGTTAAAATGGGTTTTATGAAACGGGGAGGAGGAATTGAGAATGAAGCGATGGCATGTGATGCGTAGGATGTGAAAGTCATGCAATGGATTGCAGCTGAAGAGCTGTTGAGGACGACCATCCACCACATAACATAACGTGCAGGTGATGTCATGTGGTGGATGGGAGGTGAGGACGATGTGAGTAGCTGAGGGTTGGGCATTTAGGTCGAAAAAGAAGTGTTTATGAGGGAACGGGAGGGTAGAAAATTTTTTACTGGGGGCGTACAGGCACATGGACAACAAGCGAAAGCCATGTATGTAGAAGAAACGGAAGAGGAGCTATGAATATGTGAGAGATAGGCGTGAAATATAAGTCTCAGATATGAAAATGAAGTGGAAGACGTGCTGAAAAGATAAAAGCGAAGAACACGCAGGAGGAAGGAAAGGAAAGAACAAGGGGAAATCAAAAGGAAATCAAAAAAGGAAATCAAATGGAAAAAGAAGAGGAAATCAAATTGGAAAAGGAATGCGGGACGAAATAGAGTGAGAATAAAGATCATCTGAGAAAAGGAGAGCTAAGAAGACTGCTTGAGACGAGGATAAAGAACCCGTGAGAAGAAGAGGATAAGAGGCTATGGAAAAGGGTTCGTAGAAGAGTCTCCGAGGAGAATAAAAGGCTCATGAGAGTAGTTTTAAATTCAAAATAAGGTTTGAGATCATCAATACACCCAATAAATTTGTTCCCGTTGTGGTGAATTATTTTTCACCATTCAAAGAATTGATCAGTGATGTCAACTGTTTAAGTCACAATTTAAGTTTACAAACATTATATTTTGAATGACTTTTAGGTGGGTTCGAAAGGAAAAGAAAATTGATGTGCTTCATGCTAAAAGATATTGTAAATTTTGCAAAATTTTGATTTGAATTTTTCATTTTTGTTTAACAAAATTATTCAAGATGTCAAGGCTCAAACTTTTGTGCACTTCTTATTTGTATTTACGCAATGTACGACCGTGTCTCGGCAACAAGGGAATTTACGCTTCCTTCCTGAGGCTGTCACTAAATACTCGTAAAAATGCTTTTGTGTTTCTAAAATCTCAATAATGATTGTTCCTAACAGATACACTCATAATATATACTTTTTTGAAATGTAAATGTACAGTAAGACATAAAATTGTTAACAAATCAAGCCAAGATCAAGATATTTCTTGAACGCACCATATATTTTGCAAATGCGGAGTATAAAAGCTAAAATTTCTACGCGAACCTGATAAGATTCTTAGGAAAAACTTACTAATATGGTTTTATGTGCAGCTTCCTGTGTCGTTTCAATTTCTCCACCGCACATTTAAATCGCGCTAGAAATCAGCAGATTGGAAATTTTGGTGAGAAATGAAATAACTTATTAAGTACTAATAATCTTATTCAAGTATTACCTCCGAGCTTATTAATGAAATGTGTTCGAATAACGCAGAAGTTGAAGAAAATATTGTCAACAGATTTTAATACGTTATAACATTTGTGCATTGTAATCTGTTACTCATTACAAAATTTTTCTTCTTCCTACCCTACCTTTTGATTTTGAATTTCTACATGCTGCACAAGAAAAAAAAAGCTTCATGAACGTGGAAATTGAAAAAATGCTATGGGATGACGACGCAGATAATTATAAAATGAGAACGGAGTTTATAAAAATTGCGTTGCCAGGTTATACAAAGACGGTTTACTTAATTTATTGATATATACTACTGAACCACAAATATCCTGAATGGGAGTTACTTAGCATCTCACTTTAGTTTTAACCCCAAAAATTTTGCTAGGATTGTCCTTTTCTATATCTCAAAATAAAATATTACCTTGGGTTCATATAATTTATTAAGTGCATGTAGATTGTGGATCCCATCCCTCATAAACGCATCTCTATCCATTCAGGAAAAAATTTTCATTCCTGTGTCCTCATAACAGCTCCTATTCTAGTCCGCGAAAGAATTCACACAGAGTTTAATTGAGTTTCTTTTCACTGTTCTGGAACCTCATTTACTGCTTGCCTTCTAGCGTCCTTCGTGAGGCTGTTTTTCCTTTTTGTAGGAACAATATTGCAACAGACACGGATAAGCTGCCCTATCTTCATTGTATAATATATTAACCAAAAACTCAAGATGAATATTTCATAGTATCCTTAATAAGAAATGAGATAGAGCATCGCTAAAAAAAGAGGTACACTGTTATACAATTCATGAAATATAGTCACCGGTTATTAATGGAAATTCCCCAACGTGATTGATGAAAAACTACCTATATTGATCGTACGAATTGATTACGAGCAGTTATCGTTCAATACATCTCTCAAAAATTCTTATTAGGTGAGCAACTCTAAAATTCCATTGAAACTTCGTCATCCATGGTTCTATTCTATATTCTAATCCCTTATTCTCCATTAAAATCGGGGAAGGGCGTCAGGGTCTAGCGAATTGTTGACGGGGCTAACTACACCAGCGCTGCGCAGTGGCTGCGCAAAAATGCCCGCTAATCTTCAGTAGTTGCTTTTGGTGCAAATACCTTAGATGCTGCGGCGACTTGCGCCGACACGAATACGTATGTCTGCTCTGAACTGAGTAGTGCGGGCCTTACTGCGTTGTATTCTGCGGAGACCCCGGCTGCTATTTTTACCTGGGATAGAGCCCCTCTCCAGCATTCCTATATATGTAGAGGACAACTCTTCAGCATCAAACTGAAGAGGGACGAGTAACTAAAAAATCAATGACTAAAAGGCATCTGTACATTCGCAATTGAATTCGAAGCGTCCGTCATCAGAAAATGAGTTTACGTGCCCGCATCAGAGCAACCCTAGAAAAGCTTCAATTTTCTGCCTTCAATACAAACAATCTATGCTCTGCTTCATAACCTGGCATACTTCACCCTCAAGACGGTGGAACTTACTATGCAATTTGTAGTGCAATACTTAATGTTTTTCTCACTCCTATAGCTAGGTTTCCAGAGAAGCTGGCAATGCCAACGCTTGATTGGTGTGTTGCTCCCACAGCTGGTCGTTGGGTGCACTGCTCCCACAGCTGGTCGTTGGGTGCACTGTTCCCACAGCTGGTCGTTGAGTGCACTGCTCCCACAGCTGGTCGTTGGGTGCACTGTTCCCACAGTTGGTCGTTGGGTGCACTGCTCCCACAGCTGGTCGTTGGGTGCACTGTTCCCACAGCTGGTCGTTGGGTGCACTGCTCCCACAGCTGGTCGTTGGGTGCACTGTTCCCACAGCTGGTCGTTGGGTGCACTGTTCCCACAGCTGGTCGTTGGGTGCACTGTTCCCACAGCTGGTCGTTGGGTGCACTGCTCCCACAGCTGGTCATTGGGTGCACTGCTCCCACAGCTGGTCGTTGGGTGCACTGTTCCCACAGCTGGTCGTTGGGTGCACTGCTCCCACAGCTGGTCGTTGGGTGCACTGTTCCCACAGCTGGTCGTTGGGTGCACTGTTCCCACAGCTGGTCGTTGGGTGCACTGTTCCCACAGCTGGTCGTTGGGTGCACTGCTCCCACATCTGGTCGTTGGGTGCACTGTTCCCACAGCTGGTCGTTGGATGCACTGTTCTTACAGCTGGTCGTCGGGTGCACTGCTTCCACAGCTGGTCAAAAGGTAATTAAATTAATAAGGTGGTACTCTTTCTCTTTTAGTTGTGTTGTTGCATTTACGTGCGCGCAGTGTTTTTTGTTCTCGTTCACACTTTCACTGAAGAACTGCAACGCGCTGTACTACCGAACAATCTTCAAATTGTTTGTAATTCCATTACATTAGCCATACCTTGGTTCCAATGAATACTCTCGTAATATGTCGGTGAACTTAGAATTTTTACCGCAGCATCGCAAAAGGTACCATCGTAATTATAATGTAAACCACGTTAAAAAAATATGCTTTATGTATGATACAGGAGTATTTATTAGCTAACAATGATGTAAATTATAAGCAATTGGCGACTCCATAAAATCCTGAATAGTAATTTAAAATCACGGAAAACATTCAAAAGCCCAGAATAAGATGACGAAATCCTGATAAACAGTGATTAACTTAGAATATTCTTTTGAAACAACGAATGACATTTTAGAATTCTGAATAGCATTCAAGAACCCAAATAATATTTTAGTACTCACCGACACTAAGTTTTGAAAAAAGCAGTTCGATGAGTTACGTTAAACTGGCGACTAAATTTATTAGGGGCATTTTTTTGAAGTCCTATTGCTGAAATAGTTGGCGAAAACACTTTATAGAGGCCTCGGATTGTGGGGCAGGATCGCTGAAAATGTTGGAAGATACTCGTTATAAAGGCCACAGATTGTTTGACAGGATTGCTGAAAATGTCAAAAGAAGCATATTATAAAGGTCAAGGTTTGTGTGGCAGGATTGTTGTAAATGCCGGACACAACACGTTATGAAGGTCAAGGATTGTAAGGCAGGATTGTTGTAAATGCCGGACACAACACGTTATGAAGGTCAAGGATTGTAAGGCAGGATTGTTGTAAATGCCGGACACAACACGTTATGAAGGTCAAGGATTGTGAGGCAGGATTGTTGTAAATGCCGGACACAACACGTTATGAAGGTCAAGGATTGTAAGGCAGGATTGTTGTAAATGCCGGACACAACACGTTATGAAGGTCAAGGATTGTAAGGCAGGATTGTTGTAAATGCCGGACACAACACGTTATGAAGGTCAAGGATTGTGACGCTAGATTACTAAAAACAATGGAAAAAGCATATTCTGGAAGTCATATATTGTGATCAGATAGCAGAGAATGTAGAAAGAAAAATGGTGCCAAAATTTATGAATTGTAGTGAATTGACATATATTAGTGATTTGAGACTTACTGATGTGACTTGAAATCCTTTATGTGATGTGGGAAGCGAAGAACAATCAGTATAGTTCCTAATGGAAACATACAAACAAACAAAAAATATTTCAAAGTCATTGAGTCAAGATTCAGAATTATAATTTATAACAATGAAATTTTATGGAAAAATAATAGCCATTTACGAAAAATAACTATGAGCAATTTACCGTACATTACTGTAAGGTTAACTTTGAATAAGAGTTAGGCATTACCAGTTTTTCAATATCAAAAAAATACCGGAAATAATTACCAAAGGTTAACTAAAGATTAATGAATGGCACTGGCCATGATTAATTAATTACCTGAAATTCACATTGGATAACTTGAAAACATTAACTTCGAGAAGTGTTGAAATTTACCTCAAATAAATAAAAGAGGCTTTACGCGAGACAACCCAGCGCAGAATTCGTAAGTACTAAGTAGCGCAAAAACTATGGACCCTTCCAAACTCTTTTCATGCTGGAGTAATATACTCTGTTCAATTAATGTCCATTTCCATGCAGAATTTTTTCATAGAGTCATTTAATTTATACGAATGACTGATGACGCCTGAACTGATAACCATCATATGACTGATATCTGATGACTCCATGGTGTAGTCGAGGATTTTTCTTCTGTATAGTTCGTGGCGGATCCGCTAGGAACAGGACGATTAATATTCTCTTTGAAATCGCAGAGAAAATCCGTTTGTTTGAGAACACAAGGCTGGGAAAAAATGCAAACTTATTTTGGAACAGTCACTCTGTTAGTATATTATCCATGAATGTCTCAAACAACGAAGGCATGAAAAACTCCGAGACAGTATTTGATTCTTTTATGAGGCATTTCAACGTAACAGAATTGAGGTAATTTAAGCGTAGCAAGAAGTGTTATTGCCAAATAAAACATACATGGCACTCAGACCAGTCTGGTTTCATCAAATAAAAGGTCAGTGAATGTCAATTGGAATACACCGAAAAATATGTAATGAAATTTTGATCACCATTGATAATGGCAAAAAACATAATTTTGCCATAAAATACAGACTAAGAACAAAAAAATAGGTCTCCTAAATGTAATAAGCACTGAACTGCGATGCAATAGCAGTAAAGCGAGATCTTTATTTAGCACGGGCCTTCTTGAGAATATACAGAGTGACCGGGATTTTGCTAAACAATCTTTAGCATAAGGTTGGGACTGTTGAAAGTGACACTTTTTACTCAAGTGTTGTCGATAAGGCTTCGTTATAGAGTTACAATAACTTAGAATTTGAAAATTGTTGGAGAAAAATTCGAACTTCGAGAGAGTCAGGGATATGAAAGTATAAGTTAGGAAAACGTTCTTAATATGTGCGCAAGAAATAAAATAGCAGCTTAATTATTATGATCACCAGAAACAGTTCTTTAAATTAGGCTAGATACGAACAATAAATGTTCAACATGACACCCATCTGATGCGATGCAGGGGCTCTAACGCCAATATTACGCCATATATGATTACCGGACGCGATCGAAGACACCAGGAGTTTCACGAATCCTTGCGGAGGCTTCAACAATTCTACCGATGAGGAATTCTTTGTCAACAAACTTCTTATGTCCTCAGAAGTATAAATCTAGGGATGCAATATCAGGAAACCTTGGCGGCCATGAGAAAATTTCTAATCTTCATGTCTCTTTACCGACGCATTTTCGACCATGCACAGTGTTATTGAGCCGAGTAAAAAACATTCATCTCAACCGTCCCAACCTAAGGTTTAATTTTGTTCAACAAAATACCGGTCATAAAGGATCTTATATCTTTTGCGTTACGCTGATTCTTTAACTGGAAGTTACCTGGTCGGAAAGGATGCTTTAAATTTTTGCATAGTTCGAAGATTTGAATGAGAAGGTTTTGTGATGACCTGCTAGTTCTTTGACTGATGTCTAGGTGTTCTGAAAATCGGATCCTCGCTCGTGGAGATGCGCTCCTGATGTCAGAGCCACTGTTGGATTTCTGGATTTCTAGTGAACTTGATCAATAATGTTCAAATTCACAAGATTTAATTCCGACGGTAAGAGGTCTCATTAAGAGGAGTGTTTTCTTATTATATAAATGTGTATTTTACAATCGTCACTCATTCTACAACTTTCATAACACGTTTTCCTTTGTTTTTTCATGTCACATTCACTGACTATATGATTCTACAAAAGTAGACTGGTCTGAGTGTGCAACATTCTTTGCTAGCGACGATTGTACTTCTTTTCATACTGGTGGTTGCATTACCGACTAATAAACCTGTTACATTTTCATTCTTATATGTATAAAAAATACCTGATAGCTCATAATGCAGCAATTAAAAGCGTGAATAAGCGATTGATGGTGTTTAACAACGCTAGAAAATTTTAGTAATATGCATACCAGAAGTTGTACTTACATATTTGAATTTTTTATCGACAAATAGAAAAGTTGTACTTTTTTATTCATCAAATCGACAAATGGAAACTATGATATTTATGAATAAATGCTGATGTTCAATATCACTTTCTTCCAGAATTTTATTTTACAAGCTGAAGTACAACCATGAAAAGTACCAAACTTTCCCACAATTTAGTCATCGTTAACAATTCACTGAAGTCCTTTGCTGTGCAAAGTTTTGACGATAGATGGGATCATGAACTCCATTTTGATTCATGCATGTGTTAAGATCGATGTGACGCCAAAAAGGTTGTGTTTTGCTAGTTTTACAGTTAGAAAACTGTTTCAACCAATTGTTTCCTAGGGAGCATTTTGAAGTCTTCGATCAAAAGGATGCTCCCATGCACTGTAGAGCAGCATTGTCACTCAAGAATATTGCAGCTTTGAAGAAGACTTTTTCAAATTATTTCAGCGTTTTCAGAAATAAATTTTGCAATGCAGTAAATTTATCTACTTATACACCCAATTTAGAAAATTTAGAATACTCTCGCTGAAAAGGATAATCCTCTTCTAAACCTGATATCGCGGTACTGACATATTTTTGAAGCACTGATATCCATGACAGCGCCTAACACGGCACCCGATACAAGGATGACCGTCTCAGCGCCGTTGCCGTTGGTCACACTCGTATCTTCTCAACGGCATCCAGTAGGGAAAAAATCGTCGGGTTGGAGCTGGTATTTTTCCAGTGATCGACTTGATGTTGTGCGGTATTAGTTGTTCGTTAGTTGAGCGAGGCAACAAGGCTGCGTTCAAGTTGCATCTGGATGGTAGTACTTAGCAGGTATCTTCGAACAGAAGGAAATTTTTTGGTATAGGCGCTTCAGGTCATTCTCGTTCTGAAGCAGATTTGAGGTATAGATTTGAAGTATAAAGGCTGGGAAATTTGAAGACCCGTGAAAATGTAAGCTGTAAGCGTTGTATCTCAAAGTGACGGAACGTTAAGGTACCAGACGAAATTCCGGAGTGTTGTTAAACTAGATGTAATGAGATATTTTACTTCACACCGGGTGCACGATTTCACGTTGTTGAGAAATTTCCCCATAAATTGATATTAGATTATTTCTTGTAACTGACTTCTAGGAAAATTGTGTTTTAACCTTTCCGTTCTCAGATATGACAGTTCTTGACCGTAGATAAAAATACTTTGACGATTGAAATGAGGGTTCCAATTAGGATTTTTTCATAAAAAACACTATATGAAATTCGTTCATCGGTGTGGTGACTCTCTTGTTTTCCTCAATGAATATTCAAATATAAACAAGTGAGGGGAATATGAATTTTAGACATTCCGACATTGAAGTCGAAATGCATGGAACCACTGATGTTATAGGGGAAAATGTTAATGAATCCCGTGAAACTCGGTGAAATGAAAATTCTAGAAATAGTTCTTTCCGGTATAATCTTTCTTAAATTTCATGACCCTCTACGATGGGCGAAAATACTTTAAAACTTGTTTCATGCTTGAAAACAATGGTTACGTGCATGGGTCTTATCGAAAAGTTACACAACGTCGCTAATGAAAAATGTCAAACAAATATGATGATCCTGTAATAAAGTGGGCATTTATTTTAAGTAGATTTAGTGGTAGAATAATATTCGCAAAAATGGAGTAAAAATAATCATTACGAAACATGAAAACACAAAAAACTTCCATCCCTGTTCCAGAACTAATTGTTTAATGCAAGTCAGTGAAGTAATTTAGTTCATTGCATGACATCTGAAACTTTCGAATTACGCGAAATTTCTTTTCTACACAGGAAATAATCAGTAATTAGTTCATTCTTATTTAGGTTTACACAAGTTAGACAATTTCATTCATAATTGAATACCACTTTAATGGAATTTTCTCAAATGGTTTAAATTAGTGAAAAATGTCCTTTCTTAAATAATTGAAAGAATTTGGTGATGAAGGATCTTCACGATGTCTGAATGTGGTGAGTAAACATTGTACTTCATCATCGAGTACAGTGTCTCGACATTTGGGTAACAAGTCGTCGATATCTATGCGTCTGTTGGAACGAGATAAAAGTGAAAGGATTGAAAAGCACTTGCTGCGATACGTAGACAAAGTAGAGGACATTTTAGGATGATGAAGTTGCTTGAGAGTATAAATGTACGCGTGAACTTAGCTCATAAGACGAAAGTTCAAATTTTCCAGGTCATATCATTCCAAGTAAAGCTTGAAATATTTAGTCAGCCCTGAAATATTTCATCAATACCCAGTCTAAATATTTCGCCGAATCATGCATGTTTTTCGCCTCCCAAATGATTTAATTACTTGGGTGGCGAAAAACATGCATGCAGGCGGCAAAAATGTTAGACTGGGTAAGTCAGTTATAAGTGAGATCTTTGTCATCCGATTTCGCAGTTATAATACTCGACAGGACAACATTACTTGAATCTCGCTCATCTAGCATGCTGGATGATAAATGTGTGGAAAACAGCTCGAAGTCTACGTGTGGAACTCACACTACAGAGAATTCCAAAAAAAATCTAGGCCTGAAAAATGTTGCTTCGATTTTTTCCTCTAATGTAACATTTATTGTTCCTCATAAAATTCGAAATGTTTAATTCATAAAACTCTCTGATGGTGGGTGTGCTGCTAATATTCAATTGATTTATAAATAAATGCATTTAGTTTTTCAGACGTGTTGCTCTGATTCGATCGTTTGACTCTTCACTTTATGCAATCATTATTCTTTATTTTTTGATGCTCATAAAAAATTTCAAATCTGGGATCACAACTACAAGGGAATAAATGACGCATTCAAAATTCCTCAACGCCGTACTATATACGAACAAAACTTTCAAATCATACTTCAGTATCACTGGAATTACACGTTAATTTCCGTAAAATTTCCATAGACATTTTGTAGGCTTAGCTCACACGCCAAAAAACAAAAAAACCTCGCACCCCCTGAAATAAAAATGCGAACATCTAGTCAACATCTTATTATTTACTTGAAATTTTCTCGCACACCCTGGAATATCGTCTCGCACCCCCATGGGAAGTGAGCACCCCAGGTTTTGAGCTCTTGGATAAAAGGATCGCAATGCGTGTTTCGATCTTCTTGGGGAAAATTACATCGACTTTAACTTTACCAGAGAACCATCACAAATTATCCTCGTTGGCAGGGCCACACAACCCTCCGAAAAAATAGTGCGAGGTAGGAATTTTAATTGGAGGATGTTGAATTTTTGCGGCAGTGATAAGCGATAGTGCGATGCTCAGGGGTACGTTCGAGCGAGAGTTGGCTGCGATCGCACAGCCGGACGTGGGACGGAGAAGGATGCGCAAGAAATCGTGAATGACGTCTTTACTTTGTTGAGTATTAAAACTGTACAAATTTTTAGCGGTAAGCTTGTGATGTTAAGTTAATATTGCGCATCTTGGAAAAGAGTAAAAACTTGTTTTATTTTGTTCATGTCGAAAAAGTAGAAAAATTAGGACGGAAACTGCGAACAAACTGAAAAGTAATGAGCAAAATGAATAATGATATCGAAAATGAATAATAATAAGATAGTTCAAAGACATAAGGTTGCTCAATATGTAGTATCACATTATTTAAGTATTAGGATATAACTTTAAACGACAGAAATAAATAGTATTGAGTAGTATTTTAAAAGTTTGACAAAATTCACTGAGCTTAAATACACTTCATTTAACAAAACATATGAAGTCGACGAAGAAATTTATAGAAATTTGCCGTTACTCCAATATTCAGTCGTCCTGTCATTCCTCAGCATCTATTTAGAGTAAGTTATTGTTACTTAGAACACTACTCCGTGCGTTCCATGCGTCAGAAGTATAAGACATAATACTTCACAGCGGAATCCTCTGGGTGACGTTTGGACACAATCTTCGTGTTTTCCGCAGCTTCATTTTGTTAACGCATGTGATCACTAACGTATTGATGCAGGAGGTATTGGGTATATCTGCGGCTTGTTTTACTTCGATCAGGGAAAATTCTACAGCTCGAAGTTGCATGCTCCAAATATCCGATAACCGTTGAATCTCCGCGAATATGTTCTCTGAAACCTATTGATTGCGACGCCACCTGCGTGAAGGATAAGACCATTTGGAAGAGCGAGCGGCGGTCGACATAGCTGGTCAGATGAAGCTTCAGTGGGCGTATTGACGAGTACAACTTCACGCAAAAACTCGAAGAAAAAGCGCCCATAAGCGATGTCGGAGCAGGCACATTGTGATGTCGCGTCGCTATCGTGTAGATTACCTTTCAGGCTTTGCAGGGAGCTCATCGTTATTGTCAGCAATAATTAACTCCTTCTTAATGAATGAATCCTACTAAGAGCAACAATAAATAGTCGCGAACTGTTACGCGCAGTGTTGTGCTCTCGTCAAGTACTACTATAAATCTCCCAAAGTCCAGAGCCGTCCTCGAGTCTTGCTATCATGGTCGGTATCGTCCTGGTATCGTGCCTGACGATCTATGTGTGGCATGTTCATCCCAATCTCGTAGCTTTAGTTCAGAGATAGCTCTTTAATTGTCTTCAGATCCATCCAGCTACCGTATTCATGCTCGTTCCCAAAAAATCAGGATGCCAGAAAAAGGCGCACATCAAGTGTCAACGAGCCCCAAATAAAAAGCCTTGCTATGCTCACCCCTAAAAAAGTCTTTCGTTATCGGACTGAGGTATGAGGGTGACCAAGAGATGTGCTAGAACATCTCAAGAACCAGCGACGGGATGAGCCGCATGATAAGGGCTACTGACCAATTAACAGGTCCCACTCACAACCTTGCTAGCAACCAAGAACATCCTTACTACAACCAAAAAACCGCTGGCTACATTTCGCGATATATGCCTTAGACAGCGGTTGAAGCAACCCATTTTTTGGACCAAACGTCCCGTCGCCTCTCTGTACAGTACGACAAAAATTGTGCAACTACTATTTTCCCTACGTTAAAAAACTTTCAAGTTTGAGCTCCAAAATTCATTGACGATGACTGGGAAATTTGAAGACCCGTAAAAATGTAACCAGTGAGCGTTGTATCTCAAAGTGACGGAACTCTAAGGTGAAAGTTTCCATGTGAGTAAAGTCTTACGCGTTTATTTGGCTGTTGGGAAATCAAGCCTCTGGCTCTGTAGCGTCTTGCGCAGGCTGGGATCCTGTCGCCGGCGGAGTTGCTCCGCATAGTTCACACTCCTTATTTATAGGAGCCATCAAGCTGCTTTTTTGCACACTTCAACGGAAAAGGAGAATTCTGCCGCTCGAGTTTTAAAGCAATACTCGTCCGAGGAATAAAATGAGATAGGAAGACGTGTGTTGGCGAAATTTAAAACAATGAAGAATTAGAATCGAACTTAGAAGGAACTTTAGACAATGTTTCTCCTTAAGAGTGAGTAAGTTTCTTTAATGTGGGAAGATTGTATTTTTGAGAAGCATGTTTGATCACAAGTTGTATGTTGAGGATATATAGACTTACGCGTTGAAATAAATACATTTTCCAATTTTATGTGAATTCTTTGTAGAAAAACTTCATATTAAATAGACTTTTAAGCGAAATTTGAAATTTAAAATTTCTAAGTTTTGATTGTTCAAAATGAAAAGTAAAAGCTGCTAGCATATTTACTGACGCAAATGGTGTACTTGGCTCTCTGAAGACTTTTTCACTTAGAACTCCCAGAATTTACTAACGCATATTTCACACTTTTGCTCACGATCTTATACTTCATTAGAAAAAGTTGAGTGAGCAAAAATAAAAGCAAGTCAAAGTTTAAAGATTAATAATTTTTTGTGTAAATTAACATCTGTTTCTTAGTTTCACAATCATAGGATGCAAACACGATGGCTGAATAATTACCTCTTCATGGAATTGTACTGTGAGCGAACTAAGTTTTACATAAATCGAAATAATAAATTGAGAAATATCTTGCTTCGCCAAAAAAAATTCCTGTTGGAAGTAGAAGGGCAAGAAATTTCTATTTGCATATACTCAGTGAGATGGGGAATAAAGTTCTTCTACCCATAAGAAGTGCTTTTGTTCTGAGGAACACTGGTCATATTCATCTGAGGAATTTATGTCCGAGTGAAAGAGCTGCGATGCCGATGTGCGGACAAGACTTGTTGCTCTCTTCAGAAGGGCAGTCCAGCATAATGTGCAGCTGAGAGAAGTAGTATTCGATAACTTCTTAAAGATTTTATGCCTACTGATTTTTTGTGCCTTTTGGAAGTATACCAAAATATTTACCCTACATAAATATTTTCCCTGATGTAGCGGAGAGTAGTAGTATGAGGTAATTTTTTAAAAATATTTTACCTACTGAATTTTTTTTACCTTTCGGAAATATGCTAAAATATTTTACCTACAGAAATATTTCACTTACTATAGAGGAGAGAAGTAGTATGCAGTAATTTATTAAAGTTTTTTTACCCACTAAAATAGCATTTTGAAAGGCTGATGTTAGCGAGTAGAGCAACGTAGCTAAATAAGTTTACGAATCGTTGATACTGTGAAGAAATCAATTTTGTCACATGCATCTTTCAAGTATTGGATTTACTTCAAACTGCAAAATGGTTATTATTTTTATTCTGCGAGCAACCTTCTTTAACCATATTTCTTTTGTCCTCATAGTCGGTGAAATTTCTGAAGAAAAATTTCACTACTCGTATGAAACACAAAAGAATCTTGCTTATTAAGTTTATAGAAATTTTCAAGTTCTTTCCATGGTTAATTTTCTCAACATCAACTTTATTAGAATTTCAAAGCAGTCATTACGAGATCTTTATTTTTGCTAGCTTTTTTGGACCGAATGTGGTACCATAACATTTAACATTACGCCATTGTGGTACCAGAAAATTTAACATTTAGCCAATGTCACTTATTTGCAAAGTGAAGTATACATTTATCAGCTAAAATCCCGTTTGAAATATGCGAACATTCATGAAATTAATTGATTTATGGTCAATGAAATCTAATTTTTTAACTGTTTATACATCTATTTGAGCTAGAACTTAATAGTAACGGAAATTAGTAAACTTCAAACGTGCTGCTTAAATCAAATTTGGCAGGGGGTCAGAGTCATGAAGTTGCTTATGAAAATCACCCTAGCTTGGACATACACGGCTCATTCTTGTTTACCTCTGAGAGTCTAGCGTCTTATCACATTATAAACCTACTTTTCACTTCCATTTCGCCATTCCAGCGCCTCGTTAGACCTGCCTCGGCCCCGCTAGAGACGGTGTTAATGCGCTTGGTCGCTTCTCTAACTCTTCATTAAGGCGCGTTTTTGCCTTTCACATTTGATTGATCGTTCCCTCGCTGATCAGATATTTACCTTAGAACACGCGTCCCTTCAACGCGGCCCGAGCGAACAGCCGCTCTGCCGGTGCTTGGATCTCTGGTCAGCCTCCGCGCAATCGACGCACTGTCTGCCGACTGAGATCGTGGTGTCCGAACATACGAGCCCGTCATGTCTTGTAAACTCGGGTTCAGTTCTGCGACTGCTTTTCTAAGAGTGTCATTCCTGTGACTGTAGGGTCACTGTTGTTGGGTATATGGACCTGGCAAAAACAGGTCAGTCCAATCACAATTCAGAGTCATGTTGGGCTAGCTAGCAGATGGAGCGTCGAACGAAATGACATTCCCGCGATTTGAATATTGATGGGCGAGTATGTGGAGTTGAGACCAGCTTAGTGCTTTTAGAAATGACTCGAAGAATTTCTAAAAGCATCTGTTCAAGAATTTTTAGTGAGCACGCATACTTTTCCAACGTCATAGTATATATACAATGAAATACATGTTACTTTCAAGGTAAAAGTATCGTTTGAATAATCTGATAACGCACTGTTAGATCGTGAGAAAGTCTTAAGGGTCTAATTCCTTTAAATTCACCTTTTTTACACAATTCCGCGTTTTGATTAGGCAAGGAGAATTCTGCCGCTCGAGTTCAAGTAATAATATGAATTAATACTATTATTAATCGAAACTTTTTCTATTATTATTATTTAAAATCAGGAGCGGTTCATGGACTGGAAGATTGTAGCACGTGACATCCTTACAGGTATTATTTTCTGAACGAGAGTGGAACGTAAAAAACAAATTTATTTATCAAAACTTCCCTTAAATTGAAATGGCAAATTTGCTCTCAAAAATAAAAGTAAAATTATATTTTCCTGGGGATTTTAGACTTAAATCACGTTTAACGCCTGTAAAAGTCAGTTGCTAGGAAATTTTTTGCGGTTATCACAAAATCTCCATACAATCCTCAGATGGAAGTTGGATGAAATTAAAGTGCGAGAATTTTTATTTCTGTGACTGTAGACCTACGTATTCTCAAATAATTTCAAAATGTTATTGCTGTTCAAACAAGCTTCCATAATTTGGTATCGCATCTGCTGTACTGGATATCGACTTGGTAGCCTTACAGTCGTGATGCACTTGTCATCATTACACTCATATATGACTATTTAAAAATGATCAGCAATTAGATTCGAACAAGCAATGCACTTCTTAGACATAAATTATCTAGTCTAAGAGTTCTCATGAGAAAATTTTTTTAAAAGGTGGAATGTTATTCCCAAAATCAGGTTTATCGAACCAAACAATATAGCTTTCAGTCGAAATCAAATATATATTGATTGGGTCAGCGATGATTGTGAGTACACAATTCTTTGAGTGGAACGTGTAATTTTTAGCTTTTGAATTTCTATTTAAGCACTTGGAGGTCGATGTTAGCATAAAAAATAAAATCCAGAAGTCAAATTAACTTTACCTAGTGGAAGGTCTCATCGGCACCTGGCAAGGTTGAACATCGCTCTCCGATGTCGGGCAGAAACCAAAACTGCGGCCTCAGATGTACGGCGCATGATCGCGTGCTACATGGATAATATTCAATGTTTCTAACAAAATAATTAGCGCTCCAATGATGAACTTCAAATTTAAAGAATATTTTATGCTTTCAACAAAATACTTAGTGCTTAAATGCTCAACTTCAAATTTAGCATTGTCTTAGCGGGTATGCTTTACTGAGAATCGAAGAAAGAATAACAAACAGCGATTATGGTGATTGAAAGGGAGAAAGTGTGTGTTATGCTGCCTGAAGAAATTGACTATGTGCTTTCCGACGTGCTACAATGTTGTTTAATGAAGCGCTTTCGAACGAGTCTTCACACGCTTTGTCAATTTCTAAAATTTTCAAGTGATGAAAATAATTTCAAGTATTTTAATTTTGAAATGAAATAATTTTTGTAAGCTTGTTTTATAAAGCATTTCTGTTGTTCGCATGCTACTTCATCTGTTCTCACGTGTTGATAGGTTTATTGTGAACTTTTAATTATTTGTTGGTTCTTTAATTTTTTCAGCTGGTGGGAAGAACTACACCGTTTACTATTTGAGAATAACTTTATTTTTTATTTATAATTTTTTTATTTTTCTCCTCGATTGCATTTTGATCAATTATTTACATTTTCTGTCTATCGCTAGACTTTCAGCTTTATTTTCTTGAATGTATTACAGTATCACACACCTCTTCCCGAAGGGCAGAAAACATCGTTTTGATTAATCAAGATTTGACGCCTGACATCTCAAAAATGGTCCTCCTAACTGAATTACTTTCTAGGGTTCATTTAAAACTATTGTACTTCATGTAAGAAAAATATATAATTCACTCATATAAATTGAATTCACACGTGAGAACATTCGGAAAATTGCAAAGGAATAAATAATTATAATGGTTGAAAATTATATGCGAAGACAAAAATATTTGCCAAAGCTTCTGCAATTTTTGTTAGTGAGTGCTGCATTTCACACTCAGCCATTAATAATGCCTTACAGTTTCATAAAAATTCTCAAAAATAATAGCAAAAAAATCTCCTCTTCTGCCCGTCTGCTCATGCAGCAACTCGGTCTTTATTTCTTCAATTCTCCATGTGGGTTGCCACTCTTGGATTGCCACTCTTGGATTGCCACTCTTGGATTGCCACTCTAGGGATTGCAAAAAGCCGTAATAGCAACACCCCGCAACCTCGTGTGTAAAACCTCTTGCAATGTTTTTTCTAAGACTAAGTTTTCAGGTACGAATAATGTTGGGCTAATTTCAGCTCACGTGAAGATGCTCACTGTTATGGCAAATCGAAGTTTCGCTATTCTATTTCATTACTAAAACTAAGGACATGAATTTCAGCCTATAAAATAACACTAAAATTAGTTAATTTTTGCACCTACTACCCAATCAATAAAAAGAGGTAAATAAACCTATTATAAGCTGCAACATATGCATCGAAACGTGGCTGGCATTCAAGCAAGTATTTCTGATGAAATTAGAGGAAGTATAGAAATATTTTTAATGTAACTTTTTATGTAAGTTTTACGTCAATGAATGTCTTGTGCATTCACCAAGAATGCACAATCATATGCACAATAATACGTTGCATATCATCATATGCAACAGATGTTCTATCTCTTTATCTTAAAGAAGGATAAAGACCGCCATTATCGGTAAGTGAATTGCAATAAAAGTCTTGGAATGCCTCTTTCTGTCATAAATAATGAGCAAAATACACTAACCTCAAACATGCCAATATTCCTGGTGAGTCAAAATTTAAGCGTTTTAAATTCATTAGAGCGAGGCTCATCAAAATTTGTCTGAGAATTCAATCGTGTCAATTATCTCAATATTGAATTTTTAAAGATTTTTGAGCAAATCTAAACTGCTGAGTTTAACTGTAACTTCAAGTCGGGAATAATTTGAGTTTTTTTACCTCAAAAACACCATGGTTAGCAGGATACAAGCGTAACGTCTACGAATAAACTGAAAAATCGTATTTAAAAAAAAACTCACGATAGGAATGCATTGAATACACAAGTATTCTGTTGTGAAGTTCTGTTGCTCCTTGTAAGCGCTGCCAATATTACTGGTGAGTTTTAGATCGTATTGGTGTTGGCGCCAGCCAAAACGCATACCTTGCCATGCAATGCTTGTGTTCGTGGCTAATTGGATTTTTTGGCGTTGTTAGTACATCAAAAAGAATTCCAAACACTTGTAAGCGAGATTATGGAAACACAAAACTTCGATTCTCCTTAGTGTTTGATCAGAGTTCCAATACTTGGAATAAAAAAGAAATCATCGTATCTGAATTGGTTACTTATGAATGCAATGTCCATTTGCGTGAGCAACAAAGTGATTTTGAAGATGAAATTTTGAAGATAACATTCACTGTCAGTGATGAGAGGAAGATAATAAAAAACATATGTGACTCAATGAAGTCTTACTAATTACTCACAAAGCATTGCCGGTCGCGGGCTATTTTAATTGACGTGAGGGAGTGACTTTGGGTAATTCCAAACCTTGTTTGGAGAGTTTCATGGAGAGGCTGGAGTTCGTAATAAGAGGGTGATGGTGATAGGCGTGGAGGTGATAATAACGGTGGAGGAGGTGTCAATAATAATGGTGATGCGCGAGGTGATGAGGCCCTCTGATAGTGGTGATGAGTGTGTCAAAGGTGACGTCTGTGATGGGTGACTGTCTGTTTAAAAGATTCCTGATAGTGGCAGCTTTAAAAAACACCGTCAGCCAGCACCAAGAATAAAGAAGAAGTTACATGATGCTGTGGCTGCCTGTCCATGGACGCATCTTCGCATTTTTTAGCCACGAGAGCTGCCGAATTAATTAAACTCGTTGGAATTCGATGACGAGTTGTACGCCTGCGTAACGAACTCTTAACTGATAGACCGAGGTTAGTTTTGCCCGAGGTTCGTCAATTCTGTTCACGGTTAGCTTGTATAGTTAGCAGGCATCTAAGTTCGTTATCTTATTCTACTTGTTGTGACTTGATTTTGAAATCCGGCTTGATTTTGGTTCTTGTAGTGACTTGAAGGCACATTCAAATCATGTTTGAAATTGTGTGCAAGGAATGTAAGTATTGCAAAAAAAAGTGTGGAGACACAGCTGATTAACTAATTTGTCTTTCAAGTTATTGAGGATTTATGAAAAATTTCATGTGTAAGTTAATTAAGTCGTCCAAAACGAGCTGATTTCGAATTAAAATAAACCTGTGAAGATATTATCTTGTAGATATAGAAAATTGCATACTAAAGTCGAATTAGATGTATGACGTTTGATATTTATCATTAGTTTTTGTTAGTTCGAAACTTATATCGTGTTGAATAACATAATCAGTGTCAGTCTACCTGACCGGATAGTCTTCTGTTATTTTCCTATTGATGCATTTTTAAATCCTTGTTACTAAAAAAGCTGGGTGGGCAAGTTGGAGCTAGTTGCTTCAAATAACAAAGTAGGCAACGGTTACGGATCCATTACTTAAGGAACACCCAAACCAGAGTTGCCTGTGTTTACTTCTGCCTGCACATCAGTATACGAGTATGTGTTATTTTTTGGTAGCTAGAGCACTTAGTGACAGCTAAATATTGAAGCTAACTGAAATAGTAAAATTAACTATTTTCATTCAAACTTCTCAAAACAGATTTTACTTGAATTAGGAAATTGAATCTTTTTAAATGTAGATGAGCAAGTCTCATTTTTCCACCGTTTGGTGTTAAGTTCTGAAATCAGGACAGGAAAAAGTTCAATAACATTTTTCATTTCAAAATTTCTTTTTAATTACTACCAAGTAACCATTCATGATGTTTTAGTACTTTTGGATATGTATGAAAACTGATAACACGTAACTAAAAATGAGCTCACAAACGATCTCAACGGGGTAGCAATGTCAAAAAAGATATGCAAAGCCGCTGCATTTAATAGATGCCGTGAAGAAAATTACGGAAAATTTTGCTACTTGTGTCGACACACTGACTTAAAAAATATTCCGTATTGGCCACGATAACCAATGGGACGAATATCATCTATGGAGCTGCCTGTAAATATCTCAGACATCAGTGGCATCAATATTTAATCCAAGTCTCGATATCCACGTTACCGCATTTGCTTGTTCTATTCTCAAACGTTTTTTTACTGGATCTATTAATTTATCAGTCAGCTGAACTGGTCCTTTGAACTTTTGCTGCATGACTCGCATCTCTAAGACTTCGAGTCGCAAAATGCTGCTGGCTTAATTAAAGTCAATGAACTTGTGTCCAGGTTCACTGTTTTAGGCTCAAAATTTTAGATTCAAAGTTTATGCATGTATTTATAAATGACTTCACATTGAACCATACGGTATTTGAAACGACATTGAGTAAGTGAACTTTTTTTTATCATAATCTTATACAAACAGCAAAGCATTGTTATTGAATTAAAATTCCTAAGCACGCATCTCCTATGCACAAGCGAGTAAAATATCGAGATTCATGTGGTTGAATTTGAAGTCAGATTGAATGTCACGTACTTTAAAACGTTACAAGATTCATTTTCCGGAATTTATTTTACTAAATTCTAGTAACTGGACTGACGCCCTCAGTTTCAAAGTACTTTGTTTATGTCACTGTACTCCAGCCTCAGGATTGATTTACTCAGTTTCAAAGTACATACTAAGTTTTGGGTCTCTGTACTCGTCATTGGATTGATGCCATCAGTTTCAAAGTGCTAGGTTTTGAGTCTCTGTACTCGTCGTTGGATTGATGCCATCAGTTTGAATGTACTAGGTTTTGAGTCTCTGTACTCGTATCCAAGAAACTAAATTTTCTTCAATTGACGCGTTAGTCTAAATTATAATCACTCGAATCATTTAACTGTCATTTTAGACCTTTTCAGGTTACTTATTTGTCACCTTGAACTGAAAAGTTCTGAGTTCAGATCATTGAGTTAGAGTTGAAGGGCTCATTACAGCACGACAGTGCGGTTGCTAAACAGCTTTTTATCTTTTTCCCTTGAAACGCCAACTCGAGGCGAGTATACGGAAAATGTCATCACTGTACAATTTCATGTTATTTTAAATTATTTTTCCTTGAATATTGTGTCATTTCCAACTATAAAAAAAAACAGAAAGCGACGATGAGTAAACTTCGTCGCCAAATTTACTCAGAAAAGAGGTACGTGTGTTTCACTTCCTAAATGAACCCATTTCAAAGGGGTCGTTTTGGGAATTCTACACGTATTTACCAGATTTTTGAATGCATTAAAACCATTGATTGAGTGCTAAACTAATTATTTTTAAAAAATTTCGCAACTTAAGTTTAATATAAACTATCTTGTTTTGAAATAATTGAACGCAACGAATTCACTACAAAATAATTTATTTTATGATTATCTGGGGCCTCAAATGCAGTGTAGAAGAGCTTCTTCTTCCGAGAAGAACAAATGCATCAAAAATAGAGTGGAAACAGCTTATGCGACCGTAACTCATATTGATTTTGGCGTCGAAATAACGACACCTGGCATGGATTGCCGTGCTTTTTTGCGATACATTCAATTTCCATTCAACTTACATTCATTCCCATCGGAATTAATAAGATTTAAATTAAATTTTACCCCTGCAGGAAGCTGGGCAGAGAAGTTACATGCCCAACATCTATTTGTCTCAAATTTTGGGCCCGAACTTCCACTTAAAGGAAAGATGCTTCCAGGAGTTCAAAACTTGTTTAATAACATTACTATTCAGTTCTAAAATGATAAATATGTTCAGAAAGATTTAGCTCAAAAATATTTCTTGTGTGCAAGCGTTTAAATTTTACACCTCAGGTACGTTGGTCTAACCAGGTGGGTGATACGTTTCGTGAATCTGTACAAATGTGTGACACGTGGAGAGTGTGTGTGTGTGTCTAGATGTGTGATGCAAAGTGCATTATGTGTGTATTTCCAGATGTACGAGTATCACACGCGGTGTGCAGTGGGTATTCTCATGCGTGACACGCTGTGTAGTGTGAAGAGTATACGTGTAGCCAAATGTGAGTATATGAGAAATTGTGCACAGCGTGTGTACGACTAGTTGTGTGACGCCCTGTGTAGTGTGTGTGTGGCTAAATGTGACACACTGGGTAGAGTGTGAAGCGCGGTGTGTGACACATTGCACATAAATTTATTAGTTATTTTGTGGTGGTTAGAGCACTTAGTGAAAGCTAAATATTGGAACTAACCTAACTGTGACATGTGTGACACATAGTGTTTGTGTGGCTAGACGCTGGTGACGTCTAGTTCTCGAATGCACCATGTGTGTTTTAATAAATAACCAAAATACTGACTCTAACAATGGACGCAAATAAGATAATACTTTTCTTGCTTCATTTTGTAATCAAGCTCCTTAAAATAGAGATGAGTGCAGAATATATTAAAAAGACGTCAAAAAATGATTTGGGATCATCTCGGTGAGCATGGAAAGGTTTGACGCATACGTCCAATATTGGCTTCGTTAGAACCGACTTTAGTTTGTTGACAATCAAATTGGTTTCCTAAACCCGATCATCACAAGGACTATACACGTATCATATATGAGTTTAGTATAATTTTATGGAAGACGTTATTCAAATAGTTCATGGAAACACGCAAAATTTATTTGTTGTTTTTATTATCTTAATTACACAGTACAATTTCCCAATAACTTTTTAATGCAGTGCTTCTGTACATTCCCTCAAAACATCTGACAAAAACGCAATCACCATCTATGGAGCTTCAAAATCGAGCTACATTTTGAATCTTGTCTGTCTCAAGATTTCTTTATTGATTTAAAATTTAAGACAGAGAAATAAATCTAACTTACAAGACCACTATTGATTTAATTCAATATTGAGAACTAAATGTTATATTAAAAATCCATAGTTCCTCAAAAGCTATCAGAGCTGCACATGTCAAACTAGATCATCCAGACATCAAATTAACTCAGCTCACTCACTTTCTGATAAAAACTAGATGATACCAGAACCCAAAAATCAACCATATCGAGAGAGTACACAAAAATGCGTGATGTTAACTTAAGGAAACATCAACGCGTCAGAAGTAATGATCCTTCAAAAGCTCGACAGAAAGTGTCGTGGGAATAATAAAGAGTCTAACCGGATTTTGTAGCAACCATTGGAGAATGCTCGACGCTGGGGTGAGTTTCATTGCACAAGCAGTGCACAAGTCATACGCTGATGATAGTGATAGCATTATCACTGACACCTCCTGACACTGTACTACGTCGTTTGCATCCACAAAATTCTCCCAAAGCACATCATTTTCTCAATAAAATCCATAAAATGATCGTATCGACATGCCTCCATTCACGATTCTCGAAAATTGATAGCTGCAGAGTAAAGTTGTGCGTACGCCGCACATGAGAGCGTTGGCATTCAAGCGAAGCGTCCAAGTTCATAATAAATACTTCGACAGTTAGAGAACTTAAGTTCAGCGCCGCTGGTCCATCTTGACAAGACATCGACGATCGTGTGCAGATCACGTTAGTAAAGGGCTCTCACTCGACTAAACAGACCATATCTCTAGAAATTATGACCTTCATGCCTTTAAAGCGTTATTTTCTTGCCTGTAAAAAATACTACAAACTTGCAATCGGAAAGCCGCTCACACGAAGAGCTCGGATTTAGGGAAAGGTAAAGACGCTTGAGCTTGTCCGACGATGTAAGCACAACGAGATGATTGTTGTAGCGAAATTTGTTCGCAATTTGGGCGACACAAATGGGCTCGTTGAGTTCGTATGTTTTTGGAGCAGTTAACTGGATTCGCTGTCGCTCTATCAGAGGGAGGCGAGAGATAATAATACCTGGCTGCTCATCTTTCAGGGCGGAAAAAGTAGAACGAAGTGCACCTGTCTCATGAAATCCGCTCGAGCCCCAAAAAATGTAAAATTTAAATGCTTCCTAGTGTTTAAATTCAATTTTAGGGGAAGAAGCCATGCATCGAAATTATTGTGTTTTGTTTGCCAAAAGAAAATTCCAGGCATTGTTGCGCTTATCGACAATCTTTTCACTGAGGATTTTAAGTTGAAACTGACCATAGACTTGCAAAAATGGGCTTCGTATCTCGCAACTGAAATAAGGAGAGTTGCAATCAATACGAGGAAATACGTACAATTTTCCGCTCTTATAAATGATTATTTTATTAGCTTCATGATCCGTAACAGATTATGCATTGATTTGAATCAACTGATGAAGATTTTCAGAACATTTCTGCTAGAAAATGGTCTGTCAAGAAAAGAAACCAAAATGTTTAAGATTAATTTTGTTTTAGGTATAGCATCATCTAAACGATGATAACTTTATCACTGATTTTTTGTACAGTTTTCTTCCAATGAATTTTAATTATGAAGTACAAAATAGTAGCACTGCGTTAACAAAAATAATTGCTTTTGAAGGGGAGAAGTACTTGTGTAGCGCTAATATGGCATTCTTGTACGGCGCTTAGGAAGCATTGGAGGGCACCCACTGGGCAGTTTATACTTCTGTTCCAGCCATGCATTAGCCATTTTTCGAGACGTGAGACCAAATGCCAAAACCCAATGAGAACAACACTTCGAACTCATGACCGTCGTCGTATTCGTGATTGTGTATTCGACTTTAGAAATATTTTTGAGATCGTGGCATTGTGAATAAATCCTATTTTGTAAATTTATTACATTATTACTAATAATGAAACAATACGGAATTACAAAAATACTAATGCTGATTGAAATAGCTAAATTGATCAATGATAGAGGAGAACTAATGCACATTATCGTTGGAAAGAATAGCTAAAGAAAAGAAGCTAAGTGATTTCTATTTCATTTCTCTTTAAAATCAATTGCAGGCACTAAAGTTTTGCACTTTGAAAATGTCCCTCACTAAATGTTCACGATATTTACGGGTAATTTCCGCCTCAGCTCGGCTGACCCAGCAATAAATTGCAGCCCTGAATGTTGTAGAGGGAAAAAATAGCTTCTATTTTACTAACGTTTGGAAAACTGCTGATGGCATATAAGGACGATATACTTCAAAGCCTGATTTTCTGGTCGATAAAGCGCGGTGTGGCTCTCATTAATCAAACAACCTGTCGAATTTTACCCGCCTCAATAATCAAGGTACGACCAATATCATGGGACCGTGCCAGCAGCTCCGGCAATAATCAGCAACAATCACGAGCAATAATCAGGTGATCAGATCATATCACCGCCCCGTCGCCAAACAATTACTGATCACAACCGTGACCCGCTCCAACCTCGCCACTTTCAGGCGATATTTTTGTACCCTGAATTTCTTCCGAAGAAATAGAAAAGAGATTTCGAGGCGGGAACCGAAAAAAATAAGAGCCTTTCTGAAAAGTGCGACATCCGTTGCGGAAATAGTGGTAGAGGAGATGGAGAGATTGGTCAACGAAAATGATTTAAGTTCATACTGCGTTTGGAAATAGTTGTGGATGTTTGAAGACCGTTCCCAAAATAGTCTAATAAGTTGTTGGTAATTTTGAAATTAAGTTACAAAATATCTGTGAGAGAATGCAAATAAATGCTGTTTGCAAGCTGCGTCATTGTCCAGAGATTTGAGTTACGTTTAATTTCATAGGCACACACAGTCGTCAAGCGTTAAGTTTTTTTGAGCTTTTCTTGAAAGTCTTGATTCGCATGCATCAATTAAGGTACCTTTTTTCTACTTCAAGCATAACACATCTTTTGATGAAGCTTTTGATTTACCAGCAAAACAATTAAATACTCCATGAATAGTCGCTGCGGCATTGCAAGATCAGGCTTTGATATATTTCAAATGTTTTTGGTAACAAAAGATCATAAGATTGCAATTCATCTAATTACATCTTTATCTAGAATACATGGAAAGCAGACAATGGCGTGGCCATGGACGAACCCAATGTGACAACACGATCTGTTGCGCGTGGATGCCAAAAAATTCGCCCTCACCAGGAAGAATTAGTCTAAAACAAAACTGAATTCGTCATGGAGTTCCGGAAGAACAAACGACTGCGTCCGAGAATGAGAGAACGACTTTGAAATGACGTGTTGGAGGAACCATTGCTCGCTGATGTGCAGCGGTAACGCGACAATCTCAGCAATCTGTGCACCTTATCACTGCATCCGCATCACCGGGGTGATAGGGGCCACAGTCTAGTGATAGGGTTGAGCAAGGGTAGTGATAGGGTTAAGAACTTAGTGATAGGGTTATGAACTCAGTGATAGGGCAGATAAAGGCTCGCTGACAGCCACGACTTTAGTCTTTGTCTCCAGCCATGCACTTCGTATCACGGATACGCGCTCGCGCTCGGCCGGGACCGCCCATTAAGTGACCTTTATTACTTCCGACGGCACTTGGGGTAAAGTGCCAAAAATACCCCAGATTTCTCCGGTGTTCGCTCACGAATTTCACGCTTGATGTGTGACTCGGTGGGTATCAATTTGTGAGAGGTTGTGTGAAAGGATTTCTTAAACGGCATTTGGCTACATGCACGAGAGGGAGTATGAGTGCATCGCGCAAAAACTAAAATCTTTTTGAAGTTTTAGTGCAGATACGGTCGAGCTCTCAGCGGCCAAAGTCTGCTACGTTCAAAAGGGAATTTCGTGGAACAAACGTGGGGAAAATTATTTCCGTGGTGAGAGGTATGGAAAAATTTTAAAATATGAATGTATTTTTACCAAAAGCGTGAGCATTGTTACAAAAATAAAACTAGCATCTAACAGTGAGCAGTGTTATAACTGTCAATGAAATAGTCACGAGGTTTATTCAATTCCAAATGAGATTTTAGCAATTAAATTGAATATGCATGTGAATATGCGCTTATTGAATATGCGTGTGCTGGTATAATGGTTTTATTTCACTAGTGACTCGAAAATTTGAAACTATTGAAATTTTCAAGGAAAATATAGGCAAGAAATAGCTCCAAAAATATACACAAGTAGAAAAATATTAAGGTGATTTTTTATTGGGGGCGAAGAAATAGCAGGGGCTACGAACACGAGCGCGAGGTAATTGATGTCATTAGTTTATTTTAGGAGGTCGCGCCAAAGGCCACGCGTGAAATGCAAGCAAGGCGAAAATTTCAGACGCAAAATTTAGTTGCCCTTTACATGCATACGACCTCGCCACCGTGGCCACGAGGGAGATCATAAGGCGGAGCGTCATTAAAACATCATTTAACTTTGACGGCGCGGCAGTTAAAACTGAATTTTAACATTCAACTCAAATTTTGAGTCAATTGTATTAAGCAATGTTGAAATAGCAAACATCAACTGGATCGAGCTTTGATTTAGTTTTGATTAAATATATTCATGAAAATTGAGCTTGTGACTACAGGTCGGTCAGCGGCGTTTTGAAAATACCCTCCATATACCACCGATGGCTCACGTCTCAGTCAAAGTGTTAGTATGAGAAGATCTAAGGAACGTTCTCTATGAGTAGGACTTCAGTGTTTAATGCTTTAAACATTAATTTTTACGTCGCAAAGTATTGATAAATGAATACATACATTTCACTGGTGCTACTGCAATAGGTTCATTTTCACTAAATGGTGATGAGAAAAGGTCTAATTTTTTCATGAAATCGCTCCTTATAAGCATTTTAAAACTCGGTCTTTAAAGCTCAGAGTCCAATGAGCATCTCGTTTAGCGATAGACCACATTTTATTCCAAAATTTTCAAGCACGGAAAAATTTATCAGATCGATTTTAATCCGAGGATAATTTTCTGCAACTGCTCGAAAAACGGCAACTGTCACTCAGCTAGAAAATTTCCATACTGCTTGATTTTTCCGCCATTTTTAGTATTCGAATTTCAATGAACTGGCGATCGTAAGTAATATCCCATCACAAACTCCACACCACAACAAGCATCTCGTCTAAATATGAAACAACGTTAACAATGTTTAAGAATACCTAAATTAAAAATTTTCTGGTGAAGCAAATGCTTTTCAAAATTTACGGGTGTACATGAATAATTTCAGAGCATGAGAATCCTAGAACTATTCAACTATTGCCGCAATTCATCAACCTTTTAGCTCTTTTTCAGCTATGATTTGCGCACTGATCTCATGCTGATTGTGCAATAAGAGTATTTTTATATCCATTATTCCTACGAATGTCAATAACGTAATTTAAAATACTGACTACTTGTATTTCAATGTTTTAAGTTCTCCATCACACGCCTATGGTCTGCACAATTATCTCCTACGGATTTCAGAAGGGCTCAACCGTTAACCATAGATCACTGGTCTTCGTCTTGAACCAACAATTGACTTGCAAAAAATAAATGTTGGGATTGCCGGACCTGACTTTGACTGCGGCGGTGCAGCAACTCATGCTGGGCGCCTTTGGCCGCCCTGACGACCGTAGCGCGGCCATAAATCAGCTCCAAATGAAAGAGCGCGCGCCGCTTCTAATTGGCATCGGTCACATACTCCACTCAATGACGCCAATTAAGATTCAATTGGCTCAAGTCACACACTTTACTCAATGACTCCAATTAAGATGCAATCGAATCACATCACGGAAAACTGCGCTGGTCTCGAGTAGGTGGGCCTTGTGATGTATTTCTCGCTGATGAGTATTTCAAGTGCAGATGTTGGAAGCCAAGTGTGAAATACGGCCCCATGTCCCTGTGGTTGTGGTGCGATAACTCATTTTGAAGGAATTGCTGAATTGAACAGATGTTTGTACTTCGAGCCAACTGTAGATCTGGATTTTTTCAACCCCGTTGCTTCAAAATATCGTTGAAAGTTTTTACTTTCCTGCTTATTCTCCACCAGGAAAGCAGCTAATAATCCAGTCCTAAGCGTTATTAATTGTGAGTAATAAGTTTTATTGAGCTATGTTCCCTTTGTTTCTGAAAAAACATTTTGTTTTTCTCTGAGAAACGCATAAACTTTTGGAACTTGATCATCTACAAAGAACCGGTGTCTTTATGGGCAGTCGCAATTTGAAGCAAAAATTTTTCTTTAAACAGTTCGTCGAATCATCGAGTAATTGCAGGTATAACAACAACAGCGGTGCATGGGCACATAAAGACAAGTTATGAATTAGCGTGAAATTTAACTCATGCTAACATAGTTAAAAAAAATTGAGAACAATTTAATGTAGATAGAGTATTGTATTGCCATGCGAACCTCCTTGACTGCATCACTCATCAACAAATTTTCTTTGGTTATGGAAGCAATTGAATTAACTTTCACACGATAAATATCCAAAATTATTTTATTTCCCTCGGGTAGCAATTAAATACTTACGCACGCGGAAGACGATCATTTGTAATGAGTTGGGACACTTGTCACAAGAAGAAGCCAGGCCGCTCGTCACGCTGTCACTCATGAAACACTGCGTTTCTCTATCACGCGAGCAGACCTCATGCGTCATGCAGGCCCGACGTCTCGTGTTTGTGTCATTAGTAGCGTGTGTGATGCGAGTTAATGGCGTATCACAGATACAGAAACTGATGAGTCAGCACTTCTTGGGCGAGACTTTAAAAAGAGTTCAGACTGCTCGAGATGGAGGCAGTTAATAATTGAGCTCAATTGAAGAATTAGTGAACAATGGACTTTAATTAGCAGCCTACCCATGGCTGCTCGATCACTTCTGGGCCTTGAGCTCGCTGGTGACAGTTGGGAGCTTTGGGATGAGTTTGGGAGGGTCGAAGGGTAAAAGCAAGGATATGGAGTGGAGACTGGAGAGTACTGCCAGACTGGGGGTGTTCCGTGCTAGCAGATTCAGTTGGGTAAATACGAGAGTAGTTTGCACTATGAGAGTAATTTGCTTTAATTTCGAACTAACATGGTTCGAAATTTTTCCTAACAAATAATACTAGCTCTATTGTATTACTTGTTAGGGAATTATGGTCTCTTGTGTGAGAAACATTAGGATGATTCACAATGAGCTTTTTGAAAAAGATTTTCGATGAGAAAATTGAATTTTTGAAGCTCAAAATGAAGTTAAATAGATAATTTTTTTAAATCTTTAAAGTGAAAATAGGAAAACCCTCATTTCAGGTGTCTATATTTGATCACTTTATGAGTTTAACAATAGAATTATGGGACAAGTGTTGTCTTTTAGTGAGGAGAAAACTCACGGACAATTTAAAATGGAATGATCCTCTGAAAAGCAGCTTATCTGATCAGTCTCTTCATTAGTTGAAATAATGAAAAATTTACTGCCGATTTTATTAAACTTTCCAAAGAAAGTTCTGAGTGGCAACATGTCTCGATAAATCTTCCGTAAACTGATTGTGTTGCACGAGCGCAGCAGAATTACTGTAGGAACGCAATACATGCCAGCGTCTATTGAGCTAGGGATAAGTGATTGCATTATTTTCTACTTAATATATTTCCTCCCTGGTTTAATGTTAATTTTGTCAACTCCCTCCGTTACTATGAAAAAAATTTAGTTCAGTTGTCACAGCTTATTTCTCTCTAGTGCTAGACTCAGAAAGCCATTGAACCATGCACGTCAAAATCTCATGTCTCTTTTGAAAGAATGGTTGTGACACAAAAACATTAGACTCAATGGCCGGAGTGAATTGAACATGTTTTCCTTACGTCAAACACAGAAAACAATACTACCAAAAGATTTAAATTCGCTAAATCATTAATGGTATTCGAACTGATTTAGAATTTATTCAGCTCGGTTTTCTTGAATTCGGAATCAAATAATCGCCAAAAACCATCACATCCGTTCTAAAATAGGATGGAATTTGTGAAAGAGTTGAAATGCGCTCATGGCACATTTTTCAATAATTGGAAAATGAAATAAGGAAAATGTCCTTTTAATTCAATTTGGAAAATAGCCTTTTAGGTGGTGATTTTTTTGTGATAATGATGACGATTGTGGCGTTAATGAGTGTTGACTATTTGGGCTCCCTTTTTTTGTAGATAACTCATATTTTTCGTAAAAATCCCTACTTGCAAAAATTTCGATGCGCATTCTTCCGTGATGGCTACATATAATATTTGCTAAGTTGGCCTTTTTAATGTAATAATTGCAAAAATATCTTCTATAATCGTGATGGTGCTGGACTCATCTAAGCTTCCTACGTAAATTCCAAGTTTTTGGGCATCTGAAAACCATTTATTCACTAACAAAAACCTACTATGTCTGTGAGCACGCGAAGCATTTCTCAATAGATAATGTACTTCATACAACCAATGGTAGTTTCCTCAACTTCATTCAGCTCAATGAACATAACACATTAGGTTTGAAATATTTGGTTACAACATGGTTGTTTTCTGCATGAAACGCTACGTAGGTTTGTACAACATTGTGTTGAATATCTTCGGTCTACTATTTAATAACTCATGAAATTACCTCACGGGAAATGTGAAACAACCATTCTCAGCGAATAAGAAGCCATGCGCTCGAACTTGAATTTGTCTGACATTACTGGTTCTAGAAATATGAATGACTACGAGTATGATATGCAGTGTTTTTAGCTCTTTTTCAGTCTCTACTCCATGACGCAATTGGAACTCTATTCTAATGTGGTTGAGTAATATCTTCTGAAGTAGTACTTAGCACAGACTATCGGAACTATTTGTAAACTTGTGTAAAAGTCTCGTTAACAATTAACAGAATGAATAATTTTGAAATATCCATCACAAATATTCTAAAGACAACCTTCCACTAATTATGCAAAGATGTAAATTCCTGCAAAGTTACTATGATGTATTCCCCAATACAGCTCCCACTGCTCCTATGGATTCCCTAATACTGCTCCCACTCCTCCTATGAATTCCCCAATACTGCTCCCACTCCTATGGATTCCCCAATACTGCTCTCACTCCTCCTATGGATTCCCCTATACTGCTCCCACTCCTATGGATTCCCCAATACTGCTTCCACTCCTCCTATGAATTCCCCAATACTGCTCCCACTCCTATGGATTCCCAAATACTGCTCCCACTCCTCCTATGGATTTCCCAATACTGCTTCCACTCCTCCTATGGATGCTCCAATACTGCTCCCACTCTTCCTATGGACTCTCCAATACTGCTCCCACTCCTTTATATATCAGTAAGGATGAGAGCGCACTCCCACGGACGGATCCCGCCCGCTCCGAAGGGCACGTACTGGCATCTACATATTTACAAAGGCCTTTAAGTCTTAGTCGCTCGTAAAGCATTTTTTTGCAGGCGTCAATAGCTATAATTTCGACAGAAACGCCACCTGCTGGCGAGGTCTTGATGATCTGTCGGTTTTGTGCAAAGTGGTGCGGACAGAGGGCGCTGACGTGTTTTTTATCCCTTTTGATTTACCGCAGATAGCCGCCTGGCTAAAATAACCGATCTCGGCAAGTGTCTGATTTCCTCCCAGACAAATACATTTACCTAATGCGTAAGTGATTGATCTTGCGAAGGGCCTCATTTTGCTTAAATAATTACGTTTTGCCGAGGCTTACGCAGGCTTCGGAAGAGCGTAATTTCGACCTGACAACTGTGTTTCGAGATTATGTAATTAATCTTACTCGGATTTTCGTTCAAATGATTGAGTTTGCAGTGAATAACTTACACGAAAAACAAACGGTCCCTAAAGGCTTCGAACTTTTTTCCAGCGGTACTTAGTTCTAAAAGGAATATTCAGTATATGCTGATTATGTTGTTAGAAATATTATCTAAAAGCACTAGTGCCGCTTTGCAGAAAATAGTTCGAACTGGTTAGTTTTTCAATTTAATACGTCGACTACCGATTGGGTCATATGTGCACCACTAGGTAAATTGCTCGTTCATGTACAGGTACGAGTAAATAGTATGTCAAATAATTTCAATGCCCTTTTACAAAATAGATATTTGTAAATGAAGAACAATATTATTGTTCAATTATATTTCCACGCTTTTCAGAAAGGTTAGAAATATCTCCTTGCAGTTAAGCCCGTTTTTATATCGGTTACGTCCTAACCAACCGGAGCAACCACACAAACGTAGCCGATGTGTTAAGGGAGTAATGAAATTCAGACTCAGGTGCATATCAAGAAAATTGTTCTTCCAACTCAAATTTGAACGCAGTTTAATTTGACTGACAAACATGCAAATTGAGCTGGAAACCTGAACACGATAAACTTGTCTCATGAAACGAGAGAATTTATAAACTTCGAAATTGAAAGGTGAACTGCATAACGTTAAACCAAGGTTTAATATAAGAATCAAACCAAAATAACTTCCATGTTCAACTCTGAAATAGTCGAAACCATAATTGGAATATTCTTCCATTTTCTTACAATAAGGTTGTACACAATGTCTATGACAAACGACAATAAATTAAAGGAGCTCGGGTGTGTTTCTTCACATCAAACTTGCTACTGCGGAGTTATCCTTATTTTCCTTTAACGTTTTCATCACAGGAAGAACATTATTTTATATAAGCCTCTAGATTGCCAAAACATTTGGTATATGGTATAGTTTGAAAATATTCAACGTGTTATTTTCCCTAATGCAACTTTTTTTGTCGCAATTTTAAATGTTATTTCACTCAATTTAACACGCAAATTGCCGGTTTTTCATGTTTCTTTCTACTTCTCAAAACAAATTTTCAGTATTTCATATAATTTTCGGGCGACTGTTATAGTATTTTTCTTTATAATGACGTCGATGAACGCTTTGATGTTGGTTGATAATTATTATCACATGGGACACAGACCTCTTTTCGTTGGAATGAATGATATGTCAAGCAGGCCTTTCTCCTAAAAAGTAGCTGACGAAGACAAAAAAGACCTTTAGAAAATTTCTATCTTCATCGCAAAGAAAATAAAGCTACGATCGTTACAAGCACAGAAACTCGCCATAGATTTACACATCCCTTTTTGCTGAATTCGTTGGAAGTTGGTCAGGACTTACCGAAATAGTTTATCACTTGAGAACGGGGGTTAATAAATTTTTTTAACATATGTTCCTAAGTAAATACATTTACTGTGCTCTCAAAGAAATTCAGGTACCATGAAAATTTTTTCAGGAATAGATTTTTTGCTCCATGATACTCATCCGGATGTAATGAGAATCGCAACCAGTCGAATGCTGTCCAAAATTAACACATAACTTTTAATCTTTGTTTCTTCTCAAGCCTTATGTACGCTGGATACAGTTGATAACTTTAAAAAGAAAAATGGTAAAATAATAACTAAGCCGAATTAGAAAATTAATCTGTATGACTTTAGTGTTTACTTCTCTCGCTGCGTAGCATTCATAATTCCAGGAAATCTGTGAAAAATTATACCAATCCAATGATGAATTTTTACTTTGTAGTTCACTGTCACTGAGAATGAATCGATCTGAGGAATTGTGATCTGAACATACTTCTAACGCAGGTATGGAAATGAGCTCATTCCAAATACCATGAGGGGAAATTTCACTCAGTAGTTGAGGAATTGCTCCGCTGGAGCGCATCCAGTGTTGACATTTGCAGGAGCGATCGACTTGACCTATGCCAGGCGAAAGGTTTCGGTGACCTGCTCAAATTTCAAGGCGAAATTACGACTTTATACCGTAATTGGCACGGCATGCGTAGTTGAATGATCACGTTGTGAATTATGTCATACAGTGATATTAATTAAACGATGAACTATTATTGTTAATAATTATTATTAGTTCACGGAAGAAGTGATGAACGCATATACGTATTACCAAAGTATCTAATTTGGCATGAATCTACCAAAGGTGCACCTCCTCTACCGGTGATTTTAGTTGTTCTTCCAATATCACATAGGAGAAAGTCAACAAGAAAATTTCAGTCTTAGTTACCACTATTCCGTTCAAATTTTGCTGCGTAGCTGATCTATTTCATTTTTTATGGGTGTGAAGTGGAATAATCCGCTCAAATCGACATTTAGTTTAGCAATAGACAAAATTCCTTTCGTTCTAAGGATATTCGTAGAGAAACCATTAATATGAAATAATTTTTTAAAGCTCAGTTTTTACGGTCGTACTGATTAACATTCTTTTGAGTACGAACAGATGGGCTAAGAAGCGACGAGCAGCGAAAAGAAACTAAAAATATAAGAAATTATGAAACTTGAGGTTCAATTAATTACTCACAAGAAGGAGATTTAAAATTATTTTGGAGTAAGCTATACGGTTATCGCCTTCATGATATTAAACTAGAGTTATTTCTACAGGTTTTGCAGATGCATAAGCGTTGGCCTAAAAAAGTTATTGCTATAAATTTGAAGGTAGGATATAAGGTAATTCAATCCGTTTGATGATAATGTTTAATAACCACAGTGTTAAAATTACTGAAGGTTACTAGACGCATCTGGGAACCAATACTCGATCTCGACTTCTGCTTCTAAAGCATATTTACGCTTGTGAGAATGCGGCTGAGTAGCATTGAAGACAACGAAAAATATTCCTGCAAAAGGCAGTCACCGAATTTACATAGCATGCCATACGTATTTCAGTGCCAAATACTTGAGAATACCCTTTTTTCTCGAATTTACGATAATAATGTTAGAAATAACACTTAGTCCATCCTACTATGTAAAAATATACAAATCCTCGTGTATCATCTCGGATGTGGTTTTTCTACGAGCTTAACTACCTACTATTAATACTAGGCGAAGATAGTTCGTGGCAAGCGTTCATTATTTACATACGAAGGTGTCAACAAAATGCGACAACTTGTGTGGTTGTAAAACTTCAATTTTCACGGATGTTATTTCCCGACTCTGACGTCGCAGAAAAATATATTTGAGCGGAAAATACCTTCAATTTCCTGAACAATTTCTTACAGTTCAAAAAATTTGTTCGTTGTAAGTCTGTGAGCACTCGTTAAATTCGAGGAGACCTCGGTATAGGCAGTTTTCCTAGACGTTTCACAAAATGTGAGAGGAAACATACCTACATATTTCAAACGAAAAAAAGACACGACACAAATTCTACACAAAAGAGGGATAAACTCTCCACTCTGAGAAAATGGTGAATGAATTCCACGTAAGCAAAAGAAATGGGAATAAATTTGCTCGTGGAAAAGAATGGCGGATAAATTCCATGCTTAATAAGAGTCGATGGCGAGCTCGGGGCCGAGGAGAAAAAGCACTGCCTGATATATGCCTGGATAAGGCAGATCCTGCTATACACTTGACTGATTTTACACCCGCTCTAAAACTGAGGTGTTATTCATAACACCATACGCTTCATTGATCAAACCCATCTTGAGACTGCCGTGAATTATAGGCAGAAGGATACCCCCGCGCATCCAGAGCTATGCAACTCAGCCATTTTTTGCGGTCTTCAAGACTGGTCGGCATGCCAGAGTAATGTACTTGGGCCTTAGCAGCCTGTGTGTTTTGTATGCTATGAGGGGATGACAATTTCGACTGTGATATTTTAGAGTAGATTGTTAATGTACTTAGCAAAGATAAAACAAAAGAAGAGGGTTGTCTAAAGAAATTTGTTGCAGCAACAAAAGTCTTCTATGTCAGTTGTCGGAAAACTCACTGAATTATTCGATTTCTGTTTATGTTAATATTTTATTTTTCAATAATACGTTAAACTAATGGACGCATGAGGAAAAAAACAACTCTATAAACAGAGATGGTTTCTTTGATATTATAAAATGACTCGATTTTGTAAAGGCTCTTCTCAATATATGCCTATAGAGTACCGTCGCCTATCACCGTAGGTGTGTGAAGAAGTAAAACTTGCAAGTCTGCCACTCTGGTAAGTAGGGAAAATTAGCGTTTGCTTCTTGAGATGTTTGGAAGGATTTCTTGACATTATGAGCTCATCAACAACATTGATCCTGTTGCTGCGAAAATAATATTCACATAATCGAAAAGAATTTTCGGAACCAATAGGTAAATTTTAATTTTACGAATTCATACCTGATTATAAATTTACACTTTTTAGGAATTCAGATCGCAAACTTATACCATATATCAAGGCTAATTTTATATTAACGCTAATTCTGTCCGTATCATTGATATTATTCATTATCAAATGTAATCATTATATCGTTCTGGTCATCCAACACATATGGCCTGAAGTGTTTCGACTGATATAGGAATATTTTTTACATTTATTTAGGATTTAGGATTTAGATAAGCAAGCGTCAAATACTTGCGTGACGTCATATATTGTTCATTTCATATCTTGAATAATTCAACAAAACTTCATATATTATGTCACAACCTAGCTAATAACTTCTTCATCAAAAAAAAGCGTGTTCATCGTAGGCTATTTTGGATGCCAAACTCTCTCCACTTGGCCAATTAAATTCTTCCTAGAGCTCGGAACTCGCCAATGCGTGCAGTATCGTCCACTTTCACATCTTTAGGTCTTTGACATATGAGTCATGTGAGCTGGGATCGAATAAAAGCCGAATAATTGATTCTTGTGATCGATTGAAAGCAACTATCAATAAATCGTTCTTTTTTGCCCTCGACTTCGGCGACCAGTAGGATTTGATGTGAGTTAAGTCGATCGAGCTCGTCTGGAACACAGTTGATAAAAGTTTGGAGCAGGAATCAACGTCAGCAAGAATAATTATTCAGTAATATTGAATAAAAAATATTGTAATTCCAATTGTGCAGGAAATCTTCGTGAATGTTTGGGTCACAATAAGCAAAAACGTCCACGAATTTAAAACGAAAAAATCTTCGACTACAGCCAGGAAAATTCAGTTTTTTAACGTGGCTATTGAAGACAACGACAATAAATTTATGACGGAATATTTTGGTTACTTTTGTTGGTGCCTAATTTTTGTTGAGGAAGATTATTTAAAACGATAAGTGATATCAAGGGCAATTGTAATTAGAAACTAAAATTTGACGACCGTCCTGTGACCTCACAAAAATTATATTAACAAGACTGATCAGGTCTAAGCAAAAAATGTAATTTAACCTGTTAAGTAATACCAATGCTAAAAATGTAGCTGCTATTAACTTATAATTTTGACTGTTAAAACCGACAATTTGAATTTAGATTTTAAACAGAATAGGTGTTGTTGAAGAAATCGGATTTCGCAGCAAAAATCACGTTTTTGTCAATAATTCTTTACGCTCCCAAAAATTAATACAGCATCTAAAGTAGCTGACGTTATTTGCTACAAATATAGAATATTTGTCTGAGTGCAAATTCATCATTATTTAGGGTGAAAAATTTTTAAATGGAAAAACATTGTTTTTTCTAGAAAAAAGGTTATCTTTATTTCGTTAGAGCAATTTACTGTTCCCCAAATTTCTTTTTCGCTTGTTTGGTAAACGTCGAACTTATCAGATACTGCAAGCGAGTTTCAGCGAGTTCATTACAATTGCAAGCGAGTTCATTACAATTGAGTGATCCAAGTACGATCATTTTGATTAAAGACGAAACTGTGATTCCACATACACTGAAGAGTCAGTTGAAATGTTATGATGCTATTCATTCTCATTTTAATTCGATGACTTTTTCAATCAATGTTCAATCACAGGGAGAAAATCTCTTCAATTCTCTTATCGAAGAGCGAAAAGACATTAGAACAGTGATAATGAAAATAAAACTAAAAAAGACTTAAGAAAGTATGTATATTGAATTATATGCGCTGCAGAGATTCCATGCCTCTGTCATGGATATTTCCTAAAATTTCAGCTTAGAATATATGTATGGTGCTCGAGTTTATTTAACACGAAATGGGCACACAAAAATATTCGAAAATAATTTCGATACCAGACTCGATAATAAATGAATCCATTTCTGCTGCTCTACACAAATAAAAGTTCTTTCTTATTTACCAGCAGCAAAAGCAAATAGGATTTTAGTCGAACAAAACTATGTCCCAAGAAAGGTATGCTCATAACTATCAGAAAAGACCTGTGAGTTTTTTCAGCACACTGTCTTGTTAAAATACAATTTGACCATGAGTTTAATGGATATAACATATATGCATGTCAAATCAGCTTATCACGACGAAATTCTTTTTCGGAAGAAAGCCAAAATTTTGAAAACAACGGGGCCAGAAAATGCGAAGCTGCTGTCACCAGGCGCTTGAAAAAGTTGCTCAAAGAATCGTGTTTTGAGCGCGTTTCGAAAACTGATTATCGGTCAGGCTGGAAACAAAAAATTTATTCGAAAAATATTTCACAGTACTCTGAAGCGTCTTCCCCACTTCATTACTATGGTAAGAACGCTATAAATAAAACCATTGCTTAACAAAACGTTTAAGTGAACCATGAAGCGTTTTCCCGCTTCTGCACTAAGATAAGAATGATTACCTTTTAAAAATGTTTTCGTAACGCCTTCGGCAAATCTCAAACAGGGTATGTTTTATGCAGTCTGGAGTATTGGCCTGAGTGTTAACAGCCATCAAGTTCGACAACGCTAGAAATATATATCATTTTAGAGACCTTAAGCAATCAAAATGTTTTTATGATGAAAAAAATATCGTGTAAATTAATTTACTCGGTCGTTGTGTGAAACGGAAAAAGTTTAATGATTTGAGTCAGTGTTTTCTAAATTTATCATAATTTATCATAAGGCAAAAAAAGACGTCGCGATCAATAAACAGTCGAACGTATCGTAAGAATTGCTTAGCTTAAATCCCACACGTGAGGTACACCTTTAATTCACGTAAATCAGTAAAGAATGACCAGTTCACATTTCCAATCAATATTGGAGCAAGCCGTCAAGTGCTGCTCCATGCATCACTAATTCATCCTCCGTGTCCGTCGTAACTCTCAGCTCGCTGAGGTCGTAAATCGAATCGTTCCATTCGCAAGAGGCGTACGTTTGGTGCAGGTGAGAGCACAGCCTGCAGGAGAAGGTGTGATTTTAAAGCACCTTTTGACAGGATATTATAGAGTAGAGCCGGGGTGGTGCGCACCAGGTACCGTACAGCGACAGCACCGCAGCCCGGGTGTCAGCAGCAGCATTTGGCAAGCGTTCCATCGCGTCCAGAACTGCCATTAGAGACATCCACCGTCAGGACTCGATCCGGCTGCTAGACGTACGGTCTTGTCAAAGACAGCGTGAAACGTTTTTGAACTCGTCACTGTTTTTGGCGCTATGCTTGAGTGTTGATGTAAATCCTTCAATTGGCGCTGATAAAGGCCGATGGCATCGTTGATGCAGTGATGTGTGCCGCCGTACATCACTTCCAAGCCATAATCGTCGCCCATCGTCCGACAAGAGCCCCCCAATTAGGGCGCGAGTGCAAACTTGCCGAAAACCGTATACTGGGCGCGGGGCTCCGACGGTCGAGCATTTGGGGCGGTGTGAGAAAGAATTATTCTGCGTGTGGGAGAAAATTCGCGCACGTACATAAGTGTCGGAGTGAACGAGGCTATTGGTCTGAGTAGTTTGTATATCTCTGTGTGGAAATGAGCCTCTCTACGCTTCATGGCTTGCGTAGAATTAAAAAATTACATTTTGTAAATGCTTGTGCACGAGAGAACTTCACGTGTGGCAAAGGACCAGTTCTCATTAGCCTGTGATAAAGTCTTCAGGCTATGACTGGTCATGTAAAAGCGCATAAAGTATGCCGTGGATAATTAGTTTTACCTATTTGCATGGGATTAGTGTTGAATATTTGTCGACTTTAAAGTATCATCAAATTAGTGTCTGAGAGCAAAATATCTGAGAGTATAAAGTTTATGTTGCGTGTCTTAATATTTAACAGCGTATACATGTATGCACGTGAGTTGTAGATATTTATAGCATTGAGATCTAAGAATGAGCAAACCTGTTGTCCGTAAGATAACACGTGATGATGTATGTAAAAACACTCAAGCATTTTACTGGAATTGGAGGCGTTCAAGTGCAGAATGGTTGACTTGCCTGATATTTACATTATTTAGGTATTAGAAATTGTTCATTTTGGTTGTCATACAATCGGTGTTGTTTGTTTTTCAATTGAAATCCTAGCCTTCATATAGCTGTGAAATAATTTATCAGTATTTATCAACCATTATTTCCGAATATTGGTTATTTCAGAATTCGTTTACAAGAACATTCATTTCCGAAGCAAACGAAGAAGAACACTTTCTTCTTCTGTTAAAAATCTAGTATTCAAATCATTGAACAACATTTTAGGTCAAATTATAAAAACTTCTTTTCAGTTTAATATCGAGTTTAGTACAATTTATTCCGTTGTGTGCCTTAATTAATACCACTGAATTCTTTAACTGACTTTCACTTCATTGATCAAATAAATTTGAAGCTAAATATCATGCAAAACCTACTCAAAATAACTCGAAAATATGTTTATATTGCTTACTTTTTCGGTATCTAGTAAAATGTGTTTCGGGTGTGCGACTTACTTTCTTCGCTGCAACTGCATACTTCACATAATAATCTCTACATTTTTTTGCCATACAAAGGTAGCAGTTCATTTTACATCAATATCAGATACATGAAATGTAATAAATGGTCAGGCATTTGCACAAGCATGCATTTGATTTCTCTGCAAATGTAAACCCGTGGATAGAGAGAGGAGCATTTCTTCTGAAAATGTTTCTTCCTCAACTCCTTGAAATGCAGCTAATGAATATCAGACCCACGGAGAATGAAGCGCGTTTCAATGCCAGTTTTGCACCTTTCAAGCGACGACTTGGTGTCCCTGTTTTTGCAGCCGTTACTTCTCTGTAGTATCTTAAAAAATGAACTCATACTAAACTATTGATAGTGTAACTTGGCTCATTTAAGAAAATGATTCTCAAAATAAGACATTGTGAAAAATTTTCATTTAACCAGGGATAGTATACGATCTCTTCTCAGACGCTTGAATTGAACTGTTTAGGAAATGAGTCAAAAAAATACTTGACAGCATGAGTGAAAACACGCCTTAATTTAATTATTTTACTCATTATTGCAATTTTTAGGAAGGGAATAACCTGGGTGAAATTGCTGGATGCCACGAAGAATGAAGTAACGAATAGTTCATATAAGGAAAATTTTCATTCCCTTTTCTGAATTTTTTTCCTGACTTCTTTTGCTTAACTCTCAATTTAGGACCGTAAGTGGGCTATTTAAAGAATTTAAAACTCAAAATTTAATTACCCCCTGCTGTTAAGACTTCCCTGTCTTAAGTTCGTTGGGAGGATTCTAGCCTCAGTAAGGATAATAAATTGCAAAAAACACGAAAATTAAATATTAAAGCAATTTGGTCTTACAGAATAGTTACTTCATAGTTGCCAATTGAACACGCAAAGTTAGACTTATTAGGTCTATGGAATGAAATTAAAGAAACGTTAAGAGTTAACAAACAAACAATTGACACGATATTGGGTGATTTGGGCTGGGATAAACAGGTAGGGTAAGGAGGAGTCGTACGAGTGTATCGATACCTAGAACAAAAAAAAAGAAATACATTTACAACTCGAACGCTAACTCTCGCACTGAACACTATATCACTACAAATTAAACTTCAAAACTTACTTCATACACTGATCATTGTATTAATGCAAATTAAACTAGAAACGCCAAAATAAATGAATAATCACACATAGCAATGCTTACCAGAATACCAGCAGCATGGAAGTCACAGGCACAAAGGGAGAAATAGCGTGAACGTCACACGCCGCTTGGCTACGAACTAAGGTGACACAGACAGAGGGATCCTAACACCTGCCATAACTAAACTTGATGCAGCCAAATCATAACACCTGCCATAACTAAATGGATTTAATTTAAAGTAAATCTCTACTCAATTAAAAGTGTTTTTGCATCCATTCTTGATGTTGGAATCACTGAGTTGTACTAAGAGTTTAGATATAAGGTCTGTAAGACTGAGCATCATTGATTTTGATGAGGATTTCCACGTAGTAACTTTGAATAAAATATCAGTGCGTTTGAGTTAATTTATAATTACAGGCTTTGATATCAATGGATTGTCTACCTGGGGAGAATAAGGTATGTTCTTCGGCATTATTTGCAGGTCACACATGTGCAGAAAAAATCGCAGAGTTATTTCCCCTATTTTTAGTGTCGCAATCTCGCCCAGTAATACCGTTCAGTTTATGACATTTCGAAATAATTCATCCGTGATTTTTAAGTAATTACTCGAAATGTCAAGTTCAAAATCGAGTTAGCCATAGTGAACGAAAATATCACAATGTTGTCACTGAGGTGACTTATTTTCATTAACTGGAAGTAAGATCATATTCAACAAATAATGATTACCTGAAATGATCGACGTCTCGATTTCTACCAAATATATTTGGTTTTGATGTTCGATTTGAGGCAGAGGAATTTTTTTACTGACGTCTCAGCTCTGTAAATTGTTGATATATTACCCACTTCAAACAGTATTGATTTTAATCGAGTTCAAAGCTAATAACTTCAAAAGACTTGTGTTCATACAGAAGCATAATTTAAGTTTAAAAAGAAGTGTCTGAGATTGTAAATTATGGTGTAATTATTGCTATTAATCGTGCAAGAAAAATCATTACTTAAAAAAGAACGAGATAAATAAAATTCAAAATTAAAGTAAACAGTTGTATTCAGCATTATGGTTTCCATGTATTTTATGCATGCATGTCTTGGAAAAGAAATTTGATTGAAAAATTGTGTGGTGCTACGATTTAGAATTAGTTATAAAAGGTTGGTATTTTTTAACGGAGACAAAAAGAACGAGTGAAAAAGGCTCTAACTAGTTATACGAAAGATGGTCGAAATTCCGCACGAACGACAAGCCTGTCATGAAATTCTATTTTCTGACTCCTGTATTTGTCATACATGCGACTGAATTTTCTGTGAACAGACACGTGGCCAGACAAATTATCTACTGTAGCATCTAGGTCATTCAAAATTGACTTTGCTTTTAAACTGATATGCTCAATGAAAATATTGGTTTATGGATCTTGTCTCTGCAGGGTTTTGAGTGCATGAAAGACGTGACGCGGCTTATTACTTGAACGTCTCATTGAACAACATCATTACAGTTAGTGCCAGGTGGTGTTCCAGAAAGTAATTATTGAACTTAAATTTAGAAGATGTATCTTGAGAGTATAAATATTTCTATAACTTCGAGATTTCACGAGAAAGTTTGTATCACTGATATAACAGAATGATTTGAAAGGTCATTTCTGCCTTTTAAATTATTGACATGTTCAGGGTCCGGCTTCAGGTTTTGTAGCCGATTCCAAGTATAGCTTGTGTGTATACGCCTCATTGAATTTCAGTTACGTAACATCATAAACGCAACAATTAAAATGCAATTCCTAATTTTAATATCGGCCGCAATTGTAATTATCGAGGCTCTATTCATAGGGAAATCTATGTTAAAAATATGTATTAAACAGAAGAATAAGTCTCAAAATGTTCACATTTGCTCAATGTGGTGGCACATGATATGGTAATATGATGTATAGCGGAAATTGTTCTCATCGTTTAGAGGCAAGAATCACACTCATACATCCACTGGGTACGATCATATTACTTCTGCGGTTTTACTCACGAAATGAGCCTACAAAGGGGAAATTACTCTACTTAAGTCAATGTTTGCACTATGACCAGTCAAGACAATGATTGCACTATACGACCGATAAAGTCAGTTTTTGCTACCCGACTAATCAAGTCAGTGCTTCCACTATGAACGATGAAGTCAATTCTTGCACAAGCTGATCAAGTCAATATTCGCGCTGCATCTGATCTTCTTTAAAAAATGGCTTTAAAATTTGAGAATCACGTGGGATGTCCAAGCAGAAAAAGATAACAGCGAATGCTTGCGTGAAGTTTCTAATAAAAATCAGCATAGCAATGTCGATCAAGCTCCTGTTGCTATTCATGCATGATGACGCTCCATCACACCCTAACACAAATGATCAAGAGCGCCAGAATGAAGAAGGATTAAAAAATTGTCGATGTATTCACTGGGTTGAATGATTACCAGGTATAAGGGTAAATTTTTAAGGGAAAATTTTGGGAAAAATTTTTGAGTTCTAATAGGAACTGTGGTTTCCTGGAAATGATGAAATAAGCGTAATATTTTGGGGAGAAGTGTGTATTTCCTCAGCTTCTAGTCTTATTTTGTGAATTCCAGTGTATGAAATATTTGTGATATTATAACTGCTTATTAATAAATACAATTTTCAGCTTGATATCTTCCATAGGAATTGTACATTTTTCCCCAAAACTGCGTTGCACAAACAATAACTTTAGAGAGTGCAGCCAAACCTCCGAAACGTATCAGCTTACTCCTTCACTTCTACGAGTTGATGTTAACTTGTAGCATCCTACTCAACAAAAGTTGTTTGTGCATGTCAAAAATGTTTTTTTTTTGCATTTCAGTGCGGCTAATTTCCAAATATATCATTCATGTCAGCCAGACAATTCCGGAAATGTCATTCACTTCAATGGAGGGGAGCGTGTGGAGAAATGATCTGAATATGAGTAATTATTAAATTTCGGTCATATGTAAAAAACAATTTTGAATCAATTCAATGATCAAGAGTTCTCATTTTAAAATGAACACGACACTTAACGTAACATTTTCCCCACTTATCTGATAAAAAAACTGTGAGAAAACATCATTGTAGCATAATTGAGATTCTGTACAACAGTTAATCAAAACTTTGCTTTTCGAATTCGATTAGAAATGAGCAACAACGGAGAGATGATCTCTCTCCACAAATTTGCATGTACTATTGTGCGGCCAGTCGAATGCTGATGGTGAAAATCATCCGCAAGGAAATTAATAGTAAACCCAATCTGCTATGGAAGGGTTAGACAGAGCTTGGGTTTCTCACCACGCAGACGGAAGAAGGGTCATATTTACGATCCTGAGGAATGCTGGCATTGATTTAACATCCATCCCACGAGGGACAACATTCGACAATATGCTCACGCTGGGCGGCAGCAACGATACGCCAATCGTAAGGTAAATCTCAGGGCTGGAAATAAAGCATTATCAACAAAATTCGAAAATATGCTCACGGTTGGGCGGTAGCCACGATACGCCAATCGTAAGGTAAATTCCAGGGCTGGAAATGATACATTATCAAAAAAATTCGAAAATATGCTCACGTTGGGCGGTAGCCACGATACGCCAATCGTAAGGTAAATCCCAGGACTGGAAATAAAGCATTATCAACAAAATTCGAAAATATGCTCACGGTTGGGCGGTAGCCACGATACGCCAACCGTAAGGTAAATTCCAGGGCTGGAAATGAAGCATTATCAACTCACAGACAAAGCTGGGGCTGGCAATTCTACCCGCGACTGGAAAGCGCGCTGATAGGCTGATAGGAGGCAGGCAGCCACTAGCGCAGTTAGCTCTCTAGAGGATGACTCAGCACTTTCTGTGGCCATTAGTATGCATTAGTTTGGGGAGTGGTTAAACTCTCGAGTGATTGGGAGGAGCACTTGGGGAGTGCAGGGATTGTGGGTGTTCAAAAACATAATTTCGCTTCATTTCCTATCATTGGGAACGAGTTCAGTCATTCACAGACACTTTAGAAGGATTTAAAAGAAAGGGATAAGTGCTTTCCAGAAGGTGAAAAATGAGAACTCAACTGATTGTTTTTTTTGAGGCAGCAAGTCTACGTGGTGGTAAAGTTGAATGCGATTTGTTTTTTGACTGTTAATGGTTACGAAATTTGAGAGTCAACTCTCAATTAACATGACATGAATGTACATTTGTATGGACCATTTCATGAGGAATTTCCATTCCTCCCATCATTACTTTGGTGATAAAAGTACAGCTGGTTCTCACGGGCGTCTGCGAACATTATAGGTAATTTTTGTCAATAATTACAAACTTTTCAAGAAATATCTCTTAGTCAGTCAGCCATGGTTTGCAAACCAGCAGCGTTAATAAAAATGCCTGATTTTTCGACTGGGAAATAATTTTATAGTATTCAGTTTAAACCAACTCGTACGAATCCCAACAGGGGTAATTCGGAATAACGCATCCCACCGAATGGTATCGATAACGTCCCGTCGGCCGCAGGATATTGTAAAAGTTGAACTCGGTAAAAGTTCCCAGCTGAATTTCACAGCTTTGCTGCCTAGTTCTATAAAACACGTGAAAGTTTACGCAAAAAATACGAGAGCCGAACGAAACAAATAGGTATAACTGACATTGCAATTTATAGAACCCGTGAGTTTGAATTTAGGACCCATGAGTTTGATAAATTCAACTGAAGGTTAAGGCCATCTCTGATGAGACACAGTGAGGACCGGCTGAGTTGTCATCGCCGCAAGTCAGGCGGCAAATTAAAGGAGAAAAACTGAAGATGAAGGAACTGCATGCCCGGCAACTGATGAAATCGTCCCACAACCAACGGGTGTTCCTTGAGGTACAGGTGAATCTCCTTCCTCAAATTATTAACTAATGAAGGACTTCTAGCGTTCTTGCCCTACGCCCACTATGTCTATCCAATACAAAACACTAAACACAGGCCCGAACATTTAAAAATGTACGTGATACGATAAATATCTTACTTTTGGTAGTGTGTAGTAAAACTACTGAGTGAGTGACTTGTCCACGGAGTGCGGTTGAACAATGTATTCTCGTGCTGGGGAGATGGAAAATGAAGCAAAGTGGAAAAATATTTGATTTTTGTGGCTCATGACGATTGCAAGGTCTCTGGAAAAGTAAAGCAAAGCAAATACTCAGTTTTTCGTCTGAAGTGTACTCTTTTATTATTCTACATTATAGAAGGATCATTATATGTCATGCCCAACATATACCATGTCTACCCTATACCATGTCCATCATATGCCATTCCTCTCCTTATACCATGTCTATCTGATGCTATGTTTACTATATGCCCCGCCCATCACATACCATGTGCACCATATATCATTACTTTCCTTATGCCATGTCTATCTGATACTTTGTTTACTATATGCCCCGCCCATCACATACCATGTTCACCATATGTAATTCCTCTCCATATGTCATATACCATATGTCTATTTGATACTATGTCTACTATATGCCCCGCCCATCACATACCATGTGCACCATATATCATCACTTTCCTTATGCCTTGTCTATCTGATACTGTGTATACTACATGCCCCGCCCATCACATACCATGTTCACCATATGCAATTCCTCTCCATTCACATGTCCCCCATACACCATGCCCAAAATATACCGTGCCCACCTGACGTGGCAGCGGAGGGCACGGTCGAGCAGGTTAGGCACCATCCAAAAAGACCCAAAAATCACCGCCCGGAAACCCGCGATCGAAACCGTGGCTTCGAATAGCTCCGAAACCTGCGCACCAGTGACGGTTATCGCGTCAAATTATGGCGCACGCTTGCGATTTGTCGGCGATACGCAGATAATTTTCGCATCTCGAACGATATTTATGAGGCGAGGGTGTTGATTTTAAAGGATACCGTGTTGAAAGAAGGGTCCCAAGCGAGAGCCTGCTTGCTCTAAGTGACAAGACGAGGAACACGGGCCTCTTAGCTATGATTTGCGGGGCGAATCTGACGGAAAAACACGCTCGAGTTTAGGAACTGGTTTATGAGCTGAATTTAAAGAAAACAAACCCGATCTCCCATTGCAATTACCTGTGCATGTAGAATGAATTGACCAGCACGTTTGGTGGGTGAATGTTGGTAAAGGGGGTGAATTTTGCTGCTGCGACAGATGAAAATTTATTTCATTGAGAAGGGCTTTGGTTTAAGGGAGGAAGTTTGAAAGAACTCAGAAACACTTGTGAGAATGATATTTTTGGCGAGGGAAATGAATTCGGAAATGAAAATGATGTAATGTATTCGTGAATCCAACCAAAAAATTTTAATGCAAACCGTTCCCCTCGGTAGTTGCCTCATTTATAAATGACGAGAGGAATATTCGATGGACAGGTGCTTGTTTATACTTAAAAGTGCGTGCTATTCATTTCATGTTGTTAACTAGATTGAGCTTAGAAATTAATCAGCTAAACCACTTCACTGAAAAATTTTCGAAGTATTCACAGTCTTTTGTTGACTGAATATATATTTTCAAGGCTCCAAACGACTACAAAGGCGTCAGGTAATATTTTTGGGGTATTTTTACAAATCGTGACTGGAGAAAAGGAACTACAGATGGAAGGTTGAAAACGCGTTTTTACAGTTTTTATCGCGAATTTAGAAGGCCAACGGCATCACCTCGCTTAACATTCTTTTTTATTTAGTCAGACAAACGTTTCACGCGTGTATGACTGCACCATGAATATTATTCATTTTAACTGGCGCTGGAAATATTCTAGTGAACGAAATATTTACCGAAATAGATAATTAAATTTATGACTTAACTGTAAACCAGCTGTCATTCAGCGAAAATTTTTTAGGTGTGTTCATCTATAGCCCATTGGAATTTCACGCATAATAAAGTGACATTTCCTAAAAAAAACAAGGTTTAAGATATACAATGTTTAGGGTGTGCAGAAGTGAACGTAAAAGTTTGTGTATATCACGAATTAAATGAACGATATTGATCGTTTTGTCAACCTTAACACAAACTGATGTATTTTTTTATTATGTGTAGCTCGACGGAGGACATTATAAATGTTGTATAAATGATAATGTAAGCAATTATCATCTCAATATGATAAAAAGAAAACGCTACCTAGAAGGGAATCACTAGCGTAGATTTATAGAGAGCAGTTGGCAGTCAGTTTTTTATAAGTAGTTTCTAAAAAGCGTCCAAAATGATTATAAAAACCTACTTTTAATTACAGTAAAGATCAAGCTTTGATTTATGGCTTTTTAATAACTTTCCATCCACCGTTTTTGAAGAAAGACTAAACTACTGTCAACGTATTAAATTCGAGAACACTTTGCGCGACAACACCTCCAAAGAAACACTGCCGTACAGAACCTGCCGCTCAGAAGGGTTAGCTGACTGTAATGCCTCGAGATTTAACCTATTAAATTGTAAAGAAATGATCACTGAACCAATCATTCTGGTAATAATCTTGAATCATAACTGGGTGTTATGTGTAACTTGTTCTTTCGTCAATCATTCCAGTTTCCGACAAGCACGACTTGCCTTGAAATAACATGGCTTGAATTTGCACATAAATTAGAAATTCTTGACAATTAAATAACATTATATCGTTCAAACGACAGTATTCAGAGTAAAATTTCTTAAATTTGTGGTATAGCTGAATTTAAATAAACATTACAAAATGTTGCTCTGCTGTTCATGACCTGCACAATATATCATCACTTCTGTGGATAATGTCGAACGGCAGCGCTAATGCTACACAAACGAAGGTTACACGTATTATGAGTCGTATTTGATTGATATCAAAGGAATATTATTTTCTACGTTTGCATTATTCATGAAAAATGAGTCCAGATTTTATGAAAAATTTATTCATTGCACTGGATAATAATTGAGTTCATTGGTCACTCATGGTTGGTTATGTGCATATACAAAAGAATTATTCCACCGATCAGAAATTAGTTTCATCGCATGCACAGTGTGGCGCAGTTCTATTTAAAGTTTGGGATATACTTCCTCGCGTTTACTAATTTTGTACTGTAAAGCACTTGAAAATAATGAGGAGTAAGTGGCTACGTTTGGATATCAACAAAATCGCTTTGTTGATATCCAAACGTAGCCACGTACTCCTCATTATTTTCAATTAGCGTTGTACATTTTTTATACCTCATACATTTTTTTCACAGCGTGAACAACGCCTGAGGAACACATTTTCACTATAATTGGTGACTCAATTGTTTCCGTGCTCGCCTGGATAGACTATTACAAAGTTAAAACGTAGAAATCAAAATTTAAAACTACTAATATATTACAGTGCAAAACATCGCAGGTTGGCATGCTGAATGCGTTGTCCAGGCGAAGCGTAAGCACAAAAATAAACACGAGCTCGTTTGGTGAGAGAGGCGCGCTTATCCAGGATACGCGTGCGGGTTGATGACATTACGATCATCAGATACTAAACTGGGGGAAATTAGAGTCTTGGAGAAGGTCCTTCCCTATTCCAATGATATACGACCGAGCTTTAGAGACGAGGTGGGCGAGAAAAGCATCGAAAAATACAAATGTGCAAGATTCAAATGGTGGAATGTAGTAAGAAAAATCGAAACGGAAACACGAATGGGTTATAGTTTGGTTTGAAATACACTGACCATGCTAGTTAATATGCATTTGTGTTCTCAAAAACTCGGAGAAATCAAACTGATCATATGCAAGTGAACGTGAAAAACAGGAATGGCCATAAAGATTAGCAAGATATGAAAAATACATGAATGGACAATTCAAATGAGCCTTGCATAAAGCTATCGAAACAAAGAGCACGAAAGTGTGATTCTCAAATGGAGATTAGGAATATGGAAAATGTTTGCGTATTTGGGATTCAGAAAGTAAAATGTCATAATATTAGAATTGACGATACAGGTGAACAAATAAAATAGAATTTATGGAAAAGAATGAGACGCTGAAATGAAAAATTAATTTATAAGATTGGCTTCTGTCGCGTGAAACATTTAAAGTTTGTATGACAATTATTGATGCATGTCTTTAAAAATATGGTAAAAAACATGTTTAGCTACTAACATTGAATGCTATTTTATTCATGAGTAATTCATCCCTGAATAGCTCCAAAAGATTAGGAGTTATATAAAACATTTTTGTTAAGAATTTGACAATTCATGATTATCTCATATTTTTTACACGTTTTGATATCAAATAAAAAATAAACCTCAACAACATGAACACATTCGGTTAAAATTTGTAGAAATATATGTTACAGTATTCTCTTGGACACCGATCTTAAAAAAATATTTGCTATCTTTCCAGATTTTTTCGTAACTAAAAATTTAACTTGAATGAACGAACCCCCTTCATAACTTAACTTTTTCAGTTATGTCTTCCCACGGTTTTTCATGCACTGATGTTCGTGGTTAAGACCAACTACCCTAAAGGCTTCCAAAATTTACACCCAAAGGTGACGTTTTTTGAAGCCCCGCATGAACACGTTTCTCCTCGTGAAATTCTGTCGAAATTTCAAGCCAAATTCGACGAAGTCACGATCCCGATCACGATTGAGCGATAGATCTTGCCAATAGTCTGAGCGTAACGCATGTTGCCTGAGAGGTGAGGTCTTCCTTGTATATCATTACCATCATCTAGCACGGCCTTCAATAGCCCGCAACTCCAGTACATAGATTCCCAATTCACGACGTACTTCATGAGTTTTCATGAAGCTTCCATTATTTGGTTCGTTTGTCCAACCAAATGAGGTCTTAAAGAATATGCATTCCGAACTTCCTTTATGTCGCTTAAATACACAAAATTGATTCAATTGCTGATTCAATTTCAATGATTGTTAGACACATCAACGTCATTTTGCGAAGTTGGTGACACTGAAATTCGTTTTTCTAGTAGTATGCACTACACCTGAAAAGAGCTGGAATGTTATGCGATGCTAGCGTCATTTACGAGCCAGCGTGACTCCACCTAGCATGGCCGTGCTCACAAAATGCTGTCAGAGCACTGGTGGCCAAATCGGGCTAAAAACAAGGTAACAATACGTGCAGGGCGCATAAGACGATCAATCACGTTGCTTGAATACATTGTTGAAGTGTAGAAACTCAGCGCCACATAATCGAAGAAATAGTCAATGATTCAGATAATTTTTGAATGTGCTATGATTCGCTTTGTCGAACGTATGTTTTGTATTTTGAGTGTTGAAAAGCTCCTACCTTAAAAGTTAAAGCTTTCAACATTCGCTCTTACGTTAAAATTCAATCACCATTCTTGGCAGTAGGCGTTTAAATTTGTCTACTTTCATTCCTTATTCATGGCCTTCCTTGAATTACTCTTGTTCCGAACGCGAGTCAAATTTGTCCAAGTTCACGCCGTGGGTTTTTGTCAAGCAAACAAAGAGTGATAAAGCTATGAGGGGCAACCCGAAATCTAGCGCGATGTTTCAACAGCCCGTCTTCAGTAATGGTGGGTCTGCCCAGCTAGATGATTATCGCCTACATCGCATCTAGGGGGAGACGGATGGGTCGGGGACTGGGGAGAGATGGAGAAAGCTGGAGGTAGGGGGGGGGATGAGGGAAGGTTCAACTAAGCAGATCTCACAGGAAGGGGAACGTGGGTAAGTTAGTTCCATGATAGGTGTGTTGTTTAACTATCGTGAGGTGAAGCTCAATGAAGAAAAGAATACATCGTATCAGACCTATATTTTTTAGAGGTAAAGTAATAAGTGCTAGGCTGGTGCGGCCAGTAAATGAGATGTTTCAGTGAATGTATGTAAATTTACAGCCATGATGACTGGAGGTTAGCTTATGGTAATACGAGGCTTCGGAAACTGTTACAGGTAAAACAAGTGCAAATGAACTTAGAACAGAGATATAAATGTAAGGGGCGATTGAAAACTTATAAACCTGGTGATAAACAAATGGGGATATTTTGCACAAACCGGAGTTAATATCGAAATCAAAAGTACAGCTTGATAAGCTTGACAAAAAAAATCTATGCAGAAATTTTCAAGCTGAAATTGATAGACAGGAAAACTGAGTACCATGCACAGATAATTAATTACATGTAACAATTTAGGGGTGAAAATATTGGACCGAAATCAAAACAAAGTGATGCACGCAAACATGATTTTGAAATAAATGTTAATAAATCTCCCGTCAAGTTGCTAGAATTTTAGCGTATGACAATTGAGGTTAATATCAGCTAATGTAAAGTTTAGTTGACCGCACGCTAAGTAAATCAAATGTTAGAATTCATGCGTCCAGGCAATTATTTGTAAATCGGGAGACATTATAAGTGTACAGAAGACATATTAACATATACATTTAGAGGCGAAGATATTCAGCTCAGTGCTGAGGTGCACTTTTATCAGAAACCGATCATAAGATGAGAAAGCATTTAAAGAAATCAAATTACGCCGTTATACAAACATAGAGAAGTTTTATCAAAACGTGTACCGAAAAAACTTCATGACTCTTCACGGAAACAAGTTTCATAATTATGAGCGCAATACGTGATTCTAAAAACAATGTGGAGAAATGTTTAATGAATAATGGGAAAACGGAAGGAAACTGAATAAATTAATCATAAATAAATAATGAAAAATTGGATGGAAAATATGTGAGCATTTACGCTTCATGTTGTTGTGTTCGAGTCTTCAACGAGAAAGTCTTCAATGCAAGCAATTCAACGCAAGGAGTTCTGATTGTCATATCCGATTGGCATCAACATTGATAACTGAAAGACAGCTAATTCAACTTAATTTCACAGGTTAATATCGCAGAAAATTGCCTCGTTTCCCCATCGCACAGTGCAAATGAAACAATTATTTTTACAATAGCTGTGGGACTCATCATAAAAATTAACTTGATAAGTGAGTGATAGAAAGCGGGCATTCACAAAAACAAATAAAAATCATCGTTGAAAATACGTATGGGCATTGCAGGCACGCATATTCTCGAAATTCATTAAACTTACTTCTTCTATTAAAACTGTGCTCACAGTTTAGAGATGAGGGTGGATTTTTTCTTGAAGGAGTTACCTAACAATTTAGCGAGAGCATCGCACCTCGATAAATTGCTTTAGGTCGCTGAAGGCGCATCTCAACATCGAAGCTGTAAATAAAATTATATCTGCTGCTACAGTTGTTGGACCACGGCGGACGTGGAAATCGGCTCTCATAAGAAAATACGACGGAAAATATCCCAAGAGCTTTTGTGTATACGAGTGCTTCAAGGTATTCCAAGTGCTAGTGTTCCGAGAGCTAGTGTTCCAAGAGCTAGTGATCCGAGAGCTGGTGTTCCAAGAGCTAATGTTCCAAGAGCTAATGTTCTAAGAGCTAGTGTTCCGAGAGCTCGTGTTCCAAGGTGTTCAGTGACCTACAGCATTTGCAGAGACGCAAATTCTAATGAACTGTCAGCTACGTTTTTCGAGTCAGATGCATCACAAAACTGAAACCATCATTTCAACATCAGGTTAATGAAACAGGAAGAGAGAGAAAATACTTTAATAACAAATAACTGATGCCAAATTAAACACAACGAACTTCAATATAATGAAATGATCGATGAATGTAACTATAAATGAACGACATACAATTTTAGTAAGTGTTGAAATTGAGGCAGAGGCAGAGAACTGCTTGTGCATTTGCAGCGTATTCCTTTGTTTTTCTGAGTTTTTAGGCTCTATTTTATTTTTCATTAAATGACTAGATGGAACTTGTTATCTACTTCCCACCCCACTGTAAGAGTAATTAGGTAAGACAAGAAGGTATTGAAAAAGGAATAATAGTCTTACCCAATTACTCGTACGGTGGGGTGGGAAGTGGACAAGTTCCATCAAGTCATAAGTTGAAAAATAAAACAGAGCCGAAAACCCCAGAAATATAGTCATGTGATTTCATCAAGTCATATGATGAAAAATAAAATAGAGCTGAAAAACCCAGAAAAACAAAGGGGTGCTCTGCATAACATTGCACGTAATAAATGAAAATGCTAAAAGTAGATAACACGACAGCTGTGCTTAGCTAATACCAGCGAAACTAAATAAAGTTAAAGACGAGCACACGGCGAGCAAATATTGGTAAAGTAATAAATTGAAGCTCGAGACGAAGATGGGCAGACTTGAGCAAGTAAATCAAGGTAAAGACCATGGAAGAGGTCGCGTTGTCTGCACCCATAACTCTGAGACCGTGATCAAACTGAGTCGCAGATTGTGGAGCTGGAGCGCAGATAGCGTCTTGATGTAGGCCGCCCTCTCGTGGGTGCCCGCGCAGTCCAGCTCGCAAAAACACATCTGATAAGCTGCGATAACTGCACCAAGTGGGGCGCTCAAGTGTGAACCGCGCCGAGCTGTGTGAACCTTCTCCGCTCCCAAGTGGACAGGTGGATTGAAAAGCTCGCTGCAGTCTACATGATTTTGGTAGATTGGTTACGCATGTGAGGTTAATGAAGCTCGGATGTGAAATTGAGTAAGGGAACATGAGGTTAGGTGCATATGGTTGACAAATGAAGATTAGAACCATAAAATGATCATGGTAGATTAAAATACGAGTGGTAGAATTGCTAGACCTTAAGATAGCACGAAGTGTGAGAGAGGTTACGACTGCGGTACGAGATTTCATTATTGAGACGTTCATAATGTAATGCAGCATACGTTGATGTTTCATGTTTGTAGTGTGATTGATGAAATTTCTATTCCAGAACCGTTTGAAATTCACATACTAGAAACTAGGTGAATAACCACTACGTTTTCTATGAGTGGTAATGTTGAGCACTGTTGTTAATCTCACCGCTTAAGTTTCCACATCGATTTCGGGACAAAAAATACGTTGACCGCTAAATTTGAACTATTTGGCAACCTCATATACTAAAAAGAGTATTCTGAAAGGTTTGAGAACCGAAATGAGACGGGATTGTATAAAGTACATAGGCTCTAACTTTGCTCGAAGTCCTATTGTCTTTTGTGATTAAGTTTTGTTAAAAAATTGCAGAAAAGCCTTTACTATTCTCTTTTATTTATTACAGAAAAGCCTTTACTGTGTGAAATTTGTTGTAAAAGATAACAAAAAATGACATCTGTGTGGGTTCACATACATGCTAAGCTACTTTTTTCCTGCCCAAAAATATCGGAATTTTGAGTATTTGAATAATCTTAATTAAATAACCCGGTCTAAATATCATGGCTGTTGAGCATATTCTTTACCCTCCAAAAATGATTTCTGCATTGAACAAACTAGTGCCTTGTAACTTTCTTAGGCGATCTCACGGGCGAATCCATAATATTTTTTTATTTTATGTATTTTTGGACGTGCGATGCCATTTAGCCTGTTATCGATAGATTGCGATCAGAATTGTCATCATGAAAAACGAAGCTACGTAAAACTATACCGTGAGAAAAATTCATATGTATTCTACTGTAGTTAAAGCTAAGGCAATAAAGAACCGGCAATTTTGTGCCACCTGAGCGGTTGTGCGCTTCCTTCAGGCATTTATTATAAAAGCGTCTTCAACAGCACCAAAATTCAGCGTGGAAAAAATAGATTTTTTCAATAAACGCATGATACAAATTTTTCCATTCCAGTATTTTTTTTAAATGTTTTGCCAGTTGTGTAAATATTTCTAATGTTGAGAATATTATGGCCAATGTAACTTATTTAACATTTTGATTTTTGGAGTTGGAGATTTTCGAGAGGGCAATACAAACTAAAGTGATAGGTAGAAAGTATAACTAATCACTGTGACAACCTGCAGGTAAGTTCCTATGTGCATGGACCCTGTGTACCATTTTTCTATCCCCCAAAATGACAGAACTTCTTTCGTGAATTGAACGATTCATCTACCACATATCACTGACCCGCACGTGAATTTACGGCATTAACTTCTTAAATACACTGAATAAAAATCGGGTATGAGACAGAGAGGAGACAAAGTTGTAGGAATTTCTTCTCTCATCTTGACAGTATTTTGAGTGAACTGATAAGTCCCGCGTAGGTTTTTGATATTTTCAGAAACAACCATGCAGGAGTGTAAATATGGGCGATAAGGTTTTACGACGCAAATCAGATGTCCTCCGTGCTATTTCTTCACAAATTTGGTTGTATTTCCTTGTATATATAGCTTTTGAGTAACACTTTTACCACTAATTCATTCATTTTTGCTTAAGAAACCGTTATCCTTCAAAATGCTACCATTATTCCCTAAAAAAATTCAAACCCACATTCTATAAAAAGACATCTTATACCGAACAATGGACACGCACGAGGCCTGCAGGTGGCGCCGCCTTGCTGCTCTAGTAAATAAAACGAAACACTCATAAAACAAAAACACTTAAAAGTGAATTCAAGCAACAAGATGAAAGCACTTTTTGAAGCATTGGATTTTGTAAACAAATAATGATATAAGATTCATGGCTGTGCCGCACCGAGTGTTTTCATTCAACGACTCAGTGATCTACCGCTGCCATCAATCACGCTATCGCTCCCCAGATATTTTATTGAGCTCAAGCACGATAGTCATAAGTCACGTACAGTTATAAGTCACTGATGGCTCCGATGCATTAACAGTTGAATATTAAAAACGACATTGGGAAAGTGACCAAAATGATTCATTGCACATTCGTGGATGTCGGGGAAATTCGTGAACACCCGATTTTCTCAATTTGTTCATCAAATTAATCTGCGAGGGAAAATTGCTTCACGGATGATAGTTTCACGACGTGAAGGAATTCAAATTTTTATTTTAGCAGCGGGTGTACCTTGTTGAGCGTTCAAGAATGTAATGTGGTTGTAAGTAGTAAATAGACACGGAGTTTCAATGCTTATGTATTGATGTTGAAATAACGATTAAGTTTTATGTCCGTCTGAAAAACCTTTTAAATCAGGTTTGAGTGATAAAACTTGTCTTACATTCTTTTAACGCATTAGGGAAAGAATAATAATTAGAAGACGTTGCTTCGCACTCACGATGGTGTAAAAGTTGTACGATGAAGTTTCTTCGGCCAAATGAGATTTGAAATTACATAAAATCCTCATTGAGGAAAACTGATTTCTGTAAATGTACATTTATTTTGCTCTGCCTTATTTCACATAAATAGAGCTTTCCACTTTTCTGTATTTACCCTGCAAGTTTATAGGACCAGATCAATGATTTTGGTCTCATATTGCGGACAAATATTTCAGTTTGTATGCCCTCATGTCGAACACACTACGCGCTTGACGCTCACAATCCGTTGAAGAAGTAAGAACGTACGTATTTTCCTTTGCGTTCATATTTCTTCCTCTTAAATGCAATTTCTGAACTTCATATTTTCCCGCTTCATACGACCAGGTTCATTTGCAAATATTTGTTACGGTGCGATGCCTTCAAACCAGAAAATTGTTTATGTCCTTGCATCTGTAACGGGCGATGGTCATCACGGAACTGATTCTTTAGTTCACCTCCCTAGGCCGCGCAGTTGGACATCGCTGTGGTGACACCGCGACTCGATCAGTGTGGCTGAGATGCAGCTGTCAAACCCAAGTTTTCATACAAAGCAGAAATTTTTACTTATTTTGGGAAAAATTACTGCATACTCTTCACTGAAAATGCTGGCTGCATTCGGTATTAGCCGATATTTATAATTTGCCGACTGGAGTGTAACTCTTGGAGGGGTTTGCGGAATCTAATTTGTGCGCGAAACATTTCATTTTAAATGGTAAAAGGTTTGAAAGCGCATGTAGGTTTGTACCCTCATCCTGTGAAACATCCAATTTAGAGATTTTTCATCTTTATTCGATGAAAGAATCTATCACTATGCTTGAACTAAAAGCACAGCGTGTTTTACTCTTACGCGTGCGACATCTTTCATTATTTAAAATACAGTATTATACTCAAATAATTGCTGTTATTATGATACTCGGAAAATGTTTTGGGTGCAACATTGTTATACATTATTTGAGGGGCAGATCACTTACGCACAGAAATTTGCCATTAGAAATGAATAGAAACTCAATACTAAAATTTTTTGGTTCTCCGACTATTCATTACAGGAAAAGATTAATTTTCTAACATGACACTTGTTCTAATTTATTATTGCAACTAATATCACTGTACATTTTTATGATAAATATTTACTCTATTCTCAATAAAATGTTGTTTATGCGAGTTAACTTCAAGTTACGCGAATAAATAGGCGGGTGTACGGATTTTTCATTGCATTTTCTTCTCATGAAATATTCCCACCGTTTTTCATTAATTACTTTTTTCGATCATAATTGCAAGCAGTGAGGAATTTCTTTTCGTGAATATTTAATAATTATAATATTAACGTGTGAACTAAATTTTAAGTTGGTTTCCTACTCAATAGTCTCTTGTTAATCAAGAACAAATTCGTCCCTACAGTCATATCTAACATAATACATTTTCGTACAGTAGATCACAATTCAAGAACTAATTTTCAGCTCAAAGCTCCTCTCCATTGAGCCAATAGCAAATAATTAGATCAAGATTATATAGAAAACAAAGGAAAAGCCATTTACTTGATTTCTTATTATCATTTGCCAATTGAAAATTCAGGAAGGTTTCAGAACATTCCCAGAATGTGGTTGACAAGACCATCGGCAGTTTTTAGGTCGACATAGAATCAGTTTTCGGTCAGCCATATTTGCATATCTGGCAGTTAAAACTGCCTTAACACTACCAAGCAATGCCTAATTTCCTTAGGAATAATTCGGTAACTACTACGTTCCGTGAGTCCATAGAAATTTTTCCGTACTCCTAAGAAACATCTCGAAACTCAATGCCAGCCTTTGCTGAGTTAATATCAGCCTCCATATATCGACCTTTGCGCGCCTTCACACTGGTTATCCGGCTACATATCACCTCTTTAATTCGAAAACATGCCTGTCGATCATGTTTTCTATGAATGAAATTGATATACAGATCGCCAGTTCATTTAAGGGTTACCAAAGACTAAAGTGATAATATACATAGATTGGATCTACCTGTTTCCCTTTTTCTCTCGCGAAAATTGTGGGCAATGCCACTGCGAATTTCCTTTTTTCCAGCACCATCACCTCTGCCAACTTACATAATTAACTAACTCAAGTGATAGGAGTGAAAAGTGGCCTATTAGCTTTTAATTTGTGTCAAAAAATTAACTGTTGGCACTCAGTACAGCTTTTATTTGTTGGAGCAGACATATTGTATTTAAAAAGTAATCAGAATGAAACTGATATTTTTCAAAATTTCATAAATAGCTGTGTTCTAAATCCATTCATTAACATAAGAGTTATTAAGTATTATTTTAAGCCTCATATTTAAAAACCACCCTGTTTGTGAATGATCATCAAAGACATTCGAGAGAACTTCAAAAGTATTGATTTTACTATTGAAATGGCACAAATTGGTTTCTGGCTGTAAAGGCTTGACTATTTATTTCACATTTTTCAGTACTGACTCAGTCACACATTTGATCTTAAACATCCCTGTATGAAGAAGTTAACAATTGATCATGGTAGAATGTACTTACTTTCAACCTTTTGATAAGCAGATGAACCTTTGAATTGGAATTTTTGTCTGGTCATTGCAAGTCAATATCTTAACTTTCTCCATCTGCTGAGCCTTCTGGGGGCTGACTAAACTCGCTAGAAGGCTCTCCTCAACTTCTTATAACCAATCGACCTAGAAACCACTGCCATATACATTACAAAATAGTCCAAAACATAATTCCCTTCCTTAAACGTTCATGTTGAAATTTGAACAGGTGATATGCATGACCCTTTTTAAAGAATAATATGGAATGCTTAACAGAGATTATACAGCCGATAAACAATTCGTATGGGGGTGTCATGAGGTAGTTTAAGGTAGTTTTGGATATTTTTCCATTTATGCACAGGTTTTGGTAAAAATTAACTTAATCTTGTTGCAATTTCAGCTGGAAGTTTTAGTTGCTGCACTTGCTTCTTCATGTATTCTCAGCCTACCACTTGCAAAAGATATAACATTGAAAATGTAATGGATCAGTTTTTATAACACATACTATCTTATGTAATACTTAAAATCATTTCAACTCTTAGTGAACATGCTTTGAATCTAGACGGCACATTATTTAATTCAAAATTACTCTGATAAATACTTATTCGCGATAAACTGGACACTTGAACGCATCACTTTTGCTGAAGGCGTGCGGATTACACCAACAGCCGTTGCCCTCTCGAACATGACTTGTAGACGTTTCGAAATGACGTCACGTCGGTGGTGTTGTTTATCATCCAATTTCTCAGCGCTGGCTTAATTTTCATTTGTTGGACCTGAAAAGCATTAGACTTGTGATCTAACACTTTCATTGCTTTAAAAACATCTGCAAAAATAAATTAAAGATGAATCATAACCAAGGTAAACACATTCGAGGATTGATACTTAAATTTGCCCCGGTGTGATATAGGTGACCTAGGAAGTGACAAAGTTCCTATTTGAATAAGTGAAAGGTCAATGAAATATAGATGTACCCCTTTCAGCGTGTTGAACAGCATCAGTTCAACAATTTCTGTTTTAACTTCACTTACGAAGAACCAACGTTAATTAGGTATTTCTCTCAAATAATAACGGCTAAGTCCTTTTCAAAGTGCAACCTAAAAGTACTGAAATCCCCGGCGTGTGTCGACACTATATGACTGTGCTTTTTAAGATCTTATTATCCAGTTCTGTCACAAAAAAAGTAGTTCCTGAAACAGCTATATTGGCTAATAAATTTTGTGTGTGAAATCAATTTTATTATTAAGAAAATCTTACTGACCATCTTTAACGTCGTCCTGCTTTAGACTTAAACTTGTGTTCTGAATGAACAATTTGACAATTAACCTAGCATTCTCCATTTTCTACCCATATAACTATTGAATTACTGTTGCGTAGGTAAACATGTTTTAACAGCGTGTACGTGACTTTAATATCTAGATACTTATTCCACTTCTCTGAATATCTTAACCATATTTAGCAAAATACCCTAAGTGAACCGCTGCTCAGCTCACAATATGCTCTCTTATTGCAAAGTAGCCTTTTTTCAAGACGCTTTTCAAATGTTCTCTTCCTTCGACAATCGCTAGAGTCAGAATGTTTTCTTGTAATACCACCTCATAAATAAGTTAAGACACCTTTTTCTATTTCTTATAACCACGCCTAAGAAGGATTCGGAATATTTTGTGGTTTATTTTCGCAATGGATTCTAAACCAAAATATGTTACATACTCCTTTAACAACCTGATTGGGGCCCAGATCAAAAGATCTTGCGTGCTCCTATAATAGTCTGATTGTGCCCTAGATGTATAATCAGGATAACGGTGCAAATATGTCATATAACCTCATAATGCTCTAGTTCATGGCACGGCGGCAAATTTTAAGAATTATCAAAAACGCCCAAGATTAGGATGCCATTGCATATACAACATAAACACAAAAAGGCCAAGATCAGTATACCATTGAATATACCACATAGCTTCAGAAAGCTTGAAATGAAGACCATGCACACACCTCATGACCTGACTGAGTGGTAGATAGATCAAACTAACCCACATTCACCCTACATCTTCAATGAACTTAGACGTGCATGCTTCTCTGTTGTATCTCGAGCGCACAATTAACGTTACACGCGCCACAAAGCACGATGGCAAAACATCTCTCTCGAAACTTTTTAGTAAATCCTCGTCGCGTGACCAATACGCTTGCTCTCGAGCACCGCCATGCATAAGAGCTTATCGAGCTGCTTTAGAGCGCTCACTGAAGAAAAGCCTTTATCTAATCTGCGTGTCGAAGTGCCCGAACTACCTTCTGAAGGTGCGGTGTAGGCGCACTGGAGTCACTTAGATCACGAGCTGGATACTCTTCAAATCCACTCCAACACATAAAGAAAGCCTCTTCCACTGCCCCTTGCCCTGCACAATAGACCCACTCCTTTCTATCACAATGAATGAGTATTATGGACGCTGCCCCGCTGGACTTTTGTTGTGAGGTCCGCTCGAATATTTGCTTGTCTTGGGCTCTGGGTGAAGGAGGTGAATATATGATTGTGTTCTCTTCTCGCTGCAACCTCGTAATCTCCAGTGGAATATTTCAAGGCTTGATCTTAAAGTGATTGGGGGATGTGAGTCTTGTTTGTACTTGGTAAAATATTTTGAATTTCCGTGCATTCTCCAACGAAAATTTATTTTAAAATGGTCTCGCAATAGTTGACCGCACATACTCGTGTACAGTAAATTGTAGACAATTATTGTTGCCTTTGTTATTACCCTGTCAAGAATACTTCATTGAATTCTCCACTAATTACTCAAGGGTTTTGCAACTTTTTATCTGTTCTGAAAAGCAGTGTATCCATCAAGTGTAAATGTAGGGTCTTTACCACGAAACGATTCCACCCGATCAATTTTTGTTTGTACATTTCAGGCTTTTTAATAACCGGGAAGCATCGGTATATACAATACCCTTTCACAGTTTCTTGGAATCTTACTCAGTTTGACTTATTTGTTAGAATAAGAAGTCAATATTTGATGACATGTTTAGTCTCCAGCCGCAAACATCTCTCGAATGAGACTACTGTCCAGGGATTCATGCACGAAGCGTTAGAATGGCACACACACATCGGGAAACTGATTGGATAATGTAGCACTCTTGTGAAATTTAATTCCGATCAGTGACTACACTATTGGAGATAAATTCCTACTGGCTCCATTTTTTTGGAAAACTGGCTTTTGCATAGGTGAGCCGAGCGGTGAAACTTGTCTTAAGTTAGACAAGCCTCGACAGTAAGGTTATCCAGTACGCTAAAGAAGTGCAATATGCATCACACAATGACCATTCTAGCGTTCAATTTCATTGTAAATAAAATTACATAGCCTATTTTGAATTCATGCTTACGTGGAAACGATTTAGGGAGTAGCAATCTTTAACGCATATGAAGACAAAACAGCGTAAGTTAGTTCTTTATTTCTGCTTGCAAGTTTAGTGTTGTTCGTCAGGCCGTCGTGCTACCTCGTCCAAAGCTGCATGCGTTCATGCAAAATTTGGCAACACGCAGCACAAAACCACGAGGAAATAACAACATTTTCTTAGGTGATCCACTATTTTTAGAAAGTTACCTCCTCTGAATGGTAAAGGTTATTGGGATTTGCCTTAAACATAAGGCGCCCATCTGCTCTTAGTTTCTCGAAAATCTTCTCCTTTGAATTTTGAATAGGTTCACTTTTGAATTTTTCGCGTGCGCGAGGTCTTTTTATTTGTGTTCATTGATACACATGCTAATCTGCCCAACAGAGTTTTTCGAAGGGAAAACGGTTTTTTTTATACAGGCCTTGCATTGTTTGACCTATTTTTTAGTTCAGTTCTTTATGCGATATTCGTATTGCAACGCTCTTTGAGTCTGGAATCATTTATCAATTAAGCAGTAACAACCTGCTTAGGAGTGATTTTATTCAGAGTAGCACATATGAAGACCCATAGAGCATATGATTCAGCATTGAATAAAAGACGCATCAGTAGCACCTATCAAATGAAAAATCTATTTCTGTGATCTGTATTACAACCATGGTAGTAATCAGAAAGTAAAGATAATGACTGCACGTTTGAAATGGAATGACACAGCTAGGGTAGGAGTCATGCCATTCTTTCTCCCAAAAATGACGTTGTTTGTGAAAATTGAACTCAAAAACTGGCGTTCATTGGCGTAGCGGAAATGTTGTGAGTTTAATTTAAAATTGTTCAAAAATGAATTCAATGAAGACTGTGTATTGAGAGCTGAAAAAAAACGAATTTACTTACTCGCAGGGCCATCAAGATGTTTTCAATACGTGTTCGCACAATTTGCTACCAAAAATTACGTTTACGATTTACTAGGAAACACCGAGACTGAATTGTAATAGAATAGAATAGAATTGAGTAATAGAAGGCTGTAGTGTGTTGAGAACCTCAGGAACCAATTGATTCAATTGGCATAGTTCCAACTGTACCTAGAGGAAAACACAACTGAGTTTTCGCTGGGTTTAACCCACACATGCGACTTAACGTAGAAATGGAATGAGGATTTAGGATTATTTGCCTAACTCTGAATGACCAAGCCGACTCTTCAATAGACTCTTCAATGAACTCATATTTCTCTGAAGTTTGTGGGATATTAATGAAAGTTTTTGCCTTAATTTTAAGGGTTTAAATGGTCTTATATTATTAGGCTTCAGAGTATGAGGGAGTTCTAAGCATTTGGATTAGCTAGGGTTTCCAGATCTGATCCCCATTGAGAATATAAGGGATGAGTTTTTAATGAACATGTGAGCCACCTCGCCTCTTTCTTCAATATCGAACATTTTTGGATGATTTCTTCAACACTGACCAATATTGGAGCTACAAAGAATCTTGCACTCGTCGAGTCAAATCATGGAAAGTCTAAGGTTAATTTGATTCCAGTGTATAAATGGATCATTTAAACACTTTGATATATCTCATCCAAAGAACTTTCATTGAATATGTAGTGAATTGAATTTTACAAGGTGTAATACGTTGTAATACTTTGGAGCATATCGTAATGACAATGAACGTAGATACACGGCTATTTAAATATATACCATGGAGATTGGACAAAACCAATTAAGAAATATATGTAGATGTACATATGTAGGAATCCAATTAATGATAGATTTGGTGCATATTAGCGGGAGTTAAGGAATTCAAGCCTGGCAAGCCGTTAACCAAAAGTCAAGGCTCAAACGCAGTGAACATAATTATTATTGTGACTCACTCTATGCATTGAAAAAATCTTGTTACACTGCGTTCAACGAACGATGAGTAGCTTATGATACAGACTTTTGATGCTCGTACTTGAAGAGGTGCTATAAGCTGTGTGTCATGAATGTTCGCCTAATTACAAACCAGCATGCGTTTGGCAAAATAATTTTCCTTCTTCAGTTTACGGAGAACAAACACTACTCTTAATGTGATGGAAAGCATTCAAGTTTTATTTTGCTATAAAAAAGCTTATAATACTATGTGTTATAGTGAGAGCTGCGTCCGTCCGTCTGAACGTCAGACTGAGAATATCATAAGATCAGGTCCAAAGCTCAGATACGACTTCAATATTCAACGTCTTTCTCCACGTGCACGGGTACACTATGATAGGTGATCTGAAAAGATTTCAGCTGTCCAATTAAGTACAGTTCACACGCATGAATAGTAGTCCTAACTAAATGATGGCGCCGTCATTTCTGTCAGTCCGTATGCATGGGTGCATACTGTATTTCTTAAATTTGTAATACAATTTTGATTTTCACCGCCTGTTATGCCATATAGTATATAAACCCTATATTACTTGGGCTGTACAACTACCACATGTGCAATTCTGATTACATGCTAGCAAATTCCAAGTTTATTTGCAAAAATATTGTATCAATTCCATGTCGTTAATAATAATAGGTAGTAACCATATTGAATCTATTTTTTGTCAATGTAAACATGTTTCTAGCATAGATGCTGAAGGTTATATATTTTCCTGGGTTCAAATGTTCTCTGTCGCTGTGTTAGCCATCTCACTGAAGATATACATTTCGCGTAGTTTTTTGCCTCTTTGTTTCACAAATCTTTAAACAAGAAATAGTTCAATCGCTTTTAGGTAAGTAGAAAATTGATGACTTAGGTTGGGATAAGGTGACTTAAGATTGGGTGAGTTGGGATAAGGTGACTTAAGATTGGGTGAGTTGGGATAAGGTGACTTAAGATTGGGTGAGTTGGGAAAAGTTGAGTTAGGATTGGGTGAGTTGTGATAAGTTGAGTTAGGATTGGGTGAGTTGGGATAAGTTGAGTTAGGATTGGGTGAGTTGGGATAAGGTGACTTAAGATTGGATGAGTTGGGATAAGTTGAGTTAGGATTGGGTGAGTTGGGTTATGATAGTGTGGGATAGGTTGGATTGTATTATATTAGGTTAAAGGTGATTAGTTATCATAGGTTGGATGAGGTCGAATTTGGTCATGGTTTGAAGATTTAAATAGGATGTCTCATGATAAGATGGTTAAATAAGTTGGATTAGGATAGTTTAGGTTAGAATACGTTGGGTAAGCATACAATGGATAGGATAGGATGTGCAACCATAGGCTGGGTTAGGATAGGTTGAGCCAGGATATGTCGGAGTAAGATTATCTGAATTAGGATAGGATGAGCTACGATAGATTTGGTTAGGATCGGTTGGGCTAGGATAGGTTAAGTTAAAATGAGATGAATCAATATAAGCGTGCTGGGGTTAAGCTTTGTTCTGACCAGTTAGAAGAAAACATGGGATGTAAGGTTTTCAAGTTGAAAAATAACCAGGAATTTTCTAGCGTCAAAAATACCTATGTTAACGGTACGTATGTATGCTCTAATAACCATACTGCAGCCGAGGCATAAAGAGGGGCTTCAAAAAATTAAAATTTACAAGGCCGGTGCATTAATTTTACTTTTCAAATCTAAATAAGAGTAGTTAATGAACGCTAATAAATTGACATGAGTTAATTAATTAAACTTTATTTTTCAACAGTACACGATGTTGTCAACTATTTCCATACAGTGTGGTGTAAGAAACTTAACCTACACATCCGTGTTTCAGTGCAAGTTTGTTCATGGGAGGAGGAACGGATCGTAATTTGTTTAATCTGTAAGTTTTCGGTATAACGGAAAACTTTGCATATGTTCAACATCAAACGGCATCTGTTTCTCTTCAAAAGTTTGCTAATTGAATATCAAATTCGGGTTTTATGTCTCTTAATGTCAGGGTATTATGCACCAAAGAAAAAACTGCCTCAGTCTGAGCTCTCTTAACCGCTAATTTCTTCTTAAGTTCAACTGATTATACCAAAATTTAAAAAAAAAATTCTTGTTTCAGCGATGAACTGAGTTGAGAATAAAGCATGATGCAGCTCTCATAGCTTGAAACTTTAGGTTTCAGTTCTTCATTAAATGTTTATCATTATAATACAAGTCAAAAATATAATGATTTAATCTTGCGTCTCAAATTTAAAGGAAGAGGATGAGTAGCTGGTCTTGTACATTGAGAAACTTCAAAAAATAATCCCAGTTGTGAAAAAGTTCTGGAGTTGAAAATTTTCATTCAAATTCTTTTGCCAAGCCTAACATATTATTTTGCTTGAAATTTTATCAGGATGGGCAATAGTCATAGTCATTGGAGTAATTTCATTGATTAAATGTTACACGTGCATGAATATTTTTACAAAAATCATCTATTCACTGCTATATTCATAAAATATTCGAACATGCAATATTTTATTTCATTCAACACTCAGTTCTGATTGAATATACTGTGTATTCATTACCTGGTTGATCGTAGTAATTTATGGGATGAGTATATATGTATCAGTTTTTAAACGTTTGCGGACGACCGTGGAATGAATTCCATTTTGCGTGGACTTTGACTCTGGACTCTCCTGTGCCTTATGGACTTCACATTGAATTAGGATATCTTGCATAATTTAATCCCCATAAAATAGGTTCTTCTGTGGAAGTTAGATTCTTAAATTTACTCAATTTTAACAAAGGACCGATGTGCAACATGCCGCGTGTCCTCAGCGGAATGCGTTGCGGTCGCACTTTCTGCAGGTGCGCGCCAGTTTGCGGACCTGCACCGGCACCGCTGGCGGTACCGAGAAACCACATAGATTGCGCCTTTGCATTCGAGGAAATTTGACTAGATTACCTGAGTCTGCTCCAATCTGAGGGAGTGAGACTGGATCTGGAGCTGGCATCGCCAAGACAAAACCTCGCCCGTACCAGGCCGGGCCAAAATAAGGACCGCTACTCAGGCGCAGATCGCAAGGTTCTGATATGCTTGGGTTTCGATTCTCCACACCGTCTTGGTGGGAGCCACGATGAAGTTCTGTCTAATGGAGGCCCTGGATTAGCACCCATTATGTGATGGGTGCTCGACGAGCTCCTTCCTCCACTTTGTTTGTGCGACTAGTTATTTCGTGGAGGATAAAGTGATATTTTATCTATGGAAGAGGTAGTCCCTGTATAACGCGAAAACTGTTGCATTTCGAGAAAAATTGAACTTCGGTGTCTTACGAGCCCTTCTTTCGGTGTGTCTATTCCGTATCTTCCACCGCATGATTTCTGAGAGGTAATTACTTCATTTTAAAAACTGTATTTTGAAATTTTTGCAAGAAAGTAATAAGAAACAAGTGGCTTTAAAATAGGTGTTCTTTTTCATGCAATGCATGTATGTATTTGGATTGAACGAGACCTGAATAATTTAGAATTTCACCAGCATGTTATTTATTCAAATCATTTATTGAAACCCAAGTGCTTACAACATCAAAGGGCACAATCGAGAACATCAGCTTTTAAAATAAGGAATGCGAGTATGCTTGCTGGAAGACCCAATGACTCAACTATGAAAGTCAAAAGAATGTGCAATTGCTTAAACAAATTAAATCGTTTTCTATGAAAAGTCTGCGAATATCTATAAATTCATGTTGATTTTGTGAATATTTTTCAGAGTTTTGTAGTAATAAAGCCCTTGTTATACAGGGACACGTCATTGGTGCTGAGCGTGCTGGGAGGCAATCATGCCACGTTGTACATTTACATTTTTTACTTATATTTACTTACATATAATTAATTTCACTTACTTATAGAAATGTATGGATGCACATGTCCATGCTTTTATGTACATGTAAAAACATGCGACGCGTACCAAGTTATGACTTTTTTACGATTACATTACATTAAAATCCCTCGATTCTGGCACATCATATTTTCTAAAACTTCATTAGCTATTATTCATTCTAGGCTCTCACGCAGCCTTATTAAAAAACAAATGCATTTATTGCCGGTATCAATTTAAAACTCAACAGATTTTTTAACGGGCCATAATTCTCAACCCGTTGCGGGTTATCAACAGGGTCGATATTACAAAACTTCCGGTCATCAGAGTAACTCTAGGTTATATTTTTTGTGATGTTCTCTCAGATGGTAACCCACAGATGGGTTGGAGCTATATATATTAAAAAATCCGTGATCTGGTAGAGATTTGAATTAGAAGCTAGGCATATTAAAAAATTCGTGATCTAGTAGAGATCTTAATTGGAAGCTAGACATATTAAAAAATTTGTGATCTAGTAGTGATTTGAATTAGAAGAAACTAGACATATTAAAAAATTCGTGATCTAGTTGAGATTTGAATTGGAAGCTAGACGTATTAAAAAATCCGTAATCTACAGTACTTGAGATTTGAATTCCTGTTACTAAGTTCCATACATACATTATGGAACCTGAAAGCCATATTTTTACTGCATTGCTTTGGTGCATTGCATAATTTACTTCTCCTTTCAGTCAAGGCTTGACCAACGCAGTGCATTCAGAGTTCGTACAGCTACACTTGCGCTCTCAGCACTATAACATTCCGATAAAGTTTGTATATGTTCCATTGTTTACAAGCTAAAAATTGGGATGATGTCGTTAAATCTGACTAGCCATTGTTTGATTTAAATATAGGAGCAAGGTTTATTGTGATGTCAGTGACAAACTTGAACTGGCGGAACATGTACTAGAATGAATTTTTCGTTAACATTTTCTGTACAGTCAGTAGTTCGACTGTTATAAATTGCACTGTTATGGTTTATGTGTCGTATTATTGTACAATAAAAATGTCCCACACGTTTCTAATGTTTTTGAGAATAATTACTTTACTATTTGCTTCTCTCCTTCTCTCTTCTCGTGCTTGTTATAATTATTTCTATTCTGTCAGTACTGCACTGCACAAAACTTTCCGTTAGCTAATCCATGTACGTTTTGGTAAAGATTAAATTTTAAAGTTTTGAAACATTTGTATAATAGAATATTCGTTTCTTTCCTACACGCATTTCCGAGACAGCTACCAGCAGATGAAGTGCCACAGCGAGACGTCATGTCTCAAGTCTTTTCCACAGGCAGTATTTACTCTTTTTCAGTCGATAATAATGAAGCATTTCTAACTGAAAACTAGCTCCATTCTATCTCTCTTTTTGTATGGCTATAAATTACTGCATGTATGGTTATTGATTGCTGCATGTGTGGTTTTACCTTTCTGTTGGATGGTAACAATTCTCCGTATGTATGGTTACAACTTTCTGTATGTATGGTTACAACTTTCTGTATGTATGGTTACAACTTTCTGTACGTATGGTTACAACTTTCTGTACGTATGGTTACAACTTTCTGTACGTATGGTTACAACTTTCTGTTTGTTTGATTACAACTTTTTCTACGTGTGGTTATACCTTAAATGGAAGTATGGTTATATATGAGTACGCTCATGTTGGTCACAATTTGCGTGCAACGTCTCATACATGTAATGCTCCTACAGATTTCGAACATCGTTTAACGGGTGGAGATGATGCTGGTAACTTTAGAGACGAATTCAAAATCGTTGAATCATTACTTACCAATCCTGAATCATTACTTACCAATCCTGAATCATTACTTACCAATCCTGAATCGTTACTTACCAATCCTGAATCGTTACTTACCAATCCTGAATCATTACTTACCAATCCTGAATCATTACTTACCAATCCTGAATCATTACTTACCAATCCTGAATCGTTACTTACCAATCCTGAATCATTACTTACCAATCCTGAATCATTACTTACCAATCCTGAATCGTTACTTACCAATCCTGAATCATTACTTACCAATCCTGAATCATTACTTACCAATCCTGAATCGTTACTTACCAATCCTGAATCATTACTTACCAATCCTGAATCATTACTTACCAATCCTGAATCATTACTTACCAATCCTGAATCGTTACTTACCAATCCTGAATCATTACTTACCAATCCTGAATCATTACTTACCAATCCTGAATCATTACTTACCAATCCTGAATCGTTACTTACCAATCCTGAATCATTACTTACCAATCCTGAATCATTACTTACCAATCCTGAATCATTACTTACCAATCCTGAATCATTACTTACCAATCCTGAATCGTTACTTACCAATCCTGAATCGTTACTTACCAATCCTGAATCGTTACTTACCAATCCTGAATCATTACTTACCAATCCTGAATCATTACTTACCAATCCTGAATCATTACTTACCAATCCTGAATCGTTACTTACCAATCCTGAATCATTACTTACCAATCCTGAATCGTTACTTACCAATCCTGAATCGTTACTTACCAATCCTGAATCATTACTTACCAATCCTGAATCATTACTTACCAATCCTGAATCATTACTTACCAATCCTGGATCGTTACTTACCAATCCTGAATCATTACTTACCAATCCTGAATCATTACTTACCAATCCTGAATCGTTACTTACCAATCCTGAATCATTACTTACCAATCCTGAATCATTACTTACCAATCCTGAATCGTTACTTACCAATCCTGAATCATTACTTACCAATCCTGAATCATTACTTACCAATCCTGAATCGTTACTTACCAATCCTGAATCGTTACTTACCAATCCTGAATCATTACTTACCAATCCTGAATCATTACTTACCAATTCTGAATCGTTACTGACCAATCCTGAATCATTACTTACCAATCCTGAATCATTACTTACCAATCCTGAATCGTTACTTACCAATCCTGAATCATTACTTACCAATCCTGAATCATTACTTACCAATCCTGAATCATTACTTACCAATCCTGAATCATTACTTACCAATCCTGAATCATTACTTACCAATCCTGAATCATTACTTACCAATCCTGAATCGTTACCAACCAACACAACAGTGTTTCGTTTCAAACATTTCGGTTGCGTATGTTTCACGTGATGGTTGACGCACTTCATTGAATTATGGCCACGTCAAGTCAACTCATACCTTCTCTGTCTTGTGACTTCCCATGCAGTCTAACTCTTTCGCCGCCTGCATGCAAGTTAGACTGGGGGGTCGGACAGCGAAGGTCACACTTGCTAAGGTTCGCGTTGCAGACTTGCGTACTGTACTTATAATGAGATGAATGCGTTGACTACGCATTGGAACATATGTGTACCCCCAGGGAAATTCCTCAAATGCGTACCTGTATAAATGAACAACGTTTAAATTAATTCACTACATTCTTTAAAATAAGTTTTTAGCGTACGAGGTAGTTTAATCGTGCTCTTACATTTTCCCACTTCTTAGAAATGAAAGAAAAGTACTCGAGCAGAAAAGCCGGTTTTTCTACTCCGTTACGTACAGCCCAATTTAATCGACCGTAGCAACCACACAAATGCAGTCAACTTATTAAGTTAGAGAGATTTTTCTAGTCGATTAGCCTTGAGCAAGCGAATGACACTAGATTTTTTTTAGAGCAACGATTTTTTATCCAGAAATAGGACTACTTTGTGGATGCACTATAGCAAAATTTTCCGCATACTCCACATCTAATACGAAAAATAGAGTAGTGTAATTAATGTGGTTTAATAAGATAATATTGTATTACGAGGCAATGCACAAATAACATCCTTGTTTCGAAAAACAGCAACTGGAATGCAGAGGAAAACTTCATGAGTTCACTGTGATATCTGTAAAAATTTCATTTCAAAAAAGGTGCGATTCGCGAAATGAGATGCAGCAATTGTCAAAGTTTTACATGTTTATAGTTTTCCTCATCATATCTACTACAGAGTTTATTATACAGGTGCAAATAATTTCAGACACGTAATCAGTAATCAAAATCCCACTGAAAATTGAACACAAGCAAGGACCATTAAAACGGGTTTACCGGAAAATTTTTAAGGACCTCAATTTCAAGATACTGATAGTAATTCGATAGCGAGTTACGCGCGATTACGCATGAAGTTTACTGTTCTTGAGCACGGTAGGCACTAGCAGGGAGCAATGTCTGGCGTCAACGAGATGCAGCTTCCACACATGCGGCAAGGAATCAATTCTTATCAAAAAAGAATCTTTTCTCTTCTGTTCATTTTGCGCCACGGCATCGTTTTGAGACCGGCTCGCTCTCCAGAACTAAATAACGCTTATTTTCACAATTGGATGTCGCAAGGCGAATAGTATATTTTCATACTGGGAAAAATCGTTTATAAAGAAATAATAATTGAACTTTAATGACGCACAGTAGCAGAGCCTATGAAAAAGTGTACGCATGTATTCAGTCAGCATTGAAACTTGACTAAATTACATCATATACCATACTTTAAAATTCTAAATTTCGTATTCCTTGATGCCTTTAATGCACTCTTTTTTTTAATTAGAAGATTATTTTTAGAGTATCATTTTTTCCAATGCAAAATTAAAATGCTAGTGTATAGTTTGTACGTACATTATGTTTTTCCAGCAATACTAATGGCCTATACCATTTTATGCTCTGTTTTTCTCCTGGAATTTTTATCTTGGCAAGGGAAATTGCGGGAAATATGTTTGTTTATACCACAAAGAACTTATAGCTATTGTAAAAAATGCGACAGAGACGCTTCCCAATTCTCTCAAATGAATGCAATGTGCAGGTTCGTCAATATGAGAGTGGGTTAGTTCAGCAAGTGAAACACATGTGTTGTATTAACACTTCGACCGCAATTGGTTTAACTGATGCTCAATATTCAACTCAAATTTAAAGTCGATGGTAATAAGCAATTTTTAAAATAGCAAACATTAACTGGATCATGCCTTCAATCAGCTTTAGTCAACTGTTTTACGAAAATTGAGTTGGTAACTATTGGTCAGTCAGCAGCATTATGAAAATCCCTTCCGTGGCCACCGGTGGCGCACGTTGAGGTCAAAGAGTTAAAGTCTTCATTCTTTCAATTGTGTCAGCAAACTCTAGCGACGGGTCGATGACATTAACAAGTACCAAGGAACTCAACGAGCAATGCCTAAAAAGGACTATGTTTAATCAGAAAAAACATTAAGCTTGCCGACACTTCAGTTGGTTTATCGGTTATTGCTAAAGTACAAAAAATTTCGCTAGACGATATTTTACCGACGAAAGATTTATCCTATACGTAAAGATCCGAACCAATAAGAACAAAACGTAAGGTTTCATATATACTTTATTTGGAAAAAACGCTGAAGAGTTAGCAATTCTTTTAAGATAAATTCCGATGTATAAAATAGTCAGTGCAAAAAGTTGGTTGCATCACTCGTTATGACCATCAACTATGTTACTTCACAACACCCATTGTGTTGTTTGGGATGTCTTCCTTCTTTAAATGAACATATAGTGAAAAATTCGGCTGCAATCGAAGGAAGTGTGAAAAAAGGTGAAAACTCAAATGAATTTATAATTAAGGGAAGGTATTTAGGCAATTAGTTTTCTTAGCTAATTTGAATGTAGTTATTTCATGAAATTTATGAATGATTCTTTGTTTGCATGCTGAAAATTGGGATGATGTCGTTATACAGGGTGTTTCAGAACTAGGGGTGAAAATGAAACTATGTATGGAAAACCACTTAATAAAGTAAATAAAGTAAAGTTTCGGAGTAACAAAAATATTAAAACTCCACCGTTTTCGAGGAATTTCAAGTTGAAACGTTCTTAAATCTTAAATATTAAGCGCTCACGCACCGGCTGCCAACGAAGTTAAGTTTTAGATGATCTATATAGTAGAGAAGTAAAATTACTATATCCACGAGAGTTTGTTTCATCGATTGCCCAATCATACTAATTAAAATCATTTAAGGAATGATTTTAAAATTTTTTTGTAGGAAAAAATTATTAATCACAAATGATAAATTTTATTGTTACAACAAGAGGTGCTCAAAGTGCCTACCCTTTTAGCGATAGCCACCGCATCGATTGATGCACGTCATCATGTCGACAATAAAATCATTTCAGGTGTTCTTACCAATAAAATCCGACAAATTGCAACTTTTCACACAACAGTGCACATGAAAGAGGGCGGTAGGGTATTTTCTTCAGCGGTGGGGAAGATTTAATGAGCAACCTTACGTCGTGTGCTTGCTGTGAAATGTCTTCTATAATGTTTTTGTGCTCGTTTTTTGTGACAAAATTTTCGAAAAAGCCCAGAATCCAGGAATTATTGAGAATGTTGCTCAATCAGAATTCCACGAGAAAACACAGTGTTCGAAGCCAGCCACTGAAGTTCACGTGAGTGTGGAGTTAGAACAAATTATAAAATTTTACCGCTTTGATAAGCCCTTCTATTCACAAGCCCCGGTAGTTCAGCAACGTTAGTCAAATTCGGGTACAATATTATATATGTGGGAACTCTTTTGTGGGAACAGAGTAATTCATTTCCTGGAAAAAATAGAGCTTCTCATATATTACTGTGGTTTTCTAACATTTGTGTTGAGAGGAAGTACTCTCACACATGTAGAACATGTGAGGTGACACCGTGGGTGCTGCAACATGTTGCACGCTCGATGGTTTCGAAAGACTCACGCACCAAAACGGACGGCATCAGCGAGCGATCACAGTTTTAAAACCTTGCTTCTTGTGACAAATTTAATGCCTTGAATTTATCCAAACAGCAAGAAATATCGACTTGAAGCCAGATCAGAGAAATTAGCTCCTTAGGAAAGGAAAGTCCTTTGAGACAGTGCAGCGCTCATCCATTCACAGTTTCTTTAATTTAAGTGGTCAGTGTTTTGAAAATTCCGCACGACTTTAAATAAGTAAATAGTTAAAAATTGGGGGAAATAGAATAGGTATCATATACTGTAAGTTTTACTTATAAACTACGAGGAAATAAAGTTTAGGTGTATTTTTCTATGTAATTTAACTACACATAATATAACAAATCTCATACTCTTTTACACGAATAGTCTTTTTTGCTTTATTTTTTCTGGATAAATGATTTTAACTCCTATAATAAACAAGTAACAAGATTCGTCCTTGAAACCATTCTCCTTAAATGTTCTTTGCATATTTAGTCTTCATTCTTCACACGCTTAAGAAACAGGTGCTGAAAATTTATTTATTAATTTTAAATTTTATTGCCACTCCGATGTCCTGAGTTCTTTTATGATATGAAATTTGTAGGGTTTCTGTTTTAAATCTATCATCAAAATTCTGTGGTGTGGTTGAAAATTTCAAAGGGAATTTAGCAACAGATTAGCTTTTTACGCTCGTACTTTATAAGAAATAACATCAATCGTATCCTATGTTCGAAAGACGTGCTTTCTGCCACGCGCAAAACTTCTGTTTTCGTGTGACACCTTTTTTGCTCAATTTTGAAATCATTGCAACGATATAACTTGCACTAGAATTTTCATCTGTGTGAAACTGGCTTTACAGTTTCATTTCAACGCGTGGAAATGTGGTAGCTTATTTGTTACATTAAATGAGACGTTCTATAAATCTTCTCGCAGCTCTGCCGCTGAGCCAACACTCTTGAACAACATTTTACGGGTGAAACGAGCGAATTTTACTCCTCTCGGTATGTAGGCGTGAAGTTTCATTCAATTTTGATCTAGAATTTTAAAGCATTTAAATTATTTCAATTCTGGAAATATCTTTGTTAATATTTAACAATGTATTCCACTTTCACCCCTCTCAGAATATGAATTCTATCACAGCTATTCCGCAGTTCATAGTATTTAAGAATATGCTTAGGAGTAGCAACGCATCGACATGCGAGTATCAGCAGACCATTTGAGCGACATAATTTGATAAACGATGCCGCTTTTTGATTTTAGTGTGTGTTTAGAATATATTCTTTTTCATATTTTCCATCCTTTTTCTGGCTATACTATATGAAATTCCTCGTGATCCACCATGTAGTTCTGTGCTGGCAAAAGTTATACACTAGAAATGAATAAGTGATTGAGCGACCCTAAAATTTAACTCTGAAGTTATATGCGGGAGCGCCAAATAGGATGGGGCATTTTTTACGTCATGCATGTGACCGCTAACACAAAGTTGGAATGCCTTCGCTGACTATCCAGTATAGATCACTTTATTAAAAATAAACTAAATATACAGCGTGCATTTCTTTGAGACCTTCTTTTACGCCAGAAGGGTTTTGTGCATGACGTTTAAGCGAAAAGTTTATATATAACATGAAAATTTAGATAATTTAAGTATTGGAAATTCATTCGACTTTATATTTTACAGAGAATAGAATTTTCAAGTGCATCATCTGACTGAATTAAAAAATAAGAAAAAACTAATGAACTGTAAGATACTATTCAAATGTAACACTAAAATGAGTTAACACTTACACGAAGCATACATTACTTTACTCAGTCGCAGCAAAGAGTTTAGAGGAGGGCTCTATATCCGTCGTAATGTTGGACTGAACTTCGATCTATCTCATTGAGTGAATAAAAATGTCTTGTGTAAAATTCTGCATTTCTAGTGTAACGGAAATTGTATAATTAAATTTTAATTCGGGTTAACGAAATGGTTACTTCAGTAATTTTTTTTTTTTTGGATCAAGTACCTGGAATTATTCACTTGGACTGATTATATCAAAAAGTACGCATTTTTGCCTTCCGCTAAAGGCATTCAATCGAGTTTTCCAGTTGACGAGATTACGAAATGAAAATTTTTCCTATGGTAGCAAAAATTCAAAAACTACAATGGCAAAAATTTAACAATTCGCCGGCAAAAAATTGTAAAAATAGAGTGGCTGCATTTTTCGAATCTCAGCTGGCGAAAGATTAGGGTGGCTGATTGAAGCAAATTAATCGATTTATATATGTACCATTAACCGATAATTCCAGTATAAAAATGTTTTAATAGAACTATATCAATGGAAAATTGAGTTGAGGAATGTGGTACCAAACAGTCAATTTCGCTGCTATTGACCTTCAACTTGATCCCTCAAGCAAAATAAAGTGACGTGCTGCAGTGACGTGCTGCAGTGACGTGCTGCAGTGACGTGCCTATGGCGGATCCATCACCACACATTAGAAAGTGTTCTTGAGTGCTGCAGAAAGTGTGTCGAAGTAATCTGATGAGTGCAAGGAATCCTGAAATTTTGTAATAATAGTAAAATCAGTTATGCAATGTGTAGCCGTACTTTCGTTACAATAATTGTGAAATTTGTCCTGTAATGTGTACTAATAATGCAATATGCATAAGCTTAGATCTACAATATCAATAGCGGATCATCGATCGCATTATCAACAAGCTTAAAATCATCTCAAATGATGTAAAAATATTCACTGTCGGTTACATTTATTTACTGCTGTATACGGAAGACGCAAGTTCTCAATTCCTTATATTGACTTGTCCGTTAATTCTGTCTTTGTTTTTTGGTCGCTTAAAACAAAGTTTCGATTCAAATTTTTAAAAATATTTGCTGTGTTCTATAACCTAGAAAGTGCTCGTCGCATTTTTTGTCATAGGAAAAGTTGAAAATTTTGTGTAAAGTTTTTGGAAACTTTTTCAATGTTTTTAATGAGCATGCCATCCGTAACTTCAATTCTGCTTCAATGCCATGTTTGGATGCTTCAATGTCTTTTTTTGGTCACTTTATTACCAATTTTGTACGCTTTAATACCATCTTTTGATGCTTTAATATCACTTCCCGATGCTTCATTGAAAACTCTGCATGTTATTTCTGAGAAAAATTGCATCATATTTCCATTAACGCGTTAAAAGTATGGTAGGTACACAATTGTTCACCGCTATCACCACTTATTTCAACAATGAACTTTATTTATTTGCATTGAGATTTACAGTAAAAAATACTGCACGTTTTCACGTAAAGGATTTCAATGCTATAGCGTTCGTACAGCATACACTGGTGATGTACCTGCACGAATTCCATTTCACATCATCAATTTCATATAGCAGAAACCACTCAGCCATAGTTCTCAATTGTGAGTTATCTGTTAAATTTGGTCTCGAAAGCTGTGTAAAAGAAGGAATTTTTTTTCAGAAACAACCACATTTTTGTCTGCGTTCCACATATTGTGCTTAAGATAATTTTCTAGCCTCTGAAGGCCTTTTGTCTCGGCTTTCATCACATTTCGTCTCCGGTCCTCAGACAGTTCTTTCAAAAGCTGTCGATGCTTTTAAATTTGGCAGAGTGCTGCATCACGCTGCGGTCATTACGAACGAACCTGGGGCGGCTGATAGAGAGCAAACATGGCCTGTTTGTCCACGGACTTCGCACATCAGATTTCGCCGAACACTTTGTGTTCTCGCGAAAATTTCACTAAGCGTAAAACAATGAGACAAACTCACGAAAGTTATCCAGTCATGAATTGAATGAGCATAATTTTTTCTGTTAGATTCTTTTGGAGTTAGGCAGGCGGGATAACCAGCGGGAAACCGCTGTGCGATAAAAATGAATATTTCCCATATAAAGCTGTGAAAAAAATCACGAGAAACCGCCAGCACATCACCAGAATTATGAGAACAATGTCTTGTCTGTTTGCACTTAGATCTTGGTTGCTTTTCCACGAAGGAAAAAGTTGATAAAACTTAATGGGAGAACTCGTGGAAACTTTCAGCGTCTTTCCCTTAATGTTTTATGCCTTGATAGATTTTCATGAGTTTCAATATCTTTAAAATTTGCTCACAACCACTGCAAAGAAAATTTGCAGTTGAATTAAATATTATAGTTTAGTTCTTCAAGCTGAAACACCAAAAATCTCAACTTGACACCGGCATGATATATGAATGTATAAGTTAACTAAAAAATCTCTTCAACACCTCATGAAATGTATAAGCAACAGCAAAATGAACGACTGCATGTATAAAAAGCATTTAATACCAACTTACTTCCGCCGGCATAACAGTTATACTAAACCTGAAAATATGTCAAGCATTCCTTCAATGATATACACGAAGCTAGTAATTGTACCGTAGTAATGAATGGGCAATGTAGCTATAAATAGATGATTATTCTGCATGCTTCATGATACAGTGACAGAGAAAATTAGCGGAGATACTCCTGGCTTCGCGGGCACACCAGCTCCGGTTCGAGCTGTACGACACATGGAAATATCTGTATTAGAAAGATTTCCGTAATCTGCTTTAAATCAAGAAATGAGCATCCTGATATTGTAATTAATGGAAGTAAGAGAAAGGCTAATAAACAGTTCTATACGTACGTCACGGTGAACGTGGAGAGGAGTGAGTCTAGATTTGCTGAAGTCCTGGGATTCTAATCTAACGGGATTCTTAAGAATCCCGTTAAATTACAATTACACGTTAGATTACATCGATTTAAGATTCTTTAGTCGATGCGTTTAACAGAATCGTACGCAGACAGAAGAAAAAATTGAATTCTAAATAAATGACACTATACAGCACATCATTAGAGAAAACAATGTAAGAGATGCTTTTTTGATTGACCAGTTTCATGTTATTGCGTAATTCACAAAGCAAAAAAAGTTCTGTGCTATCAATATTGAAGTTAAAGGGCAATTCAACAAAATCGATTCGAGTATTTTAAGAACACATATGTATATTGATTCTTCAATTACAATGATGTTCCCTATTAAAAATTAAGGGAGTAGCATGGTTGATTAAAGGAGACAGCGGTGAATTAAAGGAGTATTAAGCGAACTGAGGCCTCTTCCCTTCTGACACTTCCACTGCGCGACTCAAAAGCACGATGCGAGCAAGTTCTCCCATGTTGCTACCAGAGGCCACCTGTGCAGATGGCCTCTAGGTGAGATGCCTGCCATCTTTCTCGAGAGAAATGACGGTTGCCGTCTTTCGCGTCAGTTTTGAAGTTGGTGTTGTGCGTGACAGATGTCTGGATCGTGTCTCTATTATTTAAAACGTTTCAAGTAGTGTTAGAGTGTATATCAGTGCGAGCGTGTATTACGTGAGGGAGTATAGTACGTGAGGGTGTCAGAAGAAACAAGAGATGGAAGAGACGTAGAATGCTGGTCTGGAGAGGCATTATTTCAAGAGCATGAACGGAGCAAGGACCCCACTGCTAGTTTCACCACCTCGGTCAATTGATATTTTAGACGATTCATCGTTGTGGTGGGGCTGGTAGTGAAGGCAAAACCTCAATGCGAGCAATGTAAAAACAACAAAATGTGGGAACCAAGCCTGAATTTTCCCTCGTCAGTCTTCAGCAACCTTTGAATTGAAGGAAGTTCTTGAAGGTAATCAACGATGTGTTCAGATATATATTTGTGTGTGTGTGTGTAGGGGGGGGGGGGGCTGTGTGTGGGTGTGGGGGTAGGTGTGTGGGAGGGGGGGGTGTGGGGGTAGGTGTGTGGGATGGGGGGTGTGGGGGTAGGTGTGTATGAGGGGGGGTGTGGGGAGGGTTTGAGTGTGGGGATAGGTGAGGGAGTGTGTGTATATGAATAGCCGGTGTAATTAAGCTCGGGCAAGGTAAAGTCAATTTATTTTCCTTTCTAATTTTAGGAATGAAAGATGAAAAATCTGCTAGACGATTGTTTTTGTTATATATATAGCTACGAGTATATTCTTATAACGACCCTAGGGTATTGTTGCTATATTCTTTTCATGGTACATTTATATTGTTCCCTGCAGGCTTTCGCCTCCAAGGCTGCGTACAGCTGATTTCCCATTATTGCACATTCAACCGTTGACGCTTCTCAACCAAATATAGCCAGTTGCCCATTAATTACCTTAGTTATTGCGTTGCGAAAACTTTAAGCATAAGTTATACGTCACAAACATGTCCCATTAATGTCAGCTTAATAATGAACACGCACCCTTGAAATTTTCTGCAAGTGAGTAGGGATGTATTTAATTTACATACTCTGGTACATTTTTTTTGTGCTATCAACCGTGTTTGCTTATGATGAATTGATTAATCGCGCAAGAACTAAGGTAATTCAAGGGCAAACTGGTTAGAATCGGTTTGAGCAGTGTGACGGTTGGAAAGAGTGACTAATGGGAAATCAGCTGTGCGCAGCCGTTTTTTTAAAATTAAATTAAGAGGTGGCCATCCTGGGCCTCTCATGATTCTCCGATGGTGAATAGGAGAAACTGGTCGCGCCTTGGGAGCGCGACGGTAGTGCTCCATGCTGAGCCATGCGTGGCCACCGGTTGGGACAGAGGCGCAGGCGCGCCTATAAAGTGGACACTTCGAAGTTGCCTCATAGGAGACGCATGGATGAAACAACCATGCATATTTGGGAGCGCTCCCAAGAATCACCGATGCCACTCTTATAATTTTTAATAGGGTTGAACAGCAGGGCATGAACTCATCAGATAACTCTATAATCCATGATTAAAAATGCACAAATGCAAGTTAGAAATTCGTGGTTTATCGCCATGAAAGTACCTGATCGCGTAAATATATGTTGAGGAGTGTTCAACACCACAACAAGTACGGGTAGCAAAATTAACTTAAATAAACTCTCATGCAGTGACTCTTGTCACTGTGGAGCGCTGCACAATTAACTTGAATTAACTTAATTTCCACAATTATTTAACAAAATTAACTTAAATAAGCTCTCATGCAGTGACTTGTGTCACTGTGGAGCGCTGCACAAAATCCGGCAAAAACCACCAAAAAATGGCTTGTAATGCGTACTTTTCTCAACTCACTTAAAAAACACCGTACCATGGACCGTCTAAAATGCTCGTGCTATTATAATTCAAGGATTTTATTTGCTTTTAAAAGTATTGTTTTAATTGTTAACTGTTTAAATGCGTGTTTCTTCTGTCTTTCAATTTTTGTGTAGGGATGAATTGCGAGTAGATTTCAATCACAAATAGTAAACTGCAGTTGAAAAAATTTTGAAGTCACCAAGTAGCGTTAAGACGTCCACTTCACAGGGTGTGACTCAGCATGGAGCGCCCTAGCAAGAAAACAAAGAACATCGTAATAGCAACAACATAGTGAACAACAACATAATTACATTTGTAGTACTATCATTTACACCCCATTTACAGTATGGCAATGTGGTAAGGTATTCGTTCAGTTCGGTGTTACAGGGCTGTTATAATAATTTAGACATTTCATGTAATTCATTTTTCTTCTAACCATAGTAAACGGATTCATTACATCTTATCAAGTTAAAATACCTCCCTGTATTTCAGTGCGCACAAATGTTACTGTTCTAGAAGCGAATTATATAGATTGACCCAATAAAATTTATATTTGAAGATACCTGTTTGAGTTTGGTTTTTGAATCCAGCTTGAAATTTCAAAAACACTCTCCCTTATCTCGCTGTCATGGATCATCTCATTCCTATGAATTTGTATCTAATTTTAATGGTTATTACGAATAGAATTTCATATAAATTAGGTTCAATACCACTTATCTAATATTATGTTTATAAATTAAATCGAGGATTAGTTAACCTTGTCTGAATGAGTCAACTTCTGAATTTCAGACAGAATACCAGTCGCCATGTACCATCAGCATGTTGAACATCGGAACGGTGGATTATTCCTTCTGATTTCTCACCTTCCTGTCAATATGCAGAAATAATTCTTAAAGGTGTTTCACCACGGTAGAGGAAACAAGGTAGGTTCAAACCGGTCTTTTTTTTCGTTGACGATGTGGTTTTACTGACGTCACGAAAACGAACCATTCGCAGCGCTCATTTGCATCTGGTAGCACTGCTACCCTCAAATCTGGCTCCACTATTAGCCTAACGACATTTCGTTTCGGTGACGTCATAAAGTTTGCTTGAAATAAAGCCTTTCAATTGGCTAGTCGAACAAGAGGATGTGTATTTTCTTCCATAGAAATAACCTCACCTTATTTCCTCAACCACGTGTTTCACCAATGTTTGATTCTGGCACACCTTCCCAAATAGCCATGCATACCATGGTACATCGAGGACCCACGATCGAGTAATGCCTCCTCTAAATAAATGCATTTTAATATTTTACGCGTGTATAATAAGGTAATCTGAATGCATGTTTGTGTATCACACATATAGCACATGGTATCAAAATATATCAAACTGCGAACAAACTCTGCTTTCGGTCACGTATTCAAAACAATAATGCACGTAAGATTATATTGTTATATATGTATCATTGAAATGCCTTATCTCTCATAAATATAATATTTCTCACAATTTTTTAGTTTTGCTGCCATATAAAGATGAAATATATAATATAACTTACTTATACGGAAGAAAATGGAAGCTGTTGCTAACCTTATCAACACATTCCAAGATAATTGTCTTCAAACGTTTTAAGCCCGTTTTAAGGCCCATCGAAACTAGATTTAGAGTTCAGAGCTTGCATGTTCCTGATCTCTGCTTAGCAGTATGTACATCCTCATTTTATAATCTAATTTTATTCATTATGAAAGTTTATAGTGAATAAATGACAACTGTATGAGCGCACAGCGGCTAAAATATCATGCAAATTCAAATTTGTGTGACAAAACTGGCCATTCACGAGTTATCGTTTACATTTGTTTGAGATTTTCCCACAAGTTCATTGCACGCCCGCAATATTGTTTTCAGCTAAAATTATTTTATACTCTCGAAATTATCACTGCAATTTGTTCTTGTGATAAAACAGTGCAAGTTTCTCTCTCTAACAAAAATCCTTCTGGAGAATTTTATACAGCTTAATAGCAGAAATTTCATGTTCTACCTATTTATAACCCTGTTTGAGGGCTTAAATCTCACAGTGAAATTACATCACAGCTCACCTTTATGGTATAAATTCAAAGTTTAGGGAGTTATCAGTTTTCAAAGATGCAGAAATAATGTTCAAGCAACTATAGCGCTATTACGCAATGATGTCATAATTTTTCCATGAGGTGTGTCCGTTGTACATTCAAACCACTTATGAAAAATAACCCCAGAAAACAGGACCCATAGCAAATCGTTTTGAAAGGCTCTTCTGCTGGGAAATTTTGTAATGGCACAAAGTAAAGTCATCTGAGCAACTAAGTTCGAGCTCGTGTGTATAGTCGTGAAGTGTCAGGGATGGGTCCAATAATTAAATAAGCAAACCAAAGTAGCTGAACTCAATAGTCTATAGGCAGACGGATAGATGGATCCAACAGTCAGAGATGGATCCAATAATAAAGTCAGTAACATGTATTATTGAAAATATTGCGCGCACATCATTATTTGAATTTCTTCTTCTTCTTCTAATATTTCATTCTCGATTTAAAGTTTTAGATCCCCATCCTCTTGGTTGGTTTTTCATTTATTTTTTGGGTCGTAAGTATCTGTGTTGAACTTTAATGGGGAAGACAAAGTTTTCCATTGTAATTGTGTCAAACTCGCTTAAATACAACGGCCTTTCCTCTTGGTTCATTTCGCCGAAACGAGTTGTTGAGGCGCTGCAAAAATAGCGAAGTTTAATCACAGACTTCATTTCCTCGCTCCTAAATTAGGGACATTCTCAAAACGCTCTCTGACGCTCTACCAAAAGAAGCGCAGCACCGAGACAGTCTCATTTGAAGCGTTTAAAGCGCGATTATCTCTTTTTATGACGTGCAATTTTACCGTGATTGTTTGCTGTTTTTTGTGATCTTGAGATTGATACAGCATTAAAATAAATGTTTGACAATATGACTAGTAGAAGTCATGGTACAGATACAATTAAAACAAAGGAGCATTGCATGAAGTTGTATAAAAAAACATTGTAACCCTTCAAGATTGTAGGCTATAGGGAATCCATTTTATTTCTTGGCTAATGCTACCAATCAAAAAAAAATTAATATTAAATGAGCTTATTTCGATTGCAGAAATGGTTCAAGTTTGTGGTTCCCTGAAGTAGTTCAAGTGTGCAGCTACAAAAGAGACCTAAATTTCAGTGCTGCCAAAAAATTCCCTCAACTGCCGCTCGAGGAGCGGGCGTGGACACACACTTAACGAGTATCCTTCACTATAGCGTTTGTACGACTGTAGTTAGTCATGCTCATGTGGAGCCGCATGTGTGGTTTACATGTTTGCATTTATAACTACCTATGTTTTATTCCCGGTATGAAAACATCTTTTCAGTTCATTTTAATTGGCTGTTTTCTTCAATCGTCAAAAATTTGTTGACCAAATATGTATAACAATTTTGCATTAATTTTAAAGAAGGAATGTACTGTGAAGCACTGAAATTAAATACATTTGAATTCATTGAATGTGCATTTACTGAGAATTTTTACAATGCAGGAATCCAAAGAACAATTTCAATTGACTAGGGTTAAGATTTGATCCATTTACTAATTATTGCTGGTTTACGAGTAATGAATTAATTGAATACTCCAATTTTATTCTGATAACAAATTGTTTTCAAAAATAGAAAATACACTCATCATGCAGGGTTCAGGTATACAAGAAACCATGCAAGCCAGTAAAGAACCAAAGAAGTAACCAACTGCGTGTTTTATTACATGCATTGAAGATTCTTAATAGCACTGACACGCCATTAAAAAATGAACCCGTTTTTCACACTTATGTAAACAGTTTATTTTCTCATTACTACTGACATTGTTATTGCTAAGAGAAGGTGCTTCACTAATCGCTCGTCCTGCACACGTTGAATCAGATTATCCAAGCTATTTTCGCATAATGGTGCTAAAACATCTAAATAATATGTCTATTAACATATACAGAATCAATATACTTTTCATTCAATCATGTTCGCTCTGTAGATATTTGTCCCACAGTAGAGCTCTTATTAAAAAGTACTCAGTTCCTTTCTCTGCGTGTTTCTTTCATCGAACTTTATAAGGGATACCATATCTATACCATATATTTTATAATGGATACCAACTTCGGCTGTTGCTACTGTAGAAAAGAAAGATTTGTATTGTATCCTCCCTTTTTTCGATCAGCAATCGGAAAAAATGAAGAAAGAATTGTACGTACTTTTATCCAAATATTTCACACATGTTAACTTTCAAAGAAATAAAACTACAAACGATGAAATAAAATTCATATTGATGGGCATTCAGACTAGCGCGCATAGTTTCGAATATTACAATTCATTTTCAATGAATGCCTGAAACAACACAAGAAAGCACATTAAAAAGACTTACAAATTTGCATATTACTTTTGAAATAGAAACTAACACATTATGATTTCAGAGAATGTTCAATGGATATGCAGATTGGTCTAAATTCAGGTTAGGTTGCAGTTTTTTTATATAAATGGATTCTAAAATTCTGATATCTATTTCATTGCACGTATCTATAATTTTGAAATCAGCATAGGAGAAACTATGATTGGTCTGATCACAATGGTTCCTGGGAGCAGACTGAGGTGGAGTTTGAAGTGGATTATTTGTTCTGAAAGAACGGCCTAAATGTTGCCAGAAACGAATTTTCGACTGCTTTCGCGTACTCCCAATGTAGGAACTCTTGCAAGTTCCGCACGTATATTGATAAATAACATTTGAGAGAACAGCGGCAGGCAGTCGATCTTTATATTGAAAGAAATTTTGGATTTTGAATGAATTTTTGAAGCTGAAGCGAAAATCTAGTTGGGGATAAAATTTTGATAAAGTCAAGACTAAATATTTCTGCATATCGTATGAACACTCGCCAATGAAAGGCAAAGACACATAAAGTTTTTTCCTCGCAACAGTAGGTAGATCGGGATTATTAGACGTCAATTTAGTGCACAGAAACTTCTTCACGATATTCTCGAATAAATGGATGGGATAACAGTTGTCTGAAAAGAATTTCCGAAGGAAGTCAAATTCTATGGCCATTAAATTATAATTGGATGATAGATAATATCCTCTGTTAATAAGGGTACGAATTGCATTCAGTTTGTAAATAAAAGAGGAGAAACAAAGAAAGTTCATACCAAGTCCAGTGAACGTGGGTTTCCTATAAACACTTAGTTGAAGGTTGCCATTATGCTTGTGAATCAACATATCAAGAAATGGTAGTTTGTTATTAGTCTCCTTTTCCATGGTGAATTGAATGTTGCTATGGCGTTGATTAATGAAATTCAAAAATTCACCCGCCTGAAGCGGATCTTCGAATATTACAAAAGTATCGTCCAAATAACGTTTGTACAAAATAGGTTTACAGTTTACAGGACAGTCTGATAGAAATCTTTCCTCCAAATCACAAAGAAATATATTTGCTAGAGTAGGTGCCAACGGATTCCCCATAGCTAAACCATCCATTTGCTTATACATAACATTATTGAATAGAAAAATAGTGTCTACAACTGCTAATTTTAAAAGTTCAAGAAATTTATTTCTGTCCATACCGTGAAAAGATGCCTTTACCGAAAAGATTTTCCTACATAACAAGTCTAAGGTTTCTATAACAGGTACATTGGTATAAAGGGAAGTAACATCAAAACTGACAAGGGTATAGTTGGGTTTAACTTTGAGACCATTAACTGAATTAAAGAATTCATATGAGTTTTTTATTGAGTATTCATTACGAGAGAATTTATCGACAAGAGGTATAAGAAATTTTGATAATTTGAACATGGGCGTTTTAAATGCTGCTAAAATTGGGCGTAAGGGTAAACCATTTTTATGAACTTTAGCTATCCCATACAATATCCCGGGACATACAATATCCCATACAATATGTTAACTTTCATTTTGTGCTTCTTAATAAATATCGAATTGGTTCCTCTTTCAACTACAAAGATAAACTTTCGAGAGGTATGCTCTCTTCTGTAATATATCAACACAGTTGCGCACAGTGTGCGTTGGAGTATGTGGGTTCTACCACTAGAGCCTTACATATTCGCGTTGCAGAGCATGCCGGCAGAAGTTATCGCACTAACCGTCCTCTTGCTGCTCCTTCTCACTCAGCCATACGAATCCATGCTGAAAGTTGTAACCTTCCTATAAAATTAGAGGACTTTAACATTTTAGCAGCTGCTTCAAACCCCGTTGATTTGCGCATTATTGAATCTCTTTAATTTTTACAACGAAAGCCTTTTTTAAATGACTTCCAATCCGCTTTTCCTATGCAAATAGTTTAGGAATTTGATTTTTGTTTTTTTTCCTTCCTTTTAAGTTTTCTTGTTGTCTCGATATTGTCAACATGTAAATATTTTACTTTTTTTCCAGAGAATTTTGTTGAGAATGACTCTTTGAGTCGAAACGTTCAATTTTACCAGTAAAGCTTTTTAATATAAAATGCTAAATTTAAAAGCCTTATTCCTCGCTATTATTTTTTTACCATATATATATATATGTCTACACGCTCGTACGACTGAACGCATATTGATTTGGCATTGATCCAGTTCACGGGCACAAACAGATAAATATTACACTACAGTACGCATGCTTCGGTAGTCCAAGAAGATTTATAAATTGAATTCATTTATTCGTAGATTTTTTTTAAAACTGGCAAATTCCAGGCCATAAGCGACCTGCATTATAATAAAGACAGAATAACTCAACCAATAATTTGAGTTTTTTATGCAAAAAGCATAGTTTAAATTTAACATTGTAAATGAAAACAAACTAAGGGACTTCTTACTTGCTCCTTCGATTGCAAATTATGGTTAATCAACAAAGAAACCGTTCCCGAAGACTGTTGCCATTGTGCGGGGTGTGGTGTAGTATCCATCGTTGCATTATACAACAGCAGCGCTGCATTCCTGAACACCGGTGATAAGTTCATATTTTACTCGGACTTCATGACATCAAGCTCGATATGTTTCTTATTTCTACTCGCTAAAAATATAGTTTCTCACTGTAAATTTTCATTCTCATCTGCATTGAGCACATTGAGCAAATTTAATCTAAACAATGAACAAAAATATTTTTAATTATCCAATAACTACATGTTTTGACGATGTATTCAACACACCTATTAGGCACAGATACTGAAAATTCTCCTCAGCTCTCAGTCCAAAATTCCGGCATGACATTCGCTCATTAATGACGCGACCGTTCGCCTGCACCCGTGACCGCCACCTCACAGTTCCCATGCTCGCGTCCACCACAGCCGCGCAGTAGCGGTGCTAAGAGGGTGTCTCTTACAGGGACAACAGAGGCTTCAGTTACCCTTACCGATGACCTGTGTGTCGGATACTTGAAACAGGTCCTGAACAAACAGAATCAGGTAACTCGCCCAGACTCGCACCCTCGTCCTCGTTAACAGTCGCACTTGACACTTCATGATGACCGTCACACGCAAGCACAGCTGAAACGGCCGTGCTGCGCACAGCTTCTGTTACACTCACCGATGACCTGTGTGGCGGGTTATTTTAGCAATGTTCTGCGCGTCCGTCGCTTCCACATCGCGCTTAAATTTTTCTGTGACGGCTTTTTGAAATGTGTATACTGTTTAGTCAATTGATGGAGATTCCGGACATTGCAGCGTAAATCAAGAGCTTCAAAGTTAAAATTCTTATTTTGCAGCTAGAGTCAGAAAATTTCTTCTCAGAGTATCATTTCTCTTGGTCGTTAAATTCCACGCCTTTCTTGAAATGAAACTAATTTGAAATTTCAGTACCTTGGGCCTTTTGATGTATGGAAGATTACATTTTTCTTATTTCCCTCTAACTAACAGCAGGAAATAGCAACAGTTGTAAAATACATGCTTTACTTGTTAGAATGAGTTCAAACACAGGTAAACAAACCTTTGTTGCGCCAATATGCGTATGATTTGCAAAACATTCAAAAACTACACTATACATAATACAGACACGAAACCAATTCACTGTGCAACGAGATATGCTGATAAAATTATCAGAAATATTCAATACAAAAATATTCTCAGAGATTACGATTCAAATCGGCTTCCCAGAGATTACGAATCAAATCCGTTACTTCATATAATAGGTTCCTGCATAGACAGCACAGCACAGGGACAAGAAAACCTTTTTTTGAGAATGCAGGGTGATTAGATATATTCCACGTATCACGCCTTCACAAAAGACGAATTGTAGGCAGACCAGAAGTAAGAAAATTTTGGAAACGTTTACAACGACCAATTTGCAGCAGTTGAACTTACCATTCTAACTTCGATGATGCACGCTGTGATACTGCCAAACAAAATTCTATGGTACGCATTTGTCAGTTCATAAGCTTGATTCGCATGCATGAAATTGACTCAAGCCCCAAAAGTGTGCTTTACTCCGACATTTTCGGATAACAGTACAAATAATTTTTTACCATACATGAGAACTAACTGAGGAGCAATTCTATTCCCACTTCACTCACAACGCTAATCGTACAGCCTAAATAGCGCAACATATTTGATATTTATAAAACAAAGTTAGGATGAAGGGACTTTGGAGCAAACACACATACCGGAAGAGAAAGTTATTAACCATTTGCTAGAAAAAAAAAACTGCAAGCATATACGACTGTCCAGTAATGACAGCTGAGGGACATGACAGTAGAGAGACATGACAGTAGAAGGACATGACAGTATAGGACATGACAGTAGAGGGACATGACAGTAGAAGGACATGACAGTATAGGACATGACAGTAGAGGGACATGACAGTATAGGACATGACAGTAGAGGGACATGACAGTAGAGGGACATGACAGTAGAAGGACATGACAGTATAGGACATGACAGTAGAAGGACATGACAGTATAGGACATGACAGTAGAGGGACATGACAGTAGAGCTAGGACATGACAGTAGAGGGACATGACAGTAGAAGGACATGACAGTATAGGATATGACAGTAGAGGGACATGACAGTAGAGGGACATGACAGAATAGGACATGACAGTAGAAGGACATGACAGTAGAGGGACAAGACAGTAGAGGGGCATGACAGTAGAGGGACATAACAATAGAGGACATGACAGTAGAGGACATGACAATAGAGGGACATGACAGTAGAGGGACATGACAGTAGAGGGACATGACAGTAGAGGGACATGACAGTAGAGGGACATGACAGTAGTAGGACATGACAGTAGAGGGACATGACAGTAGAGGGACATGACAGTAGAGGGACATGACAGTAGAGGGACATGACAGTAGAGGGACATGACAGTAGAGGGACATGACAGTAGAGGGACATGACAGTAGAGGGACATGACAGTAGAGGGACATGACAGTAGAGGGACATGACAGTGGAGGGACATGGCAGTGGAGGGACATGACAGTGCAGGCACATGACAGTGGAGGCACATGACAGTGGAGGGACATGACAGTAGAGGGACATGACAGTAGAGGACATGACAGCAGAGGGAATGTACAAGGAATATTTAATGAAATGAAACCAACATTAAACAAATTGTCCCCTCTCGTGCATCTGCTCGTTGGTTTTTAGTCTCGAGAATTTTTTACAGGGTAAAATATTTCTTGGAGCACTGAACTCTGTCGTATCTTTGCGACTCTCAATTCGGTTTTTGAGCGAAGGATTTTGTTCCATTTGTTCATAGCAGCCTTCTGTATCGTAAAAGAAAATCGCATAATAAGGTATTTAAAATTTTTGCAAATGTTTTTTGATATTTTTGAGTGAAATATGATTATGGGAAGCCAATTTACAGCGATGTCTCTGAGTTATGTGTCCATTTTGAATCGGTAACGAAGTTTTTGTATCTCTCACGCTGACGAAATTTCAGTAATTTTGAGTGTATTTAATCATTTTCACGCGTTTTACAATGCGACAACGAAGCTGCTTTTTGTTATTTGTACTTGAAATTTGCAGTGAAATGTGATTGTTTTCATTATAATCTATAAATGATCTAATTGGTCAAATAGACGTAATAACATTTCACTCCAAGATTTCGATGGAGTTTGTCTTAATATGATCATTTTTTCAGGCACGTAGGGTAGCGCTCATCTGCGCATAAAATTAGCAAAAGTTATTTTCATACGGATGAACCAACTCAGTAAACGAAAAGACTTGAAATTACTTATTGACCAAATTAGTAGACGAAAAGACTTAAAAGTACATATGGACTAATTCAGGATACGAAAAAGCATTTATTTACTTGTGGACTAAATCAGAATACGAATGGACTTGAAATTACATTTTCGGAGGTAAACTTGTATAGAAAAAAATAAAGATAAAGAAATATGGATGTGTGAATTATATAACTGTGAAAAAATATGCAGAAATACACGGTTAAGATTCTAATGAAGAACGGGGAAAAAATCGGAGGATGAAGAGAAATTTCATCGATATCTTCGACCAAACTGGTTTCACTCCCACTCAACCGATAAAATTATTTTTTCGATAATTATATGCAATTCATATTTCACTGTGAATTTTATGCACAAAATCAAAACTGCGGCATTTTTGTCGCGTTACACGACAATGAAACCTTAACTGCATAATAATTACCTATGAAACAAGTCTTAATCGGCCCATAGACGGTCAATTTAATTGTTAATATCATTAACTCAATATATTGATGATATTTTTTGTTGCCCACTAATTCAATTAATTGACGGTCGTCAATGAAGCCCACAGACGATCAATTAAATTGTCAATATTCATCATTGACATTATATTGGCAATAAAATTGATCGTCTATGGGCCGCTTTAGTAAGCCCACATAGCAGTGTTGCTCCGACTCCCTCACAACCACGGTGGCTGTCAGAGGCCAGCGAGGCGGGCGACAAACCGAGAAAACCCCACATGCTGCACTTGTGTTATCCGTGTCTGTTGTCGGATTACAGGCGCTACATCGGCCGTGATTGCGTCGCTCATGAGCATGGAATGTGTTTGAACTTTTTCACAATCTGATATGTAAGGACCTTATTAAAAGAATTATGATATTTATGAAAATACTCAGCAATCAATTGAGATATGAAAATATCCAGCAATTAGTTTATTTATTATTCGTCACATTCCATATCGTTTGAGCTTCCATATTATATGCAAAATGCATATGAGTTTATTACTTAGTGCTGTGCACTAAGTATTCGGCCGCCGTGTTTGTTTTGAAATAATTTGGAAATTTTCCAACCTTCAGGAGTAATGAATTTGGAAATAAAATTCTAGGATTGAAAATTCCCTTTCACAACCTTCATTTTTTCTCAAAAAAACGTCATGGACAATAAAGTAGAACGGTGCTTCACACAGATCATTTCCTTCAGGTGATCCGTTTAAATAAGAGTTGTAAATAATCATAACGCTGTTGTAAGAATTATAGTACAATCAACGAACAAAAGTTGCAAGAAAGAATTAAAGAATCTTAGGATTTGTTGTTCTCAGTTTATTTTGTATCTATAACTCGTTATTCAACATTCGCTTGTAAATAAAACATCTAAGTCTGGCCACGCCTACACTCGCCTGAGAACTAACTCCTTCCCACCCCTTCCAGAAATATTCCTTTATATTTTACTCGCCGCCTTTGATGGTCGAATGAAATTCTAAATCTCTTATTTGTGCAGGCCAAGCGATCGATCACTAAAGTACGCGTCATGGGCATCATAGCTAAGTCTATCTTATTCAGTAACATGACGGTCGAATGTGAACATGTGTTTTTTCAAGTGACATCCTCTCTGTTAATTAGCCTCGTGTTTCAAATTGAAGAGAGAATTCACGTGGGTGATTTTTTCCATCTTTTTTATTTCTTTCATGTGCCCACCATTCAAAGCTGTAAGCATTTTATTCAAGCATTTTTATTTTCATGTCATCAAATATAAAAGAAACTATATTTTCATCTATATGTTTGCACTGATCATCAAATGAAGATGGCAAAGTACGCTGCGCATTGGAGGGAGCAATGTAGGTTCCGTACTGCATGGTCTGTAGTTCGGATGCCTCACCCCCTTAAGCCGCACCACCTTCCACTTCATACCGAACCACCTCATCACCTCATACCGCACCATCTCACCCCCTTATACCGCACCACCTTCCACTTCATACCGAACCACCTCATCACCTCATACCGCACCATCTCATACCGAACCACCTCATCACCTCATACCGCACCCCCTCATCACCTCATACCGCACCCTCTCACCCCCTCCTCATCGCACCCTCTTACCCCCTCACCACAGCACCACCTCATACCGCACCACAGCACCCCTTCATACCGCACCACAGCACCACCTCATACATGTGTACCACCATAGCCTTTCAAGGAAGTTATTTACGAGGTACCACATACGAGGAACCTACTATGGCACTTCACCAGCGCTCTGAGTCAATAGTAGTATACTGCTATAAAATTATTAATGAAACGTAGAATAAAAACGTCCTGCTGCATGTGAGCACAACCTTCTCTCACTTAGAGGCAGGAAACAGGCGCAGAGACTTGTAATGTTGAGGCTTCTGCTGCGGCTCAGCGAGGCAGAGATCTCATGGAAAATCCTGAGACTCTGCAGAGATGAATCGTTCATTAATTTCATGATTATATTGTCGCGATCATTTTATATTTGTAGATGAAGTATATAGTTTTCCAATTTGAGGTTATAATTTTAAAGGCTTCGATTGAATTTATTGTGCCATTCAATTGTTTGCGTGATCGATAATTCTCTTACCTTTATTTTTGTCTTGTTTTACTTCTTAGGCAAATGTATAATCCTTTAAGTTCCACGAAAGTTTTTTTTTTTAAATCACAATTCGATGATATATCCACACAATACTTTACTTATCGTGTTCATAAAGGTTGATGGAATGATTTTCTCATGAAATCCGTTGGCAATATGAAATGCTTGTTTATGTATTTAAAAGCTGTCACTAAAATCAATTTAGACTCGCAATTTTAAGTCATCAAGATTTATAACTTGAATAATACACCATATAAACAAACATATCAATTGACATTTCAAATCATCTGAATGAAAATCATAAGACTAGCAGGTTTCAATACCAAACATGTAAAAAAATTCATTTTGCACTAGCTTTAATTTTTGATTCTTTAAAGCTGAAGTCCTTCCAGAAACTTTGAAAGCACGCACTGTTGCGGAGCAAGTACATCAGGACTGGTAGCACACGTTAATTTTACTACTTTTGTACTAGCAATTGTGGGAGAATGGCACTCCGTAGACCTTACCTACGGTGACCATCAATAATAAACAATTATAACTTACATGTGCCATGTACAAACGCACTGAAATATTGCAGGTTAGCATTAAAGCTTACCAATAAATTTAACCAGAATCATTAGTACCAAGAGCACTGTAAATTTTCCAAAGCTGTGTAAATGTGCGCCGCAGTTTTCTTGTGTGCTCGTGAGTAAAACATCACCATAACAATGGCGGCTTCTAGCCTGCATGATCACAATACCACAACAATGGAGCGGACTCGAGGACGCACAATAGTCCATTGTGACACTCCACTTTTTCTTGTGGTAACGGAAGGAGCAGGTGCGCTAAACCCAGCTTCATATTTTCTTTGGAAAGCCATGAAAGAAGATGCTTCTTTTTAGCAGTGTTTCGTAGCTCAAGCGAAAAAACGCAGGGAAGACGTTTCATTTTAATATGCTGAAAGGACGTCGCTCACCGAGCAGATTTTGCGCAAAGAACTTATAAAACTTCCCGTAAGTATACGGGAAATGATGCATGTTGAAGCATTAAATAAGATGTAGCCTGAGGCTGATGCGTTGTGACGACGGTGTCATGAAAAGGCGAGCTTTGCCGATGATCACCTTGGTCGGTTGCGCACAATTTCATACAAGCTATGATAAATTAAACAGCCTGAAAACATTAGGGTTACCGCAATCAATACACATTTGTGGTATGAAGTACAATTTTATCGTGCTGTTGTATTCGTTACAGAAGTTCTGTTTGTTAAGCGCAAACGATGATCATTTCTGTTAGATTACTTCCTGCAGCCGTCAATGTGGAAATCATCGGCTGCTAAATGTTTAGTTTCTGTAACGGTATACTTTTACGGAATGTCAATAATTTTTGTAGTGGTAGGATTGTAATTAAATATTTCACTAACTTTTGTGACATAAAAACACCAATCACTGGCTAGTTATTGAGCTCAGACATTTTCATCAATAAATCCAGGTTTATTTGCAGCGCTCATACGTGCAGCGGCAGGAGAAAAACAGAACAAATTATTCACAAGGGAGTAATTGCCTATAACTAAGACTTTTTTACTTGCAAAACTTTAGCATTTTGACACCATGGCTTCTGAGGAAGAAATTATTCTAATACTTTATCGTTTATCAACTTGCTTACCTATATTAACAGTTCGTTGAGTGCTTTACACCCGTCTGTGATGTAGAGAATATGAGCATATTGACAATTAATATCAGTCAACGGTTGCAGATGTGTACGCTGATACTACACCTGAATCTGGACAAATGTGTTGTTAGTTTGAAATGAAAATTTACTTAAGCATTATTTTAGCATCATTGAACATTATATGATGGTATTTTAAAATTTGAATCGAATTAAGTATGAATTTAATATGGCAAAACATAGATGATTTTATTTTTAATAAACAAGTGGGATATGAATATGATTAAACGTTGTATGATGTTTTCTTGAAATTAAGACAGTTTTCAGGTTTTAGCTGTTTATTTCTCCTGTAAATTCTTGTTAAAATTTTTCTAATCAGTTGATCGCGGAATTCTAACTCGAATTTATTTTCAAAATGAACAAATTGATTTCAGTCTTTGAATCTGTGTCTTTTTTCTTGTTAATTTTATTGTTAATTTCATTCCTAACACAATAAAGTTCGCCAAAAACTCGTACTTTTTACATTTTTCAGGCATAGATAACATAATCTCAACAACACAGATCTCTGAAATTCTTCTACAGTTCTAGAAAAAAATTCTACAGATTTTCCAAATTAGGTGAAAAACAGTTAAACTTCAATAAATAATTATTTTAATATCGTTGACAACTCGGTACTTCCATGTTTCTGGAGAAACTAGTTAGCTAACTCATAAATGCATAGCAGAATTTTGTCATAACTTCACTTCAACCAAATGCAAAGTATTTTTCACTCAAACCACGTAAGATCCAGGAAATGATCCTTAACGGAATCTATATAGTTCAGGAGGATCTCTGTTGACTTAATTGTTGGTTCTGTAAAATTTTCCGGTTTTTATATTGCTCTCATCTCAAAATATCTTATGAATTGGGAGTGGATAAGACTGTTCTATAGTTCAGATAGTCTCTACTCCTTCATTCAATAATAACCTGTACTTCACAGCTTACTTGCGCCACAAGCACCGCTGCATTCCTTCACTTCATTAAAGCAACACTTCACTAAAGAAACATATACATGACATCATTGGAGTGCATTTTACTGTCTGCAATAATTTAATCGTTCACCACTGGTCTGCACTGTACCAATAATTACCCTGAATCCCATGCACTCATAGATTCAGATTCCATGGACCGTAATATTCCACCGTTTCAACAGCCCAACATGCACATGTATTTAAACATATGCACGAACTTGTGTGATGTCATACAAGCTCACGCAGAGTTGTTGTGCGTCTTAATTCGTCTTTGTGAAGTCAAACTATCTATGGAGTTATTCACCTGCGCAGCATTGTGTTTGCTTTCTACTTGAACTAGGGGCTGCATTTCCATCCTTCCGACCAGAAATAATTGCAGCTCCAGGAATAGTTTACTCACGCAGCCGCGAAGGCAATGACCTGTAGCCAATAACTGTTTTGTCAGCCGTCGCTCTTTTGTTAGCAATGGATCAATATTCTTGAGGTAATTAACTTAGAAATATTCCCTGGGTAGATATGAAATGAGTTTTACCAGGTCACCTGAGTTAGTTGAGAGTCTCGTCTTTTGTTTCGTTATGCCCATTGCACGCGGATGCGTTTTATTTGGAAAATGCGTTAGTTTGAAGTTGTTTATTAAACACCAGGGTTACAGACTTGAAGAGTAATGAAAAATTGAAGATCTCATATCATTTTGTAAGTAGAAAATTATTTCTGAGTCGCTGACACTAATTCATTTAGGGTTACAAATCGACAGCAATCAGTTGAAGTGCGCATGAGAACAGATTAGAGTTCACATGTTTGTCCTCGGTTGATTTGCAGCACTTCGATTCTATAACTAATGTTTAGAATTTAAAAATAGAGAAAGGCAAGGAAAATGTGTAATAAAAGTGAGGTATACGATTGAAAACTTAACCTAATATATATGTTGTAGTGGTTCCCATTTAAACATGATGGATACTGTACGCGTATGGAACATTATTTTGGGGTGTATGTACGTACATTACTTTTTTTTTTAACAAAAGGAAACCCGAATGAACTCTGTTTGAGAAGGAAAACGTTTTCCTAAAAAGATTTCAGTCAGGTTTGGTCGATATCCTTCAAAGTTGACCTCTCCTTAGTTATATTTTTGTTGATTTTTAAATTAAACCCTACATTTAAAAACTTACTTCCCTCAAAAGCCAAATGTCACGATATTTTTTTGGGTAAATTATCCCACACAGTGTGCAATAAGCTGAGATCTTTTCAACAGAATCATACAAAGAATGGAAACAAAATAGACGACATCTCAAAGTCCATCAAAAATGACGAAAATCCTTACAGATTTAAATTAAATTCCGCCTTCAGACAACAGTAACTGCAAATGTTAGGGAAACCATTCATGCAAAGTTTCTTTTAGGATGTATTTTTATGAATATCCATAGCAGATAAGCAGAATACTAGCTTCAAAAGGCTACAAATTTTAGCTACGAGTTCGATTGAGTGAAGATTTAACAAACGCACTCGAAGTTTCTCCCAACGTCTGCCAATTAGAACAGTTGCTAATATGAGGAGGAGACAAATTAGGCAAAACTAGAGTGTATTAGAGTTTAAAGTGTAATACTACTCACTTTATGAATAATTTTAATTGTCTTATCGTGTTTCTGAAGTTCAGTTTGTTAAATCTTTCAAAAATAATATTTTTTCTATAAACTTCATATTATTGTCACTAATATGTGCTTCACACCCTGTGAAAATCTTATGCCTGTGGCAACAATAGTTTTGAGTAATTCTAGAAAGTTTTGAAAGACGAGGGGTGTAGGACTAACTTCGTTGCTAACTGTATTTAAAAACTCTTTCCTTGTCTAAAGGAAACTCTTCGTTGATAGAAAAGCTCGGATACAATAACCATACAATTTAATATTGGAAAACTCGGCGCTTAACTGATAAACTTTTGCAAAATTCATGTGTTACTTGTTTCCGAGTTGGTTGGCTTGTGACGACCACTGACTTGATGCTCGTCAAGCCACAGTTTAAATTTCTTGATGTTCAAAGAAAATTGCTTCTAACAAGACAAATATTTCCGTTCCAGACTAATCAAAAATCGTTATTCAGTTAATTCAATGTGCAATTAAGTCCGTTTATTCATTTAATAAAGAGATTATTTTCTAAAATTGCGCTCAATCAAAAAATTACTCCTTCGGTCTCAGTGGGACATCACTGAAGAGAAGGAAGTATTTATCGAATTGAATATACCAATGATGGTCAGTGACTGGAAGGTGTTCCTTTCGCAAGCTCCTTCGCAACGCTATGTACGCAAAGACTCGAAGGTGTTCAGTAAATCATCACTTGAGGGGCCCTGCTTGTGTAGTATACATAAAATTGCTGAAATTTCTCACAGATTTTTGAGGTACAAGTGATGCAAATAACACCTGTTCAGTCACTAACATACCGAAGGGAAAACTCTCGCATGATCGATTATGAAAATAGCGGAGCGATTCGTGAAAATTTTATTTTCTTCTTATATTTTTGATAAACTAAGAATTTTATGCCGATAAGAGTATAACGCTAATGTTTTGCTGCTCTTATAATAGATTCCATTTGCCCTCATAAATTTGAAGTCTATCGCGGTTGAAAAATGTACTTTTCTTCGCCTCAAAGTAATCTATGCTGAGATGTATAGTTAATTGTGAAACAAAGTTGCTCTGCTACTTGCCCATGACTATAAAAAATTTATAAAACAAAATTTCTAGATAATATCAAGCCGCTCCCACATGTTGATAGCGTCAAAATTTCTTACCTAAAGCTTCACCTGAGAACACGAGAAACCTTCTAAGCACTCTGTTAGCTAGAAAATTTCCAACCAGAAATCTTGACGTGAGCACACGAGAAAATGAGAGTAACACTAGTGAAGAAAGAGCGGTAAGTAACTCTAACTGTGGCAGAGAGTGCCGCGATGCACCTGTCACCCCCTTTGGAAACTTCTTTTGTGAGGCGACTTCACAGCGCTGACGCCGGTCTCCAGTTGCAGCCTGTAACAGTTGTGAGATCTCACAGCCACTCGTCCTGAGTAGAAGAGTTTCAGGTTCCGATTCGAGAGATTAAACTCCATAGAAGTGTTAATAAAGAGGAGCTTGTATTGTCCGCTCGAGCTCTCTGAATTTTCAGCCTGCAAGGTGCTGTGTACCATTTCTAGCTTTCTGTTGCTGTATTTTCACATGATCTCACGCCATGTAACATCATACAATGTTTGATTTTTTTAACATATTTATTGGGCGGAGAACCAACGTGTTACGTTGAAGCTTCATTGATACTTATTATATATTAAATTACGATATTTGGCACTGATGAGTATATAAAATTCCATCTTTAAAATTCATCAAGTTCAGTTAATATTTAACCCCTTGGTTGCATACGCTATTTAAAACCATGTCGTCCAGCTACCTAGAAAGCAGTCGACTAACCTCGACCACAGTCAAACTTAAAATTAGCTCTTAAAATTTGTGTAGGTTTACGGTTGTGTTCGAGGAAATTTGAAATTAAAAGCTCGATTTTCATCAGAAAGGTTCCTATATATTACACGTTACCCAGTTTCTTTTTTTTAGAGGAAAGTTCAATTTGCGAGGGCAAACACAATAACCACTCATTATTTATCAATTATTATTACTTCATTCTCTGATGCGTTTGAAGTAACATTTGAGCTTGAAATTGGAAGCGCTATTGAAATGTACCCCGTTTCAATTCAAATATTTATTTCCTGTTGGCTTGAATGAATCTTTTACTAGTCTTTTCTCTTAGGTAGTTTCATCATGGCTATAATTATGATCATAGTAATTTTACTTTTTACATGCCTGATTTATTCTGAATTAAAAGCAACGAATGAGTTCAAATTCAAATCTAGCCCTGAAAATTTCGCGAGAGAGAATAGAAAATGGAAATTTTTAACTAACTCATTCCATTAAATTCCGCTATTTTGTTAAAATGGTAAATTTACAACATAACATTGGGGAAAACCCTCAGAAACGCGACTCTATTGGAAAGACTTGGGTTTCCATGGGAAATCTGAGACAAGATTAATTCTTTGCTTTTAAATTTACAGAAAATACACTCATGCGAGATAATCGTATATTGCGCTCGATTTACCCCTCTGTCTGATCCCAGCAAGATTAGACCCACCAGTTTCATCTCACCTTGAAGATTTTATTTTTCACTTTCTCATTTAATGGTAACTTACCTGAGCCCATTTTCCGGCCCGGTTAGGGAGTAAAAGTTGGAAGTATGTCCCAATGCTAATTACTCCGTACCTTCATGCAATATTAGTATCATTTGAAGCCACTGTTGTGAGTCTAGCTTTGCCCGGGACGTACTATATATGTTCACACCTGACGGTTGAAAAAGATGGCCGTGGAGAAGGTAAATGTTGTTGGGGAGAAGGTCTAAAGGAGTCTTTCTTGATGATCATATATTATAAAAGATATCGAGGATAATCCCGATTTGAACTAAAAAATTTCAGTTCTCATATTTACCTTTTGAAACAGAAAATACACATCGCGAATAATTGGATTTTATAAAGGAAACCATGAGGTGTCAACCATGCTGGTACATGATGACTGAATGACATGACATGCAACGCTTACCTTGTTTTAGGATTCACTTATTCATTCCGTTCAACTCTTTCTGCAGGCATTGATCACTTTATACGTAAACTTGCAGGTCTAACTCTTCGTTAGACCTGCAAGATTGTGTTTATAATGCATCATGGAATATCAGAGTATAATACTAGCATCATGCATTTTCATAATTCAAGAACCCTGATCTTCGTTTAAATTTTGTTCTACGAAAAATTTCGTAGTTTTTCAGCAAGGAAAGTATAAAAGTAACCTGAAAAGAAAGTGATAAAAACTGTGGTAAAAGGTAAATGGGTAAAGTTTAAAATTAAAATTAAACTGAGCACAAAGAAGAGACAACAAAAAATTTCTTTACTTACTGCACTATGAAGAGGGAGCTAGACTGTCAAAGGGCGATCCTCTTATAAACGCAGCAATAAATTTTAAACTAACTTGAAGACTAAATTAAATTAATCACTGTTTAAAAAAAATAAAAGATTGTCCGGAAAACTTGAGCAAAACTGTCTTAATGCCTCGCATAATAAGAAGAAATGGAAATAAAGCAGTTATTGAAACTGATATTGTGTTTGCATATTAATTCCTTATTCTATAATAAAACCAACCATATTCTGGCGGATGCAAAGGAATGAGAAATACTTAACATTAATTTTTTTGAGGAAAAAACCGACGCCCTTATTGCCGTGAGTTGCAGCGAGTACGCTCAGCGTCCGTCAATATCTTCCAACAATTTTCCCTCTCGTCACACTCGTTTTATCATCGTTTCAAATTCCCTTTCCTGCTTCAAGCTATTTGATGAATTACTCCCCTCAAGAATACAAAAAAATGACATTAGGTCCAAAAAAAAAGACAAAAAAGACTCTCGTTCGAGAGCTCCTAGCAAAGGGTATTGTTAGAGCATGACTTGCCATTTTGGGCGCAAGTGCGCACATGACCGAGTTTAGAACCAAATTTATGGCATTATTGTTAAAAGGCCAGCGGATAATTTGAGTGGGTCTACAGGCGGGCCTTATGATGGACTTTCTAGGTTAATCGTTGTAGGATACTAATTGGAACGCAAGTATCGAAACGCTAAAAAATCTTAAATTCTGAAATATGCTCACCCAAGCTGTTACGAGATATTTTTTAATGAGACTACCATTGTTTTTTATATGATATGGAACAGAACTGTGTTTGGTGTATATTTATGTCTCAACTTATTAAATTTCAAACGTGCTCATTCTGAGTAGTCGATGCAGCCTTCTCTAAAAATCCTGCTCGCCTTGTGACATTATTATAAAGTGTATTTGCAAGAGCTACGAGAGCCTGTGACGCGAAAAAAAATCATTTAGATCACTGTAATCCAAGCTTGTCATGCTTCTACTTGGGGTTTGACCCAGTGTCGATGTTGCAGAATTATACTCACCCGTAAAAAAAGTTGCGATGGTGTGTGGAATACCTTAATCTAAGATCTCATGGATAGTTAAATCGTACCATTTTTTATTCTTAGAAAAAGTGTCTCTCGTTGCATTATGATACATATTTTTAGGAATCTAAAATTGTGTCAAATTTTATGGGGACATGAATCTTATTGAGAGCAGTTGTGGCTTCAAAAGATCGGTTTTAATTTGCGTTCATGACCTTGGACTACGGTAACAGTCGTTGTGAAAGGTGCAACCATGAGCGGAAAAATGTGTCACTTAAACGTTCATCTTTACTCCGTTCCTTCTTTGATTAATATTGTGATTATGGGACGGGGTTATAAATATTATTATTCACCATTTACCCAGTTACACTTAAAGCATTATTAGTTCAGTGCATCGTGAAGTGTGGCAAGAGTGACCTTAACCTCAGTTTTGAGTTTAGTTATTTTACTTTAGGAAATAACTGAAGGGACTAGTTCTACGCTAAGTTTGCAGAGAGATTTTACTAAACTTCCCTATTATATCGCGTTAGATTCGCATGAAATTTCTCATTAAATACTAACGAGAATGTCTAGCGGGAAAACTAGCATCATTTACCGAGTTTAGGGTTCCGTCCCTTGATTATCATGTAGCCTGATTTAAGGTTGCGTATCCTATTTAATACTAACCCTGATTTAGGGTTGCATGCCCTGATTAACACACACCCACTAAGCAATATTTACAATCTAAAGATGATTACGTCGACAGCATGTTTACGTTACATGCTCCATGCTCACCCATCGCATCGAATTTGCACTAATGCTAAAACATCTGCTACTTTTTCTTCGGCTGTTTGGAATTGAGCGACTCGTAATGAAGTGCTGAGCTTCTTGATTACCTCAAAAGTTCACACATTTCAGTTGTTTTTAATTGTGACGAAAAAATTAAATCGCTGTGTATGCATTTTCGGTTATAGAGATAACGTTAGATTGATCTTGATCTATACGATCGATCCGTGGCTAGGCGATGCGTCATCAACAAGTGGTAGCAATGCGCAACCGAATGGCTTGCGAGCTATCGTTAGAACAGCATGCTTTTCTTCATACAACCTATGCACTTCTTCTTGTTTTCATAAACACCTAAGAAACGGTAGAAGAAATTGGGAAATGCATTTGGAATTGAATTCCACATCTAAATGAGGAAGACTTGTTTTTTGAGCAAATGTAATGTCATGAAATAAATCCCTGCTTTGGTTGATTTGAGTATATCATGTTCTAAGAAAATAAACTATGATCTTCTTTATAGAAAAGACAACATTTACTAGCCTTTGGGGAGATTATTTTACACCAGATCAGTTCATAACTGATGGATGGATCTCGAATAAATTCCAAGAAACGGAGATGCGTAATGACGAAAGTCTAAAAAAATCAAGTAGTCCATTTAAATGATCAACAATGCGCCCTAATAACTGTGTATTGCAAGATTCTCGCCTTATTCCCTCAGAAAACTTGATATAGTATTGGTAAATTTCAAAGTTTAAATAATTATAAAAGCTCTATGGATGATATATTTACGCTTCAAAAATTACAAAAAAAAAGATAATCCAAACACCTTTGGTACATGAAATACAAGTAATTTCCAAAATACCATGTCTCATTACCCATGAGGAAGCAAATTATGAAGGTTATCTTTCACTTATTTTCTAGGTAATTATGACTCTTATTATTTTCACGAATATTACTATTTTCATAACTTCATTGAAGCCGGGGCTGTTGATGTCAAAATGAGTAAGTCACATTGAGAACCATTGCAGACGATTCATAAGGCCTCCTTATTTATAGGCGGAGAATAACGTTCGTTCTTGAAAATTTATTAAATAGCTCTTCTAAATAAGCACAATTAGCAATTATTTAATGAAAGTACTTTCAATGACTTATACTTTATGTTATAAATATAATATAACATAAGTATACAGTATTCTTTATATAGTATAGTATTTTGTACAGTATTCTTTTTTCCTGAAAGTAGAAACTGAAAGTTAATAGAAATAAAATTAATGCAAAAGTTTGCAATTAAGATTGCTAGGAGCATGATGCTGTTTAGTTATGTATACGCAAATAGGTATGTACATATATATATATGATCAGAGCTGGATTGGGTGCTCATTCATGCCCAAACCTGCAAAAATCTAAACACAAATTGCATGTCCTTCGCTAATATAATGTGCTAAAAATCCTTAAATTTTAAAACCCAACGATAATTTCTGAATGAATTATTTTTACCACAAAATGACACTGTTTTTTCAAACCGTGTAAATTCACTGCATCCATGGCTATACGTGCATGCTTCATACCTTAACGTAACCGCCCAAGGGAGCTGTTACGTTAAAGTATTAAGTATGTGTATCAATATTTTTTTATAACATCTATAGTTCATTTTAAATCTGCTTGTATATTTTTTACTGTAACCTACATTAATTGTTCACAACATTACGCGAATATGAGCCTCACTGTCACGTCTGTATCTGAAATTCAAGATCATACTTGCTTCTGTCGATCACGATACCATCTGCGTTCATAGTTCCTTGTACAATCAACATTCACAGTCCACAGTACTATTTGTATCCCTATCCCTCTGTATCATATATAGACATATTCCTCAGTACCATCTATATTTACAAATCAACATTCACATGACACAGTACCATCTGCACTAATCGATAGTTCTTAGTACCATTTGCTTTCACAATCCACAGAGTCATTGACATTCACAGCACAAAGGACCATTTGCATCCAAAGTTAGCTCCCAGTACAATCTGCATCCACAGTACACAGTACCATTTGTAGTCATAGTTCCCAGTGTCATCTGCAATGACAGTGCGTACACTGCAATTTACAATCACAGTGCACAGTGCCATCTACAGTCACAGTGCACAGTGCCATCTACAGTCACAGTGCACAGTACAATGTACTTCCACTTTACATAGTACCATTTACATGCACAGTTGCCAGAGCTACTAAAATTCCCCAGTTGAGACTGACGCGCCCAGCCGACGTTAGAGCGAGGCAGTTGTGCGCAGTCACAGTTGCCGCTGTGTATTCGAGTGACTTCATTCCTCACACTCAACACCTCGGAGACTTTCAATGACTTTCATTGAGTCATTACCGCTCGATTATACAGCATTGACTTCTTCATTATGGCGCAATTACCGGCCGATTATACCACAATTACTCAGGTATTAGGGCACAAAGGGCGGCCATCACACCACCGTCACTCGTCACCGTATCGGGCGCGCATCGTAACGCGTGGCCGCTCCATGCGCGATCATCTCGATCATCTCGTCCAGATCGTGACCAAATGATCAGCGATGATCTTTCAACTTTGAACAGTTTCGTTTCGGCTACTGTTGGGAAGAAGCGCGGCAAGCTGTTTAAAAGTAGCACGGCATCCAGCTTCTGTTAGGAAGTAACACGGCATCCAGCTTCTGTTAGGAAGTAACACGGCAAGCTGTTTAGAAGTAGCACGGCATCCAGCTTCTGTTAGGAAGTAACACGGCATCCAGCTTCTGTTAGGAAGTAACACGGCATCCAGCTTCTGTTAGGAAGTAGCACGGCATCCAGCTTCTGTTTGGAAGGAGCACGGCAAGCTGTTTAGAAGTAGCACGGCATCCAGCTTCTGTTAGGAAGTAGCACGGCAAGCTGTTTAGAAGTAGCACGGCATCCAGCTTCTGTTAGGAAGTAACACGGCATCCAGCTTCTGTTAGGAAGTAACACGGCATCCAGCTTCTGTTAGGAAGTAACACGGCATCCAGCTTCTGTTAGGAAGTAACACGGCAAGCTGTTTAGAAGTAACACGGCATCCAGCTTCTGTTAGGAAGTAACACGGCATCCAGCTTCTGTTAGGAAGTAACACGGCATCCAGCTTCTGTTAGGAAGTAACACGGCATCCAGCTTCTGTTAGGAAGTAACACGGCAAGCTGTTTAGAAGTAACACGGCATCCAGCTTCTGTTAGGAAGTAACACGGCATCCAGCTTCTGTTAGGAAGTAACACGGCATCCAGCTTCTGTTAGGAAGTAACACGGCATCCAGCTTCTGTTAGGAAGTAACACGGCAAGCTGTTTAGAAGTAACACGGCATCCAGCTTCTGTTAGGAAGTAACACGGCATCCAGCTTCTGTTAGGAAGTAACACGGCATCCAGCTTCTGTTAGGAAGTAGCACGGCATCCAGCTTCTGTTTGGAAGGAGCACGGCAAGCTGTTTAGAAGTAGCACGGCATCCAGCTTCTGTTAGGAAGTAGCACGGCAAGCTGTTTAGAAGTAGCACGGCATCCAGCTTCTGTTAGGAAGTAACACGGCATCCAGCTTCTGTTAGGAAGTAACACGGCATCCAGCTTCTGTTAGGAAGTAACACGGCATCCAGCTTCTGTTTGGAAGGAGCACGGCATCAAGCCTCTGTTCGGAAGAAGCACGGCATACAGCTTCTGTTCGAAAGTAGCACGGGATCCAGCTTCTGTTTGGAAGTAGCACGGCATCCAGCTTCTGTTAGGAAGTAGCACGGCATCCAGCTTCTGTTAGGAAGTAGCACGGCATCCAGCTTCTGTTAGGAAGTAACACGGCATCCAGCTTCTGTTAGGAAGTAGCATGACATCCAGCTTCTGTTTGAAAGTAGTTCGGAATCCATCATCCGTTTGGAAACAATTCAGTGTAATACTTTTTTGGGGATAACACTTGAGTATCTCGCTTCTGTTTTTAGCTGTTGCTATTCTTTAACAGGTGCAATATGCATGTTTTCCCGTTCTTAGCTTACGATTATTCATTGTAATTTGTGATTCAATCTTCATGTACGAGATAGTTTACCTCTTCAGTGTTTGGTCTCAGCTTCCTAATATTTAAAAAAGTTTTAGCAGCGGGTGCTGTGACTTATAAAGAGTTTTCTCATACTTTTAGGGTGTTGTGTTTTCATTTTCTATCGAGTTATATAATTGCACGTTAATTTTTGGATAAAAATAATTTAGAAATCTCTTATAAATGACTTTTTCGATTTTAAAACACATGAACAAATTTTGTATAAAACTTTGAATGAGGTATTAGTGATGCATGACATTTTGGTTTGAAATAGTTTAATGGAGCTCATCGAGCGCGCATGCAAGACTTCAATGTGTAAGATAAAGTATTTATATAGTGGAGATACATTCAGAACACGACGGAAAGTAATTCATTGGTTTCAAACAATGTTTGGCGAATGGGCATGTGGGCAAATGTAAGATTCTCAATTTCAAAAATCTAATTCAATATAGTCTACAGTCACCGTTTTTTATAAAAGGAACTGAAAATTAGTTATGAAGGAATTGATTTTTAACTGCCTTTGAGTAACGTCTAGGTATAACTAATCGTTTTCCCTAATAAGCGTCGAGCAAGAAATCGAAAATATAATGCCTAAAAAACTATACATCTGACCCTGCTCTATTAAACAACGAATGACAAGAATTACAATGATGATAAGTTATATTCCGCTGATGAGGCTGCCGATACAATTAAGGGACCGTACTGTACTGCTGCAGTCTGCCAACACCAGACAGCTGCATTGCAATACAAGTAAAGTTATACGTACACTGTCAATATGCCACACGAACATACCGGAGAATTATGATGTGAATAGCAGTTACAAATTCAACACTATCACATATCGTTAGGTATTATTGAATATTACTACGCAAATTCACATATCTGTTGTGCTGTAGTTCAATTATTTGGTGTTGAAAAAATGTAGCGAGGTAAGGTGCTGCCGTTCAATGCTTGTTAATTCAGTTTACAGAAAATTTCATCGATTCCTTTGAGAAATCATATTAATTTACAAACACAATAAATAATTTTCGGTAAAATGTGACCTAACGGGTTATTTTAGAAATAATGATAAAAAGACAACGATGATTCATAATAATCGTAACACGTATGGCATCAATAAGTAATTTGTTTTTAATCGTAATATCTTTTTGAAATTAATTCATAACCGCGTTTTTTATGGAAACATGGAAACATACATTACGATGGAATTTCTACCAATCGATAAAGTTTTAAACTGCCATTGCATCCATTTGCAAATGAACGCACGTGTGTTAAAGCTTTAATTTATTCAGCTGATGATTTGCTACCAATCATAAACAGACACTGTATACGTCTGACCAATGCACTGCTTATCACACACCTCCTGCCACACATCCTGCATCACACACCAAACACTACTCACCACGCTCCGCACACTACACACCGCACTTCACACACCACGCACTAATCCTCATGCACTTCATATCCTATACTGCTCACCACACACCACACTTCCCGCACCACACACATACTGCATGGAGAAGACCATCTCTGTATTACGCAGTAGACTCGCTCACAACAGCTCTAAATTCCTCTGGTATTATCGGTGCAGCATCAGCGCTTATCGTGGAGCTCTTACGGGAAATCTCTCGCGTTATCGTCTTCGTATCGCAGATTACTGCGGTATTAGCGCAGGCGCTCACACAGGCCTCCCGAGGTGTCAAAATTGGAGCGGTTACTGAAGTTCTGCTCTTTTGTGGTGAGTCAAGGAAACAGACGCGCTCAGCCATAAATCATGCTGCCGACACCCTGAAAACCAGTCCATGAATGCTAAGTGTAATGAATACCAGCTTCCAAAACCCGATGAAAGAGTGATGTGAAATTTCTATGTATTTGCTGCTGTGTCTTACTAGAAAAGGTTCATTTTTCAATGGCGACGACACCCTGAAAAGTGTAATGAATACCAGCGTCCAAAACCCACTTAAACAGTGATGCAAAATTTCAATGTATTTGCTGCTGTATCTTACAAGAAAAAGTTCATTTTTCAATGGCCGCCAAGAGTGCGGAATGTATCAGACATCGCTGTGATACTCAGTCACTGGAAGTCATTGCGTTTAAACGGCAGCATGGATCAATGATCATATGCGATCTTCGTGCCATAAGATCATAGCAGTGATACACTGTTTAGCAATTCAGGCATATAAGATGAAACTTCTGGCCCACACAAATGGTGGGAAATATCATCGCCATCACACCAAAGCAAGTTCTATAGAAATACGGCAGCGCTGTAGGCGCTCAAACATCACAGCACTCACATATGCGCTTGGTTTTCTCTGGCATTCGAATGCAGGTGATGCGAAGGCGGTGGTTTCTCAGCGTTGTGCATACGTGCATTAAAGGAATATCAGGATTTTTAGATGGGTGATTTTTGCAAGCAATATTATCAAGTTTGGTTCTTTTTCTAATAGAATTTGACTAGGTACGTGGGTTGCCATATGAGGAGACGTCATAACGATCATTGTGAGTATTTGAAGGAAAAATAAATATGTATTTTTCGTGAAACAGGTTCTTCAAACAGATCGTATCCATGCAGGAATAGTGAGGGGGATTAACATTGAGAAAAAATAGGAGCAAAAAGATCTCAAGTTTCTGCTATTCAACAATGAATAACGCTTAGATTATATGCAAGAATGAATATAAAATTTTGAGCTGCTCTATCTTAATTTCGACTAGAAAGCAGGCCTACATGATCACCAGCGTTTTATACACAGATACATCAGTATATATCGGTTGCGATAGTCACGGAATGTTCAGAGTTTTCTCTCAATTGCTTCGACTTGTCATTGATATGATCTCACGGCGGCAGGCACACACTGCGCGGATGAAGCTTTTCACATTTGAGGTTCTGTCCCTGTAATTTTTCTCCCTACGTAGATCATATGATTTCGCGCACACTTTGTTCTGACTTGAGGGAATTGCTGGCAATCGCATGGAAAAAAGGTGAATCCTCCTGATGTATTTGCAATACCGATTCTTCTACGTGAAACTGTGTAAAATACAAACTCATCCTCTTGTTTCATGGTTGTGCTGGTTTAGGCAATGATGACCGTTTATGGGCGCATATAAAATAGCCAAGTAACTACTACATGAACAAGCGATAACTTGAAATTTACGTCACTGCTGCTACATTGAAAAAACCTCATTTTTCCAATCGCTCTCCAGCAGCCACTGAACACGCAAACGATCAAATAGATATAAAAATGTTGTGGACTGCTGTTCATCTGAAGGACCTGTACGAGATCGCGCGTAAATACTTCGCATAGCTCAACGCCTTCCACTCATCTCTTCATAAATGAAGAAAGGCTCTAAAACGCTGCAATAAATTAAGATATGAAGCTGTCCTCATCACCAACACAAACTCTCGTAACCGGCGCCTTTATCCAGAACAAAAGCACCTCTACAACGGATTTTTTCAGTTCCATTACACTGCTGCAGACCGGCGCAAGTCCGCTTTATATCGCACACATTCTGCCAGTGGACAGTCTTTTGAACCAATTTTTCAAGACCTCAGATCTTTTGCTGAACGCTTGTGTTTGAAGGGTGTCGCTAAGGAACCTATTTCCTGTCACCATAAAAAAGTCGGAAGAAGTTTTTAAGTGCGTTGTAAGTGACCTAAACGGCCTAAACGCTTGGTTCTGAATGACATTTTATCCTTGTTTGTTTCTTAGCTCTAACGCATTGAATGGTTTCGATGTAAGCGGGTTATTCAGAGCTTATGTCTTTGTAATGAAGTTGAGCAGAATTTTGACATTCAAAATAAAATGTTTTTTGAAATTTTTAATCCCCAGTATCAGTCCTTTAGCAAAGTATTCAGTTTATATGTTTAGCTAAATATGTATACAAACGATTTGTGAACAGCACATGTCAAGAAATGCAATCAAGTACATAAAAAGAACGGGAAAACTCTTTCTGTTCACGGAAATAGTTTGCTTTAGAGACATACTAGGTATTAGCGTGCGCTATATAGAGTGTATGTACTCACTCTAGTTTCTGACTTTAAACTTAATTCATGCTCACGCTCTAAACTTTATGTTCTCACTCTAGGCTTCATGCTCACCTTCTACGCTTCATATTCATACTCTAAGCTTCATCCTCACCTTCTACGCTTTGTGCTCACACTCAAGGCTTCATGCTCACACTCTACTCTTCATGCCATGCTCACACTCTACACTTCATGCCATGCTCACACTCTACACTTCATGCCATGCTCACACTCTACACTTCATGCCATGCTCACACTCTACACTTCATGCCATGCCCACACTCTAGGCTTCATGTCATGCTCACACTCTACACTTCATGCCATGCGCACACTCTAGGCTTCATGCTCACTCTCTAGGATTAATACTCCCTCTCTAGACATCATGTACACAGTCTAGGCTTCATGCTCAAACTCTAAACTTCATGTGTGCACTCTAGACTTTATGGTTACACTCTAGACAACTTTAAATGCAGTTACATTCATATAAGTTTCATGTACATGATGCTTTGCATCACGTATGAGGTATTACTACTGCGTTAGATATATCGACAGCTGAGATCAGTATAATAAGCTGAGATCATAGAAAATCAGAGCATGTAATCCATAAAAAAGGTCACATAAATGATTGAAAAACCCTATCTATGTAAAATAGACCTAGATGTATGAAATACCGCTAACTACAGTACATAGAATACAGCTAGCTTCATACAATACACATAAATGTAACTACATAAAATGCGTTTTACTTCACAAACTCGCCTTATGTCAGCCCAGTCTCGTTTTAATATACTGAGTTACGATTGGAGACAGTTTACTGTATCCATAATACCAGCACTGGTACATTTTTTTTTTTTGCAGAAAACTTACTGCAAGTCTGCTGAGATTTGGCTCCAAATTTTTGTTTTTCTCAACCTCACGTGAAGCAGGAATGTAAGCTCTAAAGATACATTTGTGTCATATAATGAGCTTATTTAAATTACCGGTTAAATTCAAAAGAATGATTCGTGCTGGTTCATGTGATCCTTGAGTAGCTCATCTACGCGAAGTCCAAAAGTTAATTATAGAGTAGAACCGCAAAAAAAGTGGTCACTCGGATGAAGTTTCTCTATGGAAAGTAAATTTGAACAACGCTGATCTCTATAACAGCTCCTCCTGTTTTAAAAGAATCACTTCCAAGAAGTTATATTTTCATTAAAAACTATTTTCTCGACGTAAATAAAAATTGACCCAGACTAACAGAAATGAGAAATACAAAACAACGAGTATGTTCGTTATCACAAATTTTAGATTTGATCAAGCAACAACGTAGGTTTTTTAACGCATGTTCTACGTATTTTTTTTCGGTCAGTGGTACATCAGCTTGATGATGACTCCTGTGAATTAAGTAACAAATCTAAATTTTGACTGCGCATGCAAGTAACCTCGTTCAGTTTTGCTCTGCCAAGGAAAGTGTGCCAACGAACCAGAAAAGTTTCTCTCCTCCAATACAAAATCCAATTGAAGTAATTATTTAATTCTGCGTCTGATCCTGAAATGCGTTATATTCCTTACGTTTAACCAGTTCACAACTCATCAAGCCCTTTTCTTTTGTTAAAATAAAAAATCAGCATAACTTTTCTTCAATTAAGTCCGGAATAACAATATTAGCGGAGAGCATTATGAGCAAAGTAAAAAAAATTTGTTAGACCAAAATATTCTTCCGAGTATCACAGAAATCTAACCGCCCAAGCTCCCCCGATTTCCTCAACATGGACCCCAAGAACAGGGGAACAGACGTCACAAGAGGTAGGCCTGCGTTCAGTCGGCGCGTTAAATGGAGCGCGAGGACGGGATTGGGACGGAAAGTGGAGGGTTAACTGCACGTCATGGGATTGTCCGATTTGAGGACAGACTGCCCTATTTTCTTCGGAACTTATCCATTTGTCATTTGCCTTCAGCCTATGAATTTCTAAACACCCATATTGTCCTCTGGTTATCGGTGATGCATTTCGTTTTTTCCTAAAATACTTGTAGGTAAACGTTCTGATGACTGAGCTCCTCATTCTCATCTTGATCCGAATTGGGCAAAGGTTGATGATTTATGAATGGTCACATCAACGAAGACACCGAATTTTTCCCAGGAAGAGATGAAGAAGCTATAGGAAGTTTTAAAGGTTAGTAATATCTTGAATGATAAATTATTTCGTCGAAGTATGGGACAAGACGAAGGTGAGAACGAAGCTAAAATTAGCAGTGAGATTTCTTACATATTTTAGATTTTGTTTTTACTACATGTGTATGATATAATGAAAGTCAATAAACTTTTTAAAAAGACGAAAAGTTAATGCGTTTTAATGGTGCAATTTTTAATTAATTAAGCGTACATGCAATTTTTGAACAAGCGGAATGAATGCATCCATAGAGAGGAATTTAAGTAGCGAATCTAAGGTGTTTTCATCTTAGGTTATTTTTTTAGATGTTATTGTTGTAGCAGGTATTTTGCTGGTGTTATTTTACCTTGTGTTATTTCAACGGTTAGGATTCTAGTTGTCGTTTTCTATAATTTTAGCTTTTTTTTCTTGCTATAGTATATATAGAAATAACTGTCCATTAGTTAATGTAATTTTAGCTTTTGCATTTAAACTAGAATTATATAAGTTGTTTTTTAGCACTTATATGTTCAGCAGTAATTACTGCTATAGTCTTATCTCTTGTATTTAATATAAAATGAGAGAATTCAAAATTAAGAAAGGGTCTTATAAAGAATAAATAACCCTTCCCCACATATAGAGACCAAATTTCCCGCAATGTTATGTATATATATATATATATATATATATTTGTTAAAATTCTTTTTTATAATACACAAATATATATATATATATATATAATATAGACCTAGATGTTTGAAAGCACAAAATTTTAAAGAAGAATTTTTCTGTAAATAGCGTCTTCATGCTTCTATACAAGAAATAATTGGCGTGGTTGAACTTTGTTTCGATGGTAAATCGTCGTCTCTTTGAGCATATTTGACTGACCGTGCAACCACCGAAAATTTACGGTACAGATATCATTTCAACTAGCAATTTCAATGGTCTTAATAAACTTAAAGCTTTGCTTTTGCAAAGTTTTACCTAGCAGTTACACTATTTTCACGAGATGTCGAAGCATGCAGTTCCATCATTAATGTGAACATTGCAGTTATAACATTGAATTTTAGGGTCCATTAGTTTTGAGGAAAAAGTAGCATCTTACTTTAAAAATGGCTGATTTTTCTTCAACTTCTTAAATGAGAACAACAACAATGTGGAAACAAGCGCGTGCCAGCACCACATTCGGCAGTGCATAATAAATCTTCTTCCCAGCGAGGAATTATTTATAGATTATTTTTTTGAACAAAATTCTTCAATGAAGACAATTTCGCGTACTTTCATTCTGGTCTAAAAAAACAAATTTTAAAGGTACACTGAGATTCGAAACGCAACAGCAGCACTTACTTTTATTGCAAAGTTTTATATTATATGCAGTTCACTGTGATTGTCCGCCATGTTTTTCTAAGATTTCTAATTTTTGCCCTACTAGCGCTGCATGCTACTTAGGATGTTCACGAAAACTCTTCATATATCAGTGAAGTAGTTTGCAATTTTAATATTATTGATTAGGTTATAAATAAGGAGTAGGTCTGCCGTATAAAATCTCCGTGAAGTTTTTACAAAAAACTAAGAAAAATGCACATTAGAAGAAAGGTGGAGAGGAACAGTTCATCAAGCGTTTCCGGAAGGAGAACAAAAAAGAAAGTTCGACATCGACGGAAGCGGTTCAATGAAAAGTGAAAATTCAAGTGCTTCCTGATGGAATTCCTTCATAGAAAACGTAGACCGTTCAACTTTTGAAAAGTCTAGCAAAGACAACCATTGAAGACCCAACTTCAAGGAGGAAATGTTTAAATTAAGTGGCTCTGAAGTCCGCATGTGTTGTATATATACGCTAAAAAAGAAATCGATTTAAAAATGCTGTAGCTTCTAAACTATTAGTCCTAGAAGTCTGAAATAGATTTCATTGAAACGAAAAAATTCGAAGATTTATTTTGCTGTGATAATTTTGTCTATTGAGTATACACTTCAAATCAATGTGAAGCTCGTCACTAAAGATTATGTAATTTAACAGCAATGGATCAAAACTGTACATGTTTGTATTCTGCGGCAAAATACTAACATCCGATTTTTCCCTTGCTGGAGATTTCTTTATGACACTTCATTTTATGTCGTTTTAAATAAAACCTTTTTGAGAATAAAATGAACAGTGGTTTTATTTACCTGTGTCTCAGAAAAAAATTTTTCACTGATTTCGTTTTATCATCGCTGACTAATATCATTACCATTTTATTTTTTGTTTCTGTCCTACAATGCCAAATAAACTAAAATATTTCAATAAAATGAATTTTCTTAACTTTTTTCAATAAAACCTATTTCAGTTTTCTACCATAAACTTTTACAAACTACAGCATTTTTAAAACGGCTTCTTTTTCAGAAGACGCATTCCCTCTCGATCACTAAATGACTACGTTCTGTGTAAATAATACCACCTGGGGCAAATAAATTGTTTAAATTGTTTAAAATTTGTTAGGCAATCAGAATTGGACGTGTAATGCTGCGGAAGAAGTGAATCACCAAAGATATTTGGGAAATTACCTAAGTGGTCTGGAAACTTATGATTAAAAGAGGAAAAATAAAAGAAAGAATCCGAAAAACGTTCAGATTTGTGTCACTTTTGTAGTAGTGTATAGAGTTTGTCTACGAAGAACGCCGATCGAAGATCGGCCGAGGTTTGAGTGCCTTTAAAAAAGTTTTCAATTGCTCATATATGAATTTGAGAAGTATATATAGGAATAATGCTTGAAGCAGAGCATCACCAAGGTTTCTAAAGATACATATGAGGTAAGCGTTATCATATTGTACCTGAACTAAAAGTGAAATTGGAATATTTCTGAGCGAAATGTTTTGCACAACGAAGGGTTTGGTGTTGGAAACAGTAACGTGTGATTGACTACGACGACTATATTCTCAGGTGAAGAAAAATGTACATGCATTCCATTATGTGAGATACTTTCAACGAACTAGAGGGACTTTTCATCAACTTATTTACTTCTAGCATGCACCAATTTACAAATAGCTCATTGCACCCGAAGTATGACCTTATACCGCATGAACCATATATATTATAAGAAAGGAAACCCTATTTCAAATTACTATATCTAAGAAATTATAAATGTTACTCAAATTTTGAAAATTACATACTGTTTATCAACCTTTTCGGCATCTAGATACAAAATCTGAAGAAGATAAATAAAAAGGGTACTTTTTCAGCAATATTTTTGGTGACCGACACGAAAAGCGTGCTTGCGCTAACTGCAAATAGTTCATTTCAAGATTTCGCGAAACCTGTGGAAACAGATTAAATAGAACGTGGTGGAGATTTTTTGCTGTGGAGACATCTAAAAAGTAAATTTTGTCATTTCCCGCCAAGAAACATTGATGATCTGAAGTTGTCAAGGAAATTAATTTGCTTCAAGAAACGATCTTCTCATAAGGCGAGTGGTGATAGGAATGAAAATGATAATGCAAGTGAAGGTTAAAAGAAACGGTGACCATGTCGAAGGAAATTCAATATTAGCTTACTACATGAAATAATTTTTTTATTTTTTTTGAAATGTTAGTGTGGTCTTATTACTAATAAAGAGTTAAAGTAACTTTTTGAAATATTTTTAACATATATAAATTTGCATTTAAACTAGCTTGTGCAATCACACTTTTCGTGTCCGATACCAAAGATATTGCTGAAAAAGTACCCTTTTATTTATTCTAGCAAAATTTTCTACATAGATGCTAAAACGGTTGACGAACAATACGTAATTTTGAAATTTTTTAAAACAATAATAGTTTTCGAGATATAGTAATTTAAATTGGGTTTTGCTTTTTTATTGTCCATGCGGTAGAAGAAACAATAATTTTTACAAAATGAAATACACCACAACTTGTGAGGAGCATATTTAAAAAATATAAATTTTCGATATGCAAATAACGTTTATACGAGCGTGAAGAATATTATACTATAAGCAGGCGGCGCGATTAATTTCAAGTAAAGAATACCAGCATAATGAATGATAAACCAGAAAATCTTACAAACCTTTTCTAAACAGACAAGTTTGACCGCAATCAACCCAAAGAAGTTAAATAGAAAGAAACGCGGCCTGGACTTGACTGAACGATAGCCACTAAGCTTACTTGAGAGTGATTATCGATAGATATTCAATACGATTAAGGTGAAAAACAACCCAACTCGAGTGAGATAAGTTCCAAAGAACGATCAAATAAAAGTGCGCGACTGTACGATGAGAGTAAACCGGCGCAATTTATGTTCAAGCAACGGCAATTTTCCGAAAACTCAACCCGTTGGATACAGGAAATAAATCACTGCTCGTACGAAAAATGTAAAGAGGATGATAGTGACACGATATTTTCATTATTAAAATTATAAAGAAAGTGGGTGACACGAAATTTGTATCAATAATAATATAAAAGAAGGTGAGTGACACGATATTTGCATCAATAAAAATGTTAAAAATGTGAGAGTGGTACGATATTGCATCAATAAAAACGTAAAAAACATAAGAGTAACACGATATTTGCTATATAAGAAAGTTACGGAGCAAATATCACACAAATAATAGGGGTTTCAAATTTGCAAGAACACAATAAAATCGTGCATAAACTGCAGCAAGGAGCAGCGAGCGACTCAGCGGTGCAAGTGTGCGGATCAAGATCACATCTGGGGAGATCGCAAGGATCTCGCCGTGATCACACTGAGATGGGAAGGTCAAGTCGAGGATCAGTCCGGGATCACGGCTGCAGGGCTGGACATAAGTGATCTTCCGCCTGAGAGATCAGCTGGAACATTGTGCAGCTGGTGGTGTTGTTGTGTTGCTGGGGGTGTTGTTGTGTTGCTTGTATTGTTGTTTTCCAGCTGATGACGTCAATCTTATTAAGTTTTGCTGTAATTACTGGGGAAATTGTATGGATCCAGGCAGTGGAGACATCCCGGTTGTAACTAAATTCGAGTTTCAGCTGGGAAAATCCTCTGCAAAGTGCAAACTATCTGCGTGTGAAAAATTTTTTGATCTTAAGCTGAAAGCGTTTATGTATGGCACATGCGATTCTTAATTGTGATTGATGAAGAAGACTAAATTGCGCCATACAGTTTTCTGTTGAAGTGAGAGTTTGTGTGCGGCTGTGTGTGGTAGCTGTGAGGGGATGCGAACTTCGCTAGATCTAGGGCTTAAAATCATCATTGTGGTTTTTATTATGTTGTCGTATTCTATTGTGAAACGTAAGATAAGTTTTAGGCGCATATTTAGTCGCATACATGAACCGATTTCATGCTCTCTGTAAACACTTCCTTGGCTGGTGACATATCGAAGAATAGTGAGCGTTAGTGACTAGTGGGCGAAGAGCTAGCGAACGCACTCGTAATTGACCTCAAATAAACATAAATATTTGTTGGGAATTGATTCTCTGGACTCGCGCTGGCACGTTTTGAATGCGAGCACAAAAATTCATCGGCCTAAAATACTTCATATGTCGTATTTCTCCTGAAGTGAATACACTGGAAAATTTACAGAATAAATTATTCTAAGAAGAAATGTTGTGAAAAAAGCTCCAAGATTATCTTAATACGAATTAGGATTTGTGGAATGCGTGCATATGAAAGTTAACAGTTTTAACATGTTCAGAAAACGAGCATCTCCTTCACATGTGCAGAAATCGAGCATCACCATCTCATGTGCAGAAATCGAGCATCACCATCACAAAGGCAGAAATCGAACATCACCATCACATGTGCAGAAATCGAGCATCACCATCAATATATATATACCGTTCAGTTTTTTGTGCGACTGGATCCGTGGTGTTATTATGTAGCCTTCAATGCACAATATTTGTAACTGCTTGAAATCTTTAACGAGCTATGGAAACACTCAAGCTCTGAGAAGAACTAGCCTAAAATGACAGGATTATAGGCATGAATTATTGAAGGCGCCTGAACAATGAATTAAATGTGTAGAATTAAAGACATTTGAAGCGCGCATACGCCGCTGATGTGGGATGTGACCTCTTTTTAATCTTCTGCTCTTTTTTGCACACGTTCATGTACCTTTTAAGAAACTGAAATATTCATCAGCTGACTTTATTAATAAAGAATGATGAAAGTTTCACGTAACGCGTTCAAATCGCAGTCATGCGTGCTGCTATAAACGTGAGTCCTCATTGGACTCATGAGGCTCTATAAACATGAGCCGTGGAACTTCAATGATTCATTGATTATAAGTTAGTTTTAGCCTCTCTTACCACAACAAAGATGTTCAAAGAGAGGAAGGATGAAGGCACCATTTAGTATGGAGTAAAGAGACGCAGAATCTATGTACAAGATGTGTTTCCGCGCAGCATCCCGTGCGCATAGAAACAGTAAGTTCAGATGGGAGGAAAGGAAACAAGATAAAAGTTTAAGGAGAAAGTAGCATGTGCTTAAAAACAGGACAGCAATGAACTGAAAAATATGGTCCTTAACAAAACAAAAAACGTTTTGTTTCAATAAACAGAAGGCCTGCCTACTCTCAGCTCGGGACCTCACATTCTCCTCCTAGGAATGCAATTTCCCATAGATATATAATTGCTGCATCCCCCTTGAAAGGTGTGCTCCAAATTTATAAATTCTGGCAAAATTAAATATCGCGATTTTCTAATGCAGTTTCAAGATACATTTTGTGGTCGAATTGAATGTATTTCCCGGATCGCAAGTGACGAAAGTTGTAGAAAAGCCAGTCTTGATTTTTAAAGTTCGAATTTAAATCCATTGCGCTTCATTTTTATAAATTGAAAATTGATGCCTGGTTTTTCGAACTCTGAACTGATATCTCCTTCAAATGAATAGATGACGCGACTTTTGAATTCCAAGAGAATTTTTGCAACTCAACTCGTGTCGTGTTTATCAGTCCAGAGCCGTCAATAAGGGGTCCAAAATAAAACACTATCCCATTCCATCAAAACAAAAGCGGTTGCAGAAAAAGTCGTGTATTCAACACGAGTTCCGATTTTGTTTTACGGAAATCAATGTTGCAGTATCACCTGCAAATCTTAGAAACACATTTTTCTTCGTTCCTATCTTTTAATGAACGTTTTGACGGGCTGAGCATACTGGAAACTCCATCTGTGGTAACACGAGTTTTTACGATTACTTTAAAACCGCTCACTGAAAAGTCAGTTGACGAAGTGTCAATTTTTAGCAAAAGATCCGGTTTTCCCAAAAGTAACATTCATGATTGAGCACCGATTGAAATAGATAAGGTAACTTCATTTCCAAGCAATCAGAATGGCAAAAAAACTAACTTTTGCAAAACCATTTCATGGTTAGAATGATATGGAGTAACGACTTCCATGAGTGCAGTGTCCTTATATCAAGGAAGACGATGGTAAAAAAGAATGTACTTCAGTCCAGATGTGAGTGCCGCTTTGCAACTTCTGGACCAGTAATACGAAATGGTTAACTGTCGAATGATGAGTAAGGAATATATTCGTGAGCAATTTTATGAAAATGGAAAAATTTCATGGAAACGGAAACGTTTAAAAATTATGAAAATTCATTGTAACACTGATCAAATGCAGGGCATGCTTTAATTGAAAACACTGCAACAGTGTAAAAATGCTGGATAATATTTAATTAAAAGTAGCTGTAATACTGTGATGAAGCTAGAAGCCTTAATTCAAACGGTGGTCATTCTCTATATAGGAAATTATTTTTTAAAGATCGCAAGAGAAGCTCACGTTACGCGCTCCATCCCCTGATGTGCTCCAGTGCTCTCGGATGCGTGACAGTCACCGGAGCTGGTCTTGCTTCTGATTAAATGCTATTTCAATTACATGTGTTGAAATTCAATTTAATTACATATGTAAAAATTCCATTTTAATTGTAAGTGTTGAAATGGTATTCTGTTTGCATTTGTGGAAATGCTATTTTTATTTGCGTGAGTTGAAACGGTTTTAACAGCGTGTTTCGAAATGCTGTTTCCCCTCATTTGTTAATTCGAGGGATTTGACATCACATTCCACTTTATTGCTCTATAATATTGACCCGAATGTTCCTTTTGATTCGTTTTTTGGGCATTATTGATTTGATATTCTTTTAACCAGGGTTGCGGAGTCGGAGGAATAAATTTGCGACTCCGACTCCGACTCCGACTCCACCTTTTCAGAATTTGGCGACTCCGACTCCGACTCCAACTTTCCAGAATTTGGCGACTCTGACTCCGACTCCGACTCCACCTTTCCAGAATTTGGCGACTCCGACTCCGACTCCGACTCCACCTTTTCAGAATTTGGCGACTCCGACTCCGACTCCATTTTTCCAGAATTTGGCGACTCCAACACCAACATCGCCTATTCACAATTTGTGACTCCAACTTCACCTATTCATAATTTATAAGATGAATATTTTATTTCTTAACTAGTGTACACGGACCGTCAAAAATGACAAGATTCGATACCTTTCTTCAACAAATTTTCGTTTGAGTGGAGTTTCCATACTTTCAGCTTATTCCAAAGGTAACTTAATTTTCTTATTAGAGTAATAAACACTCAGAACACAGTATTTTTGAGCCGCAAGAGAAGTAGTTATAGCCATTCGTGCCGTATCCAAGATACAAAAATTCAGCATTACTGAAAGCAACTGCGAACTTGTGTAAGTATATTGTAATAAGCAATACAGTACATTGTTATACAGTATTTTGTAATATACAATGCAGCATATTGCAGTATACAATACCCCGCCGAACTCGGTATTCACGATACAAACTTGAGTATATAAGGCTCTGGATCGCTCTAATTGTTTTGAAAGTGACTTATTATAGAGCACTTGCACAACGAAAATGAGTGTATTAATTGACCGTGAACTGAAACCAAGACCGCCAGTGCTAATTTCTTCCTATCAATTATTCTTATGAGCGTGACACAAAACGCATAAATAAACACACGATAGTCATTCTTAGTAGTAAACGGTTGCAGGTGCTGAAATTAACCTGTGCATATGTTCATTATATTCTTTATTAGCGAACGGCCTTTAAATTGAATACAGATTGTTAATAATCAAGATACTAGTGTACATGATTGGTCAAAAATGACGGGATTCAATGGTATCGTTTTAAAAAATCTCACGATAAAAATATCAAACAAATATATCCATTCTAACAGTACCCGCGATTAAAATACAGTATTCTCGTACTTGTACACTGGTAAAACTCGTATCACAGATACGGTCATTAAGCATCTTTAAGAACGTCACAGACGCACACACCAACCAAGCAAGCAACAACTGCGCATCATAATTTAAATTATTGTTCGCAAGAAGTTTTAAAAAAATTTGCCATACCCTTTACGCATTTAAATGCCTTTTAAATTTAAATGCGATTACCCGCATTTTCTTGACAGTAGATTCGATTTTCAAGCAATATTTTTTACTTATAAACATAAGTGAGCAGATGCGAGGTTTTTCATAATATTTCAGTGGTATTTATGACACTGTCCAAGCAAGCAAATTTCCATTGTAATGACAGGGGAAATTACGCACGAGAACATATACTTATTTATAAATTGACGGACACCTGGTTTTTTATTATACTGGGTGTGCCATAAAAATGTCCCAGATTTTTAATTAATTATATCTCAGCTTTAAATTAACATATTTGAATTGCCTTTTTTCACAGTGTAGTAAATTTGGTTTCCTTTTCGATTAATTCAAGTTTTTTAAAATCGGTTGAATAACCACTTTACAATGATCAATTTACTAAAAGGGGTAGAAAAATTTATTGTTCAAAGGAAAATTTTTTTAAGACAATATTGATATTCTTCCTTATTTTTATACATTCCATAAAACTGAAGAAACAAAAATTTTAAGGAGTAACAAATCATTACCTTAAATAACGTTTAAATAAATAAAAGTACTTTAGTATCCTTCGACATACCCTGCTTCTCTCAAGGCAAGTATTACTTCTAGCCACCATTGAACGAAGAGTTTTACCCATTCTTCCACCGTTTTCTATCAGTTCTTGAAACACTAATATTGAGAACACTTGAAACTTGAAACCTCTCAGAGGGTTTAAATACTTGGTGGTATGTAGGATACATCGTTATGAAATTATTCTTAACAGTAGGTATTGAGAAATGAAGAACACCAGTGTTCTTTTTAAAACTTTCCCTTTTAACAATTTTTCTATCCCTTTCCGTAAATCAATCATCTTGAAGTGGTTATTCAACTGATTTTCAAAAACTTAAATCATTTGAAAAGGAAACAAAATTGACTACATTGTTAATGAAAGACAATTAAAATATGTAAATTTAAAGCAGAGATATAATCAATTAAAAAGTACGGGACATTTTTGTGGGATACCCAGTATAGCGTTGATTGTTCTTATACAATAAACAGTCAAGGGTCTCCTTTAAACAAATAAATAAATAGGTTTAGCTATTTCGTGAGCATAATCTCTCCTATGTTTATACAATGGAGTTTTAGGATTTAAAACTTAAGGGTGACTGTTGGAACATTTATTTCAAATACAGAAGAACTTCAGGGGAACGACAGCAAGTCGTTTTCCGAGATGCGCAAAATGAGAAACCGTACCCAAGTTAGGCGTATCTTGAGGATTCCAACAGTACGCACAGCATCGTCCTCTGTTGTATTTTTATTATTAAATTCTTTTAAAATGGAGTCCGAAAATCTTCTTTAATGTAAGGTTAGGTTTTAAAACGAAACTCGCTAAAAATAGAAGACATCCAATAGACGCGGCCGGTCATCAGCACGGTACTCCGGTAGGGAATTTTAGAGGCGTTCTGAGTAGAAAGATACAGAGTTTTAAGATGTCTGGTCGCCGACTAGCTGAATATCGTATCTTATTGCAAGATTGCATATAGCACTAAGATTTTAACAATTAATTGACAATTAATTACCTTGAATAATAAGTGCCTATTCAAGAGGCTGCACGAGCCGGGTCGAGGAGTTCAAGTCGCAGAAAGAGACTGCTTTTTACGCAAGAGAAATATGTTAAACGCACCAGACACACTTTTATTAAAAGGACGACATGCTGCACAAGCATAGCAAGCTCAAAGATAATTTAATGAGTGAACGCCAAAGCGTCACAAGTAATGTTAATTCAAGCTATTTAAGATTAATGCACGTCTGCTAGAAGCTCAAACATGCTTAATTATAGAAAGTTAAATTTAAACACAAAAAACGAAAAGAAAAGATTCTGCTGCAAAACAAAAAACAAAGAACAAAAAGATCTAATTTCAACAGTTTCAAATTCTTGTCTGTGAACTAAGAGAGGCCAACTAAAGAAAGCTTTTTCTTCCACAAAGCCGCCATCAGATATACGGAAGATATTCAACAGGAAATTTCATTGAACAGATAAAATTGGCTGTCCGTCTTTGTTGGTTGGTCTGTCTCCCTTTCACGCTCTTAAAGATGCTTAATGACTGTATTTGTGATGCGAGTCTCACCAGTGCACAAGTACTAGAATATTTTAATCGCGGGTACCATTAGGATGAAAATATTTCTTTATGATCCACATCTGGAAGATTTGTATACAGACAATATCGAATCCCGTCATTTATGACGAGTCGTGTACACAATTATGTATACTGAGTGTTTCAGAACACGAGGTACAAAATTGCACAAGTAGAAAATGGCCAATTAAACACTTTTTGCCCCGCGATATTTTCCCAAAAACAATCGGGGTTGGGAGGTATTAGCTGTTCATTGTCGTTAAGGATAAAATTTAATGGCACAATTACTCGCGATATTGATTCTGAATTTACTTTACAAAATTGTACAAAATGTGTTCCACCTACATCTATGCACTTTTCGAATGTTAGCCTTAACGGCTGCCGGATATTAGGAAACACGTCAGGCATTAAGGTATCTCACCTGCAGCCACTGCAATTCTGGCGACAAGGTCTTCCTCAGACTCAATGGGGGTAGCATAGACAAGGCTCTTCACGTATCCCCAAAAATTTAAATCGAGTGGAGTCATGTCAGGAGATCTAGGAGGTCATGCAACTAGAAAATTTCGCCCGATCAATGTAAATTCAAAATAAATATTGCGAGTTATTTAGTTATTAAATTTCATCCTTTAAAACAATAAACGGCTAATATCTCAATGTCTCTTTCTTCGGAAAATTTCATAGAAGAATAAGCTTTTATTTGGATATCTTCTACTTGGTGTGCAATTTTTTGCTTTTTATTCTGAATCTGAAACACCCTGTATATTACTGACAAGTGTTTTCTGAGTAGGTTATGTAGGCACTGTCTACACTGAGAAGCATAGATATGTATCAACTGTTTTTTATAACTAAGTATGCACTAATTCAGTGAAATTATAATAGTTAATTCAATGACTATGCTTCAAATCTCCAAAATTATGATATACGTGTAGATAAGGTAGGCCAGAATTGCACACTGCCTTTTCTTCTCAGTATCTACACTATGCAGGGTAACAATGCAGAAAAAGTGTCATATTATTGCTCAACTCTATGTTACATTTCGGCTATAATAGGCAAAAGTTGTTCTGCTTTCGTCGCAGGGGCCGGACGTTTTCGGAACGTTTTTTTACGAATAAAAGTCACTTCTAGCTTCTTTGCGTGTAATATGATACCATCTCCTATTTTCGTCTAACTTTTTATTTTGTAAACGCCCACCTTCTTCTCATTTCGTGTTTTTTGGAGCAATTTGAAACGTTTCCAGCAAGAGAATTTGTACTATCGCATAAATGCAACAACCATTGCAGCTGAGATAGTGCATTGTTTTCAGTTACAATATGTGTCTGACTGTGAGTGAAGTTGTTGCTAGTGTGTGTAATTATTTTCATTGCAGCTCGTTTACATTATATTTTAGTTTTTCTCGAGTGTCTCAATGCCGATATTGATAACCTTACAACATTTCCAAATCATCCTTAACAAGAAGTAATTAATTATATAATGTTACAAAACGAATACTTTTTCAGTTTTTAAAATTGTCTCAACATAATTCTAAAATTCTCCATTTCAACGTATGCTTACTTAGAAACTGGGGAGTGATACGAAGATAAAAATTAAACATGATAATGATATAGTGAAATACAATATGACTCTGAAAGAACCAAATAACATTCAAGGAATAACTTTAGATATGAGCAGAAATTTTTATTATTAATACATGTTAACTTAACCTAAAGACAAGGAAGCCATATCAATTTTGATAGCATAACCTGAAAACTAGAAGTCTTTGTGTACCAGACCATAGCTTCAGGTTTTGGCAAAGACTACTCATTGGCAACGAATCATAACCTAAAGACTAGAAATATTCATGATCACAACATAACTTTAAGTTTCTGCAAAGACTAGTCATTATCGATCAATGCATCATTATGAGCGTACAGAGTTACCACTCTTTATTTGAGTACAATGTATTGCATCAGCTGAAATGTTCTACAAGTAACTTGCAACACATTTACTACTATTTTTCAGTTCTTATGTATTAACTGCTCGCGATAGCCATGTGCTAGAGGTTCTGCCGCCGTGCGGCAGAGACCCGGGTTCGAAACTCGGCGCTGGCGGTGGCGATTTTCTCTGTTGGGTATAGGAGAAAAATTCCAAGCACAATTCCCCACTCTACCCAGGTGTCTGAAATGGGCACCGGTCTTGACCGGGAGAAAGCGTCATGGCGTCCTGGCGTTAGTTATAAGGCATTTGAAAATCCAATGTACAAGGTGATATGTATCAGGCTTGATTGGAAATAAAGCATCCGTAGATGCCTTCATTCATTAAAAAAAGTCATTCATTAAAACTGAAGGAGAAATGAACAAAACAGAAATATACAGAATGAGTTTGCGATGCTTTCAATTACTGATTCCTGCTTTTAACTACAAAATATACATTAATGCTGAGGACAAAAATTATATTTCGCACTCGTAAGTTTCTCATATATATCTGTGCAAACCCTCAATGACTAGATAACATGACGGTATTAGGTGATAGGTATAAATACTCTGTTTCAAACTTAAAACAAAATAATCAACAAAAACATTGCGTATTTTTTAGATTTTTCAGCAAAGTATTCTAACTCTGTAATGTTTACTCTTGGTTTTAAGCAATTATAAATAATTTTTAGCAAAAGTTATAATCGAAGACACCAAAAAATGGCGACTCCAACCACGGCACTACCACATCCGAATGAACGACTCCGACTCCGACTCCGACTCCACTACATTCGGAAAAGCGACTCCGACTCCGACTCCATCACACTTCAGAGTAGCGACTCCGACTCCGACTCCGACTCCACCACATTTCAGAGAAGCGACTCCGACTCCGACTCCGATTCCACCCTAAAACATCCGACTCCGGCGACTCCGACTCCCGACTCCGACTCCGACTCCGCAACCCTGCTTTTAACATCTAATTTAATGGTTACACATCTACCACTTTACTTTGGTTATAACCCATCACTCCGAAAATGAAGCGGCGATAATTCCACAATTTCTTATTGATTTAGAGACATTTGGCTTGAATTTAATTGATCTATTTAACCAGGCATTCTGCTGTAATTCTTGCTACGATCATCTGCGAAACTAATTAAACATCCTTGACTATTATGGTCGGAAAACTGCGACTGAATTTTTCATGTTGCTCACTCAAACCTGCAGAGAAAATGTACTGTGCTTCATGGTCCTTGCTCATACATAAACGAAATTAGAATTCCCTTTAAAACTAATGCGGAACTCCAATAGTAACTAAATGTGATATAAAATATATATATTCGAACACATCATGATGCGAAATGCGAGAGATCGAAAAATTTAGCAAATTTAGTGAAGAAGATAATACAGCGACTGTGAATTCAAGGATAGAGAGAGCTGGAAGAGTACGGGACGCTGAAAGATTTATTTTTGCGATCAAAGCTTGCGTTATCCAAGGGGTTGTGAGCGTGTTTTGTAGGTGAGGGCCATGTAAGATAGCGCCGGGCACACGTGAACACGAGGCACCTGCGACACCTGCTAATTAGCGCAGCTCTCACACCTGTGCAGGGGTTGCCACTCGCACCCCGCCCCCGTAGCCATTTCTGAAATACAATTAAGGAAATAATGGTTACCCAGTTAAAAATTGGTGCTGTGTATTTCAAACGATTTACTGCAGCTCAACACAGTATAGCGAAGCTTAACGTAGGTTTTGAACACTACTTTGTGCAGTAGTTTCGGTTGCAGCTGATTGATCGTTGCGACTACTTGTACATTCTGTCTAGCAGCTATTGGTAAACAGAAGTCAGTGTAGTTCAGTGCCGCTCAGTGGTGTTCACTGATCGAATTACTGCAAAGGCGCCCAATATCAAAGAGCAAAAAACTAAGGTGAGAGCGAACATGACGTCAGTGTCATAATTTTAGCACTGCACCTTGGCGTACATACTACCTTGACGTACAGTAGTACATACTGCTGCTTTGTTTAATTAGTACTAGAACGTTTGTACAAGTAGTTTTTATCAAGGAGTATTGTTAATTTGTGAGGAAATTAGCATAATAAATTGTTGTGAAGCACTTCCTCGAAGTTGGGTAGCTTTACAGCAAATTAAATCTTTTGTGAACTTATTTTTACAGTGCTAGTGAATTTAGAATGCAACATCAGAATATCAAGTAGCTTCAGGTATAAAAATAAATGAAATCTATCTACGTATTCAATAGCAAACTTATGATGAGGAATGAATGTGAATTCGTACTCTAATAGAAATGAGGAACAGGACTTCAAGTCAATGATTTCGTTGCTCTAATGGCAAACATAAATTTTCATATAGAATCACACACCTTTATTTCAGAATCTAAACCGATTGATGAATATTCTTAATTAATAGTTGAATTAATCAAAAGTGGTATCAATTGCATAATCAATTTCTCCATTAAATGAACTGTTTCAGGATGTTGAGGCTCCAAATATATCCTAGATGAAATCCAAATACCGGCACCATCGCGTGAAAAATGACGGCATAATAGAACACAAAATGAAATTGGCTGAGAAATCAAGGTAAAATTTCCACGTAGTTCTCTCCTTTACAAATTTTTGTTACCTTTTTCGAAACCGAAACAGAGGATTTTCAATTGCAACATTGGCAATAGGATAAGTTTTTTCTTAGCTGACGAGCCAAACTGTGGTTTTAGCTGAGCAATGATGAACAAATTAATTCATATGGAACCTGCACAAATAATCGTGATTCACTGTGCAAAACATCTCGATGACTGCTAACTAGGATAGAGAGTCAGAATCTAAAGTTCTCGTAAAATCATGATCTGCACTCGACTAGGGCACAAAAATAACAAATAATAATGTCTCAAAAGTGGATCCACCGGTAAAAACAGAAACAAAAATACTAATAATTTATTGATGAACTTTTAAAATTTAAAAATTGAAACTCATTGATCCTGGAGGATCTCATGCTATCAGGGCATTAGTATTAAGAGGTGTGTGTGTACTGGTGTGTGTATTAGTATGTGTGTGTACTTTCACGTGTGTGTTGGTTTGTATATACTGGTATGAGTGTGTACTGGTATGTGTGTACTGGTGGTAGTGTGTGTGTACCGACTTGTGCATATTAGCATGTGCGTATTGGCATGTGTGTATAATGCCATGCTTATAACATGGCAATGCACACGCTAATGCACGGCAAAGTAACTGATACATCACGTCTATGACATGAAATTTTCTTCAAAAATCATAAGCCTAGAAAAGCTGACATGCCAGTTTAAAAGGTTGCATTCCAGCTCAATAGAAGCGAGCGAGGAGTCAGAATAAAGGTATCAATTCTTAGCCCATTTATAACGTTGGTTATGTTGATATAGCAGAATTGCAACATTTAGAAACAAATTTAAATACTATTTATTATTTTCATTTACTGATGGCGTAAATTTAATTAAAAGGATGTAAAACACCATGTTTCTTTCCTAGTGAGATCTGTTATTATTTCCCAGTTTCAGTTTTAACAATAAGTTTTTCAGACCATAATCTGAGTTTCGTGCAATGAATGTGCACAAGTTGACTTTTAAAGAAGCATATGCCTTCGTGGGTGGTCGAGTATATTGTAATAATACAGAATATACCGGACGTGACGAGTGTTTTTCTGCAAGCAATACAACGTTTTTTTAAGCAATGTTGAGTAAATAAATCTCGCCAATCTAGAGAGAAAAATCGTCTGCATAAAATGACCTTCGTATAAACACGGTCTATTTAAAGCGTCCTGAGTGCATGGGCATCCTATCAGAGGGTAACTTCGTCGTTCAACTACAAGGATGTAAGAAAAACTACCCAATTATGGAACGAAAAACTGAAAAAACAGTGCCAGTGATTGAAAACGATGACTATGAAAATGTACGAAAGAGATAAAATTGCGTACGGTTGTGGTTCAACTTAACTGAAACTGACGGCTACAAATGAATCAGAGTTCAAACAGCTTAGGCTTGAGACCATAGTATAGACTCGCGTTTCAACTTCGTAGTCCTTTTAACAGCTCTAACGCTAATCGCATCACTAAATTGACTAGGGTTGTAGGTTTTCGTGCAACGCTACTCAGTATGCTCTCGCTAGTGTACACATTATCATACACCAGCACAATCGAGCAACAGTATGCAACATCCACAAGAAGCAACAAAGAAGACCGCCGCGAATTAGAGAGACCGACCTCATGACGGAGCGAGTGATAGTCTTGGTACGTAACGCACGGGCTGGAAGTCCATTTTTTGGGTCTCCTCAATCGGCCCTAAAACAATGAGGTAATCAGTGCGTAGGTAAGTCACTTTTAAGACCTAACCGCTCTCGACCAGCCAATACTCGCCCGTAGGGACCTCTTCAAAAATCTCAAAACAGCCAGCACAGGACACGGTACAGGTTCAAAGACCAAAGCTGGTTGATTTGCAACCATTGATGGTTGTTCTTCGGCTGGTTGTCGGTCTTGCTGCGCCAGCTGTGCTGCTGCGTGTCGCAAATGTGCCGGCACCAGCCCGCTCGGACGCCTCAGCATCCTTTCCGGACCCTCAGCAACCAGTTTGCCGAGGCTCGCAGGTTCTCCGTCGATGTTGCGATCATATCGACGGGTTTATGAGTGTCCTATGCGATCGTCTGGACAGTGACGGATGGTCCCGTTCTTAATTGGTCTCTTGCTAGAGTCTTTAAATGCAATTTTTTCTTTAAATTTCTCTTTCGTTCGCAAAAGTTGCCTGCTTTTTGGTTTCCAGGAAATGAACTGCCTCCGGCCGATGCGTACTTCAGCGCGCAGCCAGCGCTGGATATTTAATATGCTAACTTTAGCGCTCTGCTGCTATATTGGAGTCGCCCTTCGCGCTCTGCTGCTATATTGGAGTCGCCCTTCGCGCTCTGCTGCTATATTGGAGTCGCCCTTCGCGCTCTGCTGCTATATTGGAGTCGCCCTTCGCGCTCGGTGGAGGCAACTTCTTTAGTTGCGTGTGCCATGGATTTTGAACTGTAGTTACGGATGTACATGTAAACCTTAGGATTTCTGTGTTTATTCAATGATCTTTAGAGTTCATGCAACTGTTATTTGAACCGTGCTTATACTTTGTCTAGCGCTGGATTTAGCTGCCTTGATTTTGCGGGCAGGGAATGGAAGAATATTTAAAAAATTTAACCATAATAGGAAAAAATATGCTCAGCATATTTTTGACTTAGGAAGATGTTCACTCGATCAAACAATTTCTCAACTCAAAACCCATACGTAGCTTGTAGAAAATTTAAGTAATCTAATTCGTTAACTTAAAAGCAACAAACGTAGCAACTGAAAAACTCAGCATAGTAACATAAGAACATAATAATGAAAGATAAGATAACTCAAACCACAGCTGAAACATCATTTGCTAGAGAATCAACTATCCTCTGAGCATTATTGAATAAAATGCAACAGCACAAAAAATCAGCATAGGAACCACACACACACGAGGGGGTGTAGAATTAAGTGACACCACGGTGACATAGAGACCGGCTCCGACAACCAGACGGGTATGGAGATTGACAGAGGGATTGCCTGTCGCAGTCGACAGTGGTGATTGATGTACAGTTCGATACCTGCATCGATGATACGATGCCCCCTCGCAGGGTATCGCCGCCCTGTGGGGGGCAACGATGCTCATTGTTTGGTTACGGGGCTGCTCTGACTGGATAGTGTGGTGTCGTGGTGACGGTATTGCGGTGTGTGGTGATGTGGTGACGGTATTGTGATGACGGTGTTGTGATGATAGTATTGTGATGTGAGGTGTTGTGGTGGCGGTATTGCGGTGTGTGGTGATGTGGTGACGGTATTGTGATGTCGGTGTTGTGATGATAGTATTGTGATGTGAGGTGTTGTGGTGACGGTATTGCGGTGTGTGGTGATGTGGTGACGGTATTTTGATGACGGTGTTGTGATGATAGTATTGTGATGTGATGTGTTGTGGTGACGGTATTGCGGTGTGTGGTGTTGTGGTCACGGTATTGCGGTGTGTGGTGTTGTGGTGACAGTGTTGCGGTGTGTGGTGTTGTGGTGACGGTATTGCGGTGTGTGGTGTTGTGGTGACAGTGTTGCGGTGTGTGGTGTTGTGGTGACGGTAATTTGATGACGGTGTTGTGATGATAGTATTGTGATGTGAGGTGTTGTGGTGACGGTAATGTGATGACGGTGCTGTGATGATAGTATTGTGATGTGAGGTGTTGTGGTGGCGGTACTGTGATGATGGTTTGTGGTGACGGTATTGTGATGATGGTGTTGTGGTGGCGGTACTGTGATGATGGTTTGTGGTGACGGTATTGTGAAGATGGTGTTGTGGGGACGGTATTGTGATGACGGTGTTGGAGTGACGGTACGGTGATGATGGTGTTGTGGTGACGGTGTTGGGTTGACGGTACTGTGATGACGATGTTGTGGTGACGGTAATGTGATGACGGTGTTGTGATGATGGTAATGTGATGACGGTGTTGTGGTGACGGTGTTGTGATGCATGGTGTTGTGGAGATGGTACTGTGATAACGGTGTTTTGGTGACGGTATTGTGATGTATGGTGTTAAGTGATGACGGTACTGTGATGACGGTGTTGTGATGACAGTATTGTGATGTGTGATGTTATGATGTGAGGTGTTGTGATGACGGTATTGTGATGTGTGATGGTGTGATGACGGTATTATGATGTTAGGTGTTCTGATGGCGGTATTGTGATGTGTGATGCTGTGATGACGGTATTATGGTGTGAGTTGTTGTGATGACAGTATTGTGATGCGTGGTGTTGTGATGACGCAATTGTGATGTGAAGTGTTGTGATGACTGTACTGTGATGTGGTGTTTCGATGACGGTACTGTTATGTGAAATGTTGTGATGACGGTATTAAGATGTGAAATGTGATGACGATACTATGGTGTGTGGTGTTGTAATGACGGTATTGTGACGGCTGAGTTACAATGAACACCCGGTTGCGATGATGACCGTGCTATGACAAGGAGAGCTATCATGCCGAACAGGATCATGATAAAGGTATCTCACTGGGCACAACAATGAGCTGTTAATTTGGCCTCTGGTAGTGATATTCCCTTCCACATCACACGTGAATTTCTCACACGTCAATCTGCCAACATTCGCATGCAATCAATACGTTATCAAATGTGAAGCTCTTGTACTGTGGCCACTGCAGCAAGCTGGCTTCAATTGCGCCCTTTGTGCTACAACTTCGGTATGTCTGAAAATTAGCGTGTAAAAAGATGGTGTCTTGAAGTAATGTTCATCTTCTAGTAAAATAAATTTTGAAATTAATTTGACAAGCACATAAATTTCATAGTAATTTATCTCGAAAAATTGCTCGGAAATCGGTTAAGGCTAAAAATGTGATCGTACGACTGAATTCGACACACGAGTCTATTGACACAAATATGCAACACATGTTTTTTCTCTATCGTCATTAATTACTCGTGCACCCAACAGTTGACTACTCGTAAACTGGGGACAAAGTTCAAATTTTTCAACACAAAGACTATTCTGCGCCTCTGGTGGCTTCAGTGAGGCTTTATAATTAATGAAGACTTGCAAGCCGCCACAAAAGTGGATTGATGGATCGTGGAGGCCTGGCAGAGGAGAAGAAGGAAGCGTGCGCACCCGCGATTGTTGCGGGGTGATGAATTGTGTGGTGGTGTGATGAGGGTGCGCATCACCCCGATGGAGGGATATGGAGGTGATGGAGGTGATGGTGTGAAGAAAGTAATAGAGGGAGATGGTCGCGATGGAGGGAGATGGAGGTGATGGTGGTGATGGAGGGAGATGGAGGTGATGTAGGTCGTTCTCGGGACGGTGATAGGGGTTATAGCGACGGTGATGGTCACACAATGAGGATCATACGTACTCAATGATCATGGAAAAATAGGAGCAGGTGACAATACACTAGGTCATATGGTGGCTATGGACGAAAGGTATGTCACGAGAGAGGTTTCGAAATAAACACTTTTCAGTTCTATTCAAATTTTGCCGAACCTTTTCATGTTTTGAAACATGCCAGTATTTACGATGCATCAAATAGGACACATACGGCGACGATGTTTGATTTACCAAAAAATGTGTGACATCGAATTATTTTTTTTTGTCGAGTTTAGCTTTGATTAAACTCGTTTACGCGTTCTTCTGAAATGCATAAGTGTTGGTGTGGTGCTTAGGAATCCTGAGTTGACATAAGTTGCGGTGCTAGTCGTATGGGGTTGTGGTGCTAGTGGTACTCAAGTTGACAGTAGTTGTGGTCGTATGTGGTTGTGGTGCAAGTGCTTCTCAAGCTGACATTAATTGTGTTGCTAGTCATTCGTATAGTTGTGGTGCAGGTTGAGTTCATGTTAGTTCTCGTGGTGTAAGGGGTTCGAGTAGACGCTGCCAGTTGTGGTGATGGTAATTGATAGTTGTGATGCATGGAGTTAAAGAATTGACGTTAGTATCTATGTTGGGAGTTATTAGTGGTTGTAGTTGATTTGCTGATACTTATAAGTTGTAGCGGTACTATAGTCATTGACGGTTTTTTGAGCTACTCAAACTATATTTTGGACTATTTTTATTGGTGACCTCATAAATAATGACAGCGATGATGATGATGATAATGAAAGCGAAGATTTCACGAACTAATTAAATGTTAGTGATAATGATAATTATATGACAGTGGTGGTTCTCGTTTAGAGCTCGTCGTGTTGGAGGATTTGAGAAGTGACAGAACTTTCAAGTTCACGGGCTCTTCATCAAATTTTTGCGTGATTTTTTAGACAGTTAAATATATATAGTAAAAGGTGGTAAGGAAATTTAGCATCTGAACTGCCACTTTTTAGCTAAACCTGAAAACTTATTTTTACGAGGCCCCACACATAACCTTGATTATGTTTATTTAATTCATTTAAATCGTTTAAACTATTCATTTCCTCAAGCTGTACGTTAGCTGAATTATTGCTTAGCACTATTACAGTAATTATCATTGATTGATGGTAAGTTTGTTTCAGCCTCCCTTACCACAGCAAAGACACTCAAAGAGTGGAAGGATGAGAGCACCATTTACTATGGAGTTAAGGGAATGCGGAATCCATGCACAAGGTGTGTTTCCGCTCAAGATATAGCGAGCAGAAAAAAAAACAGTGAGTTGAGAAGGAAGGTTTATGAAACGAGAGAAAAGTTGAAGAAGAAAGTCTGAGGTGCTGAAAAACAGGACAGCAGTAGACCGAAAAAAATGGTACTTAACAGAACAAAAAAAAAACATTTTGTTGCAATAACTAACTAACTAGACATAGTTTTTCAAGGGAGCCTAACTTTCAGCTCACTCACGTCATATTTTCCCCTGGGAGTGCTAATTTCCATAAATACAATTGTTGTCTTCCCCTGAGGGGCTTTAAAACACAAAAACATAACACAATAACACAACAATAACCAGGTTATCATATAACTACGTGGGGCCCAAATTAAGTTCTGTGACTCGTTTGGTATTTTATGAAAACCTTTTTATAAGCTCAAAAATTTATGTATGATACATGAGAGACCTGATTATGGTTTATTACATCTGCTAAATCTACAGTACATCTACTTGTACAATTATTTTTATGATCCTAGAATGGGCCTCAGAATGGGCATCTCTAGCAGGGTTTATTTTCACTAGCTATACTTTTTCCATAATTTTTTTGTTGGTTTTGTTGGTACGCTTAGGCCTTCTAAAATACGCTGCTCTTATGCAAATTCCTCACTCTCTACTATGTACATTTCCTCATTAAATTAATTATTTATTTCTTTTTAGCACTCATTACTCACTCCCGCTTCTCTACCTCACCCACTTATAATAGTGTTGAGAAATTCCCGTATTCGCTCCACTATTCACATTCTTCTATAACTTCGTCTCGATATGTAACTTTTCAACTCGCAGCGCTCAGCTGCGACTCTCCGATGCGCCCTCACCCCACGTGACCCAAGCCTGCACTACACCTTTTTCACTTCAAATTATTCTAAGTCAAGTTCAATTTAATCCAAGTCAAGTTCAATTTAATGCGAGTCAAATTCAATTTAATCTGAGTCAAGTTCAAATTAACCCAAGTCAAGTTCAATTTAATCCAAGTCAAGTTCAAATTAATCCAAGTCAAGTTCAAATTAATACGAGTCAAGTTCAAATTAATCCGAGTCATGTTCAAATTAATCCGAGTCAAGTTTAAATTAATCCAACCCTTAGTTGAGTTAAAAATAACGTAATAATTTGTCAATTTGAGTTTTTGTGTTAAATATGTATCTATTGGATGTGATGAGCAAAACTGGTTTCGAGGATTTATTTACACTCATAGATATTTATACACGTGAAATTCCACTTTATCACGTATATGAAATCAAATACATGCAAGTACAAAATATTATCATTGGACTATATATAGATTTAATCTATAAAAGAAATATACAAGTGCGATTCACTGAGTACTACTTTCAAGACTTAAATATTCATAAAATGATTATTATAAAAGTTACTGAAGTCTTAAAAGAGTTATATATTGAATTGTGAACCCACACAAATAAAATCAGTATTAAGTTAGAAACACTGTTTCTTGAATTATTATAGTGTTTGGAAGTGGATACTACATTTCTTCACAATGACTAACACGGAATTAGAATCGATGACAACATTTATATTGCTAATGCAAGAATGTATCTGAGTAGTAATGTACATGTATAAATTGTTATCAAACAGAATCGTACATTAGTACTCAGTGAATCGCACTTGTATATTTCTTTTAAAGATTAAATCTACATATCATCCAATGATAATATTTTGCACTTGCATGTATTTGATTTCACATATGTGGTAAAGTGGAATTTCACGAGTATAAATATCTATGAGTGTAAATAAATCCTCGAAACCAGTTTTGCTCATCACATCCCATATATAAATATTTAACACAAAAACTCATATTAACAAATTATTACGTTATTTTTTACTCAACTAAGGGTTGGACTAATTTGAACTTGACTTGGATTAATTTGAACTTGACTCGGATTAATTTGAACTTGACTCGGATTAATTTGAACTTGACTCGGATTAATTTGAACTTGACTCGGATTAAATTGAACTTGACTCGGATTAAATTGAACTTAACTCGGATTAAATTGAACTTGACTTGGATTAAATTGAACTTGACTTAGATTAATTTGAAGTGAAAAAGGTATAGACACAGGTTTTTTTAAAATAATTCACTAACTTTGTTCTCTGTCATACGAAACACGCGTTCGTTCGCTCAAACACAACAACTTTTGGCGAACACTGACTTTGAGTTTCAATACGCGTTTAATTGTTTAATTGGTTCTGTCGAGAAACTTAAATTTCAGAATTTTCCCACTCCATAATACGTCATAACTGTGAAACTGAGAAAGCGTATTTTTTACGTCTATTGCATGGAACTATCTACCGCTAAATCAGTTAAATGCAGAATATGCACTACCAATTGTAATGAATCACTGAAATAGGTACTGTGTGTAACTACTTGGTTGCTTCTCAGTTTGCAGCCCCTGATTCATTTTTAATTAAAATCGAAGGATTTTCACATGCATGGGGAACGTCAAAATTTTCCTATGACTGCTGGTTATCACTGGATAACCAGCAAAAGTTCCTCGAATAATTGAGTACGGCTTGATGCTTGAGTTGTACTTGAGTGTATGGGTGAATCATATTAAGCATAAAAAATTTAGGGCGTGGTCCCTTTTCATTCCGATTACCATGAAGAAAGTTGACACTAAATGTACGGTAATAGCGATGGAAGAATATTTCTGCCTCCTAAGAGCGTTTTCAGCCGAGAACAAAATCATGATCTGATGTAATTCTGATACTCTGTATTATGTGAACAGTCTACTAAAATATAATACTGATTTGTTTTTTGTTGATAGCTCTTGAATTTCTTTTGGTGCACTCCACCTTTTGGTGTACTTTACGAAGAAAATCTATCACTCAAACATCTAAGTATCTCGTTATTAAAAAGTAAATTTTCTAGCTGTTATATATATATATATGAATTCATTCTAGTAATATTTGTAATGAATAATGTAACCAATAGTTATAAAGTTAGTGGGGTTTTCTAATTGTTTAAGTTTGCTATTAAGTGTGAACTAAAGGAAAGCAGCGATACGTAGAAAATTTATATGCATCTTGTCATAAATGTGTGTGCAATAAATACCACTAGGAAACAAACCTGATTAATATTTTTTATTCCAGCTATTAACATATTGGCACATAGTTATTATAATCCCAACTGTAGTTATTTTAACACCTAATACATCAGAGCATTATATCAAACCTTGCTTCTTTAATTAGCATTTTTACGTAGATTTTTCCGCAGTCGGAATGAGGCGTTGCAATGAGAGGTCGTAAATCTCGAGGTTTTTCCCTCTGTCTGTGGGTGCTCAGTTTTGCCACACTCTGTAATTAGCCGCTACGCCCTCACACATGTAGAAACTCAGCCATGACAGCCGCATTACGACCCGGCATCACGCGATGTGCCTTCCGGGTGACCGTAACTAAAAATTCCTCATTATAGACTCATTCACATTTCAACGCGGCAGTAGCACAGGTAATGTTTAATTAACCAAAGTGAGAAAATCTAAGATTTAATTATAATCCTCCATTAAAATTTCCTTTTTAAATAACCACAGTTGCGTTTCATCTGGTATCGTTTCCAAAGAGCACTGCTACGATATAAGTGCAGAATTATTTATGAATAAAATCCTATAAACGTCAACCCAATTTTGAACAAAACGCATCTGAAACGAGACGTCAGCCTTTCATCATCCCACGTGAAAGTGTTGAAACTAGAAACAAAATTTCACGAGTACCAGGTATTTTTAACGACTTACATATAAGATATTTTCATCACTATATACTCCTGCAGCCAAAAAATAATGCATTTAGAGCTAATCGCATGACCAGAAGAGTCAACAGCTGCGCTCATCCGTAGGATGTTCACCAACACTTCTCAGTGAGCGAAATTCGACACGATTGTTGAACATCGATCGCTCGAATATCGATCGCTCTGTTGAATATCGATCTCACAGAAAAAGACAGTGCAAGAAAATAATAATGTGCCGAACAAGAGGCGATACTAGACTTGGACAGAGCGCATAGCGGACGAAGGAAGCAGCAGTAGCAGCACGCAGCTCGACAGAAGGACACAGCGCTGGTGGCGCAGCAGTGGCAGGCATAAAAAAGTCCGCTCTTTTTGCCGCAGATGTTGCTGCAGATGAAGAAACAGATGTAGAAACTGATTGCGGGGTATTTGATCTGCTAATTGTCGGGTACGGGGAGCGCGTGAGAGGGGAGAAGCCCCGGTGGCTGGGTTTGGGTGTATAAGGAATCAGGAAAATTTGAGAGAGAGAATTATGTCAGAATAACGAAAAGATGAGCATAGTGTAAAGGATAGGCTGAAAAATAATTAAAAAACGTGAGGCAGTAGTAGTGAAAACTATAAGGAACAAGCACAGGAAAGCACTTGAAAAGTGCCTACACATAGGAAAATACTTGGCATCATGCAGGGTCATATTTTGAAGTAAGTCTTGCTTCTGTAATTATTGATGAAGTTACGGCTGGATAAAATACGAGCGATTGCAAACCTGAGATGAAGCTGGACTGAGGGAGGTGAAGACAGAGCATAGTAAACAATAATTTATACAATTTATTACGAGCTTACAATATCAACAAACAAACGTCGTGAAGTTTCGAGTGAGAGTGAAAGTAGAGATGAAACCGATTTTTTTAAGAAATGTTCAGCACCACGTAGAAAACACCACTGTTTCAGTCATGCTGCTTCTGTAACTGCTTTTTCTTTTCAGTTTTTAGACTTTCAAGTCTCACAGTGTCAAGTAATATTTGCTGTTCCAGGCTAATTAAATCCATTCATTTCTCGTTAAATACCAGGTTCGTCTCCCAAAACGCTACATTGGCGTTTCGTCACAGAAATTAGCCGATTTCCATCGTTTTCTCATCGTATTCAAGCGTATGCTTCAGGAAGGCGTAAAATTCTATTTCTCTCAGCACAGCAAGCTACGCTGGCAAAAGAACGCGTAACTCACTGAGTCAGCAGAAAGATAAAATGAGAATAAAGAATAAACACACAACTATGTTTTTAAATATACGCAAATATTTCTTTTCAATTTTACTTTATCACTAATTATCAGCACCGTCGTGCTAATCTCAGCTGCTCACAGCTTTCGGCTTGTATTTGAGGCAATGAATGGTTCCTCGATGTTACAACGTTTCTCAGTTTGCTAATAAACATCTCGAAACCAGTGGTCCGAACCACCACACAACTCGAACCTATAAAGATAGTTCATGAGCTACTAGAAAGGATATTCAGAAACTTGCAAGCCTTCATAATTATATGTCTCTTCAAGAAAGTAATACAGCAGGTCTTTCAATGGAATATGTGAATTTTGTCTACTTGCTTCTTATTTACAGCTGCAGTAGTTATGGCTGCAGAATTCAGGAATTTGCAATTTGTTTATTTTGTTACAGCCTTGCATATGTGGTAACCTATGCTCAAGTCCACCTACAAAAACATTTGCTGAAGTAGTAACTCTATATGGTAGCTCGATGAACGACTGTCCCAAACTCAAATCTCTCAACAGGTGAGACATTTGCCACAACGTTTCCTCGTTTTCAGACATCAGTGGCCTTTGCATCTCCTGAAATGGGTACGCGCTGTTTCTCTTAGGCTATTTCCTGCGTTTCACTGTTTGGCAAATAAACACATGCAGCGGTACGCACTACAGTGTCTTACACGTTAATGGGATGTGTCGTTTGGAGCGTGTTATCGCAACACGCAATAGAGTGTGTAAGGTGGAGTATTTTCTAGTTCAACACGTCCCTCCGCCGGACTGATAACTCCGCTGTTTTTGTTTACTGTAGCGCGAGTGCTGTGGCCTGTCTGCTTAGGAAATTCGTACTCAAAAATGCACTGTCTGTTCTTGGTGTATATTAAATATGGTTCGGTTTTAAATGGAAAAGTCTTTAGAGGTGAGTTAAATTTGAGACTTAAATGCTTGAATGTCTCATGGTGAGCTTCATTTAGAATTTACTTACTGAACTGTGTCACTATGAGTTATGTTCAAGTTAACAGTGAGACAGTCCAGTGTTTAAATCTTGAACATAACTCATAGTGACACAGTTCAGTAAGTAAATTCAGGTTAGTAATTTTTTTTCTCTGAAAACAAAAGTTTAAAGTCAGCTTTTTTAATATCGACCTGCGAAGGGAAATTACTGATTTAGGTGACGACAAAGAAAAATCTCGAACGCATAAATAGCTTAAATATTTCGAGAGCAGATAATCTCTGTAAAAAATTGTCTCGCAGCAAACGTAGTTATAATAATAAAAAAATCATGAAAAGTAGTAACATGTTGTTGAAATACTCCAAATGTTATTGTAGGAAAAAACTGTAAGGCACTTCTTCTTTACAACTATTCGCTTTCGTAGCTAATACCTCAGATTTCAAAATGATAATCATTTAACTATTCACAGACTAACAGGCTAGGATACTAGTATAATTCGATAATAATTCAGCAATCATTTTGTATAATTTTGAATTTAATTCCTCCGTAATAACTGTTTGGTCAAAAGAATTGTAAAGCGATGCTTTCTGATGGCGAATTGCAAAGGCAACTTTAGCCGCGAACTATGATAAATGAAGAGAGATTACGGTGTTGTGTTGTAAAGTAAATGTGCGCTCAATGTCTAATTTTTGCGTATGTGATATTCACTCCAGCGACATGTTGTATTTTTTTAGATATTCGACCGAACTACATGCTTTATTTTTTGTGATATTCTACCGGTCTACATGTTTTATTTTTTTATGTTCTACCGGTCTACATGCTTTATTTTTTTGCGATATTCTACTGAGCTACATGCTTTATTTTTTTGTGATATTCTACCGGTCCATATGCTTTATTTTTTGTAATATTCTACTGAGCTACATGCTTTATTTTTTAGGGATATTCTACCGGTCTACATGCTCTATTTCTTGTAATATTCTACTGAGCTACGTGCTTTATTTTTGGGGATATTCTACCGGTCTTCATGCTCAATTTTTTCGTAATATTCTACTGAGCTACATGCTTTATTTTTTGGGGATATTCTACCGGTCTACATGCTCTATTTTTTTAATATTCTACTGAGCTACATGCTTTATTTTTTGGGGATATTCTACCGGTCTACATGCTTTATTTTTTGTAATATTCTTCCGAGCTACATGCTTTATTTTTTGGGGATATTCTACCGGTCTACATGCTTTATTTTTTGGGGATATTTTCCGGTCTACATGCTCTATTTTTTGTAATATTCTACTGAGCTACATGCTTTATTTTTGGGGATATTCTACCGGTCTACATGCTTTATTTTTTGGGGATATTCTACCGGTCTACATGCTCTATTTTTTGTAATATTCTACCGAGCTACATGTTTTATTTTTTTGTGATATTCTACTCGGCAACATGTTTTCTGCCAGTATGATATTCAACTCAACAACATGTGATTTTAATTTTTTGATGTCTATATGCGTGAGGTGGTTAATGCACATTGTGTGTGGTAGTAATTGGGAACAACACAGCCAGCAGCGATAGAATGCTTCTTAACCTACTAGCTGCAGTCGTGAGTCAGACAGCATGGCTTTATCAGCTCCTGAAGCAAATTATTATCATCAGCTATTTAGGTTTTAACTTTCAAATGGTACTCTCACGTTGAGAAAATTCTCGGTTCAACATTTCACGTTACTTTTACTTGACAGTTACCTTTTCTTCGTGACTTGCTGAGCGCAGGTGTTTTATCGATCTTTTTAATAACCCCTGTCTTGTTTGGTTTGTTAGTTTTACCATATTTTCAAGTTATAATTCGTTGATCCTAATATTTACTCTTCTGTCGAAATTTTTTGCTGCTAAGATTCTTTCTTTTCTTGATCTCTGCTTGCGGATTCTCCCCTGAAGAGAACTTAAGCTCGATGCATTCAAATTAACATGCTCGTTAATTGCTCACCCCCAAACTTTATCTAAAAATATGTTACAATTTCGCTACTGGTAAGATAAATTCTGCACAAGGTATAATATTGATAATTGCTTTACACCTCATCAGCAAGCCCAGATAGGCAATTTTGTTTGTAACTCTTTTAATGCTAAATGACTTTTTATTTCAGACAAAAAAAGATAAAATTACAGTAGCACCAAGTACATTTTCTTTTCGATTGTCAACATAATAAAAATAGAAACATATTAACGAATCTTGGAAGAGTTACGAGTTCACGGTGCTGCTCAGGAGCGCGAACTGAGGAACTGCAAAACGCAGCAAAACGGAGATTGGACAGCAGAGTCCTGAACGTGTCCTGCATTTATGTGATCAACAATCAACCAACAATACACAGAACCTTTACACGTTAACCGCATTGTGAGCCATTGGTAATGCACCGATGGCTCACCGATTTGGCGCACCGATTCATTATGCTGCTGACCGACCAGTTGTCACAAATTTAATTTTCATGAATACTTTCTCAAAGCTAAATGAAGACACGATCCAGTTAATGTTTTCTATTTTAAAATGATCACTACAATTGACTTTAAATTTGAGTTGAATATTGAACATTAGTTTAACCCACAGCGGTTAACGTGTTAAGCACCAGCAAAATTCTTATGAAAAGTCGCGTTTGCTCTCGGGCTATGTTGGAAGCAGGTACGTTAGAATGCGAAGAATGTAAGACGAACCCTATGATGATTTATAATTTATTTTCTCTTGAAAATAGAATTATAAATTTTTTCTTATTATTATTACTCTGATAGTTTCTTTTTTAACCGACGTTTAGCTCAGGTATGGGTCCCAACATGAGAACTTGCACAATTTCTTTCCAAGTTTTCATTTCTTTCAGGCATACTGCAACTCTGCCCAACCAGCGCTAGTCTTGCATGGCTGCAACAAAGCGCTGTCACGTGTGCTGTTGAACTGGCCTGAGACAACTAAACACAAAAATAGCGGCCAAAAGAAGCTTCTCGCGTCTCAACTTCTGAAGCGTTACGAAGCTATACGGAACTGGAGTAATTGAACAGTTAAGGTCTGAGTGTCATGACTAGTCAAGGAATAAAATGCGCTACCTTTCATTTATTCCAAACAGATTTTGATACTTCGTTTAAAGCAGCCCTGAAAAGTCGGCTTGGTTGTCGACAATTTGCCACCCCACACTTGAAAACTTTTTATTATGCACGCACGCATTCTTGTTCTCTTCGCGGTACATTTATAAGAACAAAAACAAATGGTGATTCTACGTTCCACTCATTTAAACAAAAAAAGCTTCCAATACACTTTTAATCTTTAGCAATTGGCCTAATACACAATTTTAAGATACTTATTCACCGCTTATGATACACATGACTGCTGCACAATATATTAATGTTCACGTAAAGAGTTTTTATTTTTTGAGAGAAAAAACTTTTTTTTACTGAAGAATGAGAGTTGTTGGAAATCAGCGAAGGAAATTGGCTTTGAAGTCAGTTTTGGCCAAAGTTACGACAGAATCAGACGAATATTTTTCTGCTGCTCAATACAGAACTCGTGGGTAGTTCTGGCCAGTGGAACGTTATGTTCAATTTTCAATTCTAGCGATCCATAGAAGCATAAATGGTCAGAAAAGGAGATACGTATCTCTTATCTGAAACAGCGTACTATTGTCTTCGGCTTATGAACATAAAAACAACATCGGTAAACGTAAGAAAAAAATCATATGCGCTTGCTTTATTGAATGTAAGAATAATAATTATTCTGTGATTCAAAGAATTAAAGAGTTTTTTCAGCAGCAAGAAGTGTTCGATGCCACTGAGTAAAATTTGACCTAATATAAGTGTTTAGGTTAATATTCTTTCGTATTTTGAATAAATTTTTGCATGATTCCAAAGCTTACTCGTTCATGGGAGACACCTTAAGACTAATTTTTAACACTGAAACTTTTTTTTCTAAAAATTGAATGATGGCGTCTTTTTAAAAATGTTATAAAGACACAAGATTGAAAACAGACAAATAGAAACCCACCTAAATTCCTCAGATATATCACGTGCTGCACACACACACACACACATGCACAGTAAAGGGCCATTTACACTAGGGGACATTTCGGCTGTGAGGCACGACGCGTGTGTACGAGGCTCACCCCTGAGGCTCATATTTGTGTGTGTTTATACGAAGTTTCCTATTCGCTCGGATCGAATTCGTGAGGCGCGACACTCAAGAGCCTCGTAACTACCGTGGCGAATAGGGAACTTCGTATAAACACACACAAATATGAGACTCAGTGGTGAGCCTCGTACACACGCGTCGCGCCTCACAGCCGAAATGTCCCCTAGTCAAGTCTACCTGATGTCTACATACACAGGTGGAACTTTGCTAGCCTGTAAGTTTGGTGCTTATACAAGCATACCTTGCGCCCTCTTGCCTGTCCCACGTCTGTTTATATATATATATATATGTACACGTGCCTGAGTTTCGCCTCTTTGACATCAGTTGAGTTATTGCTGACAGTTTTGTCCATCTAACGTCAGCACAGTTATGCCTGAAAGTTTAATCCATCTCAAATCATCGCAGTCATGCCTGACAGTAGTGCTCATCTGACGTCAGCCGAGCATTGCCTGACTAATCGGCATGCAATACAATACATTATCAAAATACAAACACGTTGCTGCAAAAAACAGTACGATGTTCTCAAAAATTCATTTCATTTGAAGTTCAAATCGATAGCCTCTGCAAATAAAAAGTAAATAAATAGATGTTGAGTACTATATCAGTTCGGCCAGACATAGCTGGTCACATTCTCCTGCTGCAACACTACAGAACCTGCCTCTAAATTCTGCTGTTCCCCCTGTACTGTGCAGTACTGATGGCCAGAATCAGCGGAATTTGACCAATTTTGAGCTGGTAAATGGGTCAAGTGTGACCCCACATGGGACTTATCAGGAGATATGGCGCTCTGAACAGCCACTTCATTCCCAAAGTTTGAGTTATAAAGAGCCTCCCTCGTTGTCGCGTACGCATTGTAGTCAGTTTGACCTGTGCGAGGACCGTCGCGAAATGAAGCAGTTGCGCTGTACCGGTCTACGTTGGGGGTCGGGACGAGGCCGATTTGGTGCAGCGGTGGGCAGCTGTCGGACAGACCGGGACCGTGATCGCTGCTGTGTTGGACGGAACGCCGTTTCTTCTTGGCGCTCAGCTTTCTGTTGCGCGTCTGGATGGCTTCTTTCTTCATAGACAGCGGCCGCGACACCTGCAACACCGGCAAAAAATGTAAGATCGATCGATACTTTTAAAATAATTCTGTGTTATCTTAAAAAAAGACTATGGACTGGATTGTTCATGATGAAACGGGAAAAAGCAGATTGTTTCTTTTTTCATGTACAGTGGCCGCGACACATGCAGCACAAGCAAAAAATGTACAAAGGATCGTTACTTCAAGGAAAATTTGTGTCATCTAAAAACCTTAGACTTGATTGTTCATAATGAAACGAGAAAGAAGCGCACCAGCACCATTTCTCTTCACCTTACATGCGTGGCAGTTTTCTATGATATTTTCAATGTTATTAGTACGTTGTGAGATTCGACAAAATTCAATATCATTACAAATGGAAAGTTTGTGGGCTTCAGTACTGTTACTGTAAATAAAGCTTGAATAACATTAAATATCAGAGGACACCAAGTTCACTATCTCAAGTCTTGACATAACAGTTCAATTCTTGTAACGAAACGCAATCTGTGTATTAGGTTTTTAAAGACTAATACTCTTAATTCAAACTTATTTTTTTTTTTTTGGAGCTACGCTAACGTGTGGAAGGCCGGGTGCTGTATCATTTCGAAGTTCATGCTGTATCATTTCGAAGCTCGTCATAGCCGTGTGACTTTAGGACCCGCCTCCGTGCGGGCAAACGAGGGTTCGAGTCCCGGCGCTGGTGGCGATTTCCTCTGTTCGGTATAGGGGAAAAATTCCAAGCATAATACCCCACTCTACCCAGGTGTCTGAAATGGGTACCGGTCTTGACCGGGGGAGAGCGTCATGGCGTCCTGATGTTAGTTATAAGGCATTTGAAAATCCAATGTACAAACCTGATATTTATCAGGTTTAAAATTGGAAAAAGCATCCGTAGATGCCGTTTTTTTCATATTACATGATATTTCTGCTTAACATTCATCAATATTCAAACTACACGCGTAATAACCAAACAATAGCATCGGTGCCTACTCAGAAACTTACGGCAACAACACAAAGTCACGAACACGACGCACCTGGCCATCATTAGTCTGCAACCTCCCCAAACTACAGCAAGCTGACAACAATCTGCATGTACATGGGTTTGATGCGGCCTGTTGGGTCTGCACGATTTTCAAAAAGATTCGCGAGGTAAGGACTGATTTTTCCCGAGTTACCTCCCATTATTACCCACTCTAACTTTTTCTCCGAGATAAACGTAATTTTGACCGCCCCGTGCAGCGACCACGCTACAGGGCGGCTAAAATCATAAATGTCCCAATGAAACATTAAGGCTGAATATAACGCACGCACATATCAAAATACATGGATGTGACACACACATACCCCTGTTGTGAATAGGAACGTACATGACGAATCTTATGGATTTGTTTGGATAAGCCGGCAATAACTTCACCCGATACATCGCGCTATCAAGAAGATAATCATATACATAGATAATAACATTAATTTATCATTTGAAACTGTTTCACAAAAAAATGTCTCTGAAGGAGAACTTGATTGAGGTGTCGATTTGCAGCAGTGAGCCAAGAATTATCCATTTATAAAACATGAAAAATTATAGTTATCACTCATGAGCTCAGATTTAAATTAGAAAAATACTTCCACTCTATGGAGCAATTCTGATTGAAATAGCAGTTTCGAGAGAAGTATTGCTAGCTTAAAAACGTTCTCTAAGCGATGAAGATATGGATCAAACACTTGCTTTATATGACGCAATTACGCTCAAAATACCTGTTCTAAGTTAAAAAATTATGCGTGTAATTTTAGTTCACGCTGCAGCTGTCAGTGGAGCCGACATTCAGGCTCATTATGAAGAAGCGTGAGCTTGAGGAATAGAGTATACAGAGAGACCGCTGCAGCGCCATGGTTGCGATGGCCCTCAGCATCACATCATAACGCCATCACAGCACCACAGCATGTTCAGAACCCCTGCACCACAGCACTTCAAGCAGCACTGCATCATAGTACTATACTACCATTCCACAACAGCATCACTGCACCACTGCATCGCAGCACCACCCAATACAACCAACACCATTGCCTGCACCAACACCACTGACACCACCACCAACACCACCACCAACCCCACTACCAACACCACCACCAACACTACCACCAACACCACCACCAACACCACCACCAACACCACCCAACACCACGCCAACACCACCACCAACACCACTACCAACCCCACTACCAACACCACCACCAACACCACCACCAACACCACCACCAACACGACCACCAACACCACCACCAACACCACCACCAACACCACTACCAACACCACCACCAACACCACCACCAACACCACCACCAACACCACCACCAACACCACTACCAACCCCACTACCAACACCACCACCAACACGACCACCAGCACCACCCAACACCACGCCAACAAACGCGCCTCTGACAGATCATTGTAGTTGAGGCAAGACAGCCCAGATCGCTCTTTAGATTTTGCGAGCGAGATCGTAAGATCGCCTTTTAGATTGAGCAAGTGAGATCGCCAGATCAGTCTTAAGATCAGAGAAGATGATCGTGCAGAAGCCGAGCGCGGCAACGATCCGTGTGCTGTGTGATGGGACGCGATACGAGAGCGCGGCGCTCAGCGGTGGCCGGGTGTGGATTGCGCGAGGGGACTGAGGGGAGTGAGGGGACTGAGGGGAGGGAGGAGACTGAGGGGAGTGAGGGGTTTGAGGGGAATGAGGGGATGGAGGAGACTGAGGGGGTTGAGGGGAGTGAGGGGAGTGAGGGGATTGAGGGGACTGAGGAGAGTGAGAGGACTGAGGGGAGTGAGGGGACTGAGGGGACTGAGGAGAGTGAGGGTAGTGAGGGGAGTGAGGGGCGGGTGAGGGGAAGTGTAAGAGTATTAGCTTGATAAAGTAATCTACCATGATGAAAATATAGATCTTATGCTCCTAATCATTTTTCTTGAATAAACTGTTCCCATCTAGCTCATATTAACTACTTTTTGTTAAAAAATTAAGCATCGAAACATGATCAGTCTTGTGTGCCCCTAGGTTAAGTAAATTATGTTAAACGTAACTGAACACTTTAAAAATAGCTTGATGATAGGATGCACTAGAAGTCGCTAAACTTATTCGGACCCACAAGTAGCTATACTCAAATATGTCCATTCTACTAGACTTAAGATTCAATCTATTGCTGTATCACTTGTGGTAAATAATTTGTTTAAAATTATTTAAATTGTTTGAAATTGTTTAAGCAGTGAGTGTTAGAGGTGTGAGGAGTGTAAGTGTTTGAGTATGAGCAGTGAGAAGGGTGTTACTCTCATAAAAGAGTATGAGGGTTATGAGGAGTTTGATGAGGGTAACCACGTGAAGGGTCACCAAGAAACAGCATAGGTAATGTATTGGGTTGACTGAAATGTTTGTTTATGCTTTGAATGTCATCGCTTCTAACCTCTAAAGATCATTTTATGTTCTTATTCTCAAAATCCAGTATGCGGTACAACGAGCATGTTTACGTCAGTGTACAATATGCCTCCAAGTGGAGAAGCTCTGACATCTTTGTTCTCAGTCGAGTCCATGAAATGGTGAACCAAGCAGATCACTACCGCTATCTAATCATTTTTTGCTATAGAAAGGAGTGAAAATAACAGTTATTTACACAAATACATGCGATGTTTATGGGCCGTTTCTGTTGCTTAGCTTTCTTTTTTTAAGGAAAAAAGCAGTCGATGTCAGTAGTGCATTGTTTGGTCCGCCATTTCAAGGGCTCGAATGCAAGCAAAAATGTTAGAACTTCTCAAAATGGGAGGCTTACTCGTATTACGCAGTGATGTTAGCATGGTAGCTGTTCCGAATATAGGATTTAGAGAACAAGAACATAAAAATAATCTTTAGGAGATCGGAAAGATGACATTCAAAAAGCGAACGAACTTTCAAAACTGGCTATTTTGAGGTCTGAGTGACTGCTGCGTCAAAAATGGCGTAAATCATTGCGTTTTTTATTGTTTGTCTTCTACTTAGTGGTTCAGTACTAACACCTGATGGTATTAAAGAGCGTCCGGAAGTAATTTGAATATTAGGATAAAATAGAGAGCAATTAACAACATTGGAGTCATTAGTAGAAATCACAAAGTCATTTTTATGACATAAGAATCTTTTGCTCTCTATGTCACGGGATTCCTGACATTTGTTTTGCCTTTTTCTGATCGAATTAATATAAGCTCTTCGTCATTATTTCGAATGTTTGCTTATGAGTCGAAATTAAACTTTCCACTGAGGGCATAATTTGGACAAACTTCTCATTGATAGCAGTAGTCATTTTGTCATCAAGGAGTCCTCGAAATTTATTGAATTTTTGATTGAAAGAGTGAGCTAATCATTGGATCGCGTAAAATTATAATTGCTCGATTGACCAATTTCTAATTTATTTTAGGGCAGTGCTAGCTTTCCCCTGAAATTTTTTAAAAAATCAAGTTTTTGAGACAATAAGTTGATAGAAACGCGTAATATTTTTCTGTAAGGCCTCAAAAAAGGAATGCGCAGTAAAGTTTCTCACCAAAAGAAAGACAAATACTCAGCATTGCTTGTTTGGCAGAAACTTCGCAACGTTTGAGGTAGCCAGTCATATAAATTCACCGTGAGCTATCTATTGCTAACTACAGATATTCAGGATTTTCACAGTGGAGGCCACAATCTTACTCTCGGTTTTCCCAATTCACGAAACACAGTTGCCTTTTTTGTGTATAGTGCGGACTTTTTCATCGATCGTGCTTTTATGCTTGCGTAGAATTGAAACAGTTAATGTGCGCCATGAATGCCATGAACATAACCATAAATTGGCCACAATTCGAAGCGGTTGCGAGCTGTGTCACTGCTCCATCCCTCACCCCCGTGCAGCCCTGCCTGCTATAGCTGCAGCTCGAGGGTGTCGAGACTGCAATTTGTTGTGAGTTTAATTTTAAATATTTTGGTGCGTTTATTAAAAATTAAATTAATTAAATTAATTAATGCGTTTCTTGCTTCTCATTGTAACATCTCACTTCTCATTATAAATTTTCGTTGTGTCTTTGCATTGTATTTCCCCTTTTTAATTTTGCATCGTGGCCTCACATTTAACTTTCACGTTTCAAGTTCTCATTCAAACTTCATATTGATCCTCCTCATGCTAGTTCCACATTGTAGATAACTGCTCAATGTAACTTTTTTATTTGTATTTTCCATTCTGAATTATCACTCCAACTTTACAATATAACTTATTAATATAACTAATAGCTAAAAGGTCTTGTTAATTGATCCTTTAATACATCATTTCAACTTTCACTCCCACTTCTTTTTGCTCCACTAACAAACAACATATTGCTGTTCACGTAAGTTTCAATGTAAGTTTCCGTGCTCATTTTTTCCTTCTCATTTAAATGCAACTTTCCAGCTTTCATTCACGTTCTATCTTCCACTCTATCCAGCCTTTTAATCATACCTTCTACTCTTCACTCTTCTTGGCATCTTCTTACACCTTATCCATCCTTCTCGTTGCCATTACCATTCCCGGTTTATCTTTTACGTTCTAATTTCACCTCTATCATACCTTCCCATCGTAACTTTCATTCCTGGTTTATCTTTTACGTTCTAATTTCACCTCTATCATACCTTCCCATCGTAACTTTCATTCCTGGTTTATCTTTTACGTTCTAATTTCACCTCTATCATACCTTCCCATCGTAACTTTCATTCCTGGTTTATCTTTTACGTTCTAATTTCACCTCTATCATACCTTCCCATCGTAACTTTCATTCCTGGTTTATCTTTTACGTTCTAATTTCACCTCTATCATACCTTCCCATCGTAACTTTCATTCCTGGTTTATCTTTTACGTTCTAATTTCACCTCTATCATACCTTCCCATCGTAACTTTCATTCCTGGTTTATCTTTTACGTTCTAATTTCACCTCTATCATACCTTACCATCGTAACTTTCATTCGTGGTTTATCTTTTACGTTCTAATTTCACCTCTATCATACCTTCCCATCGTACCTTTCATTCCTGGTTTATCTTTTACGTTCTAATTTCACCTCTACCATACCTTCCCATCGTAACTTTCATTCCTGGTTTATCTTTTACGTTCTAATTTCACCTCTACCATACCTTCCCATCGTACCTTTCATTCCTGGTTTATCTTTTACGTTCTAATTTCACCTCTACCATACCTTCCCATCGTACCTTTCATTCCTGGTTTATCTTTTACGTTCTAATTTCACCTCTATCATACCTTCCCATCGTAACTTTCATTCCTGGTTTATCTTTTACGTTCTAATTTCACCTCTACCATACCTTCCCATCGTACCTTTCATTCCTGGTTTATCTTTTACGTTCTAATTTCACCTCTATCATACCTTCCCATCGTAACTTTCATTCCTGGTTTATCTTTTACGTTCTAATTTCACCTCTATCATACCTTCCCATCGTACCTTTCATTCCTGGTTTATCTTTTACGTTCTAATTTCACCTCTACCATACCTTCCCATCGTAACTTTCATTCCTGGTTTATCTTTTACGTTCTAATTTCACCTCTACCATACCTTCCCATCGTAACTTTCATTCCTGGTTTATCTTTTACGTTCTAATTTCACCTCTACCATACCTTCCCATCGTACCTTTCATTCCTGGTTTATCTTTTACGTTCTAATTTCACCTCTACCACACCTTCCCATCGTAACTTTCATTCCTGGTTTATCTTTTACGTTCTAATTTCACCTCTACCATACCTTCCCATCGTAACTTTCATTCCTGGTTTATCTTTTACGTTCTAATTTCACCTCTCTCGTACCTTCCCATCGTAACTTTCATTCCTGGTTTATCTTCTACGTTCTAATTTCACCTCTACCATACCTTCCCATCGTAACTTTCATTCCTGGTTTATCTTTTACGTTCTAATTTCACCTCTACCATACCTTCCCATCGTAACTTTCATTCCTGGTTTATCTTTTACGTTCTAATTTCACCTCTACCATACCTTCCCATCGTACCTTTCATTCCTGGTTTATCTTTTACGTTCTAATTTCACCTCTCTCGTACCTTCCCATCGTAATTTTCATTCCTGGTTTATCTTTTACGTTCTAATTTCACCTCTCTCGTACCTTCCCATCGTAACTTTCATTCCTGGTTTATCTTTTACGTTCTAATTTCACCTCTCTCGTACCTTCCCATCGTAACTTTCATTCCTGGTTTATCTTTTACGTTCTAATTTCACCTCTATCATACCTTCCCATCGTAACTTTCATTCCTGGTTTCTCTTTTACGTTCTAATTTCACCTCTCTCGTACCTTCCCATCGTAACTTTCATTCCTGGTTTATCTTTTACGTTCTAATTTCACCTCTACCATACCTTCCCATCGTAACTTTCATTCCTGGTTTATCTTTTACGTTCTAATTTCACCTCTCTCGTACCTTCCCATCGTAACTTTCATTCCTGGTTTATCTTTTACGTTCTAATTTCACCTCTCTCGTACCTTCCCATCGTAACTTTCATTCCTGGTTTATCTTTTACGTTCTAATTTCACCTCTCTCGTACCTTCCCATCGTAACTTTCATTCCTGGTTTATCTTTTACATTCTAATTTCACCTCTCTCGTTCCTTCCCATCGTAACTTTCATTCCTGGTTTATCTTTTACGTTCTAATTTCACCTCTCTCGTACCTTCCCATCGTAACTTTCATTCCTCATTATCCTTCACATTTTGGCTCCCACTTTCAATTCTTCAAGCACATACGACCTTGCTACCGGAATTAGCCAACTTGATTTGCATTTCTCAATATCCTAATTGGCGTAATGTTACTAAATGAATTACATATAAGTTCTGATGATAGTTACAGGTTACCTATCTTCGTATAATTGATCTCGTAGCTGACAGTTGTTAGCAATTTTAATAGGAGGAGTAGACAATACAAGTGTCAACATCTCCGGAAGCACCAGACCGTCAAAGCTGAAGGCATGTACCTGCATAGCCATAGCGGCAACCCCGCTATAGTTCTCTCATGCCACTTGTGGGTTGAGAACGCGCAGCCCTACACCACGTGGCTTGGTTTCACGCATATAGGCGCGTCTCGGCGCGGCCTCCGAAGTGTTTGTGTCCCTAAAGAGTCGGTTAAACAGAAAGTGTTTGTCGGCCCGTGTTTGTTGCTTTCAAACATCAAACGTCCGCTGCTCAAGCTACCGATCAAAGCCGACAGGTTTAAACTGTTTGCTTCTGTAGTACATCTGCTGCACTGCATATATCGCTGCCGACATCTGCAGCCTGTCATCCGGGAACTGCTCGATTGCAAAGAGACCAATCAATCGCAGGCAATAATCGAAATAAGGACTATAAAAAGGAGACTGTTATAATGACTGTGAAAATTGTCCTGGTGCTATGCGGCATGCAATGTTTGTTCATTCGCATGCGATATTAGGAGCTTAAAGTATTATAATTAAATTATTGTGCGTAGTTGAAATTCACCTGGCCTGTGCAATATCACGGAAAGTTCAAATTTTACTTCGATTTTTATAAAAACTTTCCAAAATGAAGAATATATAGAACTGGCGTAAACAATTCGCGACACAATATACATACAATTACAATTTAATTTGGATTTGGTTGTGCGTAGAACATAGGGTACCTGCAAAGTTCCTTTCAATTCAAGTACCAGCAGGACCTGAGCACAGGTAATCGCTGCTATAAAATTGCAACGATTCTCTACAGTCTACACGATGCACTGGAGACGATGCTGTACACCATGCAATTGCAATGTTAACGTTACAAAATTGAATTGCCTTTCTGGGAATAATAGTTGAAAATATTTATATTCGTGTTGATTTCACTTCCTCCAGCGCGACACTTTCTGTTTATGAAAGTATTCGTTAATTGACCTCTTAATTTTTCCAGCTGCATGTCCTGAATAATATGGGAATTTTATACCTGAAGGGATTTGCCTTAAATTCAATGCGCAAAATGTTTCAGAATTATAGCAGCGCCTATTTCAAACAGAAAGTGTCCCAACAAACGCCCATCGTGTGGTGTAAAGCAAATTCCTGTAACGGTAGAGAAACGTTCTTTGGCTAGTTTTTGCTGGAAAATATATCGCGCATATTCAGCTATAAACAAGCTAGCTATATTTTCATTTGATTTTGTCGTCTGTTTCAACTGTCTGTATTAACTAATTCATTAGTTCTATCCACCTCCCGGCAACTAGCTCGGTTCAGCAGACACTAGCAAAGCAATGAGCGTTAACACAGCATGAATCTGCTCCTGGATGGTTCTAAAAACATTTTCCTTGGCAACATGCACGGTAGCGATCAGCTGTCTCCAAGCCCAGACGTTTACGAAAGAATTTGTATGTATCCATTCTGATTCATTCTCGTGAATGTATCCATTCTGATTCATTCTCGTGAATGTATCCATTCTGATTCATGCTCGTGAATGTATCCATTCTGATTCGTGCTCGTGAATGTATCCATTCTGATTCATTCTCGTGAATGTATCCATTCTGATTCATGCTCGTGAATGTATCCATTATGATTCGTGCTCGTGAATGTATCCATTCTGATTCATGCTCGTGAATGTATCCATTCTGATTCATGCTCGTGAATGTATCCATTCTGATTCATGCTCGTGAATGTATCCACACTGATTCATTCTCGTGAATGTATCCACTCTGATTCATACTCGTGAATGTATCCATTACGATTCATTCTCGTGAATGCATCCATTCTGATTCATTCTCTTGAATGTATCCATTCTGATTCATTCTCAAGGGATTCACACCTTAACGAACATTCATTTTAGGAATACGTATCAAAACAGTGTTTCCAGAAAAAAATCAAATTTTCTATGGCTCCCAAATTCTTCGTAATAAGCCCTTCGCATAACGTAAATTTCAGTCATACCATTTTTCTTATCTCATCATGTAACCCTCTAAAACCAATAACTTTTTGAACAGATTAACTTTAGGGAACTCGAGAGCCTCTCGATGTGTTTTTCCATGCATGTCTGATAGTGTTCGAAATAATCTTTCTTCCCCTATCTAATCATCAGAAAATTTAGTCACTTACCTCGAAAACTAACGTAACTCGCATTAAGTGAATCTTTTAAAAGTTAGAAAACGCTTAAATGAAACCGAATCGTTTTTATTCTCAACTCAGCATTAAAATTCAACCAAATGGTAATTTTATGATTTATCTTTTAATTGCAACCCAAATAAGTAGTGTTCCTGCACAATATATTTCATAACAAAAGCTTTCCTGAATTCTAAAATTCATCTTCCTGTAGAAGTTGTGCTCAAAGGCGTAATCTTACTCAATCACAGGGTAGTTTAAAAACCACACATATGTACAAGTTTTCTCCCATGTGTTCGAAGTACTAAATAATGGTCTTATTTTTTTCCATTCAGTAAATTACTTCACGAGATTGTGCTTAGCGAGGTCCTCTCACTAGCGCCATACAGTCGTCATCAAATCACTATTTGCGAGCTCGACTCACGCTCGCGCCATACAGTCCTCATCAAATCACTAATTGCGAGCTCGACTCACGCTCGCGCCATACAGTCCTCATCAAATCACTAATTGCGAGCTCGACTCACGCTCGCGCCATACAGTCCTCATCAAATCACTAATTGCGAGCTCGACTCACGCTCGCGCCATACAGTCCTCATCAAATCACTAATTGCGAGCTCGACTCACGCTCGCGCCATACAGTCGTCATCAAATCACTAATTGCGAGCTCGACTCACGCACGCGCCATACAGTCCTCATCAAATCACAAATTACGAGCTCGACTCACGCTCGCGCCATACAGTCCTCATCAAATCACTAATTGCGAGATCGACTCAAGCTCGCGCCATACAGTCTTCATCAAATCACTAATTGCGAGCTCGACTCACGCTCGCGCCATACAGTCCTCATCAAATCACTAATTGCGAGCTCGACTCACGCTCGCGCCTTACAGTCCTCATCAAATCACAAATTGCGAGCTCGACTCACGCTCGCGCCATACAGTCCTCATCAAATCACTAATTGCGAGCTCGACTCACGCACGCGCCATACAGTCCTCATCAAATCACAAATTGCGAGCTCGACTCACGCACGCGCCATACAGTCCTCATCAAATCACAAATTGCGAGATCGACTCACGCTCGCGCCATACAGTCCTCATCAAATCACTAATTGCGAGATCGACTCACGCTCGCGCCATACAGTCCTCATCAAATCACTAATTGCGAGCTCGACTCACGCTCGCGCCATACAGTCCTCATCAAATCACAAATTGCGAGATCGACTCACGCTCGCGCCATACAGTCCTCATAAAATCACAAATTGCGAGATCGACTCACGCTCGCGCCATACAGTCCTCATCAAATCACAAATTGCGAGATCGACTCAAGCTCGCGCCATACAGTCCTCATCAAATCACAAATTGCGAGATCGACTCAAGCTCGCGCCATACAGTCCTCATCAAATCACAAATTGCGAGCTCGACTCACGCTCGCGCCATACAGTCCTCATCAAATCACAAATTGCGAGATCGACTCAAGCTCGCGCCATACAGTCCTCATCAAATCACAAATTACGAGATCGACTCACGCTCGCGCCATACAGTCCTCATCAAATCACTAATTGCGAGCTCGACTCACGCTCGCGCTGTACAGTCCTCATTAAATCACTAATTGCGAGCTCGACTCACCCTCGCGCCATACAGTCCTCATCAAATCACTAATTGCGAGCTCGACTCACGCTCGCGCCATGCAGTCCTCATCAAATCACTAATTGCGAGCTCGACTCACGCTCGCGCCATGCAGTCCTCATCAAATCACTAATTGCGAGCTCGACTCACCCTCGCGCCATACAGTCCTCATCAAATCACTAATTGCGAGCCGACTCACGCTCGCGCCATGCAGTCCTCATCAAATCACTAATTGCGAGCTCGACTCACGCTCGCGCCATACAGTCCTCATTAAATCACTAATTGCGAGCTCGACTCACGCTCGCGCTGTACAGTCCTCATCAAATCACTAATTGCGAGCTCGACTCACGCTCGCGTCATCCAGTCCTCATTAAATCACTAATTGCGAGCTCGACTCACGCTCGCGCCATACAGTCCTCATTAAATCACTAATTGCGAGCTCGAATCACACACGCGTCGCACAGTCATCAAGGCAGCATTAAGAGGTCGGCTCACACCCGGCCTTACAGTTATCACGTCGCTATTCCCCTATTCATGATGAAACTTGCATGCCAGTGTTCGCCACTAAATATACAGACCCATATTCATGAATTCGTCGGGATGAAACATCCCACTGCATTTCTGTATAATCGGACCGATTTATATTCTGATTATATGAATAAGTTCACCTCGCAACTCATGCATAAAATATTCTGCATGTAAATAATTGTTCGGGACGCTGTTAAAAGCACGTTGTGGTTTATTGAAACATGACCGTCTATCTAGTCCAATAAACCTTAAAAGAGTTCGCAACGTGAGAAAAAATCGTACTTTTCCTTGTTCTATCTCATAGACCATAAGATATGCACCAAATTTTTAAATCTAAGTGTGCAAACCACTTTGTCTTTGTGTTGAGGATCGTTTACATAATAGGTGCAGCTTGTAAAAATGCCACCTCAGAACTTCCTTCCGATGTGTGTCCCTATCAGACGTTGAAATATTCAATAAGCTGCTCATTAAAGGTCCTTTTCACAGCTGAAACCTGTTGATGATGATAAGCATTCTTGAAGAATACCCATGTAATGAGTCGGTGAATAACGTAATGACAAATGTAATGCCCTATTAATGTATTTGCTTCCATTTTTTAACAATAGTTCTCCTGATAACGTTGTCAATATACAGGGTGTGACAGCTATCCGAAGACACTTTACGCACTTTTAGAAAAATAAAAAGTGAGACTGTTAATTATTGAAACTTGAAAAATTTCTTGGAACAAAGCAAATGAACATAAGACTAACCTACGTTTTTTCTATATCTCCTCCTCCGGCTTCTTTCCCCTCTTTCAATTCGAGCCCGAAGTGACTACAAGTTTTGGTCAGGTGGTTTTATTACTGTCCTGCATTGCTCGGGCTATTGCTTCCTTCAGACAGGATTTGGTGTTATGGGGTTGATTATAAATTTCCTACCCAACGATGCCTTACACGTAATAATCCAAAGAATTATGGTCAGGTGGGGTATTAGGAGGCCAAAAATTTGGTCTGACATGATCATGAAAATTTTCGGCCACCCAGTCCTGGGTTTGGAGAGCTTCAAGGAATGAAGCCGAATCTTGTTGGAAGACATATGCCCTTCTATTAGCTACGCTGTCTATCCAAGGGTTAACAATGGTTTGAGGAGTCTCCCCATAGGCATCTGCATTGACTTCAAGGCCCTGTGGAAATAAATGAGGAGGCCTGATGTGTCCTTCACTGCTAACACCGAAAAAAATCGCTGTCGCTGGAAACTGCGTGTTCTGATGGAGTCAGAGCGTAGACAACACTGTTTTCTATGGATCGTGGCCAATTAATCTACATGGTTTTCATTCAGCTCTTCCTAACTCTGTCAACAAAAGATCTAGCAACTTTTAGATATCTTCCATTTTATAAATTGCAGTGTTTTTCTTCAATAGATCCAATTACAGCGTATCTTTTCATTTCATTAGTTATTGTATTATCCACCATGTCTATAGCAATGAAAAATAAATTAATTATAATCGTTTTACAAAGATATAAGTGTCATCAGATACCTCACGAACCCAGCAATTTAAGTGGACTTATGGATGGTTTACTGATGCCGACACTCCAAATGCGGTTAAATATACGCTGGGTATCAGAATAAGATGACTTCTCTCATTAGGAATGAATTAATGCAGGAAAAATTTTTATAATTAATTGTGGAATTTCCAAAGCTAAAAGGAGACAAAGTACATGAATTGAACAATAAAAAACACAAACAGTAGTAAAAAAATTGAATAAAATAATTCAAGAAACATTTGCTGATACAGTAAGGCGCGAGCTACCCTATATCACATCGCAATATTCAATTTAAAGTGTTGGAATCTACACTTGGTTCATTAGACTCTTGCTTTTGATTTTTATCATGCGCGATAAGACTGCGGACCTGCAGAGGTCCCAGATCTGGCTCCGACTCCGGCGCAGTTTCAACTCGGGAGATTGCAATTTATACGTAAACGTTAGAGCGGCTCGAAAAGAGCTTGTATTTTATCAAGACAACCTTAGATGTTCATACCTAATGGCAAATAATACTAAACTGTTCCATGGTAGCTGAAAGAATTCTTTTCGATGCCTTAAACTGTGTACTCTCCCTTTATTACCCTTCGTAATGATGGATATGAAGACAAGCGTTATTTTTAAAATCAATGTGCTTATGTTGTGTAGGCAGTAGATCAAATTTTAGACGAGAAATTTTTATTTTATCTGCAATCAATTAGATTGCGTCTACTCTGACGAGTCTAATGTGAGGCATCATAAATAAAATGACAGCAAATTTAAACACTGAATGCTTAATTTCCCTAACCATGCAAATATTCGAACTGAAGGGAAAATTTCTGACACGCAGATGCTCGTATAGTAGTCTTGGTCGCGGCACTCACTTTCAGTTCTATTCATTTTCTCCCCCAAAAAGGAAAGAAATACCTAAGGTTTATGAAGCAAAAACTTTCAGAAGTATGGCATCACTACAATTTCGCAGATAGTATTTATTTTAATGATAGTAAAAAATGGTAATGGGAGCCGGAGTGTTGAATGTGGGGGTATCTTTCTAGCACTTGAATAATTCCAGCTATGCATGAACGCACAATGAAAGATATCATTACTCATGTTTGGATCATAAGCCACTCATTTGCCTGATATAATTTTCACAACGTCAATAATATTACCACAAATTGTAAGTGATGTGATGTGCTGGTTAAATTCATCCCATATACATAGGAGCTGAGGAAATCATATAATTGAGCTAAAAGTCATTAGTTTCTTCTCTCAGTAGACAGTTGGTCGGATCTCACTTCAATAAATATTCTACGAAACCATCAAATAATTTTCCAAGGAATAGCTGGCACTCGTGTAATTTTTTTTACTTTATCCTCGAGAAATTTTATCTTCATTCCATCTGCGAGGAGTGGAATTAATTTGCTTCGGTAATCCAGCCCATAACCGTAAACTAATATACTTAGCCTCTCTGGCCGTGTTTGCTACACATGACGTTTGTGGTGCAGCTGTGCTTTCATTAAAATCTCAATAGATCTGATCAACCCACTTCTAGGATAAGACTGCTTGTTTCTTATAAATAATTTTCAGCGCTCGTCAGTTATGTAGTGAATATCTATGAAAAAAATCCTCCGACTCAAGCGTACTTCCAGCTGATTCTAAGCTCGCTATATATTTTAGCAATCTTCAATTTATCCTAAAATATTCAAGATCTGTTTGTTGCTACTTCAAATTATCTGCGAGTACACACCACAGATATTAAAGAAACAGATTAGAGTACCACCTCTCTGATACGTGAAAATTTTCCTTCTCGTCTCAGAATCATGTCACAATTCGCGCGTAATCAAATGCGTTATACGAAGATTTTTGTTCTGAAATACTTTTTAAAAAAAACCCTGATGCTTTTCTTCATCAGCATGGGACAATAATGGAAGTTTTGACTATAGATGACAATAGTTGGAGGATAGTAGGATGTTTTCGTACAATATCATTTATTCGAGTGAAATACACTTAGGTTAACAGTCCGGCCAAGCTGCTTTAATAATAAAGCAATCTCTTCTCTTTACCCAATTGTCACACCGGCGCAAAAACTAAAATTTTACATTAAAATATATTGTTGAATTTAGAGAAGCTGAAATATCATCATAATCATTTCTTGCGCCGAATAACTTTCCTGCTTTGCTGCTGGTTTTCTGGTCTTGTATTCATATTCATGACATTCCTGGCCGTGTTCGCTGACCTATGCGTTGATTTTCTGATGAACAGCTGGGGCCTCTTGGAGGTTATCACAAACTCAAGGCTCTCAATTGCTTCACGAGGTGCCGTGTGGGAAATTTATTTTTAAAGCCTCAATGACCCGCTGCTAACTTTTAGCTACTAAAACGCAAGTCTTACCTTCTCATAAGTAAGCAATAAAATTTCAATTAAGAATAATCAAATAGGATGAGTGAAGTCTCTCAAGGCTCGACAAACATGTGTGTCGCGAGATGTCGAAAAAATTACATTGAAATAGGGTAAAACCACATAAACATAAATGTACATCTTTTAAAATCAAAATTCCGCTCAATTCAGTTTTATGAAAATGATTTTCTGAAATCTTATTGCTCTGAGTTCGGTTCAGGTTCTTGCATTGCAAGATGTTTCACTCTTCTTCGCCAATGTATGTCAAGTTTTTTGTTTTGTATTTTCTCATACGAACAACCATGACTCTCATGGTTATCCGTCTACTCGGGAAATTTGTAATAATTCTGGTACATAAATTCATTTTTAACACTAATCAAAGAGGTACAACTTTTTAAAACTTTTACCACAGGCCAAATGATGATTTTTCATAACGTTTTTCTTATCCAGTAAAGAAAAACCACATTTTCCAGATTTAGAGCCTTGGTTACTTAACTATTTGCGAATATCAGATTAGATTTGGAACTGATTTTTTCATATCGTATCTTCCGTATATCGAGTACCATTCCGGAGTATGATATTATCCACTACTGAGCCGACCTCTCAGATTTCAATAAATAAATTTAGACTTAGTTTTTTTCATTTCGATGAACTCTCCATTTTGACTGAATTTAGTTTCCGCTTCCTGGTGATGCAGAGCAAAGTCCAGCACAGAAGCGCATTCAGGCTTTGCCTTCTTTGTCCGCCTCGGCTCTGGATTCGTCGTCACGGAAGCAATTTCTAAGCGAGCTATTCGCGGCACGTACGTGTGTGATAAAAATGTTGTCCCCAAAACTGTCTGTTTTAAAAAACTTGTGGTGAAAGGAACTGAAGCTCCATTGAATGCAGGTGCTTCTAATATGAATACTTATAACAATGAATCGGTCTAATTCATTGATGAGGGAGATCCCCATGCACGGTCATATTTGCTTCTAATTTATGCTGTAGGGGTGACTGGAAATCATAGAAGATATTTGAAAATCTATGTAGGTCAAATTCTGCCACTCTCGCACCTCACGAGTTAAGAAAGGGTATGAAGAAGGAATCAGTGTTAAAAACACTAAACTTGGTACCAGTGTAACTGACGCGCCCCGTCTACACTGAGTGTATTACGTTTCGTTTTCGGAGCCCTTGCTCTTCCTTATCGTTCGCCTCCAACATCCTGATTTGTGCTAGTTGAGTACAAGCCCTAGTACTTCACTGATGTTCATCTAGAGCACTCATAAAGTAACCATATGGATGAAGCACATGCAATGGTAGGAAGCAAGCCACCAAATGCGTGGGAGCACACGCAGCAGCAGGAAGCAAGCCACCAAATGTGTGGGAGCACACGCAGCAGCAGGAAGCAAGCCACCAAATGCGTGGGAGTACACGCAACAGCAGGAAGCAAGCAACCAAATGCGTGGGAGTACACGCAACAGCAGGAAGCAAGCAACCAAATGCGTGGGAGTACACGCAACAGCAGGAAGCAAGCAACCAAATGCGTGGGAGTACACGCAACAGCAGGAAGCAAGCAACCAAATGCGTGGGAGTACACGCAACAGCAGGAAGCAAGCAACCAAATGCGTGGCAGTACACGCAACAGCAGGAAGCAAGCAACCAAATGCGTGGGAGTACACGCAACAGCAGGAAGCAAGCCACCAAATGCGTGGGAGTACACGCAACAGCAGGAAGCAAGCAACCAAATGCGTGGGAGTACACGCAACAGCAGGAAGCAAGCAACCAAATGCGTGGGAGTACACGCAACGGCAGGAAGCAAGCAACCAAATGCGTTGGAGTACACGCAACAGCAGGAAGCAAGCAACCAAATGCGTGGGAGTACACGCAACAGCAGGAAGCAAGCAACCAAATGCGTGGGAGTACACGCAACGGCAGGAAGCAAGCAACCAAATGCGTGGGAGTACACGCAACAGCAGGAAGCAAGCAACCAAATGCGTGGGAGTACACGCAACAGCAGGAAGCAAGCCACCAAATGCGTGGGAGTACACGCAACGGCAGGAAGCAAGCAACCAAATGCGTGGGAGTACACGCAACAGCAGGAAGCAAGCAACCAAATGCGTGGGAGTACACACAACAGCAGGAAGCAAGCCACCAAATGCGTGGCAGTTCACGCAACAGCAGGAAGCAAGCAACCAAATGCGTGGGGGAACACGCAACAGCAGGAAGCAAGCCACCAAATGCGTGGGAGCACACGCAGCAGCAGGAAGCAAGCCACCAAATGCGTGGGAGCACACGCAGCAGCAGGAAGCAAGCCACCAAATGCGTGGGAGTACACGCAACAGCAGGGAGCAAGCAACCAAATGCGTGGGAGTACACGCAACAGCAGGAAGCAAGCAACCAAATGCGTGGAAGTACACGCAACAGCAGGAAGCAAGCAACCAAATGCGTGGGAGTACACGCAACAGCAGGAAGCAAACAACCAAATGCGTGGGAGTACACGCAACAGCAGGAAGCAAGCAGCCAAATGCGTGGGAGTACACGCAACAGCTGGAAGCAAGCAACCAAATGCGTGGGAGTACACGCAACAGCAGGAAGCAAGCAACCAAATGAGTGGGAGTACACGCAACAGCAGGAAGCAAGCAACCAAATGCGTGGGAGTACACGCAACAGCAGGAAGCAAGCAACCAAATGCGTGGGAGTACACGCAACAGCAGGAAGCAAGCCACCAAATGCGTGGGAGTACACGCAACAGCAGGAAGCAAGCAACCAAATGCGTGGGAGTACACGCAACAGCAGGAAGCAAACAACCAAATGCGTGGGAATTCACGCAACAGCAGGAAGCAAGCAACCAAATGCGTGGGAGTACACGCAACAGCAGGAAGCAAGCAACCAAATGCGTGGGAGTACACGCAACAGCAGGAAGCAAGCAACCAAGTGCGTGGGAGTACACGCAACAGCAGGAAGCAAGCAACCAAATGCGTGGGAGTACACGCAACAGCAGGAAGCAAACAAATAAATGCGTGGACGTACACGCAACAGCAGGAAGCAAGCAACTAAATGCGTGGGAGTACACGCAACAGCAGGAAGCAAGCAACCAAATGCGTGGGAGTACACGCAACAGCAGGAAGCAAGCAACCAAATGCGTGGCAGTACACACAACAGCAGGAAGCAAGCAACCAAATGCGTGGGAGTACACGCAACAGCAGGAAGCAAGCAACCAAATGCGTGGGATTACACGCAACAGCAGGAAGCAAGCAACCAAATGCGTGGGAGTACACGCAACAGCCGGGAGCAAGCAACCAAATGCGTGGGAGTACACGCAACAGCAGGAAGCAAGCAACCAAATGCGTGGCAGTACACACAACAGCAGGAAGCAAGCAACCAAATGCGTGGGAGTACACGCAACAGCAGGAAGCAAGCAACCAAATGCGTGGGAGTACACGCAACAGCAGGAAGCAAGCCACCAAATGCGTGGGAGTACACGCAACAGCAGGAAACAAGCAACCAAATGCGGGGGAGTACACGCAACAGCAGGAAGCAAGCAAATAAATGCGTGGACGTACACGCAACAGCAGGAAGCAAGCCACCAAATGCGTGGGAGTACACGCAACAGCAGGAAACAAGCAACCAAATGCGTGGGAGTACAAGCAACAGCAGGAAGCAAGCAAATAAATGCTTAGGAGTACACGCAACAGCAGGAAGCAAGCAACCAAATGCTTAGGAGTAAACGCAAAAGCAGGAAACAAGCAACCAAATGCGTGGGAGTACACGCAAAAGCAGGAAACAAGCAACCAAATGCGTGGGAGTACACGCAACAGCAGGAAGCAAGCCACCAAATGCGTGGGAGTACACGCAACAGCAGGAAACAAGCAACCAAATGCGTGGGAGTACACGCAACAGCAGGAAGCAAGCAACCAAATGCGTGGGAGTAAACGCAACAGCAGGAAGCAAGCAACCAAATGCGTGGGAGTACACGCAACAGCAGGAAGCAAGCAACCAAAAGCGTGGGAGTACACGCAACAGCAGGAAGCAAGCAACCAAATGCGTGGGAGTACACGCAACAGCAGGAAGCAAGCAACCAAATGCGTGGGAGTACACGCAACAGCAGGAAGCAAACAACCAAAAGCGTGGGAGTACACGCAACAGCTGGAAGCAAGCAACCAAATGCGTGGGAGTACACGCAACAGCAGGAAGCAAGCAACCAAATGCGTGGGAGTACACGCAACAGCAGGAAGCAAGCAACCAAATGCGCGGGAGTACACGAAACAGCAGGAAGCAAGCAACCAAATGCGTGGGAGTACACGCAACAGCAGGAAGCAAGCAACCAAATGCGTGGGAGTACACGCAACACCAGGAAGCAAGCAACCAAATGCTTGGGAGTACACGCAACAGCAGGAAGCAAGCAACCAAATGCGTGGGAGTACACGCAACAGCAGGAAGCAAGCCACCAAATGCGTGGGAGTACACGCAACAGCAGGAAGCAAGCAGCCAAATGCGTGGGAGTACACGCAACAGCAGGAAGCAAGCCACCAAATGCGTGGGAGTACACGCAACAGCAGGAAGCAAGCCACCAAATGCGTGGGAGTACACGCAACAGCAGGAAGCAAGCCACCAAATGCGTGGGAGTACACGCAACAGCAGGAAGCAGGCCACCAAATGCGTGGGAGTACACGCAACAGCAGGAAGCAAGCCACCAAATGCGTGGGAGTACACGCAACAGCAGGAAGCAAGCAACCAAATGCGTGGGAGTACACGCAACAGCAGGAAGCAAGCAACCAAATGCGTGGGAGTACACGCAACAGCAGGAAGCAAGCAACCAAATGCGTGGGAGTACACGCAACAGCAGGAAGCAAGCAACCAAATGCGAGGGAGTACACGCAACAGCAGGAAGCAAGCAACCAAATGCGTGAGAGTACACGCAACAGCAGGAAGCAAGCAACCAAATGCGTGGGAGTACACGCAACAGCAGGACGTAAGCAACCAAATGCGTGGGAGTACACGCAACAGCAGGAAGCAAGCCACCAAATGCGTGGGAGTACACGCAACAGCAGGAAGCAAGCCACCAAATGCGAGGGAGTACACGCAACAGCAGGAAGCAAGCAACCAAATGCGTGAGAGTACACGCAACAGCAGGAAGCAAGCAACCAAATGCGTGGGAGTACACGCAACAGCAGGACGTAAGCAACCAAATGCGTGGGAGTACACGCAACAGCAGGAAGCAAGCCACCAAATGCGTGGGAGTACACGCAACAGCAGGAAGCAAGCCACCAAATGCGTGGGAGTACACGCAACAGCAGGAAGCAAGCCACCAAATGTGTAGGAGTACACGCAACAGCAGGAAGCAAGCCACCAAATGCGTGGGATTACACGCAACAGCAGGAAGCAAGCCAATAAATGCGTGGGAGTACACGCAACAGCAGGAAGCAAGCCACCAAATGTGTGGGAGTACACGCAACAGCAGGAAGCAAGCAACCAAATGCGTGGGAGTACACGCAACAGCAGGAAGCAAGCCACTAAATGCGTGGGAGTACACGCAACAGCAGGAAGCAAGCCACCAAATGCGTGGGAGTACACGCAACAGCAGGAAGCAAGCCACCAAATGTGTGGGAGTACACGCAACAGCAGGAAGCAAGCCACCAAATGTGTGGGAGTACACGCAACAGCAGGAAGCAAGCCACCAAATGTGTGGGAGTACACGCAACAGCAGGAAGCAAGCAACCAAATGTGTGGGAGTACACTCAACAGCAGGAAGCAAGCAACCAAATGCGTGGGAGTACACGCAACAGCAGGAAGCAAGCAACCAAATGCGTGGGAGTACACGCAACAGCAGGAAGCAAGCAACCAAATGTGTGGGAGTACACGCAACAGCAGGAAGCAAGCCACCAAATGTGTGGGAGTACACGCAACAGCAGGAAGCAAGCCACCAAATGTGTGGGAGGACACGCAACAGCAGGAAGCAAGCCACCAAATGCGTGGGAGTACACGCAACAGCAGGAAGCAAGCAACCAAATGTGTGGGAGTACACGCAACAGCAGGAAGCAAACAACCAAATGCGTGGGAGTACACACAACAGCAGGAAGCAAACAACCAAATGCGTGGGAGTACACGCAACAGCAGGAAGCAAACAACCAAATGTGTGGGAGTACACGCAACAGCAGGAAGCAAGCCACCAAATGCGTGGGAGTACACGCAACAGCAGGAAGCAAGCCACCAAATGCGTGGGAGTACACACAACAGCAGGAAGCAAGCCACCAAATGTGTGGGAGTACACGCAACAGCAGGAAGCAAGCAACCAAATGTGTGGGAGTACACGCAACAGCAGGAAGCAAGCCACCAAATGCGTGGGAGTACACGCAACAGCAGGAAGCAAGCCACCAAATGCGTGGGAGTACACGCAACAGCAGGAAGCAAGCCACCAAATGTGTGGGAGTACACGCAACAGCAGGAAGCAAGCCACCAAATGCGTGGGAGTACACACAACAGCAGGAAGCAAGCAACCAAATGCGTGGGAGTACACGCAACAGCAGGAAGCAAACAACCAAATGCGTGGGAGTACACGCAACAGCAGGAAGCAAACAACCAAATGCGTGGGAGTACACGCAACAGCAGGAAGCAAGCAACCAAATGTGTGGGAGTACACGCAACAGCAGGAAGCAAGCCACCAAATGTGTGGGAGTACACGCAACAGCAGGAAGCAAGCCACCAAATGTGTGGGAGTACACGCAACAGCAGGAAGCAAGCAACCAAATGTGTGGGAGTACACGCAACAGCAGGAAGCAAGCCACCAAATGCGTGGGAGTACACGCAACAGCAGGAAGCAAGCCACCAAATGCGTGGGAGTACACGCAACAGCAGGAAGCAAGCCACCAAATGTGTGGGAGTACACGCAACAGCAGGAAGCAAGCCACCAAATGCGTGGGAGTACACACAACAGCAGGAAGCAAGCAACCAAATGCGTGGGAGTACACGCAACAGCAGGAAGCAAACAACCAAATGCGTGGGAGTACACGCAACAGCAGGAAGCAAACAACCAAATGCGTGGGAGTACACGCAACAGCAGGAAGCAAGCAACCAAATGTGTGGGAGTACACGCAACAGCAAGAAGCAAGCCACCAAATGTGTGGGAGTACACGCAACAGCAGGAAGCAAGCCACCAAATGTGTGGGAGTACACGCAACAGCATAAAGAGAAACGGGGACCAATAAGTTGCAACAAATCTGTCATATAACAATACTTTGTTGTTCACACCACATGCGCTGTTTCTTCGCTAATCGAAAAAAAAGTAGATGGCACGAAGAAAACCAAGGGGAAAATACTAATTCTACTAGTGTCCCCAGGCGTCAAAAATATCCGATTTTATTCAAAGTTAAATTCATTTTGCATGCATAAAGCTGATTTTTAAATGAACAGTGTTAATGTAAATCGCTTTCATTCAATCCTTTTTTCCTGTATCACTACTTAATCAAAATGAACTTGAATTAACATAGCTAAATTACATTAAAAAATAAATTTGCAGTCACTGCATAACCTTCACTTATCCAGTTGATAGGGCGGAAATAATTTTTTTCAAGAGACTCACGGACCAAGCCAGCATGCCAGCAAGCAGCCGTGTAATGACTGGTCCAAAAATTCATCTTCAACACCTATCAAAAAGGTACAATTTTTTCAAAATTTTGCAGCAGTTCAAAGGACAATTAACGCAAAGGACTCTTGTGTAAAAGGTTAAAGGGAGATTCAGATGAGTGCGCTGATCCCCCCGTGCCATTGAGGCAAAGGTGCCAAGTTGTCTCATAGGGAAAGTTCGATAGAGTACTGTAATTTTTGTTTGAATTAACTGTTGCGTGTTAGCATTGCCTCTCTCATCTTGTGATGCCTACTGGTACTTGAGAGGGTGCCTGTGTGGTAGTAAAACAAGGGTAAAGTAAAAACTTATCGAAACAGTCAGAATCGTGATCTGATATTTTGAAGGCTTCGTACCTGTGTAAAGATAATGCAACAAGCGTAAGGGTAAAAACTTTTCGAAACCATCTAAATCCTGATCTACGACACACGGGATCTGATATTTTGAAAGCTTGCTCGTTAGTTTTGGTGAAAAAAATAATAAATGACGTAGTGGGTAGAATTTATTTTTCGACAGAAATAAAATTTAGGGTGCGCAACTTGCTAATAAGGAAAATATTTTAAATTGAGTATTTTTCATAGATATATCTAATTAGTGAAAGAGTGGGAGAATAAAAATAATACAAAGGATTACTTCCACTTTCTTGAACAAACTTTCACACAAGGTTGGAGAAGTTGAAATCAATACTTTTTCGTCAATAACCGTGTGGTCGAAAAGGTTTCAATAAAAAGTTACAAGGAGGGAATTAGTTTTCAAGGACTCCCGATATCACGTTTCTATGTTTCTGTACCTGGGACAATCGAAGAGTTTCGTCTACGAAACCCCTGTTCATTCGGAAGACGATCCCAACGGTAGAGTAGTTTGAGCCTCCGCAAGAATACGTGAAATTCCTGGGGTCCTCATTGCGTTCGGCAATCATTGCACTACCGTTTGAACGCCTGCGTCGCAACAGACGGGTGTCATGTTCGACATCTTTCGTAGACACCAAACCTAGTTTAAAAATTTGTTTCATAGGATCGTATAATTTAAAGTTGTTATTCTGTTCTTTGTTTTCATTATAAAATTCTATTCCTAGCATCTACAAATCATTTCCCTGCCACTCTTAAAGTGCGAAATTTTTCCCAAGTATTTCAAATTTCAAGTCCCAACAACTCTCTAATGATGCATTTTCGACCTCACGGTTATTGGGTAAAAAGTGTTTATTTCGACAGTTCCAAGCTTATGATGAAGTTTAGTCGAAGCGCTGGTCATATATCTACCTACTAAGGAACTGACTCATTTTTAAGGCATGTTAAAAGTTGAATTGACTTTACAGAAGCGAATTTATGAGATACCTAATTAAAACTAAAAAATGGTAGTTAAGAATTGTTTATGGATTTTACCTCCGTCTCTCTGACACATAGTATACCTGAATGCCGCAAAGCACTACTTCCTTCAAAGGAATGTGTGCCGCTGGTGGCGGCGAACAGCTTCCGCTTTACAATTATTCCGAATGACCAGCAGCTGCATGAAAGCTCAATTGCGTGGGTAGACCTTCATTCTGCTAATTCATTAAGGACATGCAGTGTTGGGCTCGCAACTTTTAAAATGTTTCTGCGCATCCGCAACACCACAAAAAAGTTGCAACGCAACCGCAACAGTAACTTTGAAAAAACAAAGTTGCGATCGCAACCGCAACTCGCAACCGCAACTTTTCAATTATTAAAAATAATTTTAATCAAATAATATTCAATTTATTTTACGTTTATATTGCTATGAATAAAAGTAATATTAAGATATTCAAAATAGTTTATTTTTTACTAAAAAAATTAACAGATCGAGTAAATGTGTTGACTAGAATTCAATGAAATATCAAGATACTGTAAGAAACGTTTCATTTGTTAATATAGCATGCAAAATGAGATGAATTCAATTTTTTAATAATAATGTCAAAAAGGTACTTAGGTAGGAGCTATATTTTCATTGGAGTTCCGTATATATATAGCAAAAAATTAGCAAACAGAAAAGTGCAGAACATTTGTACACCCTTTATGACGCATACAGAAAAACCATGTACTCGTATATGCTCCTGTAAAATATGATATTCCTCTGCATTTCGTTATTCCTCTGTTATGATTTAATACGGGTTCATGATCTCAATGTGACCGTATCAATGCACTGTAATGACGACCTACGTTGCCTCTCAAAAATGTTGATATTTCAAAATGTTTGTCAGAAAGCCAAGCACGTCGTGGTCTCAAAATTTCTTTGCCTAAGGAGAGCAGTCGTTCAACCGCAGCGCTCGATGGTATTGGCGTTTTAAATTGGATGAACAAAGCGAAAAATTCACTTGAAGGAAACATCGCTTAGTGAACATCAGGGTGGCTAGTTCTGTTGATTAATGCCTGTTTCAGCCAATCATTGACTTGTTTCAATGAACTTTTCTTCGTTTTTTCCTTATCATCCGATATCATTATGACGTTGAGAAGTCATCTTCTTCCTTGGTACTGCTTCCCTCAGCTGAAATACCATTTTCCGATCTGTCAAGGAGATGGGCGATTAGTTTTTTTGTAATTACCACCACTCTCTGTGCTTCGTTTATCGATTTTAGCTTAAAATGTGGATGCAGAGAGGACGCCAAGATGAAATCGTCGATATGAAGTACATTGACAAATCGCAACATCTAGGAATGTAAATTTGCCATACAACACGTAATTTTACACTTACAACCCACATCATTCCTAATAACATATTTTATATAATGAGTTACATTAAATATACTCATATACTGGAAGCAAAGTGTATGCGTATCACTGTATCGCGTAATGCTAATAATAAACAGTTGCCAGATGGGTTGTACCCTGTATGGTTTAGTTTCATACGAGTATGAAACGCGTATTAAACTACATTGAAGTTATTTTAAAAATTAAATTACCATCGGGATGTTGCGGTTGCGAGTTGCGGCCTGACACGTCGAAAATTGTTGCGATCGCAACAGATTCGCAACTTTCCAAAAATTGTTGCGATCGCTATTGCAGCCGCAACTTGTTGCGGCGCAACTGCCCAACGCTGAGGACATGTGTATAATAATAATAATAATAATAATAATAATAAGAATTAAAAAAATCATACTAGGAGGGAAATGAATGAGTTGATTCTCGAAGTATCTTATTCGTCATCCGTTAGTTCTTTAAAAGAATCCATGGTTTTCAAGACAAAGTTCATAGGAAAAAATTTATCGGTCGAAAACCGAATGGGTTCAATGAGGAAGCTTAGAAAATTATTTAACATTAGTGCAAGCAAAACAAAAAAATGAAAAATAGTGAATCATAAACAAATATGAGATCAATATAATTAAACTATAGTTTTACGGTAACAGGAAGGTTATATCTAAACGAAATAAATTGAAAAAAGTCAGCACGAAAACAAAATCTACTGTGATCGAATGAGAAAAAGAAAAAGTCTTCATCACAAACGCCACCAGTCACAAAAGTTAGTAATAAAGAATAAACTGTGTGCTATGTATATAACCTGCCTAAGCGCGTGCTATGTCTATAACCTGCCTAAGCGCGTGCTATGTCTATAACCTGCCTAAACGCGTGCTATGTCTATAACCTGCCTAAACGCGTGCTATGTCTATAACCTGCCTAAACGCGTGCTATGTCTATAACCTGCCTAAACGCGTGCTATGTCTATAACCTGCCTAAGCGCGTGCTATGTCTATAACCTGCCTAAACGCGTGCTATGTCTATAACCTGCCTAAACGCGTGCTATGTCTATAACCTGCCTAAGCGCGTGCTATGTCTATAACCTGCTTAAGCGCGTGCTATGTCTATAACCTGCCTAAGCGCGTGCTATGTCTATAACCTGCCTAAACGCGTGCTATGTCTATAACCTGCCTAAACGCGTGCTATGTCTATAACCTGCCTAAGCGCGTGCTATGTCTATAACCTGCCTAAACGCGTGCTATGTCTATAACCTGCCTAAACGCGTGCTATGTCTATAACCTGCCTAAGCGCGTGCTATGTCTATAACCTGCCTAAACGCGTGCTATGTCTATAACCTGCCTAAGCGCGTGCTATGTCTATAACCTGCCTAAACGCGTGCTATGTCTATAACCTGCCTAAACGCGTGCTATGTCTATAACCTGCCTAAGCGCGTGCTATGTCTATAACCTGCCTAAACGCGTGCTATGTCTATAACCTGCCTAAACGCGTGCTATGTCTATAACCTGCCTAAACGCGTGCTATGTCTATAACCTGCTTAAGCGCGTGCTATGTCTATAACCTGCCTAAACGCGTGCTATGTCTATAACCTGCCTAAACACGTGCTAGGTCTACAACCTGCCTAAACGCGTGCTATGTCTATAACCTGCCTAAACGCGTGCTAGGTCTACAACCTGCCTAAACGCGTGCTATGTCTATAACCTGCCTAAACGCGTGCTAGGTCTACAACCTGCCTAAGCACGTGCTAGGTATACAACCTGCCTAAACGCGTGCTAGGTATAAAACCTGCCTAAACGTGTGCTATGTCAATACCCTGCCTAAATTCGGGCTAGGTATACAACCTGCCTAAACGCGTGCTATGTCTATAACCTGCCTAAGCGCGTGCTATGTCTATAACCTGCCTAAACACGTGCTATGTCTATAACCTGCCTAAACGCGTGCTATGTCTATAACCTGCCTAAACGCGTGCTATGTCTATAACCTGCCTAAACGCGTGCTATGTCTATAACCTGCCTAAACGCGTGCTATGTCTATAACCTGCCTAAACGCGTGGTAGGTATACAACCTGCCTAAACGCGTGCTAGGTATACAACCTGCCTAAACGCGTGCTTAGTATAAAACCTGCCTAGACGCGTGCTAGGTATACAACCTGCCTAAACGCGTGCCATGCTATAACCTGCCTAAACGCGTGCTATGTCTATAACCTGCCTAAACGCATGCTAGGTATACAACCTGCCTAAACGCGTGCTATGTCTATAACCTACCTAAACGCGTGCTATGTCTATAACCTGCCTAAACGCGTGCTATGTCTATAACCTGGCTAAACGCGTGCTATGTCTATAACCTGCCTAAGCGCGTGCTAGGTATACAACCTGCCTAAACACGTGCTATGTCTATAACCTGCCTAAGCGTGTATGTCTATAACCTACCTAAGCGCGTGCTATGTCTATAACCTGCCTAAACGCGTGCTATGTCTATAACCTGCCTAAACGCGTGCTATGTCTATAACCTGCCTAAACGCGTGCTATGTCTATAACCTGCCTAAACGCGTGCTATGTCTATAACCTGCCTAAACGCGTGCTATGTCTATAACCTGCCTAAACGTGTGCTATGTCAATAACCTGCCTAAACGCTTGCTATGTCTATAACCTGCCTAAGCGCGTGCTATGTCTATAACCTGACTAAACGCGTGCTATGTCTATAACCTGCCTAAACGCGTGCTAGATATACAACCTGCCTAGACGCGTGCTATGTCTATAACCTGCCTAAACGCGTGCTATGTCTATAACCTGCCTAAACGCGTGCTGGGTATACAACCTGCCTAAACGCGTGCTAAACCTGTTATAGTACGACAATTCGGAGCGGCGTAACGCAGTATAGCAACTGGACTTGGAGGGATTACAAAACAAGTTATCAAAATCATTTCAAAATTAGTGGAAATGAGACAAGGCTGATACTTCAAGCGTAGATGTATTTCAATACAAATTAATATAAATGAACAACATGTAGTTGAACTTCGAGGAATAAATTTTTACGTCACCATGCGATTAGGCAATATCCAAACAAAGGGAATTACCGGCAATACGCAAAAATACATGGAATACCACAAACGTACTGAAGTAACGCCTCTTGGTATTTCTAAGCTACGCTGCATTAATACTCATTTCATGTTTGTTTAACATGGGTCACATCGCACTTGTTTCCTTTTCAATAAACCAGGATGTCAACGCATGAATCCCACACACACACAGGGGTGGTGCAGAAGCTGGTCTTGGCGTCGCTGAAAAAATGAAATCTGCAGAAAAATTACAAACTGCCTGAGACTTGAATTCTGATGCCCCTGCCGCTTCAACCAGGGTGTCGCCCCATGAACGCGACTAGCCGCGCTAAATGAATACGGCTAGCCTCGCTTAATGAATACGACTAGCCTCGTTAAATGAACGCGACTAGCCACGCTAAATGAATACGGCTAGCCTCGCTTAATGAATACGACTAGCCTCGTTAAATGAACGCGACTAGCCACGCTAAATGAATACGGCTAGCCTCGCTTAATGAATACGACTAGCCTCGCTAAATGAACACGACTAGCCTCGCTAAATGAAAACGGCTAGCCTCGCTAAATGAATACGACTAGCCTCGTTAAATGAAAACGACGAGCCTTGCTAAATTAATACGACTAGCCTCGTTAAATAAATACGTCTAGCCTCGCTAAATGAGTATGACTAGCCTCGCCAAATGAATACGACTAGCCTCGCTAAATGAATACGACTAGCCTCGCTAAATGAGTATGACTAGCCTCGCTAAATGAATACGACTAGCCTCGCTAAATGAATACGACTAGCCTCGCTAAATGAATACGACTAGCCTCGCTAAATGAATACGACTAGCCTCGCTAAATGAATATGACTAGCCTCGCTAAATGAATACGACTATCCTCGCTAAATAAGGGCGACTATCCTCGCTAAATAAAAGCGACTATCCTCGCTAAATAAAAGCGACTATCCTCGCTAAATAAGGGTGACTATCCTCGCTAAATAAAAGCGACTATCCTCGCTAAATAAAAGCGACTATCCTCGCTAAATAAAAGCGACTATCCTCGCTAAATAAAAGCGACTATCCTCGCTAAATAAAAGCGACTATCCTAGCGAAATGAAAGCGACTACCCTCGCTAGATAAAAGCGACTATCCTCGCTAAACAAAAGCGACTATCCTCGCTAAATAAAAGCGACTATCCTCGCTAAATAAGGGCGACTATCCTCGCTAAATAAAAGCGACAATCCTCGCTAAACAAAAGCGACTATCCTCGCTAAATAAAAGCGACTATCCTCGCTAAATGAAAGCGACTATCCTCGGCAAATAAAAGCGACTATCCTCGCTAAATAAGGGCGCCTATCCTCGCTAAATAAAAGCGACTAACTTCGCTAAATAAAAGCGACTATCCTCGCTAAATAAAAGCGACTATCCTCGCTAAATAAAAGCGAATATCCTCGCTAAATAAAAGCGACTATCCTCGCTAAATAAAAGCGACTATCCTCGCTAAATAAAAGCGACTATCCTTGCTGAATAAAAGCGACTATCCTCGCTAAATAAAAGCGACTATCCTCGCTAAATAAGGGCGACTATCCTCGCTAAATGAAAGCGACTATCCTCGCTAAATTAAAGCGACTATCCTCACTAGATAAAAGCAACTATCCTCGCTAAATAAAAGCGACTATCCTCGCTAAATATAAGCTAATATCCTCGCTAAATAAAAGCGACTATCCTCGCTAAATTAAAGCGACTATCCTCACTAGATAAAAGCAACTATCCTCGCTAAATAAAAGCGACTATCCTCGCTAAATATAAGCTAATATCCTCGCTAAATAAAAGCGACTATCATCGCTAAATAAAAGCGACTATCCTCGCTAAATAAAAGCGACTATCCTCGCTAAATAAAAGCGACTATCCTCGCTAAATAAAAGCGACTTTCCTCGCTAAATAAAAGCGACTATCCTCGCTAAATAAAAGCGACTTTCCTCTCTAAATAAAAGCGACTATCCTCGCAAAATAAAAATGATTAGTCTCGCTGAATAAAAGCGACTTTCCTCGCTAAATAAAAATGATTAGTCTCGCTGAATAAAAGCGACTTTCCTCGCTAAATAAAAATGATTAGTCTCGCTGAATAAAAGCGACTTTCCTCGCTAAATAAAAGCGACTATCCTCGAAAAATAGAAGCGAATTTCCTCGCTAAATAAAAGCGACTATCCTCGCTAATTAAAAACGATTAGTCTCGCTAAATAAAAGCGACTATCTACGCTAGATTAAAGCGACTATCCTCGCTAAATAAAAGCGACTTTCCTCGCTAAATAAAAACGATTAGTCTCGCTAAATGAAACCATCTAACCTCGCTAAATGAAAACGACTATCCTAATGAAATAAAAGCGACTATTCTAGCTAAATAAAAACGATCAGCTTGCGTCGATGGAATGCGAATTGCCCACGCGAAATGAAAGTGGCCACAGGGTGTTCGCAAAAATTTACTATCTTTGACTGGAGAGAACTCACGTGTTTTCAAACTACTGTCTCTGGTGCAACAAAGTTTTTTTAGGAACATTAAATTTTTTGTATCCTAATACTATTTTCTTTCATTTAAAGCATTAGACATGTATACATTAGACATGAAGACATGTATTAGACATGTATATAATATATGCATTAGACATGTATATATTAGACATCAGACACATATACATGCTAACCTACATCAAAACAAAATACTTTTGAGTGCTGCATTGTAAAAGAGCAAGTGCATTTTTCAAGACCCTTAGCATAAAGACTACGTGTGTGTGCTAAAAAGCTCTCGCCTACATCAAAAGAAAAGGTCTAGCTTAAGCCCATTTGAAGCTATTTGCCTACTCAAATTGAAATGAAACGCAATTGTTTCATTCCGAAAACAGTTGTTGCATGAACTAAGTAATGAACATACAAGTTTTCTTCCTATGTGTATGGTTTTTGCTTTGAGACTATTTGTATTAACACAAGGAACCTTATGTTACTTTACGTCCCGCTTAACTATGTGATCAGATGTTCAGAGCTGTTTGTAGCAGACAGCACGTTGCTGGTTTGGCCAATTACTCAAACGACCCAACGTCTGCTTCTGAATGGACAACTGTTGAGCTGGTGCAGCTCTACCAGAAATGATAGCGGCTTAGAACCGATTGTTAGATTTCAATCGCCCTTAAATCATGTATTAACATCTATCAATAAACGGGCCTAGGCTTCCATTTACCCTCGTGGCTTTGGATCTGTTCTCGGTGTAGGCGTTTCTTCAAACGCTCCTTTACTATCAAGAATTTCGATCGACAAGGAAGCGATATTTTATAGATTCTACAATATTTCATTCTGAAATCTTATAGACAAGCCCATTGTAGAGATCTACTTGGAGTAGCTCAATATAGACCTCAGCTTATCAATTTTCTAAATTAAATTTCAACACTAAGCTGATATTTGCATTGTCACTTGCTTCCTGCTGTTGTGTGTACTGCCACGCATTTGGTTGTTTACTTCCTGCTGTTGCGTGTACTGCCACGCATTTGGTTGTTTGCTTCCTGCTGTTGTGTGTACTGCCACGCATTTGGTTGTTTGCTTCCTGCTGTTGTGTGTACTGCCACGCATTTGGTTGTTTGCTTCCTGCTGTTGTGTGTACTGCCACGCATTTGGTTGTTTGCTTCCTGCTGTTGTGTGTACTGCCACGCATTTGGTTGTTTGCTTCCTGCTGTTGTGTGTACTGCCACGCATTTGGTTGTTTGCTTCCTGCTGTTGTGTGTACTGCCACGCATTTGGTTGTTTGCTTCCTGCTGTTGTGTGTACTGCCACGCATTTGGTTGTTTGCTTCCTGCTGTTGTGTGTACTGCCACGCATTTGGTTGTTTGCTTCCTGCTGTTGTGTGTACTGCCACGCATTTGGTTGTTTGCTTCCTGCTGTTGTGTGTACTCCCACGCATTTGGTTGTTTGCTTCCTGCTGTTGCGTGTACTGCCACGCATTTGGTTGTTTGCTTCCTGCTGTTGTGTGTACTGCCACGCATTTGGTTGTTTGCTTCCTGCTGTTGTGTGTACTGCCACGCATTTGGTTGTTTGCTTCCTGCTGTTGTGTGTACTGCCACGCATTTGGTTGTTTGCTTCCTGCTGTTGTGTTTACTGCCACGCATTTGGTTGTTTGCTTCCTGCTGTTGTGTGTACTGCCACGCATTTGGTTGTTTGCTTCCTGCTGTTGTGTGTACTGCCACGCATTTGGTTGTTTGCTTCCTGCTGTTGTGTGTACTCCCACGCATTTGGTTGTTTGCTTCCTGCTGTTGTGTGTACTGCCACGCATTTGGTTGTTTGCTTCCTGCTGTTGTGTGTACTGCCACGCATTTGGTTGTTTGCTTCCTGCTGTTGTGTGTACTGCCACGCATTTGGTTGTTTGCTTCCTGCTGTTGTGCGTACTGCCACGCATTTGGTTGTTTGCTTCCTGCTGTTGTGTGTACTGCCACGCATTTGGTTGTTTGCTTCCTGCTGTTGCGTGTACTGCCACGCATTTGGTTGTTTGCTTCCTGCTGTTGCGTGTACTGCCACGCATTTGGTTGTTTGCTTCCTGCTGTTGTGTGTACTGCCACGCATTTGGTTGTTTGCTTCCTGCTGTTGCGTGTACTGCCACGCATTTGGTTGTTTGCTTCCTGCTGTTGTGTGTACTGCCACGCATTTGGTTGTTTGCTTCCTGCTGTTGTGTGTACTGCCACGCATTTGGTTGTTTGCTTCCTGCTGTTGTGTGTACTGCCACGCACTTGGTTGTTTGCTTCCTGCTGTTGTGTGTACTGCCACGCATTTGGTTGTTTGCTTCCTGCTGTTGTGTGTACTGCCACGCATTTGGTTGTTTGCTTCCTGCTGTTGCGTGTACTGCCACGCATTTGGTTGTTTGCTTCCTGCTGTTGCGTGTACTCCCACGCATTTGGTTGTTTGCTTCCTGCTGTTGCGTGTACTGCCACGCATTTGGTTGTTTGCTTCCTGCTGTTGTGTGAACTCCCACGCATTTGGTTGTTTGCTTCCTGCTGTTGTGTGAACTCCCACGCATTTGGTTGTTTGCTTCCTGCTGTTGTGTGTAATGCCACGCATTTGGTTGTTTGCTTCCTGCTGTTGCGTGTACTCTCACGCATTTGGTTGTTTGCTTCCTGCTGTTGTGTGAACTCCCACGCATTTGGTGGCTTGTTTCCTTCTGTTGTGTGAACTCCCACGCATTTGGTTGTTTGCTTCCTGCTGTTGTGTGTAATGCCACGCATTTGGTTGTTTGCTTCCTGCTGTTGTGTGTAATGCCACGCATTTGGTTGTTTGCTTCCTGCTGTTGTGTGAACTCCCACGCATTTGGTGGCTTGTTTCCTTCTGTTGTGTGAACTCCCACGCATTTGGTTGTTTGCTTCCTGCTGTTGTGTGTAATGCCACGCATTTGGTTGTTTGCTTCCTGCTGTTGTGTGTAATGCCACGCATTTGGTTGTTTGCTTCCTGCTGTTGCGTGAACTCCCACGCATTTGGTGGCTTGTTTCCTTCTGTTGTGTGAACTCCCACGCATTTGGTTGTTTGCTTCCTGCTGTTGTGTGTAATGCCACGCATTTGGTTGTTTGCTTCCTGCTGTTGTGTGAACTCCCACGCATTTGGTGGCTTGTTTCCTTCTGTTGTGTGAACTCCCACGCATTTGGTTGTTTGCTTCCTGCTGTTGTGTGTACTCCCACGCATTTGGTTGTTTGCTTCCTGCTGTTGCGTGAACTCCCACGCATTTGGTTGTTTGCTTCCTGCTGTTGCGTGTACTCCCACGCATTTGGTGGCTTGTTTCCTGCTGTTGCGTGTACTCCCACGCATTTGGTTGTTTGCTTCCTGCTGTTGTGTGTACTGCCACGCATTTGGTTGTTTGCTTCCTGCTGTTGTGTGTACTCCCACGCATTTGGTTGTTTGCTTCCTGCTGTTGCGTGTACTCCTACGCATTTGGTGGCTTGCTTCCTGCTGTTGCGTGTACTCCCACGCATTTGGTTGTTTGCTTCCTGCTGTTGCGTGTACTTCCATATATTTGGTTACTTTCTGTGTGCTGTTTAATGAAGAACATGTTCATGTACTCGACTAGCACAAATCAAGATGTTGTAGGCGCTTGATAATGAAAAGCAAGGGCTCCGAAAACGAAACGTAGCACACTCAGGGCAGACTGAGCGCGTTCGTTACACTGATACTATGTTTATTTTGTACTGAAATACGTAGAATTGAATCGTTTTTGTTTAAGTACGAAATTACAGGTGAATTATTTTCAGGGTATTTAAGGGTTATCATTTATACATTCTGAAAACAAGGCTAATTCAAATAAGAAAACGGTAGCATTTCAGTGAATTTGAAAATGTGCCGTTTCAGCTTTAAAAAAATAAGTTGACCACTAAAATCTATTTCTATTTGAACATAGGGACACGAGTTTCCTGGCTGGCGCAGGAAGCTGTGAAGAGAAATTTTTGGTTCAATGATTTTGGTGTTGACGAGTTTGCCTCGAACATTTGAATTTCAGATCTTATTTAGAACCCAGAACGAAAAAATTATTCTGAAAAAATAAGCCAAGTAAGCGGTCAATTGTGATGAGAAATTAAGTAATTACTTGAAAATCATAGTAATGACTTGATAATGAGGTAATAACCTGGGATTTGTAGTAATAAACTGGGAATTTAAATAATAACCCTAAAAATTGTGGTAAAAATCTGAGAAATAAAGTGATAACTTTAGAATCATCATGATATCAGAATTATAGCAACAACCTTAGAAATGAGATAATAAGAAGAGAAATGAAAAAATAACCTACGAATTATAGTAATAATATGAGACATGAAGCAATAATTTTGAAAATAAAGGGATATATTGAGATATAAAATTACTTCCATAAGACACATTGGTGCCATTAAAGGCTACACAGCTAAAATTACCTCAGGCGATCCCACAAGAACCTCATGTGCATGCGAGTCAGCCAACACGCTCTGCTATATTCAGATGTGTCATTCAATAGATTCCATTGTTGCTTTCATCGTTCCCGAATGAAAGCGTCCGCAACGCACGCAGGAAAGCCTATTAATAGACTTGAAAACCGATACAATCTTCAAAGATACTCAGGAAGGCGGAAGAAGACAACCCTGCTTTGTAGGCTTCAGGTCTACATGCGACGATTCTTTTTCGGCTTTGGCTGATTTTTTTTGCGCACAAGCTGCGGTGGCATGAATGCAACGGATTGCTAGATGTCCTTGGGAAAACTTCGTGGCGGTGAGGACATGTATACTTTTCCTTCTTGTCCGCATGAATGCGGCTCAGCTGTGAGAATTGTGATGTTCGTTCCGATCTCGCTGCCGCAGAGGAGACAGGAAGCACTTGTCTCCAAAATAGCACAGCAGGAAACTCAAAATAAAGCCTTATTTGGTCTAACTTTAGCGTTTCAATCTGGTTTAATATAGGATAAAATTAAAAATGAGGTAGAGATTTAATTAGGCTGCGTTGAAAATAAAACGCCGATGGTACATAGACGGCCTTCTCTATGTTCTTTCATCATGAAGAGATGGAAAAAATCTTCATTTTTATACACATGGTCGACTAAAAATGGAAATAAGGGACAATATGATTAGATTACATTAGATTCAACTTTTCTATGCTTTTATTCTGATTCTTATGCACTCACATTACAGAGGGAGCGATTTTCGCGTTGTTTTCTGTCTGCTGAAAATTAGCGTGATAATTGTAGAAAGTAGCTACCGGGCAATTGGTACGCGAGGCCCATTATTTAAATTCCATCCAGTGGTAACTTTAAAATTAAACTTTGATTAGGACTATAGGATATCGAATTTTCAATACAGGACAGGTTTCAAAACCTGGTTTAAGGTGGCAATAATATCAATGATTTAAAAATTATTTTCTATGATGTTTATTTTAGAAAAAGAGCGTATCTGTGATACAATGATGACCGATACATAATCACTTTCGAAATTATCATCAACCCTAAAATTCATGGGGTTAATTCCACCCCTTTGTACGACACCAAATAACCCGTACGTAGCTGGGTGTAGGTCAGATCACTTGCTTGTTTATTTACTGGATCTTTAGTCTTCCTTACTCCCATTTCAAACGTGGAAATGAGCTGCAATAATTATAAACAAGTGAAAAATACATGAACGCTAGGGGGAATCATGAATGTTTCTATGATGTCAAACACACTGTTTGATGAGTACTTGAACGCCACGTAATGGTCTAACATTTTTGTTCATAGAGTGCAATTTATGACAAATTTTTTTTGGTTATGCAATTTTTTTTTTTGAGTGACCATATTTCACTGACTTTAAAATATCGTCGCCAAAAAAAGAAAAAGAGCGTATAAGGTTTGTTTCCCTACGTTTCACTTAAATCTATCAATCGTAAATCATTTTACTGCGAAGCTAGAATTTGATAATAGCATCATATATTCCTGATCACATCATTCACTCTGCAGCATCATTTACTCTGCAGCATCATTTACTCTGCAGCATCATTCACCTCGTAGCATCATTTACTCTACAGCATCATTTACTCTGCAGCATCATTCACCTCGTAGCATCATTTACTCTACAGCATCATTCATCTCGTAGCATCATTTACTCTGCAGCATCATTTACTCTACAGCATCATTTACTCTGCAGCATCATTTACTCTACAGCATCATTTACTCTACAGCATCATTTACTCTGCAGCATCATTTACTCTGCAGCATCATTTACTCTGCAGCATCATTTACTCTGTAGCATCATTTACTCTGCAGTATCATTTACTCTGCAGTATCATTTACTCTGCAGCATCATTTACTCTGCAGTATCATTTACTCTGCAGTATCATTTACTCTGCAGTATCATTTACTCTGCAGCATCATTTACTATGCAGCATCATTTACTCTGCAGCATCATTCACCTCGTAGCATCATTTACTCTGCAGCATGATTTACTCTACAGCATCGTTTATTCTACAGCATCATTTACTCTGCAGTATCATTTACTCTGCAGCATCATTCACTCTACAGCATTATTTACTCTGCAGCATCATTCACCTCGTAGCATCATTTACTCTACAGCATCATTTACTCTGCAGCCTCATTTACTCTACAGCATCATTTACTCTAAAGCATCATTCACTCTGCAGTATCATTTACTCTGCAGTATCATTTACTCTGCAGCATCATTTACTCTGCAGTATCATTTACTCTACAGCATCATTTACTCTGCAGTATTATTTACTCTGCAGCATCATTTACTCTGCAGCATCATTTACTCTGCAGCATAATTCACCTCGTAGCATCATTTACTCTGCAGCATGATTTACTCTACAGCATCATTTACTCTGCAGCATCGTTTACTCCTCAGTATAATTTACTCTGCAGTATCATTTACTGTGCAGTATCATTTACTCTGCAGCATCATTTACTCTGCATCATCATTCACTCTGCAGTATCATTTACTCTGCAGCATCATTTACTCTGCAGCATCATTTACTCTGCAGTATCAATTACTCAGCAGTATCATTTACTCTGCATCATCATTTACTCTGCAGCATCATTTACTCTGCAGTATCATTTACTCTGCAGCATCATTTACTCTGCAGTATCATTTACTCTGCAGCATCATTTACTCTGCAGTATCATTTACTGTGCAGCATCATTTACTCTGCAGCATCATTTACTCTGCAGTATCATTTACTCTGCAGTATCATTTACTCTGCAGTATCATTTACTCTGCAGTATCATTTACTCTGCAGCATCATTTACTCTGCAGTATCATTTACTCTGCAGTATCATTTACTCTGCAGTGTCATTTACTCTGCAGCATCATTTACTATGCAGCATCATTTACTCTGCAGCATCATTTACTCGATAGCATCATTCACTCTGCAGCATCATTTACTCTGCAGCATCATTTACTCTACAGCATTATTTACTCTGCAGCATCATTCACCTCGTAGCATCATTTACTCTACCGCATCATTTACTCTGCAGCCTCATTTACCCTACAGCATCATTTACTCTAAAGCGTCATTCACTCTGCAGTATCATTTACTCTGCAGCATCATTTACTCTACAGCATCATTTACTCTGCAGCATCATTTACTCTACAGCATCATTTACTCTACAGCATCATTTACTCTGCAGCATCATTTACTCTGCAGCATCATTTACTTTGCAGCATCATTCACCTCGTAGCATCATTTACTCTGCAGCATGATTTACTCTACAGCATCATTTATTCTACAGCATCATTTACTCTGCAGTATCATTTACTCTGCAGCATCATTCACTCTGCAGCATCATTTACTCTACAGCATCATTTGCTCTGCAGTATCATTTACTCTAGAGCATCATTTACTCTGCAGTATCATTTACTCTGCAGTATCATTTACTCTGCAGTATCATTTACTCTGCAGTATCATTTACTCTGCAGTATCATTTACTCTGCAGCATCATTTACTCTACAGCATCATTTGCTCTGCAGTATCATTTACTCTAGAGCATCATTTACTCTGCAGTATCATTTACTCTGCAGCATCATTCACTCTGCAGCATCATTTACTCTACAGGATCATTTGCTCTGCAGTATCATTTACTCTAGAGCATCCTTTACTCTGCAGTATCATTTACTCTGCAGTATCATTTACTCTGCAGTATCATTTACTCTGCAGTATCATTTACTCTGCAGTATCATTTACTCTGCAGCATCATTCACTCTGCAGTATCATTTACTCTGCAGTATCATTTACTCTGCAGTATCATTTACTCTGCAGCATCATTTACTATGCAGCATCATTTACTCTGCAGCATCATTTACTCTATAGCATCATTCACTCTGCAGCATCATTTTCTCTGCAGCATCATTTACTCTACAGCATTATTTACTCTGCAGCATCATTCACCTCGTAGCATCATTTACTCTACAGTATCATTTACTCTGCAGCCTCATTTACCCTACAGCATCATTTACTATAAAGCATCATTCACTCTGCAGTATCATTTACTCTGCAACATCATTTACTCTACAGCATCATTTACTCTACAGCATCATTTACTCTGCAGCATCATTTACTCTGCAGCATCATTTACTCTGCAGCATCATTCACCTCGTAGCATCATTTACTCTTCAGCATCATTTACTCTGCAGCATCATTTACCCTGCAGCATCATTTACTCTACAGCATCATTTTCTCTGCAGCATCATTTACTATGCAGCTTCATTTACTCTACAGCATTATTTACTCTGCAGCTTCATTTACTCTGCAGCATTATTTCCTTCGCCTGAACATCCCCGCGTTACAGGTAGTCATGAAAGTCAGTGCAAAACAGCCCCGCGTTACAGGTAGTCATGAAAGTCAGTGCAGAACAGCCCCGCGTTACAGGTAGTCATGAAAGTCAGTGCAAAACAGCCCCGCGTTACAGGTAGTCATGAAAGTGAGTGCAGAACAGCCCCGCGTTACAGGTAGTCATGAAAGTCAGTGCAAAACAGCTCCGCGTTACAGGTAGTCATGAAAGTCAGAGCAAAAGAGCCCCGCGTTACAGGTAGTCATGAAAGTCAGTGCAGAACAGCCCCGCGTTACAGGTAGTCATGAAAGTCAGTGCAAAACAGCCCCGCGTTACAGGTAGTCATGAAAGTCAGTGCAGAACAGCCCCGCGTTACAGGTAGTCATGAAAGTCAGTGCAAAACAGCCCCGCGTTACAGGTAGTCATGAAAGTCAGTGCAGAACAGCCCCGCGTTACAGGTAGTCATGAAAGTCAGTGCAAAACAGCTCCGCGTTACAGGTAGTCATGAAAGTCAGAGCAAAAGAGCCCCGCGTTACAGGTAGTCATGAAAGTCAGTGCAGAACAGCCCCGCGTTACAGGTAGCCATGAAAGTCAGTGCAGAACAGCCCCGCGTTACAGGTAGTCATGAAAGTCAGTGCAAAACAGCCCCGCGTTACAGGTAGTCATGAAAGTCAGTGCAGAACAGCCCCGCGTTACAGGTAGTCATGAAAGTCAGTGCAAAACAGCCCCGCGTTACAGGTAGTCATGAAAGTCAGTGCTGAACAGCCACGCGTTACAGGTAGTCATGAAAGTCAGTGCAAAACAGCCCCGCATTACAGGTAGTCATGAAAGTCAGAGCAAAAGAGCCCCGCGTTACAGGTAGTCATGAAAGTCAGTGCAGAACAGCCCCGCGTTACAGGTAGCCATGAAAGTCAGTGCAGAACAGCCCCGCGTTACAGGTAGTCATGAAAGTCAGTGCAAAACAGCCCCGCGTTACAGGTAGTCATGAAAGTCAGTGCGGAACAGCCCCGCGTTACAGGTAGCCATGAAAGTCAGTGCAGAACAGCCCCGCGTTACAGGTAGCCATGAAAGTCAGTGCAGAACAGCCCCGCGTTACAGATAGTCATGAAAGTCAGTGCAGAACAGCCCCGCGTTACATGTAGCCATGAAAGTCAGTGCAGAACAGCCCCGCGTTACAGATAGTCATGAAAGTCAGTGCAGAACAGCCCCGCGTTACAGGTAGTCATTCAAAAGCGAGTACCAAAATAATTCTTATTTCGAATGTTATTAATTTGAATGGAAATTTATTACACGGGAGCCATAAAAATGGTTATTTTTGAGTTGAAGTTTCCATTCAATTATGAAGGTTGTTTTAAATTTATTTTTTGTATGTTAATTAACTTTTTGTGTTTCTAAAAAGCTCATTTTTAACATCACTGTGATTTTTGAATGAATTTCAGCGAACAAGAATAAACTACAATTTATAAATTGAATTCGCAATCTTTTAGGATTCAGGTATCCTCTTAAGAGAATGCAACTAGAGATAGCGAGGTATCAAGAATTCAATGAAGCTAGCAACACACCGTTCGTTATTTTGAATTAAAATAAATAATTTAACGCCTTACCTGGAATGGGCTAAGCTGAAGTTCAATATTCAGTACAAGTTTAATGCCAACTGTAGTACATAATATTTTGAAATTAGCAAACGATAAGTGGATCGTGCTTTCATTAAGTGTTTATAAAAATTGAGTTAGTGCAGCATTTTGAAAACCCCTCAGTGACCACCGGTGGTCTCTTCGCAGGAAACGTGTTCATTCATGAACAACAATTTCCAGGCAACGTACAGAGCTCACGGGCCCCTTACGGTGTAGGACATCATTTGTGAGGCGATCAAGATACCCTTTATCGCTAATAAATTTTTCATGTATCTTACATTTTACCGCTTGTTCTCGGATTTATGATACTGGTAAAACTGAAAGACCAAATCAACAAGTAAGCAAGCGAGCGAACAAGCAAACAGTAAGCAAGCAAGCATGTAACAAGCAACTAATAGACTATGCCTGACTTTTTCTGGTATGTACGAGTATTACCTTAATAATTTTTAAGATCGGTGCAGTTTTACGAGCTGCAAAGCAGTTTACAAATTAAAATATTTAACAAAATATTGCACACAATCAAACTTATTCTCGATAATCAAACCTAGTGTGCTCCTTGTCCTACATTTTCTCTATAAATTATTTTTTGTATAAATTGATTAGCATCTATTTTGAAATAATGCTCATTTTCCAAAGCTACGAGCACAATAATCGTTTTAAATTGAAAGTAAAGATCATCGTGCCGTATGTGAATGTTTTGAAGTTGTGCTGGGGCAGCGGCGCGTACCCATTCGTTTCTAAAATATCATTCCCCATTTGTCCCTGAAATACTATTCCCCATTTGATCTTTGGATATTATTCCTTTTTGTTTCCTTAAATATTATTTCCCATTTGATCTTTGAATATTATTCCTATTTGGTTCCTGAAATATTATTCCCCATTTGTTCCAGATATGTTAAAGCATAATCAACATACGGGCTGCGCGCTTATCACCTTTTACTCTTGTTCGTTGCCACCCATCTAATTGTTCGAAATAAATAAGCTTCACCCCAATTACTACTCCATTCAACGCCCACTTCATGTGTTAAGGGTTAAAATGTTCTGGTTTTTTATTTCATTTTTTCTCTTGATTCTGGCGCGAGGTAATGTGTCTTGGTCAGTGACAAAAAAATGATGGTCAAGCAAAAGTTCATTGTAATACCTCGGCAACTAACACGAAATTGTAAGTAAGCAATGGGAAAATTAAAAAGATATACCAACCTTAGGGATAAGATTAGAGAATAATTTTCAACTGATGTTCTCGACGACTTGTCCCTGGCAAGACTGCGCTCATTGAACTAGAGTTTTATTGATTTCACTTGCCAGCGAGATCACTCCTCACTCAACGGAGCATCCCCGACACTGCACTCGCGTCGATTTTAAGCAAAGTAACACGGCGCATTTTACGCCATCTGACGCGTTGCTCGTGCAGCTTGTCAGATGGCGGGATACATTGCTTGAAATCCACTTCATGCACGGTGGAGAAATGAAATCAAAGATAGACGGCACAGGAATCATCTTTGAATACAGATATAAGGAATATAAGAAACAGTCGATCTGTGAGTTATTGTTCTTTTTCTTATGCAATCCTCAAATTTAGCCGCATAAAAATTAGTCCCACTTATTCAACTTGATGATTCAAGTTATGTATTTCTGTAGGCAAGAATAACTGTATCTCGATTTCTTGCATAAAAATTGATAGAGATATTCACTTGAAAATGTATGGTACATCACTTGAAAATACGTAATGCATTCTATCCGCGAAAAAATATAAAGCAGAACGAATTGGCTGAGTTTTGATGGCAAAAAAAACTGTGCTCTCAACTCGAGTGGACTCTCTCTGTCTTCGGCTGAAGCAACCCACTTGATGTTCAGCAAAAGAGATTGGTGTCCCAGCTACTATCCAGCACGACAATAATTTACGCTGGTTACCAAAGTTTTCCTACACCCAAGAAATAGGGAGCAACATTCTTTGACAGTTTTCTCAAAACTAACCTTCTGAAGTTCTTAATTTATAAATGTACGCTACAAGTCACATACTGGCACTCCCTGTTACATACTGGCACTCCCTGCCACACACTGGCACTCCCTATCACACACTGGCACTCCCTGTCACTTACTGACACTCCCTGTCACATACTGGCACTCCCTGTCACTAACTGTGACGCCCTGTCTTTTACTGATAGTCTCTGCCACTTACTGGTACTCCCTGGCACTTACTGACACTCCTATCATCCATCAGACACTTCCTGTTCCTTCCCCTCATTCCCTATTTATTAATGCGAGAACAATTTCTATTCCTACTGTGCCACTCTTCCTCCTTCACCGCAATTCATACCATCTTCACCACTCTTAGTCCCTTCCTGCGGTTTATCTGTCGCTAGAATTTGTACTCCTTCTCTGTCACTCCTTCTCCATCACTCCAATTTCTAATCCGTTCCTGCCACTTCCTCCAACCACTCCTTCTTCCCCAACTTCCCCACACTCTACTTTGCTTCCATCACTCCTCAATGCCACTCCCTGCTCGCAACATTTTCATCGCTCTCCGATCCCTCACTCTATACCCCGCACTCGCATGTTTAATTTCTTTTAATTCTCACTTCCACTGCATGCTATAGCACTTTCGCGGTACCTCTACTTCCTTAACAGCTATTGAATTCCGGCAGTGACGCCTGGTGATTAAGGAAAAACTCGGCCTCAATTCCCCACCCCACCTAGGAGTCGGAAATGGGTACCGGCTTGACCGGGGGTAACCGTTAACTGGTGTTAGTTATAAGGCGTTTGAGAAACCAACATATGTACAAGATGATATGAATCAGACTCGATTGGAATAAAATGCTTACCCCACTCGTTATCGCCACTCCCCGCCCACAACATTTTTATCCTTCTCTGATCCCTCATTCTACCCGTCACCTGCAGAATTAATCTCTTGCAGTTCTCACTTCCACTACACACATTCCCGGCACTAGTACTATTCCTATTAGCTATTGCCATTCCCCAGTCCTCCTCCCCACAGCTCCCCCGCCTCCCCAGCGACTCAGATCCCTCCCCACTGCCCCGCTACCCCGCACATCAAAGACCCGCGACTGAGGGGCTGACCAGATGCTGCGGCCAGATAGCGTTGAGTTATGTCGTGCTGCTGACGCGTGCGCCTGCTCTACCACTCTCTTTCTAAATCAAATTCATTATGCGAGTACGCACGCATTTTAAATCAAATTAGTAAGTGATTACGCATAGCGATGTTTATTATTTCTTATCATTATTATTATTGATATTAGGTACTGAGTATTTTGGTTTGCTATGGATGTGGGAGTTGATGAGTGAGAAGAAACTCCAGGATGTTTGTTTTGATGCGTTTCGACAGGCTTGACTTGTCTGTTGTGATCTCCAGGTACAGATATAGGTGTCATCACACTGTGAAGAAAACTTTCTTAAACGTAGGCAGTTCGAAAAATCGTTCCTGAACTTCTACAGTAAATAATTTTCAGAGTTGTTCATTCAAGCCCCAACTACGCGAGATACTAAGAACAAATGCAAGAAAAAGAAGACAAAAATTTGGCACATGGTTTATGCCGCCGACGATGCATGTGCTGTATTAAAAAGAAAGAAGCAGGAACTGTGTTCAATTCCATCTATTTCTCCTAATTTCAAGTAGAACGGATCAGCAGATCCATCAATACAGCAAGTTGTGGTGATTTTGTTCGTAGCTATTTTTAATAGAAGATCCATTGCCTGCCATTAAAACGTGAGACCAACTCACTCAAGAATTGTCTTAGGATAATTATTGTGCTCCGGACAACGGGCTCCCGGGCAACTGGCTCCCGGACAACTGTCCCTCCGAACAACTGCCCCTCGGATAATTGCAGCCCGGTCAACTGCTCCTGAACAATAATTGCCGCTGGACTATTTTCACCGTAAAATTGCCTAATAATATTTCTTGAGTTGCTATCTAAGAAAAAAATTAATCAACCTACGCGTAAGCTAATGTATGTAACTAAATCTAATTAAAACTAAATAATTTCACCTTACCTATCCTAACCTAACTCAACTTGACTTCATTCAATCTAACTTGAATTCAACCTAACAGTTTTAAATTTCATAGTGTGAATCTTGCAATTTTTTAATCAATGAAGACTGAAGTTTCTCAAAAAACTGTAGAAACCCAAATAGTTTAGATTCAGGGGTTCAGAAGTGAATCTCACAATAGTACTGATATCGGAAATTTGCATAGTATAAAAATGTATTTTAATTGTTGAACTATTCAGTTGTGTGGGGGAGGAGGGCAATCGGGTGGGGGCAACTGTTGTGTTATGAAGGGAATTGTCACGGTAGAAGAAACAAGGTAGGATCAAACCAGTCTTTTTTCGACGATTGTGTGGGCTTGCTGAAGTCACGGCAACGAACCAATAGCAGCGCTCATATTGCATCTGGTAGCACTGCTAGCCCCAAATCCGTCATCACTATTGGCTAAACGACATGGTGGTTTGGAGACGTCATAAAGTTTGTTCGAAATAAAACCTTTCTATTGGCTGGCCGAACATGAAGAATTTTATTTTCCCCCTTAGAAATGACCCTATCTTGTTTCCTCTACCGTGGCAATTGTCCAGAGCAGTTGTGTAGGAGAAGTTGTCCGGAGGGCCTCTGTTCGGGGACAGTTGTCCGAGGGTCAGTTGTTAGGAGTAAAGTTGTTCAGAGGCAGTTGTACTTCAGGAGTAGTTGTCCGGGGTCAGTTGTCCGGATGCAGTTGTCCGGAAGGCAGTTGTCCCGCTCCCCTCAGCAATAAATATAGAGACAAGCTCAGCATTTTTTGGTCGAAGAATACGTGTTAATTCATGAAGGAAAACAAATAAAAAACTGCAGTTTTTGGTTTATAGTAATTTCAAATTCGCCCAAAATTAATTGACATTTCGGTTGTTCTAAGCGCAACTGATGTCGACGCGCAAGATTCACGCGTTTTTGGACGGTAGAAATTGCCGACTGTAGGCCAACCAGGAATTTTTTTTACCACATCAGATATTCTTCAGTCGCACCCTCAAACGATCGTCAAATTCTTGATAAAAAATGATTCATGAATAGAAGTGTAATTGTTTCTCCAAATCGAGGAGAGAGAAAATGATATAATAAGAAAATTTTCCTCGAAAAAAAAAATTTTGTACCTGGAAGTAAATAACAAAGAATTTCAAACACAAAATATCCAAATCAAGCTCGAAATAACTCAATGCGTAGTAAGATAACCTCAATTTGCAAGATAAAGGATACTGACAGCGATATTTTCTCTTTAGGTGACATCACTCAACACCTTCAAATGATTGCATGCATATGACTTAAAATGAATATTAACTTAGTTTCTTAATATCTTAATCATATACAAATAAGATACTTTTCACCAAACACGTTTCTCAAAGCTATCCATGTACTTTTCCTGTCGAGTAAGACAGAGGCTACATTTAGGAAGCACAAATAACTTTTTTCGAGTTCTGTACCAAAACCAGCAGGAATTACACAAAATGACATGTACCTTTCCAATCATGCTTCAGCATCAGTACATGTAAGAATTTCTATTTTCTCGTAGTCAGCAAATAAATTTAAACAGCTTCCGTTTACGATAAAAAAAAAGCTACGCCGCGTTGCTTCAAGACAACGCGGCTGTTCACGACATGCACTTAGTATGCACGTACGATCGAGGCTGCTCTCCTCTTTAGGTTAACGTAGTATCTTGCTAATTAATGTTTTTAAGTTTACCTTAAAGAGTCAAAATATTCATTTCTTTAGTTACGAAAAAAATTAACATTTACTTAACATTTCAGATAAGGCGAATAATGAAAATTTCCCTCGAAAGGTGATGAGGGTAATTATTTTCAAATAAAAGTAATTATTTTCAAATAAAGTGTACGAAAAAAAATAAATGATTAACGTAGAATTGGGAGCAGTGTTGTATGTATAGCCTTGTTAGTATCCAGGTAACATGATGGAATTGAGGACAGATTCAAATGATAAGACTAAACAATGGACAAGAATGAGACGTAGGTACTCATTTGATAGAATGAACTAAGCTGTTACTTGCGCTGACGGATGTAATTGTAAAAATAGAAAAAAGTAGCCGATGATTTCGAGAAGCTCTGACGTAAAGAAATTTATTTTGGATAATCTTGAATTGAGAATAAATTAATTAGGGGAAGGGAAACAGTAGGAATATATTTTCAACCAGCTACACCTGCCTGACACGCTGTTGTCGTACATCGTGACCAACACGTGTGGAGGTCCGTTTGAGAACGAAGAGACTCAACTTCAAATACTCGTTACTGAGCTAACGCACCCTTGCTGTTACAAATGATGGCGTCACTTACATGCTTCAATGACATCAGTTCTACATATAATACTATTATTATTTATGTTTTTTCGTGAACACTGTTCGCCACGTGAGCCACCGGTGGTGGCGCAGGGGATTTTCATAACGCTGCTGACCGACCAGTAGTCGCAAACTCAATTTTCAGATAATTAATCATAGCTAAATGAGAGGACGATTAAATTATTGTTTGCTGTTTTCAAAATCGTGCAATGCAATTGATTTTAAATTTGAGTTGAATATTGAATTATAGTTAAACAATTGCTGTCTGCTTGCAAATTGCAACAGTTCTCCTACTATTAATATTATATTATTTAGTATAAGACTCCTTAGTCACAACAAAGGCGACCTTAAAGCGAAGGCTAGGGACCAATTAGCATAGATTAAAAACGGGGAATCTATGCACTAAGTGCATTCCTACACGAGATATCTTGCGGATAGAAACGGTATGTTGAAGAAGAGAGAAAAACAGACAATAGGGAAATGGTGAAGAAGGCATGAAAACTGATTGATGTAACGTAATCAAAAAAGACAAGTCCCGAAAGCTTATAGGTAACTTAAAAAACTTAAGAGCATCGGAGGTAGCTGAGGTAACTTAAGGTTTATCGGTACTGCGTTTTGTATCGTAAAATATTCATATGGTTATGGTGACTTTTCGTTTATATTTTTTACGGAATATTCCAACACTGATGAGGGTGTGTGACAGAAACTTTTGAAACAAGGTTTTTATTCAGAGTTTGAAATAAATGTTCGTTAAAGTGTGTAATTTTATTGAAATTACTTCGGCCCCTTTCCTTATATAAAATATTATCTTTAAGGGTTGGTTAATTGCAAGGCGATCGCCGTTCACGCTCTGCTTCTACTTATAACGTAGGATAAAATTCAACGTTTATATTTCAGAAATAAGACGTGTAAAAATTAGCTTCGTTTTCATTCGCACGTAATTGAAGTGATTCATGATAACGAAGGGAGAACTTTATGTTTATCTAACTTGTCAAGTTTATCACAAAGCTGTATTGTGGATACGTTCTGCTGCAATTTTTGGTTAACGCATAATATTTACCTATGCTTACTCAGCAGGTAACTCTAAATGAAGTGTTTTCATTGATATTGAAATATTTATACCTTTTCATAAGAGTGATCAACAACCTAGTACAAGAATAAAAAGGAGTTGTCCTATTTGACTAAACCGAAAATGACAAGTCAAGTTAATTTTTTACTGGCGAAGAAAGGGGTTTTTCGTATTTATGACCTTAACTTTGGTGGGAGTAATATTTAACGCTTCAACTTGTAGTTAACGAAAAATCAAAGGGCTTCCGTCAGCAATTTTTGAAAGAGCAACAAATATTTCAAGAATTATTGAGAGAAGACCAAGCACTTTTTTTCGATGCGACACCACCTATCAAATCAACCTTGAGGAAAAATAAGTGAAATATCTCTGGAAAAAAACATGCTTAGGTGTAAACTTATGCAATTCAAGACTGTTAAAATAGTTTAAATGAACAAAATGTAGAAAAATAAATGCGTTACCCGATATCTCTGAGAAAGTGCGTGACTATCATGCACGCACAAAACGTCTAATAGAACTAAATGATAGTTTAACCGTTTCAATTTTGAAGAATACCTGCACATAAATGCACTAAGGAATTAACAACCATCATTTCCTTTTATTTCATTAGCGTGTAGAAGTTTAATGCTTAAAAAGCCTGCGATGGGGCTAAGAACAAATCGTACAAGTGTTTCATCAATTTAACTACCCTAATATTTAAAAAAATTGCTGCATTGATATTTCTAAATAATTTTGATTGCCTCAAGATGATATTTTTAATAGGAGTGGGTTGATTTTTGATGCGCTGTATCCAGTGATAATTTTAATAGGAGAGGGTTGATTTTTTATGCGCTGTATCCAGTGATAATTTTAATAGGAGTGGGTTGATTTTTGATGCGCTGTATCCAGTGATAATTTTAATAGGAGTGGGTTAATTTTTGATGCGCTGTATCCAGAAATATTTATTGGTGAGTTGTGCAAAATAATTTATCGTACCTACAATACGATCATTAGTCTTCACGGCAGGCACAGTAGTTCATAAAACATTTAACAGATTTTCGAAAAGTTGACAACGTTATATTTTTAGACGTCGGGCTGAGTTATTTCACGCAGTCAGAAAAAGAGAATTTCTTTCCTCGAAAATGGATTCGTGTTTGGTCAGCCTGGCCAACAATCTCCAATTGCTACATCACAAGCGTCATGTCCAATTTTTGTTAGTTGGAAGACATACCAAGTATTTTTCGACATTAATTAAGCGAACATTCTGCTCACCGAAATCTACTCATTTTTTGAAAAATCTTGAAAATTCAAAAAAAGTTGTCAACATTTGCAATTTGGTAGCAATGCACTTTGAACAAAATTTGAACTATTTTTCCTGAGGTACTCACACAGAAAATTCTTGGGTTTTTTATTAATAACGGAAATATTAGGAATAAAGTGAGAGGGGGCCTAAAAAATTCAGAATTTAGTTCGGACATTGAACAGGAGATTTTGGTAAGAATTTGGGGAACCTGTAGACAGCATGAGATCCAGCGCGTCTGACAAGCCTCAACACATTTGCAGGGACCGGCGCACTGTTTTTTTGAGTAAATGTATCGATACTTAGTTACGACATTTTTAGTTTTTCTGAGTGAAAGGACTAATCTCATACGAATTTTTCGCTTACTGGTTGTTAGTGAATCAGCGATAAAAGTAAAATATACATCATTAGACCCAATAATTGGATCTAGTGTACACCTCATTCATCATGTCTACTAACGCGCAAAGTACACGTTGTGTCAAACAGGGATTTGACAACGCCTTGCTGCATTTCTATTCTTCTCTTGCTTTCTCCATGTCTGTGGAATATTCATCAGCATTTTTTCGGTCACAACCAACACTTAAGTATTTTTTAAATCGCCGCCACGCACGTTTATCTTCTCAATCATCGCAGCTGTTCGAGATAGTTACCATTGTTCAAATCACTCTTCTAGAATTTCAAATTTCCCAATGTTGTCTGGGGTGCGTTGTCCGGGGGACAGTTGTCCGAAGGCAGTTGTCCGGAGGCAGTTGTCCGGAGGCAGTTGTCCGGAGGCAGTTGTCCGGAGTCAGTTGTCTGGGTTCAGTTGTTCGGAGGCAGTTGTCTGGGGGCAGTTGTTCCCCGTTGTCCGGAGTTAGTTGTCCGGGGGACAGTTTTCCGGAGGCAGTTGCCCGGAGGCAGTTGTCCGGGGTCAGTTATTGGGTATATCTAATTATAAATTTCGTTAATCAGTAGATTTGCTTTTTCGTTTGCAACCGCCTAATGTATATGTTTTGTTTGCTTAGAGTTTCTATCTTAGATAGAATTAAATATTTTCTACATTTTTGCATATCATGTATTTACGATAAAGGATAGAATTAGACACCCAAAGGTTTGTTAGCAATGGTCGCTTCTACACTGGTTCTCTTTTTCATGTTATAGGTGAGATTTTCGAAAGATATCACAGCTCGAAATGCACTGGTGGGCATGACGCATTCAGATTCTAACAATAGAACTAGACAGAAATATTTGCCTTACATTCAATTATGTCAATTCTCACTTATGATTCGCGCTTTAAAAATATTCAGCATATAAAAACATGCATGTTTTATCTGCATGGAGACGTAGATCACTTGTTGACTGGTCTACAAGTTGCTCATAAATAATATGCAATTCTTAACGAGCAAGTGCAAACAGCTGAATTAAGGATGTTATTCGGAGCTCAGTATAAAAGTGCAAACAGCTGAATTAAGGCTATTATTCGGAGCTCAGTATAAAAGTGCAAACAGCTGAATTAAGGCTATTATTCGGAGCTCAGTATAAAAGTGCAAACAGCTGAATTAAGGCTATTATTCGGAGCTCAGTATAAAAATATTTTTCGAACCAACGAGATACAATTTTTATTTTACTTGTGTCTTAAGGAAATTATCTATTTCAATGAGGTTTTTTCCTCAGTTTTTAAGAATTTCTCTCGTTCTCTTTTGAAATAAATGTATTCAAACAACAGAGATTCTACTGTTATATTATTGACAGTTGTTAAATTTTCCTTCTCGACTTCATCTTGAATACGACATTTCTATACATGATTATTTTGAAATCGCACTCCAAAATTTCTGCAAACATTTTTAAATACTTCAATTCATCAAATGAATTGATCCGAAAGTGATCTTCATTGCGAACGAACATAAAATAAAAAAGTATTTTTGCATCTCCTACTGAGACTACACCGAAAACGTTACATGGCACACAACCCACTCAGCGAAGAGGTCACACAAAGTAGAGCCCACAGAAAATAAAGTAATCTCTTCGTACGAACGTGAAGTTGGTCGAACATTTAATCCATTTGACTGAAAATCCACAGAACACAAAGCTCACCGAAACAAGTAATTCATTGATTATAGGTGAGATACATTGACTATAGGTGAGATACATTGACTAAAGGTGAGATACATTGACTATAGGTGAGATACATTGACTAAAGGTGAGATACATTGACTATAGGTGAGATACATTGACTAAAGGTGAGATACATTGACTATAGGTGAGATACATTGACTATAGGTGAGATACATTGACTATAGGTGAGATACATTGACTAAAGGTGAGATACATTGACTATAGGTGAGATACATTGACTATAGGTGAGATACATTGACTATAGGTGAGATACATTGACTATAGGTGAGATACATTGACTATAGGTGAGATACATTGACTATAGGTGAGATACATTGGCTATAGGTGAGATACATTGACTATAGGTGAGGTACATTGACTATAGGTGAGATACATTGACTATTGGTGAGATACATTGACTATAGGTGAGATACATTGACTATAGGTGAGATACATTGACTATAGGTGAGATACATTGACTATAGGTGAGATACATTGGCTATAGGTGAGATACATTGACTATAGGTGAGGTACATTGACTATAGGTGAGATACATTGACTATAGGTGAGATACATTGACTATAGGTGAGATGCATTGACTATAGGTGAGATACATTGACTATAGGTGAGATACATTGGCTATAGGTGAGATACATTGACTATAGGTGAGGTACATTGACTATAGGTGAGATACATTGACTATAGGTGAGATACATTGACTATAGGTGAGATACATTGACTATAGGTGAGATACATTGACTACATGGTGAGATGTAGGTAGTTTCCTGGCCGAAAGCCTCACACAACACAACATGCATGGAACACAGAATACACAACACACAAATTTCCCACCAGTCCATTAGCATCCCCCGTCACACCCCAACTCGACCCTGCGCAGGAATGCGACGGACGCAAGCGCCGAGGTTGGTTTACTCGCCACTGTTTTGCTTCAATAAAAGCTAATGGCGGGACTGCGGGTGGCGTCAATATTTCCATTGGCATTGTTGGTGTTGTCACAACGCTGGAATGTCTCACAGTGGGGCACGAGTGCTGGTTGTTGTGTCGCACCCGCCCTGTCTCATGCCCAGCTGCCGTCCTTATTGCCGTCTCATAGAGACGTTTTCTGAGTCCAATTGTGGAGCGACTCGTTATCAAAATTACTTCGTTTTCTGTATTAGCTTGTTTTCTAACTTGACGAGCCAAATGAATTTGTTGTCAAGTTTGACGCGCTTTCTGAATTGGCTTGTTATCTAAAAAACTTTTTTCGTTATCAACTCAGATTCTAAATTAATTTGTTTACTGACTTTGCTGGTTTTCCTTAATTTAATAAGTTCGAAATTCTACCACCTCTCTAAATTAACTCATTTTAAGCAAATATTTCTGAATTTATTTTTTTCTCTTTTGTTCCGGATATCTAGGTTGACATATTTTCTGAATTAATTTTTTTCTAAGTAGCTCTCTTTCTTAGGTAGCTAGCAATTCATAATTAACATGTTTTCCAAATTTATTCTCTTCCAGCATTTAAATATTTCCGAATCTATGTACCTAAAATGTAAACCATTCCCTCAGTTTTAAAGCCTGCACCGCTCGAGGTCATTCTTGGTGAGTCAATTCCCAATTTTATAAGAAAGTGGTAGGAAATTATTGACTAGACCTTCATTTGTGAAGATGATTCGTTTAATGCCTCGGGAAGATTTTTCCATCCCTTAGTCTCATGATTTTTGGATTCTACATCTAAATTTTTGCAATGTTTTCCAGGACGTGATTCAACTGTGGTAAAGCTTTCGATGTGAACTTCAGCCAAATTTTTTAAATTCAATTTAATATCCTATAGATTGACTGTATTGAAAATACTTGAAGAATGTTTTAGGTCATTTCAAAAGTGATTTTAGATTTCGGCTTATGTCATGTTACTGGTGGAGCTGGCACGTAAATTCTTGTGATTCAACTGCATGCCGAATCGACTTAGAAGAACTTACTCTCTCAGCTGTAAGCTATGTTGCCATAAATAGTTTAAAAATCCAGCCTTTGTTTTTGATGAAGATCTGCCAAAATTTGATGTTCCCAAGACTCAATAAACAGAACGGCAAAATTGATAGCACTTCACTAACTACTCGTAGTACAAATAATTACTAATACTAGTACTATTTGCATTAGTACTCTATATTAGCATTAGTACTAGTCCAAGTACTAGCAACCGCTAGTACTAGTAAACTAGTAGTTTGAGTACATGATTGTCAGCAACGAGCACTAGCTTCATAGTGTTTTATCCTTGCTCATAATTTTACAGCACTCCTATTGAGCACATCATTCCTGCTACCAAGAGTTATTCCCATCACGCTGATGCGTGATTTTTGTGTTCAGTTCTGTGAACTGCTCGTCAGGAACTCAACATAAGGATTGAGGCAATTACTCTGGATTTGTTATAAAGGTTCTTCTTTATATTTGTGAGCCTGTTAATTATTAGATAAATTAATTATTATTAAATTAACCTCATTGAAAATGGTTTCAATGTCATATTAATGAGAAGAATGAGGACTGCAGTTTCTTGATCCTGAAAACTCTCCTTTGTAGTCCTGAATCTGCGAATTTTCGTTTGTCCCAAAAATTATCTGCGATGTTTTACTTTTTAAAACACGATGTCGTACTACCCTTAAGACATATACTTCATCAAAGCAGGTAAACCTCACGATCTTATCTAATCGTCTGGATACTAGATTTAGGAACATATCTTCAATTTTTCAAAAAATAAATAGGCTAAAAATTTTATAGCAGATACATATTAGTTTTTATAGTAATTTGCTTGCGAGAGGTTTTGTCTTACACAATTGAAAAGGATGAAATTTTCTTAATTAAATAAAAAAATTAGAATTAAAAATACGTCGATTAAACTTTCACATGCTTATAATACAACATTTTGAATGTTCCAAACTTGCGTCATAAGAGAGCAAGTATGTACTATCAAACCATGTCTACTGATCTCCGTCAATGGCCGAATAAAAACTTGTATGTACTCGGGAACGAAATGAACCATCCAATGTTCAAAGCAGTCAGCGGTTCTAAAGTACAGCACTTGCCGTTAGGCAGCTCGAAAGAAAAAGTTTCCATTCAATAAGAAGTGCGGAGAAACAACGATCCGAAGGCCACGTTAAATAAGAGGAGCTTTATTTGTGGGCAAAAAGAGTCGCAGGTTTTGCTAAGTGTGCAGTCACGGCCGATAGAGCGGCGGCATCGCGCCTCTGATGAGCCGCACCTCTGCTTCTGTCGGCCTCTTTTTGTCCTCTGCTAAATTTACCCTCCGCGTTATCCCTTCATGGGTACGTCTCTTCATGACTTCTACTCTGAAATTATTCCTTTGCAGGTCTCTGTCTATTATTTTACCCTCCAAGTTATTCCTTCTTGGAGATGGTCCTTCTACTGTTTCCACACCCCAATTATTTCATTGCTAGTAATTGTCTATTATTTTATATTTTATTACATTATATTTTTTATCTCTTCTCGGGTATGTTCTCTTCGTCACTTCTTCTCTGAAATGATTCCATTGCAGGTATATTTCTGTTGTTTTACCCTTAGAGTAATTCCTTTTCGTGTATGTCCCCTCCATCGCATTTACACCGTATAATAACTCATTCTTAGGTATCTGCAGATGTGTTGTCTTGCCCTCGGAGCTATCCCTTCTTGGGTATGTATTCTACTTTATTTTCATCACGCTATCATTGCCTTGTTTAGTATTTAACTCTTGGAATTTTACTTACGCACGCTTTACTTCATATTACTTACGCACGCTTGATCGTTTTTACCTAACGGTTTGTTTTTCATTCGCGTTTTTATCGATCGTTTTAACATCATATGGATTAATACTTAACATGGATTAATTACATGGATTAATACTTAACCGCTTTAGATAAACAGTTATGCTTCCAGGAAAGTTTGCATTAACTGTATAACATTGAAATTTTCTCTTACACAATTGCTCGCTGTCATGTCAGGTAAGGGTATCAACCACAGAACTTATGATTCTATCATATATACCCTCTATCATCATAACCTCGAAATTATCATTCATTTTGGTATTTCGTAATTGTCTTCATGCAAGCACATTATATATAGCATCAACACCCTGGTAGGCAAATGCCTAATGTCTTTTTACAGTAGAAAATTTTTATTTTTTAACTTAGGACCATTACAATTTTGCTATGTTAAGCCTTATTACCCGACCGTCGAAAACATACCATCTTATCATCATTGCACCATTACATATTCCCTTTCACGTAGCACAAGTAACTTTGTTAAATTGTTATTCTATCTCAAGTGTTATTTCTCCGTTATTTCTAATAGGTTCATTCTATTATACTAAAAAAACAATTCTTCGTTTGAAAGCTAATCTCGGGTTTCTGAGCCGATGAACGCGCCTCAATTAAATGGTGAGTGAAGCCAACTTCTATAAAATTCACTTAACTACACGCACGCACGTAATTGAGATTATAAACTCAAATAAAACAAAAGTACACTCTCACAAACACGCATTCACTTATTGTTTAGTGATGAACATGACTCAAGCCTAGATTCAAATTTTACTCAAGTGTTAATGAAGATTTATTTCCTTCGAATCAAAAATTGGATTTTTTTCTCAATCGTTCTTTTCTGGGAATGTTGGTTTCTTCGTCCTGATTTCATTTTCCTGTTTTTATTCTTCAGAAAAAACGCCCTTGAATATGAATACTTTTTCTGTGATGGGTACTGCAATCTCTACGAAACAGGAACCTTCTTCAGTACTGCTACTACCTACGATTAAAATTTCCCTCTTCACACCCTCATTTTTATTTACCTTCAGCCATAGGCTCTCAGCATATCCGTAGAACTGACAGCCTTGACAGGCTGCAAAAAATACTCAGTCCATTCTCTAGCCCTTCACATGACATAAACAGCAGCCCTTCACATGACCTACACAGCAGCCCTTTACATGACCTACACAGCAGCCCTTTACATGACCTACAGAGCAGCCCTTCACATGACCTACACAACAGCCCTTTACATGACCTACACAGCAGCCCTTTACATGACCTACACAGCAGCCCTTCACATGACCTACACAGCAGCCCTTTACATGACCTACACAACAGCCCTTTACATGACCTACACAGCAGCCCTTCACATGACCTACACAGCAGCCCTTTACATGACCTACACAGCAGCCCTTTACATGACCTACACAGCAGCCCTTCACATGACCTACACAGCAGCCCTTTACATGACCTACACAGCAGCCCTTTACATGACCTACACAGCAGCCCTTCACATGACCTACACAGCAGCCCTTTACATGACCTACACAGCAGCCCTTCACATGACCTACACAGCAGCCCTTTACATGACCTACACAGCAGCCCTTCACATGACCTACACAGCAGCCCTTTACATGACCTACACAGCAGCCCTTCACATGACCTACACAGCAGCCCTTTACACAACCTACACAGCAACCCTTTACATGACCTACACAGCAGCCCTTCAGATGACCTACACAGCAGCCCTTTACATGACCTACACAGCAGCCCTTTACATGACCTACACTGCAGCCCTTTACATGACCTACACAGCAGCCCTTCACATGACCTACACAGCAGCCCTTCACATGACCTACACAGCAGCTCTTCACATGACCTACACAGCAGCCTTTTACATGACCTACACAGCAGCCCTTCACATGACCTACACAGCAGCCCTTCATATGACCTACACAGCAGCCCTTCACATGACCTACACAGCAGCCCTTCACATGACCTACACAGCAGCCCTTCACATGACCTACACAGCAGCCCTTCACATGACCTACGCAGCAGCCCTTCACATGACCTACACAGCATCCCTTCACATGAACTACACAGCAGCCTTTCACATGACCTACACAGCAGCCCTTCACATGAACTACGCAGCAGCCCTTCACATGACCTACACAGCAGCCCTTCACATGACCTTCACAGCAGCCCTTCACATGTCCTACATAGCAGCCCTTCACATGACCTACGCAGCAGCCCTTCACATGACCTACACAGCAGCCCTTCACATGACACACAGTAGCCCTTCACATGACCTACACAGCAGCCTTTTACATGACCTATGCAGCAGCCCTTCGCATGACCTACACAGCAGCCCTTCACATGACCTACACAGCAGCCCTTCACATGACCTACACAGCAGCCTTTTACATGACCTACACAGCAGCCCTTCACATGAACTACACAGCAGCCCTTCATATGACCTACACAGCAGCCCTTCACATGACCTACACAGCAGCCCTTCACATGACCTACACAGCAGCCCTTCACATGACCTACACAGCAGCCCTTCACATGACCTACACAGCAACCCTTTACATGACCTACACAGCAGCCCTTCACATGACCTACACAGCAGCCCTTCACATGACACACAGTAGCCCTTCACATGACACACAATAATCCACCACATGATCTCTACATAGCCCCATTAATCCCACTTTATGCCATGTGCGTTGATCAAACACATACAGAAAAATACACACTTGTCATTCGAAAGTTTTTCAAAACCTACGACACATTTTTACCTTTTCATGAATTATACACTCACTGGACTTCCCATGAGCTACATAGAACTACCTGTTGCATGCGTTGCACACATACCACACGTTAGATGTGTTACTCTTAGTTACACACTCATAGTTAAAATAGTTATATTTTACCAACTAACAGTCACTACTTCATTATCACCAACCCAGTTTCACTATTTTTCATCAAATTTGAATTTCCTAAAGTTTCTTTAATTAAAGTTTCTTTAAATTAATTTCAGTCGACAATCGAGCAGGTGTAGATGCCTCACTGGCTTGCAAGGCTCAATCTTTTCCATAATAATAATAATCATTTATTAGCTATTGTTGAAACGTTCATTTCAGATCAAAATAAGAAAGCTCAGGGCTTGATTCGAGAAGCGAAGCTTGTGTGCAAGACTAAGTTGTTCGCACATTGTAATCAAGTCAAGCTGTAATTTCATCCACCCTTGTTTTTGCTATCTGCTAAGAGATTCCAGCTCTTAGGAATACTTTGTAAATTTTCAAAGTTATCTATCGTCGCTTTTGATTTTTCACAAAGTGGTTGCAACTAGACTTTCGCAGTGCACTCCGTTCTTTTCCTTCCAGGAAAAGTGCACTCCGTTCCAGGAGGGAATAAGGCCTGGAGCAAGCATATTTTATTACTTTTATGCCCTTGAGAGGAACGACGTTGAACTCATGACGGTTATCGACAGAATCTTTTCTCATTGCACTCCTGCTCGCTCAGCTTCCACTAAATGCGTTTCTCTTTACTCGATGCTGCACAATTGGCAACAAGCTTCGGTGAAAAGCTATTCGTTGGGCAGTAATTTTTATTTACTCACTGGATCGATGTGATGACGACCCATAGCAATGGTGATGACCCGAGTCACGGTAGACGTTCACTAGGTAAAGCAAAAAAATTCTATAGTAACGGTGATACATTGATTTAAGATAAAGTTCACTACATAAATTAATAAAATAATACCAAGCACGATAAAAATGAACGAAGACGTCATGAAGATTCAATATCTCGTGACTATGTAAAGTTCGAATGTAACCAACTCAGCAACTCCCAAGTTTTCTTACTCGCTTCGGACTCAACCCATGAATTTTCAATATTTATGAACACTTTTACACCGAAAATGTAGAAATAGAAATTGGCAAGGCGTATTGAGTGAGTCTGAGAGTAGCCATCTGCTTTTGAGTAGCATTTATCAGTCTTAAGAAGCATTATACCTGCATTTCGCATCTGCGGAGCCAGGATCCGGACTACGTTCGCTGAGTACGCCGACGTTTCACAGAATTTATCATTCATTAAACATCACAACTATTTCAAGAGTGGTTATTTTAAACCACATTGATATTGTTTAAACGTCACAAATAACGATACCTTAAGATTATGACGCTCTAATTGTGGTTTCAATGGCGTTTCCATTTAGTTTGTTTTCGTGACCGGAAGAACGTCGATAAGATCGGTGCGAACGAGCCCGCTACTGCGGACGCTCATCCGTGCTTGTGTCTGTCATCCGGCTCTGGATGATGGCGCTCCTGATAATTTCATTAAGATCCCTTGATAACTTCATTAAGAAACTGATAAGCAAGTGGGCTTCGTAAATAAAGAGGTTATTTTATTCGCACGTACTGAGAAGGGAAGTGAGTTACTTAAAATGCAGCGAGTGCTGATAAAATAATCAAATATTGAAATTGAAGTGAACTGTTTCTTCAATAAGTCTGAGGTCTGAATTTAATTCAGAACATTTTGCACCCTTTTTTAAAATAACCTAGCAAAGATTGTTACCATCGCTGGCAGCGTTTTATCTGTGAAGCACATCCCTAGGACTAAGGAAGTATCTAAGCTGAACTTTTTAATCATATTAGCTATATTCGACTCAGATCATGAGTGCACATTTAAATTTCTTAAATTGCGTAAAAATTAATAAAACCTTACACGATTGATTTCAGTGTTTTGGCTGGATCACCTAAGGATCATTACATGAACGAATGCAGACCAAAAACAGGATACAAATGGGGCTAGAAAACTCAAACTTTCCCGATATTCCGAAAAGCCCGACTTGTGCACGGGAGAGGGTGATGACGCCAGCAGGGGAGCTGACATGCAGGCAGTTACGACAAAAAATTCCTGTTCCTAAGCCACGGTAGAGGAAACAAGTTAGGATCATTTCTATGGGAGAAAATACACCTCCTCTTGTTCGGCTAGCCAATAGAAAAGCTTTATTCCAAACAAACTTTGTGACGTCAGCAAAACGCAATGTCGTTCGGCCAATAGTGGAGTCAGATTTGGGTGTAGCAGTGCTACAAGATGCAATATGAGCGCTGCTATTGGTTCGTTGCCGTGACGTCAGCAAAACCACACCGTAAACGAAAAAAAAAACTAGTTTGAACCCACCTTGTTTCCTCTACCACGTGTCCTGAGCTCATCCGCAGTGCCACCCACAGCTCAGGAAATAAAAGATCTGGTCAAAAGCAGTACAGACAAAACTTTAGTGTGTTTCGAAGAGAGTTTAATGCGGGCTGAATCTTTGTTATCTATACTTGACTTACGTTGTGCTTCGCAGTTTTCATGTTGTAGATTACATCCCTCACGTTGTACATGACAGCTCTCATGTAGTACATTACAGCCCTCACGTTGTACATGACAGCTCTCATGTAGTACATTACAGCCCTCACGTTGTACATGACAGCTCTCATGTAGTACATTACAGCACTCACGTTGTACATGACAGCTCTCATGTAGTACATTACAGCACTCACGTTGTACATGACAGCTCTCATGTAGTACATTACAGCCCTCACGTTGTACATGACAGCTCTCATGTAGTACATTACAGCCCTCACGTTGTACATGACAGCTCTCATGTAGTACATTACAGCCCTCACGTTGTACATGACAGCTCTCATGTAGTACATTACTGCACTCACGTTGTACATGACAGCTCTCATGTAGTATATTACAGCCCTCACGTTGTACATGACAGCTCTCATGTAGTACATTACAGCACTCACGTTGTACATGACAGCTCTCATGTAGTACATTACAGCCCTCTCGTTGTACATGACAGCTCTCATGTAGTACATTACAGCCCTCTCGTTGTACATGACAGCTCTCATGTAGTACATTACAGCACTCACGTTGTACATAACAGCTCTCATGTAGTACATTACAGCCCTCTCGTTGTACATGACAGCTCTTATGTAGTAAATTACAGCCCTCTCGTTGTACATGACAGCTCTCATGTAGTACATTACAGCTCTCACGTTGTACATGACAGCTCTCATGTAGTACATTACAGCCCTCACGTTGCAAATGACAGCTCTCATGTAGTACATTACAGCCCTCACGTTGTACATGACAGCTCTCATGTAGTATATTACAGCCCTCACGTTGTACATGACAGCTCTCATGTAGTACATTACAGCTCTCACGTTGTACATGACAGCTCTCATGTGGTACATTACAGCCCTCTCGTTGTACATGACAGCTCTCATGTAGTACATTACAGCCCTCTTGTTGTACATGACAGCTCTCATGTGGTACATTACAGCACTCACGTTGTACATAACAGCTCTCATGTAGTACATTACAGCCCTCTCGTTGTACATGACAGCTCTTATGTAGTAAATTACAGCCCTCTCGTTGTACATGACAGCTCTCATGTAGTACATTACAGCTCTCACGTTGTACATGACAGCTCTCATGTAGTACATTACAGCCCTCACGTTGTACATGACAGCTCTCATGTAGTACATTACAGCCCTCACGTAGTACATGACAGCTCTCATGTAGTACATTACAGCTCTCACGTTGTACATGACAGCTCTCATGTAGTACATTACAGCCCTCTCGTTGTACATGACAGCTCTCATGTAGTACATTACAGCCCTCTCGTTGTACATGACAGCTCTCATGTAGTACATTACAGCCCTCACGTTGTACATGACAGCTCTCATGTAGTACATTACAGCCCTCACGTAGTACATGACAGCTCTCATGTAGTACATTACAGCTCTCACGTTGTACATGACAGCTCTCATGTAGTACATTACAGCCCTCACGTTGTACATGACAGCTCTCATGTAGTACATTACAGCTCTCACGTTGTACATGACAGCTCTCATGTAGTACATTACAGCCCTCTCGTTGTACATGACAGCTCTCATGTAGTACATTACAGCCCTCACGTTGTACATGACAGCTCTCATGTAGTACATTACAGCACTCACGTTGTACATGACAGCTCTCATGTAGTACATTACAGCCCTCTCGTTGTACATGACAGCTCTCATGTAGTACATTACAGCCCTCTCGTTGTACATGACAGCTCTCATGTAGTACATTACAGCACTCACGTTGTACATAACAGCTCTCATGTAGTACATTACAGCCCTCTCGTTGTACATGACAGCTCTTATGTAGTAAATTACAGCCCTCTCGTTGTACATGACAGCTCTCATGTAGTACATTACAGCTCTCACGTTGTACATGACAGCTCTCATGTAGTACATTACAGCCCTCACGTTGTACATGACAGCTCTCATGTAGTACATTACAGCCCTCACGTTGTACATGACAGCTCTCATGTAGTAGATTACAGCACTCACGTTGTACATGACAGCTCTCATGTAGTACATTACAGCCCTCTCGTTGTACATGACAGCTCTCATGTAGTACATTACAGCTCTCACGTTGTACATGACAGCTCTCATGTAGTACATTACAGCAATCACGTTGTACATGACAGCTCTCATGTAGTAGATTACAGCCCTCACGTTGTACATGACAGCTCTCATGTAGTACATTACAGCCCTCACGTTGTACATGACAGCTCTCATGTAGTATATTACAGCCCTCACGTTGTACATGACAGCTCTCATGTAGTACATTACAGCACTCACGTTGTACATGACAGCTCTCATGTAGTACATTACAGCCCTCTCGTTGTACATGACAGCTCTCATGTAGTACATTACAGCCCTCTCGTTGTACATGACAGCTCTCATGTAGTACATTACAGCACTCACGTTGTACATAACAGCTCTCATGTAGTACATTACAGCCCTCTCGTTGTACATGACAGCTCTTATGTAGTAAATTACAGCCCTCTCGTTGTACATGACAGCTCTCATGTAGTACATTACAGCCCTCTCGTTGTACATGACAGCTCTCATGTAGTACATTACAGCCCTCACGTTGTACATGACAGCTCTCATGTAGTACATTACAGCCCTCACGTTGTACATAACAGCTCTCATGTAGTACATTACAGCCCTCACGTTGTACATGGCAGCTCTCATGTAGTACATTACAGCCCTCACGTTGTACATAACAGCTCTCATGTAGTACATTACAGCCCTCACGTTGTACATGACAGCTCTCATGTAGTATATTACAGCCCTCACGTTGTACATGACAGCTCTCATGTAGTACATTACAGCCCTCTCGTTGTACATGACAGCTCTCATGTAGGTCATTACAGCCCTCTCGTTGTACATGACAGCTCTCATGTAGTACATTACAGCCCTCACGTTGTACATGACAGCTCTCATGTAGTACATTAGAGCCCTCACGTTGTACATGGCAGCTCTCATGTAGTACATTACAGCCCTCACGTTGTACATGACAGCTCTCATGTAGTACATTACAGCCCTCACGTTGTACATGACAGCTCTCATGTAGTACATTACAGCCCTCACGTTGTACATGAGCTCTCATGTAGTACATTACAGCTCTCACGTTGTACATGACAGCTCTCATGTAGTTCATTACAGCACTCACGTTGTACATGACAGCTCTCATGTAGTTCATTACAGCACTCACGTTGTACATGACAGCTCTCATGTAGTACATTACAGCCCTCACGTTGTACATGACAGCTCTCATGTAGTACATTACAGCCCTCACGTTGTACATGACAGCTCTCATGTAGTACATTACAGCCCTCACGTTGTACATAACAGCTCTCATGTAGTACATTACAGCCCTCACGTTGTACATAACAGCTCTCATGTAGTACATTACAGCCCTCACGTTGTACATGGCAGCTCTCATGTAGTCCATTACAGCACTCACTCTGTGCGTCACCAGACTCACTCTCTCCATCACCACACACAAGTTGCACACTGCTCATTCATCACAGCACTTTACAAGACGTCAGTAGTGATCTCAGTCTTCACCCTGCACTCACCACCACTGAAATCATCACCACCACTGCAGTCATCACCACAGAGGCCAAAACTCACGCTATATATGCAGCATGTAATAGAGGCCAATACTCACGTTATGCAGTGTGTAGTAGAGGCCAACACTCACGTTATGCAGTGTGTAGTAGAGGCCAACACTCACGCTATATATGCAGCATGTAATAGAGGCCAATACTCACGTTATGCAGTGTGTAGTAGAGGCCAACACTCACGTTATGCAGTGTGTAGTAGAGGCCAACACTCACGTTATGCAGTGTGTAGTAGAGGCCAATACTCACGTTATGCAGTGTGTAGTAGAGGCCAACACTCACATTATGCAGTGTGTAGTAGAGGCCAACACTCACGTTATGCAGTGTGTAGTAGAGGCCAACACTCACGTTATGCAGTGTGTAGTAGAGGCCAACACTCACGTTATGCAGTGTGTAGTAGAGGCCAACACTCACGTTATGCAGTGTGTAGTAGAGGCCAATACTCACGTTATGCAGTGTGTAGTAGAGGCCAACACTCACGTTATGCAGTGTGTAGTAGAGGCCAACACTCACGTTATGCAGTGTGTAGTAGAGGCCAATACTCACGTTATGCAGTGTGTAGTAGAGGCCAATACTCACGTTATGCAGTGTGTAGTAGAGGCCAACACTCACGTTATGCAGTGTGTAGTAGAGGCCAACACTCACGTTATGCAGTGTGTAGTAGAGGCCAACACTCACGTTATGCAGTGTGTAGTAGAGGCCAATACTCACGTTATGCAGTGTGTAGTAGAGGCCAATACTCACGTTATGCAGTGTGTAGTAGAGGCCAATACTCACGTTATGCAGTGTGTAGTAGAGGCCAACACTCACGTTATGCAGTGTGTAGTAGAGGCCAACACTCACGTTATGCAGTGTGTAGTAGAGGCCAACACTCACGCTATATATGCAACATGTAATAGAGGCCAACACTCACGTTATGCAGTGTGTAGTAGAGGCCAACACTCACGTTATGCAGTGTGTAGTAGAGGCCAACACTCACGTTATGCAGTGTGTAGTAGAGGCCAATACTCACGTTATGCAGTGTGTAGTAGAGGCCAATACTCACGTTATGCAGTGTGTAGTAGAGGCCAACACTCACGTTATGCAGTGTGTAGTAGAGGCCAACACTCACGTTATGCAGTGTGTAGTAGAGGCCAACACTCACGTTATGCAGTGTGTAGTAGAGGCCAATACTCACGTTATGCAGTGTGTAGTAGAGGCCAATACTCACGTTATGCAGTGTGTAGTAGAGGCCAACACTCACGTTATGCAGTGTGTAGTAGAGGCCAATACTCACGTTATGCAGTGTGTAGTAGAGGCCAACACTCACGTTATGCAGTGTGTAGTAGAGGCCAATACTCACGTTATGCAGTGTGTAGTAGAGGCCAACACTCACGTTATGCAGTGTGTAGTAGAGGCCAACACTCACGTTATGCAGTGTGTAGTAGAGGCCAACACTCACGCTATGCAGTGTGTAGTAGAGGCCAACACTCACGTTATGCAGTGTGTAGTAGAGGCCAACACTCACGTTATGCAGTGTGTAGTAGAGGCCAACACTCACGTTATGCAGTGTGTAGTAGAGGCCAACACTCACGTTATGCAGTGTGTAGTAGAGGCCAACACTCACGCTATGCAGTGTGTAGTAGAGGCCAACACTCACGTTATGCAGTGTGTAGTAGAGGCCAACACTCACGTTATGCAGTGTGTAGTAGAGGCCAACACTCACGCTATATATGCAGCATGTAATAGAGGCCAACACTCACGTTATGCAGTGTGTAGTAGAGGCCAACACTCACGTTATGCAGTGTGTAGTAGAGGCCAACACTCACGTTATGCAGTGTGTAGTAGAGGCCAACACTCACGTTATGCAGTGTGTAGTAGAGGCCAACACTCACGTTATGCAGTGTGTAGTAGAGGCCAACACTCACGTTATGCAGTGTGTAGTAGAGGCCAACACTCACGTTATGCAGTGTGTAGTAGGGGCCAACACTCACGCTATGCAGTGTGTAGTAGAGGCCAACACTCACGTTATGCAGTGTGTAGTAGAGGCCAACACTCACGTTATGCAGTGTGTAGTAGAGGCCAACACTCACGTTATGCAGTGTGTAGTAGAGGCCAACACTCACGTTATGCAGTGTGTAGTAGAGGCCAACACTCACGTTATGCAGTGTGTAGTAGAGGCCAACACTCACGTTATGCAGTGTGTAGTAGAGGCCAACACTCACGTTATGCAGTGTGTAGTAGAGGCCAACACTCACGTTATGCAGTGTGTAGTAGAGGCCAACACTCACGCTATGCAGTGTGTAGTAGAGGCCAACACTCACGTTATGCAGTGTGTAGTAGAGGCCAACACTCACGTTATGCAGTGTGTAGTAGAGGCCAACACTCACATTATGCAGTGTGTAGTAGAGGCCAACACTCACGTTATGCAGTGTGTAGTAGAGGCCAACACTCACGTTATGCAGTGTGTAGTAGAGGCCAACACTCACGCTATGCAGTGTGTAGTAGAGGCCAACACTCACGCTATATATGCAGCATGTAATAGAGGCCAACACTCACGTTATGCAGTGTGTAGTAGAGGCCAACACTCACGTTATGCAGTGTGTAGTAGAGGCCAACACTCACGTTATGCAGTGTGTAGTAGAGGCCAACACTCACGTTATGCAGTGTGTAGTAGAGGCCAACACTCACGCTATGCAGTGTGTAGTAGAGGCCAACACTCACGTTATGCAGTGTGTAGTAGAGGCCAACACTCACATTATGCAGTGTGTAGTAGAGGCCAACACTCACGTTATGCAGTGTGTAGTAGAGGCCAACACTCACGCTATGCAGTGTGTAGTAGAGGCCAACACTCACGTTATGCAGTGTGTAGTAGAGGCCAACACTCACGTTATGCAGTGTGTAGTAGAGGCCAACACTTACGTTATGCAGTGTGTAGTAGAGGCCAACACTCACGTTATGCAGTGTGTAGTAGAGGCCAACACTCACGTTATGCAGTGTGTAGTAGAGGCCAACACTCACGCTATGCAGTGTGTAGTAGAGGCCAACACTCACGTTATGCAGTGTGTAGTAGAGGCCAACACTCACGTTATGCAGTGTGTAGTAGAGGCCAACACTCACATTATGCAGTGTGTAGTAGAGGCCAACACTCACGTTATGCAGTGTGTAGTAGAGGCCAACACTCACGCTATGCAGTGTGTAGTAGAGGCCAACACTCACGTTATGCAGTGTGTAGTAGAGGCCAACACTCACGTTATGCAGTGTGTAGTAGAGGCCAACACTCACGCTATGCAGTGTGTAGTAGAGGCCAACACTCACGTTATGCAGTGTGTAGTAGAGGCCAACACTCACGTTATGCAGTGTGTAGTAGAGGCCAACACTCACGTTATGCAGTGTGTAGTAGAGGCCAACACTCACGTTATGCAGTGTGTAGTAGAGGCCAACACTCACGTTATGCAGTGTGTAGTAGAGGCCAATACTCACGTTATGCAGTGTGTAGTAGAGGCCAACACTCACGTTATGCAGTGTGTAGTAGAGGCCAATACTCACGTTATGCAGTGTGTAGTAGAGGCCAACACTCACGTTATGCAGTGTGTAGTAGAGGCCAATACTCACGTTATGCAGTGTGTAGTAGAGGCCAACACTCACGTTATGCAGTGTGTAGTAGAGGCCAACACTCACGTTATGCAGTGTGTAGTAGAGGCCAACACTCACGTTATGCAGTGTGTAGTAGAGGCCAACACTCACGTTATGCAGTGTGTAGTAGAGGCCAACACTCACGTTATGCAGTGTGTAGTAGAGGCCAACACTCACGTTATGCAGTGTGTAGTAGAGGCCAACACTCACGTTATGCAGTGTGTAGTAGAGGCCAACACTCACGTTATGCAGTGTGTAGTAGAGGCCAACACTCACGTTATGCAGTGTGTAGTAGAGGCCAACACTCACGTTATGCAGTGTGTAGTAGAGGCCAACACTCACGTTATGCAGTGTGTAGTAGAGGCCAACACTCACGTTATGCAGTGTGTAGTAGAGGCCAACACTCACGCTATGCAGTGTGTAGTAGAGGCCAACACTCACGTTATGCAGTGTGTAGTAGAGGCCAACACTCACATTATGCAGTGTGTAGTAGAGGCCAACACTCACGTTATGCAGTGTGTAGTAGAGGCCAACACTCACGCTATGCAGCATGTAATAGAGGCCAACACTCACGCTATGCAGTGTGTAGTAGAGGCCAACACTCACGTTATGCAGTGTGTAGTAGAGGCCAACACTCACATTATGCAGTGTGTAGTAGAGGCCAATACTCACGTTATGCAGTGTGTAGTAGAGGCCAACACTCACGCTATGCAGTGTGTAGTAGAGGCCAACACTCACGTTATGCAGTGTGTAGTAGAGGCCAATACTCACGTTATGCAGTGTGTAGTAGAGGCCAACACTCACGTTATGCAGTGTGTAGTAGAGGCCAACACTCACGTTATGCAGTGTGTAGTAGAGGCCAACACTCACGTTATGCAGTGTGTAGTAGAGGCCAACACTCACGTTATGCAGTGTGTAGTAGAGGCCAACACTCACGTTATGCAGTGTGTAGTAGAGGCCAACACTCACGTTATGCAGTGTGTAGTAGAGGCCAACACTCACGTTATGCAGTGTGTAGTAGAGGCCAACACTCACATTATGCAGTGTGTAGTAGAGGCCAACACTCACGTTATGCAGTGTGTAGTAGAGGCCAACACTCACGTTATGCAGTGTGTAGTAGAGGCCAACACTCACGTTATGCAGTGTGTAGTAGAGGCCAACACTCACGCTATGCAGTGTGTAGTAGAGGCCAACACTCACATTATGCAGTGTGTAGTAGAGGCCAACACTCACGTTATGCAGTGTGTAGTAGAGGCCAACACTCACGTTATGCAGTGTGTAGTAGAGGCCAACACTCACGTTATGCAGTGTGTAGTAGAGGCCAACACTCACGTTATGCAGTGTGTAGTAGAGGCCAACACTCACGTTATGCAGTGTGTAGTAGAGGCCAATACTCACGTTATGCAGTGTGTAGTAGAGGCCAATACTCACGTTATGCAGTGTGTAGTAGAGGCCAACACTCACGTTATGCAGTGTGTAGTAGAGGCCAACACTCACGTTATGCAGTGTCTAGTAGAGGCCAATACTCACGTTATGCAGTGTGTAGTAGAGGCCAACACTCACGTTATGCAGTGTGTAGTAGAGGCCAACACTCACGTTATGCAGTGTGTAGTAGAGGCCAATACTCACGTTATGCAGTGTGTAGTAGAGGCCAACACTCACGTTATGCAGTGTGTAGTAGAGGCCAACACTCACGTTATGCAGTTTGCAATAGAGGCCAATACTCACATTATGCAGTGTGCAATAGAGGCCAATACTCACGTTATGCAGTGTGTAGTAGAGGCCAACACTCACGTTATGCAGTGTGTAGTAGAGGCCAACACTCACATTATGCAGTGTGTAGTAGAGGCCAACACTCACGTTATGCAGTTTGCAATAGAGGCCAATACTCACATTATGCAGTTTGCAATAGAGGCCAACACTCACGTTATGCAGTGTGCAATAGAGGCCAATACTCACGTTATGCAGTGTGTAGTAGAGGCCAACACTCACGTTATGCAGTGTGCAATAGAGGCCAATACTCACGTTATGCAGTGTGTAGTAGAGGCTAACACTCACGTTATGCAGTGTGTAGTAGAGGCCAACACTCACGTTATGCAGTTTGCAATAGAGGCCAACACTCACGTTATGCAGTTTGCAATAGAGGCCAACACTCACGTTATGCAATTTGCAATAGAGGCCAACACTCACGTTATGCAGTTTGCAATAGAGGCCAACACTCACGTTATGCAGTTTGCAATAGAGGCCAACACTCACGTTATGCAGTTTGCAATAGAGGCCAATACTCACGTTATGCAGTTTGCAATAGAGGCCAATACTCACGTTATGCAGTTTGCAATAGAGGCCAATACTCACGTTATGCAGTTTGCAATAGAGGCCAACACTCACGTTATGCAGTTTGCAATAGAGGCCAATACTCACGTTATGCAGTTTGCAATAGAGGCCAACACTCACGTTATGCAGTTTGCAATAGAGGCCAACACTCACGTTATGCAGTTTGCAATAGAGGCCAATACTCACGTTATGCAGTTTGCAATAGAGGCCAATACTCACGTTATGCAGTTTGCAATAGAGGCCAATACTCACGTTATGCAGTTTGCAATAGAGGCCAACACTCACGTTATGCAGTTTGCAATAGAGGCCAATACTCACGTTATGCAGTTTGCAATAGAGGCCAACACTCACGTTATGCAATTTGCAATAGAGGCCAACACTCACGTTATGCAGTTTGCAATAGAGGCCAACACTCACGTTATGCAGTTTGCAATAGAGGCCAACACTCACGTTATGCAGTTTGCAATAGAGGCCAATACTCACGTTATGCAGTTTGCAATAGAGGCCAATACTCACGTTATGCAGTTTGCAATAGAGGCCAATACTCACGTTATGCAGTTTGCAATAGAGGCCAACACTCACGTTATGCAGTTTGCAATAGAGGCCAATACTCACGTTATGCAGTTTGCAATAGAGGCCAATACTCACGTTATGCAGTTTGGAATAGAGGCCAACACTCACGTTATGCAGTCTGCAATAGAGGCCAATACTCACGTTATGCAGTTTGCAATAGAGGCCAACACTCACATTATGCAGTTTGCAATAGAGGCCAATACTCACGTTATGCAGTTTGCAATAGAGGCCAACACTCACATTATGCAGTTTGCAATAGAGGCCAATACTCACGTTATGCAGTTTGCAATAGAGGCCAATACTCACGTTATGCAGTTTGCAATAGAGGCCAACACTCACATTATGTAGTTTGTAATAGAGGCCAACACTCACATTATGCAGTTTGTAATAGAGGCCAATACTCACGTTATGCAGTTTGTAATAGAGGCCAATACTCACATTATGCAGTTTGCAATAGAGGCCAATACTCACGTTATGCAATTTGCAATAGAGGCCAATACTCACGTTATGCAGTTTGTAATAGAGGCCAATACTCACATTATGCAGTTTGCAATAGAGGCCAATACTCACGTTATGCAGTTTGTAATAGAGGCCACAGGCGTTGCACACCGGCTCCCCGCTGTGGTTGCGTCTCCACAAAGTCGTCGTCGTCGTCTGGCAGTTGACGCAAGACGTGCCTGCGCGACGCTGGGCAGACTGCGCAGGGAACGTCGAGTTGAAATTTTAAAATAAGTCCCTTCATTTTTGACGGGCCGTGTATGTACACTAGTATTGTAATAAACACTTTTTAGGCTGAGAAAACTGCATCAATGCTTTTAGATGAACAATAAAACCCGAAGTAAAATTCAAAAAATTATTAACGCATGGAATCAAAACTTACAAAATGATAAATTAGGAAAACTAACCTAAAAAAAATATCAGCATTTCACAGGAAACAATATTCGCAGCTAACAAAATTGCGTACAGTAATGCCTTCCTAATGTTTAGACGACAACGAAGATCTAAAGTATCCATGTTATAAGAGTGATTAATATTAAGCATTAGAAGTTATAAATTAGATGTGTGACTTACGCAAGAGATATAAGCGTCCGCACGCGTTTATAATGCTGAGATGATAAAGCAAACCTAAAGTACCCATGTTACAGATCTAAAGTATCGATGTTACAGACCTAAAAGTATCTACGTTACAGACCTAAAGTTTTTATGTTACAGACCTAAAAGTATCCATGTTACAGACCTAAAGTTTTTATGTTACAGACCTAAAGTATCTATGAAACAGATCTAAATTATCCATATTAGAAATCTAAATTATCCATATTACAGACTTGAGTATCCATGTTACAGACTTAAGTATTCATAATACGTCTGCACGCGTTCATAATGGCTGAGATGATAAAGCAGACCTAAAGTATCCATGCTACGAGAGCGCTGCGTGACAGACACAAGAGATATAAAGCGTCGACACAAGCGCTCTCTGCCCACCGAGCGCTGGCGAGGCTGCAGGGGAAAGTCATACTCCTGGGAAAATCTCGACAATGGATAGAGAGGGAGAGCTGGGACTGGGAGTGTGGGGGTGTGCAAGAAAGAGGGTGGCTCGAAAAATGAATCATTTTTTTAAAGTTAATTTCCTTTCTCTCTGAACTCTAGCATTTGTTGCTGAGAAATAATGTAGTTAAGTGTTTCATACTCGCATGTGTACTGAGTGTGTTCGACGAACTAAAAAGATATTGGTGTAAATTAAGCATTCGAATTTATTCCACGTCTCTTGTTGAGTTTTGTTTTGATGACTAAACTTTTGGAAGCATTTGAAATGCAAAATTTGTGTACGAATCGAATCATAAAATTTAAACCTAATTTGGAAATACAAGCCCCGAAATCTCATTCTTTGTTTAGGTTTGAATTAAGGTCAACATCGGGACTCACATGCGATTCATTACAATTTGGGGAATATAAAACTCACAGCAAACTAAAAATAGGCAGATTTTTGAATCAAAATAAGCAGAAATGCGTGTTTTTCTTACATCACTATGAGGCCGGTAACTTATTGACTCCATGAAGATACAGTTCTAAATCACATATGCTGCGTTCAAGTAATATTCGCGGTCGGTTGTTTTCATTCGTGACTAATTTGCTTCTACATCAGGTACTTTACTGTGATCCTGTGGCTGTCATTCATATCACTCTATGCTTCTTGCAAATATTTTTAACAATCTTGAAAAGTTCATTAGTTTCTGTCAAAATATCTAAAATATTTTTCCATTCTAGAATAAGTTTTCTTTCCCTTCATGAGTCTGTAATTACATTCACGCCCACTTATTCACACCGAGCAATTTAGCTTATTTTTTTATCAGTAAAAATTTCTGAACTGAGAAATGCCCATTGAAAAAATCAGTCCTGGTGGTGTCAGGGGATTTAAAAAAGCCACGTCGCTTACGTTGTCATTCAACTAAATTAATTTATACAGATCCTATGTTTTCAAAATTTATACATATTCAATGTTTTTAAATTTTTTTAGCAGTGTGACTGAAAAGTACGGATCAATGAACCAAACAAAATCGTCGATTTGAAGAGAAGCATGCAAGAAAAAATTAAAAGCATCAACAACACCATCGCCCGATGAAAGTTGCAGGAAATCATAGCCACAAATTAACAAAATACTGTCTCCAAACGGACTCCAGCTATTTGAGATTCTTCTTTAGAAAAAAGTTTCAAATAAAATTTGAATATGTAGTAAATATTTTGGCAAGTCATGTTTTCTTCCAGCCCGTAATAATTTTGAGTTATGAACGTTATTTTCGATGATAACGTTTCTGGGAAACTATAGATGTACAGTACACTCAAGCTTCACCGCTTCACACCAACGCAACATCATGATTTTCTTCAAGAAATGCTTATATAACAATAGTTATAAAACTACCCATAATAGAAGCATTGGGCTGCTTCACATAGCGAAAACAAGAGGTCACGGCGCGAGCTTAGCAGCAGTTTCTTGCTGTACCTCTTATACCGGGTGTTGAGTAATTCGATGCACATATCTTAACCATATACAGAAAAATGCTAAATAAAACGATTTTCACGAGTGACAAAACCGTCAAAACTCTTTCGTTTTCGAGATATGATACCCTGAAATAATTTTAGATTTCCGTAGGAATAGGCGGAAGCGCGCGCCAACAACCTACCCAAGAAGACAGATTTTACTCGTTGGCTGCATTCTAAGCCTATTTCTACGGAAATCTGAAATTATTTCAGGATGTCATTTCTCGAAAAAATAGTTTTCAGGTTTTTGTCACTCACGAAAATCATTTTACTTAGTTTGTTTCTGTATAGGGTTAAAATATGTGCATCGAATTATACTGTATATAAACTAGTATATAAACCCTGTATATAAACTAGTGTACACGGCACATCAAAATTGATGAGATTCGATATTCTCCTCAAATAATTTTTCCAGATTTGGATGACAAACAAATATATCCATCCTTCAAGTAGTCATCAAAACATTTTTTTGTACATATTCATTGGTAAAACTCGTATCACAGATACGGTCATTAAGATTCCTTATAAGAGCGTGACGGAGAGACGGACTAACCAAGCGAGCGAGCAAACGTGAGTTATTTTATACAAGATATCATTCATGTATTTACGTCATACATGCACACATGTAGAAATATGCGCAGTCCACACAACGCGCCTTACACACGTAAGCATCGTCCGTCACCACCAAACCGGTTTGGCAGGCCATGGATTAGTCAAATGAAGTCAATTCGGAATTTAACTGAATTCATTTCACGGCAAATACACGTTAACGTTTTTAGATCTGTAGAACAAAATAACTGAGATCGTTAAATAGGCTTAAACGTGTGGTATTGCAACTTCATTGTCTCTACTTCTGGTCGTTTGCTACGGTGATTTTTTCTTCGATACGAGACTAAGCGACGTGCAAAGTATGGCTGGGCCTGCAGATGTAGTGCCTTCCGTAGCGCATTCAAAATTTGGCATAGCTGGGCTTACCGTTCGTTATGGGATTATGACTGAAGTTGTCATCGGAGTTCTTAGAGAGAGTTTTCAGTTTTTAAAGGAATTTTTTAGGAGTTTTTAAAGATGTGGTGCACGCTATTCATGTGCAGTTTAATAACGAAAAATATTGAAAGGAATAAGCCTAAAAATGGTAAAAGGAATCTAGGAAATTTTTAAAAACAACTTATATTACTATGAAATTGATAATGAAATATTAAAAAAGCTGCACAATTAAGCATTACATTCTAAGAAATAAATATATATTCATACATTCATGCAGGCAGAAAGTAACAGAAGATGAATGAACACATGTGAAGAAGTTGAGTGGATTCATCGATCTAAATGTGAACTATTAAATAATATGAAGTAAACAAAATGTTTCGGGCTAGTTTACCTCACTGCAATGAATTTTACCGCTGAACATTCTACATATTTATAAATAGTGTTCAACCGAACACATTCATAATTCCTAGCTCTTCAGGCATTATTGTTGCAGTTCATAAGCATTCTAATTAAAAGCACTTCTTCTGAATTGTATTGCGAGAATCACTATCTGTGTAGAATACTTACAAGATTTCAACAACATTCGTTTTAAAGAAATCCGTACATGCGCCTCAGATTCGGGCAGCCAGAAGTTTAGAAAATGTTGCTCTTCAATCGAAATTTTCTTATCGATGTCGTGCATTACTTGAAGCCATAGGAAGAGTTGTGGCGTATTGCAAATCTATGGCTAGGGCTAAAGATGCTGCAATAATTGGTAGTGCGCTACATGATCTCAACTCACTCACTAAACTCAGAGAAGAGGTCATTTTCAGAGTGAGGTTCGTCATACTCGTACGAGTTACAGGAAAATCATCATACTTTCTTTGAGTGACTTTCTCACATGAATATCCATGCTCAGGCTCCAAATGAAAAGTTTGGTTTTAGTCCATGGGTTCTCCGATCACCCTGCACATTTATTGCTCAGAGAGTTACCTTCTGAAGCTCTTAACATATGATAAAGCTGCGCGACGACTCCAGTCCATTTTAATTGAATGTGACTGTAGTCAGAGATTTTTTAGGAATATTTTGCTATGTTTGTGTTTCCGGGTTAAGAAATGAGCTGAACTCTCTTCCTTCTTAGGAGTGTTGCCATTTTGGTGCAAATAGATCCTGCTTGACTGCTAATCAGCTGAGTTCTGCCTTAGTTCTCCTTTTTATCTCTCCAGAAATTAGACCATCTGGAAAAAAGTGTTTTACCATTTCATTATTTTCCATTACATAGTACTGATTTTTTTCGTATTTTGAAGCCAATAACATAAAATCCATCGTAAAAAAATAATAATTTCCTTCATTATTACACGAGTATGGTTTACCAAGCTATAGTTTTTCATCACTCACCGTATGGTTTATCAAGCTATAGAACAATGAAACATTAATCAGTTTTCATCACCCCCTGTTTTAAATTTTGCGCGTAATCGAATGATGGCTATCTATAACACAAACCCTGGTAACTGAATGCAACAATAACATTGCCCCAGAAATCTCCCCTCGTTCCACCCTTCGACGTAATTTACCCCAGCACCAGAATCACGGCCTGCTGATCGCCGCCCGAGGATTGGCGCGTATCAATAGGGGGATTTGTGTCATTAGCGTGTGAGGGGACCTGGCCAGCCCAACATACGCGCCAGATCTCGTGCAACCGGTCACCAGCGCATCCCGCGTGCAGCAGGAACAGGGTAAATTTTTGATCCCGTTTGTTTAATGATTCAAAATTCGTATGCCCGCTGTTTGTGCCTGCAGCAGGAACAGGGGGATTTTTTAATCCCGTTTATTTAATGATTCAAAACATTTTGTGTTCGCTGCTCTGATGTAAAAATTTCTGCGTTCCTACGTGAGTGTGTAATGCTGAAAAGGGGAACTTTTTATTCCGTGAATTTCATTATTAAAAATTCGTATGCCCGATGGTGTGATGTGAGATCTTTTACGTTAAAATGGGATAAAAATAGTTGTATATCCACGTGATTGGGGAAGTATACCCTACTAAAAATGAGAGCCTACATACAATACTTACGTTTAATGGAAGTACGAGGGTATAATTTCAATCGGTCTCGTCAGTGACTCCTAAATATAATAGTTGTGATGATATATTACCTTATACTACAATTATATTCATTCTGATCATGAGGTTTTGCATCAGAGAGCGTTGCTCATTCGAGAAAGCAAGAAGCGTGAACGCATGGCAAGAATTGAGATCTTTGTGTTATATGGCAGAACGCCTTTGATGGTTGAATTGGTGTCAATGCTTATAGAGCATGACTAAATAAATAGGTCTCGATATTTTAATTACATCTAGACACTTTCAGAAATTACGCTTTCAGTGCCGTATTACTTGCAGCTATATGAATGATAAAGAGATTCTGAAGTGTGAGATTACCATTTTGAACCTGAAAGATGAATTGCATTTCATAAAAATCAACTTTGGAAAAACCTACTTGTAGAGGTAGGAATATGGAGACATCAAAACTGCATGCACTCGAAGATTAATCGTCAGTTACTTTGTTGTATTTATAAATGAATCACTTAGATGCAAAGTGATCACGAGCGCTACACCACGCGCCTCTATACGTCAGTACGCTGAGAAAAGAATTAACTTAATAAATAAACCTACGAATGCCCTGAAATTCTTCTAAGATTAGAAATACGGTGGGAATGTTTTAAGAAAGAAATATTCTTACAGTATTCCTTCGCCATTTTAAGCATTCCTTTGCGCACTCTAAATCGTTAATGTCCAATGATAAAATTTTGGCTGGTAAAAATTTTATTAAGAGAAAAATACCAGAGAATTTTTTTTCATTTGAATTATTAATATATCGCGGACGTGGCGTAGCAGATCATCATCGTTTTATCAGGTGCATGCAGATGCAGTGCTAAGAGACTATCCAACAAAAAATAATAGGGCTCATAAAAAAAGTTGAGTGATTGGTAAGAAGGATTGCCATGATGCGATGTGTAGCGCGCTGAGAAAAAATGTTTCGAGAGCGAAGATGAAAAATAAAACACAGTTTGAAGGCTTGTTTACCACAGAAAAATAATAGTTTAAGACGCGTACATCGAAACCGGCTTCGATGATGCTGAAAAAATTGAAAATAATGTTTTCAGGGTGCATTTATCAGCATCCAATGATTCAAATCACATACCTTCATTGGGTGTAAAAAATAAAGTAGCAAACATTTTAGAGAGGCGGAGCAATGCTTAGCAAAGAGCGCACAGCAAGATAATGGCTTTTTCAGGAACTCGTTATATTCTCAATGAATATAAACTGTCGTTTATTTTTTTATCATTCAATATAATTGGCATATAATTATACAACATATTCAACACATGCAACATCAGTGACCTAATCGCCCTCACAACCCCGTGTAAAGTGAGCGCTTCTAATTATCGCAATCTCCAACACGTACTCACCATATATCACATGCACCGTAACATCACACACTGTACACCTGAAATATCACAAACATCACACACTGTACACCTGAAATATAACAAACATCACACACTGCACACCCGGAATATCCAAAACATCACATACTGCACACCCGGAATATCATAAACATCACACACAGCACACCCAGAATATCACAAACATCACACACTGCACACCCGGAATATCACAAACATCACACACTGCACACCAAGAATATCACAAACATCACGCACTGCACACCCGGAATATCACAAACATCACACACTGCACACCCGAAACATCATGTGCGCTGGAATATCATGGAAAAGCTGAATGTCACACACCGTCATAACGCTGCAAACCGCGTAATATCACACACTTCTGCAGGGTATCACACAGAAAGTGAATGTATGAGCTCACTGTGAGTTACATCAGTGGTGCACCAGTGCTAGATATCCCCGTAAGGTGCGTGTAACAGCTGTAACAGCGCTAACACCCCCGTGAGGTGGGTGTAACAGAAGAGATGTGAGCGCGACACGCACGCAGCACGCACGGCTGCCACGTGTCGGTGGCGTTCACACGGCCGCGTCAGCACCAAAGCACGCACAGCGATGGAATTTCGCACCCAAAAGTCAATGGCTTCGCATCGATCTCCCTTGGTGGATTTTGAAGGGTCGCATCAGAGGGAGGAGGGGGGAGGGGGAGGGGCTGAAGGGTGGGGTTGAAGGGTGAGGACAGGGGAGGGGTTGAAGGGTGGGGTGAGAGGGGAGGGGTTGAAAGGTGGTATGAGAGAGGACGTAGATAAAGGGAGGATGAAAGAGGAAGTGGTTGACGGAGGAATGAAAGAGGAAGTGGTTGACGGAGGAATGAGGGAGGGGTTGGAGGAGGATGAGATAGAAATGGTTGGTAATGGTAAATGGTAACTTTAACTGAGCGCCCTATAGTTTACCAACATTAGTCAGTAATTTGAAACTGTTTTGTAGTGATTGAGAAAATTAGAGACGAAACAAACGTACAAATATTTAGTAATATGAATAAAAACATACATATGTAGTTATTATTGACATAAATGTTGAGTTCGAGCCAAGAAAGTGGCTCAGTTTTTGAAATACCTAAATTATAAGATCTAGTTACACGTCTATATCAGTTACATGCCTATATCAGTTACATGCCTATATCAGTTACACGCCTATATCAGTTACATGCCTATATCAGTTACACGCCTATATCAGTTACATGCCTATATCAGTTACATGCCTATATCAGTTACATGCCTATATCAGTTACACGCCTATATCAGTTACACGCCTATATCAGTTACATGCCTATATCAGTTACACGCCTATATCAGTTACATGCCTATATCAGTTACATGCCTATATCAGTTACACGCCTATATCAGTTGCATGCCTATATCAGTTACATGCCTATATCAGTTACACGCCTATATCAGTTACATGCCTATATCAGTTACACGCCTATATCAGTTACATGCCTATATCAGTTACATGCCTATATCAGTTACATGCCTATATCAGTTACACGCCTATATCAGTTGCATGCCTATATCAGTTATATGCCTATATCAGTTACACGCCTATATCAGTTACACGCCTATATCAGTTGCATGCCTATATCAGTTACATGCCTATATCAGTTACACGCCTATATCAGTTGCATGCCTATATCAGTTACATGCCTATATCAGTTACACGCCTATATCAGTTGCATGCCTTTATCAGTTACACGCCTATATCAGTTGCATGCCTATATCAGTTACATGCCTATATCAGTTACACGCCTATATCAGTTACATGCCTATATCAGTTACACGCCTATATCAGTTGCATGCCTATATCAGTTACATGCCTATATCAGTTACACGCCTATATCAGTTACATGCCTATATCAGTTACACGCCTATATCAGTTACACGCCTATATCAGTTACACGCCTATATCAGTTACATGCCTATATCAGTTACACGCCTATATCAGTTACATGCCTATATCAGTTACACGCCTATATCAGTTACATGCCTATATCAGTTACACGCCTATATCAGTTACATGCCTATATCAGTTACACGCCTATATCAGTTACATGCCTATATCAGTTACACGCCTATATCAGTTACTGCCTATATCAGTTACATGCCTATATCAGTTACAAGCCTATATCAGTTACATGCCTATATCAGTTACACGCCTATATCAGTTACATGCCTATATCAGTTACACGCCTATATCAGTTACATGCATATTGCCTCAGATATCGATGGCAAAGACTGGAAATTGATAATTGGTTTTTACGTCCAGAGGGCTTCAGAACTGGAAATAATCTATCATCAATATTCACCGCGGTTTTAATAATTAATCAACCCGCTGGTCACGGTATGAAGCAATTAAACAATTTAAACAATTTAAACAATTTATTTACCACAGGTGATACAGAGATAGAATGTTTCTTAAGTCTAGTACAATGGTCAAATTTGAGTATAGCTACCTGTGGGCCCGAATAAGTTCAGTGATTTCTAGGGCATCCTACCATCAAGGTTAGTCTTAGGAGTACAATAATGTTTAACCTAATTCACTTAAACTAGAGACGCATTAGACTGATCAATGAGATAATTAACTCGAAATTAGATACTTCATTTCACAATATAGTTCATATGGATTAGATTTAACAGTATATTCGACAAACGATTCAAGAACAGACTGAAGATCGGCGAAATTAACCAAGGCAAATTACATTATTAGGACCGGTTATGTAGGGGACAAGGTTTGACTCTGTGATCTTACACGACTAGTAATCTGATAGGAAGTGAGACTCAAGACTATTTTTGAATACCTTATAAGAATTACTTTCACGGATCTCCGCAGGTATTGAGTTCCAAGTTTTAGTTCCAACGAAGAGGATACTGTGTTGTGACCTAGCCTTTGAGTAATAAGGAAGCATGAATTTACTTCTATTTCGGGTTAAATGGTCGTGATGACCAGTTTGCGCAGTTAATAGTTGTTTTAGGCTATTGTCGCCATCATTTGTTAATGTTTTGTAAATGAAATTGCAAATGGAGATTTTGTAGAGATCCAAGAGCTTAAGTATTCGTAAATTTTTGGAGTCATTTGTGTGAGCATTATATTCTAGATTCTTTACCGCTCTTATGGCTCTTTTTTGCAGGGTAAAAATTTTGTTGGTTTTATTTTTTTATTTTTTTTTTTTTATTTTTTTTTTTATATTTTTTTTTATTTTTTTTATTGACTTACATGGAGTTTTTTTATGAATACGACGCACTACTCCTGCGATACAATGTAATTCACTGTCAGCGAGCGACTTATCAATGTATGAACTTCCAAATTAACGTCAGCTGTAAAATCTAATTGCAATTTTCAGAATAAAGAATATTTGGCTCATTTACTTGGATTCACGGATTTTTCAAACAGCGTTTTCCAATCCACCTGCCTCGAAGAATCATTCATTTTCTCACCCATGGACTGGCAATCGCTGAATCTACTATCCCTAACCCTTCAACAAACCCATTAAATTTCAGGCCCATGAGGCGTGCCGACAACCATGCAACACAGCACATGCAGCTCTGCGACACCACAGCGGCTGCGCGCTGTTGCGGCAGTGTGAACAGGTCACCTGCTTACTTGCTACCCGTCGCTGATACAGACTTGATCAGGTCCTGCGGTCGGGTACAATTATAATAAATCTCAGCTGATGTGGCAAGGGGTCTGATTATGTCTGCCAGCTGACGCTGCAAGTTAAAAAGGCAGCTGCTTAAGTAGTCTGGTACACTTAAAATGAATGCGAGCTGATGCTGCAAGTAAGGCGAGGTCGAGCAGGGAGCATGCGAGAGAGCTAGACTCGAGCGTGTCGCAAAGAATAAAGAAAAAACGAAAGCGGGTACGAAAGGAGCAAAAATAATCAACAGGAAAGGGCCTAAATGACAAATATGAATATGCATAAATAATGAATAGGAAGGTGCAGTGCAGTGACGCAGCCTGTCCATGCACTGCAGTGCAGTGACGCAGCCTGTAGGTGCACTGCAGTGCAGCCACGCAGAAATCACACGCGGTTTAACACGGACAGACACGATGCGCCCGTGTCACGGCGACACGTGCAGAGCGCGACAGCTACACGCGGTAGCGTTGTCAGACGGTGAGCGCGGGATAGTCACCGCACCAAACTTCCATCAGGCGTTGGCGCCTCGATCGTTGCTGCAGTGATGGAATCAGCGTGGTGCTAAATCTCAAGCCACAACTTTCAAAAATCGAGCACAAAAAATTGAGTGATGTTTTCAATTTTCATTTTTTTAGAAATCACGATCTAATCGATTTTGAGATGATCTATTATTTACGAAATTACTATACCAACATACGGTTAATAATGAAAGTCAAATTTTGAATTGGTTGTCACTAATAAGTCATAAAATTTGCATAAATCACTGTGTATTTTGCCCAAATATTCTCACACGCTTATTAGTTTAATTATGCTCCACATCCATAGTTACTCTCTCAAGTTCAAGAAACGTGGGACTACAGATTTTGTGAACATTTTCCTCACTTCCACATTGCTAGTTACAAATTTGTCCTCAATATTCAGCGTGATAATCTATTGACTGGTGGAATATTGCATCGCTTGCTTCGAGACATTCAAGTTGAAATACTGTACACCTAGTATAGTCATATCAGTACAAAATTTTGCCTTTTGATAATGATCTATCGACCTTTGAAAATTTCATGAATGCATCTTTCTTCGGCACGCGTCAGCTGAACAAAATTACAACTTATTGTATGAAATCTATCTGCCTTTATAGCTTATCAACCTACGAGCCCATTAATATTCTCTATACAAACTTGTTCAACTTCCTAACTCACCATTGCCCACCACTTCACCTCATCAACTTACTACCCCACCCATGTCCCACCACTTCACTTCATCAACTTACTACCCCACCCATGTCCCACCACTTCACCTCATCAACTTACTACCCCACCCATGTCCCACCACTTCACCTCATCAACTTACTACCCCACCCATGTCCCACCACTTCACCTCATCAACTTACTACCCCACCCATGTCCCACCACTTCACCTCATCAACTTACTACCCCACTCATGCCCCACCACTTCATCTCATCAACTTACTACCCCACCCATGTCCCACCACTTCACCTCATCAACTTACTCCCCCACCCATGTCCCACCACTTCACCTCATCAACTTACTACCCCAGCCATGTCCCACCACTTCATCTCATCAACTTACTACCCCACCCATGTCCCACCACTTCACCTCATCAACTTACTACCCCACCCATGTCCCACCACTTCACCTCATCAACTTACTACCCCACCCATGTCCCACCACTTCACCTCATCAACTTACTACCCCACCCATGTCCCACCACTTCACCTCATCTACCCCACCCATGTCCCACCACTTCACCTCATCAACTTACTACCCCACCCATGTCCCACCACTTCACCTCATCAACTTACTACCCCACTCATGCCCCACCACTTCATCTCATCAACTTACTACCCCACCCATGTCCCACCACTTCACCTCATCAACTTACTACCCCACCCATGTCCCACCACTTCACCTCATCAACTTACTACCTCACCCATGTCCCACCACTTCACCTCATCAACTTACTACCCCACCCATGTCCCACCACTTCACCTCATCAACTTACTACCCCACCCATGTCCCACCACTTCACCTCATCAACTTACTACCCCACTCATGCCCCACCACTTCATCTCATCAACTTACTACCCCACCCATGTCCCACCACTTCACCTCATCAACTTACTACCCCACCCATGTCCCACCACTTCACCTCATCAACTTACTACCCCACCCATGTCCCACCACTTCACCTCATCAACTTACTACCCGACTCATGCCCCACCACTTCATCTCATCAACTTACTACCCCACCCATGTCCCACCACTTCACCTCATCAACTTACTACCCCACCCATGTCCCACCACTTCACCTCATCAACTTACTACCTCACCCATGTCCCACCACTTCACCTCATCAACTTACTACCCCACCCATGTCCCACCACTTCACCTCATCAACTTACTACCCCACCCATGTCCCACCACTTCACCTCATCAACTTACTACCCCACCCATGCCCCACCACTTCACCTCATCAACTTACTACCCCACCCATGTCCCACCACTTCACCTCATCAACTTACTACCCCACCCATGTCCCACCACTTCACCTCATCAACTTACTACCCCACCCATGTCCCACCACTTCACCTCATCAACTTACTACCCCACCCATGTCCCACCACTTCACCTCATCAACTTACTACCCCACCCATGTCCCACAATTCACCTCATCAACTTACTACCCCACCCATGTCCCACCACTTCACCTCAATAACTTACTACTCCACTCATGCCCCACCACTTCATCTCATCAACTTACTACCCCACCCATGTCCCACCACTTCACCTCATCAACTTACTACCCCACCCATGTCCCACCACTTCACCTCATCAACTTACTACCCCACCCATGTCCCACCACTTCACCTCATCAACTTACTACCCCACCCATGTCCCACCACTTCACCTCATCAACTTACTACCCCACCCATGTCCCACCACTTCACCTCATCAACTTACTACCCCACTCATGCCCCACCACTTCATCTCATCAACTTACTACCCCACTCATGCCCCACCACTTCACCTCATCAACTTACTACCCCACTCATGTCCCACCACTTCATCTCATCAACTTACTACCCCACCCATGTCCCCCACTTCACCTCATCAACTTACTACCCCACCCATGTCCCACCACTTCATCTCATCAACTTACTACCCCACTTATGTCCCACCACTTCACCTCATCAACTTACTACCCCACTCATGCCCCATCACTTCATCTCATCAACTTACTACCCCACCCATGTCCCACCACTTCATCTCATCAACTTACTACCCCACCCATGTCCCACCACTTCACCTCATCAACTGACTACTCCAACCATGTCCCACCACTTCACCTCATCAACTTACTACCCCACCCATGTCCCACCACTTCACCTCATCAACTTACTACCCCACTCATGCCCCACCACTTCATCTCATCAACTTACTACCCCACCCATGTCCCACCACTTCACCTCATCAACTTACTACCCCACCCATGTCCCACCACTTCACCTCATCAACTTACTACCCCACTCATGCCCCACCACTTCATCTCATCAACTTACTACCCCACCCATGTCCCACCACTTCACCTCATCAACTTACTACCCCACCCATGTCCCACCACTTCACCTCATCAACTTACTACCCCACCCATGTCCCACCACTTCACCTCATCAACTTACTACCCCACCCATGTCCCACCACTTCACCTCATCAACTTACTACCCCACCCATGTCCCACCACTTCACCTCATCAACTTACTACCCCACTCATGCCCCACCACTTCATCTCATCAACTTACTACCCCACCCATGTCCCACCACTTCACCTCATCAACTTACTACCCCACCCATGTCCCACCACTTCACCACATCAACTTACTACCCCACCCATGTCCCACCACTTCACCTCATCAACTTACTACCCGACTCATGCCCCACCACTTCATCTCATCAACTTACTACCCCACCCATGTCCCACCACTTCACCTCATCAACTTACTACCCCACCCATGTCCCACCACTTCACCTCATCAACTTACTACCCCACCCATGTCCCACCACTTCACCTCATCAACTTACTACCCCACCCATGTCCCACCACTTCACCTCATCAACTTACTACCCCACCCATGTCCCACCACTTCACCTCATCAACTTACTACCCCACCCATGCCCCACCACTTCACCTCATCAACTTACTACCCCACCCATGTCCCACCACTTCACCTCATCAACTTACTACCCCACCCATGTCCCACCACTTCACCTCTTCAACTTACTACCCCACCCATGTCCCACCACTTCACCTCATCAACTTACTACCCCACCCATGTCCCACCACTTTATCTCATCAACTTACTACCCCACTCATGTCCCACCACTTCACCTCATCAACTTACTACCCCACTCATGCCCCACCACTTCATCTCATCAACTTACTACCCCACCCATGTCCCACCACTTCACCTCATCAACTTACTACCCCACCCATGTCCCACCACTTCACCTCATCAACTTACTACCCCACCCATGTCCCACCACTTCACCTCATCAACTTAATACCCCACCCATGTCCCACCACTTCACCTCATCAACTTACTACCCCACCCATATCCCACCACTTCATCTCATCAACTTACTACCCCACCCATGTCCCACCACTTCACCTCATCAACTTACTACCCCACTCATGTCCTACCACTTCACCTCATCAACTTACTACCCCACCCATGTCCCACCACTTCACCTCATCAACTTACTACCCCACTCATGCCCCACCACTTCATCTCATCAACTTACTACCCCACTCATGCCCCACCACTTCACCTCATCAACTTACTACCCCACTCATGTCCCACCACTTCATCTCATCAACTTACTACCCCACCCATGTCCCCCACTTCACCTCATCAACTTACTACCCCACCCATGTCCCACCACTTCATCTCATCAACTTACTACCCCACCCATGTCCCACCACTTCACCTCATCAACTTACTACCCCACTCATGCCCCATCACTTCATCTCATCAACTTACTACCCCACCCATGTCCCACCACTTCATCTCATCAACTTACTACCCCACCCATGTCCCACCACTTCACCTCATCAACTTACTACCCCACCCATGTCCCACCACTTCACCTCATCAACTTACTACCCCACCCATGTCCCACCACTTCACCTCATCAACTTACTACCCCACTCATGCCCCACCACTTCATCTCATCAACTTACTACCCCACCCATGTCCCACCACTTCACCTCATCAACTTACTACCCCACCCATGTCCCACCACTTCACCTCATCAACTTACTACCCCACTCATGCCCCACCACTTCATCTCATCAACTTACTACCCCACCCATGTCCCACCACTTCACCTCATCAACTTACTACCCCACCCATGTCCCACCACTTCACCTCATCAACTCACTACCACACCCATGTCCCACCACTTCACCTCATCAACTTACTACCCCACCCATGTCCCACCACTTCACCTCATCAACTTACTACCCCACCCATGTCCCACCACTTCACCTCATCAACTTACTACCCCACTCATGCCCCACCACTTCATCTCATCAACTTACTACCCCACCCATGTCCCACCACTTCACCTCATCAACTTACTACCCCACCCATGTCCCACCACTTCACCTCATCAACTTACTACCCCACCCATGTCCCACCACTTCACCTCATCAACTTACTACCCGACTCATGCCCCACCACTTCATCTCATCAACTTACTACCCCACCCATGTCCCACCACTTCACCTCATCAACTTACTACCCCACCCATGTCCCACCACTTCACCTCATCAACTTACTACCCCACCCATGTCCCACCACTTCACCTCATCAACTTACTACCCCACCCATGTCCCACCACTTCACCTCATCAACTTACTACCCCACCCATGTCCCACCACTTCACCTCATCAACTTACTACCCCACCCATGCCCCACCACTTCACCTCATCAACTTACTACCCCGCCCATGTCCCACCACTTCACCTCATCAACTTACTACCCCACCCATGTCCCACCACTTCACCTCATCAACTTACTACCCCACCCATGTCCCACCACTTCACCTCATCAACTTACTACCCCACCCATGTCCCACCACTTTATCTCATCAACTTACTACCCCACTCATGTCCCACCACTTCACCTCATCAACTTACTACCCCACTCATGCCCCACCACTTCATCTCATCAACTTACTACCCCACCCATGTCCCACCACTTCACCTCATCAACTTACTACCCCACCCATGTCCCACCACTTCACCTCATCAACTTACTACCCCACCCATGTCCCACCACTTCACCTCATCAACTTAATACCCCACCCATGTCCCACCACTTCACCTCATCAACTTACTACCCCACCCATATCCCACCACTTCACCTCATCAACTTACTACCCCACCCATATCCCACCACTTCACCTCATCAACTTACTACCCCACCCATGCCCCACCACTTCACCTCATCAACTTACTACCCCACCCATGTCCCACCACTTCACCTCATCAACTTACTACCCCACCCATGTCCCACCACTTCACCTCATCAACTTACTACCCCACCCATGTCCCACCACTTCACCTCATCAACTTACTACCCCACTCATGTCCCACCACTTCACCTCATCAACTTACTACCCCACCCATGTCCCACCACTTCACCTCATCAACTTACTACCCCACCCATGTCCCACCACTTCACCTCATCAACTTACTATCCCACCCATGTCCCACCACTTCACCTCATCAACTTACTACCCCACCCATGTCCCACCACTTCACCTCATCAACTTACTACCCCACCCATGTTCCACCACTTCACCTCATTAACTTACTACCCCACCCATGTCCCACCACTTCACACGATCAGCTTCCTGACTTATCTCTACCCTCATTTGTCAACTATTCAACTTTCTAGCTCATCAGTGTTCCAACACGTTAACTGATGAACTTACTGGCCCACCATTACCCCCATTTCCCAGCTGATCAACTCAATAACACACCAAATCATCAACTCCTCAATTGATCAACTTCAAAGCCACCTACGTTTTTACTCCCCACCTCACAAACTTACCAACTTACCGATGTTCCAATTCCCCTAACTAGCCAACATAAAACATATAAAAGTACCTGCTCTTCCATTGATGATCAAAGGACTTTGCAAGGACAGATGTCTGTTCCAAGGACAGAAATCCGCAGACATTTAAAGCTTTCTCCGGTGTACGATGGTTTCTACGACGGAGGGGAAATATTTATTAAATTCACATAATTCATCATTACCTTAACGATATCTTGCAACAAGTGCTGAAAACTATTTAGTTCGTAAAATGAGGGGAAAACGAACAAAGAAAATGGATCTTCGGATGCACCAATTTGACACACTTGAGAGAAATACGACGAATTCCGAAACTATTCCGAAAATAGCGAGGTCCAGCATATGCAATGCTTCGTCGCTGTTTCGCATTTCATAACAAACTTTAGTATCGATCGCATGTGTGTGACGCTAACATCATAGTTAACATCACAGCCCTTTGACGACGTCGAGCTGGAGCTAACATCACAGCCCCATGATGACGTCGAGCTAGAGCTAAAATCACAGTCCCATGATGACGTCGAGCTGGAGATAAAATCACAGCCCCATGATGACGTCGAACTGGAGCTAGCATCACAGCCCCATGATGACGTCGAGCTGGAGCTAAAATCACAGCCCCATGATGACGTCGAACTGGAGCTAGCATCACAGCCCCAAGATGACGTCGAACTGGAGCTAAAATCACAGCCCCATGATGACGTCGAGCTGGAGCTAACATCACAGCCAGGGCACTTCCTACCCTACTGCTCGGCCAGACCGTCGCACGGCTCCAGCGTTCGTCACAATTACGGAGGAACAGTTGATCATAATTCCATGTCAACTCTCCCACTGACCGAACTGTTCACACGGAGATTGTTCAATTAACCTCTTTTTTAAAACGCTTACCCTCGAACTATAAAACTGTCAGTCGTAACAATCCTTTTTACGAGGGCACGACGCGTTGCGGGCGTCGGCAGCCAGGCTTTGATGCGGCCGCGTCCGGCCCAGCGGTGAAGGGTGTGAGGGCGATAAATTGTTGTGCGGGGCCCTATAATATAAATCTAAACCCATTGAAATTTAATTTAAGTGTCATCGGTGCCTAGTTCTATTTTTTTAATGTGATTGTTTTTAGATAAAAGGAAATTTTGTGGAAATAATCGATTTCATTTAAGCGTCATCGGTGCCTAGTTCTATTTTTTTAATGTGATTGTTTTTAGAGAAAAGGAAATTTTATGGAAATAATCGATTTAATTTAAGCGTTATCGGTGCCTAGTTCTATTTTTTAATGTGATTGTTTTTAGAGAAAAGGAAATTTTGTGGAAATAATCGATGTAATTTAAGCGTCATCGGTACCTAGTTCTTTTATCAAAATTTGAAGGTTTACATAAAAACTAAGCAGATATACCTTCAGAACATGTGTTGTGATGTAGGTTAAATTATGTGAAACTGGATGAAAATTTCAATTTATTATATTTCAGTATAAAAATTTATTTTTCTGAGTAAAGTCGAACGAACGAACGATCGATGCGTGTAATGTGCTCATAAATTAAGCAATTTAAGACATGAAGTTTTGTTATTCAGCAGCATAATTATATGATATAGTATTTTGCAAATCCCTACATTTGTATACAATTGAAAAATAATCCTGCAAATTTTCCCGAACAGTGCACGGGATAATGTTAATGAAATTTATATTTACCACCAACTTTGATATATCAGTTATAGTAGTATGTAAATAATCAGTAATAACATTGAGATTGCAACAACTTACAATAAGAATCCATGTAAAATCAGTGGTGTTGCAATAATCAGCACTTGTCATCAACACAACCAGTTACAGCGGTCAACGCATCACAATAAAAATATTGGCGGAGGTGCTGAAAACTTGCAATTCTTATTGCGTTGCCAATATTGTGTCGAGTAACAATAACAACAGATATTGTCGTTGTCAGAAGAGCTTGAGTGAAATATGTGGATGATCAGTGAGTAAAATGAATGATGAATAAGCCGGCACTGACCTCAGTGGCTAGGTAAAATAAAAAAGTAAAGATGATAGAAAAGAATTCCAGCAATAATGGAAGGGGATACAAACCATGCACTTGCTAGGGTACTGTTCATAATTAACGGGATCCATGTAGAGGTCACCATTAGGGGTATTACCATTGAGGGGAGGGATTAATGATAAGGGTTTACATTAAGGTTAGGGATCAGAATTAAGGGATTATGATTAAGTTCCAAGATCGCAATTGAGGGATTATGATTAAGTTCCAGGATCGCAATTGAGGGATTATGATTAAGTTCCAGGATCGCAATTGAGGGATTATGATTAAGTTCCAGGATCGCAATTGAGGGATTATGATTAAGTTCCAAGATCGCAATTGAGGGATTATGATTAAGTTCCAGGATCGCAATTGAGGGATTATGATTAAGTTCCAGGATCGCAATTGAGGGATTATGATTAAGTTCCAGGATCGCAATTAAGGGATTATGATTAAGTTCCAGGATCGCAATTAAGGGATTATGATTAAGTTCCAAGATCGCAATTAAGGGATTATGATTAAGTTCCAGGATTGCAATTGAGGGATTATGATTAAGTTCCAGGATCGCAATTGAGGGATTATGATTAAGTTCCAGGATCGCAATTGAGGGATTATGATTAAGTTCCAGGATCGCAATTAAGGGATTATGATTAAGTTCCAGGATCGCAATTGAGGGATTATGATTAAGTTCCAGGATCGCAATTGAGGGATTATGATTAAGTTCCAGGATCGCAATTGAGGGATTATGATTAAGTTCCAGGATCGCAATTGAGGGATTATGATTAAGTTCCAGGATCGCAATTGAGGGATTAGGATTAAGTTCCAAGATCGCAATTGAGGGATTATGATTAAGTTCCAGGATCGCAATTGAGGGATTATGATTAAGTTCCAGGATCGCAATTGAGGGATTATGATTAAGTTCCAGGATCGCAATTAAGGGATTATGATTAAGTTCCAGGATCGCAATTAAGGGATTATGATTAAATTCCAAGATCGCAATTATGGGATTATGATTAAGTTCCAGGATTGCAATTGAGGGATTATGATTAAGTTCCAGGATCGCAATTGAGGGATTATGATTTAGTTCCAGGATCGCAATTGAGGGATTATGATTAAGTTCCAGGATCGCAATTAAGGGATTATGATTAAGTTCCAGGATCGCAATTGAGGGATTATGATTAAGTTCCAGGATCGCAATTGAGGGATTATGATTAAGTTCCAGGATCGCAATTGAGGGATTATGATTAAGTTCCAGGATCGCAATTGAGGGATTATGATTAAGTTCCAGGATCGCAATTGAGGGATTATGATTAAGTTCCAGGATCGCAATTGAGGGATTATGATTAAGTTCCAGGATCGCAATTGAGGGATTATGATTAAGTCCAGGATCGCAATTAAGGGATTATGATTAAGTTCCAAGATCGCAATTGAGGGATTATGATTAAGTTCCAGGGTCGCAATTGAGGGATTATGATTAAGTTCCAGGATCGCAATTAAGGGATTATGATTAAGTTCCAGGATCGCAATTAAGGGATTATGATTAAGTTCCAAGATCGCAATTGAGGGATTATGATTAAGTTCCAGGATCGCAATTGAGGGTTTATGATTAAGTTCCAGGATCGCAATTGAGGGATTATGATTAAGTTCCAGGATCGCAATTGAGGGATTATGATTAAGTTCCAGGATCGCAATTGAGGGATTATGAATAAGTTCCAGGATCGCAATTGAGGGATTATGATTAAGTTCCAAGATCGCAATTGAGGGATTATGATTAAGTTCCAGGATCGCAATTGAGGGATTATGATTAAGTTCCAAGATCGCAATTGAGGGATTATGATTAAGTTCCAGGATCGCAATTAAGGGATTATGATTAAGTTCCAAGATCGCAATTGAGGGATTATTATCAAGTTCCAGGATCGCAATTGAGGGATTATGATTAAGTTCCAAGATCGCAATTGAGGGATTATGATTAAGTTCCAAGATCGCAATTGAGGGATTATGATTAAGTTCCAAGATCGCAATTGAGGGATTATGATTAAGTTCCAAGATCGCAATTGAGGGATTATGATTAAGTTCCAGGATCGCAATTGAGGGATTATGATTAAGTTCCAAGATCGCAATTGAGGGATTATGATTAAGTTCCAGGATCGCAATTGAGGGATTATGATTAAGTTCCAAGATCGCAATTGAGGGATTATGATTAAGTTCCAGGATCGCAATTGAGGGATTATGATTAAGTTCCAGGATCGCAATTGAGGGATTATGATTAAGTTCCAGGATCGCAATTAAGGGATTATGATTAAGTTCCAGGATCGCAATTAAGGGATTATGATTAAGTTCCAAGATCGCAATTAAGGGATTATGATTAAGTTCCAGGATTGCAATTGAGGGATTATGATTAAGTTCCAGGATCGCAATTGAGGGATTATGATTTAGTTCCAGGATCGCAATTGAGGGATTATGATTAAGTTCCAGGATCGCAATTAAGGGATTATGATTAAGTTCCAGGATCGCAATTGAGGGATTATGATTAAGTTCCAGGATCGCAATTGAGGGATTATGATTAAGTTCCAGGATCGCAATTGAGGGATTATGATTAAGTTCCAGGATCGCAATTGAGGGATTATGATTAAGTTCCAGGATCGCAATTGAGGGATTATGATTAAGTTCCAGGATCGCAATTGAAGGATTATGATTAAGTTCCAGGATCGCAATTGAGGGATTATGATTAAGTCCAGGATCGCAATTAAGGGATTATGATTAAGTTCCAGGATCGCAATTAAGGGATTATGATTAAGTTCCAAGATCGCAATTAAGGGATTATGATTAAGTTCCAAGATCGCAATTGAGGGATTATGATTAAGTTCCAGGATCGCAATTGATGGATTATGATTAAGTTCCAGGATCGCAATTAAGGGATTATGATTAAGTTCCAGGATCGCAATTAAGGGATTATGATTAAGTTCCAAGATCGCAATTGAGGGATTATGATTAAGTTCCAGGGTCGCAATTGAGGGATTATGATTAAGTTCCAGGATCGCAATTAAGGGATTATGATTAAGTTCCAGGATCGCAATTAAGGGATTATGATTAAGTTCCAAGATCGCAATTGAGGGATTATGATTAAGTTCCAGGATCGCAATTGAGGGTTTATGATTAAGTTCCAGGATCGCAATTGAGGGATTATGATTAAGTTCCAGGATCGCAACTGAGGGATTATGATTAAGTTCCAGGATCGCAATTGAGGGATTATGATTAAGTTCCAGGATCGCAATTGAGGGATTATGATTAAGTTCCAAGATCGCAATTGAGGGATTATGATTAAGTTCCAGGATCGCAATTGAGGGATTATGATTAAGTTCCAAGATCGCAATTGAGGGATTATGATTAAGTTCCAGGATCGCAATTAAGGGATTATGATTAAGTTCCAAGATCGCAATTGAGGGATTATTATTAAGTTCCAGGATCGCAATTGAGGGATTATGATTAAGTTCCAAGATCGCAATTGAGGGATTATGATTAAGTTCCAAGATCGCAATTGAGGGATTATGATTAAGTTCCAAGATCGCAATTGAGGGATTATGATTAAGTTCCAAGATCGCAATTGAGGGATTATGATTAAGTTCCAGGATCGCAATTGAGGGATTATGATTAAGTTCCAAGATCGCAATTGAGGGATTATGATTAAGTTCCAGGATCGCAATTGAGGGATTATGATTAAGTTCCAGGATCGCAATTGAGGGATTATGATTAAGTTCGAGGATCGCAATTGAGGGATTACCTATAAGTTTCGGGAATAGAATCAAGGAATTATAAATTGGTTCGGAATCCCATCTAGAAGATCATCATTAAATTTAGGAACCGCAATTAAATAAATTTAATAGAGTTAATGGATCACTACTGTGAGATTGAACGGAAGCTTGGAAATAGAAATTAAAAGATAATAGTAGAACTTAGAGATCACAATTATTGGATTGGCATTAAATTTCGGGATTTCAACTAATGTAGAAAAAACCCCCAATCAAAACTTCGAGGTCTCTTCCTTAATTTCAAATTTACTATCGCAAAGGAGATTAACCAAATTCACCACCGCAAAGACTTAATTTTGATGAATTTTGTGGAGTCGCAGGTTTTAAGTTTCAGAAAGTTCGAAGGAAAAAATTACAGAGGAGTTAAACAACAGTCTTCTGGATGACCGAGGCAGGCCGGGCACGAGCGGAGCATCCCGGGCAGGCAACCCGGATGGAGGACCCTCGCGATCGCCCAAGGAGCATGGATTGCTGGAGGAAGACTTATCGATTATAGTGCTGTACACGAATATACTTTCAATATTATGCAAGAACGAATAGACTTTTAATATTATGCAAGAACGAATAGACTTTTAATATTATGCAAGAACGAATAGACTTTTAATATTATACACGATCGAATAGATTTTTAATATTATACACGATCGAATAGATTTTTAATATTATACACGATCGAATAAATTTATATTATTATACACGATCGAATAAATTTATATTATTATACACGATCGAATAGATTTTTATTATGCACGATCGAATAGAGTTTTGGTATTATGCGCGAATAGAGTTTTGGTATTATGCGCGAATAGAGTTTTGGTATTATGCGCGAATAGAGTTTTGGTATTATGCGCGAATAGAGTTTTGGTATTATGCGCGAATAGAGTTGTGGTATTTCATTTTGAAGCCCTGGCCCCGGCTGTCGCCACAGATTAGGGAAAGCCTAGCTTCACGAGTCGCGTTTAAAAGCAACCCGTACAGAGGATCACCGAGGCTAGCCTAATTAATGCCTGCTTCAGACATCGGGAAATAAAGGCCGCCCGACTTACATCTGCCACTCAGGCTACGGCGTGCAGGTGTGCAGGCGAAGTGAAGTCTCCAGAGGCCAGCGCCCACAAGACGCAGGCCGTGCCGGATATGTGCCTTAGCCCATCATCGTTTCGTGGGCTCTCGAATATAAAGGCAGTTGATTAAGCACGGAGATGTGTGCGCCGCTGAGGCTGAAATGGGTCTGCCTCTCTCAGGTGTCGTGACTCGAGGAAACCGTCTGTAATGGTCTTCACACTTTATGAATATCGGGCGGCCTCCCAGAGTGTATTTTAACTTTGAAGTTTAATTAAAATACTTTATTACAACTCGCGAAGGCTAGTTTCCCCAATCGCGGAAAAATAGCGTAAAATAAGGTTTTATTTTAGACACTCCGGGGGCCAAGGTTCATTTTCGAAATGAAAATGAACAGTTAAACATTTAAAGTAAAACTGGACTAAGCCTATGGCATTAAATCAGAAAACGAAAACGTAAGAACACAAAATTTGGAGAATACAACTCTTAACAAATAACTTAAACTAGATTTCTCTCCAGCATCCGCCGAGAAATCGCGCTTCCTCTTACGGAAGCAGCTCTTTGAGGACGCGCCTCCTCCTGACAATTAGGAGCAGTCAATGTTTCCTGTTGAACAGGTGGGCTACACGTAGGGCGCAAATAAGGTATTACCGACGACACGTGTCTCTTGACCGTTTCTCTCGTTCGACCCTTGTAAACAGTAACTGCCGTGACCTCACCCAAATCATTTTCGACTGTTGAATGAACCACGGCCATTGGGTAGTGATACACTTTCATGTTTGGCTCCTTCAGTAAAACTATGTCGCCCTCTGCTAACTTCTCATGTCGCACGGGTTTATACTTTCCCGATTCACTCGTTGCCTGATCCAACAGATTAGCAAAGAAGGCCTCATTGTACGTAGAGACAAGTCTGTCATCAATGGTAGATAGCCTAGAAAAACCGTCTAGTAAGGATTTCTCCCGAGTGGTATCGGGTTGCCAAACTTCGCCACTGGTCAGATAGGGAATAATGTTAGGAGAGATCAATTCTCGTCCCCTGGAAAGCAACTCTGGGGTTATGGGCAAAGGAGTCTGCTCCACATCTTCTCTTAGAGCCTCTTTAAAAGCCAGCGGTCGCTTGTTCACAAAATGCACAACTTTCGCTACCAGCAGCTCAAACTTATCCAAAGGTAATACCAAGTTCTTAATTGAACTGTAGAGCAGCCGTTTAACGAACTTGACGCAAACCTCCACCAAGGAGCCTAGAGAGCTGTTTCCTTTGAAATAATGATCGAATCTTACAGGTTCAACTCCATTTCTGCTCAAGAAGGTCTGCGTATGCACATCTTTAAGGAAATCTGCGACAATATTTGCAGCTGAGACTAGTTGCGATCCCAGGTCCGAAAACACGCGACTAGGCACACCGTGCTCGTATATGTGCGTCTGAAATGCTGTCAAGAATGACTCTACCGACAGGTCTGCACAAATTTTCAGGTTCACGGCCCTACTCCATAAGCACGTCACGCACAACAGCCAGACTTTCCTTTTGCCCGTCTGACTACCGACCCACATGGGACCTAAATAGTCCACAAAAATCGATCGAAACGGAATACAAGGGGGATTTCTCCTGAAGTCTCTGTAAGAGTTCTGATTTAATTTTACAGTACGAGAATTGAATCTCTTACACACCACGCAGTTCTTAATAGCGCGTTTCACTGTGGAGAAGAAATGCTCAACCCAGTACTCCCTCTTCAACTGATTAAGTAAAGTATAACAACCGGAATGGGCAGCTTGCACATGTGCATCTCTAATAATCAACTCAGTTACACGACTATTCTTTGAGAGCACAATCGGGTTATAATTATTATGACTATAATCACTAGCCCGGCCAAACTTGCTCTTCACTCTCAAAAGGCCGGCTGCATCGATAAACAAATTCAACCGAAAGACTAACTTAGGAGTTTCGTTCAAAGTAGTTCTGTTTCTGAAATATTCAAAAATATCGCCAAAGTGAAGTTGTTGGTCAAGCTGTAAGAGCTCTGTAACAGCTTGGGAACGGTTAAATTCTGAACTTTTTTCCTCAAATCTCTGCTTCACCGGCTCCGACCCAAATTTCCTTACGAAACAAAAAAAAAATCTCTTTACTATAAAGTACACCGATACTAATTTAGCGAAACTCGAGAATCGCGAAGCGGGAACGGCGAACTCTATGCCCCTCACCTCTACTCCAGCGCTTGCCAGATAAGTCTGCTCGGGAGGTCGCTCTCTGTCCTGGCAAGGGTGAGGCAAGCTTACCGTAAAATCTTGAGCCATTTCAGCATCACCTGAAAGAAATTCTGGCCCCTCATGAAAAGTGCTCACGCTTAGTTTTCTAGGACTGACAGGCCTTGTTGTCAAATCGGCAGGATTTTCAACTGATGCTGCGAAAGAAAATTCCACGGGTAAGGATTTTGTCATCTCCATTATTTGTTTCAACCTATTTTGTAAAAACACTGAATGTTTCTGCATTTTCTCGAGCTTAAGCGCGTAAGAATTGATCCAGTGCAGTGCAATCATGCTGTCTGTGCAAACTTTAAACTTAACGAAATTTACCTTGCACAAGATCGACTCTCCAGATAATTGGTCCCGTAACTCTGCCAATATTTCCACTGCATAGGCCACGGCCTGAAGCTCGAGAACGGGAATGCTTTTTACACTCAATCTGTCATTAATAATTCTATTCTTCGCTAGCAGGAAACTGACCACACCAGTGCAAACGTTCTTCAAATAGACCACCACACCGTACATCAATTTACTAGAGTCGCAAAATGCAATTAATTCATACGCGTCAGAGTGGTGACCAACATTCCGCTTTATGGTGTAGTTAGGTCGGGCATTGAATTGGCGTGCAATAACTTTCCACTCCCTAATGAGTTCATCATTCAAAACAGAGTCCCACTGTAAACCAGAGCAACACTGCAGCTTATGAACAAATAACTTAGCCCTATTTAAGCAAGGCAAAATTAAACCGAAGTTATCGTATTGTGATGCAATAGTCTTTAGAACTAACCTTTTTGTATTGGCCTGGACATCCAACTCCAATCGTACAATGGCAAGTGCATCGCAACTTTTATCCCAAACCATACCTAGGACTTTGGTTTCTGGAGGAGACTCGCCTTTTTGTACCAACAGCTGGTGCACCTTCTCTGAGTTCGTTTCCACCTGCTGAATCTCAAATTTATATGGGTTAAATATTTCATTCAACTTTGAGAACGCGTACTGCACTTCTTCGTCTGACCCAGCATAGGCCCCATTATCCATGTAAATCAATGAGTACAGGCGAATTTTCAATAGTTTCAAATCATTGGACTCGCTCTCATCGAGGACCAGAATTTTAAACAAGGCCAACATCAGCAACGCCGGGCTAGGCTTTAACCCAAAGGGCAATCTCAAACTTCTGTAGGCCTCCAAGGAAAAATCCCCGTTCGATACGTCCCTAAACCAGAGAAACATCAAACGGTTAGAGTCTAGATCATTCAATGAGAGCTGCAGGAACGCCTTACGCAAGTCGTAAATTAACAGTCTTTCACCGAATCTCAGCATCAACAAGGCAGTAGAAATTTTATGATTCAGGCAAGGGCCAGGACAAAGAACTTGATTATGGTTCATTGAAGCCTTACCCTGAAATTTCTCGCAAATGTTAGACAAAAAGACAACCCTACATTTAGTAGTAGCTCTCTGCAACTTGAAAATGGGCATGTGAGCCAAGAAACTATGCTTGTTGTTCCCACAAAACTCACGAAAATTAGGCACACGTTCAATAACTCCTGACTCGACTTGATCCTTAAAAACGTTATCCACCATAATCAATTTTTCTTTGTCCTTATGAAGTTTCCGTAGATTAGAGCTAAGTATACTCTTCGCTAGGCCGAAATTTGATCCCAGCAAGTGCGAAAATTCACCCCGCCAAGGCAAGGGCATGATTAGTCTCCCATCTGCATCTCTAGTAGTATTACTCAAAACAAAATTAACAACTTCATCGTTTTCTTCATGAGATTCTGAGTCGCTAGTTCTATCGTAATTGACTACTCTATTATAACAACAATCCAACACTTCACTTGTTGCCAACTGAAGATCTCTATCTAAAACTTCCCCCTCATCGTCTAAGACGACGTATGCAGAGAAACCAATACAATTACCACAGTTACCTAGCTCACAGGTCGGAGAGACGTCTGCACGATCTGCCATCTGTCAAGACTCTGAGGGTGGAAGGGAAGAAACATTCGCCAGAAGCCTATTCAGATTACCGAAGAGAAGAACACCTGCCTCAGTCCTCGCAAATACTGATGGAACAGAGTCTCCAAACTCAATTTGTTGCTCAATCAAAACATACGAATCATTGGTTCCGAGCACAAACTGTAAGCATGATAAAGAATCAGATTCAGTTACCAAGGAATCTGCCAGTTTATATCCTTTAATCTGAAATTGCTTCGCCACATCAGACAGACCAGGTAAGTTTACGTTAAGTCTTATTTCAGGAACGCAAATGGCCTCTACCGTGCGAAGTTTACCGTTCATTTCTAGAGGAACCTGAACTACATTAGTTACAAGCTTCCTAGCCTCGTTAAAACCGTTTACAGTTATTGGCACATTAGAACGCAGGATAGGCAAGTTTAAGTCCCTTGCGATTTTAGAGACAATGAAGTTAGGCTGACAGCCAGTATCTTTCATAGCGCGTATATCAACATTCTTTATTTTTGCAGTAAATGTCGGTATGACAGAATTCTCACCAATATCGGCTACACTCGTCCAAACCGTACCAGTGAACAAACTCGCATTTGATGGGGTATTATTTCTAGATGTAGGAGATTTATGTTTAGGAGGATTACCCTCGGTGCACAAGAAGGTCATGTGGTCACCTTTACATTTAAAACAGGGCCTACCAAATTTAAAAGAACATTGTTCAGTTGAGTGATTAGCAAAGCCACAACGAGTACAATAATTTAAGGACTTCAACCGTGCTATCTTAGACTCAGGGGTCTCGTACTTCCTGCATTCTCTGGTAACGTGAGAAGTGACTTTAGACCGCCCGGTTTCACTACACAAGCTACAAAATCTCACGGAATTTGCCCTAGGCTCGCCTCTGGACCCGTACTTAACATTTACCGCGAAAGAAGAAAGGTCAGGTTCTGCCGAATAGGAACTGCAAGATCTTACTTTTTTGTCCCTGCTTGTACTCTTGTTAGAGTCAATTTCTTTGCAACGGTCAATTGCTTTAAAGATATTGTCTTGAATTTCTTTAATAGTAGGTTTATTATTATTACAGATGTTTATTAACTGAGTTTGCAAATCAGAATTCATGGCATTCCAAACGAAAAATTGTTGGATGGTCTCAATGTCAATCTGAAGTACACGAAAAGATTCTAAAGCTACTCTCATTTCACTAACAAATTCGTAAGAATTACCATTTACCGGTAGCTCCAGGGTAGCCAAACGCTTTATTGCATCAAACTTTTGAACCGTTTCACTGGCAAATGCCTTTATCAACAATTCCCTTGCGTTCTCATACGACTGCTCCGACACGCCTAGAGAATTAACGAGCGACAAAGGCTCACCCTTTAATTGACGCTTCAAGAATATGAATTTTTCGTGGCTAGTAAGAGAATATTTGTTTAGGATGCTTTCAAACCCTCTCAGGAAGTGCTGTAAACTCTCCTCAGGAGCATGAGAATAACTAGGTAAAGGCACTTCAGGCAGTTTGAGTTTGCTTACAGTAGGAGGTAATGTGGCCGCACCACTGCTTACAGGAGAAGTCATGACTACAGTGAGAAAGCTTCTAGATTCGACAATCTTATCCTTATAAGCCTGGCAAGCTTCCAATTCCTCATAAAACTTAGAATCATCAACACCAGACCCGTACAACAGCGAAGCCACTTGAGCATCGAAAGCAGTTACATCAGTTTCCAACTGGTTCAACTTAAAGACATGAGCCTGTTTCTCAGTCTCGGAAAGAACTAAATAATCACTAGAAATTTTGTCATGAAGTTTAGTAATCTGAGTCCTGACGAAACCACGAGATTTATTGATAAAGTCCTTATTAGACATAGTTCAAGATAGTTACTCACAATTTTGGAAGATCAGCGCAGCCTCGTCACCGGCCGCCAACCCAGGAGACTCACACCCGCACACTGCCGCCTCGGCATCCTGTCTACAGCGCCATGTAGAAAAAACCCCCAATCAAAACTTCGAGGTCTCTTCCTTAATTTCAAATTTACTATCGCAAAGGAGATTAACCAAATTCACCACCGCAAAGACTTAATTTTGATGAATTTTGTGGAGTCGCAGGTTTTAAGTTTCAGAAAGTTCGAAGGAAAAAATTACAGAGGAGTTAAACAACAGTCTTCTGGATGACCGAGGCAGGCCGGGCACGAGCGGAGCATCCCGGGCAGGCAACCCGGATGGAGGACCCTCGCGATCGCCCAAGGAGCATGGATTGCTGGAGGAAGACTTATCGATTATAGTGCTGTACACGAATATACTTTCAATATTATGCAAGAACGAATAGACTTTTAATATTATGCAAGAACGAATAGACTTTTAATATTATGCAAGAACGAATAGACTTTTAATATTATACACGATCGAATAGATTTTTAATATTATACACGATCGAATAGATTTTTAATATTATACACGATCGAATAAATTTATATTATTATACACGATCGAATAAATTTATATTATTATACACGATCGAATAGATTTTTATTATGCACGATCGAATAGAGTTTTGGTATTATGCGCGAATAGAGTTTTGGTATTATGCGCGAATAGAGTTTTGGTATTATGCGCGAATAGAGTTTTGGTATTATGCGCGAATAGAGTTTTGGTATTATGCGCGAATAGAGTTGTGGTATTTCATTTTGAAGCCCTGGCCCCGGCTGTCGCCACAGATTAGGGAAAGCCTAGCTTCACGAGTCGCGTTTAAAAGCAACCCGTACAGAGGATCACCGAGGCTAGCCTAATTAATGCCTGCTTCAGACATCGGGAAATAAAGGCCGCCCGACTTACATCTGCCACTCAGGCTACGGCGTGCAGGTGTGCAGGCGAAGTGAAGTCTCCAGAGGCCAGCGCCCACAAGACGCAGGCCGTGCCGGATATGTGCCTTAGCCCATCATCGTTTCGTGGGCTCTCGAATATAAAGGCAGTTGATTAAGCACGGAGATGTGTGCGCCGCTGAGGCTGAAATGGGTCTGCCTCTCTCAGGTGTCGTGACTCGAGGAAACCGTCTGTAATGGTCTTCACACTTTATGAATATCGGGCGGCCTCCCAGAGTGTATTTTAACTTTGAAGTTTAATTAAAATACTTTATTACAACTCGCGAAGGCTAGTTTCCCCAATCGCGGAAAAATAGCGTAAAATAAGGTTTTATTTTAGACAACTAAGGGTTAGAAATTCAGGTTAGGGATAAGAGTGAAGTCCATCAGCAACAAGAAGAACCCAACACTCGCGTATCACAAGCCAGGCAAATAAGATCGCTCACAAAACAATATCTCAGAAATTAACGGCAACAACAAACAGCTCGAGATACGGCGACCAAAAAGAAAGACAGCGTAGGCATTTTAACAAAAAGTGCCGAAACAGCTATAGACATGCATAATGTCGATGAGGTTAGCACTAAAATGACCAACTGCAATAGCATGGACGAGACCAAATGAAACAACATATAGAGAGAAAATAATAGCTCTAAAATGAGGCTTTCATTGCCACAAGACAGCGAACTTAGCTGTAACTTAAATACTAATGGCAGTTAAAATAACAGCATACCATTGGAAAGAACCCATGCAGGCCTAATATTGAGGAGAACAACAGCTGCTGTATACCGAAAACAAAAGAGCAACAACAGCAACATAAATTGCACCTCGCCGCACTTGAAAACCCAATCAATTACTGCTAACCTGTAAATAAAAGCATCATGAAGGCATTAATAACAACAACAACCTACATATGACGCAATTCAATACTTTATGAACAGCAGCATCAATACCAGCAACAGCAGTAACTACTTCAGTAGCGTCAACAACGTGAACACCATGAACTGTGAACACAGCTACACCACTAATAGTAGCATCAGCAATGAAAGTATCACTCTAACAAAAGGAACAGCGTAAACCATAACTGTAATAACCATAATAACAGCAGCAACAACAATGAGAGCCGAAAAAATACGAGCATCTTCTCTTCAACAATATAAGCAGCAGCAGCATTGATGGCAGCAGCACCAACAATAAGAGCAGCAGCACCAACAATAAGAGCAGCAGCACCAACAATAAGAGCAGCTTCACCAACAATAAGAGCAGCTTCACCAACAATAAGAGCAGCTTCACCAACAATAAGAGCAGCTGCACGTGGAATAAGAGCAGCAGGCAGCTCCCTCACTGGAGTCTCCCCTCTGTTGCCGTTATCAGTTCAGCCACACAGGCTCTTTATCGCGCTCTGATATTGTCCCCCCACTCCCCCACATTCCCCCACACTCCCCTCACACTCCCCTCACACTCCCCCCCAAGCACACAACACTCGCAGCATATCGATATACGGGTGAATCCAACCAAGGCCTCGGGCGCGTGCAAAAAATTGTCCGATCCGTCCGGGAATCTGCAACAGTTTTGACATGTAGAGGTTTAGCGTCTAAACTGTGGTTTGTTTTACAGGATCTAAAACTGTGTTGCTGAATCCGATGCAGAATTCAACCCCTTGGATCATCAGAAAGTTGCCACGCATAAGATCAGGTGTATCGGGGTTGATAATAACAGCAGCAACAACGATACAGTAAATGATGAAACGAGAAATGAGTTATATTTAATAGATAGGGCCAACAGCAATGCTTTTTTTAACTAACTTGAGTTTCAATATCAGTAGGCGCAAGTCATTCAATTTGTGAATAAAAATTCGAGATATGACATTATGCACAATATCTCGGGCAAGATAAGACCGTTATGTTGCTGTAGAATTGGAATTATGACGGTCGAATGACCTTCGATTCTAATATTTCTGTTATTGAGTTATGTGTCAGAAACGCTTCAAAAATTATCCCTGAGGTTTCATTCATTTTTAATACAGCTGCGTCTCGTACCTCCTGTAAAATATTTTGTGCAAACTTTCCTATCGTGATAGTAATATGCTGGTGTAGGGCGGAGAAATGTTAACAAGCTCTCATTTACAAGCTATGTTCTACCAAATGACATTATTTAAGTATTATTTTTTGCCTCTATTTTCCTAAGCGAATTTTTGTAAATTTTAAACAGATATGCGGATATTGTGTGAGAAACAGCGCTGCCAAGAGATAACTTCCCTAAGTAATAACACAACTAGCAGAGTGATTTAATTCTTTATCAATTCACTATGAAAAGCCTTGCTGCTCTATAGATTTTCTACGTCAATAACACTTCGTAGATCAAACAGTACGCACTGCAGATAAACTCACTCTGCGTTTTCCCACCATTTATAGATCGGTGCAGATTTTAGATCTTAAGTAAGTTTTCAATCATTTACAGAAATTGGACCAATTTCAGAACACATCATGAGAATACAAATCTGTTATAAGCAAAGACAGTAGATTAAAATTAATTAAAATTGGTATTTACGTTTAAAAGTGATATTTAAATTGAAAATTGATGAAAATTCGGTTGATAAAACTTATTAAATTGATATTTGCTGAAAGTTAACGACTGTGGGTTGACCAGTCGAACATAAACGTCTTTTCACTAAGAGCAGCAGCAAATACTACGTGTAGAGAGCCTTAACAAAAATATACGGAATACCTCACCATATTTTTCAGAGAAACTTCGACTCGAATTCTTGAAGCAAATAATCGCATCGGAAGTGTTTTTTTCGGCTAACAAGACCGCGGCTGAACTGTATTTTGCGGCGCTGTTGGCACATTAGTCGGACGCATGTGAACTGAGGGCACGTCGGTTTCACCTGAAGATCACTTAGCATGGAACTCACTGAACGTGCTGGGTGCCGATGAGTTTCTTAGCTCTTCTTTTCTCCAGGATTTTTGCATAGGAGAGCTCCATGCAACACCTCTGAAGGTCAAAAAATCAGCTCAAACAAAGTAATCATTTTAGCCAGGTGTAAGCAATTTTTTGGCCGCTCATTCACTGGTCTCTCAATATTTACTAATTAAGTCCCCTCTTCTTACAGCGCTAAGTAAAGATTCATTAAATCTCCTCGTAGATTTATTTTGTTGTTACTCTCATCGAACGAAATGCAACATATCTTCTATGATGCCCAGCAAAAACCTCCACTGTTTTTGTTAAATCCCTCGACACGTTTAATTTACTCGAAAAATACTCATAGTGTTTCACGCTATCATCGTCTGTTTCTCTTTAATTTATTTTCCCGGATATTTCGACTTCCTCATCAGTTTTCCTACCAACAAATACGCCCGTCACTCATCCTCATGTCCTGTTCATTTCATTTATAACAATTTTCCATCAATCATTACGATTTTCTTTCGTTAAAAACAGTTTTTCTTCGAATGCTCTTTCCCTTACCATAAACAAATAATTTCAGTTTCATTTTTAGAAGCTTCCCTCACATTCCTCGAGCTTGTGCCAATCGTATCACCTTACCATAACACACGTCCTTATTGTGAACCTGTTCCCTCTTCCATTGTTTCCCTCATTCCCGGTGCTATCCTCTCTCTCACTCCCCTCGACATTACCCTCTTTCATCACAGCTCCCTCACACTCCCCCACACTCCCCTCTCACTCCCCTCACACTCCCCTCACACTCCCCTCACACTCCCCTCACACTCCCCTCCACCTGCAGGAAATGCCATCGGAAATTAACTCGCGATACGCGGTGCATTTTTGCGGGGTAATCCACCCCTGAGGGCGAGGGGAAGAACTGAGGGTAGGGTGGTGGGATAAATAAAAAAGAGTCAGCAAGAGTTAGCAGGCTTTCCAAAAATTGCACGTAGAGCTGAAAAGAAATGGTTCAGTCAGTGGTGCGTTGTGAAACATAGAGCAACTTCTCCTGGGAAAAAGAGTTATATAATCAAGCAAGTTGATCTAAATTCAACAGACCAAGCCAGCCTGCACAAACAATGAGACTTGTTCCCTTGGCGCCGGCGAATCGACCTCGTTTGGCGCAGCCAGTGATCTCAGATGGCAATGCTGAGCTCGGTGATGGTGCGCCTTGTGCTGCCGATGTGACACCTCGACTTGCACTGCCGACTTCTTAAGTGATGATGTTTCCAAGGCTTGAGTAAAATGTGCTCTTTATTGGTCATTCCTTCTATAAGTTTGCCTTCTGAGTGGGCTTCCGAAGCAAAATTTACGCTGAGTGTAGGCTCCTGAATGTCATATAAAAAAGATTTTGAAGCGAAATAAGCGAATGAGTCTCAAAATGTCTTACACGCTATGACGCAAATGGAAAACCCTATTCTGAATCGTTCAATTTTGTCTGAAACTGATTCGTTTTTGGTGTTTAACGTGCGTGGGAATTATGGGGAATTGATTAATGTTGATAATAAAATCCTTTTAAATTTATTGAATTCATTTGGATCGTCAGCACAATAACTCTTGAATTTTCAAGTACCAGGGGAAGCAGAAAACAGAAAAAAATCGTAAGAGCTGATTCCAGGTAAAATTCTATAGGGTTAAATCAATGCTTGAAGCCAGTTGGAATATTCAGATCAACAACTTTGTAAAAGTCCTGCTAAAATGTTAAGCATTATAACCGGTTTACCTTTCAGAAACCGAACATTTTGAGTGAGACATGCCATATCTAATTTTTGCGTTGAGTTCTAGAAGTGCAGATTATATTATTTATCATTTTAACGTAGAAAACAATGATCAATCACTTATAATCTGCATGGACTGTTTTCTAAAAAAATATCTTTAGTTTAGTAATGAAAATTTATTTCTTTTACTTTTAAAATATCAACTCTTTGCTTTGTATTAAATGAACAATTCATTTCTTATATGAAATTGTATAGCATTGTCAACGAAAAATGAATGAATGGTATATGAATGGTAGTGTTGAAGGTTGTTGTAATGATTGAGGATATCGATTACATGAATAACTTCCAGTGTTCTGTCCTTGCTGTAGGGAATGATTACAGCACGTATACTGTGCTCTAATCATTCCCATATTTTACGTATCTTGCTTAAAATGCTCTAGGCTGTTCTCCTCAATTTGCTTCAAATCTTAATCAAATTTCCAAAGTAATTCGGTGGAGAAGTTATGTTACTCGAAATGTGATGAAGAATGCTTGCAAAAGTTTAGAAATGCGCGCCCCTGAGTCTATACTAACCCCTTGAAATCTGTTCGCAACGAGCAAGTTTAAAGGAGAGAAATTGAAGGTCTTAATGAAGATAAGCAAGGAAATATTTGAAAAATGCTGCAAAATTAAGTAGTGGAGACAGAGGTAGTTTTACTACGTTAAATTATAGTTGTCTTATTTAGCAAACTTTTGAGAAATTTAAGTTTAGAAAATTTATTTGAGCTGAACATATGCGGCGTTGTATAGGAATATGGTTTTCAGCTACTCTGTTGAAAGAAAACCTGTACTCATATTTCACAGTCTAAATCCAATTAAAAGTGTAACATTCTTCAAAATTTTGACTAAAAATCAATTCAAAATAAATGGTTTCACGTACGTCATCAGTGTTTACAACGAAGGCCAACGCTGGCCACTCGGTCTAGAGAAATCTAACGGATCAGTTCATAGCTTAAAATTTACGTTTTGTTTTCCTTGAGGAATGAGCAATTTGTTCTTGATTTGACTCGTGACTCACTCGGCTGTACACTCAGTTCAGCAGATGATGCATGATGATGAAATTTGCTCTCTTCTATCAACAGTATTTTCCATACACGGTTTCCTTAAGCGTTGGTGATGAATTTTAAATTCATCTTTGGATTAAGGAGCAGACAGAATGTTCGATGAATACCGTACACGCAGAAGATTGACGCTTTTCTGGAAATGTTTTCGGTTACTTTGACCAGGATATCAATAGTAAAACGAACTTTACTGCAATAACTACATATGCCAGGAAACTACTGAAAAAGTAAAGAGAATCTTAACCTATTTCGTTGACTTGCATTAAAAGAATTATTTACTTGGTATTGCTGAAAATGGAATGGAATTAAAACTTGTGTTAGATTACAACTGGTTAGTGCTGTGAGCATCATGAGTTTTCTTAAATAAGAAACTCTAGTTCCTAAGCCCCTTAGAAATGCTGGCTGTGTAGAAATACCAACTTATTTTAAACTGCAGCTCAACAGTATTGCCGGCATGCTCAAAGAAGCAAGAAATAGTCTCAATACATGAATTATGAAGTTTTTGAATTCATACAACGTTCCTATACCTGCAGCTGCTGATTGAGTTAGAGAGACTTTTCAACGGCTCACCAATTTATAATTTTTTTTATATTTTTCCAAATTTCATTTCTTAGTACACATCAAACATTCACATGCAACATCTTGCAACTCAGTGAAAATTTTTAGAAAAATAAAGACGTTCGCTAATAAAAGTTTCATTCAAGCAAGCACAAATATATATGGCGAGCTTGTAGTCTGAATGAGCAAATCTAGTCGCTGCCGCAATATAATATATATATATACCACTCTCAAAATCACTGCCGCAACATCACTCTCAATATCACTGCCGCAATACCACTGTCAATGCTAGCAAGTTTGGACCATATAATATCTATAAACTCCACCAGCGTCTCACTTAACTACAATTACCATGTAGTTGGTGTCATTGTTAATTTATCATCCATCTGCAATTTCCTAATGCTCAAACTCTGATACGAACAGGAAAACGTTTTCAAATTCTTCAACGTAAAACCCTGATACGCACAGAAAAACTCTCTCAAATTCTTTATGCTCAAACTCTACTACGTTCTGAAAAACTCTCTCAAGTTTACTTGAAAGGTCAGTACCTGAAATTTAAGTAAAAGAATAAAGTAAATAATCAAGATACCTATAGATTGTGGTCCATTATCCTACAAAATTCAGAAGAATATGCATCGCGTACTCGCTATTGACGTGGAAAATCTTTTGAGTGATCGAACACAAAAGAGCTTTGGTATTTCTTGACCTAATTACGAAGCGATTTTTTAAAATTTTGATAGGATAACTGCTATAAAATAAGCATTTCCGTAAAGAAGCAAGAAATAGTCTCAATACATGAATTATGAAGTTTTTGAATTCATACAACGTTCCTATACCTGCAGCTGCTGATTGAGTTAAAGAGCCTTTTCAACGGCTTACTAATTTTTATTTTTTTTTATATTTTTCCAAATTTCATTTCTTATAGTACTCACCAAGCATTTACATGCAACATCTTGCAACTCAGTGAAAATTTCTAGAAAAATATGGACGTTCGCTAATAAAAGTTTCATTCAATCAACTAATATATATTTTTTGTATCCAGAATATCACTTAATGTCAACAAATGTATTTTAAAGAATGAACAATCGGAAATTTCTGCGTCTTCTCAACATTGAGCTCAGCCCGCCATGATGCATGAATTTATATGTGCTTGAATGCATACCAAAACTTGATAACTTCTTTCAAACCTGGTCACCTTTTTTAGTGAAACCTGTACGATCGTTAGATCCAGTATGTTAACCGTCCCTACGTTTAACATATTTTGCTTCCTATTACGAAATTGCTGAGCATTGCACGAAGGAAGGCAGGGCTGAGCGATCCGACGCTCGCGTCTGCACGCATATTCGTATGCACAGCTGCAACACGCGGGCGACTTGTACGTCCATGCGGCACGCAGGTGCATGCATGCAGCACGCACCTTCTGCACGTACGAACACCAATTCTCAGGTACCCATGACGGCAAGGGAAAAATGTCAAAATAGACCTGACCCAATCTTGACGCACCACACTCACGCATATTCCCAAGCGCATGTGTGACGAAGAGCGACTTAGTTGGCTGACAAACTCTAAGTTACTTGCGTAACTTGCTGCATCAACTTGAAGACTTGTGCTGAACGAGGCAAAGAAGACGGAACAAGGCACACCTGCGTTTCAACGAGTATGGTACAATACACTCGCTACAACACACTCGCAACAACACACTCGCTACAACACACTCGCTTCAACACACTCGCTACAACAAACTCGCTACAACACACTCGCTACAACACACTCGCTACAACAAACTCGCTACAACACACTCGCTATAACACACTCGCTACAACGTACTCGCTACAACAAACTCGTTACAACACACACGCTACAACACACTCGCTACAACACACTCGCTACAACACACTCGCTACAACACACTCTCTACAATACACTCGCTACAACACACTCGCTACAACAAACTCTCTACAACACACTCGCTACAACACACTCGCTACAACAAACTCGCTACAACACACTCGCTATAACACACTCGCTATAACACACTCGATACAACACACTCGCTACAACACACTCGATGCAACACACTCGCTATAACATACTCGCTACAACACACTACCTCCACACACTCGCTGCAACACACTCGCTACAACAAACTCGCTACAACACACTCGCTACAAAACACTCGCTACAACACACTCGCTACAACACACTCGCTACAACAAACTCGCTACAACACACTCGCTACAACACACTCGCTACAACACACTCTCTACAATACACTCGCTACAACACACTCGCTACAACAAACTCTCTACAACACACTCGCTACAACACACTCGCTACAACAAACTCGCTACAACACACTCGCTATAACACACTCGCTATAACACACTCGATACAACACACTCGCTACAACACACTCGCTACAACACACTCGCTACAACAAACTCGCTACAACACACTCGCTACAACACACTCGCTACAACACACTCGCTACAACAAACTCGCTACAACACACTCGCTACAAAACATTCGCTACAACACACTCGCTACAACACACTCGCTACAACAAACTCGCTACAACACACTCGCTACAACAAACTCGCTACAACACACTCGCTACAACACACTCGCTACAACACACTCGCTACAACACACTCGCTACAACACACTCGCTACAACACACTCGCTACAACACACTCGCTACAACACACTCGCTCCACACACTCAGCTATACACCTAACTGTGCACAAACTTGAACTCGACAGCCCAGTGTGTCTACACCTTAATTCAGTTTCTCCACATCAACACAGGATATCTACTCGTTAGCCTAATAAGTCTACTCGTTAGCCCAATGTGCCTACTCGTCAGCCCAATATTTCGACCTGTTAGTCCGATATATCTACTCGTTCGTCCAATATGCCTACACGTCAGCCCAATGTGTCTACTCGATGGCTTAATCACTCGTAATCCCAATATGACTACACTTTAGTCCTACTGTTTACACGTTAGTCCAATAGTCTACACGTCAATCTAATAAGCCTACACGTAAGCCCGATGAGTCTACTCAACAGCCTAGCACACCTACTCATCATAACGCGTCTACTCGTCAGCTGATGTTTCTACCTGTCACCACACGTCTACTCATCAGCGCGTTGCATCTACCCGTCAGTGCAATAAGGTAGTTGTAAGCACTACACAAGATCTTGTGTGCTTCAGTATAGTATTCTGCATACATGTGTGTGTGTGCTCACACAGCTACACAGGAGTGCTGTTATCACGCCACACACACACACACACACATATGTGTGAGTACACAGAGACAAAGGGGAGCGGCAGAGCCCCGTGTGTGCAGGGGGAGAGGGAAGAGGGGCTATGATGACGTCACGACGCCCCCTCCTCGACGGATATCTGAGGGCCAATCGCAGCCAAGATAAGGCGAGATAGCGACCAATGGCACTGAAGATAGCGGGAGATAGGGGGAGATAGGGGACGCTATCGACCAATCCGATGGCAGATGGGGTCAGATAACGGGGGTTTGGGGGGAACAGGGGGCCCCGAGCGGGGGTGCATTGGGGGACGCGGCCCAGAAAGTGCAAGAAAGAGAGAAGGAGAGGTGCGGGGGTGGGGGAGCAGATCGCTCCGATAGCGCAACCAATGGGAGGCAATTACGTGATACGGCGAAACTGGCCTTTTTTGTTCCTTGCGTTTTGTTTCAGTGGCAGCGTCCGCCTGGCCGTGTTTTATCCCGCGCTCCCTAGTTAATATCATCGTGTTTGCTGGACCTTATTCGCCGCACTGTGGAGCTGAGCTACGGGCATGGTGATGCGCAGCGCCGCACGGTCATATTTGATGCATTTAAAGCTGAACCTCTGTGGGTGATGTGTACTTGGTACTTTATATAGCTTGAGATCCGGGATGTAGTTTTTTGTGGATAGTTTAGCTGACTGGATGATACGTATTTAGTGGATGGTAAAGATGAGTGACTGAAGATAATAAGTATTTAACGTTAATAAAGTTGAGTGACTGAGGATTATAAGTATTTTACTATTAATAAAGTGAAGTTGCTGTGGATAATCAGTTTTACTGTTAATAAAGTTGGGTTGCTGTATATAATAAGTATTTAACTGTTAATTAAGTAGAGTGACGTTGATCATATATAATGGGAAATATAGCTGAGTTGCAGTACGTAATATTCTGCACATAATAAAGCTGAGTGACTACGAACAATATGTACTGAGCGGCTTATAGTAAATGAATGATAAAGCCGAGTTGTGTTGGATCATATTTAGTGGATTATCATATAGTGGATAATCATTTAGTGGATTACCATTTAGTGGATTATCATTTAGTGGATTACCATTTAGTGGATTATCATTTAGTGGATTATCATTTAGTGGATTACCATTTAGTGGATTATCATTTAGTGGATTATCATTTAGTGGATTACCATTTAGTGGAATATCATTTAGTGGATTACCATTTAGTGGATTATCATTTAGTGGATTATCATTTAGTGGATTATCATTTAGTGGAATATCATTTAGTGGATTACCATTTAGTGGATTATCATTTAGTGGATTATCATTTAGTGGATTATCATTTAGTGGATTATCATTTAGTGGATTATCATATAGTGGATAATCATTTAGTGGATTACCATTTAGTGGATTATCATTTAGTGGATTATCATTTAGTGGATTACCATTTAGTGGAATATCATTTAGTGGATTACCATTTAGTGGATTATCATTTAGTGGATTATCATTTAGTGGATTATCATTTAGTGGATTACCATTTAGTGGATTATCATTTAGTGGATTACCATTTAGTGGATTATCATTTAGTGGATTACCATTTAGTGGATTATCATTTAGTGGATTACCATTTAGTGGATTATCATTTAGTGGATTATCATTTAGTGGATTATCATTTAGTGGATTACCAGTTAGTGGATTATCATTTAGTGGATTATCATTTAGTGGATTACCATTTAGTGGAATATCATTTAGTGGATTACCATTTAGTGGATTATCATTTAGTGGATTATCATTTAGTGGATTACCATTTAGTGGGACACCATTTAGTGGATTATCATTTAGTGGATTATCATTTAGTGGATTATCATTTAGTGGATTATCATTTAGTGGATTATCATTTAGTGGATTATCATTTAATGGATTATCATTTAGAGGATTATCATTTAGAGGATTATCATTCAGAGGATTATCATTTAGAGGATTATCATTTAAAGGATTATCATTTAGTGGATTATCAGTTAGAGGATTATCATTCAGAGGATTATCATTCAGAGGATTTTCATTTAGAGGATTATCATTTAGAGGATTATCATTTAGAGGATTATCATTTAGAGGATTATCATTCAGAGGATTATCATTCAGAGGATTATCATTTAGAGGATTATCATTTAGAGGATTATCATTTAGAGGATTATCATTCAGAGGATTATCATTTAGTGGATTATCATTTAGTGGATTATCATTTAGTGGATTATCAGTTAGAGGATTATCATTCAGAGGATTATCATTCAGAGGATTATCATTTAGAGGATTATCATTTAAAGGATTATCATTTAGGATAAGGGAGTCAAGTTTCAGAGTACTACAAAGTTTCGATGAGGAGATAATATAGCAGGAAAATGTGCACAAATATACAGCGCCCTCGAAATTAATGTGGAAAGAAGTCGAACATAATTTGCGATCATAATTTGTTCAGATTATAATTCAGATTTCGAATTTTTGTCGCGATAAAATGTACGATATCTACTCTAAAATTTTGAATCACTTTAGTTTTCCATTTGAGGTTAACTGATTTGGCAATTTCTTTGTTTTGATTTCCTCCAATTTAATATATAGAATTGTTTTGAATGATAATTCATCCCCCGAGGCTTTTAAAGTGAAATTCTTTTTCGACGAATAGGTCATTCCTTCCCTATTTGAATTGCGGATTTCGTTACGGATAATGAATGGAGTACGAATGAGGTGTGAATAATCAATTTTCTGAACTTAATTTTAAACGGGAATTGCCGTCCCTAATTTTCAACTTTTACAGTCACACCCACGAAGTAGCTCGACATGCCAAAAACAATTCAATAATAACAATAAAAACCATTGAAGTAAAAATTCCATATGAAAAGGAACGCCAAGTGTTTCAAAAAAATAATTCAAGTATTAATAAAATATCTTAAGAAAACCAATATCCAGTGTCACCGTGAAAATCAATGCAAGTAATAATTTTCATGAGAAAACCAATGCCGGGTGTCACAAAAACAAATCAATCCAAGTAAATATTTCATAAGAAAACCAATGTCGAGTTTCACAAATAATTATCAATTAAAGTAAAAATTTCGTAAGAAAACCATTGCTCAGCGTAACGAAAAAAAAACATTCAAGTAAAAATTTCCTTAGGAAACCAATGCCAAGTGTCACAAAATATACAAGTAAAAATTTCTTAAGAAAAGCAATGGCGAGTGTTACAAAATGGGGCTGTACCGGAGACTATATATAATATATATGGAGGCGCTGCGTGTTGTGCCGAGTCACCCGATTGATAAATTCGCTGAGTCATCACACGAATTGTGGCGTGAAGCTCTCGCACAATTTGTGGTGTGAGGAAGTCGTGAATGTGGTGTTAATGTGGGGCGAATGTGGTGTTAATGTGGGGCGAATGTGGTGTGAGAATGTGTGATGAATGGGGTGCATCAATCCGTGGTGACTTTAGGGTGAATGTGGTTTGGGAATGTGGTGAACGTGGTGCGGGAATGTGGTGAGCAAGCAGTGACATCGCGTTGTATAGTGTTGCTCAATTACTGCGCGTTCTCTTGCAGAATAATACAACTATTGCATCAATAAAAATTAGCGCTCCTAAGGGGAGGATGTGAGGTCAAAATCTGAAAGTAAGGTAGGCTTTTCTTCTGTTGAAAGAGAAAGCATTTCTTTTTTTCTTATGGATCGAGCCATCTTTTTTCGGTTCACTGCTGTCTAATTTTTCAGCACCTTTTAGTTTCTTCTCGAAATTCCATCATGTTTCATGACCATATTTCAATCGTGACTTTTTTATGTGCAGAGTATCGGCCTCAAAAATTTCTGGTTTTCTTAATATCATTCTACATGGTACCTTCTTCTTTTCTCTCTTGGAGACACCTTGTTCTTGTGGTTAGGAAGGATTAAACTAAATCGTGTGTACTGAAATCTAATCATCCTAGATGCTGGGGTGTTGCTTCTTGTACGTTGAGGTGATCGTGTCCTTTAGCAAATGCTGCAAATGTGTATATTATTTGCACTATACCGAATAAAATGCATGTCAACTGAATTTCCGAGAAATAACTATATTATTACAGGAAAGGAAATCACTTACGTGCTTTTCGTTACTAGTTATCAGAAATTATCTTGTGTGAATGCCCTTCTAATAGTTAAGGACGAGTGTGAGGTATTATAAAAGTGTTGCAGGTGCAATTAAGAAGTGCATAGAGTGTTGGCATTCGATACTCGTACTTTGACATTCGTATTGTGGTTTAATAAGTGTAGGAGATTTTTGAGTTCTAGAACACTCAGGAAGTTTACAGACAAGAAGCTGAGGGTTAATTTAGATGAATAATTAGGGGGAATAATGACTAAGATATCCTCCACGATCACAGTGGTAAGCGAATTTGAACCTACTTAACTCGATCATGTACTCAGTTCTTCAAAATCCTACGGGGCAATATTTTTCATCTTAGATAATCTGTTATTATTATTATTACCATTGGCTTATTTCCCTACTGTTATTGTAGAGAGGGAGTTCCTTCTTATATATCATGCGTTATGCCAGCCCCAGTCTTCCCAAACCCCGCCTCCCCCACGCTCCCCCCCCGCTCCCCTCGCTCCCCCAGTCGGCGTACACAGGCTGTATAGGCTCCCTCTAGGCTCCCTCTCTGCTCCCTAAGCAATCAATATCACGCGTGTTTGTTGCTTCCCCCTTTGGAGCCCTTCCAAGTCCCCCTCACTCCCCCTCCCCTCGCCTCCCCCGCCCTGCGTCCCCTCTGCAGCCCCCACATCCCCCCACTGCCTCACTCTACCATGCAGCGAATTACATTAATTTATCAAATTTACGTACGTAGTTTCGAAAGTTTACGCTGTAGATTATGAAGTTTATATTATGAAGTCTATGATTGAATTGCATCAACTTATCATACCTAAATATCTTTGAAAATACACGCTATGGAATACAAATTTAAGCGTTGCGTCTGTAACTTAATTGCATCAATTTATCACATCTATACAGCTTTAATAATCCATTCAATACATTGTGAAGTAAAACGTTGCCTCTATACTTGAATTTCCTCGTTTGAATATAATTATCTACCTAGTTTCTAGATTTCATTCAATAGGAAGGAATGAGAGAATGCGCTGCGTTATAGCTCTTGTATAGCGGGCTGATAGCAAATTACGAAAGATTGGCGTGAGTATAACTTTGTTAGAGTGTAAAATATAGAATGGTCTGAGTGTGTTATTTGTTGAAACTCTATGAAAGGAATCTATGTAGCGTACAAAACTTCACGTTCCAACTACGTACAGCATGATGCCTTTATGGCTAATCCCAACTTGTGCATGTATGTGTGTGTGTGTATGCGTGTGTGTACGTGATAAATACAAGAAGTACACTTAGAAAAATTTTGTCGCAAAAGCGGCACAATTTTGTGTGTCAAGTTGTCGCAAAACCGACACACAAAAGTGCGTCTACAATATACATGATTACTGATTAGCTTATGTATTTTGACACACTTTTGTGTGTCATGGGCTTATACGACACACTTAAGCAATCCAAACATGACACACTTAACGTAAGTCAATTTTATTTCTCATAAATATTTCACTTTCTTTGACTAGCAATTAACTAGTTACACTGAAATACAGACAATCTCCATGAATTAGAAGAAAAATTAGCAAAAGTTTGAAGTTTTTTTAGTGAGAATTGTACTCCAATCACAAAATTTGAACACAGTTCGGTTTTCTAGAATAAATGTTGAGCCAGTTGAAACGTGAATAAGTGTTTCAAGTCTCTCAACCGCTTTAATATGTGGTCAAAGGAAATACTTCAATGTGTATTAAAACATTTCTGAATAACCGCTTGACACACCCAGGCGTGTCAAAATTTCTCTCAGTGTACACCTCCGTGAGTGTTACTAGCCATGAAAAATATCTGATATTCCTTATATAGTCCTACAGCCCACGATGAATACCTGTCTACCTCTGCATACTTTTCTTGTGCATGTTCTACAAGGCAGTTTCGAAGTCGCGAGTCATATTACGTAAAAGTGTGAATTATAGCTGAAGCGGAAGCTTCTTTTTGAGATGCAGACTCGTAGCTGTCATTTTGTGTTCGCTGTAGTCGTCGGAGCGCAGTGAGAAGTCCCCTCGCGTGCTCAGTTGTAAATAGATGTGTCAGATTCATCATATTTAAGGCTGCATAGTAGAATGCACGTCATTTTTTGACCAACTGACTTTGCCGCACCTCCGATCATGCTACACCCACTTAAAGTGCGGGATTAATATATAACTGGGTTTCAGCATCGTCTCGAGGTGGGCAAATTTGATTTCTTATCGAGCTTATGACTCAAACATGCATTATTCGTAAAATTTCGGTTTCATCTAAATAATGGTTAGAAACTTTGAGTATTACGTTAAAAAATATGAATTTACTCTGGGGAATAAAATACTGTTTGAGTTTGTATAGAAAGCATCGAATCATAAGTCCTTTACTCCATGGTATACAGTCGAAAAGCTTTCTACAGGTATTTCATGAACAAATTTACCGAATGTCTGTGGCCAAGAACGAGACGGGAAGCCAAGTCAGAGTAACATCAACTGATCACCTGGTAAAAAAATCCTATAGGGCTCATAGCGACGACAACTCGCTATAGAATCTAAGGCACAACATTATTGATCGATGATTTAAGAAAGAATAGAATAATTAACTGTGTAATAAATTTGGGCATGAAATTTGAGGGGAAGAGAGAATATGACTGCAATGTTTGATATTATATATAAATTTTATTCCTCTGACGTGAAGTGTCTTATTTTCTCTGGTGCGGCACTGGAATTATTGAACACAAGTTTTGAATACAGTTTTACTGCCCGAATATCATCTGATTATTGTAGCAGTCTAAGGGTAATTATATGCCTATAAGTTGCCCAATTAGTGCAGAATGTAGAGCAACTGCTTTCCCGATCATTTCCAGTAATTTACAAGGATAGCTTCAGTTCCACACTTCCAGCAGAGCCCTTGAAAACATTTACAAATTATTCTGTACACAGCTCATTTGAATTCAATAACACCAATTCACTAGAATTCTTTCCAAAAAAGGAGAACACGTAGATTTTCTTGATCTTAATCAATAAAATGATTCATATTATGTTCAAAACTTAGCAGCAGTTTAGTGAATTTACTGCACAATAGTACATTTAAGCATGCTACATTTGTATTTGGCTTACAAACTGCAAAAACGAAAGAATAATATAAAATAAGCAAAGGAGCTTACTTTTGGTTTATTTCTACTTTTCAAGCTGATTTAGTCAAACAAGTTTACCTTAAACAAACATAGAACTGACACAACAGCCAAATGAATTTAAATAACGAGCACAATGACTATAATATCGAAACATCAAAACACCGATAAAATATTTGCTTCGATTTCTTCGATGGGTTTGGACCAAGTGACTTACCGCCAAGCACAAATCCCAGTTAAACATCAATGCATGCGAAAGTGCACATGTTCAGGACTCAATAGTGAAACTTATTATCGTCTATTATGTTAATTATCATACTGCACCCACCATGCGCTACTTGGGCTTGATGAGCGGCCTGTTCTGTCCGTTCATTTTGCAGTAGAGGCCGCAGGCGTTGCAGTCTTTATATGTCAATAGCAATTAATATTACGACACATACTGCACCCACCATGCGCTACTTGGGCTTGAAGAGCGGCCTGTTCTGTCCGTTCATTTTGCAGTAGAGGCCGCAGGCGTTGCAGTCTTTATATGTCAATAGCAATTAATATTACGACACATACTGCACCCACCATGCGCTGCTTGGGCTTGATGAGCGGCCTGTTCTGCCCGTTCATTTTGTAGTAGAGGCCGCAGGCGTTGCAGTCTTTATATGTCATTAGCAATTAATACTACAACACATACTGCACCCACCATGCGCTGCTTGGGCTTGATGAGCGGCCTGTTCTGTCCGTTCATTTTGTAGTAGAGGCCGCAGGCGTTGCAGAGATAGTGGCCGTTGCCGTCCCTGCGCCACAGCGGTGTCGAGGTTGCGCCGCAGTTCACGCACTCGCGGCCCTCTGCGTCATGCGTCATACGTGAGTTGGGGTGCGTCAAGTACGTCACGCGTGAGTTGTGGTGCGACATGTGCGTCACACGTGAGTTGTGGTGCATCATGTGCGTCACACATGAGTTGTGATGCGTCATGTGGGTCACATATGAGTTGTGGTGCGTCATGTGTGTCACACGTGACTTGTGGTGCGTTATCTGCGTCACACGTGAGTTGTGGTGCGTCATGTGCGTCACACGTGAGTTGTGGTGCGTCATGTGCAGCAACTCATCATATATTGATAATTGAGGGTCTCCCTGTCAAGGGAAAATCAGCTGGTAAAATCGACCTTATTTTATTCCACAACCCCTGAATCAGTCCAAGTGTTCAAACAGAAAATGCATTACGTATAAAAAGATAACTTATATCTGTACATAATTATTAGTTTAATCATAAATTATATAATTATATCAAAAGTATGTGGGACTTACAAACGAGGAAAATTTAGAACAAAATATTTATATTTCATAGAAAAAGGTTCCGCAGTCCAGCTCGATGTGCAGTTCAAAAAGCATATTCATTATGCCTGAAATGAAAGATAAGAAATCTGTTAATGATAGTCATTAAAAGATGGAACTGGACTCCGAAACGTTTTTAAAATCAATATGATTAGTTTCCTCAGAATTTTCCTCGTTCTGAAGTTCCTAATACATGAATTAATTTTTTGCAGAGGCAGCCAGGGCTGCAGCGTGTGCCTGTGAGTGCGCGGTTCAGCAACAGGAAGTTACAGCGTCTGAGTACGTGTGTGTGTGTTCATCCAGTGTGTTCCGCTAGATTCATAGGTGGATAATTAAATGCATAAACGAATCACACAACGCAAATGCATTATGTTCTGATATCATAAAGTGCTAAAGTCATAAAATGTAGCTAAAATGAGTGTTCGATATGTTAACGGACCAAGCGCCAGATCACACATTATAACCAGGAACGACTACGAAAACTACGTGATTTTAATGTTACAAGCTCTAAATCTCCTGGCGTTCATCATCAACTGTTTATATTTAAGGTACAAAAACCTTGAGCTAAAAATTTTCTATCATGCATGTGGATTTTATGGCAAAAGTTGAAATATATAAAGTAGATTAATTGGGATATGCTTTCGAAAATTAGGTATGAGACTCGAAATATATGTATATTTTAACTAAAAATTGTTAAATCTACGGCTGAAAAATTAAATACGTCTGACCATTGCTATACTCTCACTGATGAGGGTTACACTCAATATGCACTGGATGTATTATCATATTATAATTAGAACTAGAAACCATTTTTCTGCTACTACATCTACCATCATTGCCATTTATATTACTTACACTTTGATTGAGCGATCATGACGCGTCGGTTACGAAAATAGGAAAAGATGCAAAATTATTTCCATGAATCTATTTGTCTTACATAAATTGCCGTATCTCCGACGGTGAAAAAATTCTTTCCACTTTTTTTACTCACCGACAGAAATTTTGCCTCTTATCCTACTACTCTTGCTGCCTTCTGAGCCGTTGGAAGCGCTCGCTTGCGGTGGAAAGTCCGGAATTTGTCCTCCTCTATCAGATAGGACCTCTCCTCCCTCCCCGAAGCACACGGAAGGACCAATTTTTCCGATTCCCTCGTCGATGTTTGGAGGACCAATTTTTCCAATTCGGTCCGAAGACGAAGACGGGCCTCCGAAATCTTGGACCGGCATTGATCGGTATCCAGGATACGGCTGGCCACGGCAGCGAGAGTCCAAGGTTTGGATGTCGTCTGGAATTATTGCTAGCGCGACTTGCGGTGCAGTTTGGTCGCTATCTGGCGCAGTTGAAACTGGGCTCTGGACGTCTAGTGTTAGAGTTGAAGGGACGGAATGAGTGGCGCTCGATACGCAAAAAACTGGTTGAAGGTTTGGGATGATAATGGCTGAAGGTGAAGTTTGAGTGTCATTTATACTGGAAAAAATGGATTGGAAGTTATTGGGTAGCACAGTTGGAGTGGAAATATACGTACCCTCTTTTTGGGACTGCGCACGCATGTGTACATCGATTGGCAAGTCATTGTGATTTGAAACTTTTTCACCTGAAGAATCATTTGCGTGATTCGCATCGCCGAAAGCAGAATTTGTCTCCTTCCATGCTGTTGCCTGGGCGAGCGCACTACAGTTAGAGTGGACTGAGAAATCGTAAAATGGGGAACAGATAGAATTTTGAAACTTTGGAAATTCAGAACGGGGTTGAAAACTGTAAAAACTCTGCAGAGTGCCTTGATTCCAGTTTCTTTCATTAGTATGAGAGACTGCTGCCACTTGCCGATGGTCCTCATGAGCAATCAGTGCTCGTCTGGCCAATGTGCTGCTGTATTTGGCAGCGTAATACGAGGCTTCTTTGTTTAAAGTTCGTTGACTTGCTACATGCTCTTGGTGGTTTAAATTGAGACTTGAAGGTGACGCCCGAGTACTTTGACGATACATGGTATGCGTCTCTGAGCTGGTTCTTTTCTCTTCTGTTGTTTTCTCCTCATTCCAGCGGTCAACTTGCATATAATTGTTATCACTGTTAGCACGACAAGCTAAGGAAGTTTCTCGATTTGTGTGCGAATAAGCAGATTTAACAATCACAGCAGATGCACTTTGTGATGTCAACCAAGCATTCCGTGTAAATTCTTGGGGTGGAGAAAAGTTACCACTAGGGATGTAGGGATGAGCATCACATGTTTGTTCAGCATTTCCAGGTATATTTCGTTTCTGGTCTCCCTCACCGAACATCGCAGTGTTATGGTCATTTCGAATAGTTTCCCAGGAAGATGACCGCAAGGAGCTCAAAGATCTTATTCCTAATTGATGCTCGACTGGAGTGGAGTTCTTTGGAAAGCTAGTGAATTTCCTGACCTTATTTACAAAATGACTTCCTCGTGGCTCGTGACAAGAAACTGAAGGCTTGTTAAATTTTTCGTTTGATTCATCAGAACACCGAAGATTGTTCGTTCCGTCAGCGTTTAATATAGTATCACGAAGATTAGAGCATTTTAATGCGCTTTCAGGTTCTGAGCTCCTACAAAACGAAGATTCCATCGATTTCAGCGACATCGTGTCCTGTGATGATGGCTTAATTCTTTGGATTGATGCAATTGGTAAAGTTTCAAATCTTTTCGAGGAATCATCGTTACCTAAAAAGGAGTCAGAGCATTTTAGATATTCTTGTTTCCATTTGGTACATTGATTGTCAAGGTAGGAATGCCCAGTTTCTTCATCTTTTTGCAGCATGTTTTTCGTCAGGGGCAACACATCGTTAACAAATTTGACAGAGTTATAGAGAATCTTTGAATTTCCGTGAGCAGCAGATTCGCATTTCCATTGTGCCGAGTCTTGTTGAAGCAAAGTGAGGGTTGCTGAGCCATCTGCTGCTGAGGTCTCTGGAAAAAAAGGCCTCGGTCAAGTTTGCTGTATGTTGAGAGCACGTCTTGTGAAAATATTCGCAGGAAGTCGAAACATTTTTTTAAAACCTAGCCCTATCGTGTAAGACGGAGCTAACCCTACGTTTCTCGAAACGATGAATGGTGCAATTTCCAGTAACCTCTAATAACTGTCATCCAAAGCAAACTTCTGTTATATTGAAGTCTAGAAATGATTGGTAGAACTGATAAACCCCAAATAACACACTCTGAATTACGAACAAAAGAAGAAAAAAAAATACTTCCGGTTAATTTAAAGCTTCATCGACTGCAAGATCACAAAATGTTAACGCCACTGACACAAACAAGGTTGCAAGAATTGAGGGTAACATCACAGCTATACATATAAGAATTTGAATTAACCCCTGAAAACCCTCTCGGCATGGATTAACACTGTCATTTCCCAATGCTCCCTACGTCAAGGTGTGCGACTTGGCTATGACCGAAATAAAGTTACGTACAGGTAATTTTGCTGCAATAAATAGCCTCTTACCGAACACTTTTTATGCTTTAAACGACGCAGCCTTAGAAAAAAAGCATTTTGTGTGAATATTTCACAATGGCACCCAACAGTAATACGATCGGAAGCCCCGAGTTGCATCTGAATCTATTTATATGCCGGTAAAACTCTGAAATTCTTATTGAGTGTGTGTTTATACGCTTGGTTGTATGGTAGCTTCTGTCCATGTTCAGCTTTCAGTAACACAACAAAATAAAATTCATGTTTCTGCTTTCTGCTGTAATTCATAACACTGCTTTCTGTATTAAATAAAAGCAAACGCAAAATTTTGCGTTTAGTAATAAAAAGTGCAACAATCAAGACCTTGCTCACAGTAATAATCTATACTATAATAAGAGCCGCGTCCGTCCGTCCGTCCGAAGCCAGCCAGAAGAGTGTGATGAGCGTATCTGTGATACGGGCTCGGCCTCATCAACTCTCAAGAGATTTAATTTTTTATTTCTTACGGCCTTTCTTTCATTTCGCCTTCTTTCTCATTTTAAATAAAGGGGGGTGGACTAGTACAGGATAAAATTTAATACACGACTTTCATTAAAAACATCGGGCAAAATGTAGCTTCTTTTTCCGTTTTGCAGATAATTTTTCGTTCCCTATATCGCAGAAGGAAGTTCACGTTCTTCTTGTCTCAAATTATATTAATCCCACGCTCTGTTTCGGGCATGGACCTGGTCTGCTACAAATGCTCAGCTTAAGAACAAATTATTCCCCATTGTTTTTCAATATTATTTTCATTTTTCAATGTTATTTGGAAAATCGATTAGAAACAATCGATTTGGTCAATGCTGGAAAATCGATTAGAAACATATTCTTCCCAACCTGAAAAAAAGGTGGGAAGAATATGTTTCTAATCGATTTTTCAGCATTGAAAATAACCTGAAGAAATGTTTCTTTTCATTGTTCATTTCCATTGAATTCCAAATTCCACTTAAATTCGTGAAAAGAGTTGTCATCAACAAATTCCAAGGTTAAAAGATTGTTGTAAAAATAATCTAACTCAACAGGTGGTGTCGTATACTCATAAAACTGTGATAATCTTGTTAGGTTATTTGACTGTCACCTTCCACGCTCTAGTTTTCATACAATTACAGCGTTTGGCAAATTTCAACTCCCTGCTCTCAGTAATGAGGCAGCGGTATAGGTAAAAACCCACTTCCAGTGATAAAATTCAACTTCTTTTTTATACCGCAAACAATTCTGATCGTGAACTTAAATATATGAAATTATTCACATTCTTTTTGGCCCTGCTTAACAAGATTATTCTCACTCTCTATATTATAGATGTGGTCTGTTGCAAAAGCCCATTTTCAAAAGAAGCATTTCCCATTGTCTCATCAGCAATATTTTGAGAAAATTTTAAATTTATATTAAATAATTTTTCCTTCGTAAAAAGCACGCTCATCAATCAAATTGCGTGTTCGGAAACATAACATGAGAAATTTGACCCAACGATCACGCATCCTTTAGCGTGTGAAATAAAATTTCAAGATTCATAGGCCATGACAGCAGCTTGGCCAGCATTCGTGCACAACACCTAGCAATAACATGTTCCTTGGAACGCCAACGACGAAACGTTTTTAAAGTGCGCGAGTCAACAATTTACTTACAAAATTCATTTGCTACGTGAAATAGTGTGTGCAGTGAAAAAAATGGTTGGGGAAAAACATACGTATATGTATGTTCTAACACTACATAAAAATAATCGCAGGTAGATCTAGTTACATTTTCACGGTCGACGAAACTTGTAATTAGGGAAATGAGGGACAGCGCTGCTGAATTTTAGGGTTACTTCTGTATTATCTTTTGAGGATTAAGATTGGTCTTGCGCGATTTTTCCATTTCTGGTACAAATTAATTTAAACTTTCACATTCGCTTGACTCTTCTTCTTCCTTGAATAATACATATCCATGTTGATTGCCCTATTAGTCGAAAAACACTGATTTATTAACTTCGGTTGTGAACAGAAAATACATCTTCAGCATATACAAAGATTTCAACGAGTTGGGACAGCCGTTGACCAACTTCTGTCCCGGAAAACAAGAAGATATTAGCCGGAGTTTATGTGATACGCGTTTCCATTCAGGCGAGTTTTCAAACAGAAAAATTTAAATTTCATCATCCTTTTTCAATTATTTCTACGGATAGAACTTCTTAATAAATAAAAATTTATAAATTGATGAAATAAAGATATATAGTGGTCCTCTTGGAACCTGCTAACAGCAGTGGGCGTGTCCAGACATGTGGAATGGGAAAAGGCTTCAATGAAATCTAAATTTAAAATTAAAATTTGGAAACAAGGGACGAAGACCTGAGAAGGTTTCAGGTCCCCACCGCACCTCTTTTGTATCGTAGATCATTCGCTTGTGATCGGGCAGACGCGGATGTGATCCAGAGGGCAAAAGTTATGGAAAGATGTGAATTTTTGACTTCCTACCTTAATATAGATGTTTGTAAATTTTCTTCATAAAAGGTTTCTTATCCGATTACTTTCTTCGGCAACTTGACCCACTATGGATAGGTTTTTGGTGTAGTGTGCTAGTAATGGTTTTAAGCTTTCTCTGTTATGTATGTATGAAAATTAGTTACTCTGCCATTAGAAATGCAAAGGTCATACAATTTTATAGTGCAAAAAATTATCTTCACGTATGAAGCTAAATTAGATGGAGAATATTTTATTTTCAAGTTCTCATAACAGAAACCCGAGTAAAATGAAAGCAACATCAAAACAGATATCAAATTTGATGATTAGTTCTGAAATAAAAATGCATTATGCAGACTAAATTAAGTCTTTAAGGCCTGGTACATATCAGTGACGCGAAAAATAAGCTGGGAATTTGCACAAGTTGTGGTTTACTGTACTTTTCTTTAGATTGATTTAATTGTTTTTTTGAAAGCTCTGAAGGGTGCATTTATTATTATATTTTACTGGCACATAGAAATATTAAATCGTCTTGAAATCTCAAAATTTTTGTCATTAATTTTGTCGCAAATTTTCCAATCTAGCATAAAATTTTGTCACTTTTTCTTAAAAGAGAAAAATATTGAATGAACCGGATAATTGGTTTTTGATTTTTAGTAAATCTATACTATAATAAGAGCCGCGTCCGTCCGTCGGTCTGTCTGAAGCCAGCCTGCAGTGTGTGATGAGCGTATCTGTGATACAAGCTCCAGCCCTATACATTTTGACGGGCCGTGTTCACGCGGCCTCATCAACTCTCGAGAGATTGTTTTTTTTTAATTCTTACGGCCTTTCTTTCATTCCGCCCTCTTTTTTATTTCAAATAAAGGGGGGTGGACTAGTATTATTAACAAGCAATTGGGGAACAATTATTTTATTTCACCAGTTACGCAGCATTCAATAACTGATGTTTTATGGGCTCGAGGTAGTAAGGAGATCAGATAACTTCAAGAGTAGGATCGTGAGCTATCATGTCTTCATCATCGGAAAATTTTAAAATACCCATTTAAAACTTTTAATTAAACAACACATTCAGCCCGCGTTTACACATAAATGACAGCTCAAATTTTGCTTGCAACATTTAATTGGTTCAGAAGTGTGCTCAGAAAGCAATAGCACCGGATTTTTTAGTATTTACACAACCTAGTTTTTATCCACAAATAAGTTAGCTCAGTGTATACATGACCACTATTCTTTAAGAAAACAAATCTCTTCAAATAAGTGTAGAATGTTTACCTATCCATAGTGGGTCAAGTCGCCGAAGAAAGTAATCGGATAAGAAACCTTTTATGAAGAAAATTTACAAACATCTATATTAAGGTAGGAAGTCAAAAATTCACATCTTTCCATAACTTTTGCCCTCTGGATCACATCCGCGTCTGCCCGATCACAAGCGAATGATCTACGATACAAAAGAGGCGCGGTGGTGACCTGAAACCTTCTCAGGTCTTCGTCCCTTGTTTCCAAATTTTAATTTTAAATTTAGATTTCATTGAAGCCTTCTCCCCTTCCACATGTCTGGACACGCCCACTGCTGTTAGCAGGTTCCAAGAGGACCAATTACCGAGCACACCCTCGAACTGTGTCGAAAAGTAGAGATCCACTCTACTCTTTATACCCCAACACACTTCGTCATAAGTTTCTAATCCTGGTAGAACGATCCCTACTTTCTGCGTGCAGGAGACGAGACGACTGCTGCAAATTTATTCATCACGCATCGTACACAAATTTAAGGCACATTTTCTCGGACAATTACACGGAAACCTGCCGAGTCTACGACTTCAAAGCCGCTGGTCCGCAAATTGCCCCCATCGGCGCATGTCAGGCCGGCTCCGAGTAAGGCATTTTGGCATCGCCGGAGCACCAGTAAAGTCCGACCCATCGTATTTCGTTTCTTTCATGTCCTGCTTTGGCAAATTACGAGTTAAAGAAGGTAAGTCTCATTAGTTTTTGTTGGCTGGCTCCTCATTAGTGTTGAGCGGGGTTAACTGCGTCTCATGCTTGGATATTGGTTCGCTAACTAGCCCTTGGCAACTCTGCCTTAACGAACTCCTCCACTTGCTAACAAGCGCATAGCATTAGCATAAAGGCAGCCCATACTGCCCAGTGACCTCTCACCTCTACTCCAGTTATGTTCTCTTGCTGCAGTGCTTTGATTTTGCCCGCTCCTTACCTGGCAATTGAGGAAAGGGATGGTCTGCTTTACGTTTGGCAGCAGTCCATGGCAACACATTGATTGGAAATGGCCATAAGTGGAATTTCACCATCTGTGTCGGTTTGCATTTGGAAAAATGGAAACGTTTCCGAGACTAATATGATAGATGATCAATTGTTAATAATTTTCAAAGAAAAAGGAACTGGAAACCATTTCCCTCCATATTCTCGCAAACAAACTTTTGGCAATGTACTTTTAACAAAATTGTATTCCTTCCAGTGCACCGACAAAACATTTAACGAAGTTATTAAGTAAGTAAAAAGTTGGCTTCCTTGTGTGTGACTTGGAGTCTCTGTGAGCAGCTGACATTAAAATTCACTCCAAGTAAGGAAACTGAATCACAATGGAATACTGGTAGTTTTAAAAAGACTTGGTCATGAACAGACGAATATTGTTTTTAAATTCATTTCAGATAACTGCTAGGCCTCTCAGGAAGAGGCTGATATTATTTTCCCTAAAATCTTTTGTAAAAATTGACATTTTACGCAGTGAGTTCTATCCGCCAGTACAGTCTTCACGAATACCAAGTTTAGCAATGTTTCTGAAAGCAATATTTTTAGTTGATTACTGATGGAAAACTTTTTAACAAAAGATAATTTCAATTTTATTGTTGGATTCAAGTGTCCCAAATAATTATTTTATTTACGAGTGTACTCTTGTCTATTGCGCATACTCTGATTCGATAAGTTATGATTTTGCCACGCAGTAGCATATTGAAGTAGCCCACAATAGTATCTCTCTTCCGGCCCTGACTCGAATAAAAAACTAAGTCTTTTTTGTTCATCTTATTGAGCCGTGACTGCATGGTAGATTGCGGCCTTTCATACATTCCTAAACAAGGTATTTGAGTGCTACATGAATTTCAATTACAAATTTTCAAATTAATGATGACCTATCATTCAAGAGGAGCATACATTTTTTCATGTCTCTCAATTCAATTTCAATTTTAATATCATGTTCAATTTCAAGTCCAAAGATCGTCGATTTCTAGCACAACAAGCCATACTTTGAGGTACGTATCTCCTATAAAATATAACACAAGTATTATCAACTATTATCTTCTGCAACACTTGTGCGATCAGCTGCACTCACTAGGAAACGGAAATGTATATACTTATGTTTTGGCTTCTAACAAAGATTGTTTCCATAAATCCTGCTAGCGCTTTCCATGCAGAGTGAAGAGTGGGTCACCACGAGCTATAGTGACCACTCAACTTCCCGCTCAACATATACGAAGTTTTGCAAAATCTGTCAATGAGTTTTCACGAGGAAGAAGTCTTCAATAATAAGAGAAGTCTGTAAGAATAACATGAGAGAAGTTAGATACTTCAACAATTTAGATCTAAAAGTAACTCTGAAATGTGCATAAATCTATATTTTTGCTGTTAAAGAAGCGAATGAGGAAAATCTATTATTGTGTTTTCATTATCTAAATCTCAAGTCAATGAGAACGTTTCGCATGTGCCGTTAAACTATGTTCAAGAAATTGCCAGATAAATCTTCTAAACACGTGGTTTTCAAAACATCTAGAGAAGTGACGAGATTTACCGGAAAACAACTGAATAACAAATGTTCGAGTAACTATCTATTTTTATGTATTGTACAATCGTGATGAAAACACAATAAGCCCTTCGAACAATTTTTAATCGCACTTCATTAAATCCCGTCTCCGAACTGCGACGAATTGGCGGCCACTCGAACACTGTGCGGGTGAAACCAACAAGTTGGGAGCCGCGGCCTCAAACGAAGCCACGCGCCCCGCAACACAGGTGTCCGTGAGCCCTCGCTTGATGAGGCAGTCTGCGCTGCGCGACGCCCACGCGACCTAAATCATGCTTCGTTTTGGTTTGGCTGGCCGTCTGAGTGCGGGCTTGCCCGTCCTTAACGGGACATAAAGCACGGCAAGTTCAATTTAGAAGCGAGTCCGGTAAATCTCATGAATAAGATATTCTTGCGCCACTATATTGATGGCGCTCGTGCCAAATTTACTTCGTGGGGACAGCCTTCGTGCAGGCATCAAGTGTGAATTTGTCAGATTAGAATTCTGCAATATGATAATGAACAAAGGTAAATTGAAGTTCTGTGGAAAATTTTTTTGAATTTATTAATATGTTCTTATTAAACTGGCTTAATATTTGGATTCTAGAAATTAAAAAGCGCGGTTTGAAATTTACAGAGATCTCCTTAAATGAAATAATGAGGGACGAAAACGCCTTTCTTGAGAAGTGCTTCAAATTTCTGACTTGCTACTTGAGAGTAAAAGCCCGTTTTATCTCTTCCCCCGCAAGATTTCTAGGGTGAACAAAACCCTTTCCCTCCTTCGTATATGTGACGCCGTAAGAAAATATCTTTAGCGTCAGTTTGTAGATTAGAGCTCAAAGCAGTTCAACTTGACGCGTCTTCATAAAAAAATCCCCGAAACTTTCCTGCAGCCAGCCAATGAGAGCTATTGACAACCATATGCAGAAGCTTGCTTCAGATTGGATTATGCCAAAAATATTGTGTAGTGAATCCCAAAAAATTAATAATATATTATTGCTGGTCGTTCCATTCGCAAAAGCGGCAGAATAACAATCAAAACAAAATGTCAGTGCGACTAGATAAAATCATGCAATTGCATTCAAATAAATTGGCATCCTCATGCACGCTTATACAGGAAGCCGTGAACTGAAAGCGAATGGTTTTTCGAAGCCAACTTGAAGATAGAATTACAGTGCATGTTCATATCCAGTGTCACTGCAACTTCAAAATTTTATTTTCAAATGAACCCAACGACTGTAATTCCCTAAAATTTCTGTGTATTTTCACCTGTTTTTACATGCCCAGGTAACCCTGAGTTAAAATATTTAGCCTAAACATAAGCTTTCGGTGTCTACAAAATATAAAATTTTGCTTGTATAAAACGAAAGAATTGTCTCCACTCACTCTTCCAAAGACACCGTTTTTCATGAAACATTCACATTTAAGCCAGTAACATATCACTCATCTCTTCTATTAAAAACGGAAAACTAGGAATACGATATTGCGATAAGCCGGAATCTGCGAATGAAAATGGGAATGGGCAGCACTCAATGCCCCAATACCTTAGGCATTGATTAATCAGTACGAGTTAATGTCTGCTATTTCAGGAGAAGTTGTTGAAAGCAACCTTAAATAAGTGAATCATTATACTACAAAATATTTCAGAGTGAAAGTGAAATTATTAACTACTCATCTTAATAGCTAAGATTGACCATTTAATTATTGCTAGTTTAATATAGGTTCTTTTGCTACCCGACGACGTATGACATAAAGATATCTATTGACCAATAAAAGATGTAGAAGTTTGGACAGGAAAGTGGTAGACACGTTCATACCTGGACCAGGAAGTAGCAGACACTAACATACTGTATATGGACCAGTAAATGGCAGACACGCACACATATATGGACCAGGAAATGGCAGACGCGCACATCAATGGACCAGGAAGTGGCAGACACTAACATACTGTATATGGACCAGTAAATGGCAGACGCGCACATCAATGGACCAGGAAGTGGCAGACACTAACATACTGTATATGGACCAGTAAATGGCAGACGCGCACATCAATGGACCAGGAAGTGGCAGACACTAACATACTAGCTGTATATGGACCAGTATATGGCAGACGCGCACATCAGTGGACCAGGAAGTGGCAGACACGCACATAAATGGACCAGGAAGTGGTAGATGCACGCATATGTGGACCAGGAGGTAACAGACGCGTGTATGAATAAACCAATTTTTTAGTATGTTCGTGGGGAAAAAGTGAGATTAATCTGCGCCGTATTTACTACTCCGCCATGCTGCGAAATGACAACAGAGGCAGGTGCATGATCATTTGGAAGAAGACGCATTTCATTGAGGAATTTTGAAAAATACTGAAATGCATTTGCAGGGTGACTGTAAGTTAATAGTAATTTCCAGATTTCGCTTACGTACACATTCGATACGATAAAATACCCTCATGATCTCAGATATGAAAATGCAAAAGTTTGAGCATCGCTTAACGAAAATATGCATTGTGTGTTATAAATATCAGATATCGGGTCAAAAATTTATTTTTCGTCGTACACAATGGCAAAAAATTTTTCAAAATGAACATCTTTTTTACGTTGCTCGATGAATACTAATTAGGGATCAAAAAACATGAATGGTACAAGATTACTCTGGTTACGTGAAACTGTCAAATAAATGTTTAAAAAATAACCAACACATTTATAAAAACCGTTTCTATTTCGTGATATGACCTTCCGTCGCTAGTATAGCTTCCTACCAACCGATTAAGATATTTAGTTATCAGGGTCGACGGAACATCTGTAAGCCTCTTGATCCATTACTGTTGCTATTTATTTCTTAAATGTACTAGATTTCTCGGGGCAATTTTCTGCATCCTCAGTCTTAATACTATTCACAGGTTCTCGATGGGATGTTGTTTACTTCAACATCCCGTAGCCTTCAATTTTCTGTCATGTACTCAAACCAAACTTCAGTAACGTATCGTTCCCTGCATGGATCGCTGTCTTGCTGCGGCGTCCATCCTCATGGCAACTTCAACTCATGAGCAGACTGCAAAAGAAAATAGTCCAAAATTTTGCAACTCATTAAATTATTCCTTTTTCCATCAATAATAAGGAATTTGAGAAAAATCTGTAGACGAGGAGCAGCTTCACCATTACATGCTGCCTCAGCCAAACTTCACTGCCGAGATTTAAGATCCTGTGCAGAGTTTTTCAGCCTCCAAATGTGACTAACAATATTCCACTCAAAAGCACAATCTTTGTCTCATCAGACCATACATAGTACGACGTCTCAAAAACTCTGCCGGCTTCTCCAAATGCTTCTTGGCATAAGTCAGACGGTGTCTAGAAAGGATTGGTTTCAACAAGGGGCCTTCTTGGAGTGCGGAAAACGCATCTCTTGTCACGAAGAACTGCGATGGGTGCGTTTTTTGCGTACATTGGTCTCAGCTGCTTTACAATCATTTTGAAGTTCAGATTGATTCAGGCGAGGATTATTTTTTACGAAGTATATGTCTATATAGCAGCAAGATTTGAAATTCTAAAAAGACACCCTGAACGTGGTAGACTTGTCGTAGACTGATATGATATGAATCGACGAATCGCATCACCACTGGTTGAGGTTGATTTTGTAGTATAGATGACATTTTTCTACTGCCCAAACCACTTTGAAGTTACTGGGCAATTAGTTCATCTGGAGCTTCCCAGCTCTTCTGCAATGTTTGCCGTGTTCGCCGAGTGATTTATAGTCTTGCCAATTCACTCGATTCAATGTTACTGACGCCTTCGTTTGACCTTGACAAATTTTTCTCTTATTCATTAATATGTGCGTGAGGCAGTTAATCAGCGATCATTAATTCTTCAGGTGTAATTGTGCAGGTGATGAACACGGGCAGCCTCACGACGAGAAAAAAATTCTTATATCAGTTTTGATTAAACCCAAAATTAGTGAGATGGTATGATTAATCTCTCTAATCATCACAGCTCATGACAGAATTAAAAAGATACGTCCGGAGTTCAATAATCATTCCGGTACGCTTGATTCCCTAAATTTAATCGAAAATTTTTTTTTATGAAGCAATTATACATACTTTGTTCGATGAAATTTGACGCATTTAAACCAGGATTAAGTTGCAGTAAATGTATTTATATAATTCGGCGATCATTCAGTCCTTTGCACTCCTCTCTTAAAACCCATTTTGCATTCTCGTGAATTATCTAATGCCAAATACAGAGATAACACCTATGCAGTAATAACGACAAGTTTATTGATGAAATAAATTATCTTCCTGAATTTTTCCACCGTATGTAGTTTACTATGGAAAGATGAGTACCCACGCGTACCCACGTGCCACGTACACAAGGTTGATTACTCGCTAGTAATCCAACGTTACGAAATACTAACAGCGTAAGTAATCCAACATTACGAATTACTCCAGCGAGTATTACAGCGTTGATTGCTACAGCGTTAGTAATCCAACATTACGAAATACTAACAGAGTGAGTAATCCAACGTTACGAATTACTAACAATGTATGTAATCCAACATTTCAAATTACTAACATCGTAAGTAATCCAACATTGAGAATAACCACAGCGAGTATTACAGAGTTGATTACTACAGCTTCAGTAATCCAAAATTGCGAATTACTATCAGCGTATGTAATCCAACATTGCACCTTACTAACAGCGTAAGTAATCCAACATTACGAATTACCACAGCGAGTATAACAGCGTTGATTTCTACAACTTCAGTAATCCGACATTGCGAATAACTAACAGCGTAAGTAATCCAATAACAAAATATTGCTGTGTGGCTGGCGCGACCAGCGCAACGCGAGAGGTTGAGTTCAGCTGACGGCGGGAAAGACGATCGCAAAGCGGCCTGCGCTGCCTGCCCTGAGCGGCGCAGCAGCGCTGTGGCGGGCGTGGTGATGCAAGAGAGTTATGACGCCCTTGTTGCACGTCCTGCCCTCCAACTCCGCTCATGTCGAACAGAAATACATTTACCTCTAAGTTATGCGCGGCCCAGTTGTGCCCAGTGTATCAGCGTGATGTTGCACTGCCTCAAAAATATTCAACCTTCAGCAACGACGGCCAGTCGTTGTTCTTTGAGCTAATTTAAAGTGTGTGTGTGTGTGATGGGGGGGGGGGAGGAGTAATTGCACTTTTTGGAAGCAAGCACGTAAGCAATACGATGTGGTGGTAATGATGAAGTTATTTATGAAATTTCCCACCCGAGGTCAAAACGGCAATTGTTATGGGAAGGAAGCGGATGAACTTTTGACAGAAAAAGAAGTTTTTCGGGTCATTCGCCTATAAAAATGTTGGGTCAATTTAATAGAAAAAAATTTCGCCACAAGGGTGCATTTATCAAAAGCTTTTTCTATAACGCAATATTTAAACCCCGTCTTACTTCAGCCTCTGTCACCGCCTAGAGTTCTAAGGATTGGATTTCAGAATCAACGTCTTCATGACAATAGGTGCTCGGATCATACGCGGCGATGCTCGTTTAGGGGAAGACAAATACCCCTTCAGTAAAATATTTTCATCATAGAAATGCAGTGAAATAAGGCTAAATTCACCAGTATATGTAACGCAATTCATGTTTTAAATCAATAATCAGTTATATTTACGCCTGGATGTATGAATAACTGCCAGCTGGGGATTATTAGTCAAATGTAATTATTTAAAAAATTCAGCTAATATTAAATGATAAAGTTATTCGCTGACTGGTGCGTAAACAATGGGTAGAGTAAGTCACGCCAGCAAAGCAACGATCGCTCAGCATCAATTAGGTTCAGCTTGAATGTTTTCAAACGCGCTGTACATATATTGGTTTGATAAGTTGGTTTTTCGAGAAATATTGAACGACCAATCTGCCAGTAACCATAATAAAACTAAATTAATTTATGAATAAGCCTTGTAACTTAACTGAAGTTAGTGTTACTAGTTAAAACTTGTAAAAATGAACATCAGTAGTTCTTGACTTTTTTTTTCGCCAATGCATCCACACAGTTTCAGCCACCTAAGTATAACCTCTGCATAGGGCCACTAAAATTATAGATACTTCGACGATAAATTTAGTCCACGGTGCAAGATTTAAAGACAATTTACACAGCATGAGTAACACAACTGGCTGCATACAGCGACTTAGAGCAACTTATGCTCTATCGCTACGACGACGCAAATTTTTGAAAACCTACTTCGTGTCATCCACAACGAAGAAAAACTGCTGGCGCTAAACTCACGTCGCATAAAATGAAGCGGATTTCGCGGCTCAATTTGAGGGCGAGAAGAGGACGCTGGTGTACACGAGGCGGTTACACCGTCACAAAGAGAAGCTGCATCTGATGGAGACGCACCCTCTTCTTCTCGCTGACAAAACCCTCTCTTCTCCCCTCACTCTGTGATCCATGCATCCCTCGGCGCGGCTTATCTCTCCAGGGAAAACATCGATGCTCTTTTGTCCTTGCCTGCGACCGCTGCTCTCGTGAGAGCAATCGAGCGTAATGAGCGCCCGACCAGCCAATGATTCTCTAATGTTGTTAAAATTGAATCCCGTCCTGGTATTCCCTCTCACGTGTCTTTGCTTTTTACGTTTATCTACGAGCGCGATCGATTAAGTCTCCCGCAATACAAGGACTGTTTTTAAGTAAAGGTATTTGTTTCAGTTTTTCGTCAATTCGTTGTGTTCTCGATAAAACAGCCGGCGTGAGAATGTGGTTATTCTTCTTATTTGAGATTTAATCTTAACTTCAGGATTTTCAGGGTAGTTTGCAGCAATTTATCGGTTCGTAAATTATAATTATTCGAACAAAAATACATACTCGCTCTTCTTTCAAAAATTGCAGTGGAGTCGTTCATTCGAATTTTTCAACATCTACCTTCAAATAATCTCACAACAACAAGAACATCCCTTTAACAAAAGCTTCCCATAAAAATAAAAAAACCTGATGAGTAAGTTTCACTTGGCGTTAGTGGTTCATCTTTTGAGACGCAGCGTGGACATCATAGAATAATGAACATCAACATGAATTCCAACATAAGTATCAAATCATCAAAATTAGATTCATTAACATATGGCATCATACACTCCACCACGGAGGTTAAATTATGCATTGCAAATTTTTCCCAGTTTCGTACATGTACTAAATGTTTTTTTTTTTTAACTAAATTGTTTAGAGATTTGACAGCAAATGTTCAAGCAGCAAATAGCTTCTTCTTTCAAATCCTCGTAATAATATACATTGAATAAATAGTTCGCATTAATTTCTTTCCGGTCAATGTAGTTGGCTTTTGTGTTCCAAAGCTCAAAATATGTCAAGTCCGGGATAAACCCCTTTCATTTTTGGGTGATTTTTGGATGATATGATATTTTAGTGTGATTGTTGTTCGTAGTATTAAGACAGTCGTTTTCTGACTTTATACTGAAATTTGCACCCACACAGAACGGTCTGTGAGACCATTACCACGATCGAGTAGTCCTGAGTTCTCGTTTCACGTCAGCTCTAATTCATGTACGAAAAGCTGATCCGGCATGGAACAAACAGTCTTCAACAAATTTTATATTTTGGAAGCGTTGCGAATATTTTTCAGGTACAGTACACGTAATTCAGAAACGCTTCAATGACACTCTTCGTATTATCTTTCATGTAGTTAATGTGAAACGGTAGGATAAGAATTAAGTTCTTATCGACTTACGAAAGAAAACAAAGACAAAACCTGTCAACCACGATATTTCGTCTCTTTACATTTTCGAATGCATTCAGTCTAACATTGTGCACTCAGTCTGATATAGGCTTAGGGCATGAAGATTTCATAAATTAGAAAACTGAAAGTTAATATTCGACCAAAAAGTATGCTTGAAAATTTCCAATAACTATTTCGCGCACCCAAAATATTCATGAAGCTAGAAAGTAATATTATTGTTGTCATATCATTTCCTTTAGTTCCAAACTTGAAAAATAATTTACAACAAGCTCTCAACATGACGATTTAAGCAATAAATCACCAAAAGAAATAGATAAGCCTCTGATTACACGAGTCAGAAAATCAATGGAACACCTGAAGAACAAACTCAAGTATGTTTCAGAATATAAGATTAAAAAATTAATTAAATTTTACATTCAACTTCGTCTCTCTCAACTCACCTGACTCGACCGGATGTAAATCGACAATTGGATGAGCAAACGAACTTGAAGAACTAGAGAATGCTGCACTGCCTTGAAAGTTTTTGTTTGATTCTAAGCCCTTTGATACACAAGCAGTATGAGGAGGACAACTATGCATTTGATGCCCTGCCATCGCATTTGTTGTAGAGCAATCATGCAACGCATCGACATTGTGACTGTGCTCAAAGCTAAACGGGTTCTGATACAAGACCGACGCAGTTGTTCCTAAACAATTTTTGGACTCATCATCGCGATACTTTTCCATGATGCTTTCCTCTTGGGAGAGTGCCATGCATCCGGTGTATTGGTAAGCACTAGCCGAGTAACACTCGTCAGACTGCAGTGATTCGAAGAACGATGTGGTTGTCTTTGACGCATCTACCGTGCTTGATGGGCTCGAAGCCCTCTTGTCTTTTTGGACGTCAGAGTTGAGTGAAGTGCCTTGCGTGTCCCCAGGAGTATCTTCAGTGTTTGTTTCGTCATTTCTTCGTCTGCTTTGGACGACTAATCCTTGCAGGCCCTCCAACTCGAGGTCGTAATAGGAAGAGTCCCCACTGGCGAACTCCTCGCACGGGCTGTGTTCTGTATAGCAGACAGGGGGGTTACCCACGCTTGAACTCCCCACTGAGAACTTGGGGAAGTTCTGTACCTGACCCAAAACTGGGTCTCCATTTGCGCGCGATGGGGACGACATGATGATATCGTCTGTTGTTCTTGATCTTGAATTCAAAAGCAAGCTGTTTTGCTAATTTGAAATGAATTGCACCGAGGCTTTCCGACTTACTTCAAGATAGTTATACTTGAGAACTCACTTATATGTTCACAATGTCCACTATATCTCACTGGAATGCATTGCTCCACTGTATTTCTAGATGGATCAGAATGAGGTCTCATCGTCGAAAACTCATAGTCACAAAGAGCGATGTACTTTATTCAAACTTGATATTATTACGATAATAACTGGTTAACGTGAAGCATCTTTCGAAGCCCACGGAACGTTAACTTTCAAAGTTTATGGTTAATGTGCAACATCTCTTTCAAGAACGATTATATTTTTCTTCGAGAGAAACATTATGTTTTTTTTCAGTAATCCTGGGACATACCGAATCGAAACACCGATTTCAATTTCACAAACTGTGGAAACAATTTATAAAATTTAGGTATTTATTATACACTTTCGTAAGAAGGGGACAAGTGAAAGGAAAACTAAATTTTATCGATTACTCTCCTTTCCGAAAGGAGACAGAGCATAAATCGTGACACTCGCTCCATTGTTGTCATTCTACTCGCTCCAAAAATTAGACCACACGATTTTTAACTGTCTTAGACTAACTAAACAGTAAAGGTGCCTGGATATTAAGAACCATAAGCTGAACTGTCGAAATTATATAATCTTCAGGACTCAAATCTGCTCATGCGATGACAGCTCGCGCTACGGTTGGTTTGATCAGCATATGCCTCCTATTTCCTCATTAGATCTTTCTATACGTTAGAAAATGAATCCTTATGCCAATCAAGTTCATGCATGATAGATGCAACGGTTATCTTAGTGTTGTATAATTTATAGTAAGAAATGATAGGTGCCTCATATCGAAATGTTTTCATCTGATAATTTTCTTGTATCAAGTAGAGTGTTTGACCGAGAGCATTTTTCTGCTGAACATTATTTCTGCATCTAAATTAACTTGATAGAAATAACAGCCAAACGTAATGGATTTTGAAACTTTGTACGAATATTCGTGTACTTACATATATGTGTGTTGTGATATCTACTTTTAATTTCGTTAAGTAGAAGATGCATCTGATTATAACAATTTTCCTGAATCATTATTTACGAGCAAGATCTATTTGCACTCATCTAAATTTCCTCTCGAATATAAATGCTTGATTTCAATAAGTATATCCTTAGAAGATTTCTTCGCTTTCCTAATTACACATTTTTGGAATAAATTTTGGCATGTTTTGTGGAATCAAATGCAGATTGGAAGTTTTTGAAATAATTGTACCAGAAAGACAGAAACTTTTTGAAATATCTGTTAGCTAAAGCTCGCACTGTATGCAGATGATTGAACCGCGTAAAAAACATTCCTCGTTAGCTTTCAGCGTAGGTGGCAAATTCTCTCGCTAAGCTTATGAGAATCCGTTCCAAGTGCACACTTAACCTTATGACTTCTAAGATAAAAACTCCGAGTGCTAGGTAACCTTGCAAGGTGCGAGGATAACTTTGTTAAGAGTGCAATTTTCCAAATTATTTCGAAGATAAAATCACAAAGTGAACAAGTTTTTTATGATATTGCCAGACCCCATAACATAACTACTGAAATCCACAAATTTGAATGATATTTCGACCTATCAATATTATCCTGTTTTAAACAAGTCAACGTTTATTCTATCTTTTCCGTTCCAGTAGTTCAAGTGATTAATTATACACAGTTTATGTGAGTTCAAGTCGAATACCGTTCAAGTCAACCCGATGCTTCATAAATTATTATATTTAACTACGTTGTGGATGAATTCGTAATTTCAACAATCATATTTTCCCAATGCTTTTTAATTTGTTAAATTTGTCCGCACAGCGGACAAGTTCTTAATTTCAACAATTAAATATTTTGAAAACATTTACCCTAATGCTACATCCACGGCGCAAGCAGCCCATAGCCGAGAGCTGCGACGCAATCATGAAGTCTGCAGTCAGATAAACCATAACGCAGACTCAGCTCTAACGCTACGTCATATTCACCTCTACCTTCACGTCACCACACCACACTGGCGCGTGTTCCAGCATTTCGGAGCACAATGCGAGTCTTCACACTCGGTTTACCGCCTTCTAATGGGAAGTCTTCTGTTCCACTCGGTGCGCACCCTGAGGGTCGGCCTCGAGTTGTGGCATGCCTCGGGAGTATCAGTGACTGGTGTAAAATGCTTTGTTCCCATTCTGTGCTATTTTAGCATCTGCTTCACACACACACGCACGTTTTTGTAACTAAAACTGTGTCTTGTTTCGAAGCTCTGCATATGTTATTCTATGAATCTTCAATGTTTGCTTCTGTTCGACATCGTTTCTTTATTTCGTGTATTGCACGTTCCAGCAAGTAAAGATGCACCTGCTTGAACAAATTACAAATAGTTAAAGCCAAATACAATGATGCACAAACTTTTATCGACAATTAAAGTCCTTTCTTCGATACGTGAATTGACCCCCAAAACCATACTCAATGAAAGCTTTTTTGAAATTAACGTATCTTTCTGAATTCTTCAGTGCGCATTTGATACTATGGGGAGAGGAGTACGCATAATTTCTTACACTACAGCGTTAGTAATCTAGCATCTAGAAACACAATAAATAGGTGATGCTATTTCACCACCCAACGCTCGCGCACTGAAACTCCTTTAAATATTCTAGCTCACTGGACCACTGCAGTCACGTATTATGTTGTGCGAAGCAGCTTGAAATTCAGCTATTGTGCAACTCGAAAAACATGTATTTTTACATTCATTGTGCTAGAAGGCTCACAATATGCCCTTAAATAATTAACTCTGCTTGTGTTCACAGCGTCAAGAAAATCGTGTACTTTGATGTTCATTGTAGACTCAAAACCTGCCCTGAAATAATTAACTCTGCTTGTGTTCACACCACAGACACTCTGCACACACTGGGGAGGTTTGCACCTGTCGCTCCCCAGCAGGGACCGAGCATCTGCCCTCCGCAAAATTAAAAGTCTTCGGCACGCAATGGAGGAATCGATTCCAGGGGTGGTGCCAGGTGAGCAGAGAAGAGACTGGGTAAACTTGACGTAGGTGCTGTACCTGTACACACCGTGAGTAGGAATTACTTTGCGTTGATAACTATACTATATCGAAGCGTCTAAAGTTTTACCTACTTTCCATAAAACACTACGACTGCTAGAAAGCTTAAAATATGCTCAAACCATCGCAAGGTATGATTCCTGATGCTGAATGTGCTTCCTTGAAGGTTTATATTAATGAGAAACTATTTCTTTAATATCCGGCAATGCTCATTAAACTGTAATAGCCTTCTAGTTCTTCTAATAGGTCAGTGGCTGACAGCATGCAAGCGCTCATCACTTAATGGGATTTGGTTCATTCGTTAGTATGTTTCAACTTCAAAGAGTTCAGTCAGTGAGGTGTTATAGACATCTTCCCATTAGACGCAGACCAGGATCTAATAATAAGTTAGTCTGTACAGAGTGAGGTTATAAATGTTCAATAAGAACTGAGAACCTAAATTGCCTACTGTCATTTTATGACTCTCAAAAGATATAGTCTTACAGAGTAAACCGTTATTTTCTTAGAAATAAATTTTGCTTTTCGACCTGTCCAATGCATATTCGAATCCAAAGACCTTCCAGACCTAGTTTCCCAACCCTCGCCACCACAAAAAGCGCGAATTTTATTTGTACATAGTTTCGTATCACAGTAATAAATAAATACCGTCTCAACTGAGCAGTGAAACAAAATTTGAAATTATGTAAATTACGCTAACTACCAATTATTTTCCCCATCGCAGGAATCCTGGCTTGGGTAAAAGCCACGCTTCCATTTTTGGATGACAAGAATTCAAGCGTTTGAATTTTTAATCGCATTTAAAAAAGATGCTGAAAGTTTATTCGAACACATGACTGAGTTCCCGTGCGTCACACTTGCCTCTTCATTATATTTCACTGTGTGTTTTCTCATGATTTACTTGTGGAACTTGCAGACGCAGTTTTAAATTCTCCAGCGTCATTGAACTTAATAATGGATCTTTTGACTCTGTAACGGTCAATTTCGATAGATTCGTCTCGAGCATTTGCACAGTCTTCTGGCAACGATTGTTCTTGAAATTATTATTCTCTTCAACAATAATTATATAATTATTCGGATCAGTTCACTTGATATCAATACCTATAATGTTAAAATTATTGTTACCCACAAGCTTCTGCAGTGAAACACAAACGTCAATTCCTTGATAAACAATGCAAAAATTTCCAACCATGACGTGACACTAAAAACGAACATGCTCTGTATTTGTGTACAAGTAATGGAGCAATATTTTTCGGAGGATTTTCCATATTTTTCCAATAATTTTTGGAGTATGGGCAGAATTGGATTTAGAACATTTTGCAGTCTCCTCTCGTTGAGTTGACGGTTATGCAAGTGATTGTGAAGATTGGTAGTAACGATCACCTTAATTCGGATTTGGACGCACGAGTCCCTTGCTGGAGTCGGACTCCAATATTACACGAAGTATTGTCCGAGTGTCACCAGCGACTCGATTTTTGCCTTGATTTTATCGTCAGCTTTCTTGAAAGAGCCAAAACAGCCACAACGCTGGATGGAATACCGCACCTAGGTAATTCCACACCTGGGTAATACCACGCTTTTGTAACACCACACCTTATAGGGAATCGTCCTCAACTTCACGCGAGTGAGTGGTGGGAAGCTTCATCGATCTCTGTATCTAGCCATAACTCTCCTATCTTTATCGCGGGATCAGCGTTGATGGTAAACGAAAATAAGAGCGCCTGATACATGACACTCCCTCACGACTGGACAATCTTAACAATATGGTCACACTGAAGCGAGCACATGAAGAGTGATGGCAGATTTTGGAAATTGCTGAAAGTTTCTCAGCTAATTTTCTCGTCCAAACTGTTTAAACTAATTCCATCCCTGTACGTACCTATTTATTGAAGTGATAAAATTGAAAATTATACAAAATTACCTAGAATGAAAAACCATTCTCTAAATTTGAGTCCTCTTACTCCCGTTTTAAATTCGCGTGTTTTTGTTCACGGACAAAATTTGATCATTCACGCCCATTTCGTTCACATTTTACGTCGACGGAAGCCCATGAAAATGAATGTTATCATTCTCATCATGCATGTTAGCACTCCGCAGAAAATATCGTTTTTAATTTCTTCTATTTGCAACCACTTCACATCATTATTTTCTGGTTTCTGCCATCCACGTCTGCCAGGAAATGAATCACACAGGGGGATTTTGAATGTTCTGCTTCAAAAAGAAACAGACAATATTCTTGTTTTTCGTTAGAGTATGACAATGTTTGAATGATTTTCACGAAGAAAATTAGTCATTCTGGAAATTTTCACTGTAAGCTGTAATTTCGAAAACGTAATTTATTGAGGAACTTTGCTGTGCACTCGCATAGCAATAATGTTAGTCTCTGCTTGACTTCCTGCCTAGAAGAATTTTCACTAAGTTTTCTGGACGATGAGAGATTCCATGAGCCCCGGGTTAATGAGATTAAGAATATTAGCAAACGTATTCGTGCGACTAACGTGAGACTTGGGACGCAAATGAACAGAGACGCTCCAACTTAACCCACTTAGTTTCATGACCACAGTGCTATTCTGACGGGATGAAAACATATGTCACACACTAATTATTGAAACTCCCTCATCTATTTCAATTTTTATTCCCACTTCAACTGAATAAATTCAATGTTCCCCATAAATATACATTTAGTACCTGATGCCTCGGAAGGGAAGTCGGCTGGGGTGAATAGAATCGGTGGATATAAGACACATTTCCAGAAACTCAGGTTGAACTTGATCGATAATTGATTAATACAATGCTGAGATGACTTGCTTTACCTACTGAAGCGCTAGCAAATTCATGGTACTACTACTACTACTTGACTTGCTTTACTCTTTACGAGCAGGTCAACAGCTGTAATCGATTGATGAGAACATGATTGAGCGCAATTTTAGGTTTGCCAAGTTACGGACAAGTGTCGTCTCAGTGATTCAAAATAATGCATGGTAATGAAGTAAGAAAACCAGGGAAATAAGGCTTATGGCTGATAAACAGATTTCCTCCTCCAAACAATCATTTACCTGAGCATGGAGGTGCAAAGTGTGGTGCATGCGCAGCCGACGGTGCCGATCGAGTGAACACAACGCTGCCTGTTGTGTACAGTAAGCGTGATGCAATGAATTAAGGAGCTGTGTAAAGAGAGATAAAAAAACAAAAACTACTTTAATGAAGAGCAGAAGAACCAATGGTATATTTGATCACTTAGGGAAATTAAATCTCCCACCGAATTAACGCGAGAAGTAAAGGTAAAATGAAAATAAAGAGTTCAGAAATGAGTCTTACCTGTGCAAAAATCAAAAGAAGCTGTCTAGAAACTCAACAAGAGCAACATTAAAAATATGAATGTTTACCAAAATGTAAAAAAAAATATGCTACGATATAGTGTAATCGAAAGCATGAGGGGTCAGAAATTCGTTGCGCTTAAAACCTGCCATGTTTACGGAAATAAGATCTGCGTGACACATCACTCATCGCTATACTCCGTTAAATTCTTATTGGGACTCAGGTTGTCATTATTGATGCTAGTAAGCCCAGCTGCTTAATTTTGTTTAACTCGCGGGAAATTTCCTGTTGTAAAAGTAAACTGGCTCGAATGATTTCTGGAGCAACATAATGAGAATAGCGAATAATTAACAAACGGCATTATAAGAGAGTATGAGACAGAATAATGAGGAATAGTTCGAATGATCTCATTGTCTAAGCGTGCTATTCGCAAAGTACGCTGACTATTGATTCTTTCATTGAACAGTTTTAAAGTGTTTTCGGGAATTACGTTTTTTCATCTATCCATCGATGTTTTATTTTAGAAGCATTATAGTGTTTATCAATAATTTTACTTCGCAATCTGTAGAAATTTTCTCACAGAAACTTTGTGTCTCATTTCTCGAGTCAACCAATCAACTCAGTTCGTCGTGCGTGCCTGTGGGTTACGTGCGCAGTATCTCTTCTATTTTATAACGTATCTGAAATGACGGCATTCAGGCACTAACATGGAAATATGATAGGAGCGTCAAAAAAGCAGTAATCGTGACAGGAAGGTGTAACGAAACGATCAGAATTGATGGGGGATGAAAATTAGCTGAAAAAATTTCTTGCGGAGGTGAAAAGCAATAAATTTGCAAGGAGACATTGGGAGAATAGAGACAATGAGGGCAAGAGTGAAAATGCGATGGGATAAAATAAAGCTAAGATTTGGAAATTTATCGATATGCAGAAGGATACCAGAGAAATGAAAGTGATATTGAAGAATAGATGTATGAGCGAGACGAGTAAATAAAGCCGCCAGAGAGAGGGGGAGAGAGGGGTAGAAGCAGAGAAAGAGAGCGAGATATAAGAGAGATGGCGGCCGAGCAGAGCAATCTACCGGCCATCTTATCTACCTCCATTATTGCCGTAATGACTCAATTACCTTCTCCCTTCACCCCCTGCCTCCTTCCTGGCCCCCTTCTCTCCGTGTCCTTCCAATCCCTTCCTCTCAGTCGACGCCCTTCGGTTTGCTTTGCTCCCGAACGAAGTTCTTGGAAGTCGAAAAACTAACTAAATCTTCTCAGTTCGTATTTTCAATATATTTCATATTTTCATAGCTTCCAGTTGGTAATCAAATTCTTATAAATCACATTTAAAGAAGTTACGCTCCTAGCTTTAAGCTACGGCAATGTGCTATGCTTTAGAAATCCGACTCATGGCGTGATGATATGCTAAACAGTTAATAGAAAAGAAGGTTCCCTTTGAAGCGCTAGCAAGCTCTCTACTACTACTACTTATTAGAAAATATGGAACGTGCTGTAGCGCTCGTATCAAATAAACTTAGTTCAAAACAACCGAGTCTGTATCTGCCTTAAAACTATTCGGAAGACAGATGTTTTTCTCCAAGGGACGATGTCAGAAAAACCGTTCTCGTCGTGTCCAGAAGAAACGTAAACACTCTTCTTTGTGAAGACTTCGATTTACTTAAAGCCCAAATAATAGATAATTTTTCAGAAAAATACAATACATAAAAGATTACATGACAGCTAACGAAGCTTAACTACAGCAACTATAAGTCAGTGAAATATGATTAACTCAGAATATCGAGTCTGTATTTCAGTGCAGTTTCTATACCTACTCTCTCTATTTCTCCTCACTTTCCTCAACCTTATTTCTTCAGAAAAGTTTGGGTCTTCACTGAGCTCACTACCTCTCAACTGCTCCTTACAACTGCCTTTTGTTTCTAATTTTCCAGGCTATAGAACAGGCGCCGACATCTGCTGCATATTCGCACAAATAGCCCTGCGCAGAGTAACGTTTGCGTAAAGATAAATCGAAGCAGCGTATTTAATAGCTGCTGAGACTACCGCGTAGCTTCGCCAAAATTTGAAGCTTTATGCAGGTTGTTTGCACTGAAAACAGCAACTGAACTAAAGTAGACATTTTTGCGCAGCCGCTGCGCTGAGTTGGCACTGCCAGCCACGTAAATACAGTCCTTATTGACACTGGCTTGCCTATTCGCCTTTATGATTTTAAATACAAATGCTCAGGGATTTCCTCTCCTTTAAATTTCCTAACTTCCACACCATTCTTTTATAACACGCTAACTATGTTTTTTCCCATCCTTCTTTTCCGCAGTTTATTTTCAATATTTAATAACTCAACAATCAAAAACTAATATTTCTCATTCTTCATCGTCTTATACTATATGTTCATTGCTACGCTACAACCCTGATTTTCTTTCTCTTTTGATAGTTTCCTCCACATTACATCGAAACCCGGCCCATGTCACAAATATATTTATCCATTCCCATTTATTTTGCTGAATTAAATTCTTCAAATGAATTAAGTGATTCGTTAAGCCCAACGGATCTCAGTGTAAGCTCTCATTCTAAAGCTTTATTTCATGAACTAACTATTCCTCTCAAACAGTTTAACCAATTTCAAATTTCATTCATCGTCAACTTCCCGCACACCAAATTCGCTTCCATGAATTATTAATGCTCTACTCATTCAGTTTTCAATTCTCTGTGTCATTCGTTCACTGCTTTAATTCTTGCCAGGCATTTTTGTTTTGAGCCTGTCTGTACTGCCCACAAATTAGCAGACCTAAAATAATTTTCTTTCACTTGTCTCATATTTTTTAAATTTCTGGACAGTTTCCCAAGTTATTTTTATTCATTTCTTCTATGAATTGTATTCCTTTTAGGCTTAAAATAGTCATGGTGCAGGCTTCAGTTCCCAGGATCATTCTTATTTCTCATTTATTGAGTTTCCACAAAGGCTCGTCTTTGAATTGTTGAGATCCATCATTACAGTACAATAAAAATACTCGATCGTGTATGCAATGTTAGACTGTAAATCTAACCATTTATGCAGGACGATACTTTTGATTGTTAGATTTAATTACTTTCTTCCTATAGCTTTAATATAAATAAGATATTTTCCTAGATTCTGATATTCACGAGCTTTTTTAGGGAAAACATGTGTAAGGGCATCTGAAGGTCTAATTTCAAGTTCTGTACAATTCATTGAAAAAATCTCCCAGGTGAACAGATGGAAAAGATTTCAATACTACCATGTCACTCTCTCAGATCGATGAAACAGAAAAATTTACTCATCTTGGCAAATAATTGGGAGAGATCGTATATTCAAGGTTTTCATGTCAACAGGTTTTTCAGTAAGTTTGTGTCTATACAAAAAGGTTGTAAACTTGAATGAATTCAAAGCAGCAGCTGGTCGTGGTTGATTTTATTTGATGACACTCGTGATGAAAGATTGAGTTTCTCTGCGTACCTCAGTCGTTGACTTGTCAATTCCTGAACAGGAATACTCCACTCTGGCAGACACTCCACTTGTACATAAAGTATTTTATTTTGTGAACATTTGGTATGCATTACAATGTTCCTATCACAGAGTATACTCAAGTACCAGACGAGCGTTGAGATGCTCTTCATAATTAGAATTGAATGAAAGATAACCCAGTAAGAGAAAGTGTAATGAGATGCAAGGTTAGGGAGCTCACTTCTTGTCGAAAAGTTTCACTTCGGATGTTTGCAACCCCAGTAATAACATCGATGTGAAGTCTCGATCCAATGGCTTCCTACACTATCGGCGCTGCATGTAAAAGTAGGTTAGGGTCGATTCAGAGCAGCACATAATGAGCGTGCTACTACAGAGCCTACTGAACATACTGCCTTTCGAGAAAATGTCATATTAGCTTTCCATCGGATTTTCAAATCATAACAAGCTTTATGTCAACAGAAATTGCTTAAATTTATTTGCAGGATGTTGTAAACAATTTTCAACATGGTTGTCATCTGCTTCAATGCAACCGTCAAGCCGGTTCCGAAAATTTTCCTAAATACACGCAAGATCCTCCAAACAGAGAAGTCAAAGGGCTCCCTGGTGATGGAGATGATTCTCTGAACGGAGATTCTTGAAAGATTCCTTCTAGATCCTCTAAACCGAGAAGTCCATGAGTTTCTATGATGATAATAATGATGATGATGATGATGATGATGGTGATGCCTATGAAACATAGGCTTCGCCACCTGGTGGTGGGGAACGATCATCTGATGCATTGCTTCCGAGACCATTTTTCTCTAAAGATATGAGGTGAATAGTGAATAGTGCAAAAATAACAATACTATCTCTTAAAAGGACAGAAAACTCGATTAAAGCCAAATGAATATATTAATTTATCAATATTTTGAAATTTTTCTCATGTAGCAGCATTTTCAGAGTCCCCTGTTGTGGTCGTGGATGGCTGTGAATGGTTGGATTGTTGTCGCCGCTAGAAGTTCAGTGAAGAGTAAACTATGATACACCACGTAATACAGTAAACACTACCTGAAGTTTTAATAAAAAACAATATCCTCAAGTTTCCCATTGTATTCCAGTGCAGCTCAGTGGTATCTATTGTCAAATTTACTGCAGTGCAAGAGAAGCACTGAACAACTGGACATGATGTCTGTGTCGATCGCCATAGTAGCCGATCGAGGTTTGTACTGCACCACGTTCCAATACTGCTGTTGTGCTGCCTACTTTTTCAATTGGGCTTAAAAAAAAAATTTGTGAACCTAACCTTATCAGGTTATTATTTGAAATTATTTGAGCGTTATGAGGTATAAAAGCAACAAAGTCTGGAAATATTTCATTGCACATGAAGTGTATCATTTGTGTTGTAAGGTTGTTTTGAGTAGTGTTTCACCTTATCTATTTCGGGAGGAAAGAAATTCTCAAAAATCAACAACGCAGATTTCATGCCTTAATAAATGGAGGCATGTACCAACAAGGGTAGATATTTTTAGATATCTGTTTTTATGATAAATCAGATGTTCATGGTTTTAAGCTAATTTCCATCTATTCTTTTGCAACCTTGAATACAAATTATCGTTTGAGCTTTCCCAGTACTAAAAACCATGGATAAATATTGTCCAACCGTAAGCCTAAGCATTGGGTCACTTCTGCAGCATCCTTATGTGGACACAGGTGGGTCTAATGAATAACTCTTTTTCGGTGGGCAGAGCAGGACACTTTATCCCTACTGTCCTCGAACACATTCCCTTCTGATCAGACGCGAATGTGCAGTAGCTGCGATGTGTACTGTAATTGCTCCACCTGATGTTTGTCTGTCCCGCATTTTACAAATCACCACCACACGAAAAAAATCCTAAAATCTGGAGACAAAATCTGAGCCCAAACATTTTTTTGACTTAGAGAACCAAAATTGTTGAACAGAGAGATAGAGTTTGTTGACAAAGGGGGAAAGCAAAAATGCGTTCAAGTTCTTGTTTAAATTTTTGGATAAATGGATTTAATTGATGAACAAAACTTTCTTGATAACGTGATGTAACTTTAGCAGTGATTTTAAAAATCAGTGAAAATCAAAAAGTTCAATGAGCCTTTCTTTAGAATTCACTGATAGTAAAAAATGTCACGCAGTGCCCTTTTGGAGCAACAAACGAACAAGACTTATCAAGCACAGCCTATAAATTACCCAAATCACATCCCAAAGAAGTGAAAAATGAACATTATATTCAACGATTTAATTCCGAAATGTAGCACAAACTCACGATAATTGTCGATAAACATTGAAATCACCGTTCATGTATACTTCATAATTCATTGCTGGCGAATAGATCTTATTGACCTAAGATATTCTTGATGAATAAGATCTAAGTTAACATGAAGACCTAAAAACATTTCCTTTTTAAAATCGTATTGCCCACTTAGACTTACTTGTTTTTGGCTCTCTGAACCCAAGCACAATTGGAGCTCATGTCTGACCTGTACCTGCCAGCGGTGAGCTCTAATCCTCAGCAGAGCAGAAGCATCCTCAGCACTTACTGCTGACTCTCGCTGTTTGTGTTTTGGTTGGTGACAAATTATCCCGGATTAGCAATGCCGAGTAGGCCCTGACCTGCATAGGCCTATTTGGAAAATGGGTATTGTTTTTCGGAGGTTGTGTCTTTCTGGCCTCAAATGACTTAGGCCTCCGTAGGCTTGGGCTCGGGCAGAACCACGCGTATATTTGAGCGCTGAGCTCACCTCGCATATTTTTGTGCCCAGCTCACCTGTTTTTATTTCGTCTTCTTAGAGATAATGAAATGCGACGCATTTGACGAGAACAAAATCGGGAAATGTATTCCAGTATTATGGACTTTTGATTTTGTAATTTAGGCTCGAATAATTTGTGACGAGGTTGAAAATTTTCGTCTGTTTTTAATATTAATGACAATTATAGCTTCCTGCACTGTACTTCAACGAATTGGGGGAATAAAGGATGTTTTTTTAGAGAACAGCGTGAAGATACAGTAAGAGTAACTAGTGCATGGTAATTATTGTCGAAGTAAATACTCTTGATGTCTAGCTATTTACTTCGACGAGCAGTTCGTTCCTCGAAGATTTTTAAGACGTTAAGAATGAATTTGTTCACCTTGAAATATCATCCGAATACAAATTGGTCGAATATCTCATTGGAGCTTAACACTTTCACAAATTTTGAAAATAAATTCTATTCATTGCAGCTCAGATCGCCGAGCACCGCTGAGAGATATCGGAGATGTCTAAGAGCGGCGTGTTATAGGGCAACCAACCTGGATGAGTAACGCACGTGGAGACGAGTGTGATATTCATTAGGCACAAAGATGTCTTGCAATATTATACACACTCATAAATTACGTATTTAAAAAGTTACGATAAGATTGAACTATTCGTGACTCATGAATACACAAACCATTCGTGCAGTAGGATTCTAGGCCCCAGATGATCGAAAATCTTGAGATTTAGGGTTTTCCAAAGCTAACATTTACAATTGCTTACACCTTTAATATATTCATTCCTTGCAATACACGGTAGTATGTTGAGGTTATTTAACAGGCTGCGTACATAACGTAGAATTAATTAAGTGCACTTTCTTGAAACATTAACTTGGGATGCATAAAAGTTACATTTTGAGAGCCGCCGTTAAATACTATGTACTCGTGGGTTCCAATAGTCACATCCCATATGTCTCCTACCAAGTAGCTTCAGCAAGATGAAGAAGGATTAGTTATTGTGAACAATTTTGTTTTATCTTAATATCAGTCAACGTTCGTCAACGCTATACCATACAACTGCTGGCATATTATAAAAAAATCATTAATGACTACCGTTCAACGGATTAAGTATAAATTAGACGATAATCAGTAATTTATAATTTATTGTTGTACACCAAACACACCGACCTTAACCCTCTGACCGAAATGTGCACCACCGGTGGCCACGGAGGATTTTTCGTAATGCTGCTGACTGACCAGTACTCACAAACTCACTTCTCATAAATACTGAATTAAAGCTAAATTAAAACATGATCCAGTTAAAGTTTGCTATTTTCAATATTGCGTGCTACAATTTACTGTAAATATTGAACTTCAGCTTACCCAATCGCGATCGAAGTGTTATGGTATAGATCTCAACCGAATAAAAGAACCAATCTAATCAGTTAAATAAAAATATTTATGGGATTACCTATTGATTAGTTAAGGAATCGTATCATGTATCACCTTCGTCTAGTCTTTTGTAAATTATAGTTTTCATGAAGATATTGTTCATGTACCCCATAATTTAACTTGTGATCTAGAACTATAATTTCCTGAATAACTAGACATGTTTATCCACTACTCTTCGTCTAGACTTGTAGTTGAACATGAACAAGATTCTAAGCATCTCCAGCATCATATTGCATGCATCTTACCGGCTGGATCATTGCTAAGTTCACCTGGCTTTCGGCATCAATTCTTTACTGGAACCTCAAACTTAATTAGAAAAACTCGGTGAGCAAATAAATGGCCACTCCAGACCTCAAAAAGCAAAGCAAATTCACTAATGGGATTGCTAACATTTTCGACGTTGGTTGCGGTGATGTTGTCTCGTTATAAGTGAAACTGCATCGCACGTGAAAATTTCGCTTTATGCGAGGCTGCAAATCTATTTAGTATGAAATTTATTTTGCATAAGATAAAAATTTATTTCGCACAATAAATTACCGCAAGACAAGCCGATTTCCTGGTAGCTGGTCACGTGATCACTTATGTTCATTAATTAAATTTTTCATTTTAGTAATTGTCCAAATATCTTGAATTACGAACAGTTTTAATAACGTATATTACGTCCACTGTCTTTGAAATACGTTTTTGGGGCATATAAGTCACCACTTGTGAGTTAATCACCCTTTGTTGCCGTGTGTTGAGTTCTCTTTGTCACTTTGTTGTTTCAATTTTTTAAATTCATCTTCCTAGAATCTATATGTAGAATCAAAAGGGTAATTTCTTCTAAAAATAAATATTGCATTGAAGAGCAGTTCAATAACAGTGGGTTGACAACTCATGTTCTGTATATGTTCTATAGCTACACACTTCAGAAATTGAAGTCCAGTTGTCCAGGCTATGAATGCATATAAATTCCAGAACGCGGGCGTCCCATTCCAGAGATATGACCAGGTCTATTCTGAATCAATTCTAGACCATGCACTGGCAGTCGATTCCCATTCCGTGCGACTCTGCCACCGAGATTCATTGTTCATCGCTGAGAAGGTCCGTACACTTAGATAGAGCACAATTGTGGAGGCACAATGGCTCCTTGAGTAATAGCACGCCTCTCTCACCACGATAATCCCAAGATGGAAAGAAAAACACTATCTTCTACAAGACACTCGACTTGGAAAGCCTCTGTTTGGAGCCTGCTCCGCATCCATGGAACGCCGACGGTCACAACTCCAGCTTCAGTTGTGTCTATTCATGGAGGCATTTAAAAGAAAATTTGCATTCGTACAATGAGCAATTTAATTGAGAGGATTTGTGCCCTGTGTAACACGATGCTGTTTGCTTTTGTTGATTCGTGGGAAAGGCATTCGCTAGTGAGAATTTAGTCACACGAGTTTAAATTTGTTCACAATCCTGGAAAGACGGAGGAAGGAAACTGGTACCGAAAAGATGCGCGGAATTCTCAGCAAGAAACTTGATACATTACGAATTTCTTAAGAAGCTGGCTTTGAATACGAAGAATGCTCTTGAAATTCAACGTTTTCAATTGTGGTTCCATTTGAGCGTGGACAATTCTTTCTAATCTGATTTTACGTTACTGTTCCCTGTCTTGCGGGCGAAACTTATTCTGCGTGAAACAGATATTTAAAAATAATATTATTGATTCCTTGCGTCTTAGCATTTGTGTATACGTATGTTCATATACATATATTCATATGCACATCGAGAGAGAGAAAGAGACATGTCTCTCCTTTAGCGTCAATAGCAGACAGCCCTGCGAACACTTTTAACACGTTTCCTCTACTTTACCTTCAACATGGTGCAACATGTAAACTCGTACATAACATAATCTATCAAAACAGCCCCAGATAAGTTTATGCATCGATTCAGAGCCTTCTCAGCTGTCAGTACTTACATACATTCAGCAATGGAAAAAATATTGGAAATCGCCGGAAAATGGTACGGTTAATTCACACACAAAAAGTCACTGTGAAGTGGGTGAAAACTTCCAACTCCATCTACAGTAGCGGCCATAATATAAGGAAAAAAAAACAACAACAGCGTTTCATAGTTTTCTTTACTCAAACGTTCTTAAATAAATTATGGGGAATTTTTTTAGGAATGTTAATAAGTTCAATATCCATAAACTAGAGCCTCATAATTACACGGTTCACAACGAATGTTACACTATATCTCAGTTTGGAAAAATTTGGTGAATTACTCTCCTCTGTAGCCAAAAGTTTAGGAAACGGCTGAAAATATCAACCTACTAATAAATTTTGAGAACTATTGCAATATTTATCATGTATCCCTTTATTTTCTATCACTTCACTACATTGCAGACCCATGGCATCCTAGTATCTTGTCAAACACAGCAGTTTTGCCTTTCTCTTCTTCAAGCAAATCCCACAGCTGATCTTGGCATAAATAATTTCTTCTCTGAGTCCTTTCTCCAATTGTTGTTCATATATTTTCGGTAGGGTTCAGGTCGGGACTCTGAACTGGCCAGTTCAACAGAGAAGTCCCTTTCTCTTCAAGAAAAATCCTAACTATCCTAGCCTAACGACATGGTGCTTCGTCTTGCTTGAAAATGCCGGGTTAATTCACTTTAACCTATCGCAGAAAACGTGTTTACATGAACAAAGGGATAAGTTCAGCTTGACATGTCACTGTAGGAGCTATTTATAAACTTCTCCACTAATTCTTCCATGTAAACTGATAATGGGGAACACTCCTGCTGAAGACATCATCCCCCCCATCACCACACTCCTATCCTCCTAACTTGACTCTTTTTAACTCATTGTGGGGATGATGTTTCGCTTGTTCTATGTCGTAAATAAATTTTACCGTCAGAAGTCACTCATGTGAACTCCATCCCACCGTGCACCGGTCCAAAACACATGCTCTGGCGCAAAATCGAGATGGGCATTTTGGTTTTTCTTTCAAACAAGAGACTTGCCGGGCTGGCACCAGAGCAAGTATAATCCTGCATTTTGTAGCTTTCAAGAAACAGTTTTTATTGAGGTAATATTCCTCGTCTCTTTACTGGACTTCCGAGAAATTAATGACGCTGTTTCAAAACGTCATTTTAGAAATTTGAAAATAATTTCATTAGATGTTTTTGAAAATCTTTCGGTATCGTATCTATAGCGATTTAGGTTTAGTATAACGGATTTTGACATTGGGCAACATTTTTTGACCTACGTGTATCACTTAGCGATTTGTTAAATTGACCTAATCCTTTTAATTTACCGAATTGATTGCTTTTCCTGGAAGAGACGGAGTTTTACCGGCTGACGTCGCCGTTTTGCTTTGGTTCCAACACTTTATTGCTCCGAAGTAGTTAACCTGGGGTTTTATAAACATGTATGCAGATGAAATAAAGCAATTCTGAAATTGTTCCTTAACTTTTGCTAGTCCGGTAATTCACCAGTTAATTTTTCATCTTAAAATATTGAAAGTTGTATCGACATTATTACAACCCATGAAAATATGAATATAAATATATGTATCTAGCTAAATAGAAATTGAGTTCATCCACATTCCTTGAAAGTTTTCTAGTCACCCAATAATGTTGAGTAATAAACAATTGAGTGTTGTGGTTGTTTCCGATCCTGATATTATGGCCGCTTCTGCACGATATTTTGTGCATTCTGCGCGCTAGGACATGAGAAACTGATTCAATTTAGTCTCTTAGTTCGAATTTGATCACGAAGTGAGCCGATTCGAAAAGTCAATCCCTTGAATACTTTGTAATCTAACACGTAAACGTATTTTTTAAAATTTTCCAACAACGCAACAGCTTATTTAATTTCCTATCTTGTATATGTTGTGATCCACGTTTCCTTCGTTCCACATAAATTTACACTGTGCAAATGAGCTTCGTGCTCAACGTCATGCCTCAACAAATGATTTTGTATTGATTCTATTCATACTCACTCAAATCGAGCCTTGTCATCCTAATCGCATTACAATGCTCAATCATAACTATTCGAATGAAATCTACTCAGAACATTCAAATCTGATGACCTCACCCAAACTCCTAATTCCTAGTGCCCTCACTTGAACTTTCGACTCGAATCGAATCATTCTCATTCAAATCGTATTGATGCAAGTTATCTGCTTAAATCATATAATTCAAATCAAATCCTAATAACTAAAATGATATTTTATTGTGCCATAATTTATCAAATGTAATCATAAGTTCTCGCAATGTATGTGCTCATGAGATACTGGATATATATAGACACATATAATTGCGAGGAGACGTTACGTGTGCTTATACTCGTATATAGCGTCTCACGAGCACACTTGTTGCGAGGAGAAGTTATATGTGTGCTCATGAGGCGCTATAAATATGGAACTTCTCCTCGCAAATATCTGTGTCCTTATATACCCAGTATCTCATGAGCACTTATTTTGCGAGAACTAATGATTACCTTTGATGAAGTATGGCACAATGAAATATAATATAAGCAATATAAGCACACAGCCACAGAATTCTGCATTGTTTTCGCACAAAATTAGCTTAAATTACATAACAGAGAACAATAAGATGTATCCATGATGGACTTCAGTCATCAAATATGGGCGTACTGTTGAGCAGAGCGGTCAGAGCAATGGTGGTCAGACCCACTGCCTAAATTCCCGAAGTTTTCCATTAATTTAGTTACAGAGAACACTAAGCATCTGCATGGTAGCACGAGCACGCCAGCAAGATACTAGCACGCCTGCGGATTGCTAGCTCGTCAGCAAGACGCCAATTAAGTGGTCATTTTGGTTAAATTTTATCTGAATAGGACCAAATTTGATCATTTTGGAGATAAAAAAGGCCAATCTGGTGATCTTGGGCCACCATACAGTGCGGTCAAAAACGACAGCTTGCGCTCAAATGCATGCATCATTCAACACTGTAAAAGTTCGTACGTAAGGACAAGTCAAATACACAGCACGGATGTAGCAGTGTTATGTGCCCAATTGTCTTGTGTGCAAGTTGTGTTTTGAATAAGATTTAAATATTAGTAAATTGGTAACTTTTCTTTTGCCTCATGCGAGTTACTGTATCAAGGTATGCACACTTACGTGGGAAGGTTCGAAAATAAAATTACTGTAGTTCTGACGGCATGCACAATCATCGTTGAACGCAATAGAAAACTTAGTTCAGGTATAAACGTGTTTTTTATTTCCTTTTTCTCACTTGCACTCGAAATCGTACTATAACAAAGTCTCGCTATCCATCTGAAAATAGAGGTGTCACAAGGTAGAACTGTTCTTATCCTTCAATCATTTTTAAGTGATCCACTCAATTGAATCCCACAATAGTAATTAAGTGCTCTTCACCAAACCACGATGCTCTATAAATCAATTAGCACACAAGAAAATATGCTCATCTAGGTCCTAATGTTTTAGCTCTCATGAAGTGATGAACATTCTTCAGCCACATCCAAATCTTTTCTTGAAACTCGACTAAGATACACGAGACTCTATCACACTTTCAAGCCAAGCATCCTCTTACCTTTAGAGGAAGACAGTTTACTTTCGAAAGATTTACCAACGAACCTATTGACGAAAAGCATGTTATGAGTTTTCGCCCGCTCCGGTGGTTGGCTGCTGGTAACCGCCTCGCTTCATTAAAGATTACCTTAATTTAATTTTTACACTTATTCCGACTGATAAAGCCTCTACCGTGCAATCACAAGCTTCAACAAGATTTTTCTTAACGTTTTTATTTTTAACATACGATGAAACTTTTTATTATTTCTTGATTTCTCTTAGTTGTCAAATAGATCAGCCCTAAACCAAAATTTTCTGTCATGAGGGAAGGTAAACGAGCTTTGGGCTTAGACCCATGGCATTGTGAAAAAAGAGAGAATGGGTCACTATATATGGCTGCCAGGAATACATGGGAATTGTGTCTACAATACAATGAATCGAGTAAAATCTTATGCTTGACCGGTCCTCGTTTCAGAATGTTCTCAAGTCGTCTTGATGACCTTCTCCAGTTTAGTTTTGGCTGGCTAATACTTCATCGCTGTATTTCTGTCCTCTACGTTTGTTTTAAATATATTGTAGAGACCTGTGAGGCTTTTACTTCCTGCGATAGCAACTCAAATTATACACAATCCTAGGTCGAGTGGTCGCCATTACGAAACCCAGGACACAAAGGGAACTAATCCAAAATATTCATTAAACGAACCCTCAACAGAGGTATAGACAATTGGTTTGCTCTCTGTATTAGAGGAGTTAGATTCTGAGAGGTACTAGAAGAAAAAAAAAGTAGTTAAAAGTAATGTAAAGTCAGAAATTCGGCAGGTTAGATCCATCTTGTTCTTTACCATTCTGTGGACATTTTGAACATTTGTTACTCGAAAGCTTGTCACATATTAATTTGTTCCACTTTCAACTTTTTCTAAATGTATTTCCATATTATTCTAGGAGCTGAAGTAAATTCAATGTTGATCACTAAACGAGACTTCATTTTCGATTTCCTTTTATTTAATGCAGCTTCGCTCACCCATTTTTAGAATTTTTTCACTGGAGCAGCGTCATTTGGATTCCAGATGAACACAGAGAACCCAAATAACTTGAGGAACTCTCCGTGTCCGAGAACACGTGTCCGTGTCGACCCGAGTGGTGCCAGGCTGTTTTGAACTTTACCAGAACTTGCAGCGCGGCGCTCTTCTTGGAATCGTGACTGGAAGGTCTGGAATTACAACCTCCCCATCTGCACCCACTCACCTCCAACCGTACGCCCAAGTTCCCTTTCCTCTCCGTCGCAGTAGCTAAGTAGATTTGCTGATCTAAAGCTTTATCCTGTTATGTTGATATACTAGCGTTGCTTCCAGTCCTCAAGCTTTTGCATTACTATAGGCGACAAAATCCATTAAATGTTTTAAAATAGTGATTGTTAGTTTTTAAATTGTTTTCGTTGCCATTTCTCAACATCTCGAGATCAGAATTCAGAATTAGTATTTATAAACGGAAAAGGAAACTAATAAACTATTAGCCTATACCTAGTGGATGAATAATGTACATATTATATTTATCGTTACAGTACTATTCGAAATACATTTGAACGAACTTTTTTAGTATGATCTCTCGGTCAAATAAAATTCTACCACTTAACTAGTCCGTAACAAAATTTCCTTTTTTAAAATATTTCTAAAATTTATATTACTTAAAAGACTCGTTTCGATTTTATGTCGGGCGTCTTAGTTGAAATCTGACTTTTTAAAAACTCATAGGTGACTTGTTATGCTGTTAATGTGAATGTTCGTAAACAAAAGCTATACAAATAACTATCATTATATTATCCAACTTAACAAAAGGTCTCAAAAGAAAGAGAAAATCATTCTTATATGCAGATGGTTAGCACATCTGGTTTTGATCTATTCGTTCAGTGTAGACTAGTATAAAGTATGGAACAATTTTTAGCGCAGTGAATCCATTATTTATATCCTTCTGAAACGAAATGCTTGCTTAATTGTCACTGTGAACTGAAAGAGACTCATACCCAAATAAAAATCGTACAGTAAAGCCGGCGATTTTCGATGCCATAAGATTTGTTATAGGTTAAATTTCAGGCTAACATTAAAAAAAATTATGGATGTATGCTAATGTCTTTGAAAGTTGTTTTAATATAAAAAAGCTGGATATTTGTTTAATAGTATTAGGAAACATTCCTCACATGTTGAAATACTAAAAAAAGGAAACACTACTCTATATACAGTAAATGTGAGGATAGCCGCTAATTCAAACAAGGTTCCGAGGTTAAAATGATATGAGATTTAAAAATGTGCATATCTAATGTACAATATTTGATGAGGAATTAATTATCTGATTATCGTTATTTAGTTTCCTATTGCATTTTCATGTATGGGTAGATACAACATAGTAATAAAGGTTAGAAAAAGAGTCATGAACACGAAAAATTTGTAGAGCTTGCTCTGCTCTGTGAACAGAGAATGCTCGAGCAGTGTAGCCTACATTTTGTGACATAAACGTTCGGTATTAACGAAGTTAACAGACGTTAGCACGAGTTTAGAGCAACCTATCCTTAAAATTTCTCAATGATGAAATCTTAAATTTACAGACTAGAACAATTGTAAACGATGCGTTAGTGAAATGCTCAGAAAAAAGTCAGTAACTATTTCCTAAATATTTCCGATGCGGGTCTGAAAAATTGGAGGCCGCTTGAACTCTTTCTGAGAAACTGTGATTAAAGGTGAAACACTAAAACATTTTTCGGTTAAGAATTTCTTAATCAAAGATTCAATTCGTCTTAACAGAAAACCATCCGCACTAAAGTAAGATTTAAAAATTCAAATTTGTCCTTCGGCGAAGAAAGGTTGGAACAAACGTTGTAGGCTATGCATAACAAGGTTCTGAAACTGTTGATTTTAAAACAAAAAGAACAAAAGCTGAGGAAACCAACAATGAATTCAAACGAAGTTAATTTTCAAAATCCTGAACATGAAAACAATTTCGCAATGTCGTACGATTTGGTAATCAAAAAGCACTGAAATACAGTAACATTCTCTTCATATTGATATTAATAAGATGATGTTAATTTAGGAACGTTATGAATAAGGTGCAATGATTTAGTAACATTCGAAAGAACAGAATGGTATCGTCCATATAGTGTCGTAAAACGCTGGCTTACAATAAATAGTTAGGGCTAATCCAACCATCGTTGCTGAGAAAGTCGGTTCATTTGAGAAAGCCGGTCCAGAGAAAGCCCTGCCCTATACTTCGTCAAGTGATTGATAAAATTTGTCATCGAACAACATATATAATTTTAAACTGGACACTAAAACACTGCCATCTTAAAAAATAAACGGCCGACTTTGCTCACCATTTCTGGCTAAATGTTTTAAAACCCAAATATTCATGTACTCGCAGTAAAGTTTCATATTTTTTGGGCTGTGTTGAAACATATTTTGGAAACACCTGATATCCGGACTAGAAATCTCTGAAAATATGTATTTCACCCTTCGAAGTGGATATGAAGTGGATTCTTGGCACGTCTTGCACGATTACAGCATAGCCCCTTGAACATCAGAAATGAAGTGCTCTTAAGTGAATGAATATTGTCTGAATATTCTTAGATTCAGTGTCATATTACATTCTGCTTGGCTACATAATTTCCTTTGAAAAACTACTATTTAATATTATCTACATTAATCCAATACGTTGAAAAGCTACATCATCATCTTAATTAAACCGTCTGCTGTATTAGTGAAAATTGTAAATAACATTAGTAAAGCATGTACTTTTTGGCTACTACAATTAAACTTTCAGCACTAAATAATAAATATGATGGGTATTAGCCCGAAACGTTCTCAGTATAATGAAATTTTTATCAGTGATTTTTGTTCTCCTATTTTTATTACCAACATCAAGATACAACGGGAATTTAAAACAATTTACAATCTTCGCCTGAGAAGTCCTATTCGTTACGACAAGCATGGATATGTGAACTGCAATAAACCCTGAACCCGTGTTTCTGTCACGAAAAACATTGTAGAGCAATAATACCTCGGCAGTAAATAAGGGGAGGTAGAACTTTACCCTGTGGGAAAATATGTTTCCGTAGAAAAGATACAGAATTTAGTAATATGCACGTAAGACATAAATCTTCAATATTTATGTAACCTTAGCTAAATTCATCGTCAAAACGTAACCAGGGACAATGCGACCAGAGCGCAATGTGGAAAACAAGATGCAAGAAATTTAAGCTTGTACCATGAGTTAACAACGAAGAAATAATAATCCTTGAGGTGTTGTACAATGTAGTCGCAGATAATGCCACTGGCAAGCAAGAAAATTCAGTATTTCATTCGTAAAATACCTCACAGCAGAGTATGTTGAAATGTGTGTAGGGTAATGGAAAAGCGTGCCGTACTTTCACAAATAGCAATTGACGATACTCGTACACCGAAGCAAATATGCCGCATGTGAACCTGCTGAAGCTTTGAGCCCTTGCTCCAACGCTCTACACGTGTTAATAGGAGTAATGTCTCCCATGGTCTGAATTAAGGTCATAAATCCAATTGCCCATCATTGCATAACCAGGAATGGCTGCCATGTTTTTGGATTGGATTTCATTGAAAAATGCGGCATCAGTTTTTGTAGCCCTTAAACACCTCTTTCGACTTCTTTGGAAGATATTGGCTCGCATCATCACACACAGTTTACATTTGCTCAGCGTTAAGGTAATATCTTGACGTATTCACATATATAGATGTCCGAATGGGAATTAATTCCTTAGTTTACACTAAAAATAGTTAATAAATTACTTAAAATATATGGGTTCATTCAAATCGGGTGAGAAGAGCAGATAATGTGCGAAACGATCCATTGAAAATGAAGGGATTAAACCTGAATTACTCCAATTTCATTTTTGCAAAGTATTCCGACCAGTAAAACCTCTACTATGTAATCACAAGCTTCAACAAGATTTTTTTTAACGTTTTTATTTATGAAATACTTTGAAACCTTTTTTTACTTCTAGATTTCTTTTAGTTATCAAAGAGATCAGCCCCTAAACCAAAATTTATTGTCATGCGGGAAGGGAAGTGAGCTTTGTGTTAAGACCCACAGAATAATTGTGGGAAAAAAAAGAGAGAATGGATTACCATGGCTGCCAGGAATCCATGTGATAGGAGTCAACAATACAATGAATTGAGTAAAATCTTACGCTTGACTGGTCCTCGATTCAGAGTGTTTCAAGTCGTGTCGTCCATAACCAATCCCTCTCCACAAGTTCAAATGCGTTTAAGAATAGTGAAAAATTAGGTCAGGACTAATTAGATGTTAGAAAGTGAACAATTTATTCACGTGATGCAAGCACTTAAAATTCAACGATAATCTTAGATGAAAAAGTTCAATTGGTACAAGTATTATTGAATGTTATTAAAACAGCAATATTATTAGATTACCTCAAAATCGCTACGACAATACGGGTAAAAATTTATGAGACAGTTGGAAAAGATATTTGGGTTGAATTTTTTTTCATTATATGTTCATGAATTGAGAAAAGTACGATGAGCTACTGAATTCCTTTAGATGAGATTGCATTTATTTCGTAGAAAAGCACCAACGTTTCTTATTAAAATATTGAAAAGTTTCGCCAATCGTCAAAATAGATTCCATCGTCGTATATGCGATACATCAACGAGCTCATTTGTGTGATTACTCTATAACATGAAAGGGTTGCTTAGTTAGAATGCTCAATAAGAATTGCAAAACGCAAAATAATGCTGAAGCCCAGTATAATAATGGTACACCCTATTGCCGCCCGCAACAACTCTCAGTCAAGTCTAGTCGTGTTTTGCTAGGAATAAGGTGTGGAAGGTGTGGACTCTTTTCACCGCATTGAAAGAACGACGATGTGGTAAAATTGCAAAACTACATCAACGTAATAATTAAGCGGAGCGCTCAGTAACACTGATGATTTAGATGGGGATTGTCCTTTCTTGATTTTCAAAGATTCGATCGCCACGATGTTAGTTATAGTTACAATGAGTGAAAAAATTGGTTCAAAGTCATGCACGCGACACTGTAGCTCACGGGCTTGCTAAGAAGGAAGTTAATGCCGATTGACCGTAAATGACAAGCGTTAAGATACTGAAATGGTTTTATCATTCCCCGGACACCAAACTGTTCTAAAACTATGAGAACTCAAGAAAATCTGGTGAATACTTTGTCCCCTGAGGACAATGATGCACAAAAAAAGGTAAGCAGGAACCTTTTGTCAGAAGTAATAAGGTGTGATATTATGAATAGATGGAGTCATAAAGAAGTGTAGACCAATCACCTGGAACTGTTGCGCTGAACGGTAATTAAATGACGAAAACTAATCCAAGCTGTTTCAGGCCCCATGTTTTTAGGCTCTTTTAACGTTCCATTATAAAATTTTCGCATAACTTTCCAGCCCAAATTTCGATCGCACATAACCTACTTGAACAGTTCATTTCAAAACTAAAACCTGAAGAAATGGTTCGTTAAAGCAAAATTTCTTATTCCTGCTTATCGCTGAATTCAAATAACGCAGGTGATTCTTCTCATGATGATAAGGATGAGGTTCATCTGTCGATTTAACGTGGACCCGACGCGGCGACCGCCTTATGGCAACACTTCCAGCTACCGCCGTCCAGTTTCCCGCTGCCGGGCCTCCGCTTCCTGGAATTGGGATGAGTGGTCGCTTTGGCGCCGCTCATTTGGAGGCTCCTGGGCCGTCATGGCGCTCTAATGCACCTTCACTGCACGCATTACTCGCGTATTACCATTTCCTAGTGATTTTATTACAGTGGTCTTATGACGGTGCAATTTTATTATTACTTAACTATAATCGTCTTATATGACTCGGATTTCACGGTTGTTTCTCGCTCTCTTGTTGCATGGACAGACAACGTCTCTAGCTGGATTTTAAAAGCCACTTCATATCAACTATTTCTGCTGATAATTCATCAGTAATTTATGTGTAGAATTCTAAGTGCGGTTGAATTCCTAAATGTGGATTTAACTGTTTATGATTCCAGAGACACAAACTTGTCCATGGGGTGAAATGATTTCTAACGTAAGTATATTTTACGTGAGCATGATTTCAGTTTGAGGTCTTGTCACTGAACAATAAAAAGTTATATATATACTTCTGAGAGTTGCTCATCAAAAATATCTCATCAGCCTTCTGAACAACAAGAGGTAGGCACAAGCTCAAGTGGGTCTGTTGTCCTTCCTAAGCCACTCGACTTTCCAGCTGACATCTCCAAGCAACTGAAATTTTCTGGCTTTAGAATCATGACTTGCAAAATGTCAAATCACCGTACTGACGCGTGACAACTTGTACGAGGAAAACAATTCTTTGAAGCTCTCTGCTACGTGAGTTCTGATTTAGAGGCGCATTTTGCAAAATAGAACGCTTTTATCCCACTGAGGAAAACTCTGCCCACGTTTCAAACTCAAAAACTAAGTGACTGTAAGTGACGTTCCAGTTAGCGTGTATGATGTAGGTACTCTGAAAGTTTTCGAAGCTATCCAAAAGATTACACTGCGCGTAATTGCAAAGAGATTATGTACCCCTCTGAGAAAATAGAAGACTGTGGATCTTGTCATTAGATGTATGATATTTGTAGTAACTTATGCAAAAATTTTGTCGAAAAGATATATATATATGCTTTTAGAAGGTGAGCGATGTATTAGATTAACTCATTATTAATTCATCGTTTTCCTTAGTACTCGAAATTTCTATGCTTTTTAAAGGAGTGATTCCAAATATAACCATTACATTGCTTGATTTCGCTCATACCTGGAACATTTTCAGCTTTTTGATGAAAATTCTATCTCAGCGTAATAAAGCCAAATTGAACGGTATAGTAAGGCAGAAATATGAAGTGTCTCCTCACTCTAACACATTAAAAAAAAACAATATTCCAAGCTTGCGTTCCTACTTGTAACGCCATGTGGGAAATCATGCAAAAAATTAAATTGAGCTAAATCAAATTTGGGAATTGGATTTAGTCTTCCAAACCTCATAATCAAATGAGGTTTGAAATAAATGTGTGTGAATGATGTCATATAAGCTAATTGGATTTATCTTCACTGGATTAAACAAAAAATTGCACACTAGTACGTTGGGCCATCGAAATTTATATCGAAATTTAAATTAAAAAATTGTTATTAAATCGAATTGTTTACAGTTATAAAAATTTATCGAAATTTATGTTACGTCCTAATGAATCTGAAATTCTCTTGTTTTATAATCACATTTTGTGCAAAAGCCCAGCCATTTCTTCCATACGGTAGAAGAAAACACACATGAATTCAAAAATATCTTGTAAAAAGTACTTGGGCAACAGAGCACGGATTTTGGTGACGATATGATTTTATTCTAGTGCTGCTAAACACAAAAAAAAAATGGAGCATTTTTTATTTGTATGTTGAAAAGGTGAAATAAAAAAAATTACCCTGAAGATACGGGAAAATATTCCTTAGTTGGAATGACAATAAGTCTCTCGAGGCAAAGGATACCCAAGACGAGCTGTACTCACGCTGCGCCCATAAGGAGAGACAGAAGAATTGCACGAACTTCAATGAAAATATTTAGCCCCGATTCTACAGCTGCGATGAGCAGCGTCACAACAGCAGACCTAGTCACATCTCCAAATTACAAGAATTTAATGAGTGATTAAATCCTCCCCTAGACGCTAGAATGTCCTGAAGATATGTTTGCATTTTCGTCTTTTTTACATGCACTCAACACATAGCAATTATTATTCGACGTGTCTCTCGTTTCAGTAATTGTTCAACTAGTGTAAATCGTCCCAACATTTGCTCGTTCAGCATTTAACTCGTTCTAACATGCACTCATTGAAAATTGAACTCAACCGAACATTCACTTGCCCAATATTTTACTCATCCTTACATTCACTCGTCCAATTCACTCATCCTACCATGCACTCATCCAATTCACTCATCCTAACATTCGCTCATCCAGCATTTTACTCGTCCGAACATTCACTCATTGATCATTTGACTCATTCAGTCATCTAGAGACGTGCTGGGCATAATCCAGCTCGAGTCCCAGCGCCCCCCTCGCCCAGTAGCCCAGATGAGCTGGGCGATATCGTCGCCCATTATCGGGCGCTTATCGCCCATCGTGCTGCCAGGCCGCCTCCTTCTCGTCTGGTCTCTGGGAGCTCTTAAGATAATAAAGATAAAGTTACCTGCTGGCCAGCTGAGGTGTTCCTCCTGCATTGCGAGTCCTGGCAGCCTCGTGCTTCATCCCTGGCTAATTTTGGGGCAGTTTTTTCTCGATGTTGTTTGGAAAGTTGAAGGAGGGAAACTTTCGGGTAAATGTTTCGTTCGACTTGAATGTGATGGTTATTGAAATGGGATTTGAGATGAATGGTTGCAATACAAAAAAAAATAGTAAGTTAATCAAGTAGATAGATTTGAGTTGATAATTTTTGGAAGCCGGAATTTCAGTAGACGAGTCAATAGTTTCAACTTCAATTTCTGACGTGATATAAAATTTAAATATATGCATTTTTCAAGCGTATATCCTGACAAGTCCTCCCTACAATATATCATCGTAAATAGAACTGAAAAAATCGCATTAGAAATCAGACGTTTTGTTATTAATGAGTGCAATCTTTAAAATCGATTTTATTAAATATGAGTGTTCGAATTTATTATAGCGATTTTTTATACGCTTATCGTGGTTTAGACAATACAGGAATAGGACGTATTTAATTCTAATTCATGCATGCCTGCCTGTCTTTGGGTAAATGACTGGAAAAAATTTTTGCAGAATATCCAAAAATTTAATCCAAAATTTCGTTGATGATTAAAAGAGTGCTTTTATTAGCACTGTTTCTACCGAAAAGTTTGTTTGAGATGAAGATAATAGTTTCATTACTAACTTAATATTTTACTTCTCATTTTAATTTGTTAATAACTTGAGAATGTACTTAAAAACAAACATATCGGCCTAACGATAGCAACGATCACAACTCACTTCATAACTAACTTCATAATTTAGTTCCTAATTTATTTCCTAATTGACTTGATAATTCAATTCAAACACAAAGAGCAGAACATAACAGTTATACAAAATTCCAAGTTGTTTTCGTCTTCAAATGTTTAGGCAAGGAAATAGAAATGCTTCTTTGATGTATGGTATTTCGGTGTGATATTATTTTATCTACAAAACACTTTTACTACTAAAATACCACTCTTCATTTAAATGTTTCAGTTATTTTTTCATCCGATGATTTTTACTGTGTAACGGCTATCGATATTAATTTTTGAACATAGATCAATATTTTTAAGTTTATATTTTGCTTCAGACGCGTCTTGAAACGAGTCATCTGTAACGAAAAATAATTTCATCCAACATCGTCATTAAGTTTGTTCAGTAGTATAAGCATAACGACACAATATTATGCGTCGCTCAAAATAGAAAGATACCACCCAAAAAATGGTATCAGAAAATAAATTTCCTGTATAAACATTCCCAAGGTATGAAATAAGAATTACATTGATTTTTTAAAAATAACTCATGTTGTGTAACATCTCGTTTTGTGTATCCCAATGATGTTAATGTTCAGAATTTTATACATTTTGCGGTGTACTGCGCGCTCGTGACCCCAATAATGGTTCACGATAATTGTTACAGCAGCATTCTTTGCTTATTAATTAGCTTTTCCAGACTACTCTGACTGACTTATTTATTTCCTGTCCTCATAATTTGAATTCGAGGGTTTTTATTCCGGTGCGATGGTTTGTTGTCCTATACAAGACTCAGCTAAATTTAGCTCTGCTGAACGAGACCAAGCAATAGAAGGCCCTCTGATACGCAATTTGTAAATCCTCGTTTGTATACTTCGACTATTTCATGTATTTTAAACGCAGAGCCATTTCATACGCACTCGTGATTCGCTCCCTCTGTTACCAAATGATGTACGCGTTCTCTCTGAAATTTTACGTGAGGGTTTTGTGAGCCGTATATTCTTTAGTGTATCTCCTAGCTGTGACTCTATGGTAGAATCAGAGTATTTAAAATCCTACGATTGCTTTTTGACTTCCCGAGAAGTAATCTGAAATCTTCGGCGATTGTGGCTCCTTGATAAGCTGTGTCCCTTCAATCAGCTTCCCTTACGCCTCACCTAGGTTGACTTGTTAATATGGCTGTCAGTTATGTAAGACGTACTTAAATCAACAATGAAACTTTAATCTAACAAAGATGAAGTTCCATGGGTGTAAAATTTGACACGTTAGCTTCAGGAACATTTATGCATTCACCTTGATGCCCTCCTAACACATGGTAGTTATAAGGATGCATCATGGTTCTCTTCAGATCTAGCTTAATTTAACAACTCATGTTAACAGTTACGTGAGCACTTATTCAAGGGGGCCTTGTTCAATCTAGTTGATCGTTTCCTATTTACGAACACAATCATTGTTGACCTCCGAGTCACAAATGATGGCAAAAATTGTGTCTCCATATGAATGACACTTGTTTCAACTTATTTGACATATATAATTTGGTGAGTGAGTGCATAAAAGTGTTAAATATTCCCCTAAATACTTGAATAACTGAGTGTGAGTGATGCACATGTCCATTAAACAAACTTTTCTACTAATATACTGGAATCTAAAAATAGAAATTAATAGTAATGATATAGTGTTCAGGTATTCACTTCACAATAAGATAATATAGATTCTCCTCTCTCTGTTTATTAGTCCTTCTATCTATACATGAAACTGTTCATTTCACGCCTTGTAATCCTGCTAAGAATACAAAATTCGAACAACAAACCGACCAACAAATTATGGATTATTGCCTTGTAGAATGAATAAATACGCGCCAAATCATTCAGAACTTTATCTATATATTTACATTAACATCCATTTATTTGCAATAACATCCATTTACTTACAATAACATTCGTTTATTTACAATAACATCCATTCACTTAAAAAACATTCATTTATTTACAATAACAACTATTTGCTTACAATAACATCAATTTATTTACAATAACATCCATTTACTTACAATAACATCTATTTACTTACAACAACATCCATTTACTTACAATAAGATCCATTTACTTACAATGACATCCATTTATTTACAATAACATCCATTTACGTACAATTGTCACCATTTACTTAGAGTATGACCAAGGTTGGAGATGCTGCACGTCAGATCCCACTAACGTTCTCCCAGCATTTCCAGCGTAGGAGGCGAACCTGCAACGTCAATCGTAATCCAACTTTTTTTATTGACCCTTCTAAGTTGACCCTTGAAATAATCGAACAGCGCCGCTCTTTATCAGCTGAATGAAAACCAATGAACCTTCGAACCAAACTGAAACTAGTGTGAAAATATAACTGAATATATCTTTCGTCATGAATTATCACACGAAATAAAAAATTCAGACATCGATCTTACTTACCCTGCGTTTGCTCTGTGCACGGAGTACACTTGAAGTGTATAGAGGGATACTAGCACTATTAAAGATTACAACACAGAGCTACAGCTGATTTCCATACAACCGCAGGGCTTCAGAGACACCCCCAATTGAAAATCAAGGACATATCGCCGGTGTATTAAGGACGTGAGGGTCGATTATGCACGATTTATAGGCTAGTCGGCCTGCTCTGCTTTAACACTGCCTCTACGCGCCCCAAACCAAGCGCGGTCAAGCTCGGACGTGAAATTCATAGTTGGCCTTGGATGATTCGAAGGCGCAAAATTTTCAGTTGATTAACGGCCGTAACATTTGAAAGCGGCATGACTCGATCTGTCAGTTAATGACAGCGTGTCATCGTGAGCGTTCTGGCGGTTACTGCCTCTGCAAAGGTTGCGTTTGGTGTTTCGACTGTGTTCTTCACAATCATTGCGTTAGGCAAATTGTGACGTAGTATTGCATCAGATGCCCAAAACATGTTTATTGATATTATATTGATTGTTTACTTGGATGTTGTGGCGATCATCCGTTATGCTCATCCTCAGATTTTTCTCGTCACTTCTCGAGCTCAAGCTGAGTTCAATTTTTTAAACATAGTTATGTGAAGTGTTGTTCGTCCAACTGTTTTGAAACTAGAACAGTGGTATTCATATCAATGTACTCTGGATAGTTTACTGAGCAGGTTTACAGAACAGTTCACATTCACTTGATTCATTTGCAAGTTTTTCACAGAGTGGCTATAAAGACCGTTTTTTTCAAATGTGTATTGATGTCACAATAAGTTACTTATTTTCACGATATTAATAAGTGCAAATGCTGACATTGAACAATAAATTAAACCAATGTGCTTTTCACAGTGCTTTGTATCAGTGCCAACAAGAATAGAGGAAAACGATGGTGATAAACCAAAACTGTGAGTTTATGATGAAAAATCGATTGCTCTAAATATGTATCATGGCCAAAAAATAGCACAACGTTGGATGACTCTTGCACTTTTGGGACTTAGCACTCCTACAGGGTCCGAGAGATGAGAATTCGGGTCATTTTATATTGTAATTATCGTTTTGTCTTGCCATGATAGACATTTTTTATTCATTTTCTTACTGTCCATGCTATGTCGTCTTCAACTATTCTCTTGTTTAATTTGTTTTTCAAGATTTGTAATTCTGTGCATTGAGTCCTGCGCAACAGTGCACCCTATCTATCATTTGTGGTTATGGTTAATTGCAAATACTTTTTTGGTAGTTAATTGCGCTAGCCTCTAATTTTTTCTCTAAAACCGCATTAGTAACGCAAGAAAATTATTTTGTGCTATTCTCTGCCTTTGCTTTCCATTTGGTGCTCTAATGAAATAATTTTCAGTCTTTGAACTTGTTTTTGAAATGCTGTTCAGCATTCAGCCAATAAACAAGCACATTTAGTCAACTTTAAGTGCCTACGTATGTAATTTATGAACGATGCATTTCTTTTGCAAAATTTTTTTTGCTGGTTCATTGGTCACCCAGCTGATGCAGGGTATTGAAAATTTACGTTGTAACTCTAAATTTCATCCGTTATGTTCTTTAATGATATTCAAAATGTTCCCCTCCCTCAGGGGGATACAACTATTGTATCTATGGGAAGTAGCGCTCCCTGGGGGACAATGTGAGGGCCCGAGCTAAAGGTTAGGTTGGCCTTTTTGTTAAAATAACATAGGTTTTTGCTTTGTTACGGACCATATTTTTTCGGTTCACTGCTGTCCTGTTTTTTCAGCACCTACTACTTTCTTTTTCAACTTTGATCTTGTTTCATGAACTTCTTTCCCATCTTACTGTTTCTATGACCCTTCAGCATAGATTCCTCATTTTCTTATCTTCATACTAAATGGTGCCTTCCTCCGTCCTCTCTTTGATACGTTCTATTTTCGTAGCGGATGAGGAGGCCTAAACTAACTTATAATCTAATCTAATCTTCAAAATGTTCCCTCCAGGCAAATCATTTCCATAATGAACAAAAATGTGAGAGATCTATCGAGAATACTATGCATATATAATGTACATGAGCGTCGAAATGGCTCTCTTTACACTTGAGTTGATATATCTTTATATTAGGAAAAAAATAAAATATGGTATATTTTATTGGTTTATTTCTTGATGTATAGATTATCAAGAATATATATATATATATATATATATATATATATATATATATATATATCCAGTATATTTTGGTAGTAATCCTTCCTTGAAACAGGTTTCATTAAAAATAATGCCATAATTATTATTAATAATAGTTTTGTTCAAATTTTCTAGTTTTCGAAAGAGTTTACTTTGATCGAAATTTATTGAATTTAAAAGCTTCCCTAACGTTTTGTGATTAAAATTTTGCGACGCATTTCGTCCTGTGTCCACGGACATCATCAGGCTAAAAAATAGTTTGAGTTGTGCAGCTAATAGAATGGAGAAGTGGGCAGAGTGGCTGCGGTTACCCGAATGTAGAAATGTGCATTTGATGCAAGTTAGAAGGTGTACAGTTGGTCTGCGAAGTCAGGAGGGCTACGCGACCTAGGTTCCGTAGTGGAAGGTACATTCTCCATTCTCAATTTTATTAGCTGCACAACTCAAACTATTTTTAGCCTGATGATGTCCGTGGACACAGGACGAAACGCGTCGCAAAATTTTAAACACTAAACGTTAGGGGAGCCTTTAAATTCAATAAATTCCGATCAAAGTAAACTCTTCCGAAAACTAGAAAATTTGAACAAAACCATTATTAATAATCAATGTGGCATTATTTTAAATGAAACATATATATATATACGGTGTTATGTAATTCGATGCACAGATTTTAACCAAATGCAGAAAAACGCAAAATAAAACGATTTTCATGAGTGGCAAAACCTCGAAACTGCTTTTTTTCGAGAAATGACCTGAAATAATTTCAGATTCCCGTAAGAATGGGCTTGGCATGCAGCCAACGAGTAAAAACGAAACTTCTTTGGCACGCGCTTCAGGCTATTCTTACAGGAATCTAGAATTATTTCAGATCATCATTTCTCGAAAACAAAGAAGTTGTGAGGTTTTGTCACTCCTGAAAATCGTTTTATTTTGCGTTTTTCTGCCTATGGTTAAAATCCGCATCGCATCACACAACACCCTGTAAATACCGGGTGTCCCACAAAAATGTCCCCGACTTTTCAATTGATTGTATATCCGCTTTAAATTAACATATTTGAAAGGTCTTTTTTCACAATGCAATGAATTTTGTTCCCTTTTCGGATAATTTAAGTTTTTGAAAATCGTTTACTAACCACTTTACAGTGATCAATTTGCTGAAACAGGCAGAACAACTAATTGCTCATAGGAAAAGTTTTCAAAACAACACTGGTGTTCTTCATTTCTCAATACATTACTTACTTCCTTATTTCATCATTTGAAGACACCTAAAATGCAGCTCACTCACGATCAAAGAATTTTCCTCGTATTAGAATATGAAGCAACGGTAAACTGTGAACAAGTAAGAGGAGTATTTAATTTTCTTTCTAATTTTCTAACTGTACGATACGCAGTTTTCTTATCGGACGTGTATCTTTCCGGAAATTTTTCATTAATTGCTCTTCGAACTTTTTCACAGTTTTTCGTTGCCTCATATTCCAATACGATGAAAATTATTTGTTCGTTAGTGAACTGCATTTTAGGTGTCTTCAAATAATGAAATAAGGGAGTAAAAAACTTCTCAGAGCGTTTAAATATTTGATGGTATGTAGGATACATCATTGTGAAATTATTATAAACAGTAAGTATTGAGAAATGTAGAACACCAGTGTTGTGGTTTTTAAAACATTTCCTTAGAACAATTATATTTTCTACCTCTTTCAGTAAATCGAACACTGTTCAGTGGTTATTAAACGATTTTCAAAAAATTAAACTATTCGAAACGGAAACAAAATTTAATTCATTGTGAAAAAATACATTTTAAATATGTTAATTCAAAGCGGAGATATAATCATTTAAAAACTCCGAGACATTTTTGTGGGACACGCGATATAATGTAGACACTTAGAGGGATACAACTATTGTATCTATGGGAGCTAGCGCTCCCAGGGAGGAAAATGTGAGGGCCCGAGCTATGAGTTAGGTAGGCCTTCTTATTGCTGAAATAAAATTTTTTGTTATGTTAAAGGACCACATATTTTCGGTTCACTGCTGTCCTGTTTTTTAGCGCCTACTACTTTCTTCTTCAACTTTGATCTGGTTTCATGAACTTTTTTCTCAACTTACTGTTTTTATACCCTTTCTGCACAGATTCCGAGTTCCCTTAAAACGTTGACTACGTTTGTGCGATTGCTACGGTTGGTTCGGTTAAGTTGTGAGTAGCAGAATTTAGAAACTCACTGTACTGCTCAAGTCCATTCTTGTCCTTTATAAAAGGTGTGAGAAATAAAAGTGTACTATAATTTTTACCAGGTAGGTTCAAAACAATTCTAAAAAAGGTAGTGAAATTATGGAAATGCTATTCATTTATGCCGGTATTTAATGTACCTAATGGTACACATATGATATGTCCCAAAATGTAGTGCACGTGTTGATATTTGTTTGTTACATGCAGCATTTTAAATGGATTGTGATTTCATTTTCAATTCCTATATTATTTTGGCGTTTCATTGGTGAGAAGGCTGTGATTAATGGAAGTAAGATTTTCATGTAAATTTTAATGTGAAGAATGTTTCATTTTTGTAACAAAAGTTCAAGAAAGAGCGGGATTCTATGTGCTTTCTAATGTATTGTCTTATGTACCTGAGCTCCCAGTTGCACGTGCCTCGATCTCATTGGATGTACAATATTGTTCTGAGCTAGCTTAATGAGTCAATACATTCACAATGCATTAAGTGTGAATGTATTGTAAGATCCAAAGCTTCCAGTGCAATATTGTACACCCCGTGAGGCGAGGCACGTGCAACCGGGAGCGATTTTTTAACCTATAATCCATGGACGGCCAGGCGCGATTCGAATCTGGTCCTGAGGCGGTAAACGGCCGTTAGGTAGGGTGGAACAACGGCGGTTCGCGTGCAGTTTTATGTCCGAAAAAGTGGACATTTGACCCTTAAACCGCGCGTAATACAACTAAAAAACGCATAGGAACCGGCGCGTTCCCACCGGCGAAACGTCCTTGATTTTCAATTGGGAATGGACGAGTATGGTGTAGACTTAGATTTTTCTATAATGAGGAATAAGCTCAAACAAGTACCTGCGTTGGTTCAAGAAGAATTAATTAAAAACCCAAATCGTACGCCAAAAATCGCTCGCCAAACTGTAAAAATCTTACGCCCAAATCTAAAAATCGTACGCCAAAATGTAAAAATCGTTCACCAAAATGTAAAAATCGTTCGCCAAAATGTAGAAATCGTCCGCCAAAATGTAAAAATCGTTCGTCAAAATGTAAAAATCGTACGCCAAAATGTAAAAATCGTTCACCAAAATATAAAAATCGTTCGCCAAAATGTAAAAATCGTTCGCCAAAATGTAAAATTCGTTCGCCAAAATTTAAAAACCGTACGCCAAAGTGCAAATTGTATGACAGCAGCCAATGCAACGAAAATTAGAGTTATATTAGCCTAGAGGTACCCAATTCAAGACTAGAAAACCAATCCTCCCTCACTGACCTTGTCTCGACACCAGCACCAGAGTCCGGCAAGGTGAGCAACAGGAGCAGGGGACGCTGGGCATGCGTAGCTGCTGGCTGTCCACCGCAGCCGTTTCATGCGCTCCCGGCTTCGTTGTAGGTAACATATGAATTAACGTACGAAAAAGTTTACTGGTAACGAAAACTAAAATAGTGAATTTTCAGAAGATAGCACTATTTTCACAGAGCTGATTTTTTTCAAAATGACGGTAGGAGGGGTTAGAATTTCGTATTATCAATATACAGTAGTTTTCAATTATTCATCAGTAATTTCTCAGAATTACTGCGTAATTTTTTAATTTTCATGGTACCTATTATGAAGGAAAATGGATTTGAAAACGTATCCTGTCACGCAGAGAAATAATTTACGGTCCCACGGAATAGCTATTTCTTTTGTCAAACGAAAAAAAATGAAATAACTGTTAACATGTATACTAACTTGAATTACCCAGACTGAAGAAATCCCTTAAAAAAGACAGTTCAGAATTCATTTTCAAAATTCGCCTTCGCTTTCAATAGAATTAATAACAGTTGGAGCACCCTAGAGAATGAAAAGCTATCTTTGGATGTGTGTTTCGACTCAGTGTGTGAATGGCACATACCTCAAATGTTTTTGTACCATTCAAACATTTCTTGAGCGTCCTGCTCTTAGTTTCGTTTCACTAGTACTGAACTAAATCGTTTAAATTTTCAAATATTTTGTTTTTGCAATAGCTTACTTGGTTCTACAAAATAACTCACTCATTTCCCTTCTGATTTTGTAATATGACTAATTTCATGGCATCTTGACGAGATTCCTAAATTAGAATTGGTGATCTTGCAACTCGCCTCATTATAGTACACTTCCAGTTGAAGGAATGCTAAATTTTAGCTAATGTTCTGGCAATATTGATACCTTTCTTTACAAAAATCGCAATTAAAAGTCTGCGTTTGGGTTTTCAACTTGAGACATTTATTTCGGTTTTATGACAAGAAATTTATTCATAGTAATTGTACTATTGTTTTCTCACATCGATAGTAATCGCTTGTCTTTTCTGAGTTTTTGTGTACTTTTTCCATATCTTTCGTGCCCTAACATCCGACAATGGCTAATTCTCTCCCCAGTTTGTAAGAAAAAAATTTCATAACATGTGACGTTGAATTTTTCAGTCATGTGTAGACTATTCAATTTTTCTCTCTATTTTTACTTACTTATTTCTCCTTAATTGTTCCTGACTAGAACCACGCAGACTTCGCTGACTTGCATGACCGCTTCTACATAGTTCGCATGATGCTTTTATAACAAAAAATAAACTCACATTTTCTCACTCATGTACGTTCCTATATTCTTAGAGTCACCTGAAGTCCCCCTACTCACATACACCACCTCGACTCACCTGTTTCTTGGTCATTTTCTCTGCACCTGTGTTGGTCACTCACCTCACTCACCACTCGCTCCTCCCCCACCCCACTCCCTCTCTCCCCCTCCCCGACTCTTTTCTCAGATTACAATCGCGGCGATTTATTAAGGAGTCTCAATATAGTGACTGGTCATTACTGTAATGTATGGTGTACATTGCTGCACCAGCCTCCTGTGCGCTCGATATAGGCATGCACGCTACTCAAATAGGCCATTCCTATAGCTTAACTATAGAACTATATGTAATTTACAATCTAAACAATGTTGGTAACGTACGCCTGGGCATCAGACTGGATCTCGTAATCAGTGTCTATAACATCTTATTTGTATTTTAGAGTTGCGTGGGGTAGTCAAGATAAAAATACAGCGTACGCTGGAAGAAGCAAATAAATATTACTTTTTTCCCCACAAAATTCAGATCACCGAATACGGTATTACTGGTATATGTTAATATGATAATCAGATCCAATGATAACAACGTCATTTCATATTCGTTTTTTATTTATTACAGTACATTGAATGAAATGTATGCATTTTAAACAACTTCATGCAGGTCTAGCACCCATAGGTATGACAAATCTGTTTTCATCAACGCCCGTCACAAATGTTCAGTCTCATTTCTATTTTGAGACTTGCATCAAGATAGTAACTATACTGATGAAAATAACACCATGCTTAACTTAAAAGCTGAGTATACTTCACGCTAATGAGCAGCAAAGGGCGATGGAACTGAATAGATCAAAATAGAACCATTGAAGTGGTATCGTTATATAAAAAGATTATTTATCCTCAAAAATCACGAGCAAAGCTATAGCGCTGGATATTTTTACCACAGCGTCAGTACGGCACTGCAGCTGTAGGTAATGCACTGCAACATCGATCCAGACGTTGACAATTGTGGCAATCAATTTCGATGCCTTTGGTAACAGAATAATTAAATATATTTGTATAATTGTATCCACACTTTGACAATAATTTGTGGCAATCAATTTCGGTGCCTTTAGTATCCAAAAAATACAATCTTAAATTCAAATTTCAAGAAAGCTTAATTAATAATAACGGTCTTTCTAACCTGAAGATGGATACATTATGTATTTTGTGTATCTAATTTCACATGAAACCGAATATGAATTAACTTTGATTTAACATTATTGTATCATTTACTTTACTATTTTTTTGGAAAATAAATCAAAACTATTGGACTCACCACTTCCCCAACCTAGCTTCGCCACGGGGAACGGCAGGAACGTAGAAAATATGTCATCAGAGCAGCTCCACACGTCGGTTAAAATCAGTCAGGAAACTAAAGAGGTTTGGCACAAAAAATTATTACATAAAGTGAAATAAACTGTCACAATTAAAATTATGCGAACCTTAAAATCATTTGCAATGACATTGATGATATCTAACTACTGTTCTACCATTTAAAACACTATGAAAGTTCAATTGAAAAAATTGAAAAATAAGGAATTCCCACAAGAATGCTCAGAATCTGGAAAGATCATAGTAAAACTCCAAATTCTGTTATAGAGTACGAATTTATTCATAAAGATCTGAAACGAAATTTAAAATTACAAAACGAAATTAAAGTCGGCCGTTTACTGACAGTCAGTAAGCTAAAACGGGTTGGATGAGGTCAATACCTATCACATATTTTCAAATTAAATCGACAGTTTATATTTTGGAAGACGACTTTGCTTCACAAATGATTGCGATGGATTGGAAATTTTACGAGCATCAAGATTATTGTTCTATAGGTCTGCATAGCATAAAAACGGACTATTCTAGCAATGAAAATAAAAAGAGACTATTCTAGCGATGAATTTGATTTCCAGTTCGGGATTTGAAGGCTTAGCAATCATCACTGCGGTGTATGAGCAGACGCGCGGACCTCGTTCTAGAATTGGCAAGCGCGTGTTAGTAACTTTTAAAGTGGCTAGACTTCTGTAAAAAAATGAATAGAATTCCAAACATTTTGTACATCTACAGTTCTAGGGCGATGAAAGACAGCGTGCAAGCGTGCGAAAGCTGCCGCATTATCGGCGTTACGTCGGCGGAATGAAGTCGAAGAGTACTTACGAGTATAGCTTTGGTCTACTTATAGTTCGTCGCTGTCGCAAATGATATTGCAAATACAAGTGGACTGAAACTGGCCTGCTTTGGACAAATTAGTCTTAATAGATGCGTAAGATAAAGTTAAAACAAATTATCTTAATGCGTCAATGAGTCATGCATTCCCAAGCTCAAGATAGACAGCATATCGTAAAAAAACTATTGATAGAAGGCTAACTCACATTTAAGTTTACAGAATGCCTCAATATGAGGAATCGTGGATGACAGGTTTGACATAATCCCAGAGGCCATATTATTTATTGAACAGCTGAAAGAGAATCAGGAAAAACATAAGTCAACTTTCATTAATTTGCTCGACAGATGAAAGAATATCAATGCACAATAATTTGAGGAGCTGGAAAAATGCCCTATGGAGGACGGTCTTCTCGAACATTGCCGCATGGACTTCATGATAACCCAAAAGCTAATAGATGCAGTTGAAATACAACCATTCGTAACAAAATATCGCCCCTGTATCGTAAAAAAGTTTATCTATTACTCAAAAACTCAAAAGTAACTTTTTGTTCTCAGGCTCATGCGAGAGTATATAGAAAATCACCCTGCATCAACAATAAAGAATATGCTTTTAACATGACTAATACCCACATACTGTTAATGTAAGCGACTTTCGAATAATTGAAAGGATTGTCGAAAAAACAACGATGTATAATACTTTCAGTACGGAGATAACCGTAATCTACAACGCGAACAAGTTGATTCCCCTAACAATAGTATTAATAAAATCTTGAAGGGATCCCACAGTTTTACCTCACCAAGAGTGCGGTCATGCATGGTCATAGCTTAAACCCCACCCTCTAAAATTATGAGAAGTGCCAAGTTACAACTTTTATGACCCGATTTGTCTTTTCCTTTCAGTCAAGCTATTTGTTTTTTTCTCGTAACTAAACTGTAGTGGAGCCTTTCTATTGGAACTTATGTAAAACGCTCTGACTTAGCTCAATAGATGTATATTGTTTCCTTTCTGTGCGGTAGGAATGTGATAATATATTCTACATACCCTGGTTTCAGCACATGCCTAAAATTCAATGTCAGCAAACTACTTTCCGAAATTTTCGAGACCAGTGATAGATAACTTTATATTGATAACTGCGGCACTGCCTCAAAATGCCGTGATTCTCAATTCAGGAACTTGTCTCTTATTATGTTCCACTTCGTGGTTCGTCTGAACGATCCAATTAAAAACACTGAAATCGATTTCACGTATCGTGTAACTCAAACCCTCGGCATATTTAGCTTGTTGTAGCTCCATAGAAAGAAAGAAAAGAAAAGGAAAACCGTTTATTTCCAAGTTGCCACAGAGGAGGTGTGACGTAAGAATTAAGCCCCTGATGTGATTAAATTCTGTTTTATGAATTTTATTAAACGCTTCTTTAAATTCACCTCTGAATACTTACACGAGTCATTAATTATTATAGACTAGCATAAAGTTCGTGAGGGACGTTTTGCGACTTAGCGCTTACGTTGCATCCAGCCCGCTCTATTTCTTAAATATATGATACGAATATGGTATTTAGGTGCAAATAGTCTAAGCATACTGGGTTGAACAAACTTGCGGATAATAGGGCCAACTCCTCTTTATCTGACTTTCATATCTGAGCTTGTAGTGAATGCGTATTTAATTGTGGTGTTGTTATAGTAATAAAATGAATGAAATCACTTAGTTCCGTATAATAAAGCAATTTTGGAGCTTAATCACCGAGTTTTGTGTACCTGATGTGCATCAGTGAATGAAATATGAATGAAATGAGCCTCCATTTTAAGGAAAAAGCTTGTCTGATGATTTGAATTTACTATGAACGAAGGAGCCTTTTCTTCGTAGTAGGTCTATACATCACTGAATTCTTCTAATTCATCAGCTCTTCAATAACGTCTGTAGAGCTTCTTTGTGAAAAGACAGCGCAACGACTGAGTCGTCAATTGCTGGACCCTTGAGGTGAGCTGATCTATTTAACCTAGACGGCAGGTTATGGGGCTGGTTATTTAAACACTGTATTGGCATGTAGAGTGTTTAAAGGCTTTAGTCAAGGCTATAGGCTATTTTCAAGGCTTATAACTCCACACTCATTTCAAACAAAACTTTAAAAATTATAGAATACTTGTTTGCATGACAGATTCCGAAGTAAAATGTATATGTAAAACAATAGATATGAAAAAACAAAAAATTACTTACTTCTATCGAGGCGACATGCTTAGCTATACTTAAAGTATGATCTAAAATGACTCCTATTCGAGTTACCTTAATTACCGGCATACTTTCTACTACAATCTCGCTGCCAGAGAGTTGTCATGTTCAATTCCTCGATTATCAATAATATGCTGATGCATTGTCTCGAGATGTGAGGAGCGAGTCTAACAATGTGCTGATTATTTTTCCCGTTGTTTAAAATGCTATCTCAGATATTAAATTGCGCTTCTTAGTCACGCAGTCTCATCTGCTCTGATCCGGAACTTTCCTATAACACAAAACTAGTAATTATATCGCGTGTTCATTTTGTGTGATCGTTTCCTTCTAAAAGCGAGCACAATGTACATTTAGAAGTATGTGTGCGGTGTGCGGTGTATCAGGTTACGAGGTTAACAGGTGCACAAGGGCGAGGCATGTATGGCGTACACAGTGCTAAGCAGCTAGATGAATAAGCGTGCAATATTGTGAAGCATATATGCATTCAATCAAAGTTGTTAGGCATTTGTTGTAGGTGGAGGAAAGTTGCTGTGAAGTTGAGGGAGAGAGGGTAAATCCATACACTTGAACTTTTCTGCTCATTTTATATTATTGTACTCATTAAGCACTGATACGCATCATGCGTTCAGGTGTTCGTTACTTCTCATCATTGTTGTAAAATATATTCAAATTCAATGTTACTAGATTTGAAACGTTAAAAAACTGACCAATCCGTTTCTATAATCGATGGGGTAAGCGTTTTTTAGCTCATCATGCTATGATTTCATGAGGAATTGGGAACATTTGCTTAAATCCAATTGAGGAACAGTTGTATTTCACAAACAGAATTATTTTGGCTGCAATACAGCACAATTGAAATCATTTTAAACAGCATTTAAAAATCTCGAAAATAAAAAATAATGAAAAGTTTCTTCTGATACTACGATCGATGGTGAGTCCATTTCAATGCAGATTTCATCACAATTACATGTACAAAATATTTGCTATTTTTCTGAATGTTATTTATGTTAAAATGAATATATCCTGAAAAACTCGTAAACTAAAGTCCCTGAACTACGAATGAGGAAAATTGGAATCAAACTACGAAAATCAAATGTCTGTTAAAGAAAATTTTCCCTCAACTGGTACTTCAAAGTGGGTGATTTCGATACCAGGGCGTGAGCAAATCAGGAGCGAATTCTAAGCAAACAACTTACTCCGAAATGGCTTATATTCCTGATGATCAGTGACGAGTTCTATCGAAATATAGAATTGAAAAGTGACTAGAATTGTTTAATTTAGAGTGGACGCTGCAAGGGCAAATTCTAAATATGGAGCACGTTTGTACAGCAAAAATAAGCCACAGCGGTGTTGTGGCCCAAGGTTATTCGACAAGAAACAATCAATAACACCATTGTTTGTGGAAGAAGTACTACGTTTGTTATATAACTGTGGTTCAAGCTGACACACTAGTACCATGTATAACATTGTTCATACAATATAACTCCCAATATAAATAAAATTACCAACCCAGAAAACAATTAAAAAGTTCTAGTTTTCCTAGTTTCGATCGATCAAGCCTAAACTGACAAACGGTGTGATGGCAGAAAAAATTTACCTACCTAAAACAACTCCTAGACTAACGTTCACTTACCCAGGAACCAATAAAATTACCTGTTTTCCCCAGTTATCAAACCAAAACTGACGAACGAAACAGCGGAAAATAATGTCCGCGTAAAGTAACTCCTAGATTAACATTCACCAGCCAAGGAACCATTGAACATACATACTTTCCTTAGTTATCGAGCAGAAGAATTTGAAAAAATGTATAGTAGCGGAAAATAATGTTCGCGTAAAACATTCACAAGTCAAAAAAAAAACAATAAAATTACTACCTACTTTCCTTAGTTATGGAGCCAAAACAGAAGTTGGTGGCATACCCAAATCGAGATGACGGGCAGACTGAAGCTACCGAGGCACACAGGGCAGGCGGGCGTGTAGGAGGAGCAGAGATGGATGTGGGTCCAGCGTCCAGGCGATGCTGAGCTATCAGGTCAGCTACCGTGCGGTGCTGTCATTAGTTACGCTCCAAAAAGACCATCGCCCACTATCTGAGACCTTATCTCTGGCTCCATCCTACCCCACTTCACCCCTCCTCCTTTTCATCTTCCTCCTCCTCCGTCTCATCTTCCTCCTCCTGCTGCTCTTCCTTCTCATCCTCCTCAGCTTCGTTCTCATATTCTTCTTCCTCGTTTTCTTCTACTTTCACCTCTTTCCCCTCATTTTCATCACTTTTCTCCCCGTCAATCATGTCTTTTGCCAGCCCCATCTTGATCTCAGTTTCATCTCTTGTCTCAGTATCATCCACTGTTCTCTCTTAAGATCATCGCTTGTCATCTGTTTCGTGCTTGCTTCCCTACGAAAGTCGATTTACCGCGCACCATTTCTGCTTTATGATCATCGAATTTTTTCCTAATAAATTTTTATCTCCTCGTTTCATTTTTTTTTGTTCTCACTAGGCTAGATTTGTGAAATTTTTTTTCGAAGTAATAGTTTGGTTAAATTTATTGGCCAACTTGCATTTGTCTGCAAGACTTTCTCCTCTCTCCTCATATCATCATTTCCACTCCTCCCATATATTAACTATTTTATTTAGCTATTTACTACTTTTTGGTGTCTGATGTCTTTTTTATTATTTCCTATGATTTAAAGCTTTGCTAACACCGATCTGTCTCACTCTTTATGTTTCTGAATTAGGGTCATATATTTATATGCATCAATAAACTAAATTTAGTAAAACCATTTGAATTTTCTAACGTAATACAACAGCGGCTTTATACTCATGAACCAATCTTTGGTGATAATAATAAGCAATAATTCACTATGTCTGTTTCTATTACACTTTCGCTATACGTTTATTTCTTATTTTCCCAAGTAAAGCTTAAATGCAGTTGCGTGAATTCAGAGAACTTATTTTCTAATGCGTTTTTTATAAGTTCACTGTCGTGAAGCAGCTCCTTTCTCATTCAAATGTTGGGAAAAATAGATAGTATAGATTTTTCCCAACATTTGAATGAGTTATGCAATTATATATTGTATACCTAGGCAGGAATTATAACTGTGTTTGTATAAATTGAGTAACGAAAAGGAAAATTTCAAATTCTAAAATCCAATTTCTAGAATTCTAATCACAAAATTCCAAAGTTCAAATTTAAAGAGTTTTTGAAAATTTAAATTGGATTACTAGGAAAAACTCAAAAATTTACTTCTCAAAATGCAAAACTTCAAAAGTATTAATCGGAGGTAAAACCTTCTCTTCCAAGTTCTTAACCACGTGTTGATATTCTTCATTTTCTTATGGCTTAGTTTCATATTAAAATCTATAAGGATTTATGTTAGTCTCGCATGTCATTTAAACTCCATAAAATTGTGTTTGACGTGACACTGAAACTGCAATTTACAATAAGGAAACCCACCACTTTAATTTCTGCGCTCCACTGCAGGTAGCAGTTTGTATGATGAGCATTATCCCTCACATCTGGGATCAACGAGCGTGTCTTGCATTATTGATTCACTGCAAGATGTCTTACATAAAAATAATTTTTAAGCCAGCCGCAGTGATCAAAATCGCCTGTTTTGAAATCCAAAAAGCGGATATCGATTTGATAAATGTTGTTCTTAAACGTAATCCCAGTCGTAAAATATGACGTCATCTTTCTTGGAACGGTGAGGAATTTTGTTCCAGAAAGCAGCGGCTCGGCCGACGCTCGCGATGCTGGAAAGGCGCTTCCTCGCAGGCTTGGAATTCTGGCCGGGCGAACATAAATCTCCAGCAGACATCATTTTTCTTCCTCTGCGCCCCCTTCTGCTCCACCTTTCTTTTTTTCCATTTGCATTTCATTCTTTTCGTTCGTTCATCACTTCTTATTTTACGTTCGAATGCAGTTATTTGCTTACGAGACAATTCTTTCAAAATCATTGTCTCATTCCAATTTGATGTTATTCTATGCTCATTTCATTCGACCAAAAAACGTGCCTAAATTTTCAGATAAATCGGTGATTTTAAACTGGATGCTGAAGCAAACAGGACCATCAATATTAAATGCCCCGAGTGGTGCTCATTTGGTCAGCTTCATTCGCGCGCTGAAAAATTGTTCAATATAAATGAAGCAGTATCCAGGCGTCAATAATGAAGATGAGACCAAGAGTTACACGCATAAATGATCGTTAAATATGTGGGAATAGAAATAGAGCTAAGGGTATAGAGATACTGAAATAAGATCGAGAAAGCATAGTATAAGCTTTTTTTTTTTAGTGCAGGCATTAAACCTATGCGTCGACACTGTAGGTGACGGAATGCGAAAAATACAGATGAGAAGTTAAAAAAAAAAGGAACATAGTATTTAAAAACTTGTAAGCCTCATTGAACGTATTTCCAATGCTTCAAATTTTAAGGTGCTTATCATGTTTCACATTGTAAAGCCTAATATATATTAAGCAGATAGCTCAGAAACGGAGATACCACATTTATTCCGAAATATTTTGTTGTCGGGGGAGACACACGTGAAAAAAGTTTGGTTGAAATTTATTCTTTATTTACATCCTCTAAACAATGCACACGTAAAATCAAATAAAACATAATGAATAAAATAGATTATGATAAACAACACGTTCATATTAAAAAAGTGTATAGAACAATTTCAAAAAAGGAACAAAATTTCGATGGTGTAAATGCAAAGCTTCCTTAAACATTCAAATTCAACAAAAATCGACAGAGTGTCATATTATGCAAAAAGTTACATGTTGAACTAAGCAGAAATATGTAATTCATAATGAAGAAGTTTAACTAAAAGGATATGAAAAAAATCTGGTGAGCCATGGGGCAGATTTTCAACCATTTATTACGTATAAAAATTTGTAACGGAAAAGCTGGGGGCATAAGCTCTACTGTTGATTTGGCTACGCTAGGAATTATTTTTTCAGACAAATCCTCTCGTTTCCCTTAAATATATATACAAAAAATTGATAATTTTGCCTGCAAAAACTGCACATAGCGCTGCCACTTTCACAGAAGAACTTATGTCACCAAATATGATTCCAACTGTTACAAAATGGGGCCCAATTCTAACTGTTCCAAATGCTCCCCATTCCAGTAGTTACAATTACAATTATTTCAAAATGGAGCCCAGCAGTGTAGACAGTAGTATTTTGACCATAAAGTCTTAGGAAAACTACTAGGTTTAGTCAGATGCTCCTCACTATTTTCCTTTCGAGGTGATTCAAGTTTGCGTTCATTGTGAATTGTTGTCCTCGGTTAACCCACGACTTCTTGCATTTTCGGTCGTCAAAGAGGATAAATTTTTCGTCTGCAGTCACAACCCGATGCGGATAAAACTTACTTTCGCGCCTGTTAAGCAACACTTGACACTCCGTGCTACAAATACTATTCATGTTCACTACACAAACACGACGTTACGCTAACTCGAACTCGGCTGCACATCGGCGTTTCGACAGGTGCTGTCCAGGCAACAAACCGACCCAGCAGTTGAGACAGTTAACCAACCCAGCGCCATTCAGCGAAATTATTAGGAAGCATAAACTGGCACACCTTGTAAATAGTGCATCCGTATACAATAGCACATGGCTTCATGTTATTTATAGAAAACAATTTGTTCGAAACATTGCATATTTTATGAATTAAGCCTTGACACCGTAAACACAATAATACGTGTACTTGCAAGAAAACTGGCACATTTTGCTATAAGGTTTACCTCTCTTCACATTTTTCTTTATCATCAAAGAGCTTACTGTCATTTTAGACATCCTAGTTTGAATAATATATTTATATGTTTTTCAAATTTCGGGGGGTGCGAGGAAAGTCCAGGTAAATGAAAAAAAAGGATATTAAAATTTTTATATCAGGGGGCGTGAAGTTCAAATTAAATTTCTTTAGGGGTGCGAACGCGAAAAAGATTGGGGACCCCTGGTTTAGGTGAATCTTTATTTCTTCTCCTATATATGATGACCGTGGTGTTCATCACGAAGGTTTCAGTTCAAATTCAATTAACTTTGACAGACGGCGCGAACTGAAATGTTCAATGACATTTTCACTTGCAGCAGATGAGGGTTGGGCTATTTGTAAAAGAGCTTGAATATATAGCTTTCGAATTTAAACTAAAAAATAACTTTCACGTATTTGAACACAATAGGGGGCTGAGTGTCACTGGAGTGAACCTTAACTTGAACGTTTTTTACTCGGAAGATATGAAAGATTCGCTTACCACTAGCATGTACATTGTTGCAAGCAGCTTTGAATAACAGAGTAATATCTAACAGTTAACAATGTATGTAAATTTGCTGAACCGAATTAGGTGAACGAGGCTTCAATGGCAACCTATCAGGAGGGGAACCCATTCTTAAAATGAAGTGTAGTAAATAATTCAAAACACTTTCTTTTTAATTAACTTGGAATAACTTTAGTATGCGAGATGGAAATAGTACTTTTAAATTTAGAGAAAGAACAGCTTCTATGATAGTTAGTCTTTTGATGATCAGATTTTTTCATGCATTGATAGCTTTACCAATATATTTTTTCCTGCTCATTATTCATTATAAGCGATAGAGATTCGATTGATTTCCCTTGATTTACTTCAGTCATTTATTTTATATTCATTCATTTTTCTTTCCCCTGACAAATTGAGGACACAATAAATTCAAATATACTTCTAAACGCTGAATTTGTGGGAGCATCGAAAATATCGCCAGGCAGGGAATTCTGGAATTAGGTATCAGCAAAAAAAGCTATTCTGACCACTGTATTTTGAGTAACACAAAACTATACGCTCATTTCTCACTTTTGTTAAGCATTCGTGGTTATCAGCTGTCGGAAGGCCAATATTCTCGTTTGTTTTAACTTTATTGAGCATAAATCTTTGAAAAGAGAATCGGTAGATGAAGAAAAATTAACAATTTAAAAGCCAAAATAAAATGGAACTTCACGAATGCCCTCGAATAATTTAATTCGTCTTTTCCATTGTAGTGCTCTCAACATGTGCATCCCTAAATCATATTTTAAGTGTTCGTCTGCATGTACACAAAACACGATATAAAACTGCAAGCTATAAACTTCTGTATAGCAAAGGGAGTTCATATGTCGCTTCACTGCTGAGAATTTATTGTGTTAGTTTTCATTTATCTTTCTTGCATTAAAATAATGATGTATCTTTTTTTTCATCAAATCTTCGGTTTAGAAGCCTTGACTTTATTTTTCATCTATAAATCAATTCCATAAAAAACGCCACCGTCATTCTTTATTTCTGTACTCTGTTTAACAATGAATTTGGAAGGCAGGAATGCAATTGATTGTCCCTCTCCGTTATTTTGAAAATATTTAATGGCGTACTTTCTCTTTGCATGCCCAGAGTAATATTTCTCTAGACATTGTCCCAGCTTCATTCTTCATAGTATTGAGGAGATAGCGAGACACATTCTTCAGTAATTCGACATCTTCTTCGGTCTTTGTACGTCTGGCGCAGAACAGTAGGCGGGTAGCACGCTGTTGGTGGTGGAGATTGTGTTCTTTGTGAGTCCCTGATTGCGGTGATGACTGTTCTTGTTCAGGCCAATGAAGTCATTGTATATTGTGGTCTACCTCATTGTTGCCGTGCTTCTTGATTGTTTCCATTGTAACTGGAGGCGCTTGTTTATTTATTTGTTTGTTTGAGAGTGTTGCCGTTGTTGAAGAAGTTATTGTACCTAGAGGTGGCTGTGGTTGCCCACCCTACAATGTCTCCCATAATCCTGCCCGCTCGTGACCAGCTGACGCGTTTGCAAGACATATAATGAATGCTTCTTTCTCGTGTAAAATTGAATTTCCGAATTAAGTAGAATGCTTAGGATTTGTCAAGAAGATGCATTATGTAATGTTGGTGTTCAATGTAAACCAAATTGTCGCACTGGCAGGTACCAGCTTTCCTGTACGATATGTCATTGGTGGGAGCTCACCTGAAAAATTTGATGCTTATCGAGAATTAATTCGGCAACGACGGAATAATTTTCAGACGCCATTATCCTGATTTCAATTATATTTGTCAATTATGTTCATGACGGTCGAGGATATCGGAGAATAATCACGCTTAGTGATTAAAATAAAGCTCGTGACTGCACACTAAATATTTTTCAAAGCATTGAACATACGAAACGAAGAGGCAAAAATGTACTGAATTTTGGACGGTGAATCTTTCTGTGTTTCAAATGAATGATTTTATTTCTTTTTCACTTGCGCATGGTGTGAAAAAACAAAACAATCTGCTTATTGTTGATTGACAGAATAAAATCAGTATTAAATTGATTGTGGATGGTAGAGTATGTTCAGTTCCGTAAAGTAATCTCACGAGATGCTTCATAAAAAGGATATACCATCTCCGTGTAATCGGTTGAGTGTAGAAATTTGGGCCATCGATCGAATTTACCTGAAATAAATTGACTGTTGGCGTTAAAGTAACTCAGTGGCAACCTACTGCAGCTGATCCATGTATACAGTCGGAAGCTGAACCCTGCGCATTCTGTTACACTCGTATATAGAGGATCTTACAAAGCTGTGGTTATTATTTAGAAAGTGACACGTCAGAGATACGCTATAAAAATTCCGTGGCGAGTTCTTGCTGTCTAACGAGTACATCTACGAGCGTATTCCATCCTAACGCTATAGACATCTTCATTCAAAAATTTGTCCCAGTCATTCTACGTAGTAATACCACTTTCGATTCACGTCATGAATTGCTGGAAATAATTAGAACTAATACGTTTGCTTCCGAGTTGAAGTTTTTATGAGATGATTTAAAGCCCGAGGAATGACTTGATATTCATGATGCTCCGTTATTGTGGAGCTGGTGACTCGTGAAACTTCAACGAGAGCAGCCATGTTTGCAGCTCTTGCAGGTCTAAGCGATCTGATAGGAAAAGGAGATAATTAATGAAACGAAAGTTTTTTGATGAATTTTGCCCTTCTATCGTCTCACCTTACATTTAGAATCAAGCAGGTATTCAATTTGGTATGTGGTAGATGAGATGTAAGATAATTCTTATCCCTTGAAAAATGGAATGAAAAACGCAGGAAAATAGTTGCTGTGGCTTGCTCTGATATAAATAAACATGATAGCATCCATTAAACTGCCTTGCCATATTGGCATAGGGCAAAGTAACGCAAAAAATCTATCATCATGACGAGCATCGTTCACTTCTAGAATACTTTTAAATCGCACCCACGAGAATTCGATTTATTCAGTAATTGGTTTCTTTTGTAAAAGGGAAACTCCCTGCCGAAGAAACATTTCCATGGCCAACGTAGACTTTTAACTTTTAAAATTAATTGTAAGTGGTTCTAAAAGATTTATATATTATCATGAAGCTGTTTGTTCAAGAGCTTCTGAATTATCCGCCCTGGGTTAAATTTCGGCCTTTGCGTCCCATGCTCAGTTTTTAAAGCAGAAATCTCTTTTAAAAAGTGATTTTTTAAATCTTCCGTGAAATTATAATTTTTATTGAAGAAAACATCATAATCATTTAATTTAGTTCAATGTTAGTTCAGTTGCTTGCTTCAGTCAGTTGCTAAGCCTTTCAGTCACGGCCTCGAGTTGCTCTGACGTGCTTGTAAGCTTCATGCAGTTAGCCTCTGATGAACACAATCACGCTAAACAGGGGATAAAAAAGAATTGTTTTCTTCCACCGAGTTCATGCTTATTGCATGCTGGATTTGTTAAATTTCTAATTATTAATTCACGACACAATGACGGTTACTCTTGTTTGAGGCGGCATCTATTCCATGCACTTAGATAGAGTGAACAATTTAGTGAGTACTTTTCGTTCCCAACGGGAAGAGACATTAGACCACAGTGAAAGAATTTCGAACACTCGGCCACATTAAAGGGTAGAAAATCGTTTGCAACCACTGGGCTGCGTTAAAAACAACATGGAAATGCTACCATAAGATGTGTGTTCGCATTTCTTCCCTTTGGTTTAATTCAAGGGTGCCCAACTGGGGTCTCGAATCCCCTGGGGGCGCGAGACTATATATATATATATTCCAGGAGGAATATGAATTTAGTCTATAGTCTATATATTCCAGGGGATTATATAGGGAACAAAAAAGTTCAAGATTATAATAGAATATTAACTAAATGTTGACAGTTTCATTCCAAAGGGTAAAAATCTCGAATGAATTTCTTTAGAGGTGCAAGGAGAAAAAGGTTAGGAATCTCTGGTATAGACAATATGCTATCCTTGGTTACAGCAAAACAAAAACAGTTCGCTTGTATTTGTTCTCCGTACAGATATTTAAGAGAATCTTGTAGATTCCTACAAGAATCTAACCCACAACTACAGTGAAGCGACGACGTTGTGTGAGATGCTGGCTTTTTCAAATGAATATTTACTTTCTCTTGTCTTGATGTTGAATGCACGTGAAAAAAAACGTTTTCTGGAAGTTATAAGGCACGCGCACGAACTTCAGTGCCATTTCCGATGGCAAGCTTTTATTCATCGCTTCGAAAAAGAACTTATCATCAATCTTTATCATTTTAAGCAACACTTAAGCATCAACGATTGAAATTCAATCATAACTCATGTAATGTATGACTTATGGACATTTAAATTAAGCCAGAAGAGACAGCATCAATGATTAGCTTTGATCAATATCGCACGAAATGGATTTCGGATAAACTTTTGAATTTAACCGACAGACTCCCAGAAAAGTATAATTTTTTGAGCGGCCACAGTGTTCGATATTATCTCGCAACTTTTGCGCACAATTAGCACACTTTTCGAGTGAAGACACAAAGCGTGGTGCCTGCGAGTTGAATTTTTAACATTCGCGATAAATAGTATATACTGTTTGTTTTACAGGAAGCATGTGTGATGTCTAAGAAGCGCTTTTACCACTATCATAAGCAGGTCGTTGAAGTCATTTTGATCTCAGTCACTCAAACTGTGCTTTAGGCAGGTATAGCCTCATATTTTTCACACCTGAATATTCATTAAACACTATTTTTAGTGGAATCTCTTCAAGATACAGTGCATGATGTTATTTCTGTACACATATTTTAGTTACGTAATTTTTTAAGACGTAACGTAATTTTTTAAGAATTTTTCGGACATCGAGGTCACTGCGGACTTGGTGGCGCCGCTCATTAATATTCACATGTTCTACGGTGTATGTTACGATATTTTAATAAACATTATTCGTGCAATAATGATTCAAATATCTCGAACCATAATTTAGAGCGAAATTATGCATGAAGCTTTCCTTGAAACACTTCGGTATTAAAGACGCAGTATGATATATATATAGGCTTTGGGCAACAGTTGCAGCCAAAGCACCTTAAAATTAATTATAAATGGAATTAAAAATTATCGTGAATGTCTAGTTCATTCACACAAGAAATAATGCCACACTCGAAAACGAGAGGCAAAGATTTTGATGCGGCAGCGATCAAAAACTTACGTTGATAAACAGCGCAGGCAATTTCATGCCATCGGCTCAGCCTTAAATCACTTCATGGATTCATTTGTCAGAGTTTTAGTCTGTTCCAAAGCAAACAAATGTGTATGCAAATGAGAGTGATCTTCAAACAGCAGAGTTAGAGCTGCTCTTCCAGTCCGAACACAACACACCAAATCTCCCTGGAAGCCGCTACCTCGTGGGCGTTTACGAGTCTCGACTTGAGCTTCTGGATTCAGAATCCCGGTTTTATTGCGCAGATAATCAAGATGTTTATCCCAAAGATCCCCGCGCTATCCTAATGCCATCATGATATTCATTTCAGTTCATTCTTGGCGATAAATTTATAGATCGTCAAACTGATCCCCTGCGTTTTATAGTGACATAGGTGAACATAAAGAGGAGTATTACCCATCGTCGGACTGGGAAGGGATGAATACCATTCACACGCCGAGAACAGTGGGGGATGTGGCTCATAATACGCCCTCCACCCAGGGGAAACGATAACTTATGTTCATTACAATAGCAAGTGATGTGTGTCAATAGATGGGTGGGTTTTGGATATGAATACTCTGAGGATAAATGGAATATGAATGTAGAGGATACTGCTTCCAGTACTGTAATCTTATTTTGAAAATTCAACGCAGGAGAGAGTGTTCTTATACTGATGTGGGAATTTAGACTCTCGTCAGCCAAGGATAAATTGCAACCCCCCCCCACTGACATGATTCGCTAGTACTCATCTCTAAGTGAATGCAAAAAAACTCAAAGACGACGGTGTGCTGGATCAACATCTTTCATATCCCTACGCCTGCTCACAGAAATCACAACGTCACTCTAGTGTACAGGGACTTCACGCTGATTGTGATGAACGAAAGGAACGAAGTAAAACTAACTAAAATTTATCGAGGGCTTAAGATGATATGGAGCTAACTAGGCTTTGGTTAATCTTAGCAGATATGCAGTAAAACTTTGTCTGTCATTTGACTGAGTAAAAAGATATGAAATAAGACTTGGTCTATCATTTGAGTTTAAATATATGCAGTAAAACTTTGTCATTTGAGTGAGTAAAAAAGATGCTTCCTTTCACTTATTATCTTTCGCGATGAATAAATAGAACGGGAGTCGCGCGCTTGTTTGGGCCTGACACTAGCTTAAACCAACCAATAAGCAATTTAAACCCTTTCGAATGTGCTGGGACATATGTGTCTCACCAGATATTTTAAATGTCCAGGGGGCTAAATATGTCCCAGAAACCTGTTCTATCGTATCAAAACAGACAGTTGTAGGTTCAGCAGCTGTTCGCGCCACTTTCCTGCCATCTATTGAACGATGTCAGAAAGCAATAGCGCCCAGTTGGCCAGCTATAATGTTGATGAATTAATTTTCTTCAGATTTTTTTTTAGTTTTTTTACAGATTTTTGTACTGATTTCTTATTACAAAGTGTTTTTATTATTGTAATACTATAAAGGAAATATGCATTCACTATAGCTTGAACCCTATTGTTCGTAACTAACTGTCTACTGCATGGGTCATTATCATCCCTGTACACATAAACTAACAAATCTGCTGGGATACCAGGGTGTCAATGCTATAATGCTTATACTATATATAAAATGAATAATTTTTTTACTCAATTTGTTTCCATGTGCACATGGGTAATGGAGCTGAAGCATATATTTTTACCTGTCTAAATTAATTTCATGAAAGCCGACTCGAGAGAGTTGAACAAAGAAAATAATGTCCTCGAGCATTTCCTTTAGTTGTCTGCAGGATTTGTGTCTTAATTTACCACTGGAGAATAAATTTTACGTGATACGTTTTTTGCGCAATTATCCTTTTCACAGTGATTCTGTGCAAAAAGAGATGGTAAAAATCGTCATTTAGAACGAGAATCTGGCACAATTCGGAAAAAACTACAAGCACCCTAAAAATAACAATTTCTATCATTCGAATTCTGCACAGTTCGCATGGCGACAGCAATTCTTAAATATAACCATAAATAAATCGGAGAAAACACAATCCATGAGCCTGAAAGGAATCCATCGGGATTTCAAATTTATTTACGCAATTAATATGTAATTCTCGATCACTCACGCACAATGCCCTCAATGTTCTGATGAAAATCCTCCGGAGGAACGTATATAACTCCATAGGATTCAATTCAAAACTATTTATATTTTCGGACCACTTGTTGGACGTCTAGGAGCAGCCCTGGACGTACAGCTAGGAGACCAGATCGGACCTCCGACTGGATAAATGTTCAAAAGAAATACCTAAGAAATACGTAAAGCTGATGCACATAATGCCCCAAACATTTTATCCTCAGTGATTGATATTTCCTTCCACGTTAAGAAGATGAATAATGCGTCCCAGCTTTAACCAACGCTCCCAGACGTGGCGCTGAAGCTATGACGTCACACCAGTGGTCCAAGATGGTAGTAGTTTTGAACAGAATTCAATGGCCGTTAATACATTAACTTCCGAATAATTTTAATAAAAACTTTTGTGATATTGCGTAAGATAATTAAAGATTACATGAAGGGTGTATAAAAATACGTAGATCCTGGTACAAATTGTTTAGGCTCATTGGTTGTGCGTAGTCTGATTTACCTATATTTTAATTAGAGAACTGCAGTGGTCTTACGGTGATGTCCTGTGTTTGGCAGAGAGAAATTGCAGCTGAAGCAGTTTTCGAATTCATTACTAATAATTTATAGCGTTTTCAGTTTGTTCGTAGAACTGTGCTAGAATTTTAATGTAACTGATGGTTTTAAGAACATCGTGTGGGATGGGATTAATATGAAAATTGTGTGACCACCTTTCTTCATGCCGCTCTCATTCTCCAATGATAGAATTAAGAGCACAACTTTGCTGAAATTGCAACAAAACAGGCGAGTACAATATTTCCATAAGTTTTCAAACTGGTGACGCAGGGAGGAGTCGACATAGACAAGTTCGACTACGCTTCTATTTTGTGTCGTACTATGTAAAATCGTAGGAAACTCAAATTTGTATGAACCCTTTTAATAGGCAAATTTCCACTGCATTTCTGCTGAGATTTTCCGATGCCTGATTAGCTCGGGTCTATAGTAAATCAACGATAGATTGGAGCTTACGTAACTTGGTTCATTCGATACATCACAAACGGGGCGAAATCTCTGACCACGGCTGTTTCGTCACGATTTCTACTAAAAAGCATCTATATATTGGAAGCATATTGGTAATTACACTAAATATTATATAGGACGTAATCAGTATCATAAATTGTAGCGCACTCCGTTGTGAATAGCTAATTGAAGGCAAAAATAAGATCAACATAAACTTGAACTACTGAAAAGTGTTCAAAGTGTGCTTGTTCACGCAAGCAGCTGCCATTGCTGAGCTACGCAGGTTTTTATTTCTGAGTAATTTTTTGATTTATCAGAAAAAGATCGCCTTTCCATGCTACTTTCCGAAATTTCTGTGCATTCGACATCTCATTGTTTTTTCAATGTTGACTGATTTTTGCCGGCTATGGTGCAGTACAAACAATTTGTTTTTAAAAAGCTGTATCGAGGCGATGAGGTCACGTTGATGCATGTGACTCAAAACTGCTGCAAGTGGTCTCTTTTGATGAACTGGTGACATGAACTAACGATGGTATAGTTCGTTTTTACAATGGGTTGTCCATTCATACATTCGTTTTGCTTAGAACATGTCCCACCTCTGCGATTGGCCGAGTCTGCTGCTGCTGAAACGTGCTCTTTTCTGCAGCTGATACAGTAGCTGCTACTGAATGCTGAGTCAAGTCCTGCAGCTGGCAGAGTCTGCTGCTGATGGTAAACAGCATCCTGTCTGCAGCTGGCAGAGTCTGCTGCGCTTGGAAATAGCGCTTAGTCTACAGCTGGCAGCGTCTGCTGGTGCTGGAAACAGCGTCCCGTCTACAGCTGGCAGAGTCTGCTGCGCCTGGAAATATCGCTTAGTCTACAGCTGGCAGCGTCTGCTGGAGCTGGAAACAGCGTCCAGTCTACAGCTGGCTGCGTCTGCTGGTGCTGGAAACAGCGTCCAGTCTACAGCTGGCAGCGTCTGCTGGTGCTGGAAACAGCGTCCAGTCTACAGCTGGCAGCGTCTGCTGGTGCTGGAAACAGCGTCCCGTCTACAGCTGGCAGAGTCTGCTGCGCTTGGAAATATCGCTTAGTCTACAGCTGGCAGCGTCTGCTGGAGCTGGAAACAGCGTCCAGTCTACAGCTGGCAGCGTCTGCTGGTGCTGGAAACAGCGTCCAGTCTACAGCTGGCAGCGTCTGCTGGTGCTGGAAACAGCGTCCCGTCTACAGCTGGCAGAGTCTGCTGCGCCTGGAAATATCGCTTAGTCTACAGCTGGCAGCGTCTGCTGGAGCTGGAAACAGCGTCCAGTCTACAGCTGGCAGCGTCTGCTGGTGCTGGAAACAGCGTCCAGTCTACAGCTGGCAGCGTCTGCTGGTGCTGGAAACAGCGTCCAGTCTACAGCTGGCAGCGTCTGCTGGTGCTGGAAACAGCGTCCAGTCTACAGCTGGCAGCGTCTGCTGGTGCTGGAAACAGCGTCCAGTCTACAGCTGGCAGCGTCTGCTGGAGCTGGAAACAGCGTCCAGTCTACAGCTGGCAGCGTCTGCTGGTGCTGGAAACAGCGTCCAGTCTACAGCTGGCAGCGTCTGCTGGTGCTGGAAACAGCGTCCAGTCTACAGCTGGCAGAGTCTGCTGCGCCTGGAAATATCGCTTAGTCTACAGCTGGCAGCGTCTGCTGGTGCTGGAAACAGCGTCCAGTCTACAGCTGGCAGCGTCTGCTGGTGCTGGAAACAGCGTCCAGTCTACAGCTGGCAGCGTCTGCTGGTGCTGGAAACAGCGTCCAGTCTACAGCTGGCAGCGTCTGCTGGTGCTGGAAACAGCGTCCAGTCTACAGCTGGCAGCGTCTGTTATCGAAGTCATCAAGGCAGCTGCGATTGCTGGTGATAACAGCGGGCGACTGTCTTTCCTGGAGCTCCTGTTTTCGCCTTAGCCTCAATTGCTGCCGTGCTCCGTCGGTCCAGGCGGACCTGCTGCTTCCAACCGCCTCAGTTTTACTGCTCTTGGGCATCAGTTGTCCTAGGTAGATGTTTTGCTTTCCATCTAATTAACCTGCTCAAATCACAATCCTTGTTTCTCCGTCGATGAAACATGTTTATTGACTGATTTTGCATCTAATATTTATGTTTCGAGTTTTCATTGTCTTTTTGGGTTCCAAATTAATGACTTCTGCTTTCCGATTTTCGCAAAGTATTTCTAATTACTATGTAAGGCTTCTCATAAGTGAGTTTTGTCATGAAATTTCGAGCAGTATTTACAATGACAGAAATTATTTTCAAATTTTTAAGATCTGCTCTCATTTTTTGCATTGTGTTTCCCATTAATGTTCCCCATTGACGCCTCGAATGATAACTCATCTCTTGCTCTCCTATTCAACATTAGTCATACATGTCATCGATGAGCGGGTTAGAATAAGTTAGAGCCATGCTTGCGAAGTGGCCAATAGAACTATATATGTTCTGTTAGCTTCAATTTGTGGGTTCGGTTAAACGAACTTTCTGAACGAGTGGGTGTGCAAGATCGTGTAATCTAAATTCAAATGAAAAATATCCGTGTTCAAATTTTGAAAGTATGTTTGTTCAGGTGCAGGTTCTGGAAAGTGGAGATTCGGTTAATCCCTTTGGTTTTGATACACAGTTGACACACGATTGTTTTTATTGAAAGCTTATATGCCTCAATTTTCCAGCGTCCTGGAGTTATTTCACACATTGAGTGAAGAAAAAAATTTTTACTTTATCAATCACATGAGTATTTACTGTGTTTGTGAGTTTGTGAGTTTCTTCTGATTTTGCTTATGTTGATGAATTAACTCTAGAATTTTCAAGTATTGTAACTGCCATGAATTTCATTTTTTTAGTTTAAGCAGCAAAATTCACAATGGATAATTCATAATCTATAGTAATTAAGTAGCAAGCCTCGCATAGACCTCTATCGTTTATTTAGAAACAACTGTTAGGGTTCACTATCTTCAGGTCTTATCCTTCAGCTATTATATCACTTGTCACGATTTCTTTCATATAATTATCATAATTTCACAGATAACTTAGGTCTTTCGCTGTTAATCAATCCATTAATAAATTCACGGGCACCACCCGCATTGGGTTGCAGGAAGCAAGTAGCTTCAGAAATTAAGAAGAGTTTTTATTTGTTTTTGGTAGAATTTCTCGATCAGATCAAACCTACACACAGCTATAATTAATTTCTAAACAAATAATAAAAAACAAATAATTAACACACCCTGGGAAATACTAAGAAATTTATTATGAAGAGAAACTGCTAACACGCATCTTCGCATGAGAATTACCCGGAAGAACACAATGTCACATCTAAATACATTCAGAACTCTCAACCATTTCATGTGGGTAGCATTCCCTGTGGAGTGCATATGCACTCCACAGGTACTGAGGATCAATATGTGATGAGGGAGATGCCGTTGGTAGTCCCGCATTGTCCACATTGTGAAAGTTGGTCCCGAAATGTCCTCGCAATTGACGATTCACAGAGCACGAGTTCGCTAGTAATTCTTTTACTACTTCAAATAAACGTTTGATGGCGTTACATTCTGAAAATAAACTGTACCGATTGTTTAGTTTATTTGTGATATGGGACAAAAATTATTCTATAAATTACACAAAGCCTTCAGCGTCATTGTCACGAATGAGACTCCTATTTGTGCTACACGTAACTTAAGTCCACTTCAAGACATTGACACGTAAATTAAGTCTACTTCAAGACATTGACACGTAACTTAAGTCTACTTCAAGACATTGACACGTAACTTAAGTCTACTTCAAGACATTGACACGTAACTTAAGTCTACTTCAAGACATTGACACGTAACTTAAGTCTACTTCAAGACATTGACACGTAACTTAAGTCTACTTCAAGACATTGACACGTAACTTAAGTCCACTTCAAGACATTGACAAAAATTTTAAAATATACCTATAGTAGCACTCTTGATTTGTTTTGTATAAAAGATTCTTCAAAGATACGATAATGAAATATAATATTATGCAGAAAGGGAGAAAGAGCAATCAAAAAAAGCATCTGGAGTCCGTTTTGTGGACGAGAAGTGTACGAAAAAGAAGGTACTAGAAGCAGCGTCAGTAACCGAAATCGAACGAGGTTGCACGAGTTCTTCAGTACATTCTCGAAGATTTGGATACCAATGTGACAAGCCTTGCGATGAGAATAACTCTTTTTGTATAGATTACTATTCTTCTTAACTAGAGAATTTTTATTAGATTTTCAAGATATGAGAATTCATCTGTAGGATTGCAGAGCACATAGTACTGATGATTTTTCGTTTGAAGAAAAAATTCCTACTTCTGACAGTCAACATTTGGTTCTATTCGAGGCATGTTGGGGAGATACGCAAACCAGACGCATTCCATCATGCAAGCGTTTTTGCTGTTCTTAAGTAGTCAAGTAGGTGGTGGTGGGCAGCCACCAACAATTTGGTCATCTGAGTAGGTAGGGTGTCCAAAAAATGTAGCCCTTATTACGAAGTCTTAGTTTGTAAGCTATTAGACCCAGAGAGTTAAAATAAAATCTATGAAAATTTATCTATATCTAAATCAAAAAGATTTTAAATTGATATTCTGTATACTTTCACCTTGCAACAGGATCTCCGTAGTTGAATTTTTCCAGTAAATCTCATATTATAAAAGGAAAAATTTGCTACAGCACACTGAGAGTTTTTTTCAAGCCCTGTACATCTTATAAATGTACTTACGACACTAATAAAAGTTTTAAATTTACCTCCTCCAATGAAACGTAATTTCATCCTTTGGTTTCTATAGTTGACGCGATGCAAATTTCTTGAAGACTTCATTTCTTATACGGTACATCACTATCACTAAATACATTTTTTACTTAAGTTATCTTACCTCACAAATCATTTAATCACATTTCAGTAGTTTGTAAGCCCTATGGCAGTGTCCAAGAGAATGATCAAACACCGCAACATCACCTGGGCACTACGCGTTTCCATACATCCTGTCACTCACTCTCCCGTGTTGCTTCTGAGGTTAAAGAATTATTATAAAACTGTTCACGTACTAATCAGTTTGAAATTTTTATCCCAACTAACTTTGTTCTCTTACATCAACCAGTTCTGCAAGACTCATTATTGAAGCTTACGTATAAACACTTTCTATTATATTGCTGCACCAATTGTTTCCCTACAGTGTACTTGGCACTTACTTTTACTTCAAAGTGATTTACGCAAACCCTAAAGAAATATTACCGACAGCCAACATCCCCTTTTGACGACCATAATCTACGACTCAGGCATTTTCCATCACTCGTCTATGGGTGATAAAAATTACCTCCCTCACGGGAGCTTTCCATTACCGCCCACCTCGAAGGTCACATTACCCGCCTGACCCATTACTCGATCCCGAAGTGTGCCTGGAGTGACATTGGACACCTTCACGTCCCTATAGAAGGCAGGGAACACGCTGCAGACTAATACGGCTTCCTGCAACAGCCTCAAGCCAGGGTTACTTTCACGATGACAACACCATTGTGGTTGTGGTTGCACGCACAGAGCATTAGCGTCCACGTGAGAAAAAACGAATGCTGAATAAAACCTGCCAATGATTGACGGCTTGAAGAATATTTTCCTACTTGAACTCTGTCTTTGATTTTCAGTGGGAACAATGAGCCTAAGAAATGTTCGATTGTTGTGACGTTCTGTTTTTCGGTTCAGACTTACTGGCCAGCAGCATGGAAACTTATAGGGTAAGAAAAACGTGTCTCCTATCTATAGCTCACTATAAAGACTCCTGTATCGAGTTCCCACTGACGATTTAGTTGATACAACATTTTAATAGTAACTTATTAAGCTAAGGTCAAGCAACAATTTGTGGTTTGAGTTGAATGAACCGAGAAATTTCGGAGCTATTTTGGAGTTATATTTAGATAAACAATCTGATATAAAACTCTCATTTTACAAGCTCATAATTTAGTAGAAAAAAATGTATAACTAAAAACCTTCCTTCTAATAGCAGAAACTTAATAAAAACGATTTTATTCGAATATTAATTTAGTCGCAAACGTGGCCTGTCAAAATTGACGGAATTCGATAAATCGTGAAAGAGAGACGGACCAACCATCCAAGCTAGCAACATCTGTGTATTATTATTTACCATTAGCCGAGAAGTTGTAGAAAAAATTTGCGATTTCTTTTTCCTAGAGATAAGTTGCATTTTCTTGAACAATAGATTAAATTTTCATCGCTACCATATTTTTTGGCTTGTAAACAAAAATCAGTTGACGCCAGATTTTTTATGTGCATCATTTGAATGGTATCTACGATACTTGTCAAATGAATATTAATTATTGAGAACATTGCAGACAAGAGTTATACATATATGCATACCCATACATGTATATATACCAATTGAGCAAATTAGGCTAGCGAGGATGGCTAATTATTTTGAAGTGAAAGTATGTTAAGGCCTCTCATGTGAATGTATTAATGATGTACATTCATGAACGCAGATCACACAGCTGATGCATGACTCATCCCATCTGAGTCACCCAGTATTCAGATGACTTAATATTCTCTAATTTTAAGTTTGTGCCTCACTCAACATGCACATCCCAGAGACGCAAGCCTAGGCAGCACTAATTTGAATTACAATATTCGCGAGGTTTATCACTTATTATTTATCTCACCAACATAATCAGCACAGACCACTTTGTCTCTTCAAAAACACGTAATTACTACGTACTAAAATCAATAAGTAACCTATAAGTTCTAGTGACGAAGACACCACGGCAGTAAATGTTTTCTAGTGACCTGAAGCTTCAGGAAAGTATTCACAGAATCAAACCACCATTTCTGTACTAAATTGGGTGGTCAAGCGGCCACCCACTGTCTCTCCTACCGCCGACCGTCACTGCCTCGCGGTGATCAAATCTATTCTTTCATCTCATGAATTTTACATGTGATCTCGTATGTAACCCACATTTTATTGTGTTTGTTTTTGTACGCGCATTGTTTGGCTACAGAAATTTTATACTCGTGGTTATTTATGCGTTTCTTACAGGTGTATATAAAGTACGTTGCATGATAGGAAATGGCATGAATCACACTGTACGCCACCAAGTACAATACTCATATTTATGATGTTTATTCTTGCTATCTAAATTTGACTAATCTTGACTATGTGTAGCTAGAGAGTTCTAAACATGTGTGTGTTTTTTAATACGAGATCAAAATAATTTTATTTAAATGTACTCATAACCAGCACTCTCACATCATGCGTTCCCCGTTGATGACTTTCCCTTCCCCCTCTCCTCCCCAGAATAGTATGTCCCCTCCCTAGAACCGCGATTTGCATTGTTCAATATAAGTAATATATTTATTTGCATTTTGGGGTGATTTCTCCAACATCACAACGGTTTGAACTTGACAGAGCTATGGGATGAACTAAAAATTAATGCATAATTGCTGTAAAACCTTCGCCATTATCAAAATTCAAATTATTATTTAATAAAAATCAAGGATGAGACTTGAATTTTTAATCCTTTCAAAGTTAATTCAGAAATGAAGTAATTTACTTCGGCTTAGTCTCATAACACAAAGTATATTTAATACTCGCTCGAGAAATCAGTCGCTCCTACAAAAAAAATCACGTTTTAATTTATTGTCCTTTATTAAAGGAATCAAAATAAGAAATATAATTACTTTTCCAATAAAATTAATTACTTTTACTTTATAAAATTACTTTTCCATTATAAATTTTATAAAATTTATATGAGAAATAATTTTTTTTTATGAGCAAAATGAGTGATTCGTGGGACGTTAAAAAATACATATTTCGTTGTAATCAATGTCATTACTCACTCCATCACTTAATGTTATTTTTTTCGCAATATTTGCTCTTAAACAGAGCATGCAATTCAGTTACCCAAATGTCCAAGGTTTTTAATTAGGAATTAAACGAACGGGTTTTTTACCACCTTTCTAAGTTTCCCCGAGTGCACCTGAAAAACTCGGGTCAAAATTGAAACCGTTCTTTTACGTTAGCCATTTCTGGAATTCTACTCTCGTTATGAAGACATTTTTTTGGAAATTCTACTGCACTCTTATGTAAATTATTTTATTCAATCACAATTAAATATAGAAACATTATCCCATATCCTAAATATTAATCACGTTATACTTTAACGAATATTATCATTTAAAGAAGAAAATCAGTTCATATTTATTAATTACACCATACTTGTGTTACTTAATTTATTAAATCATGATTACTAAGGTAATACGTTGTAGATGCATGTGAGGTTTTCAAGGTATAATTGAGGTTTTGAAAATAATGAATTAAATATATATATATATATATATATATATATATATATATATATATATATGTATTATATATATATAAACGCATGGAATCACAACTTGTCTCATACATGAGCGACAAAGCACAAATATATCACTTTTAAATACATAAATATCACATATATATATATATATACATGATATATATATATATATTATATATATATATATATATATATATATGTGATATTTATGTATTTAAAAGTGATATATTTGTGCTTTGTCGCTCATGTATGAGACAAGTTGTGATTCCATGCGTTTGTGCTGTACCAACGCAAAACACAGATGCGTATTGTGCGTATTGCTTTATAAATGCGTAGAAACATTTTAATTAAAGCAACCCTTAATGAAATGCTGCATAAGTCTTTCAGCTTAGTCGTTTCGCGGTGGTCAACCATCAGATTAATTTTGTGACTATATTATATATTTCACTCATAGAAGTAGCATAATATTGCATCAATCCTGTCGACATTTTATTTATACCAAAATTAATAACATTTCATGTTATACAAGTCCGTTCTGGGTGCTCCACTAAACGTTCACTTAAGCTATATTGATCGGGAATCACTTCAATAAAGTACCATTGTTCTTCGAAAAATAAGCACGCGCGTTGCCAGAGTACTGTGTTCTTGACGAAAATGCATCGCCTGACATGAACAAGGGATGTCATTAGAATTAATTCCAAATAGTTTGCAATTATATGCTTTATCCGCCCTTTTATCATATTCTCCGAAGAACAAGCCTTTCTGTAAGTCAACGTTGCATTTCTTGCTCAGAAATAATTCTCGGACAAACAAATTATTACCGAAATCGCTGAATTATGGAAAACCTTGTGTATTAATTAAAATAAAGACATGGACTGATGAAGAAAACTCTTGATTCAGTTGAGTTGCAAATATTTCAAGCATTTACAATTAAGGACGCATCCCGTTTTTGTGACCAAACTAACGTCACACCTTCGGACAATTTATTTACTCTGCTATTCAATATAAAACAAATCCAAATCCTTCGGGTGTTACTTGACGCTCAAACGGAATTTCGACACTGAGTCAACCATTCATTCATTGACAAATTGAAGTCAGTAGAGTTTGCTAACAGACTTTAATTGACGCTGGATCAGTGACGCTCCAGCGTCGGTATAAGTCAGTAGAGTTTGCTAACAGACTTCAATAATTGGAGCTGGATCGGTCACGCTCCAGCGTCGGTGTGAGAGGTCAACCTCTGCTGTGACAGCACTCAAAGATGTTGGAAGTCGTGGATATCAGAAACGATCCAAGAATACTGATAAATAAATTCCAGAGCGAATAACTGCAAAATTAAAATAATTTTCTTCAATGCTACTTTTGGAAAGGAAAAAGTTGTTGAACATTATGTCTTTGCGAAGGATTTCAAATAGTCATTTTGAAAAGAGCTATCTTTCCTATGAGTGTAATAACGATATTAGTCTCAATTGCGATATATTTTTATGAAACCGATCAATTATGAGGAAAAAGACATTTTTTTGTGACGGATTTTTTAGTATCAGCAGCTCGTAAACTCCGCCGCACAGCACTTAATAGCTCCATGATATTAACAATTTGTTACCCTCGCTTTCATTTACCGTTCTTGTAAACTTCATGAATGATTAGGCTTTTTGCGCTGATCATTATTTGCACTTGTATATAAACTCGAATTGATGACTTACGTATCGTAAATATGAACTAACAGGGAGGCAAATGAAGGCGAAATAGTTTAATTACAGCCAACTTCACAAAATTCCCTGGGTCTTCTGTTCAAGAAAATCCAAGGACTTTAGTTATGATTCACGGTCTTCAAATGCGAAATGTAAAAACTATGTATTCGTGAAATTAGTTCCAGTCTAGCATTTTGCAAAATTATTCTGCTGTACTTGTTTAATCTATGTTCCTTTGTACTGTCACGGATGAGCTCCGTCTAAACTTCAGTCTTGATGTTGATAAATTGGTCAAAATGTAACAATAACGTTCGGAGGTAACATATATTCATGTGCGTATTAATTAGAATCTATGCGTCTTTACTACTAGGTACTAGTGTGACTCTTGCCTCTCTTCATGACACGGCCTGATTTCGATTATTTCTTATATTTAAATGCTCAGTATGTATGAAAAGTTTACTCACTTGTGTTTGCACGATTTTGGAAATAATGCTACCCCAATTTCATGACCGTAAATCGATTTGAATATCGAGACACCTTTATAATTGTGAGTGATATGAGCATGTATCTTTTGTTATTCTTCTGTAGTTTTTACCTTACTTGGTCAAGAATCCTCGTTGCGAGTTAATGGTGAGATGAGCGTTACAACAAACTTGACTTTTTACCGAATAAACACCAGATCGATTCCTTCGGCTTCTAAAACTTTAGTCTCTACTATATTTACCTGAAATGCACACTTATTAGCAGCTTGTAAGTAAAAGCACAAATAAAATTCGTTCGCGTCACATTTAAAGTTAATTTTTTATTAATAAACCTGTCCTGCAGATGTTCTTTATAAAGATGGCTGAGCATATACATATATATAGAGAGGCATAACTATGCATAGAGATCATCTAATATAAATTCAGACAGGAATGCGTACAAGGAGAGGGGATTAAGTTCAAAAATAAGCAATGTGGTTGATCCTTTATAATTATGTATCACTACTAAAAGTACTGAAGTACATTGTATACAGCACAGTACATGTATGGTAACTCTCATAAGAAGTCCTATGCTACTGTGTGTGGAACATGCTATTTACACAGCCAGGTGCCTGCACAATCAAGTCAAGCGAATTGCGATGCGTGCACAATTTTTCCAGTCTTGCTAAGCTTATTAATTGAGGCGTAAAGTTGCATTCTAACGCCGCCCGTCCACGTTGTTCTCATTGAAATTATAACAAACACGCGTGAGCCTTCACAAACTTCGCATTGTGAGCCTCAGTCGCAATCGAGTTTTTCATTCATGTGTAAAAATATTACAAATTTAAGTGGAGGGACTTCAAGAACCGAGAATTCTGCACGTCAGTTGCGCGTGCGTTTTTCAAGAGTGGTGTGAAATATTACAATGTGAAGGAGCCTTCAGAGGTTTAAAATTCTGAGCTCGCTTCGCGCGCAAGTTTTTCATGCACGATGAGAAATATTAGAAATTCGAGTGAGGCTTCAAAAGTGTCACATTACAGGACTGCTTATCTTGAGCAAGAGGCTGCTCACATTACCTACAATAAAAGGACCCCCAGGGGGAGCTTGTTTGTGACTGGCCATAAAATCTGCGGCCGAGGCAGGACGCGCTCTGACGGGGTGCTGCTGGTGCAGAGTGCTCAGGAGCTGGGCAGGGATGCGGGACAGGAGTGTGTGTTGTGGCTACTTCTCATGCTGCACGGCTGCCGCAAATGTTGGGAAATCATGCATACTGAAGTAAAGAGAAGGTGAGGTAGTAAAGAAAAAGGAAACGAAATGAAAAGCTTTCATAGATTAGATCAAATTTCAGAGGAAATTAATTGAGGAAAAATTTATGTGAAAGGAAGAATGTTTAAAATTCTGTAGCAAAAATTGGTAATCATTAAGCCAGGCTATTAGAAGATAAATGAACTGTAGTGATACGCACTGGAACCAAGTGACGAAATAGGCAAGTAAATGATGACTGATACCAAAAAGGTAGTTTGAAGCAAATGTTCTTTTGAATTAATCCTCCCCTTCCCCTGTCAAAAGACATTCCTCTGCTAAAAATAAGAGCCAGTTCGATTGGTTGTGAAGCGATGTTCTTGATAAGTGCTTAGGAGTGCAACCTAAAGAAATTAGAGACATATCAGAGGTTCAGAGCAGAATTCTAAACCAAAATTTTGTGTTTCTCTTACCGATCATTCCATTTTCAACAATGAATCAGGCACAGGGACGTAGTGTCGACGATATTTAGGGAATATCATCGACGACCATCGTTGTAGACAAAAGAGCTAAGTACTTATGCTGAGCGCTTAAGCTGCGGCAGGTTAGTGACGCTCTGCTGCATCGGCTCTTGCTCAGGACTACACAAAAGCTGATTTGAGCGACCGGTAGGCGGCAGAGGCGAGTTTTACGCGAGTATAAGCGAATGTAAACTTGTCATTTTAGCCAAGGAAAACTTCAAACTTGGTTGGTTCCCAAGTAGGGTAAGTTACCTTGTATTCTAGTTTTAGAGTTTGATTGTCAGGTGCCACATTAATATTTCTATTGTTTATTAAGAAGTTTATAACTAAAACCAGTGAAATCTCTATGTCGTCACCTAATCGCTTAAGAATTGATACTTTGGCTTCATGCACGTTTACTATTAATCAAAATTCAGTTTCATGCTCAAGCCCTTGTAATTTCATTACCTCATACACCTGTGCATAGTCATTAACATACGGCTCCAGTGATGATATTAGTTCTTCGTGAGCAGTATAATAATATTACTACTTCACATACAAGCTCCTGTAACGATGGGCCCCAGCTCAGTAAAGCATAAAAGCTCTTGCGAGGCAGAGGATGACTGGACATCTCGATCGTAAGTCAAATGGGCTCATTTTAACCGCGGGCTAGACTATTTGGAGCTTCTTGAGTATTCCGCACTATTTGGAAAATTCAATGAATTTGTTACAGTGGGGTACCTGCGCAGTTTTTTCCTGATAAATTAGCTAATTTGGAGGTGCTAAATGAGCAAACGGTGAAACAAAAAGGAAAACTGTACATTTTCCTGAATTTTAAATTTCATGCTTGCCGATTAAAATAATATTGGACATAGGCTGCATGGGAATGAATAATATGTGGGACACAAATTATTGCTAGAAGTCATATATTAATAAAAATACCACTAAAAGAAAATAATCATGGTTTTCAGAGAAAGACTCTGCAATTGGGTATAGTAGCAAATGTAGGAGTTACTGATTGACCATGAGAGTCTGAGGAGGATGTAAGCGCGAACTCATGTGTTCGTGTTTAGATTTATTATTTTAAAGCGTGCGTTTAGTGTTCGAATTCATCTATCGCATCCAAGACTCCTGTTAACGCAGATGAAGCTACTAAATTTGGCAAGTGCTCGGTAATTTTTAGCGCAGTGAATCCGAACTTGCTGTTGAACTTATGTTCTTATCAGTAACCATGCTTATATAATACAAATTGTATTATTTTGTAACCATTGTAACCATTTGGCCGCACAAATTGTAAACCCTTTTTTAAAGCCAAATGGCTACTGTGAGAGGAAGTCGCCACCGATATTACGGAAGGAGTATGTCCATATGTTCAAAACGCAAACAAAGATGAAACTAATAACCTTTAAGTAATTTGGTTTATTTCATTCTCCATATTAAGTTACAGAGCACCAAAAATCGAGTAATTAACCGTGTCTAAGTTTCATTTGCACTTCAATTACTCTTTATTGAAGAAACTGTTCAGTTCTATCTGCTCTAGCAAATGTATCATAATTTGTAGTGCAACTTTATATATACAAATATAACTCTATTTTAATTATTGGGAACATTAATTACAAAGTAATTGATTGCCTTATTTATTCAGTTTTAATTTTAATTGTCGTCATAAATTGTATTGTTATTGATTTAATACAATTTTCTGTCAAACCAACTCCTAATTAATCTAATCTAATTTAACATGATTTTCTGTTTCCACCACTTCAAGTTCTCCATACAATGCTATAGCACTGGATCTATAGGGACACCCCCACTCTATAGCTGCGCTTTTAGCCCGCAGCCACCCGGTGCCATGGAAGTTACAGCACGCAGGCGAACGTCCTAAAGCACCTTATTAGCTAATTTTTTATCGTACATTTCAGATAGAGGGTAAAAATCAAATAGATATTAGCCGGATATGTTGAGCTCGTTGAAGAAAATTAGGCTCCATGTGATGAAGTAGAGCTCGTGTAAAGTTTGAGGCTCAAGTAAAATTCATAATAGGTCCGATTAATTTCGAAACATTTTCCTCTTTATGAGACAGTTAATGCTGTCAGTATTTTCGCATTTTTGAGCAAAATCCAGATGTATTTTTATCAATGTAATCTGCGTGCAATAATAAGAATCACGTCAGTCAGACGTTTCTGTCTTTCACGCTTTGAGGACATTGCAAGGATGGGTGCTTACTGTCGATGCGCAATCCATCGCCTATGGAGCCGCACATGGACATACTATACACGTGATCTGCGACTCGCTTCAATTACTCATTCAAAAACAGTAGTTGATTAATGCTTTTTATCGTACATCACCGTAACGAATGCTGATATTTTGACGGGTCATATCCCACGTGCTTAAACAAATTCTCCTAATTTCTTAGAGTCAAACGTACACTCAAAATGTGATCATACGCGTGCCATCTCCACAAGCTTGAACATATTTTTTCATTTCGGGCAGCCGAATGCACATTCTTTAAAAGTATGAGCTCATAACCGTAGCACAGATACATAACGTAACTGCTTTGCTTCGAAGAAAGATTCTATTACACTTTTCTTTCAGTGTCTCCTCACGCGATGTGAAGTTCACGAGTACAGCGTTAAACTTGAAAATGAATCACACGCAGTACGTAGACTGACCCGATTTATTTATGGATCGATAGTTTAAAGACATCTCACTCAGTGAAGAGCAAAATTTCGTGGTCCATATCCGAATATTAACAAAGTGCACAAGATTCAATAGGACATAACGGGTGCCATTGGAGTCTGCAAATGTTGACTTAATTTTTGACTGCACTGGTGCACCATCATCTGAGTAATCAGTATATTAACTAAAATTCAATTTAAAAAAAATATATACATATATGCTCTGAATTTGCTTGAAGTTAATATTTTTCGTTTTGAAAATAAATTTTAGACCTGCGAGCTTACTGCAACCAAACTCTTCGTTTTTTGTGTGGGATATTTAGTTTTATACATGAGGTCAATATCCTATACTAGCGTGTTTTCCCGTGCTTGTAAATTTATTTCATTTAAACTAACCTTGTGAACTCCTCCTATTTCGTTCTCATACTATAAACAACGGTCATCGTTCTGTTAGAGTTTTGTGACCACCAATAATTTTTTGGGAATATTTATTCGCTAAAAAATCTTTATAATCTTTCTTTATTTATAAATCTTGGATCAACAGAATATTTAGTGTACTGTTCTACACTAACATGAGCAAACTATAGTAACCTTTCACCAATCTTCCAGCAATTCGGATAAGTTTTCTACAGTACCGTACAGTGTCATTGTCAGAAACTGAAACAAGAAGTAAGAGAATGTAATGAAAAACTTTTTTATTAGAACACGTTTCGTTTCATTTCATAAATTAAACCCAGTAATGGTGCTTTTGTTTCATGGAAGGATGCTGTACCATTGACCATGCGATTTTTCAATGATTGAAATTTCAGCTGTGCGCGCTGTGCATCCGAGTACGTGGGCTCTACTCGCCGAACACAACACGTGAGGGTCACGGAGCATGACGCCTGTAGTTGTAGGGAAGATCTTGGATCTCCTTCGCTCTCCGAAGCTTAACAGAGTTGCTCAAATCACTCCATGTGCGAATTACGAGCAGCCGTAAGTTTGAGTCACGTTGATTCAACTTAAGCTATAGTATTTTCGAACTCCTGTACAGCAATAAGCTAAAAACACATCTTAATGACACAGACACAAAATGCTCACCTTAAAAGATAAAAAAATTAATAATAATGAAACATGCGGTAGTCTGATGGTATAGAAGTTGGTATACCCAGAATATTAAAAAAATGTCGCACCCAGAAAATTTTCCCACATCAATGGAAAAGGTCATTATTTGAAGTATCTTCATAATAAGAAGATATCTCTTCACATCTGAGGCTACTTTAGATATATGTTCTTTTCGAATAAAAACACAAAGCCTGTAAAAAAAATTTGCGTGCACATCATAAAGAAAGATTCTTATTCTAAATGCCTCCATTGTTTGGAAAAAAATTATAGTACAATATTTTTCGTCGAAATAATTAGGCAGCGATGACAATGGCATTATTCATGCGCCGCACTATAGGCCGGGCTGCTGGTGCTTCATTGATTTTCTGGAGCAGATGTGAGGGCCTGGTGCTGTTGCTGTATCTTGCTGATCTGGGCACTCGGAGGCCCTCGGCTGGCCCTCCTGCCCCTCCTGCACCACCTCCTGCTCCTCCTCCTGCCCCTCCTGCACCTCTTACAACTTCTGCACCTCCTGCACCTGCAATGTCCTTCTGTACGTACAGCATGTGGTGCGCTTCCTGCACTTGCTCTACCTTCTTCATCACCTGTACCTCTCGCACCTCTTGTACCTCCTCCATCTCCAGCACCTCTTGTACATTTTGTTCCTACAACACCTCCTGTTCACTCTTACACCTTTTCATCTCCTGCGCCTCCTGCAGCTCTTGCACCTCTTGCAACTAAAGTGCTGCGTCAATTTCTTTCCCTCCAGCACCTTATGCACCTGCTGCTTTTCGTGCACCGTCTGCACCTCCTGCTCTACGAGCACATCCTGCAGTTCCTGCAGTTCCTGTACCTCCTGCTAATCCTGCCCCTAAACATCTCATTTGCCCTACTGCAGTCACCTGTGCTCCACTCAATTGCCGTCTCTGATCTAAAAATTGTTATTTTCAACACGAATAATAAACGCTTCACTAAGATGTAATAATTAATTTTGTCTAAGCGATCAATACACAGATGCATGCCTGGAAAGTAAAAACTATGAAACAACAATAACCCTAATGCAGTTGTACAACAGTGTTCCGGCCCTTTTCAGTATCAGGTCGAAACTAACGCGAATGGGGTTCGGGAGTGAATCAGATGCAACAACGTAGTTATCCTTTTATTGTTACTTCAGAATTGACACAGGCTTCGTAATTGGTAGAGAATCTTTAGATCGGAAGATAATCTCGTTGTTTCTATAGCGCATCAGTGATCTCTACAGATGCTTCCTCGACAGCCAAGCTCCGCTACTGACAGCGACGCTTCTGTTTGTAAATGCTACCTCTACGGCAAGCCACCTCTAATGAACCATGATGTCTCTCGCCGATCCTATTTATATGCCTGGCGGGCGCACATCTAGGACCCCCCAAGCACAAAAATTTTTTATTACAAGAAAAATATTTTTAAAACGTCAATCAATCACATTGATTATCCTTTGACGATCAAAACTCTTACAACTTGTCAAGTTAATCACACAGATCAGAAAAATTGCTTCCGAATTAGGAACGGAGGTAGGCAGGTATGGCCTTTGCCGTCATCATAAACAAATTTCAACGGTAATCCTACATCTTGTTAAACATTATTTTTAGTGTCAATATTATATTTTAGTGTCAATTCAATACAAGATTTATTACCCAAAATCAACCAATTAATCATTCTACGCACTTAGCTCAAACAATTTGATAATTCATTACAGGTTATTTATCAATTGATTCACTTCGGCAATAGCAGGACTGAAGAGTTCGTTGAAAGTGCGTTGAGATTCGAGTTCCGTAGAACTCCAGACTATGTAAAACGAGCTGATGCAAGCACATGGTTGTCTTCGTGCTATGTTCTCTCATATAGTTTGTGATGCTGCAACGCTAGGAACTAGCCGCTGGAACTAGTTTGGCACACGGAATCCAATTGTGTGCTGAGTCACTTTCTTGTAATGAAGAAGGTCAAAATGTATTGAAACGTTGTATATCATACCAACAATGACACTTTTTTGCTTGGAATTTTGATAGGTCATGGAGAACTGCGAACGCATTAGGTAAGTAAATTCAGTTAGATGATGGTAGATTTTGACTTTGGTAATTGCCTTGCCTGTACTTTTAGAGCTAATCTTAGATTAATTTTGTTTCATTTCACTTTCAATGCCAGATCGTGCACAGGTAATTATGCAAACTACGGCTATAAGCCTGTAATTTCTTATTGAGGCCTGTTAGAATAATAGAATAAATGACTCGGTTTTTACTGCAATTTCTCCAGTTACTGTTCAAACTTTCAATCAAGCCAAATATTAAACAGCGATCCAATAGATCTTGCTAACCGGTACGGGTGAGAATAATGAAGTGTTTTTTCGTTCCTCGCCATCAAATTTAGTTATCATAACTTTCTCGCTAAGGACAGTAGGGGATCACGGCCTGGCAGAATGCCTGACTCCAGTCGGAAATTTACGAGGCCAAGCCCAAATTAATAACTATCTGTTCTCATCATGAGGTCAGTCCAGTTACGCGAACAGCTAAACTATTGGTCTCTAATAAAACCGATATTTTCAGCCTAAGACATGCAGCTGTACATCAGTCTATAAGTTTTTAAACTTTTACTTTCTTCACTCAAATTGTTTATTTCAGTTGCTTCAGTTCTTGGAAGTTGCGAGTCTACAGCCAGGCAGCGATGCTGCCTGTGTTGTTCGAGATTGATATTCCAGCTCATTTTTCATTGTCTTACGTAATGTTGAAACAATCTTCACAAAAAGTTCTTGTAACTCTTTTTATAACTCACTCAATTTTTTAACTTCCATTTTTGAAGCTCTTAAACTCAGGCTTATCGAGAAAATCAAATTTTTCAACCAAAATTGAGTGTCATGTAAAAAAACTTTAATTCGAAATTAGGAAGTCTGCAAATTAACGAACAAAAAATTCATCAACTGTAAATTTTAGAAAAGTTTTACACATGTAAGCTAACACTCTTTCATCGATGCATTGTTTGGTCCTTGGTATACCATTTTTCAATGGTATACCATTTTTCTTTAACCCGAATGCGCTGGATGGATGAATATTCATTCCCCTGACATGTTTCATCTGAGCGTAAATGTTGTTATAAAACTGGGAAAATTATTTGATTCAGTTCTTCAAAAAAATGTAAAGTAACATTTTGATTTTAAAGTTACCGTGAACCCTGAAGCTCGTCTTGTGTCTTGGTTAACACATCTGAATGACTCAAGAATGATCAAGTTAGGCACATGTAGTGCACCTAATTAAGTTTATAAAGCTCATTGCCATTTTGTTAATGAGGGTGAATTAGCGTTTCGGGATTTGCAACCTCATTTTGTGAAATGCTCAAACGACTTCCAGATATCCCTGCTTCATTTTGTTGCTTTGTTGCTGGGCCATTAAACCACCTCTGGAAGTGTGAGTCAACTTCAATTGACGGTAGTGTGCATGACGGTGTCAGCTACGGTGGCTGTTATCCGCGTGATTATGATTGACGAAATTTTTGACTGGCCCAACTATCACGGAGCGTCTTGGAAACGCAGCTTACCTGCACATCAAGTATCTACTTCACTAGCGGTTCACAATCTCTGCCTTCGTAAGGAACCAACGTCCGCGAAAATACCTCCGTTTCGTGATCAAGTCATTCCCGGTGTGTGAAACATTTAATCACAAGAAACAGAGCCGTTTAAAAGTGCTGAGACTCAAGGCCACAATTTTTCTGAGCTTCGTTGCAGTGTTAACAGATGCGCAAGTTAGATGTCAGAAAATAAGGTCTGGTCATCACGTTACGTACCTAGTTCTCCAAATAACGAGAACTTGTGTGTGTAGATATCGTAACTCGTTCTTTTCTTTGGTGTTGCAAACCTGCCTTCTGCTGTGAATCCCTGTCACATCGAAGAGAATTATCTATAAAATCCGTAACTGCAGTAAGATATCCTAAGATAATTTGTACCTTAAAAAGTACTTATTTTGAGATTTCTTCGTGATCAAGAAAAGCGTATTTCTACCGGTTTACCTGCATGCCATTTCTCGAAGGATTAGTTTGTGGATACGGTCATAGCGTAGCTGTTCTTCTTGCCATCTAAGTTTCCTCGTGTTCCAGTGAAAAATTACCATTTGTGCCTCACTCAACACAAAAATAACAATTGCATACTCGTGAACCGACCGACCCATTCCCCACACCTCCAGCGCGACTCCTGGAGCTATTCGCTCTCACCCAAAAATTCATCCCCTTTTGAGCGCGCGTTGACGCTTTTCCTGCCCTGCGCCTTATCACATACCTATCAACGGAAGCACAAAATGTATCTTTTGCCCCGAAAGATCTCCTCGTGATAATGCCTCCACGATTTGAGCCGTTGGCTCCCTGCACACCTGGATGCCGCTCGTGTTCGCAGCTCACGCTTCATGCAGTTGGAGCTCCATCGCGCTCTAAACTCGACATTAATTTTACGGTACTTGAAACGTAAGAGCTGGATATGAATTTATTGAGGAAATAAATTATGGACTGTTCAAGTAATTATAATTTCACCAGCAAAATCTTGCATTGAGAGCTGTTATGTGTTTATTTATGAAAAAAACTGGACTACTCAAGAAATTATAAGTTCAACAACTAAAACTTGAATTAAAGCTGGATATGTATTTATTTATGAAGAAAACGGACTATTGGAGAACTAATAAATTCATTAGCTAGGTTTCAAAACGTAATTTTTATGGATGAATTACGAATTCAAGTTGTCGATGTTTTTTAATTAATTGCTGCTCAAATATTAATGAAGAGTAGTTTAAAACTTTCTACGTATAATCAATTTTAAGAGATGGGATACCAAAACTCATGGAACATATTTGTTGTTCCTATAAGTGTTCTCTTTTCATACCCCTAATTCACTTATTATAATTTTCTCTAATCACTCACAAAACATCAAAATACCGCATACATCGAGAAGATCCATCTTAACTGACCTCCTTTTTGACGTACACCCGTAGACATCTAGAGAATCAATAGAGCATATCTTTTGAGTTATTAACTTTGCTATTCTAAAACAACATCTCTTCTGTTTTCACTTTGTGCTGTTCGACTGCGTGGCGGTTCGTATTTCCGTTGCTATAAGTGTAGAAGCGTTACGTATTGAAACCAAATTAAAGGCTGGTTACTAAAATTAAATTTCAACCTAGTCATCAAATAACAGAAGTAAAATTTAGTGAAAATTTTTGCGTAAAATTTTTGTTTGCCCTTAAGCCCTTTTCAAATTATACCACAACTGTAAGCACAGTGCGACCCGTCGCAAATAATTTCTCCAAATAAGTAGAATTGATCATGTTGTGCATGACCATCAACTTGATTATATGATTAGGCCTGAATAATAAAATACAAAATGATGTTCGCAAGAGAACATCTATTGAAGAACTGATGCAGCCTGGGCATTTAAATGATACTTTCATTATTAACCTTCCGGAGTAGAGCAGTTTTATAAAATACTCCTGCGTGCAGGTCAGACTAGAGAAATGGAGCCATGCCGCTTAATTACGAGGCTGTGAAGATAGAGCTCAGAATTAATCGCGATAAGTTGCTAATTGCACTGATTATGGAAAGATTTAAGAAATGAGCTTCAACTTAGAAAAGAGCTCATGAGAGCTAGTAATATTCAGGTCAGTTTTTCCGGGATCAAATGCCATTGAAAAACCATTCATTCCATTTCTCAGTAAATATTATTTTCGATCGATGTGGAAAGCATTTTGAACACCATTGTGCAAACTTTAGTTAGCTTTCACTTGCATGTGTGGAGGTGTTGTGATGTTTAATTTTTATATTGTACTCGTACTGTCCTTCCAGTGTTGCTGGTGTCCTGCCAGTGTTGCTGGTGTCCTGCCAGTGTTGCTGGTGTCCTGCCAGTGTTGCTGGTGTCCTGCCAGTGTTGCTGGTGTCCTGCCAGTGTTGCTGGTGTCCTGCCAGTGTTGCTGGTGTCCTGCCAGTGTTGCTGGTGTCCTGCCAGTGTTGCTGGTGTCCTGTCAGTGTTGCTGGTGTCCTGTCAGTGTTGCTGGTGTCCTGCCAGTGTTGCTGGTGTCCTGCCAGTGTTGCTGGTGTCCTGTCAGTGTTGCTGGTGTCCTGTCAGTGTAGGTTTTAGCTCGCATGTTGTCTGAGCTCCACACTGATGCGTTGAACAAACTTCTAGAACATCGCAGGTTGTGCTGTGCAATTAGTTCTGAAGCAAACTCGCTGTGCAGAGCAGAATACGAGTACGCACGTACGATGAAGTTTTAGTTTACGCGTGCAGGTGCAGAAAATTAGATTCCTTTTGCACGATATTAATTAAAAAAAATTACTCTACTGCATTTAAAATTAGTCATAGTAGTCTCGATGTTTGCCATTTGGTTTAAAGCTTAGCAAAGAAAACCTTTTAAATAAATAAACGATGCAAGGAATGACAACTGAACGCGTTGACTACGTTTGTGCAGTTGCTACGGTTTGGTTTGGTTAGGTTGTGAGAAGCAAAATTGAAAAACAGACAGTACTGCTCGAATCCATTCTTATCCTTTCTAAAAAGTGTGCAAAATTTAATGATAATCGTATGGTAAATCAAATTTGGAAAAGGTAGTGAAATAATTTAAGTGTTATTCATTTATGCCGGTACGCAAATGAGTTATTTACCTAGTGGTACACGTATGTTCCAATACGTCGTTAACGTGTTAAGTAAATGATTGTAAAACAACATCTCGCTCTGCCTCTTTTGATCATGCTACAGCAGATAGAAGCTGGTGTCCTAAGCAGCAACAGCAGCAGGAGCGTCATTCAGTAACCAAGCGAGCTGTCGTTCCGCAGCTGTGAGAGACATCTAGGTGGGAATCTAGGTTCTCATTTAGAATCTAGATCAGAATCTAGTATTTGTGATAACACCTTCACAATGTGATGTCTAATCAGCCCGTATCACAAATTAACAAACCTGCAATCTGTAAGTATCGCGGGCACAGATAGCGTGAAATTTCAGAATTAGATTGCTTTTAATATACGTAGTCCACGCAAATTATTGCATGCAATAGAGCTGGATGCATGTTACCATGCTCTTTTTCGGAATTGTTGGACATAAGCCACCACATTTTAGACATCATGCAGTTAAATCTAGTGTGTTTTCTTCTGCAGAAACCAGGCCAAGAAGCTTTAGATTTGCGTAAAATTTCTTCTCTGTAAAACAGCTGTTGGATCAGCACTTTATTTCAGAATATTGTGAAATTCGTGATTATTTAAGATAAGAGGCAATTATTCACATGCTTCTGTAGAGTATCATCGTCATATTGATGCTTGTGAGTTGGTTGCTTTCGCTGCCGAGTTCAGCTCGCTGTCACACCCCAGTTCAGCTCGCTGTCACTCCCCAGCTCAGCTCGCTGTCACACCCCAGTTCAGCTCGCTGTCACTCCCCATTTCAGCTCGCTGTCACTCCCCATTTCAGCTCGCTGTCCCTCCCCAGTTCAGCTCGCTGTCACTCCCCAGCTCAGCTCGCTGTCACACCCCAGTTCAGCTCACTGTCACTCCCCATTTCAGCTCGCTGTCCCTCCCCAGTTCAGCTCGCTGTCACTCCTCAGTTCAGCTCGCTGTCACACCCCAGTTCAGCTCGCTGTCACTCCCCAGTTCAGCTCGCTGTCACACCCCAGCTCAGCTCGCTGTCACTCCCCAGTTCAGCTCGCTGTCACTCCCCAGCTCAGCTCGCTGTCACTCCCCATTTCAGCTAGCTGTCCCTCCCCAGTTCAGCTCGCTGTCACTCCCCAGCTCAGCTCGCTGTCACACCCCAGTTCAGCTCACTGTCACTCCCCATTTCAGCTCGCTGTCCCTCCCCAGTTCAGCTCGCTGTCACTCCTCAGTTCAGCTCGCTGTCACACCCCAGTTCAGCTCGCTGTCACTCCCCAGTTCAGCTCGCTGTCACACCCCAGCTCAGCTCGCTGTCACTCCCCAGTTCAGCTCGCTGTCACTCCCCAGCTCAGCTCGCTGTCACTCCCCAGCTCAGCTCGCTGTCACACCCCAGTTCAGCTCGCTGTCACACCCCAGTTCAGCTCGCTGTCACACCCCAGTTCAGCTCGCTGTCACACCCCAGTTCAGCTCGCTGTCACACCCCAGTTCAGCTCGCTGTCACTCCCCAGTTCAGCTCGCTGTAACACCCCAGTTCAGCTCGCTGTCACTCCCCAGCTCAGCTCGCTGTCACACCCCAGTTCAGCTCGCTGTCACTCCCCAGTTCAGCTCGCTATCACACCCCAGTTCAGCTCGCTGTCACATCCAAGTTCAGCTCGCTGTCACACCCCAGTTCAGCTCGCTGTCACACCCCAGTTCAGCTCCCTGTCACACCCCAGTTCCGCTCTCTATCACTCCCCAGTTCAGCTCGCTGTCACACCCCAGTTCCGCTCTCTATCACTCCCCAGTTCAGCTCGCTGTCACTCCCCAGTTCAGCTCGCTGTCACACCCCAGTTCAGCTCGCTGTCACTCCCCAGCTCAGCTCGCTGTCACTCCCCAGTTCCGCTCTCTATCACTCCCCAGTTCAGCTCGCTGTCACTCCCCAGCTCAGCTCGCTGTCGCTCCCCAGCTCAGCTCGCTGTCACTCCCCAGTTCAGCTCGCTGTCACTCCCCAGCTCAGCTCGCTGTCACTCCCCAGCTCAGCTCGCTGTCACTCCCCAGCTCAGCTCGCTGTCACTCCCCAGCTCAGCTCGCTGTCACTCCCCAGCTCAGCTCGCTGTCACTCCCCAGCTCAGCTCGCTGTCACACCCCAGTTCAGCTCGCTGTCACTCCCCAGCTCAGCTCGCTGTCACTCCCCAGTTCAGCTCGCTGTCACTCCCCAGCTCAGCTCGCTGTCCCTCCCCAGCTCAGCTCGCTGTCACTCCTCAGCTCAGCTCGCTGTCCCTCCCAAGTTCAGCTCGCTGTCACTCCTTAGCTCAGCTCGCTGTCACTCCCCAGCTCAGCTCGCTGTCCCTCCCCAGTTCAGCTCGCTGTCACTCCCCAGCTCAGCTCGCTGTCAATCCCTAGCTCAGCTCGCTGTCACTCCCCAGCTCAGCTCGCTGTCACTCGCCAGCTCAGCTCGCTGTCACTCCCCAGCTCAGCTCGCTGTCAATCCCCAGCTCAGCTCGCTGTCACTCCCCAGCTCAGCTCGCTGTCACTCCCCAGCTCAGCTCGCTGTCCCTCCCCAGCTCAGTTCGCTGTCACTCCCCAGCTCAGCTCGCTGTCCCTCCCCAGTTCAGCTCGCTGTCACACCTTAGCTCAGCTCGCTGATACCACAAGCACAACTTGCAACAATTCCCACACACCGGAACTCAAACTTCTGTATTTGTGCGCGTCATCGCACCCAGACAAATCCCCACTCTTCTTTCTTTGTTCCATGGCGATCAGTATTCTGTTCTTATTGAAACGCCATTTTCAGCGCATTCCTATCCTAGATCCATCCACAAAACACTGCACACAAGAAGGTAATTTTTAGGTAAAATTTGTCCGCAGTTTGAAGGTTTCGAGATGACCTGGTTCTTAAAGTGGCCTCTGCTTGTAGAAAAAAGGACCGCTTGATAACCAAAACGACTGGCCCGCTTTCAAGTGCGAATGGATATGCAATAAGTTAATTTGCGAATTCGGGCAAAATGTTAGCGATACATTTTAAAATGAAATGCATAAATTTTTATATGACTCTGTATCGTATTGTTTTTCTACTGGGATCAGTTGATCTGATTCATCTGTTACTTTGGCATCCTTATTTTTCTCGGAGAAACAGCAATACTATTTTTTGACTCTTGTCTTAATTTCTGTATGCCTTGTTACTCACTCGTGCAATAAGGGGCCTTGTTGGTGGAACAGTACGTGTTATGATCAACGTTATTTTTACTTAGTTCTTATTTTGCTTTTGAACATCGTTGTGCACAACAGCGCTACAAAATAGAGCCAAATTTTGTGCGCATACGAACGATGATATTTATTTCACGCACATAACAAGCTACCGTCCCCGCACTCACAAACTATCGCTCAGATCTCATTAACATTTTCTCCGCTTATATCATTGTATTCCATTCTGTTATGTTACTCACTCTGTGAACACCATTGAAAATGTACACCTTGTTCTCAATTGAAATACCTCTCAGTGCATGGTTGTGGCCCTCCAAATTTCATTATTATCATGTTTGGCGTGATTGCACACTCGCCTTCAATTCTTTTAGATAGACAAGCGCGCACGTTCTTACCTGACTCACTGTTGCATAATTCGTATTTAAATCATAGTGATTTCTTAGAAATTGTTGGTGCGAGAGCTGATTTATTGCAAGCTCATCGATACACTATCAAGTTCAGGGCTGAAATTTGTAGTTTATGTCGTTGTTGTGGTAAAGCCGACAGCGAAAATTCTTCCGTTAACTTGGCTATGATGAGTCATTGCGGACTTCCTTAAGTTTGAGCTTCTCGCAAAGCAATCTGAGCACAGACCCCCTCACAACCATGCTGAGCTTCGCTTATTTCAAAGTTCGAAAAAGTTGACCAAAAAGAGACACGTAGCGTAGCCAAAAAATTTCGTCACTCGGTGTTCCGCTACGACTACGTAACCCGCTACGACTACGTAACCCGCTACGACTACGTAACCCGCTATGACTACGAAACCCGCTATGACTACGAAACCCGCTATGACTACGTAACCCGCTATGACTACGAAACCCGCTATGACTACGAAACCCGCTATGACTACGTAACCCGCTATGACTACGAAACCCGCTATGACTACGAAACCCGCTATGACTACGAAACCCGCTATGACTACGAAACCCGCTATGACTACGTAACCCGCTATGACTACGAAACCCGCTATGACTACGAAACCCGCTATGACTACGTAACCCGCTATGACTACGAAACCCGCTATGACTACGAAACCCGCTATGACTACGTAACCCGCTATGACTACGAAACCCGCTATGACTACGAAACCCGCTACGACTACGTAACCCGCTACGACTACGTAACCCGCTACGACTACGTAACCCGCTACGACTACGTTACCCGCTACGACTACGTAACCCGCTACGACTACGTAACCCGCTACGACTACGTAACCCGCTACGACTACGTAACCCGCTACGACTACGTAACCCGCTACGACTACGTAACCCGCTACGACTACGTAACCCACTATGACTACGTAACCCGCTATGACTACGAAACCCGCTATGACTACGAAACCCGCTACGACTACGTAACCCGCTACGACTACGTAACCCGCTACGACTACGTAACCCGCTATGACTACGTAACCCGCTATGACTACGTAACCCGCTACGACTACGTAACCCGCTACGACTACGTAACCCGCTACGACTACGTAACCCGCTATGACTACGTAACCCGCTACGACTACGTAACCCGCTACGACTACGTAACCCGCTACGACTACGTTACCCGCTACGACTACGTAACCCGCTACGACTACGTAACCCGCTACGACTACGTAACCCGCTACGACTACGTAACCCGCTATGACTACGTAACCCGCTACGACTACGTAACCCGCTACGACTACGTAACCCGCTACGACTACGTAACCCGCTATGACTACGTAACCCGCTATGACTACGTAACCCGCTACGACTACGTAACCCGCTACGACTACGTAACCCGCTATGACTACGAAACCCGCTACGACTACGTAACCCGCTATGACTACGGAACCCGCTACGACTACGTAACCCGCTATGACTACGTAACCCGCTATGACTACGAAACCCGCTATGACTACGAAACCCGCTACGACTACGTAACCCGCTACGACTACGTAACCCGCTACGACTACGTAACCCGCTATGACTACGTAACCCGCTATGACTACGAAACCCGCTATGACTACGAAACCCGCTACGACTACGTAACCCGCTACGACTACGTAACCCGCTACGACTACGTAACCCGCTACGACTACGTTACCCGCTACGACTACGTAACCCGCTACGACTACGTAACCCGCTACGACTACGTAACCCGCTACGACTACGTAACTCGCTACGACTACGTAACCCGCTACGACTACGGAACCCGCTACGACTACGTAACCCGCTACGACTACGTTACCCGCTACGACTACGTAACCCGCTACGACTACGTAACCCGCTACGACTACGTAACCCGCTACGACCACGTAACCCGCTACGACTACGTAACCCGCTACGACTACGTTACCCGCTACGACTACGTAACCCGCTACGACTACGTAACCCGCTACGACTACGTAACCCGCTACGACTACGTTACCCGCTACGACTACGTAACCCGCTACGACTACGTAACCCGCTATGACCACGTAACCCGCTACGACTACGTAACCCGCTACGACTACGTAACCCGCTATGACCACGTAACCCGCTACGACTACGTAACCCGCTACGACTACGTTACCCGCTACGACTACGTAACCCGCTACGACTACGTAACCCGCTACGACTACGTAACCCGCTACGACTACGTAGCCCGCTACGACTACGTAACCCGCTACGACTACGTTACCCGCTACGACTACGTAACCCGCTACGACTACGTAACCCCGAATGACTACGTTACCCGCTACGACTACATAACCCGCTACGACTACGTAACCCGCTACGACTACGTAACCCGCTACGACTACGTAACCCGCTACGACTACGTAACCCGCTACGACTACGTAACCCGCTACGACTACGTAACCCGCTACGACTACATAACCCGCTACGACTACGTAAACTAAGCAACAGCTCACCCAGCTCTAGACCACCAGAGCGCACCACAGCCCGCAGGGCCGTCGTCTTTTGAAGCTCGTGAGCGGTTTCAAATGACCGCAGGGCGCGTATCTGGCAATCGCTGCGTGTGCTGATAAGGCACGGGTGCGCGTGCTGCACGTGCTGCTGTGTTGCGTGGCCGCGCTGTGAGTGAATGTGCGGTGCTGGCGGCGTGTTGGTCGAGCTGCCTGGCGAGCTGAGCACGTCCATTGGAGACGTCACACGTCCACAGGACACGTCACACGTCCACAGGACACGTCACACGTCCACTGGACACGTTACACGTCCGCAGGACACGTCACACGTCCGCAGGACACGTCACACGTCCGCAGGACACGTCACACGTCCACAGGACACCTCACACGTCCACAGGACACGTCACACGTCCACAGAACACCTCACACGTCCACAGGACACGTCACACGTCCACACGACACCCCACACGTCCACACGACACCTCACACGTCCACAGGACACGTCACACGTCCGCAGGACACGTCACACGTCCACAGGACACGTCACACGTCCACAGGACACGTCACACGTCCACAGGACACCTCACACGTCCACAGGACACGTCACACGTCCACACGACACCTCACACGTCCACAGGACACGTCACACGTCCACAGGACACGTCACACGTCTGCAGGACACGTCACACGTCCGCAGGACACGTCACACGTCCGCAGGACACCTCACACGTCCGCAGGACACGTCACACGTCCACACGACACCTCACACGTCCACAGGACACGTCACACGTCCACAGGACACGTCACACGTCCACAGGACACCTCAAACGTCCACAGGACACGTCACACGTCCACAGGACACGTCACACGTCCACAGGACACCTCACACGTCCACAGGACACCTCACACGTCCACAGGACACCTCACACGTCCACAGGACACGTCCACGTCCACAGGACACGTCACACGTCCGCAGGACACGTCACACGTCCACAGGACACGTCACACGTCCGCAGGACACGTCACACGTCCACAGGACACGTCACACGTCCACAGGACACCTCACACGTCCACAGGACACGTCACACGTCCACAGGACACCTCACACGTCCACACGACACCTCACACGTCCACAGGACACCTCACACGTCCACAGGACACGTCCACGTCCACAGGACACGTCACACGTCCGCAGGACACGTCACACGTCCACAGGACACGTCACACGTCCGCAAGACACGTCACACATCCGCAGGACACCTCACACGTCCACAGGACACCTCACACGTCCACAGGACACCTCACACGTCCACAGGACACGTCCACGTCCACAGGACACGTCACACGTCCGCAGGACACGTCACACGTCCACGGGACACGTCACACGTCCGCAGGTCACGTCACACGTCCACAGGACACGTCACACGTCCACAGGACACCTCACACGACCACAGGACACGTCACACGTCCACAGGACACCTCACACGTCCACACGACACCTCACACGTCCACAGGACACCTCACACGTCCACAGGACACGTTTACGTCCACAGGACACGTCACACGTCCACAGGACACGTCACACGTCCACAGGACACGTCACACGTCCACAGGACACGTCACACGTCCGCAGGACACGTCACACGTCCACAGGACACCTCACACGTCCACAGGACACGTCACACGTCCGCAGGACACGTCACACGTCCGCAGGACACGTCACACGTCCACAGGACACGTCACACGTCCACAGGACACCTCACACGTCCACAGGACACGTCACACGTCCACAGGACACGCCACACGTCCACAGGACACGCCACACGTCCACAGGACACGTCACACGTCCACAGGACACGTCACACGTCCACAGGACACGCCACACGTCCACAGGACACGCCACACGTCCACAGGACACGTCACACGTCCACAGGACACCTCACACGTCCACAGGACACGTCACACGTCCACAGGACACCTCACACGTCCACACGACACCTCACACGTCCACAGGACACCTCACACGTCCACAGGACACGTCCACGTCCACAGGACACGTCACACGTCCGCAGGACACGTCACACGTCCACAGGACACGTCACACGTCCGCAGGACACGTCACACATCCGCAGGACACCTCACACGTCCACAGGACACCTCACACGTCCACAGGACACCTCACACGTCCACAGGACACGTCCACGTCCACAGGACACGTCACACGTCCGCAGGACACGTCACACGTCCACAGGACACGTCACACGTCCGCAGGACACGTCAAACGTCCACAGGACACGTCACACGTCCACAGGACACCTCACACGACCACAGGACACGTCACACGTCCACAGGACACCTCACACGTCCACACGACACCTCACACGTCCACAGGACACCTCACACGTCCACAGGACATGTCACACGTCCGCAGGACACGTCACACGTCCACAGGACACGCCACACGTCCACAGGACACGCCACACGTCCACAGGACACGTCACACGTCCACAGGACACGCCACACGTCCACAGGACACGCCACACGTCCACAGGACACGTCACACGTCCACAGGACACGTCACACGTCCACAGGACACCTCACACGTCCACAGGACACCTCACACGTCCACAGGACACGGTAACAATCACGACGCACGCAGAGATTTTTTGTATATCGCAAGGATAGAATTTTTAGCATCTCTTTTTGCGTTAACTCGAACGCACTCTAAATGATGTGAGTTCTCTATCGACTCTTCATTCAAAACAAACAAACGGAAGCCGTGTTAAATGCTCTAAAGAACAGATTAGCAATTTCAATTATGTTCTGTCATTTTTTTTAACAAAAAAATTTTGTAGCTTTAGATAATGTACAGTAAGTAGTTGATTGTCGAAGCATCTCATTTTGGAAAATCAACGATGAATTGGACGTACATGAATGACCAGAAATCAATACGATTTAATCAGTTGCTATATTCATTGCTTCTTTAATCATTCCAGCCCATTTTTACTTACCCTTTCAAACGGTGCTATGAAGACGATCTTGTCGGTTCATCGTTATCAACAAAAAAATCGAATTTTTTTCAATTATTTATCCAAAAAGCTTTTACCCCGGACAGTTCACGTTTTTCTTTAGGTTTTTCTCGCATTTCAGAAGCCATTTTTCTAATGCGAGCTTATTTGTCTCTCATTTATTAATATTTATTTTTTCGCTCGTCCCTCACCTCCGTAACACACTCCTGCCCGTCACGACGACCTCTTCAGCAGGGATTACTGCACTCCAACGCAGGAGAGAAAGGAAGCACCTCCGAGTCTGCGTGTCGGACCACCCACTCTATGTATTAATGATACCCTTCTCCACCGAAAACTGCATGGAATTCGTTCAGGAATAGTTTGCTGTGTTATCTAAACGACTGTTTTTAAAAATCGGTAATTAGGCCTTTACTGATGAACACAAATAACGCTTGTTTCCTCCTTATATGCGATGCACAATTAAAATAGAAAAAACATGAAACTGTGTGCTATTAGCTGAAATTGTAGTTAAAAAAATAGAAACTCCGTAATTTGATCAGTGTAAAATAGAAAACCTCTGTAACCAGTGCAGTGTAGATGAATAAAAAATTCCGTAACCTGAGCTGTGTAGAACAAACAAAAACACCGTAACCTGAGCAATGTACACAAGAGAGATTTTGGACGAAGATTAAATACGTAATTTTGTTTCAGTTTAATGCTAAGCAACTCATGAAGTCCCGTCAAATTTGCTTCCAAACTCAAACATTACTCAGATTTGCTCCCAAACTCATCCCCGCTGCACCCCGACGTGGTGGGCAGTTCGGAACAACATCTCGCGCCAACACAGGCGCTCTTGCGTTGCTGAGTTGCTCGGACCTGCTGCTTGTGCTTCTAAGCGTCGTAACATCAAACCAACATGAGACTAAAGATTCAATAATTACGCGTAACATTAGACTATGATCCGTTAAGTGAACTTAATATTAGACTACGATCCAATAATTACGCGTAACATGAGATTATGATCCGGTAAGTAAACTTAACATTAAACGAAGATCCAACAATTAGACGTAACATTAGACTAAAATCCGATTATTCCATCAACATTAAACTATCGTAACATTGAACTAAGATGCAAAATATTGTTTCAAAATCAATTAAATTTTTCACACGGGCGTTATTTGCGGGACCCATTTCTCTACGGCCTATTGTTTTCTGCCAGTGTAACTCTGAATATTGCGCAATTGCAGTGACTTTTTCAAAAATTATATTTTGAATGTGTATTAACTGGCATGACGAGAAGTTTTAAATTTGCTCCAACATCATTCTGTTTTTCTTGGAAGAATAAACCCAACAAGATTTTACCATGTTAAGATGATTCCTGAAACATTAAGGATTAATTTGACATTCTTTAATTACAGTGATTCTAAAACAAGACATTGATGTGCATCTTGAAATGAATAATGATATCGGTGCGTTACGCTTTTACCGAAGCAAAGTAGAAATTATTCGCTTTGTATCTCTTAAAATTATGTACAGCGATGTTCAATGTATTTGTAATACTCTAGGTAGTCATTAAGTGTCAAGTGTAGTCATTAAATGCCACGCCCAGTCATCCAATGTCAGGTGTTGTGAAACATAATGTGTAGTCAACACATGTCAGATGTAGTCAACACATGTCAGATGTAGTCAGCACATGTCAGATGTAGTCAACACATGTCAGATGTAGTCAACACATGTCAGATGTAGTCAACACATGTCAGATTTAGTCAGCACATGTCAGATGTAGTCAGCACATGTCAGATGTAGTCAGCACATGTCAGATGTAGTCAGCACATGTCAGATGTAGTCAGCACATTTCAGATGTAGTCAGCACATGTCAGATGTAGTCGGCACATGTCAGATGTAGTCAGCACATGTCAGATGTAGTCAGCACATGTCAGGTGTAGTCAACACATGTCAGGTGTAGTCAACACATGTCAGATGTAGTCAGCACATGTCAGATGTAGTCAGCACATGTCAGGTGTAGTCAGCACATGTCAGATGTAGTCAGCACATGTCAGGTGTAGTCAGCACACAGGTGTAGTCAGCACATGTCAGGTGTAGTCAACACATGTCAGATGTAGTCAGCACATGTCAGGTGTAGTCAGAACATGTCAGGTGTAGTCAGCACATGTCAGGTGTAGTCAGCACATGTCAGGTGTAGTCAGCACATGTCAGGTGTAGTCAGCACATGTCAGGTGTAGTCAGCACATGTCAGGTGTAGCCAGCACATGTCGGGTGTAGTCAGCACATGCCAGGTGTAGTCAGCACATGTCAGGTGTAGCCAGCACATGTCGGGTGTAGTCAGCACATGTCAGGTGTAGCCAGCACATGTCAGGTGTAGTCAGCACATGTCAGGTGTAGTCAGCACATGTCAGGTGTAGTCAGCACATGCCAGGTGTAGTCAGCACATGTCAGGTGTAGCCAGCACATGTCGGGTGTAGTCAGCACATGTCAGGTGTAGCCAGGACATGTCAGGTGTAGTCAGCACATGTCAGGTGTAGTCAGCACATGTCAGGTGTAGCCAGGACATGTCAGGTGTAGTCAGCACATGTCAGGTGTAGTCAGCACATGTCAGGTGTAGCCAGCACATGTCAGGTGTAGTCAGCACATGTCAGATGTAGTCAGCACATGTCAGGTGTAGTCAGCACATGTCAGGTGTAGTTAACACATGTCAGGTGTAGTCAGCACATGTCAGGTGTAGTCAGCACATGTCAGGTGTAGTCAGCACATGCCAGGTGTAGTCAACACATGTCAGGTGTAGTCAGCACATGTCAGGTGTAGTCAGCACATGTCAGGTGCAGTCAGCACATGTCAGGTGTAGTCAACACATGTCAGGTGTAGTCAGCACATGTCAGGTGTAGTCAGCACATGTCAGGTGTAGTCAGCACATGTCAGGTGTAGTCAACACATGTCAGGTGTAGTCAGCACATGTCAGGTGTAGTCAGCACATGTCAGGTGTAGTCAGCACATGTCAGGTGTAGTCAACACATGTCAGGTGTAGTCAGCACATGTCAGGTGTAGTCAGCACATGTCAGGTGTAGTCAGCACATGTCAGGTGTAGTCAACACATGTCAGGTGTAGTCAGCACATGTCAGGTGTAGTCAGCACATGTCAGGTGTAGTCAACACATGTCAGGTGTAGTCAGCACATGTCAGGTGTAGTCAGCACATGTCAGGTGTAGTCAGCACATGTCAGGTGTAGTCAGCACATGTCAGGTGTAGTCAGCACATGTCAGGTGTAGTCAGCACATGTCAGGTGTAGTCAGCACATGTCAGGTGTAGTCAGCACATGTCAGGTGTAGTCAACACATGTCAGGTGTAGTCAGCACATGTCAGGTGTAGTCAGCACATGTCAGGTGTAGTCAGCACATGCCAGGTGTAGTCAACACATGTCAGGTGTAGTCAGCACATGTCAGGTGTAGTCAGCACATGTCAGGTGCAGTCAGCACATGTCAGGTGTAGTCAACACATGTCAGGTGTAGTCAGCACATGTCAGGTGTAGTCAGCACATGTCAGGTGTAGTCAGCACATGTCAGGTGTAGTCAGCACATGTCAGGTGTAGTCAACACATGTCAGGTGTAGTCAGTACATGTCAGGTGTAGTCAGCACATGTCAGGTGTAGTCAGCACATGTCAGGTGTAGTCAACACATGTCAGGTGTAGTCAGCACATGTCAGGTGTAGTCAGCACATGTCAGGTGTTGTACTCAACATGGAGAACTACAGCTAGCACCAGCTCGAAAAAAATTTAATTATTTCAGAAAGTAATAATATTGAATTAATAGCCAAAATATACTTATGATGATTTTAAACTAATAACTCTCTTTTTTGGATTACCTATTTCAGACAGTTGTAAATTTCATTTGCAAAAATGTCACCTTTCGGTGATAACTTGCGCGACGCAGAACAAAATACCGTGAACTGACCTACCATGTTTTGATTTAAATTGTTAATACAACGGATGAACAGAAGAAAGCAGTAGAAGTAAAGTTCGCTTTTAAAGCAGTTCCAAAGTTCGATAAGGTCCGAAAGCAGAAAAAGGAAAGTTCTTTACAGTGGCGTATAGAAAGCTGGTCAGAATGTACGAGTTGCTCAGTCCGTTCCTGCACACTTCTGATGGATGGAAGACTGTTACCGCTACCGTTTGTTGGAAAGAATGCGTACAATTGCATTACACATCAATTTAATACCAAAGAATTCATTAATAAATTCAATAGCATACTCCTCCGAAATACTATTTTATTGTACATTTATGAATAGTCCTCCTTATGTCATCAACATTTACCACCATTGTCAACACTAAACAACACGTATAAGAATAAAGGCAATTTTCAATTTTCTTATAAATATTTTAAATCGAAATAGGAATGTTCGTTTCAGGCACATGAGAAATAACGAATGTGACGTACTCGTAAAATGCGATATTAATGAAATTGTAGCCGGCGTGTGAGCATGGAAAACTTATCAGTGTTATGAATATATAATTATGTACGTATTGTAAGTATCAATACTTTAGCTGTAAATGCTCCGAAATAAGACCTCGCATGCAAAAATTTTACACTTCGGTTGACGGCGCAACACGAAGTATTGTGTGGTGTGCATATATTGCGTATCACGTAGCCTTGCATCGTGGCCTTACGCGAGGTGCTAAAAAAATTTATTGCAAAAGCTATCTTAAATCTGCTAACGTAACATTTTAATACAGCGTGGATAACACGATGGTTGCATATGACACCTGGCACAAAATCCCGAGTCAGGTGTTTGACGCTAACTTAAGCTAAAAGGATTTAAAATTCTTCCTTTCCTTGAGCATAATCTGCGGTATGTAAGATAGCCTTCATACTGCCATTGCTTCCCTGAGACCGTCATAAAAGTGCCCGCTATGCAGTGCACCAGAACCTGAAAAACCTGCATTTACGAGCACAGAATACAAGAGAAACTATTGAAATCAATGAAGTGGCGGCTGTGTCTGCGCTGGAGGCTTTTACTGGCAAATTACAGGTAGCAACGCAGGCATGTACCCAAGAATTACAGGTGTACGAAGGCGCGTAAATTGCATGGCTGTGACGCGCCTCACATGAGTGCCGCTGCCCACATAATGGGCTGTGAGAGAGAGAGCTTCATCGTCACCTTCTGTGCTGCGCCACTCAAAGCTCGCAGCTTCATGGGAATTAGGAGCCACAAAAGCGTGTGTGTGAACCTACGTAAGCACTGAAAACAAACACGAATGCGCCACTCTATCTTCGCAAGTACAGTCGATGTATGGCACACACGAAACTTTACGTGAACCTCGGACTTGTGCCGATAAGAATTAAACCCAGTTAATCTAAGTCTTTCAAAACTTGAATCCGTCATCCTAATATTTGAATATCTGGAGCCATTATCCGTACAGGTAGAGGTTCGGGTAAGATGGTGTCGAATATCTCGAGAGTTGACTGTATAAACTCGTCTAGGAAGACACATAAGCTCCAGACGCACGAGCGGAATGCAGCTGTGGAGGTGAACAGTAGGATTAGATGGAAGGCGTCTGGCGTAAAATGCGACTGAGGTCTGGAAAAGTGAGCAGCGCTGGGATCTTGTGATGAACGTCGGCTGGATTTTCTGCTCCAAGATGGAAGGTGTCACACGGTTTGTCAGAAAGGTACACCATTAGATGAAATGGAAAGAAATTCGTGCCCACATACTTGAGACTGATAGGAGAAATAGACGGAGTTGGACCTGGACGCAGTTATGCTAGTTTAGTTGGTTGAAAATTTTCATTGTTCTAAATTGTGTGGCCATCGAAAATTAATTCTTTTATAACAATGTTGGGGAAGTAAAAATTATGAAGTTGTATGGGAGAGTTAAAAGTAGAATTAACATCAAATGAACAACTATGAAGAGCATCATTCATGTGCGAAAATTTATTCAAGGCCAGTAACTTAAAGTAATTAACTCTGAGTTAGGAAAAATCTCTTAGCACTCTACAAGCAAAAGTACAGGAAACTTACGTAAACAATATTTTTAAGATATTTCAATACGCAGAATCACAATACTCGAGTCCTAAACAGTCTGAAAGTAATTGTATTTTAAGCTCTTTTAGGAACATAAACATACATTTTATAGTGATCTAAATATGATGATCTCTTGGGCGAATGAATTAAAAATAATACACATTAAAACAAATACATGTCACCTGACTTCACTTCTCTTTAGAAGTATTCGATATAAAGTTCGAAGTGTCTCTATTTTAACGTACGTAAATATTTGTGCCCACAATCAGTTTTTAAGCTTACAATATTCATAAATAATTGCATTTATTCCTGCAAACTCTATTCTAGGTATCCTGGCCATGCACTCTTCACCTTTGAATTTAACTGAAGTAAATTTTACACTAACTAATCACTTTTTATTTACTGACCTGAACAAACTCTGAACACCACGTGTCTTATTGTTCTTACATTGATCGCACTGATGCATGCAACGAACAGTTGATTCGGTTTTATTGATGAGTTTATATGGCCTATATTATGCATTCACATTCGAAATAATGCACCTCTTTTCGAGGGACAAATAATAAAAAACATCAGGGCTTAAATGTCACGAAATTTCAATATTCAAGACCATATTATGTGCGTCTTTTCCCTTGTCCGTAACACGCAAGTGGAGAAATCGCGGAGAAAACACTCACCGCATCTCAGACTAAATTTCAGCCGTGATCCTGACACTCCATTTCCCGAGCAAAGTTCTAAAGCGCACGATAATCGTAATTGTTTCACGTAGATAATGATTTGCTCGAGCACGCTTTTCCCTTGACTGCTCTCTCCAATCATGCTGCAATCATGACCCGACCGTGCCCCAATCATGCACTAATCTGTAGGCAATCCCGCTTAGACGGGCCCTAATATCTGCCCAATCCCGTCCGCAACACTCCCCAACACAGCGCCGTAATCTCGACATCACTAAAATTTTTGTAAATGCATCCAGAGTGAGCGCGTTTACCTGTGTCACGACCCGTGTGCTTGCTTGCTTTCTCCCTTGAAATGATGGAGCTAATTCAACTGGAGGCGTCTATAGTCTATACTGGATACAATATAATTCTGTTGTCGCTGGCGGGCGAACTTGCATTGATTAACTCATGCACGAGGTTTAAACCTCGGCAAAGCGAGAGAATGGCACTTTCTGAGAAGCTCCAGCTTGAACGTATAAATCTCTTCGTAATCACGTTGTTAAAACCATCGTCATTCGCCTTTGAAAGAAATTTCTTATGGTTAATTTCCTCCTCATGTTAGTATGTAACTTTATCAATTCTCCGTTGCTTTGCTAACCGCTGCAGCAAATCTAGAAAAGAACAACCTGACCACTGCTGACTTCTATTATACAGTACAGAACATGAAATTTACTGTGTTCGTTGTTGTTTTCAAACTGGACCATGCAGGTGCACATGTCAATTAGCGCGTGATTCTATAGCTTTCCCGTACAACGAGGAAATTGAAATCGTTATCTCCAACACTATTTTGCCGCGTAAACCACACAAATTCAGTTTTGCCCCCGTCACAACTCAGAGTGCCCTAGACAGCGGTACATCTAGAGTCTAGCTCTAACATCTCCAGTCTCCTGCATTGCTGTGCTCAGACGGTCTCTGTCTACCGAGCCGCGGAGACGGAGACGCGTCTGATGGAGGTGCTCATTACCACGCACCTTCTATCAAACTCTGCCAGCATCACGACCGTTCGATTGAAAAACGCTCCATGTCCGCACCGCCCATCCTTCACCTGCGCTTTCACGCGCCGTGAGCAGGACGCGCGTCCGCTTATGGCAGCCTCCGCTGAGATGATCTCGACGCGATGTGGCTGTGCATGCGCTCTACGTAAGTTTCAGTTGCCTCTCTAACACAGTTTTCTCTTCCACCTGGTCCTGTGCATTCCACAAACATAATTCAATTCTGATAAAAGCGACTAAAGGACGGACATGGGACTGATTAATCAAACAACTAAGAACTAAAAGACTGATTGAACGATGAAAGATACCGAAGCCATTTTAAATAAGTAAGTATTTCATCCATTCGTTTTTTATTACGAAAAAGGGCATATGCAAAATTAAGGGGCCCCCCTGATCGAGCATCACTGCAATGTTCAACAACTTCTCCAGTCTATCGAGAGCGACTCGCTGCCCAATTGGTCCTCCATCAATCTCGAGCATCAAGTCTCATCGCTAAATAACTGGTCAAAACGAGAGAGCTCATTTATCTCGCGAGATTAAGAGGCAATGGAAGTTATCAGTTCCGTGGCAGAGATTAAACTGCTCCCAGATGCCAGTGAAGTCCACCCTGCTCTTCTCCGACGGCCCTTCAAATTCTTGAATAGAATTTTCAATCATACGAGTTCGCCATCACAAGGAGTCAAGGAGTATCAAGGCGTCACGGAGTATCAAGGCGTCACGGAGTATCAAGGCGTCACGGAGTATCAAGGCGTCACGGAGTATCAAGGCGTCACGGAGTATCAAGGCGTCACGGAGTATCAAGGCGTCACGGAGTATCAAGGCGTCACGGAGTATCAAGGCGTCACGGAGTATCAAGGCGTCACGGAGTATCAAGGCGTCACGGAGTATCAAGGCGTCACGGAGTATCAAGGCGTCACGGAGTATCAAGGCCTGACGCAGTTTTGACTTGACCTAACCTCTACCAGGTCTCAAACTAACCATATTAGTAATGCCAAAAGAAATATATCTGTCTGCATCTGAGGTTTTCATTCCTTATATATACAGTTTATCTTGAAGTTATACGACACCATTTCGCGCGAACTTCAACTTAAACGATAGAAATTAGTCACAGTGCTTTAATTGATTGGAGGGTATATTCTAATTAGGAATATTTGGAACTTTGATTTCATCTGCATATGTTGAGGTTCGCTTGAAAAGATGCATTATAATTCGAGGACGTGTTTACTGCAGACGCTGTGGAGCTGTTGCTGACCCATTTATCACTGCAATTAGCAACATGTTATGCCTCCTTCAGCTGATTCTAATTTGTTGTTTTCTGACCTACAGCTATTTCCGTAGTCGTATCGATTCAAATGTCTTTTTCCTTTGCTAGACCTCAAAAGCAACTATGATACAAACGACCATGTTTACAACCATGGCTTTCGCTCTATAGTCTATACCCTCGCTGACTTGCCTGCTTGTAGAAATGTTATGCATGAGAGGTCGAACACGTAAATGCATCCATACACAATTGTATATTACAACAAGCTGCGTTATGTGCTTCTTACAGTGCGGTAACGCGGATTGTGTTACTGTTACGTCTATTTCTCGGCCTGCTTTGAGATGACTCCCGCTACGGTTACAAATAACTGTTACAAACAACTGTCACGGTTTCGCATCAGTTGTCGTTGTTGCAGCACTCGTCTGTCGATGTTGCCACTGTTTATCCTATTATATTTGTATAGTTAAGGTTACCGGTATTATATTACCCGATGCAACTCAGAAAAAAATTTGTCAGTATTCAGTCTACGAGAATCGGAGTCCTCTTTACATTGTACATTTTTTATGATTTTCCTATACTGTGCTCAATTCCAGTCGCTGCCTTGCAGATCACTAATAGGGGTCTTCACTTATTGTACGTCATAAAGCACAATATGTTTCGAGCCTAATTTCAGCTAACTGTTCGACTGACAGTACAGGCAGTTCCAGCTTCCCAGGTCAGAAGAGTTCCCATCACAGCGAAGCTCTCCATTCCCAGAATCCCTCGGCCAGATTCACCCGTGACCAATGAACCCTGACTGAGCAGCTCCACTTGGGGTGGCTTCATCGTGTTGTCCGACTGCGATTCCTTATAATGGGATAGGGATGAATTGCTGCGAAATTGCGCCAAACGTTACTCAAACGTAATGTTGCATTGAAAATAACAAATGAAGGAATCCTGACTTCGATGGTAAGAAGTTTATCAATAATTGTTCGTACGTTTGAATGAGATAATTTCCCTTCCATTATGCCAATAGGTTTTACTGGGGATGAAATAATTAAATTATTCATTTTCTTTTAGAATGAATCAAATAACCGTGACGTTTTTGAGTGAAATGGATTCTTGATAAATTCGCAACATCCTTTGGATAATATTTTTGTAACCATCCTTGAGAATTAGGGAAGCAATATGGCAACACATCAAAGAACACGAGCAATGAGGTGCAGCAAGGAGATGGTCAGCAAGGAATTTAAATTAACATTTCTGCGGGGGGCTCTTCGAATAGAGCTAAAATGAAAAGGCAACCGAGTCAACTGAAGCTGAGTTCAAGTAATTATTTTAACTTTCTAGTTAACATTTTTATGCAATTATTTATTGTAATACCATCAAGTAATTGAAAAGTGAACTTGAAACGGTCTTTGATGACAGAAAAATTAGACGATACTAAATAAAACGCTTTGCGAAATTGCTGTTGAGAGAAAATCTCAGTTCAACGAAATCAAAGTTAGTTTTAATTTTACTCACGAAGATTATTTATTTAAAATTCTGGATGCAAAGATTTGTGTGCTTGTAATGTAAATAACTCATATTTCAAATGTTATGCATATGTTTAATTCAATTGAATGCTACTTCACTTTTAAATGACGTCGATTTTTTTTCATAGTATTTACGATTTTATTTTATTTTTCAAATCAACATTCAACCAGTTTGATTTGACAATATGCGTGCACCTTCTTAAGAATCTTAGCTTGATCGGGGTTTTTGTTATTTGACATCAGTTGCTGATTTCAACCAAAATTTCCTGCTTGAAATAACCGCGCCTCCTGTTTAGAACAATACGAGGGCCTTTTCAATGCAACTTGTTCTGCTACTCACTTAAACAATGACAGCGATGGTCTTTTTCAAAAAGTATACACGTGAAAACATTTATTCAGAACTTTTTATTGAGCGCTACACCCATCACTTGCTAACTTGGCTCATAAGCGGCTTTCTGTCTCGCAACATTAGGTGTTGCAACATAAAAGCTTTCTGGCTTGTAAATTTCATACAACGCTTTCTGTTTTGCAACATAAGGTGGTCCCAATATCAAGACAAAAGTTTTCCTTCATCAAAACGTAAATATTCAGTGACAAAGTCCAATAGAGAAAAAATGTTAAAAAATATGTAGACAGTGACACCGCAAGCAGTCACGTTGCATTTCACAAAATTTAATCATACTCTGCTAATTTTATAAACTCCACTTGCGTTTCACATTTGATAACATAATCGTTACAATAGCCCTAAATGATGACTTCAGTTTGCACGATATTTGATAAGATAATCGTCCCAATAAAATTAAAAGATGACTTCAGTTCGCACGATATTTGATAACATAATCGTTACAATAGAATTAGGAAATAAATTTAGTTCGCATGAAATTTGATAGCATAATAGTTACCATGAAATTAGGAAATGATTTCAGTCCGCTACAACCCACACCCTTCCTCCCACGCGACGGACGCCCTCCAAGTGGTACCCGCCTCCGACATGTGATTACACCCTTAACACGCCGTGTCGCCGATGTTTCCATACACTCCATACACCCGCGGCCATAAAATTAGTCACGTTAGTTCAGCGTATCAAAGTGACACGCACCGCGTATTTGTGCTTGATACAGAGGCCTGACGCGCCTCTTTAGCCCGCTGCCTTGATGGCCGAGCTTTGGGTCCGAGTTTGTCTCCAGTTTGTGGCCAGAATTGTTCCTAGATAACAGAGCTAAGTTTCCGGAAATTTTTTCTCAATGAAATAGTTTCCGATGACTTACTGTATATTGCCTATACGTAAGAACCGATTTTGAGACTATATGTAAGTCATTCACGTTATATATTATCTTTGTAGAGGCATAAATTTTACTACAGATGGGGTCAAATATGCTGCAAAAATTACGCTGATCATAAGTGTAAGTGATCAGTGTACACGCTATGACGTCTTTGATCTTCACTGTGTATGCAGAAAATAAGTCTGGGGCAATTAGTGACACGAACAGCACTTTAATACCGAGCCTAATTTCTTCTCCACCTAAATAATCCGAAATAATAGTTAAATGTTGTGAGCTTTGCTGAGAAGACGACAAACATAAGTTTGAATATGTCTCAGTCCCTTTTAAAGAGCAAGTCGGGAGTGTTAGAATTAGAAGTATGCTTATAATAATGAAAATATTAAATATTGATTCACGAACAATTGAGTCTTATTTCCTACTTAACTTCTCAGCTGAAAACACGAGGGCTCTAATTTTAGGGATAAATAAATGAGAAGGATGATTATCGTAAAAACGAAATTAAAATGTATACGTGTGAAGCGGCCGGAATAAAAGGGTAACAAAAAAGATTGATAAACAAAAATAGTTTAAAAATGAACATAAAAAATAAAGCAATACTTCCAGGAAATGTGAGATGAAGTAAAGAACCATGTGAACCCTAAGTGGTAAGATGCAGGAAATATGAAGGTGTTATACATAACAAGTTACGCAATACAAGAACATTCCCAAGGGGATGCAGAAAGAAAAACAGAGTAATAAAATTAGCAAAATAGACGACAAAGAATGAAATAGAAGAAACATACGAAGTAGCTTCATAAACGATGGCAGCAAATGAAGAGTTCCAGTGAAGTAGAAAACTTGGACGAGGCCATGCGCTACGCTGCTGCTGAGGGAGACTGGGGCAGAGGTGAGGGGAAGTGAGGGCGGGGGAGCGGGACAAACGAGAGAGAGAGAGGGAGACAAGGGGAAGAAGCTGCCCCAGTTTATGGGCGATAAGATAAGCAGAGAGAGATTGGGGAGACTGAGGAGATGAATGGGTGTTGAGGAGGGATGTTTGTGTTGTGTTTGATGGTGCTGTTTGATGGTGTTCTTTTGACGGTGCTCTCTGATGTGATGCGTGATGATGTTGTGGTGTTTGATGGTGCTGTTTGATGGAGTTCTTTTGACGGTGCTCTCTGATGTGATGCGTGATGATGTTGTGGTGTTTGATGGTGCTGTTTGATGGTGTTCTTTTGACGGTGCTCTCTGATGTGATGCGTGAGGATGTTGTGGTGTTTGATGGTGCTGTTTGATGGTGTTCTTTTGACGGTGCTCTCTGATGTGATGCGTGATGATGTTGTGGTGTTTGGTGGTACTGTTTGATGGTGTTTTTTTGATGGCGCTCTCTGATGTAATGCTTGATGATGTTGTGTTTGATGGTACTGTTTGATGGTGTTCTTTAAACAGTACTCTCTGAGGTGATGCGTGATGATGTTGTGTTTGATGATGCTGTTTGATGGTGTTCTTTTGACGGTGCTCTCTGATGTAATGCTTGATGATGTTGTGGTGTTTGATGGTGCTGTTTGATGGTGCTCTTTTGACGGTGCTTTCTGATGTAATGCTTGATGATGTGGTGTTTGATGGTACTGTTTGATGGTGCTCTTTTGACGGTGCTTTCTGATGTAATGCTTGATGATGTGGTGTTTGATGGTACTGTTTGATGGTGTTCTTTATACGGTGCTCTCTGATGTAATGCTTGATGATATTGTGTTTGATGGTGCTGTTTGATGATGTTCTTTATACGGTGCTCTCTGATGTGATGCGTAATGATGTTGTGTTTGATGGTGCTGTTTGATGGTGTTCTTTTGACGGTGCTCTCTGATGTAATGCTTGATGATGTTGTGGTGTTTGATGGTGTTCTTTATACGGTGCTCTCTGATGTGATGCGTGTTGATGTTGTGGTGTTTGGTGGTGCTATTTGATGAAGTTCATTTGACGGTGCTCTCTGATGCGATGCGTGATGATGCTGATGAGATGGGATGGGATGAGTGATGATGTGGTTTAGTAGTAGGGGGGTGTTTAGGAGTGATATTTGATAACGATGTTCAATGAATCGTATGGTTGCATTCAATGGGATGTTGTTTTCGATGTGGTGTTTGATTCTGTTGTTTAATAGTTTTGAATGTCATAGTATTTATACGGCGTTTTCCGTTGGTGTCCGACAGAGTATATTGGGAAGATGAGATTGTGTTTGACCATCTTTTTTTATGGCATCTGCTATTTACACATTACACTACGGCAGGTGAGACGACACGTCGTGGGATGAAACATTTTATCCTATTTAATGGAGATGAATTCGTAAATCAAAGCTGTTTTTTGTTAATCTGGTATATCAAAGCTGTAATTATTCTTCAATTTTGTATGTTTGAGAATCTGGTAAATCAAAGCTGTAATCCATCAACTGTTTATTTTTGTTAATCTGGTAAATCAAAGCTGTAATTCCTCAATTGTGTATATTTGAGAATTTGATAAATCAAAGCTGTAATTCATCAATTGTGTATTTTTGTTAATCTGGTGAATCAAAGCTGTAATTCCTCAATTGTGTATATTTGAGAATTTGATAAATCAAAGCTGTAATTCATCAACTGTTTATTTTTGTGAATACGACAAACCAAAGCTGAAATTCATTAGCGGCTCATTTTTCGATTTTTCAGAAGCCGTACGCTCCGCTGCAGAAGATATAATACATAAGGCGCTGGAGCTGCAGGAGAGGCCGCGCAGCGAGGCAGGTACGCGCGGAGGAGGTCGTGTTGGATGTGCTGCTATTATCGAGCAATTATTATGTAATTGAAATTCTAATCGTTTAAGGTTTGCCTCTCTCATTGAAAGCCTTGGCGTGCTTCAAGATACATGAGCTCAATCATTTACTTGCATTAGTATTGGTGTGATCATTGGAGGAAGTTTTATTGTATTTTGGGTTGGACTAAGTCAATATCTTGATTAAGATTTTTTAACGACCGTCAGAATTTTGATAATCATTGTGTTGGACTTTATGTATCTTATGAAGGTGCTTTCGTAGCACTGAATATCATTTGACCATTGAACCAGAGCTTGTGTCGCACTGAATATCTTTTCATGACGATTTCGTTGCATTGTTCATCTTTTTATGATGATTGTGCAGCTCTGTTCACCTTTTGACAGCGATTGAGTAAATTTGGCAGAGTTTTGATAGCATGAAAACTACCTTAGTAAGGGTACCTTAAACATTAGAACGTAAAATCACAGCGTTCTGCAGTACTTCATTTCGTGAATTTCTGACCTGGCTTCAGCTCAGACAAGCGCCGCAGACGAGGGGTTGCGTTCTCAGGGACGCTGGGAGCTGCCGCTAGCTCTGCCTCAGACGGCAACCCGGTGACAGAAGGTAAATATGGTGATTTACTCACAATTTCAAGAGTAACTCCTTGCCACACCCTCACAACTTCAAGGGTAACTCCATGCCACACCCTCACAATTTCAAGGGTAACTCCATGCAACACCCGCATAACTTCAAGGGTAACTCCATGCCACACCTGCACAATTTCAAGGGTAACTCCCTGCCCCACCCTCACAACTTCAAGGGTAACTCTCTGCCACACCCTCACAATTTCAAGGGTAACTCCTTGCCACACCCTCACAATATGAAGGGTAACTCCATGCCACACCCGCACAACTTCAAGGGTAACTGGCTGCCACACCCTCACAATTTCAAGGGTAACTCCCTGCTTCCCCCTCAAGAGCGTCCCTCACCAAACCATCCCAGTTAGGGAGCCAGTTTGACGCCCAGGATCTCCTTAAATTGCCTATTTACGATCATTGAGATAGCCAGCTTAACTCACTGCTCCCCAGGGACAGTTTAGCACAGGCCGCCACATGACAGCCGCGCTGGTGCGATCGACGCACCAGGTTCATTGCCAGCATCTGACGGGTTTTAAATGAACATCGAGTTGAGCAGCGATGTTGCAGATTTGTTGTAAACTAGCCAACGCGTAACTCGTTGAGGTAGGTTATTTGTGAAGGATTGAGGAAAAAGATATCGTTGGGGCAGGTTACTAATGAAGGAGACAAGGTGACACTGTGAAGTACGGACAAATAAGGTATCATTGGGGTAGGTTACGAATGAAAGGTCGGACAAAAAATATATTGTTGGGGCAGGTTAATAATGAAGGGTCGGACAAATAAGGTATCATTGGGGTAGGTTACGAATGAAAGGTCGGACAAAAAAGATATCGTTGGGGCAGGTTAATAATGAAGGGTCAGGCAAACAAAATATGGTCAAGGGAAAAACAATAAACTAATAATATCGCCAGAAAAATCTTCACGCCACTGTGAAGTCTGTTGAATTCAGCTTTGATGTACAGGAATTGGGTGATGAAAATTAGGAAACCCGCACGACTTGGTGTCGGAATGACGCATTGAGTATATCACGAGCAGGTGCGTTGATCTGCAGTTAGGATGCGCACTTTCATTTATAGTGAATATTTCATTAATAAAATTTTCAAACCAGCCTGGCAGTAATCCTCACGAATTGCATCAATGACCACTGCCCTGTGAGAAGGTTACTGTTTGAGCCACGGAAGATTCCAGCGCGTGGGGTCTTAAATTTCTGAACAAGATAAAGTTTCTGCAATTTATTTCAAACCGTTATTATGACATGTTTTTTTAAATTTTTACAAATTAGCCGCACTTGCTCACATGTAATACAATTTGACGTAATTTTACTGTAAAGAAACATCATTTACTCTCGCTGAAGTCATCCAAGACACACGCAAAGCCAAGACACATGCAAAGCCAAGACACACGCAAAGCCAAGACACACGCAAAGCCAAGACACACGCAAAGCAAAGACACACGCAAAGCCAAAACACACGCAAAGCCAAGACACACGCAAAGCCAAGACACATGCAAAGCCAAGACACACGCAAAGCCAAGACACACGCAAAGCCAAGACACACGCAAAGCCAAAACACACGCAAAGCCAAGACACACGCAAAGCAAAGACACACGCAAAGCCAAAACACACGCAAAGCCAAGACACACGCAAAGCAAAGACACACGCAAAGCCAAGACACACGCAAAGCAAAGACACACGCAAAGCCAAGACACACGCAAAGCCAAGACACGCAAAGCCAAGACACACGCAAAGCCAAGACACGCAAAGCCAAGACACATGAAAAGCCAAGACACACGCAAAGCCAAGACACATGCAAAGCCAAGACACACGCAAAGCCAAGACACATGCAAAGCCAAGACACACGCAAAGCAAAGACACACGCAAAGCCAAGACACACGCAAAGCAAAGACACACGCAAAGCCAAGACACACGCAAAGCAAAGACACACGCAAAGCCAAGACACACGCAAAGCCAAGACACGCAAAGCCAAGACACACGCAAAGCCAAGACACATGCAAAGCCAAGACACACGCAAAGCAAAGACACACGCAAAGCCAAGACACACGCAAAGCCAAGACACACGCAAAGCAAAGACACACGCAAAGCCAAGACACACGCAAAGCCAAGACACACGCAAAGCCAAGACACACGCAAAGCCAAGACACGCAAAGCCAAGACACACGCAAAGCCAAGACACACGCAAAGCCAAGACACATGCAATTATTGTAACACGGTGACTGCGTATGTGACGTTGGTACGGCCAATTTGGTTAGGCTGTAAGAAACCCTTCTGGAAAATCGGCTACATTGCTGGGATAACATTTTTACACTGTCTAAGCAGTGAGAAAAAAATACAATTGCACAAAATTTGTTACCTTATACGCTAAAATTAATTTCATTTAAAGGTAGTGAAGTAATTGAAATTTTATTCATGTTTACCGGTGAGTGAATCAGGAATTTACCTAGTGGTACTCAAATGTACCAATTAGCTGTAAACCTTTTTACTTTACCTTTTTACCCGACGCCACGCAGCACAAGTTCGTCTCAACTTATATAGCCTCAATTAACACGTAGACTGTATATTTAACTTTTTGTGCTTCACTGGGTTAACTTCACATTTGTGCTTCACTGGGTCAATTTCACATTTGTGCTTCACTGGGTCAATTTCTCGCTTTTGTTTCTCTGTGAATGTACAGCATTTCAGTTATTTCGATGCGTTTTTCTAGAAAATATTTGAGCGTACTAGTGAAACTACAATCGCGCAATTATATTTTTCTCACATTTCAGAAAAGAGACAAGGTTTTCGAGCAGTTAAACCGTATTTAACTCTGCTACTTGCAACCTATCTCAAGCAACGGTAGCTGCCTCACATACCAGTCAACGTTTAAACCAGCGTTGTACAACTAATAATGCCCAACCACGACTACCTAAACTAAGCCTAACCTATCGCAACAACCTATGCAACCCAACCTAATACCTACCAACCTAAACTCAACCTTACTTAGGTCTGACGCTGATTACAAGGCTGTTAGGTACAAGTATATAACCTAGCGGCAAAAATAAATAAAATCATTCAGCTACGTCGCAGAGACTCTAAACATATTATTTTTGGAACAAATTCCAAAGGCTTATAAAACAATTGCAATAACGTTACTTATCACACCAGTTGTGACGGAAACGATTCATTACGTTTATTTTGGCTATTCCTTGCGTCCATTTTGTTTCATTCATTTGTTCAAAGAACGATTTCTTCATAATACACGAGAGAAACACGTACGCTTGCTAATAGATGCTGCTAATGTTTATTTCTTATAAGCATAGTGGCATAATTGCAGTTATTTCTTCCAATTAAACTGAAAGGTAACATGCGCAAAGGCAACAGAAGTAATTGAAGGATAGAGAGCGGCAGTTGTGCTGCAGTTGTGGTGTGCAGCAGCAGTTGTGGTGTGCAGCAGCAGTTGTGGTGTGCAGCAGCAGGTGTGGTGTGCAGCAGCAGTTGTGGTGTGCAGCAGCAGGTGTGGTGTGCAGCAGCAGTTGTGGTGTGCAGCAGCAGGTGTGGTGTGCAGCAGCAGGTGTGGTGTGCGGCAACAGTTGTGGTGTGCAGCAGCAGTTGTGGTGTGCAGCTGTTGTGGTGTGCAGTAAAAGTTGTGGTGTGCAGCAACAGTTGTGATGTGCAGCAGCAGTTATAGTGTGCAGCAGTTGTAGTGTGCAGCAGTTGTGGTATGCAGCAGCAGTTGTGGTGTGCAGCAACAGTTGTGGTGTGCAGCAGCAGGTGTGGTGTGCAGCAACAGTTGTGGTGTGCAGCAGCAGTTGTGGTGTGCAGCTGTTGTGGTGTGCAGTAAAAGTTGTGGTGTGCAGCAACAGTTGTGATGTGCAGCAGCAGTTATAGTGTGCAGCAGTTGTAGTGTGCAGCAGTTGTGGTATGCAGCAGCAGTTGTGGTGTGCAGCAACAGTTGTGGTGTGCAGCAGCAGGTGTGGTGTGCAGCAACAGTTGTGGTGTGCAGCAGCAGTTGTGGTGTGCAGCTGTTGTGGTGTGCAGTAAAAGTTGTGGTGTGCAGCAACAGTTGTGATGTGCAGCAGCAGTTATAGTGTGCAGCAGTTGTAGTGTGCAGCAGTTGTGGTATGCAGCAGCAGTTGTGGTGTGCAGCAGTTGTGGTGTGCAGCAACAGTTGTGGTGTGCAGCAACAGTTGTGGTGTGCAGCAACAGGTGTAGTGGGCAGCAACAGGTGTGGTGTGCAGCAGCAGGTGTGGTGTGCAGCAGCAGGTGTGGTGTGCAGCAGCAGGTGTGGTGTGCAGCAACAGTTGTGGTGTGCAGCAACAGTTGTGGTGTGCAGCAACAGTTGTGGTGTGCAGCAACAGTTGTGGTGTGCAGCAGCAGGTGTGGTGTGCAGCAACAGTTGTGGTTTAAAGCAGCAAGCAGACCACACCACTCAACGGGCTGTCATGCGGTCTAATTTGTAGAATGAGCTCCAAAAAAAATCAAAATGCTCCAAGCCGCAAGCCGTCTAGTAGAAAGAATACTTCTCCGATTAATGCATGGAATTTACGTCATTTTCGCTAGCACGTTTATATGTGTAAGCATCGTGCTTAACGAATCATTTATGGAACAAATCAATACTTTTACTCCAGGTAAGTATTTCTATGCATCCACTTATCTGTAGCTTTCGCCCATCGAATGTATCGGTGTACAAAAAATAATTTTGCGCCGTTTGCTCAACGAATGTATGCATATTAATAGACCTTTAACCTTTGCCTCATGAATGTATTATTTGTAATCTCCATAGCTTGTCCCGTAGATGCATCTCTGTGAATGTATCTGTAATTTATACCTCTCAAATTAGCCGCTCGAGACTGGAACATTACTTTCGAGTTCCAGCGCACAACGGCATCAATATACGCAACCCAAAGTCTACACGGAATAGAAAATTGCGCTGAGAAAACGACGAAAGCTGTGCTGAAAATTCTGAAATTAATGGGCTTTTCAGTTGAGACGTTTTTGCCTTCTTATCTCGGTGACTCACGAGGACTACTTTTATAGATGTGTTAAGAACCCGTGCTCAAAGGAAACAATGTGCTATAATTTACCATTTTGTTACAGATAAATTACTAATCTGCTCATTTTCTATGGTGATTGGAAGAAAGAATTCTCCCTCACGCATCAATGCAGTCCCTATACCCACAACAACTCTACTGAAAACGATGTAAGCCCTGAAATGGGAACAGAACGTGAGATTAGTGCTCTGCAAAAAAATATTTATAGGACAAGTAGGGCACAGTCAATCTTCAGTGCTATGCAACATCGGTACCATCCAAAGATAGCTCGACAACGCCTGTGTATACTGTAAATCTGCCACGTATAAAAATTTACACTGTCAAACAGCCAAGACAGTCTGTCACACGTCGAAAACATTATAGATTAGGTCCGCGCATGGACACATTTAGAGACGTGATTTGACACAGTTCATTTAAAATCAATACATAACTTGCGAGCATCACTGCGCCGAATGCCGCCATTTTTAATGCGCCAAATACCACATTAACTGATGATTTTTTCCCTTCGTAACACTGGAAAGCACTCACTCTGAAATTTATTATTCGGCAAATAGCAAAGAATTTCTGCTAAGATTCATTCTCATGCACGAATCAACTAATATGCAGCAAAAAAGTATTTGATATTACATCTATCTTATTGCTGTTGTGTTGGTCCAACTCGCAAGTACACAATTAGATTCCACAATGAGAAAGACGATGCGCGAAGATATTCATGCTTTATCGAACACTATAGTTTTCGAGACAACATACTCACGGCAGAGCGAAATCGAGTGCTTCGCATTTGAGTAACTACAGTAACAAATATTTCCATGGAATGAAAGATTTTCCCCGAGAGTCATACCTGCATTCGAAATAAATGCTGCAAGAGTACGTGTATGTAAATAATGCTGATATTTTTTACTGCAATAGTAAATACTGACGGTATAAGCCCCTGCATTATTCAAACCTCGAGATGGCGTAATGAACTACCAAAATGATGTGATGAGAAAACTGCCGTGCAAGAAGAGACACCATATCGCTGTGAGCGTCAATTCCTCACTCTCAGCAATGGAGGGATAATGAAGAGCGAGTCTCCCCTGCCGCGTTCCCCTCGCGTTATTCCCCAGAGTTCGCTTAGCCTTTGATGGCAGGACTTTTGGAAAAATTATACCGATGGAATGGTAGAGCGCCGAGTATAAATGCGGGAATGGCAGAGAAATAGGGATCGACATGTGAAGGTGTTTATTACTGCAGTAATTATGAGAGAAAGTGAAGTGAAATGAACTGGATTGTTTATAGCGGATGAAGAAGATAAAAATATTAGGTTTAATTGAAAGTAAACAAGAGACCGCGACGGGGATGTGTATCAATGAATGCCGTAAATGGGAACTGATTAACATCAAGTCATGAATACTTCATAAATATAGAAGACGTATGAAAGTGATGTTCCTAACACTCCTCATTTAAAAATTCAATTAACGAACATAAAATATGGTGTAACTATTCAGTAATCATTTACGAATTCTTTCAAATAAAGACCTTGGTAAATCTCGGTCCCAAAACTTCAGGAGTCTCTTATATTGATGCAAATTAAGGTAAAAATCATTCACAGGCTAGAATTATAAATTTTGTTAAATGTTTGGAAACATTAAGGTTGTTGGGACCAAACTGGTATATTGAGACTGAAAAGCATAGAATGAGGACAGGAAAAGTACAGAAATGGTGTATATCGAATTCTCAGTAACATCAGTTGCTGAGCGTGTGAACCCCGTCGAAGATATGCTGCGAGTTCAGAAGTGTGTATAAGACGTAAGGAGTGTGTTAGCTGCATATCAGCGTGTGAGAAGGCGTGTTATTTGAGTGTGTTTGGCCCAACAGAGAGTGTCAATGTATCCGTACAACGGTGTTGGCATGTAAATTTAAACAGCGGATGGAGTAGAGTGTTAGGAATCACTTAGTGAGTATCGAGGTACGCCGGACTTGAAGAGGATGTGTCGATGTTTGCTAACAGGTGTATTTAATCGTCGGATAAAATAGGGAGAAAAGTGTAGCGAGTGTGGAAGCGGGCAGTGTGTGAGGCGGTGTGTGAGGAGGCGTGTTATCAGCAGCAGAGATAACACAGTCTGCAGGGCGATAAGGAGAAGTTTTGAACTCGAGGGCATACGGCCGTGACAGCAGCCAGATAAGAGGGCGAGAGGGCTAGAGAAAGGAAGGATAGGAGACACAAGCGGGCGGGCGGGCAGAGGGTAAACGGAGGTAGCACAAGCCAAATGCACTCAGAATGTAAATGATATTCAATAACAAAACAGAAAATGGCCTTTAGAGTAGTATGTTCGCCTAAAATTTATTTTCCTGAAGACGCGTTACATAACTAATTTGAAGATTTTGAATAGCGTTACGGGACGTGGTTTGATGAACTTCACCGGCGTATGTAATTTAATGAATTTAAACATCGTCAGGAAAAAATACCCAGAACTGAGAATGTTCATGAGAGTGCTGAATGGAAAGTGTCCTGAAAAGTCATAATAAGGCCAAATAAGAGCTAAAAGAGGGCATGCGAATACAAAAAAGGCTAAATAGAGCAAGCCTAGGCTTGTAGAGCAATAGAAATGATTAAGTAGGATAAAATAGCGGTTAAAAAAGGCTAGAAGACGCTACGTAATGCTGAACAGTGCTCGGAGAAGCAATACAGATATGAGAGGAACTAAATGCACGCAATATCAACGTAGAATGTGACAAAGTGAAGAAAATTTTGGCAAATAATAAAATATTGAATAATGAGTAAGTAGTTAAGCTGATTGTGACCTGATCCCGTCAGTGGACTGGTTATGGCTGATGTTAGCCGTGTGGTTGTGGTTGATGTAGTGAATGAGGTTAAGGCTGATGTAGCAAATGAGGTTATGGCTGATGTAGTAAACGAGGTTATGGCTGATGTAGTAAATGAGGTTATGGTTGACGTAGTCAATGTTGTTATGGCTGATGTTCAGTCGTGTGGTTATGGCTGATGTTAGTCGTGTGGTTATGGCTGATGTTCAGTCGAGTGGTTATGGCAGATGTTCAGTCGTGTGGTTATGGCTGATGTTCAGTCGTGTGGTTATGGCTGATGTTCAGTCGTGTGGCTGTGGCTGATGTTCAGTCGTGTGGTTATGGCTGATGTTCAGTCGCGTGGTTGTGGCTGATATTCAGTCGTGTGGCTGTGGCTGATGTTCAGTCGTGTGGTTATGGCTGATGTTCAGTCGTGGGGTTATGGCTGATGTTCAGTCGTGTGGCTGTGGCTGATGTTCAGTCGTGTGGTTATGGCTGATGTTCAGTCGTGTGGTTATGGCTGATTTTCAGTCGTGTGGCTGTGGCTGATGTTCAGTCGTGTGGTTATGGCTGATGTTCAGTCGTGTGGTTATGGCTGATGTTCAGTCGTGTGGCTGTGGCTGATGTTTAGTCGTGTGGTTATGGCTGATGTTCAGTCGTGTGGTTATGGCTGATGTTCAGTCGTATGGCTGTGGCTGATGTTCAGTCATGTGGTTATGGCTGATGTTCAGTCGTGTGGCTATGGCTGATGTTCAGTCGTGTGGTGGTGGCTGATATTCAGTCGTGTGGTTATGGCTAATGTTCATTCGTGTGTCTGAGGCTGATGTTAGACGCGTGGTTATGGCTGATGTTCAGTCGTGTGGTTATGGCTGATGTTCAATCCTGTGGTTGTGGCTGATGTTAGACGCGTGGTTATGGCTGATGTTCAGTCGTGTGTCTGTGGCTGATGTTAGACGCGTGGTTATAGCTGATGTTCAGTCGTGTGGTTATGGCTGATGTTCAGTCGTGTGGTTATGGCTGATGTTCAGTCGTGTGGCTGTGGCTGATGTTCAGTCGTGTGGTTATGGCTGATGTGCAGTCGTGTGGTTATGGCTGATGTTCAGTCGTGTGGTTATGGCTGATGTTCAGTCGTGTGGCTGTGGCTGATTTTCAGTCGTGTGGCTGTGGCTGATGTTCAGTCGTCTGGTTATGGCTGTTGTTCAGTCGTGTGGCTGTGGCTGATGTTCAGTCGTGTGGTTGTGGCTGATGTTCAGTCGTCTGGTTATGGCTGATGTTCAGTCGTCTGGTTATGGCTGATGTTCAGTCGTGTGGTTGTGGCTGATGTTCAGTCGTCTGGTTATGGCTGATGTTCAGTCGTCTGGTTATGGCTGATGTTCAGTCGTGTGGTTGTGGCTGATGTTCAGTCGTGTGGTTGTGGCTGATGTTCAGTCGTGTGGTTGTGGCTGATGTTCAGTCGTCTGGTTATGGCTGATGTTCAGTCGTCTGGTTATGGCTGTTGTTCAGTCGTGTGGCTGTGGCTGATGTTCAGTCGTGTGGTTATGGCTGATGTTCAGTCGTGTGGTTATGGCTGATGTTCAGTCGTGTGGTTATGGCTGATGTTCAGTCGTGTGGTTATGGCTGATGTTCAGTCGTGTGGTTATGGCTGTTGTTCAGTCGTGTGGCTGTGGCTGATGTTCAGTCGTCTGGTTATGGCTGATGTTCAGTCGTCTGGTTATGGCTGATGTTCAGTCGTGTGGTTATGGCTGATGTTCAGTCGTGTGGCTGTGGCTGATGTTCAGTCGTGTGGTTGTAGCTGATGTTCAGTCATCTAATTATGACCGGTTCTCGCTCAGGCATTTTTTGACTGATATGCAGGCAGATTTGTTATCACCACCAGCCCGCAGCACTGAGATAACAAGCGTAAAATTTATTTACATCGCAGTATGTGCGGCTAGATGGAAGTATTAGATGAACATGTTCTACATTATGGTAAACTTGCAAATGAGCATAAAAAGACAAGAATGTAAGGATTTCTTCTTCAGTTACAATTGACATCCGTTTTGATGACAGTTCACTGATGATTTGACGTCCAAGTCTGAGATCAGAAACTCTAACCATATAACTCGGAATGTTAATAAATGTGTCAGGTTATTAAAGTACAAGTTTGACATGAAATGTGGTGATGGGGGGAAAGGAACACTTGGAATGAATGTGAACCTTTGAATAACGTTAATAAGAAATCAAAAGAACTATTACTTAATTAACATAATTAAGTAATAACTAATGAAGTAATAATGAATTAATAATTGATTATTACTTCAAGTTAAACGGAGAGATTAATCATACTAAATGCTGTGCGTGCTCGTCTGTGAGCCGAGATGACATCTCAATTATCGTGGCGGTAATCAGACATATCAACTTAAAACGTTAATAGTGAACAACTAAAAAATGAAGAAACAAATAAATAAAACGATTAGGATTAAGTTTCTAAAGATGATGTCACCATGAAAGTCATTTTTACTTAATCGAATGATCTTTAGAAACTTGGAAGCGAAGAAAACGGTTAATATTGAAATATATTTTTCAACGATTTTTACATTAACCGTTTTCTTCATTTTCAAGTTTCTAAAGCTGACTTCTGAATTAGGAACTCGATAACAAAACTGTGTTAGAACCACTGTTACTGGGAACAACTAAACTACAAATTCACAGAAAATTTCGTAGGTAAAGCGTTTCTTGCGTCATGCCTACACACATTCTAATTAATACAAATTATTTGATGTGAAAATCAGATATATTTGCCTGAAAAAATTTCTGTTGTTCAAACTAAAGGTCACGACTGAATTTGGCGCAGGATTTGAACTTTCTATTGCAAGTAACTTAATTAGCGCTCACCACAGACTGCACTGCAGCACCACACAATCTCATCACATGTGCTGTTTACTCGGCCATTTGAGCACAGTCTGAGTATACGGCCATTTGAGCACAGTCTGAGTATACGGCCATTTGAGCCCACTCTGAGTATACGGCCATTTGAGCCCTCTCTGAGTATACGGCCATTTGGGCCCACTCTGAGTGTACGGCCATTTGAGCCCACTCTGAGTATACGGCCATTTGAGCCCACTCTGAGTATACGGCCATTTGAGCCCACTCTGAGTATACGGCCATTTGAGCCCACTCTGAGTATACGGCCATTTGAGCCCAGTCTGAGTATACGGCCATTTGAGCCCAGTCTGAGTATACGGCCATTTGAGCCCACTCTGAGTATACGGCCATTTGAGCCCACTCTGAGTATACGGCCATTTGAGCCCACTCTGAGTATACGGCCATTTGAGCCCAGTCTGAGTATACGGCCATTTGAGCCCAGTCTGAGTATACGGCCATTTGAGCCCACTCTGAGTATACGGCCATTTGAGCCCTCTCTGAGTATACGGCCATTTGAGCCCACTCTGAGTATACGGCCATTTGAGCCCTCTCTGAGTATACGGCCATTTGAGCCCTCTCTGAGTATACGGCCATTTGAGCCCACTCTGAGTATACGGCCATTTGAGCCCTCTCTGAGTATACGGCCATTTGAGCCCACTCTGAGTATACGGCCATTTGAGCCCACTCTGAGTATACGGCCATTTGAGCCCTCTCTGAGTATACGGCCATTTGAGCCCACTCTGAGTATACGGCCATTTGAGCCCACTCTGAGTATACGGCCATTTGAGCCCAGTCTGAGTATACGGCCATTTGAGCCCACTCTGAGTATACGGCCATTTGAGCCCACTCTGAGTATACGGCCATTTGAGCCCTCTCTGAGTATACGGCCATTTGGGCCCACTCTGAGTGTACGGCCATTTGAGCCCACTCTGAGTATACGGCCATTTGAGCCCACTCTGAGTATACGGCCATTTGAACCCACTCTGAGTATACGGCCATTTGAGCCCACTCTGAGTGTACGGCCATTTGAGCCCACTCTGAGTATACGGCCATTTGAGCCCACTCTGAGTATACGGCCATTTGAACCCACTCTGAGTATACGGCCATTTGAGCCCTCTCTGAGTATACGGCCATTTGGGCCCACTCTGAGTATACGGCCATTTGAGCCCTCTCTGAGTATACGGCCATTTGAGCCCTCTCTGAGTATACGGCCATTTGAGCCCTCTCTGAGTATACGGCCATTTGAGCCCTCTTTGAGTATACGGCCATTTGAGCCCTCTCTGAGTATACGGCCATTTGAGCCCTCTCTGAGTATACGGCCATTTGAGCCCACTCTGAGTATACGGCCATTTGAGCCCTCTCTGAGTATACGGCCATTTGAGCCCTCTCTGAGTATACGGCCATTTGAGCCCTCTCTGAGTATACGGCCATTTGAGCCCTTTCTGAGTACACGGCCATTTGAGCCCTCTCTGAGTAGACGGCCATTTTAGCCCTCTCTGAGTACAAGGCCATTTGAGCCCTCTCTGAGTATACGGCCATTTGAGCCCTCTCTGAGTATTCGGCCAATTGAGCCCTCTCTGAGTATACGGCCATTTGAGCCCTCTCTGAGTATACGGCCATTTGAGCCCTCTCTGAGTATACGGCCATTTGAGCCCTCTCTGAGTATACGGCCATTTGAGCCCTCTCTGAGTATACGGCCATTTGAGCCCTTTCTGAGTACACGGCCATTTGAGCCCTCTCTGAGCGTACGGCCATTTGAGCCCACTCTGAGTATTCGGCCATTTGAGCCCACTCTGAGTATACGGCCATTTGAGGTCACTCTGCGTATTCGGCCATTTGAGCCCTCTCTGAGTATTCGGCCATATGAGCCCACTCTGAGTATTTGGCCATTTGAGCCCACTCTGAGTATACGGCCAATTGAGCCCACTCTGAGTATACGGCCATTTGAGCCCACTCTGAGTATTCGGCCATTTGAGCCCACTCTGAGTATACGGCCATTTGAGCCCACTCTGAGTATTCGGCCATTTGAGCCCACTCTGAGTATACGGCCATTTGAGCCCACTCTGAGTACACGACCATTTGAATCTCTCTGAGCAGACGCTCGTCTGAGCCCTCTCTGAGTACACGCTCGTTTGAGCCCTCTCTGAGTACACGACCATTTGAGCCCTCTCTGAGCGTACGGCCATTTGAGCCCACTCTGAGTATTCGGCCATTTGAGCCCACTCTGAGTATACGGCCATTTGAGCCCACTCTGAGTATACGGCCATTTGAGCCCTCTCTGAGTATACGGCCATTTGAGCCCACTCTGGGTATTCGGCCATTTGAGCCCACTCTGAGTATACGGCCATTCGAGCCCACTCTAAGTATACGGCCATTTGAGCCCTCTCTGAGTATACGGCCATTTGAGCCCTTTCTGAGTACACGGCCATTTGAGCCCTCTTTGAGCGTACGGCCATTTGAGCCCACTCTGAGTATACGGCCATTTGAGCCCTCTCTGAGTATACGGCCATTTGAGCCCTCTCTGAGTATACGGCCATTTGAGCCCTTTCTGAGTACACGGCCATTTGAGCCCTTTCTGAGTACACGGCCATTTGAGCCCTCTCTGAGCGTACGGCCATTTGAGCCAACTCTGAGTATTCGGCCATTTGAGCCCACTCTGAGTATACGGCCATTTGAGCCCTCTCTGAGTATATGGCCATTTGAGCCCTCTCTGAGTAAACAGCCATTTGAGCGCTCTCTGAGTATTCGGCCATTTGAGCCCACTCTGAGTATACGGCCATTTGAGCCCTTTCTGAGTATACGGCCATTTGAGCCCTCTCTGAGTATACGGCCATTTGAGCCCTTTCTGAGTACACGGCCATTTGAGCCTTTTCTGAGTATACGGCCATATGAGCCCTTTCTGAGTACACGGCCATTTCAGCCCTCTCTGAGTATACGGCCATTTGAGCCCTCTCTGAGCGTACGGCCATTTGAGCCCACTCTAAGTATACGGCCATTTGAGCCCTCTCTGAGTGTACGGCCGTTTGAGCCCTGGTGTATACCGCCATTTGAGCCCTCTCTGAGTATACGGCCATTTGAGCCCTCTCTGAGTATACGGCCTTTTGAGCCCACTCTGAGTATACGGCCATTCGAACCCTCTCTGAGTACACGGCCATTTGAGCCCTCTCTGAGTACACGGCCATTGTAGCCCTATCTGAGTACACGCTCGTTTGAGCCCTCTCTGAGTACACGCTCGTTTGAGCCCTCTCTGAGTACACGACCATTTGAGCCCTCTCTGAGTACACGCTCGTTTGAGCCCTCTCTGAGTACACGGCCATTTGAGCCCTCTTTGAGTACACGCTCGTTTGAGCCCTCTCTGAGTACACGACCATTTGAGTCCTCTCTGAGTACACGACCATTTGAGCCCTCTCTGAGTACACGCTCGTTTGAGCCCTCTATGAGTACACGACCATTTGAGCCCTCTCTGATAACACGCTCGTTTGAGCCCTCTCTGAGTACACGGTCGTTTAAGCCCTCTTTGAAGTTACATGCTTGAAATACAGCTGTACAATGGGATTTAGATCAGTTTTTATTCATACTGATATGAAAATTTCGTTATTCATCCGCATGTCATCTCGAATTAAGATTAGATTAACTTTGGTCCCACCTGAAAAGCTCTCTTTCGTATGACGGTTTCATTATAGTAGGAGTTATGTTAGAGTTACATCAATATTCTTTTCGATATTTCTATTTATTCCTGAAGTTTATGTTACTATTACTATTCCATCAATTATTTTGTCTATCGAGGAACCCCTTCACCGAACCATGCTGTGATTTAAGAAATTTCCTCAGTGCGTTTTTGGGAGAAAAGTGGCGTTGTCCTAAAATTCAGGAATTGATTTACATACCTAGAACCACGTTCGTTTGGCACGAAGGCAACGCGCTACTGTAACAGAGAGGGACGATGTGGATGCAGAATATCGCATCAGGGTGCGCGTTGTCCATACCAGAGACACACGCCTCTGCTTCAGTGTGTGCTCGTCATTTGCAGGCAGGTGTTGACACTAACAGCGAACCTTCACCCTGAACCTACGATAAAGCTATTAAAATTTAATAACATTCGAAAGGAAGAAGAAATACACGAATTTTCAATGTAAATTGATATTAACTAATCCTACGACAAAACTATTGACATTTAGTAACATGTCTGAAGAAGGATAAACGCATGGTTTTCTAATAGAAATTGATGTTAAATGTTCCTACGACAAAACTATTAAAATTTAATAGCATTTTCTGAAAAATGATAAATGAACGAATTTTTTAGCAAAAATTTATATTAAACGAATGTTACGAGTGCATATTTGCTGTTGGTATACGATATGATGCAATGAAAATGTCCCAAAATAACGATAATTTGAAAAACATGATACTTTAAACTCCTTTCCTCAGATTCGTTGGACTGTTTCATTAAAATACTTGCTGACCTATCAACCTGCGACAACGCTGACGCAATTCTCACGGTAGACTCTTTCATCGTATCGCATTCGCACGTATAACTAAAGATATTCAAGTTTCCATGAAGGATAAATCCTCGCATCATTAATAAAAGCCTCCGAACCCTCCAGAAATATCCTAAGCAATTGGTTACACTTATCAGAAATATTTCTACAGCTAAGCACATTATTAAAACCGGTGTTTCAAAGCCGTGATCTACATCCAACAAGACAGTTATTGCTTCTAACATTCTAGTAATGTAGAGTATAAATCCTAGAGACGTCTCAGTTGTAGCACAAACTTCAACAACAGTCAAATTTTACTGAAGAGCTCTGTTGAAAGGGCAAAGCCTAAATATTTTACAATTTAGGACATGCAACTCAAGCTAATTTCCACGTGAAGTATAATTCAATATCATCCAGATGAAATTACTCGCTTGATTGGCATTACGCAGTAGAAGAATTATCAGCCATCATAAGGGAATTGAAATCTTATTCGCCGTGGTTATGTTCTATTCCTTGGCAGCGATAAGATATTAAAGGCTAAAAAGGAATAGGCAATAGAAGACAAAGCAGAGACGGGGCCCACATCAAAGGCCTTATCTGATGCGAGTGCGGCCGAGGGAGACGCGAGGCAGCGCGGAGTGCAGGAGCGCCAGACAACGCGGAGCGGAGGCAAAACTGAGCAAGCGAAAGCAGAAATGAAATTGCAAAGAATAGGCGATTGGAAAATGGGAAACAGATAACGTAAAGAAAATAGAAAACATAAAACACGAAGTATGATATGAGAGGGAAAATTACATGTGAAATGCTAGAGAAAACCAGGAGACTGAAAAAGTGTGAAATCGTAGAATTATAAATAAAAGCGTGGCAGAAGTTTATATTTCTAGTCAAGATATGAAATGAGACGTCGCACTAGAAATTGGGGATTTAGATCTCGATGCAAGCCAGCCTTTAGTTTGAGCTTATTGAAGGTTTTGCTCGTTTAGGTCATGGCAATCACAACGTGAATGAATACGAGTGTTCTGCTGGTGGTGAGAAATTAAAAAAAGAAGTCCGTAAACGAAGGAAATCCCCAAACGAAGGAAGTCCACAAACAAAGGAAGTCCACAAACGAAGGAAGTCCACAATCGAAAGAAGTCCACAAACGGATGAAGTTCACAAACAAAGGAAGTCCACAAACGGAGTAAGTCCACAAACTGAGAAAGCCTACAAACTGACCAGGTCCACAAACGGAGGAGGTCCAGTAACGAAGGAAGTCCACAAACAAAGGAAGTCCACAAACGGAGGAAGTCCACAAACAAAGGAAGTTTACAAACTGAGGAAGTCTACGAACGGATCAAGTCCACAAACGATATGGAAGTCTACAACCGATGAAAGTCCACAAACGAAGGAAGTCCATAAATGGGTTCACAAAGCATTCAAATACAGTCGGCAGTCTACGAGGGGCAGGTTCTTCTATTAGAAAGGAAGGTAATCAAAAGAAAGTGTGATATTCTCCGTGTGAATAGTTTTCCGTATAGACCCGTATTGACCAGCGTTGGGTCGCGTTTGGTGAATTGCACGGTGTACCATTTTTGCATCTTATTAGATCCTATAGAGTTGTACAGCACCGTCTTAACTGGTATGCATACCAGCGATATATAGAGGTTGCACTGAAGTATGTTCGCAAAACAAAAGTTGCTGATATGCTTAGTTTGAGATGACGGATGCGGGAATTTTATGGAACAGATTAGGCTGGTTTTTAAAAGACGAATCACCAACTTTACCCGGTGCTGTGTCATCGATTTTCACCATCGAGTACGTGGTCGTTTGAATTGGAATCTGCTTTTAAATTTATAGTCCCAGCGTATTTTCTCATGTAATATGTGATTTCATATGGTATTTACATATACAGTAATATCACAAAATTGGCTTATTTTCGTGTAATAGCTGATTACCGTTTCGTTTTATAGAACACGGAATAAAAATAAGCAAAAATTTTTTTTAGAGCCATATTGGAAAGCGGTCAGTAGCAATATTTGTTAAAATGCCTTCACACACAAAGCTAAAATTGCCATCACGAGCAAGTTTTGTACTGAACGAAACGAAATCAAATGTGAGAGCAGTGGCGCGACTCAAAAAATTTGACGCTCAGGTGATGTTGCTCATGCAAAATGCCGTCAACTTTTGCTCGTGTGCACCGGGCTCTGTGTGCACATCAACTTTTATGTACAAAAATTTTTGAAGCTTCAACTAAAACGATGTTTGAATGAGTGTGATTAATTTCATACGTTTTGGTGTAATTTGTATAAATTCGATTGCCACCTGTTAAGCTGTACCTCTCAATTTCTATCCTACAAGTTCACCTTCACAAATGACATCTTAAATGCAGCATTAATATTCTTGCACTATATAACCTTATGAACCTTATTAACCCCATGTAGGTATTCTAATAATTCAAAATCATCATAATGGTATACATGAACCATGAACACCATCCTGATGCTACGCTACAGGTCTCTAAAACTTATTTTTTTATTCAACAATCATCACCTGCAGGTTCTCCATGACACCAAATCCTTGGGAATTAACACGCCGCTGTACATCGTTGACGCTGTTTTGTGTGAATCATCAGCTAGCAGATTTCGTTAGGCTCTTTGTAACGTTATCTTGTTAAACGATCCAATTACCTGCATTTTAAATTTTTTTCGTGCAAACAAATACCTTTTAAAATGATTCGGGGGACAATAGAATTTTGACTTGAGAAAAAGATATTGCTGGTGCTCACAAGACTCCCTACTTCCATGCAGACCTCCAGTAAACTTCACGGACGTATAGTTCACAGCACATATATATATAATTATGTATATATATATATATATATATGATAAGAAGCACTTCCGTTTTCGTTTGGTAAGAATGACAGCTAGAACGTGGAGTCATCAATTTTACCTTTCCATTTTTCATGAAAAGATTTTGTGATCAATTTTCTCCATGTAAAAAAAAACCTGCATATGATTATCAAGAATAACCCGCACAATTGCGGGACACATTTTCAAGCAATGCACGCAGAAAAAAATCATTTCATGGTAGCTTTGAAAGTTGCAATTACAGTATATCTCTAAATCAAATTCAAGTAAAATTGTAACACGTTTCGAACAGGGTCTAGTTAAAAAGAAATTTTAAAGTCAGCTAAAGTTTAGCACGCAATTTTTTCACATTCTTCGCACTTCAAAGCTTCGATAATAGCCAGACAACGCCTAGCGCACATTCTTTTCTCTAAGGTCAGTGCCCCAAGATCTAAATGTGCTTCTACAAGACATTCCTATTCGGAAGTCCGCCGGGTACCACACTTCAAGGAGTAGGATATTCAGCTAGAATTAGACATTCTTCAGGTTTCTTTAGTGTAAACAAAGTTATGTGATCCGAACATTCATGTTTTTCCCTCTCGAGCTAAAAAAAGAGGTTACATTCAGATTCCAGAAGTAACAACAAGCCCACCATTTTGAGTACTGCATATTTCATTTGCGGTAAAAAATGCAGGATAACCAGATTTGAGTTGAGATTCTACAGCTCTGTGTTATCTCCTACCCGAAATTGTCGGTATGGTCGAAGTACTAAAACTCATAATACAATTTTTTTCCTCATACAGTCTATTTTAGGTGAGCTTTTCAATACAACATTAAAGTGATACTCATAGCTCACATGCAACTAAAAAATCTACCAAGAGTGGTAGAATATCGGAGTGTGTTTCAACACACTGCTTTTTACTGCCTAGGCATGCGCACTTTTTTAGGTCTGTACTGTGTATTAGAACAAGAAGTTCTAAGTTCATTAAGCCTTGATGCAATTTTTCCTTCATATTAAATGAAAATTACCAATGTGGTCCAAACGCTTTTTGAGCCTGTAGTCTATGTTCGTTCTAAGCTTAAGAGCGGTCACCACAGCCCCTCTTCCTTTTTGATTCCAAAAATGTTCTTAGCATATTGGCTATGATCTCAAATACAAATTGTATAAAAAAAATTTCGATAGTTTTTATGATCGTCTCACTTGTTTGTCAGTTTTTATTCTTAGCTTTCACATCTTACATCTTCGAATGAACCAGTCCTAATTTCTACAATCCATTCGTTCTTCAAACCAAACTAGCTAATATTCTGCACTGATATCAATAGCATTCCTTCCCAATAGACGTACTCTTACTTCTTGTATTTACCAAGTTCTTATATTAATTATTTTTTCATCTTTCCATTAGTATTTTTCCTATTATCTACAGCACTTTTTCTCTGCATTGTATCAAACTTTATTCCCCTTACAATTATCGGATTATTTTTGAGCATTAATATATTTTTTGCACCCAACCGGAGCAGCAGCAGCACTCCGAACCGCATTTACCTTCCATTTTCGCACCCAGATCGACGTTTCTATTTCACTATCAATTCCTTGATTCTTTGCAGGATTTCCTTTATCGCCTTTTCTTTTGCCTTTTCTCATGGTTCCTTCTTTTTTCCACGTCCCCTCTTCTCCCATGTCTACCCTCCCCGCCCTCGCGCAGGTAATGGCGCGCATCAGCCGCTTTGATGCGCGGATTTATTGCATCAAGCATCAAGGGAGCGCATCGGGCACACGCGGCCTCTCGCCAGACGCGCCCAGATGCAGGCCCAATACCGACACCCTGGCCAGGGCTGCCGGACTGTTTTTTGCAAGCGAAATTTTTCTAAGTTGGAGTTTTAAACGTGAATGAATTACAAGGTCCCAATCCTTCAGTAGTTTTTACGGTCAAATTTTGCATTTCAAAGACCTAAATTTGATAATTTAAGCTAGAAAAACGCCGTTTGCCCAGGCTTAAATTTTACAAGAAGAAGCAAGTCTCAAACAATACCGAAGCCACGCACGCCTATAGTGGCACTTTCACCAATTCTGGCACGTTTGACTAAGTGTCCAACATCGTACAATTAACGCGCCCGTTGCAACACATACCTAGAAGCGCGCATCGTCATGCACACAGGAGGCGCGTGTCTGCACACCAACAACAGTAGTCAGTCAGTAGCAAACGTGTTTTCAGACATTAATGACTGGAACATTAAGTTTGATACAATTTACATATTGATCAGAACCGTTATAAAAATACCTTTGGGAGGTTGTTGTGAGTGACATACCCAGTTTAACTTTTTCGCCGGAGCATGCATGTTTTTCGCCGCCTAAGCGTTTTAATTACATGGGCGGTGAAAAACATGCATGCAGGTTGCGAAAAAGTTAAACTGGGTAGTTTGAATTTTAACTGGGAACATATTTAACATTTATTTATTACCGTAAATAAGCATTTTAATATTCGCTTCGATTCCTCTGCAGTTAACATATCATTATTTAAATCAGAAGTTACTCGCAAATGCCATGTGTTTAGAACCACAAATCAGAAGTTACTCGTCAAAATCTAAGTGTTTGGAAAGACATCTTGCACGGATGAACGTGAAATAAGGCAATGAGAACTGTTGATACATCACCAAGGGCAACAAAATAAAAATAAACTGCATCATAATACGAATTTCATGCAACATGTAAAATTTACAACTGGAAGAACCTGAGTATGGCTCGGGGCACTGATGGCTATCTTAAATTTTTAACGTTTTTGTTGTTAGATAAATGGAACTGTCAAATTGAGCACTTTTAAAAACCAACACATTCTAAGCTTCAAAAAAACTCATTTGGTTAATTCTTCTTCCAATACCAACACGTACTGCAAAGATTATCGAAGATTATTTAACCGGTTTTTGCATCCCATTTCATTTTTGCAAGATTATTCAACCAAGATTATTTGAAGGCTTTTAACCTGTTCTTGCATCCCATTCCATTCTATCCCCCCTATTATTTTGTTCGCTCCAAATCGCCACCTCCCAGATGCTCTAATTTCCAGTGATTTATTTGTTGCATTTTAAATGACATTTCATTTCATCAGCATTATCCTCTGCTATTGGTGAATATTTCATTCTTTTATCTCGAATTCTCTGCAGCTCGACGCGAGGCATGCAGGGAGCGGGCGTGCAGGCAGCCGACAGTGAGTGAGAACGCTAAATGATGGTGAAATTTGATAAGAATTGCTCTATCCTGAACCATTTGGGTCACGTTGTTTATGTATATCTAGTTAGGCAAAACATTCTTCATAAAATGGGCGTTTGCAACATGCCGTATCCACAATACAGTGTGAGGTGTTTTAAATCTAGCCTCATGTTTCTACTGATCACAATGCTGTGACGAGCACACACTCGGAAAAGTAAACAAACAACTTAACATAATAACCACAGTTTTATGAGCTCATACATTGTTTCAAAAGATTCTTAAGAAAAATCCAAATTCCGAGACATCTTGGATACGGCATCTTGGCCCAACTGTATTCTGATCAGGAACACAACAGCACGTGTGAAAACTGAGGCTTAATGAAGAATGTAAAATATCGATCTAAATAATGAACTTCTCCTGAAAAAGGAAATTTGTTTCAAGAAGCAAAATCACAAGACTGCTCAATCTTTGAGACTCACAAAATGAAGTCTAAAAACGTACCACAATTATCATCAGTTTCTGTCAAGAGAAGTAATAAATGTCCGGACAAGACGCAGAGTCACTGTTCTCAGCACCGTGAACACACTGCACACCTCTGCACGATTTCACCAAGATGGCAAAATCTAATGCCAGGCTGTCAGCAAACGAAAAGTTTTCCTCGCCGAAGCTAAATCTGACGCCCCATAATTTAGATCTTCAAATCAAATACGAAAAATATAAATGTGCTCTTCATCAAGAAATTATAAGTACATCACACACTAATAGGTGCTTCCCTTTGAGAACCAAAATGTAAAAGAACCGCAAAAGCTCTCACAAAATAAAGCCTGAACGCAAAAACAAGAAGCACAGTTCTCCCTCAAATCTGTCAGCCTGAGGAAAACGCGCATCAGAAGTCACAAATGTCACGGCCGATACCCGCGGTTGAATCAAAGCTGCGCCGACCCTTACGGCCGGAGATAAATTCTTCGGTGTCAGATGAAGCAAACGCGGGCGCCTCTAACGACTGCGCAGGTGATGGACAGCTCTGTGTGATGCACCACCATCTTACGGCCGCTCTAATGCTCTCTTGCTTTTTCAAGTCATTTCCTCAACTGTTACAGGGCAAATCTCGCCGTTAAGAGCGCAAGAACGAAGTAAAGCAATATTTATGATACGGCCGCCGGTGCTTGCCAATGCGACTACCATCTTGGTGCTACTCCAACGGTCTCTGCCAATCTCTGGGCGATGCCCAAAGAATGAAGTAGCATGGCTCGTACTTAAATGTATGTTTTGTCTAGAAAAAGGAGTAATTAAATTGCTGTGCATAACGCAGTCAAACATTTTTTCATGAATGGCAGGGGGTGTAAATTTGTAACTTATAAGGCATTTCTTTCAGTTTAAATAGTCTTTTAGAGCGCGAAACCTATGAAACTGATACGAATAATTTGTATGAGAAGGTAGAGAGACAAAATTAATAATCCTGGAGTATACAATCGCTACCCTCAGTAGCCAGAACAATGTTGAGTGGTTCAGAAATTTACTAAAAAACGATTGGATCGCCTCTGGCTAAAATTACAGCTGTCATTCTACCTGGCCATGATTCTTTTAGATTATGGACCCTGTGCAGCTTTATTTTTGCCGATAATTGAAGTAAATTGTCCCAAGGACATTAAATGTTGGAGGAAGGTACAATGAATTCCACCGGCTCCTTTCAAACTATCCCACAAATTGTCTTATAGTGGTTCGAATCAGGAGATTGTGGTGGCCAGTTCATATGCTCAAATATGCTCCCTCATTCCAGTAAGCCATTTTGAACATCTCTGGTCCTGTGGATTCATGCAATGTCATCTTGGAAAATCTCATTGCCATCAGGCAGATAAAACTCCATGAAAGGAGGATCATGGTCAGAAACTAGTTGCAAACAGTCCTGATAATTCATTTTCATGTTGCAAAGAGTAGAAAATCCATGTTCATCCCATAAAAAAACAGCCCTGAAACATTACACTTCCGCCACATACCTGTATAATAGTTCTTGACCAAATAGCAAACTTTTTTTCCTGATGGGCTCTTGACACTAATGGTTTCCGGATGGAATTACATTTTCCGTAGTTCATTTTCTGTATCTCTCGAGGCACATGTTATTGAGAAATTCCTTTGAACCTTCATAAAACTCGCTAGTTTTTCCATCTTCATTGATGAACACCGATTTTTCTTTACCGATATCTTCAAAGAGCGTCATGTTAGTCCTCCAACAATTTCCACAAGATGAACCGTATTCACCACCTTGTTTTTAACGCGTTTTGACATTTGAATCGTTTTGAGATTTATATTGGGTACTTTACAAATGTCCCGAGTTGGTTTTCTACTTCGATGAAGCCTAGTGATGTGTCCTTCATTAAATGCCAACAGGTCCTTTCCGCGGTTTTTCATTTCTCCGACAGAAATGGCAATTTAGAATTCCATCTGCACTCAAAATAAGTCTTTACTACTTATAAACACTTCTATGATTCTGTGATGTACATTTAGTTTTACTAAAACAAATGAACTCAGAAATTAAAGAGTGCAAAATATAAGGAACAAATATTAGTGCAGTGCACGTATTTTTCGGCAGTGACAGCAGTTTTAAATTAAAATGTTTATTCGTAACTCGATAGATTATATCATTTCAATAACTTATTTTAGCCCCTAAAATTAACTGATAATCATGCTTTTCAGCTGTGTACAAAATCGAGCTGAAATTAAAAATACGTCATTCAAATTTACTGAAGTATGACTGGGAAACATCTTCGGCTGTGCACAAAATTGAGCAGAAATTAAAAATACGTCATTCAAATTTACTGAAGTATGACTGGGAAACATTCTTCGGCTGTGCACAAAATCGAGCAGAAATTAAAAATACGTCATTCAAATTTACTGCAGTGTGACTGAGAAACATTCTTCGGCTGGTTGGCTTTTGTGAAAGACCTTCTCCGTAGCATAGCGTGTGGGTTTAATGTTATGAGATAGGCCAAGATGAACATGAATTTATCTCCAGCTATTAATCAAGACTTGTATCATCTGCAGTATAAGCCATGTATGTACACTGCGCGTCGATTCATTATCAAGATAATTTTGTCACAATACTGTCAGAAACTAACCAATAAATTCATATGGAAATGTGTGCACGTATTAACATGCGCATACAATTATAAAAAATTAATTCATATTTGACTCGTTCATTCTAAATTTCTGGAGATTTTAGTACGCCAGATTATTAGCGAGATCTATTAAAACTCCCGAAAAAAAATCTCTTCAACAGTTTTTCTCATTTTAAACAATGGACATAGGCGTCAAATGTATGGGTGCAATTTGGAAACGTGCGGAAATTTCAATTTAAATGTACTTCCTTCTCTAGGGTATTAGTTAAGAAATGTATATTCATTCCTTAAAAATAACTTGAATAAGTCGTTAATCAATGGAATATATTAATTTCAGCATCTCATCTCGAGCAATGCACGATGACACCGGTTTTAGTGACTAACATAGTAACATGCTTTAAACGACGACATCGTGCACTTTCAAACACATTCGTCAAACTAACGCTGCTAAAAATTTCTTCACTGTCAATCCAGGACTCTCCTTATCTATATACACGCTTAATTCGGAACACAGGACGGCGTGAAACAACTTTTATTTTATTTTTTCAGCCCTCTGACGTAGGATCACCTGCAAAGCTCTTCACAGTTTAGGGATATGTACTGTACTCAATGTACTACTTTGGGGAAATGTACGGCTCGTCCTAGTTACTTTCAGGGCAATTTTCCATTTTTCCCTGTTGCCAAATCAGAGGTAATAACACCTTTTTCTGAATCAGTAAAGTTACATTTGAAACTTAAAATTTACATGTCATTTACAGCTCGTTCTTCATTTGACACTCGCGGAACACCGTAATTTAAGCAAATATCTATTCATTTTTTAACAGCATGCGCACGTCAGAAGAGTTGATATCACTTGGAAATTTCAAATGAATTTTTCTCTCAGTCATTGATAAAATTTACCAAGCGCATTTTTATCAATTATTTAGCCTCATGTTATCGCTTTGACTGCCATCGTACAGCACGTAGTCACTGAGAGAATTAAGAGCGTAGACGGTGGCAACCAAGCATACAAGCATTCAAACATGCAGGCAAGCAAGCCCACAACCGAACAAGGTTAGATTTTTCATTAATATATAAGCATAGATCGAACAAATCGTCCGACTCTTATGTCGAAAATCAGGCGTAAATATATCTGATAAAATTAGGTAACGCACTAGTTCACATTTAAAAACTGACACTGCATATATCGAAGATGATGGTTGACAAAGATGTGAGGAAAAAGATGGAGTGTGAGGTAGAAAAGGAAATAGATAAAAAAGTAAAGAAAAATGTGAAGGGGAGGTGGAAAATAGAGGTTGGAAAATGAAGTGGATGACAACTAGTACACAGGTGTAGTTGAGCTCTCACGCTCTACAAGCTCTCCATTTAACTCTGTCCAATTCGGTTCATCATCCACGTTCATTGCTGGTTACGAAAGCGTGTAAAAATAGTTCTATTTCAAAGCCATTTTTTATTAAAATCCTGTTTTGTGCTTCTATTTTTAATTTCGTATGAATGCTTCAATGTTTATCTTAATGTGGTATCCCAATGTAAACTCAAGTGTTTATCTGATAATTCAAGTTTTTCAGTGTCGAAGATATAAATTTCAATAAATATTGCTGATAACTTTTTACCCAACTATTCATTGGAGCAATAGCCAACAATAATCTTTTTCATTCTTGCATTTAAATAATTGAAAAAGAGTTATCATTTAATCTAAAAGTATTGAAAATCAGCGGGACACTTGAAAAAAAGAGCTAAATTCACGCTTCACACCTAGACCAGAAAGGGGCGTCATGTCGAATCATCTGAAGCAAGCCATGGTCTGGGTAAACCACCTACCGTAGGAAGAAAACAACTCATTGAGAATATTCATCGAATAATGATGGAAATAAATGGGGAAATGTGGCTTGAGAGGTGACCTTGTGATTTCAGTTGTCCTATCATTCAATATATTGCCACAATCTAAAATTACATCCGCATTAATGCGCCTGATTCTTAAAATGAAGAGCAGGCGAAAATCGCAGTACGTAAAGTCATTTTATTACTACAATAATAATATTATTAAAGTCTAAATGAATAAAATTGAACGTTTCAAACTCAATAGTTCATCTTAAGCAAAAGATTTGCGACAAAACAAAAAAAATTGAATAAATTAAAACTACAACACAGCTTTTGCGATTCCCCTCAACGTTCACAAGAATGCCCAGGTATCGGACGGTCCAATTGGTGATGGGCTAACATCGGGAACTGATACACAGCTCCTGGGATCTACACACCACTTTTTGCTCCGCCTGTTTGCTCTCTAGCACAGCGCTCTGAACGTTCTTGGATATACCTATCAGTTCTCACCAGTATCAGTTCTTACTATTTTAACAAAAGATATAGCTTTGTGACGGATGTCGGCGAGATCTCTCCCAAGTTACTTGTGGAGCATCAGCACAAGTAACTCTGCCGAGAAATTGCTAATCTAACCGAACACAACATTTTACTTGTTCGACTTGCTTTCTACTGCGAAGACTTGGGACTTTTGAGCTTCAAGGTGGTTTCCTAAACTGCAAACAACCCTGAAAGGAGAACACTTTAAGTCGAGTAATTAAATTGCGTGAAAAACGACAGCAAGACCCTGAAGCATTTCAATTACGACATTCGAGAAAATTAATGTTACCCAGTGGCAACAGCTCAGATGGGAGGAGTGTATGAATTTCCTAGGAAAGCATTTTGGGAATGATATATGAAAATTTTTGGAATATGCAGATTTTTTTCCTTTTTGGACTAGGTCGGACACTGGATCTCGGAGTAATGTGGAAGTTGACCTGTCATGGAGTGGCGATTTGTAAAAAAATTAAATAGTGCTCGGCAAGATGCGGTATGTCTACCTAGACTACCCATACCCAGGTGGGTCAAGTTGTTTTTTAAAAATAAATTTTCATTCTGCCATTGGGCGTTGATCGCCCGTGCCACTTGGAAAAATAATTCAATGTATATTGGAAACAATACTTAAGTTACTCTTAGAAGAAACTATTAGCAAATCGTTCGTAAACTGGGCATCTGTACCAATATATTTCCACCATACAGCACGAGAGGTCAACTTGATAAGTTGGACCGAGAGGACCGCTTACTTCTACAAACGTAGAAGTGATAAATTCGACTCATTTGAAGCATGTAAACGAAGTTGAATCTTCCACCATTGTTTATGAAAGTAGGGTGTTGAATTTTTCCCCATGTTATTTCTGAAAACACCGTAGACGAAGATAGCCTTTCTAACATACAAGCACACAAAGTAACAAGATAAAGATTTTTATAAGTACACCAGACTACCCGGGACTACGTTGAACAAAATTAAAAAGTTAATGATGAGATACGGAAATCATCATAACCCTGTAATATACATTGAAGAAAAGTTCATGAACTGAGATTGGGGGAGAGAGGTTACGAAATCCGAACATCTTTTTTCCACAGTGCACTTTTCGGAGAAAGTTAAATTTTGTCTTTTATAAGTACCAGATGGATATGAGTGCATTTTATCGGCGACAGTAAATAGTGAACAATGACAACCAAGCAAGTGAACAACCAATACATATTGTAAGAGCTTGATAAGCATACTCGTATAGATTATCGTACCTATAATGTGTATTTTCCCTATAACGGAAAGGAACTGTTTTGCATTAAATTTGTCAATAGCTTGATTTCGATGTATAATTATTAAAAGAAAAAACTCAGACACTCAATCTTAACAATTAGATCAGTTGAGACTAACACCTGTTGTAGCATAGTCATAATCGAAATTTGCCAGGAAGCTCATATCGCTATTTCGTCATTTCTGAAGGTAGCACAAAGTTTGACAATTGACGCAGTGAAGCGTCAGTAGTAAAATATCATTTACAGATTTAATTCGTAGGTAAATACCGAGTCTACTGGTGCAAAAGTCAGGGCAGTTCATGAACGTTCCCGAAAACAAAGAGCTTTTCGAAAGCTCTAGACCAGCGACTCTTAACTTGTGGGGAATTCCCTCTGGTGGGGAATGGCGAAGTTGCCCGGTGGGAATTACGTGCATTTGTTTCCACCTAAAAAAACGATGGTATTTCAAAATCTAATACATTACATCCAAATGTTGACTTACTTTACAAATCACAATCATTTACAGACTGTTTTAATGACAAAAACAACCATAACGAGGTGTTGCATGTCAGTCATATTTGGTTAAAGGGACAAGTGACAAAAGTGTTGGGTTAGGAATGTCACTGATAAGTAAAAGGAAGATGCTGTGGTGGGGAACGGAGAGTTGGCTCACTAAAAAGGGAGGAATTGGAGAAAAAAGTTAAGAAACGCAGCTCTAGACCAACTATCTTCAGAGTAATTTTTTCGGGGGAAATTCTGCTCCCGGCAAAAGTACTAGCACACCAGCACGGTGCGATAATTTCATGCAATAATTATTTCTGAACGATATGTCGGTAATTATCTTATTCATAATAATCGGTATGACAATTATTTCGGCACGCCGAAAATTATCGCCCACCGTCCCGGGCAATTAGATTTATTACGTGAAAAGAGGGGAAAACACAGACTTTAACGTGTTTGGTCTGATTGTCAATTTGCGTTTAGAAAAAGTAATAATTTACTGCTCATTTAGATGACTTAACTTTCGATTTCAAGACTATTTCAAAAAACACCCCTTTTTGTAGCCGTGATGCAGATAATTCACGTTCGCTTTAAAGTGCGGCTGAAAGTTATGTCTGATGGCACCGGGATTGCAGGATTTCCAATCAGTTTAATTACTCGTAAGCGTGATAAGTAGCTGATAATTTTAAAGTCATCCTCAGATATCGTAATAAATGGTGTAAGTGAAACGTACTTCTAATTCAGCAAGAACAACACACAACACCCAGTATATCAGTCTCTCAATTACCTTAAGTTCCAAAATTGTTACTAATCAGCTTTCTGGTTGTAACTCGGATAGTTTTTCACAGAAATATCAAGCACTGATCTTAATATGAAAACACTGTCATGAGCAAGGCTAAAATTTTCACTCGATTACCGCAATAACGAGCACACGGCGCCCATTTCGGTATATGGTTGCAGTTATGACAGCCGGCACTTGAAATACAAGATATCCGGCCGTAGAGGAGCTTAACAGCAAAAGTAAGGTTTGAAATCATCCAAGAGCTTCGAAAAAATCAATCTCATTAAGCGATTACTTAAATGATTGGTGTAAATCATCATTGTGTGAAAAAATCGTGAGGAATTTTTCCACTGGATGTTTCGTAAGAACGCGACCTTTTGTTAGCGTGGTCATAAGTTACTAACTCATCATATGATTTGAATGTCCTTTTTTTTTGGTCTAATGGAATAAATTGTTTTCTAGCATAACAACACAAGTTAATTTATCAGAGCAAAATTATGGTTGAGCTACTTCATTCAAACGTTCGAGGGTACTCAAAAAAACATTTTAAACCAAATAATCGCTAATGATAACGAAACTAATCGAATTTATTTGGTTTCATAAATACAACCAAAATGCAGAGCCACATTCGGATAAATAATTATTTAAATTTCAAAACAAAAAAATGTATGAAATCCTTAGAATAAAGTAGAGATTCTTGTAAAGTATTCACACTTGCATGAAATTTAGAAACGAATATATAAGGTTTATTCACGTTTTATTGAACGATTTTAAAATAGCCGTAAGGCCAAACGCAACTAATTGGAAAGAGCCGTACAGGCCGAACACAGATTAATTTTAAAGAGCCGTACAGGCCGAACACAGATTAATTTTAAAGAGCCGTACAGGCCGAACACAAATAAATTTTAAAGAGCCATACAGGCCGAACACAGATTAATTTTAAAGAGCCGTAAAGGCCGAACACAGATTAATTTTAAAGAGCCGTACAGGCCGAACACAGATTAATTTTAAAGAGCCGTAAAGGCCGAACACAGATTAATTTTAAAGAGCCGTACAGGCCGAACACAAATTAATTTTAAAGAGCCATACAGGCCGAACACAGATTAATTTTAAAGAGCCGTACAGGCCGAACACCGATTAATTTCAAAGAGCCGTACAGGCCGAACATAAAGTTTTAAAAAAAAACGTTAAGGCTAACTACAGTTTATAATTCTAAAGTATAATTTATTCAATATTTTCAATTATTTTATTAGGTTACGTTATAGATTAGCGCACAGAGCGCTTTTTTTAAAAAGGCCTTCGCTTTACCTAAAAAAAAATGGCATAGGTGACACGGGTGCTCGTTAAATTAAAATACACCTCACAGCAGCAACTGCTGCAGCGGCAGTTGTGGCGAAGTAGGTAGGTGTAACCGTTTACAATAGAGCAGTATTAATTAGCTGCTGCAACCGAAGTAACAGGTTAGAGGTTGACGCTAATAAGCGAGCAGCAGGACTGCTGCAACCGCACTTGTAGGTTGTGTAGTAAACGAGGTTTAAGGAAGAGCAGCAGGAACCGGTCTGGTCAGCTTCCTGCAAGGCAAATTAATTCTTTAAGTAAACAAAGAAGAAACACGTAGAAAAATAGGTAACTCAAATTCTGCACGATAATAAATACAAGACATTTAAGCTCCTAGAACGCACCCCACAGTAGGCCGGCTAGCCCCAGTATCGCACTCGAGGCCTGACAAAACCCTCGAGCCAGCGCTAAGGAGAAGCAACTGACGGCCCAGGGTGCGTAGCGGTAACTATACCAGCAGCAGCAGGACATACTAGGAGCGGAAACTAACACAAATTAACATGGGTCGACGCTACAGCGAAGTAGAGATGAAATATTACAGAGCACTAATTCCATTAATTTCAGAATTACAATTAGTGAGCCCTCACCCAAGTTAATTTCCCCTCGGTGGGTCGATAAGCCACTTTCAGAGGTTGTTAAAGAACAGGAAAAAAAGATGAAAATAGTGGTAGAACGGTGTTCAGGCGAAAGTACGTAATCAGGTAAGTAGTTAATAGAAGGGAGACGAAACAAGCACTAAGGCAATATAACGTAAGCTAGATGAATTCAGGAAGAAACCGTTACAGTTTCCTCCAAGTATCAGGAATTCACCGTAAGCAAGCAAGTTTAGAAACTTCTGATGAAACAATTTAAATGGTTAAGAACTCCCTCCGAAGTAGTTTACTGGCCACTGGCCTTTTAATTAAGTTAAGTTTAGAATTATAAACGACCTGAACACCAAGATAATGCCTCAAAACAAAAATAAAGAAATTCACAACACACGCATACAAACTTAAACAAAGCAAAATAAAATAGCAAGCGAAGAAAAGTTAGACATAACCTTGTGGCTACGTATGAGGTAATAACTGGTGCCCTCCAGGTGCTGCTCAGACTGCCGCTGCTCCAGTAAAAGTGTCAATGCCGAATCCTCTAAATCTAAAAAATCATCCGCCCACCATACCTTTGCTCCGCTCAAGCTCCGCGGCAACAAATGACGGCGCGAAAGCGGCGTATGGCTCTGCCACCAAAGGCAATACGATGAGTATGTGGGAAGAATTTTCCACATTCTATCTACTTCCAACTTGGCTACCACTTTCCCTAGCGCATGGAAAAAATATGCATTCTTCTTGTTCATTGCGCGCCTTTTCATGCGCTGAATTAACAGCGAGCATTGAACACTGTCGTCGTCTTTTCTCTGAAATCATCTACATTCAGCAGTTGAGTTACGATGACATGATTCTTTAGATATCCCCACAAAAAAAGAGGTCACATGGAGTGAGGTCTGAGGATGGGCGGCCACTCCGGGCCATGTCCTGCACCGATGACACGCTCCTGAAACTGTTTGAAAATATTCGCGTACTAAAATTTGCCTCACCGCACAGTAAATGGTCTTAACTCAAAGCGCACAAAAAATAACTAACCCTTCAGCCCTGCATTGGCGAAAGCTCAAGTGTATAACGACGTAAAAATTCCTCCATCTACATCTCTCGGCTAGTATTCAAGTATCACTCATGAAACAAATTAACAATTGGAAACAATAATGCGACATACAACACCTAAATCCCCAGAATGCTCTTTGAGTAGTCGATAATTTCTTGTATATAATTTTACTCGTGTCGTAATCTTCCATTTAGCAACCCACAGGTGCCGAAGTTGGTTAGGATGACCGTTCGGTGTCCGAAAACTGTCATCCTAGGTGCTGAATGTACAAACAATTCATCATCGTCCCCCTAGCGGTCCAGTTGACGACGTTAAGTCTTCTAAGAGTCAGCTCCGATACGCTTCAGTCTAAGCATGTTTTAACCTTACTGAGTAACCGCGAGTGTAAAGCAAAGTTAACTCGATTTAAAAAAAAACTCACGCTGCTACGATGTAAATTAGTCGCAAGTTCGCTCCCAAAGTCACAAATCTCTAAAAATTTGTTCGCAATTCCCATTTCTATCAATGCTAGGAGTTGGATGCCTCGCGAAATCTAAAAGCTGATGTTCCATAAGTTTCTGCACAGGCTATGCGGTTAACAAAGCCATTTCCGAAACTTTAATACTTGTGAAATCAGATAACTTCAGTTTTGAAGACAACTATAGGTGGAATGTATAAAATATCTCTGTATTACTAGAAAATACCTTTGTTGAAAAAGCGTGAACGACCCTGTTAATATTATAATGAGGTACGAGCACCGTAGTGGGCGAAATGCGTCCAGTTTTTCCCCATTTAAAAAATTTTGCAGTGCTAAACATATAGCGCAGTAACATTGTAGCGACGCAGACATCTGATTTAACACCAGTTTTCTTGTACCGTGGCTGCGCGTGTTACGGTAGTAATTCCGCCAGTTAACCCCACTGATCGGTAACAGCCCAGAAAGGACGGCGAACAGGAGTCCCTACTATTGACCTATTGTGTCTCAGGCTGGCAGTATGTACTGCTGTAGCACGCGTATATATTACTCAGCTCTGAATACCTAGTTGCTACAATTAATCTTTACTGTAACTTAAACTTGTGCTACAATGTGCTGCTCGAAATTTACATTGCTGTTCCTTACTGCGGTGACCTGCAGAAAACGATTCGAGACTCTGCACCGATTTTTAACGGAAGTAAACTACCATGAAAGAGACACTGATAATCTTAATGGAATTTATATTATCAGTGATACCAGAAGACTCGAAATGGCACTTCGTAATAAATTAATCACTAATGCTCATTATCGGGTGCATGAACCTATCATTTTTCTTCGATAACATAAAATTTAAAATTTACTAATTCAGTAATTTGCACTGATTGCATTCGTCAGAGTGAAAATTAGTTAATTTTGGAAATTTGAACATGTTCGAAATTAGCATAGGACTTCAGATATATGTATCTCAATAAAATAGTCCTGAAAATTACTCCATTACGATTTATCTCACATTTAAACCATTCGGCACATCAGAAGTAACCATCAAAGTAAGTTACGCGAATATGTTTACGAGTACCACAAATAAAGTTGCTTTGGCCCTGAGATTCAAAATAAACTTAGATCCATGGCGTGTTGACTGAAATGCATACGGCATTTCACTCCTCTCAGCGCAGAAATAAACATTTCACTTATTTTTTCAACAATCTCTGAGCGTCGGAACTTCTTTTGACAACTTATCAAAATCACTCTAACTCTGAAACTCGGAAAGCCAATTCAAAAATTATTTAGCTGTACACGTGGGATAAGTGGAGATTGGAAGTGATCGATCTTTAGGAACTATCTTTTTCAGAAGCGGGTACCTATAGAAGTCATCATTTTCAGTCGCGAGTACCTATGTAATTTCTTTAAATCCCCGCTTGCGACCACCGTTGATGAGGGCTGCATCTCATGGGTTCATTACAGTCGCTAAAGTAACCTGTGCTCAATAAAAGCGAGAGTTGGTGTGCGGTGCCTGAAATAAAATTTCTGAGCAATCTAGCATTACAACAATAAGTAGTGCTTCGTTTAGCATAGTGAAGTATGATTACATTTGTATTTATCAATCGGATATAATTATTCCAACCCGAGAAAATTTCATCATCTTGAAATAAACTTATGTTTTTCACAATTTTCAAGACAAATCCAATGGTGTCATATGCCGTATGGCGCCTGCACCCTAATGACATGGGGGCAAAGAAATATTTTCAAATCCCTGTGTGGATATCAGATAATGCTTCAGATCAATTAGTTGAGATTGCTTCAAATTCCTCGAAGCAACGAAAAGAATCTTGGAGCTGACCACAGCTGTTTTCAAGCTGCTCGAGAAAGTGATGGATGCAAACAAAAGCAGTTGAAGAAGTTGAAGAACAGCGTATCTAGCGCAGTACATAGCGCAGCAAACGTAGTACTTATTGCAGTTAGTGCAGCGCTTAGCGTAATTAATGCAGTGGTTAGTACTCGTATAATTCATAGAGTGGTTAATACAGTTCTTCCCCTGGTAAATACAGTTCGTGCAGTAGTTATTTTTGGTGCAGTGGTTTGTTCAATTTTTGCAGTGCATGGTTAGTACCGTTAGTGGAGATGTGAGTGGATTTCGTGTTGTGGTTAGTGCAGTTAAAGCTTAGGTTAGCACAGCAAGTGGAGTAGCTTGCACAACTTGAACATAGGTTGGAGCAGTTAGTGCAGTAGTTAGCACAGTTGATGCTGTAGTAATATAAGTGCGATAAGTTGAATAAATGCAGTGGTTAGCGCAAGCGTCAAAGGAGATTCCCGATCGTCATTTCATGCAGACTCTGTCCTCGCATGTTGCTGAGCTGAAGATGTTATTTTTTTTGTACGGAAAAGTTTGCAATAAATGATTTTTACATCGCTATTGTCTTTATCTAGCGCGTGAATTCTCTAAGAATTGAGCGACTGCATGTTTAAAATTCCCGGTAATAATTATATAATATACGAATAATTAGATGCATCGAGTCAATACTCAAAAAAATATTATTTCCATATTCTAACCATGACCGCATATTGTCCCTTGCTTTTCAAGCGGGGCACATGTGGCACTTCGTTATGGGACTTATATGTTATTTATAGATAGATATTTTTCAAGTAATTTGAATATAGAAATATAATAAATTTCAACGATAAAATTCACTTATCACACATGTAAGAAAAAGTCGCACTGGGTCATCAGATTGTGAAGGTTTAAGCGAGCTTTTTAATTCTGTCCCATTAGATTTTATACCAGACCTATTTTGAGAGTAATGAAAGCACCTTACATTTAATTTTTATATCAACTTTTCAATTCAGAATTGCCTTTCTGGTTCATTGTTCGCCAACACATGCGCCATCACCTCTCATATCCTGAGCAATAAGGACGACCCTAGCTTGTCTGTCTCATTCTTTTACATATTTCGGAGTAAAATTTGTTCTCCAATTAAGTCATCGAATCAAATATCATTTCGCTAAAGTATTCCCACATAAATTACGCTCATGGCGAAAAATTACCTCTGATAGTTTGTGTAGCTGGGTGAATTCCATCCTGACCTGAATTTCTATGTGAATTCATTTCGAAATGTTAGCGGTTATTACTTTAATTTTAGAAAGAAAATTTACATCCAAATCAGGTTTTTTCCTTCGAGGAAAGTTTTGTTGTAAAAGGTTAACATTATCCAACCTCAATAAATGAACGAAATCTACAAGTTGGAATCATTTAATATTGTTTTAAATTTCCTTGGGTCGCCCAAGTCTCACAACCTCTTCTCAATGCAATTCGCCTTTTAGTTAAAGAATATGAAGTTCCGGTGTCATATATGAAATGATTTCAAAAAGTTTTAACTCTAAATGACCATGAATGTTGGTTACTCTAAATTTTAATAAAAAGTTCATTGATACTCTAAGTAACTTATAATGCGAATAGCCACTCTACAAATATGTAAAGATTTCCGCGATCTGAAGAAGTACTGTATTATTCTATTGTTTTAATGAACCTCATTTTTCCGCTTTTCTATTAAATATTTAACAAAGTTTTCAGAAGCAACTATAGGCTGTTATCTTAAATGCATCATAAGTAAAGACGATGCATTCGCTAATTCCGTAGTTACTTTGCCTCCTTTCATATACACAGGCTTTAGAACCGTGTACTTCACTCCGAAGTATAAGTCCGTGAAAGTTCATTATTTATATAATTTAGAACCATGTATTAGTGTAATAACCTATTCCTTATATGTCAAACTTCAACAGCTATTGAGAAAATACTTTTCTGCAAAGTAACTCAAACAAAGTGACCTGTAAAGTTGTGATTTGCGGAAATTTTTATACACTATAAAGTTCTTTCACATGTTATGTATCGTGAACGTGTCCGCTGCGCAGTTGTCTCAAACGGCGTACAGGAGCCAAGACCCTCAGGGGTGGTCATGCTTGGAACAAATGGCCCTCACTTCCCTCACATTCATCTTTTAGCGCTCATCACTTCCTGGTGTCTGTGTTTACTTCCCTCGCTTCCGAGGACACAGCCGTCTCACGCGGCGGCGCGGGCAATGCAGGCACCTTCCATGCCAGAGGGGTCAAATCGTTCGGTCCGAGAAAGAGCTAATTTGGTCGTTTATTCTTAACATCAAAGTGGAAAAGTCACACTAGATGCGTTACATACAATCGTACCAGAGAGGAAAACAGCTCAACATGTTCACATTTTCCCAATAAGACCATACCTGCTTGGGAGAAAATGTACCAAATATTTGCATTCTTGCAATGAGTTGTCAAAAGGAGAATACTACCGCTATAGCTAAGGAAAATAGTGAGACAAACTGCGTCAAATCCAGTACAAGCATCGTACAAGCCAGTCTAACTTTAGGTTAGACCTATCAAGTATAGCAGTGACGTTTCGCAAGAGACTAACTCACCTTGACTGCCAAAAATGAGATCATTGCTTATCATTCCTAGCTGAAAATATGTATACTTTTCAAGTCGTTCCACTTCCCTTCGATAGCAATGAATTTGAATCGATCAGACGCCCAGGTCCGAGATGTTTGACTAAATTTGTAGCGCTCTGACATGGCTTCTGCGCACCAAAACAATACACAACCGTATACTTTTGGTCTGCTTTCTCTGATTAGCCCGGCATTCTCCCCTTTTGTTATGGGGAAAGCTGAGGGGAAACGCTTCGTGTCATGCGCTACACACCTCATTAGGCCATCTTTATCTCCCCGTGATCGTGCAGTGCGAGCTAGTTGTGCTGCTACTTGCACCTATAGTACACGATCTGCTGTGTAATTAACATGCGTGATGTCTTATACGGTCATTTATTGACGTCTCGGTGTATATTCATTTAAAATAAAACGACGAAATGGTCTGTGTAGGTTTCGGATTTAACCAGTTCGATGAATGTACACAAATCTGGGAAAGTTTTTCATTGTGATAGGCATTAACCAACGAACTTTCAAATAATTGCTTTGTATACAATTTTTAACTCATTAATGGGATAGAATGTTCAAATATTCATCCAATACTTGTGAGCTTTATGTGTAGTAAATTGGTTTTATTCATATCCTAATACTGTTCGTACTTGTCATGCCCTCAGCATTACCGATATTAAAAAATTTCAAACGTCAGTTGTTTTCAAACTGATGCTGCTGCCATGCCCTACTTACTGAAATTCTCACATCAGCGCGCTTATTCAAAAATTTCAACTGTTTAAAGGGATTCTTGAAAATTAATATAAAATAAATGGTAATTATGACAAATTGGATCAAACGCTTGTTTAATAAATATAAACTATAAATTTACCATCAAATTGACAGGAATTTTTTCCCACCTTAATTAGCTTCCAATTTAACTAACGACCCATACTTATCAATTCAACAAGCTCGACTATTTATACTCTGTAAGGATTTTTACTTAAACTAAATTTGTGAAAATTTGTAACACCGTTCCTATTTTTTAGTGATAGCAACCATGAAGAAATTTTCTATGATTAAAAACAATATCCCACCTTATTTGTTAGTCAAAGAAACATTAACTGAACTTCATGGGAACTCAACTTCAGAGTACTTGAGGTGTGCAGTGTATGATATAAAAACCTAGAGAAGTCTTGAGATCTCTCTTGTACCTTCATGACAGAATAAATATCAACGGGACTGCGTCACAGACGATTAATCGATCTGCAAAACCATTTAGCAATACAGCATCACGATAACAAAAATTAATCAATCTGCAACACCATTTAGCAATTCAGCATCACGATAACAAAAAAACAACCTCAGCAGTAAATAAAAGTCTAATATAACCTCATTATTCGGAATGGCGCTACTCGACTCCTGAGATATATTTAAACAATAAAAACTATACTTACTGCAATGTCCCACCACCATTCCGAAGTACTCATCGTCACGTATGTCGGAATGACGTCACGCAACATTGCCGCCTGAGTAGCCAAGCTTGAAAAGGAAGTATTTTTCGTACCGGCCGTAAATTCACTCATTCTCCTGAGTCACAAAATTGCCCTCGCAAATCTTTACCATGTCTTTGTCTCTGAAGACAATTGCAGGGTTCATACAGGGATGTAACTTAATTAAATACTTTAAAATCTTTTCCTGTGATTTCAGGAAAACGCATAATTCCCATAATGCCGCATAGTTCTTGATTTTTATTTTAAATTGTAAATGCATTCTTCAAGCAAATTTTGCTCTGTTTTCCTGATGCTTATGGTTTGATCATACTGTGCTGTTGATAGCGTTGATGTGCAAATAGTTTACGTATGGTGGAAATTTATTATGTTAATATTTTACTTGTTTTTAAACCTGAATGAACTTGCGGTTCAACCAAAATGGCCGTCAGCTATAGCATACCGATTGTGATATACTTTAATTATAGCAGTGTACCTCATTGTCAACAATGGCAGCGTTTTTTACGTTATAGCTGCATGTATTTCACTCATGAAAGCAGCTGTTGGAAAACAGCTGAAGTGAAAATACTTTTTTCTTTTAATTTATCTTCAGTTGTGTCAACGAATTTCAATAAAAAAATCACTGCAATGCAAGAAAACAGTAGTTTCCAGTCCTTAAGTACTGTTCAGGTATCTAACTTATAAGGTAGGAGCGGGGATAGACACCAAGCAAGCAATAAAATGCTTATTATCAAAAAAGCAATAATAGCACTCATTCTCGTCAACTCACACATTAGAAGGCATTCACACATGCCCTTCTGACTTCATTCCAAACTGACGTCTGAGCGTTGCCATGGTCCTGAGCGTTCTCTATTTCCAGAGAATCAGACAGAATCTCTATAATTCCTTAAAACTATAAACAACTCTCAAAACATGAAACCAAAAAGTTCTATATGTACACTGTCTTTTTTCCCATAACTGAATTTAAAAACGCCCTCAAATACTGCCAAATTTAACCTGCGACGTATTCTCTATCCAAAAATTACGGTCTTGTTAGAAACTGCGAAGCAGGACAAGTTACTACAGCCCTCTAACTCGATCCAGTCTCACAGAAGTCAAGCCCATTCTTAAGAGCAGTGTCGGACCAGCAACCATCACCATTGTGTTGTACCGTTGCTGCATATTATTGGAGCGTTATGGTGGTGATAGACAACGTAGCTTTGTGTGTGGCGGTCTTTTGATTCGACGTCCATGGGGGACCATAGAGAAGTCGAGGTTTCGGTGCCGCAGGGGGTCTTTGGCGCCCTTATCGAGGGCATCTTCAGCTCTGCCCAGCATGTCGCTGTGTAGTGTGTGTTTCATGTGTTCTCGTCCAGGAGGTTTCCATACTGCTGCTAGCTTTGTTGAACCTCGCATACAGCTGTTGCGGATCAGCAGTTGCAGCTGATACAAAGTATTCATCAGTCAAGCGTTTTTACTGAAACTTAGGAAAGTGTCACAATACTACTGTGGCTCTCATAGAGATAGAAAATGAAAATTGCCGTCACAAAGCAGTCAAATGGTGCTTATTAACGGGAATGTAATGTGAAGTATGTGATGTTATGAGTCCTTGATTCCTGAACATAGATTGTCAAAATTTTGCCTCCGACTGCTTTATTTAACTTGCAAAAATGAAAAACATGTCGAAAATGCATGTGCTAAATCTATTCATTTATGAAACTTCGATAGCCTTATTTGCGTGTATGCTGAAAGCTTGGTTGACACCATCCACACTCTTCTTTTAGAAATACCATTAGATAACATTCAACCCTAAGATTTAAGAAATTAGATGGGAAAAACTCAGCCGCGTTTCAGTATTGCAGATAATTTAAGCCTTGCATTATAGCGAATGGAAAATTTGTGATTTTTTTTTGTCCAACTTATCCTTATTCCCTCAGGCTGTAGCGTGGATACGTTTCGCCTCTCATGTTAAGTTTGAAAACGATATTTTCAATGGTTTCGTCTAAAAATTTTCCACACTTTTCTGTAATTCTTATTTGATGGTAGGGTTTTGACCCAGGGTTTTGGTTTTTTGTAAAACGTAGAGTCTTGAGCAAAAGATATTTCAAAAACGGAAAGTTTTGAGCTTGGGTTTTGGGACTTGTACAACGTAGGTTTTTTAACAGGGTTTTGTGATTTATAAAACGCATATTTTTGAGCAGGGTTTTGTGATTTGTAAAACGTCTATTTTTGAGCAGGGTTTTGTGATTTGCAAAACGTAGGTTTTTGAAACAGTTTTTGGAGGATTTGTAAAACATATGGTTTTGGACCCGAATTTTTTAACGTAGGATTTTGAGGGAAATGACTGTACCAGCTGCTGAAGAACTTTGGCTTCTGTCGTATCCAAATGCAGAGTGTCGCATGCAGCTGCTAGGCGATGATAGGCGCTTTTAATTGCTGTTTGATAACGAGAAGTGTGCACACCTGTAGAATTTTACTATTTGTACCCGGTAATTCGCATCGTCCTCGTATGACTGGTTGTACCACATTTAGCAGAACATACTAGAGATATAGGGGGAATAATTGACACTTTATTAAGCGATTTTTTATGAGTTATTCAACTTGAAGTAAAAGAGCAAACCGTTCATCAATATTAACAATCTTTTTGAAGCTTGCAGCTCTTTATTTTATGCCAATTTTCCTCATTACTCGAAATTCCAAATAACCCTGGCAGCCGCCGTTTTATTTGCAACACAAACTTCCTGATTGTCTCCAGCAGATGGAAATAGGAATAAAAACCATATTCTGTTATTCAAAGAGATAGCCCTGTACGACCATTCAAAATTTCAAAATCTTAAAAAATTATTACATTCACATTTCGAAAAACCATCTCTGCTCGCTATTGGAAAGAAAAACATGGATACGGAGATAGACTGATATTTCATTTCAGATGCATCAAAACTTGGAATCACACCGTAGTAATGCGTATGTATTGCTGCTCTCCATACGTGGGATGTGATGCTGTCGGGTGTCCTTTTATGCTCAGATGTAATGACACTTAACATACTGCCTTGTAAATAGCGCTCAAATGAACTCTCGTGAAAAAATAGTATGAGTGACTATTTCTGCTCGGTCCTTTACAGTGTACACAATACTCATCTGAAAAAAAAATTAAATGAAACTTTCAAAATATATCCATCATATATTATTTCATGGCATGCGAAATTAATGTAAACATCTGTCTCCTGTACTGATACTGGAAAAATGCGTCCGTCAAAAAATAATTTATTACAATTCGAGATTTCATCACGATTATTGTGGACAATTTTCTTACGTTTTCATTTGATTTGATTTTTCGAGAAACTAGCATTATTGGATTTGCATGATCATTTTTCCCAATTAAAGTTGCATCTAATTTGGCTTAACGGAAATAGAATTAATTTCTAACTGCCTAAACATGGGTGTCCATGTGAGCCTCACGTCTTGACACCTTCACCCAAACAGGTTAACTCACAGTTTCTATAAATTGCACTAGAGTGCTGATATATTGTGCATGATTTCAAGTGCACGTATCACTTGACTTTGCTTTAGCGCAACGACTTGCAGTTCTGACGTTTTTGATGCACAATGACACTTGCGATACCGCTTTAATTAAAAACTAGCACACCACTCAAATGTCTGCGAAAACAAAGATAATTGAGTTACCATGGTCAGTGCGCGCCCATGATTTCATCTTTCCGGTCGTCCTCATGAGACCTCAGAAAAAAAGCGTAAAAAATTTTCTACCAGAAGTTGAGTGTAACAGAGATAAAGAACACGAGATAAAACAGAGGTAAAAATGCCCGAACATATCCCTAAAAAAATTCCCAGCTATGAACAAGAAAGCATCTCCGCAAGTTCAAATCGAAAGTTAACAGTAAAACATATGCCGCATCTGGCCCATTGCTCTGTGTGACTGACGCACATCCTAATAAACGTCCGCCCGATTCACCCACCCCATTTAGATTCTGTTAGTTCAAATTTATTAAGTAGATCCATTAAAAACGATACTTTCAATAGAAAATCCATAAGTTTCACTGTACACTTGTCATTGACAGCGATGTAAACTTACAGCGAGATGCGTCCTGTGCACAACGGAAGTTATACACGTGATGCTTCTCTCCAGGTTCGCGAGTTCCAACTACGTGTACCTAGTCTGTTTCGCTCGCGTGGTGCAGTGCGACGTTAGGTGAAGTTAACTAGCACTAGTGATGGAAACTACGATGCAGTTCGATTGTTCGCTCTAGTGCTAAATTTCATTTCTCACATTTAGGGTCCAACAACTAGATAAGTTCCCAACAGGAGATCATACGAGACACATTTCTCACATTTAGGGTGCAACAACTAGATAAGTTCCCAACAGGAGATCATACGAGACACATTTCTCACATTTAGGGTCCAACAACTAGATAAGTTCCCAACAGGAGATCATACGAGACACATTTCTCACATTTAGGGTCCAACAACTAGATAAGTTCCCAACAGGAGGTCATACGAGACACATTTCTCACATTTAGGGTCCAACAACTAGATAAGTTCCCAACAGGAGATCATACGAGACACATTTCTCACATTTAGGGTCCAACAACTAGATAAGTTCCCAACAGGAGATCATACGAGACACATTTCTCACATTTAGGGTGCAACATCTAGATAAGTTCCCAACAGGAGATCATACGAGAAATACGTAACATCATGAACGCTAATAGTCAAGCCGTACGCCGGGCTGATTTATTCGAGTTATTCATTTCGAAGCAAGTCTGCTGGTTCTGTGGAAAGTTAACCCTTTAACGCCCAACTGGACTATTCGGTCCTCTTTCAAAAATAACAATAATATATTGTCTTTCTTATTCAATTTGTTCACTAATGTGTCCTTTGAACTTCACTGCCGAGTGGCAGTTCCTTCCCCATCTTGATAACAGTGACTACCTAATGCCAGTGTCGGTTTAGTGATAGTGGTTGTGATAACGGTAATATGAGTATAAAAATGTGGGCGTTAAAGGGTTGGAGGAAATGACCAGCCCTGTTATTCAACAATGACTCTATCAGTTGCTTTGCTGATCGCCTCTTCATAAATTAGCATTCATAGTAAGCGTTTACTGCAGTATAATCTCCTTAATATTCATGGAACTTATGAATAAGGAAAATCTATGCGACAAACAAATGTTTCCTGGAGAATCCTGTCGTCTCGATATCATTCTTTGTTGCAAGACCCTGTACACCACTTTCTTTCGATGGATTCAGTTGCGAACATCTGCGTGATAATACAGCTCTGCATGCGACGCGGAAGGACTTCTTAATTAATCCACTACTCTCATAGACAAAAAGTTGACAGTCGTCACACACACACACACACACATTCAAAACGCTTAGGGTAAAAAATTGATAGCTCAATTTAGAATCTTCTGCCAATCGAGAATTAATAACTTTACATATATATTATTTCACAAATATATCTTTCAAACTGTTTTCCTCACTTCATTCCATCAGCCAGCGTATATATAGAATTTGCTAGTAGAATATATATACTGGCGAACATAGATGAATTTAAATGAAATACCTCAAAATGTAAATCCAACTCGCCGCCAGATCGTTCTCCAAATGTCATCTTCTGGCCATCCATATGGTTCGTTAGAAACTACCGTATTTTAGAGATAATTAAAATAAATGACAAAATTAATATTGGAAATGAAGCAATATTTACAAATCAAGAACAAGTATAACGTACGAGTTTTGTACAGTTCGAAATTGATACTCGTTGCTGCTTAATGAGGACCGCTTAAGGACCGAAATGGCGTTCTAAATGAACCCAGATTAACTGTATTTATTCAATTATATTTTTCACACTTTGCAGTGAACGTTTCCTTGATATCCTACGAAAAAATCGTCATGAATTCTGTTGGGAGATATTCTTCCGGCTTCTAAGCAAGTTTTTGCTCTCGAGTGTTGCGTTTTGTGCTCTCGAGTGTTGCGTTTTGTGCTCTCGAGTGTTGCGTTTTGTGCTCTCGAGTGTTGCGTTTTGTGCTCTCGAGTGTTGCGTTTTGTGCTCTCGAGTGTTGCGTTTTGTGCTCTCGAGTGTTGCGTTTTGTGCTCTCGAGTGTTGCGTTTTGTGCTCTCGAGTGCAGCGTTTTGTGCTTTCGAGTGTTGCGTTTTGTGCTCTCGAGTGTTGCGTTTTGTGCTCTCGAGTGTTGCGTTTTGTGCTCTCGAGTGTTGCGTTTTGTGCTCTCGAGTGTTGCGTTTTGTGCTCTCGAGTGTTGCGTTTTGTGCTCTCTAGTGCAGCGTTTTGTGCTCTCGAGTGTTACGTTTTGTGCTCTCGAGTGCAGCGTTTTGTGCTCTCGAGTGTTACGTTTTGTGCTCTCGAGTGTTGCGTTTTGTGCTCTCGTGTGTTGCGTTTTGTGCTCTCGAGTGCAGCGTTTTGTGCTCTCGAGTGCAGCGTTTTGTGCTCTCGAGTGCAGCGTTTTGTGCTCTCGAGTGCAGCGTTTTGTGCTCTCGAGTGCAGCGTTTTGTGCTCTCGAGTGCAGCGTTTTGTGCTCTCGAGTGCAGCGTTTTGAGCTCTCGAGTGCAGCGTTTTGTGTTCTCGAGTGCAGCGTATGCAGAATATCTGCAGCTTAGATTAAGGTGATTTTAATTAAAATAAAATCTAAAATGTACAAGGTACGTAATTAGAGGAATAGATAATTAATCGGTAAATAATCCTATTATTAAAGATAGAGCATTCAAACTGAGGAGACAAAGTCTATTCGAATATCGCATCCCCCTTGAGACCAAATTAGCTTCGAACTTATATCAACCGCAAAAACTGATGTCGTTCGTAGTTTTCATTTTCCATGAAGCCCGTACCAGAACCGATTGAGCGGCTGTTCAACGCAACTGTTGCGCATTAAACCGAGTGTCAGTCCGGTCAAGTGTCAGAACTGCTATTTGGTCCGGCCATTATCAATTGGGCTCCGGTACTCTTCAGCAGCACTTCAGGACTCTCCTCGAGATACTCTTCGTTATCAGCGGCAGACGGCTCAACGATTCTGACACTATCTACGTTTTTCAACTCGGCAACCTGGACCCCGAAATTCTTGGGGAATTTTAACCTGAAGAAAACTACATCAAAGATGAGATCGTAAACCAAAAGCAGCGAGGGGACGGCAGCAGGCTACTGACGTCTCATGGACGGAAGACACCCGAGGCCCTCGGAGGTTCGTCCCTTTCTAGTGAAATAAGGTCTTTTCGGGGGCTGGTGTGAGATTTGGGTGCTTTGCTCCTTATAATATTTTATCCGAAAATGAAATTAATATTTGACTTTGAAAACTCTTTGAATACTTTAAAAACTCTTTGAATACTTTAAAAACTCTTTGAATACTTTAAAAACTCTTTGGATACATTAAAAACTCTTTGAATACTTCAAAAACTCTTTGAATACTTTAAAAACTCTTTGAAAACTTCAAAACTTAAAACTTGATGATGAAAGTCCCAAAGACTTTCATAAACCTTGACCAGTAAACTTATCCCGAAAATTCCAGTCGTCTACAAACTTCGACTACATGCGTATAATTTGTTGTCACACAGTTTGTTCGGGTCTGTGCCAGCTGCGGCGAATCCGGTGCCTGCAGGGTGTTCGCTCGCGCTTCTGCACCTATCTCGGACTTTCAGCCTTGAAGCAGATTTTGAGCACCTAAGTTTAAATTGGTGTAAAACCCTTTAATAAGCATAATAAATTACAGAAGCTGGAGCAGATTTTTTATACCTTATTCATTCTGTTGCAGCATTTTGTACACAGCGTTTTGTGCTCTCGAGTGCGGCGTTTTGTGCTCTCGAGTGCAGCGATTAAGCCCAAAGCGATCGAGTGGCTGTAAATGACTAATTCATTTCGCTAGTGACAAACCAACGGAATAAATGACACAGAAAAGAAAATTTGTCCATTAAAGATGACTTTTCCGTCGTTTTTTTTTATATGACTAGTGCGATGTGAGCAAAGCTTAACAAATTTGACTGATAATTTCCCATTAGAGTAATTACTTAATCTAGCGTTTGTGGATGCGATAAGAAAAAATAATTACAATTTTGCAAAATAAAACTTTATTCAAAAGACGTGCATTACTTTCATTCAGACCTGGTGAAAATAATATACAGTCACTACTGTTGAGGGTTTTTGTGTTGTGTAGGATGAAGTGGGTCTCAGCCGCGCCAGCTGGAGATGCTGCGTAGAGAAGCTACGTACATTTCGTTGTTTGGGAGAAAATTTGGAAAAAATTGCTACACATACAAATTTTTGAAAACGTGTATCGCACGTACATGCCTACACATTCGCCTAACGTACGCTTCATCACGTCAGTCAATGGTGATTTTTGTAATTTACCAAAAACTAGCACGATTTAACAGTATGTGAGAAAAAACTTGTAAAAAATGTGCAAAGATCCAGCTTTATATTGACTGATCCGAAATTAGTTGTATCCTAACGCTAGGTTCATTTAAAACATCATACACAATGTTGTCCTTTATTGAGAGAAAATTAAGAACAGAACAAAATTAAATCTTATTGAAGTCTCAAAGAAACTTGGGGGCTAATTCCTCTCTCATAAACCGGGTCCCAGACTAAAACTTCGAAATCTGTTACTTTAAGGCCAATATCCATCCACGCTGCCGGAATTAAGTACGGTCCTCAATGACTTCTCAGCTTCGTGGAGTATGTGCGATGAAAAATGTTTTCCGTCTTATTCTTCACCAACAAGAAGCAAATGAAGTCATTTTAACGTATTGTCTTTTTCTGAAGTCCTTCAATTTGTTTATTTGTCAAGTAGGTTCCACCAAAGCAACAAGGAGACCTGCAAAACTGACTGATGCTGGGGTGTCTTTTTTGCCAAATTTTATTTTAAAAAATATTTTGAAATTTGATCATAATGCAGTCAATCTGGTAATCTAGCAGCCTACGCCTCAGCAGCTGGCACTGCTGCGGGGGTCGTCGAGGTGGCCGATTTATCAAACAATTCACGTCACCGTCGCAGAGCTGCTGCTTGGCAGTATTGTTTGGTTCTTTTCAGCTCATTTGGCTGCCATATCTGTTGGTTTTTACTTCCTAGATCCCAAATTTTGAGGATTTTTCTGGTAAAGTTGGCACACTCAGCTCATAGAAGCTGTGCTGAAATTCCAGATGCTGAGAACAATTAAACTTTACTTCAAAAAATGGTATTCCCGGCATGAAAACAACACGCAGTGAATCCTGCCTTACTTATAAGTATTGCCAACAACGTACCGCTACGATAGCGTACCGCCACGACAACATACCGCTACGACAACGTATTGTTTCGACAGCGTAAGTTGTTCGGAAATCCAGCCAACATGGTGACATCTATTATTCGACTGCGGTTTGTTGCTGACCTTGTCCTCATTGCCGTCTCTCTGGCCTTGCCAATGTGATAATTTCACCAGCTATGAATGAAGCAACATCCTTGGAATAAAAGAAAAACGCATCAAAATGAGAAAAATGAACGTTTAGGGCTACTAAAAAATTGTTTTCCTTGTCCTAAGATGCAGATTTGTTTGGCAAACGTACCAAAAATTTATTAAAATTTTGGTGTCTCCGAAAATAAACAAACAAATTGCATTCCTTAGAAATGAGAAAAGCTCTGTTTAGAGTGAAACGTGAAACGTTTATTTCATCATGATTTTTTCAGTTACTTACGTAGGATTTTTTCATCCTAATATGCCGACTTCCATGAATACAACCGATTTCATTCTACAGAAGCCTAGTTATGTACTTTGGTTATTATATAATGCTACGACTACACTATGTTTAAATAACTGGACACTCAATGTAGACGTAATTGATGTGTCAAAAATTCCCCACATTACAACCAATCTAAAGAATAGTAATGGTAAAAATGGGTATAATTGAGGATGTCAGGGTGAAATTTTAGTTAATCTTACCTACGCATAAACTTTTTGTGTATTGGGCGTCTAAATCAAATTGTAGGACTGTAGTTCATTTAATTTTTCCTTTATATTGGATAACAAATTAATATTGTCCACATCTGAAAAAGTTTCTTAGGAAGTTGCACAAGGGACCTTATTAATCCCAATAACATTGCAAGAAGTGGGATACTGGAATAGCCTTTAGCTGGTCAATTACAGCGGTTACAATAATCCAGAGTACTTCAAAATGACATTTTTAACGATAATTTTTTTAATATTTGAACGAAAAAGCCTTCCGAAACCTCGAGTCTGGCGAAGAAGGAGGCTGAAGAGCCACAACAACATTTTCGCTTGGCCCAAACTCGTTTGCTGCAATTGTCGAGTGAACCGGGTGCATTGGGCAAATTTTACTCATTTGAAATTTATTGGCCAAAATTTGATAAACAGTGGTGAGAGACAAATTCCACTTTCCGTCATGATTCTGACAACTAATGATCTGAATGCACCGGATCACCGATTCTGCTACCATTTTCCTCAAATCGTGCAGACGAAGGACTTTTGCTTGCTGCCCCATTTCCAATTGACACCTACTTCTGAAAATGCCTCAAGAAACACAAAAGTCAAGGCCCCTAACACTACACCATCTCGATAGCTATGCTGAAATTTTGCACGAGTTTCACTGAGCCGTGCCGAAGTCGAGCAGAACTTGATGGGACGCCGTTGCCTTAAATTGAGTTCATTCGTTCTTAGAACGCTTGATGGAAACTGTTTCATAAAAAAATTCATAGCTAAAGACTATGAAGTTAAACTGACTATAAATTTCAAATTCACATTGAACAAGTACCAGACGTATGCCTATACCACCTCTCCAAACCAGTTGGGAAGGTGGTGGGTATACGGTGGTATGAGTACGATGTTCCCAGGGCAAACTGTACGATACCAGTTTCACTTGTAATTAACGCACTTTGTACGCACGACAACACAAACTAAAAAAAACATCGTAAATTAATCACACGAAGTACAATACTTCAAATCATACTCTGTTATTCACACAAATACATCACAACAAGAGCGCATGTAAAAAATAAATGAAATAGCCTGCAGTCGCCATTTCAGCGCACACAAAACACAAGCAAACTAAAGCATTTAACCACCCTTGCCCTGATGCGAGGGCATTTAATCGAGGGTACCCTCAACAGACGCAGGCCGTCGTAAAGACGAGGCGGGAGACACAAAGCCGCGTTAAGACTTACAAATGTCCAGATTAGCGCGATGATCGCACTAAGCGCGCTGGGAAAGCAGTTCCGCCGCCGGTCAGGGCACGCTAGGAATGTGGTACGCGTGCGTCTCTGCCGCTCTGCCAGATTCCCTGCGTGACGTCATGCTGAACTTAGTCGTAAAATGGTCCGTGAGGAGCTCTAATGACCTGCGTGGATTATGTGTGAAATCTGCTGTGGACTCTGGAAGTTCGATTTTGGAAAACACTGAGAGTATCATTGATGACTACACCTTTTTCACTTCAAATTAATCCAAGTCAAGTTCAATTTAATCCAAGTCAAGTTCAATTTAATCCGAGTCGAGTTCAAATTAATCCGAGCCTAGTTTAAATTAATCCAAGTCAAGTTCAATTTAATCCAAGTCAAGTTCAAATTAATCCAAGTCAAGTTCAAATTAATCCAATCCTTAGTTGAGTTAAAAATGACGTAATAATTTGTTAATTTGAGTTTTTTGTTAAATATGTATCTATCGGGTGTGATGAGCAAAACTGGTTTCGAGGATTTATATACACTCATAGATATTTATACTCGTGAAATTCCACTTTATCACGTATATGAAATTAAATACATGCAAGTACAAAATATTATCATTGGACGATATGTAGATTTAATCTTTAAAAGAAATATACAAGTGCGATTCACTAACTACTAATGTACGATTCCGTTTGATTACAATTTATAGTTGTACATTACTACCCAGATACATTCTTGTATTGTTTGTATTGACAAAATAAATGTTGCCATCCATTCTAATTCCGTGTTAGTTATTGTGAAGAAATGTAGGATCCACTTACAATACGCAATAATAATACAAGAAACAATGTTTCTAACTTAATATTGATTTTATTTGTGTTTGTGTCCATAATTTCATAAACGAGTATAATACTTATAAGACTTCAATTACTTGTATAATAATCACTTTATGAATATTTAAGTCTTGAAAGTAGTACTCAGTGAATCGCACTTGTATATTTCTTTTAAAGATTAAACTACATATCGTCCGATGATAATATTTTGTACTTGCATGTATTTAATTTCATATATGTGGTAAAGTGGAATTTCACGTGTATAAATATCTATGCGTGCAAATAAATCTTCGAAACCAGTTTTGTTCATCACATCCAATAGATACATATTTAACATAAAAACTCAAATTAACAAATTATTACGTAATTTTTAACTCAGCTAAGGGTTGGATTAATTTGAAATTGACTTGGATTAATTTTTATTTGACTCGGATTAATTTGAACTTGACTCGGAATAATTTAAACTTGACTCGGATTAAATTGAACTTGACTCAAATTAAATTGAACTTGACTTGGATTAAATTGAACTTGACTTAGATTAATTTGAAGTGAAAAAGGTGTAGTCCACCCCCCTTTATTTGAAATAAGAAAGAAGGCGAAATGAAAGAATGGCCGTAAGCAATATAAAACTCAATCTCTCGAGAGTTGATGAGGCCGAGCCTGTATCACAGATACGCTCATCATATGCACACTCTTTCGGCTGGCTTCGGACAGACAGACGGACGCGGCTGTTATTATAGCATAGATTGATACTGATATTTTTGATTTCCCAAACTGGGCTGCTGACTGACATAATAAATTTCGATGAATCTCAAAGGGAGTACCGTGGAAGTACTCCCTTAAATTAACATTCAGATCAGTAATAGACTTTACTGTGAGTTCTGCAATTAATTTCTCAAGGGGTACAAGGCACTTCATGCACTTTATCTCACAGATTAGCTTGTGATGCGTAGCTAATGAAAAGTTGTCCAATATCCATTACATAAATTGAATTTCCATTTACTGCAAGTTTTCAATAACACAAAAAATCAGCACTTCGAAAAATTTAAAAGTACGCAAAAAATGCGAGCGGGGAACTAAAAAGTGAACTCTATAGCTGGTGCACCGCCTTCATTTCTGGTGAGAGTAACAAATCGTATGAAAGAAAGAAAGAAAGAAAGACAGAAAAACTATTAATTTTCAAAAAAGTTGAATCATAAACTGTTTTTAAAAAAATTAATTTTAAAGATTGCACAGTATAAAAGTCCTCAAATGTTAGAATGAACCATAAGAAGCGAATTATCACATAGTTCACAGCTAAAACAAAACTCAATATCAACACTAACACAAAACTGAAGCAAAATTCAATGTCATCACGTAGTACAATAATAGCGTAATGTTCAACATCATTACTGAGTACAAAATGAAGTACAGCATTATGCTCACATAGCAATAACACACGCAAGACATCTTGAGTATTACACTTGTAAAACCAGCGACGTACTGGTGAAAGACGAAACAGCGTCTTATCATTCGCACAACACACCAGCAACACACCTGCAACACAATGCACCAGCAACACAATACACCACCAACACAATAGACACCCACACAACACACACCAACACAACGTTGTAAACACCGACACAACACACCAGCAACACAACACACTAGCAACACAACACACCAATAGCACAACACACACCAACACACACCAGCAGCACAACACACCAGCAACACAACACACACCAACACAGCACACCAGTAGCACAACACACCAGCAACACAACACACCACCAACACAATAGACACCAACACAACACACACCAACACAACGTACATCGACACAACACATACCGACACAACACACCATCAACAAAACACACCAGTAACGCAACACACCAGCAACACAACACACCAGCAACACAACACACCAGCAACACAACACACCAGCAACACAACACACCAGCAACACAACACACTAGCAACACAACACACCAGCAACACAACACACCAGAAACACAACACACCAGTAGCACGACACACAAGCAACACAACACACCAGTAGCACGACACACCAGCAACGCAACACACCAGTAGCACGACACACCAGCAACGCAACACACCAGTAGCACGACACACAAGTAACACAACACACCAGCAACACAACACACCAGAAACACAACACACCAGTAGCACGACACACAAGCAACACAACACACCAGTAGCACGACACACCAGCAACACAACACACACCAACACAATAACTGTGCGAAGTTTTATGTCATGTACATGTAAACTGTCAAAAGTGTTTTCACCCCACAATGAAAATGCATCGTCCATGAAATTGTGTTATCTCTTACAATTATCATTACATGTATTATCAAATGTAGATTAAGCTAGATTAGGAGTTCATTGCCCTCAATCATTTCTTTTGACTAGTGACACGAGTTTTTCAATACTCGTGTGTGTGTATCATCTAAGTGTATTAATTTTAAGATATTTTAAAAACCAATGATGGTACTTTTGTACCATCTCTATTGGAAATAAACCGTTTTCTTTCTTTCTTTCTTTCTTTCTGTGCTGAAGCTAATCACCAGTACATGAGATCATCAAACATCCATCAGCCTCACACCAGCCGCAGTCTCCCCTCACTGCCCGCCCTGCGCGGCTCCGACCGCAGCCAGTCGCCTTCCCTCTCTTTCAAGTCATTACTGATGCTCATTTGACGTTTTGGTCGGAGTGTGAGAAAAAAATATGAATGATGAAAGAGGAGTGGTTCGTATTATTCCTTGCTTGAATTTAAGTATCGCACAAGATGCCCGAGCATTTATTTGATACGCTTGTTTACCTGAATTCGTACATGGTGCTATAATCTCTTATACTTCTTTTTTTATATTTTGTAGAACTTCCTTCGTTTATTTAATCTTAGTATTTGTGCGAAATAAGGTAATCAATGTAACGAATATAATTTATCGTGGCTCAGTAGAACTACGGCAAACTCAAAACCCGACAGTACTGCAATCCAAAATTTGTGAAATTTTTGAAAGTATAAGACCGGAATCACTAAAAACATATTAACAACTTTGAATTCATGATATTTTACGAGGCACTAACCGAACAAAAGACTGAAGAGCTTGTAGAAATGCTCCCATTCCCTGCACAAGGAAAACTGAGCACAATTAATTTAAGCATGTCTCCACATTGATATCGGGTTATCGTGTTCTGACAGCGGGTTCATGTCAGCATTTGAGGTATGCACGATCCACTCGCATTCACTCAGCTGTCGTACAATGGAGAACATATTTTCTTATCCACGTACACACGATATGCAGAGAATGGGTCGACTATCTGCATAGTAGATACCATTCAGGTTGAAGATTTATGACATACGAATGAGTAGCTAATGTTATATAAAATTGGTGCTCTGTTTTATCTAATAATGTTCTGGTACAAAATGAATTTACTATTTTGTTGCAAATTAAAAAGTAAGTAAGAATTAAAAGTCAGTGTAGCTTGGAAATTACTTATCATTAAGCTAAGCAATTCGGATAAATATAATCCGAATATTATTATTATCATATTATTCACAATGAAAACATGAAGCATAATTCTCAATATACAAATTATTCTCGTTGGAACTCAGGGAATGCATTATGATTCTGACATCCAATAGTGAAAAACATTTCTGTTCTAAGAAAAATAACAAAATTAAAGATTGAGTTCTCAACACGTTGACCTCGATGGGTTAAACGGAAGTTCAATATTCGACTCAAATTTTAAGTCAATAGTAAAGACCAATTTTGAAAATAAGCAAATATAAATTGAATCGTGCCTCAATTTAGTTTAGATTTAGTATTGATGAAAATTAAGTTTTTGACTACTGGTCGGTCAACAGCATTGTGAATATCCCTCCATGACCACCGGCTGCTCAAGTGGGGCTCAAAGTGTTAACTACCTATTAAATTGGAAAATATAAGTAAATAAAATCGACCCATTATCATTAAAATACGTAACACGACATCCAAGCATTGTATTTCAAAACGTACACATAAGAACAAATGCATAGCTAAAAAAACACAGCATTCTCTGACGTAACTGCAGACTGAAACGAAACTCAATCTGCAAGCACATCTTCGCCAAACCATAGCATAAACCAGTTCACGCTAGCATTACAAAGGGCAAGTAACTGCTCCATTCAACAAACTTAGATTTAAAACTAGAACGCTACCTCACTACAAAAGAATGAGTCCCTGTAAAGGAGAGTCTGGCTGGCGCTGCCCATATACACGCAGCGCTGCATACATTACAGCTTCATCAATACTCAATGATCTGGGACTGCTTAGTGCTTTTTAATTGGCCTCTTTCTTCAACAGTTGGAATTAACACTCTTTCGGGAGATCAATAAAATCGATTGAGCCATTTAACACAAGCGGTAGCTCGATGAAAAACTGCAAATGTGAGTTTGTGTGCTAGGTTTTACAGCGCTGCAACACTTGCTCTGAAACGAAACTCGTACGTTATCATCCCTGCCAATTATTTCCAGGAAAAGCTTTTCATTTGGACGAAGTTTGTAGGAGATTTTTCACGCTCATTTCTATTCATTGGTCCCAATTAAATTTTTAACATTTATAATACTCGGTAGCTGTTGAATTACTATAAAAAGTTTTTATTCATTAAAAAACTATCATTCTACGGCAATCGATTTGCCCGTCCTCATGACTACTAAGGCCATTCTCACTTCACTAACAACTTTATCAGCAAATATAGTAGTAGATAATACAGGTTTTTTGTCAGTTTTCATTTGTGAATGCTAATGTGTTAGCTGAGTACTTCCTAGTCTAACTTTTTCGCCGCCTGCATGCGTGTTTTTCGCCGCCTAAGCGATTTAATCGCTTAAATCGTTTAGGCGGCGAAAAAACATGCATGCAGGCGGCGAAAAAGTTAGACTGGGTTTTGTTGACACAGGCCTGCTATTGTTGCCTCAGTCAGCTGGTGACAGTTGCCTGCTGTTGTTGCCTCAGTCAGCTGGTGACAGTTGCCTGCTATTGTTGCCTCAGTCAGCTGGTGACAGTAGCCTGCTGTTGTTGCCTCAGTCAGCTGGTGACAGTAGCCTGCTGTTGTTGCCTCAGGCAGCTGGTGACAGTAGCCTGCTGTTGTTGCCTCAGGCAGCTGGTGACAGTAGCCTGCTATTGTTGCCTCAGTCAGCTGGTGACAGTAGCCTGCTGTTGTTGCCTCAGGCAGCTGGTGACAGGAGCCTGCTGTTGTTGCCTCAGTCAGCTGGTGACAGTTGCCTGCTGTTGTTGCCTCAGTCAGCTGGTGACAGTTGCCTGCTGTTGTTGCCTCAGTCAGCTGGTGACAGTTGCCTGCTGTTGTTGCCTCAGTCAGCTGGTGACAGTTACCTGCTGTTGTTGCGTCAGTCAGCTGGTGACAGTAGCCTGCTGTTGTTGCCTCAGTCAGCTGGTGACAGTAGCCTGCTGTTGTTGCATCAGTCAGCTGGTGACAGTTGCCTGCTGTTGTTGCATCAGTCAGCTGGTGACAGTTGCCTGCTGTTGTTGCATCAGTCAGCTGGTGACAGTTGCCTGCTGTTGTTGCCTCAGTCAGCTGGTGACAGTAGCCTGCTGTTGTTGCATCAGTCAGCTGGTGACAGTTGCCTGCTGTTGTTGCATCAGTCAGCTGGTGACAGTTGCCTGCTGTTGTTGCATCAGTCAGCTGGTGACAGTTGCCTGCTGTTGTTGCCTCAGTCAGCTGGTGACAGTTGCCTGCTGTTGTTGCCTCAGTCAGCTGGTGACAGTAGCCTGCTGTTGTTGCATCAGTCAGCTGGTGACAGTTGCCTGCTGTTGTTGCCTCAGTCAGCTGGTGACAGTTGCCTGCTGTTGTTGCCTCAGTCAGCTGGTGACAGTAGCCTGCTGTTGTTGCCTCAGTCAGCTGGTGACAAAAGCCTGCTGTTGTTGCCTCAGTCAGCTGGTGACAGTAGCCTGCTGTTGTTGCCTCAGTCAGCTGGTGACAGTAGCCTGCTGTTGTTGCCTCAGTCAGCTGATGTCAGTAGCCATCTGTTGCGACCAGCTCAGTGTCAGGAACAATGGTGTTGAAAGCGGCATCAGCAAGCAGTAATGAAAGACACTTTCTGTCAAGTTCGGCAAAGAATTAAGTCACCATCCATGAAATGTACAGAAAATACTGTATCGTTTTTTCATAAGAATAAATTGCTGCTAAATGATGACAGTTTTTGCTTCTTTAAATTTCACATGCTTCTATAATTTGCAACTCTAGCCTTAACTTTGTCACGTTTTTACCAGTCCCTTTTTTAATAAGTCTTCATCGGATGTTAATATTTTGAAAATAAATTTGAGGTAAATTTTCTCAAAGATAAATGTTAAAATACCCTAACAGAAGTATTTAGTATATATACTAAATAATATTTTTGCAGAGTTCAATGTTGTGCTTTACTGTCTGCAGCTGTAATTTGTAATAAGGGCAACAGAACAAATCTAGCAGAGTCACTCAGCCGCTGAACATCGTATTCTAAAAATTGATGACTTGAATATCTGTGGCACGCTCTCAGGTTGCCTGAAATGAGGCGACTTGCTCGACTGCAGCAGATCATTGAACCCTCGGTTCTGTACTCAGTAACTCATTTCTGAGGCGCCTTGTCAATGTATTTATTAACTATAACTTAGCAAATTGGAAACTCTTTCAATCATCAGTCATTTGTTATCGCATACCGAGGAAAATCATTCATAAATTTTTTGTGTTTTGTAGGCATCATTCTCACTACATCAATGTGGGTATGTTCTCATGCTACTGACAATCGGCCTGTCTTCTAGCTTTTTTCCGACTCGAAATGCTGATGAAGTTTTCTGGGGGGATTTTAAGCTCAAAATATGCTGGAAGCTTTGTTCAAACCTGAATAACATTTTAAGATTTCTGGAGGAAAGCGAAGTAGATTCCTGGTATGGATAAGAACATTAGTAGAGAACTAACAAAAATAAACGACAGCTCTCAATGCAATTAGGTATGTTAACACTTTAGCGAGTCAACTCTCATGCACAATGTACTATATAGTAAACACAATGCAAGTAAGCACAAGTGCCACACATGCATCAGTGCTTTGAGGGATTTAGTGAAAAATGAGAACGATCTCCTTGCGTAAACCTTTATTATTACTAGTCTTACTTTCTCCATCGCCGTAATCCAATAAGAAAGCAATGAAAGCCACGTGTCGTTATTCATCAAGACGCGCCACTCTCGACAGAGAGAACGCAACATCTTGGCAGTAGCCAAACATCGGAAAATAGAGAGCTGGAGCTTGGGGCCAGAGACTCAATATCATTTTTGTGGAGGCGGTGGTGAAATCGACGATGCGGTGATTGATGATCTACTGATGAGGTGAGGGGCAGGGGGAGGAGGGCAGGGAGATGAGGGACAAGGAGATGAGGAACAGGGAGATGAGGAGCAGGGGGAGGAGGAAGAGGGAAATGAGGGCCAAGGAGATGAGGGGCAGTAGATAGAGAGGAGGGAAACTGAACTGAAGAAAGTAAGACGAAAAATTCTAATTTTGGGTGAAAAGTAAATAAGAAGACAGAGAAAAACAACGAAATCAGCGTTGAATAAAACGAAATAAGAGAAATGCGTAGATGGTAAACATGGCTTAGAAAATTGAATAAAATACAGAAATGAAGCAAAGGAGAAACTTCTGGGAGCATAAGCCTCTTCCCTCGCACACTGTGAGACACACGAGACCCCGGCAATGTTAAGGAAACAAAATGCAGTAATGACATTATTTGCAACAAACGAGAAAATAAATTTGAGCATAAAAACAAGAAATTTCTTAATGACCTAACGATCGTACCATGTGATTAAAACTCGGTACATCAAAAACAGCACAAGGACTTGTTCGGGCCCACAGGTATAGCTGTACTCAAATTTGACCTTTGTACTAGGAAACATTCTATCTCTAGCTGTTTCATTCGTGGTAAATAAATTGTGTAAATTGTTTAAATTGTTGTTCACCAATTCTTCCGCAATTTAAAACGGAGGATGTTGAAAAAAATCAGTGTGTAAAATCATAAACATGCATGATACAGCAGCAATATGCCTTCATTTTGTAAAGAATAGTTCATATAAAAATATTGGGTGCGTTATACACGGTACATGGTTCACGGGCGCACTAATTTAGTGCATTGGTTTAGTTTCCACGGATGGGTCGTGCTATACAATTCGACATGGCTCAGCGAGCGGTGCAAGAAAAGGCGCAATATGCACATAAAAAGTTTCTATCGCAAAATTGTGTTTAGCGGAAGTGGAATCTTTCAGTATTTCATTGGCCTAATCGTCATTTTTTAGCGTTTCATCGATATTCACTTCTTCAGACGGAAGAAACTAAGTAAAACTAGAAATGGAAGCTTATCAGGGGGCAGAGTAAGCCAAATTGTAAGTCACTACATAAATTCACCAGAATAGGTGAATTTATGCCTGTCTTCCTTATAAAAAGAGCAGAGTAATAATTTGGAAAGTCTGTTCTTATTGACCAGATAAAAAAATTGCAATGAGTTGTGTTGTTCGGTTCCAGCCAAGCCGTGAGTAATCCCTTACGGGTCTTCTTTGACCTGTCGAACAATATTCCATCGCAGTTATAACACACAACATGTGAAGCTCATTTCCCTTCTTGCTTTAATCACAAAGAGTAAGTACGAACTACAATTTACCTGCTCGCCTCAAAAATTATATTCAACATACTCGAATAAACTATTCACAAGTGTAAACTAAATCATCAATGGTTATTCTCACATTGATGTGCACTTGTGGGTAAGGTTTAATTTGAAACAAAATACAAATAAAATTAAACATCCCAGGGGCCACCATAAGCAGGCAAGTAATACATTTAGGTAAGTGGTTCAAAAAGATAAAATAAGATACCTAAAAATGCAAAAAATAGCATTCAGAATAAAATATTTTACATATTTATTATCAGCAGATCAATAATAGCACAAAACAGTAAAAGCTCAGACTAATAAAGCTTCCAAAAACATTTTGTCGAAATCCGTAGTATTGGTGACAATATTCATGGAAAATTGGACAAGTACTTCTGATCTAGTTAAAAATAATCACCTAGCGAGGGATGTGGCCCAGTTTTATTCAAAACCAAGACAATCAGAACTACGTTACTTGGATCGACGTTTCTATTGTAACAGTGTTTGCTTATTCCTCAAACGAATGAAGACATTGTGAACTTTCTTTTTTAGGACTGACTATTTAATGAAAACAGGATGAAAATCAAAAATTAGAAGCGGCGTGTTCTCTGTTTCTCTAAAAACTGTTCCCAAAAACATATTATTTGTAATTTCAGCAGCCTCATACAGTAGCATCCTTTCTCGGATATTCAACTGAATCTTTCTTATTCACTGAATAACTTTTACTACAACAAATTTTTATCTAAATAACAGTAAACAAGTAAGTTAATATCAATCTTTTTGTAGAGAAATAGTTTCATTTCAAACGACTTCTTTTCAATAACAAGATATAAGCCATGAAAAAGAAGCAATGAATAAAAGGCCCGCAGTCAATATAGTCCCCAACAATAGGCTTCAGTTTGCCCAGTTGTTTCTTTTTTATGTGAAATGACGCTAAATTAAATTCCCACTATACTGTCAGGTTCTGATTCCTATTTTTCTTCAATTTCCCCATTCAAATAACCATCTCCGCATCTTGCAACCTGCTCTTCATTCACGCGAGACCCTCCATTTGATCCCCAAAGTGACGGTTTTTTTACCCTAATTTACCCCTACCAAGACTCCCTATCCTAACGTCATCTATCATATCTGTTATAGGACGGCTAAAGCTGCTAATGTCTAATCCCGTTAAGCTTCACAAACGCGCGAGGGCGACAGCTTCCATCACTTCCACCAACCCTCACTTCGCACGGACCCTCAGTTTCACCTTCCCTCACAATCGCCCATTTCCGATAACAAAACAGTCGCGTGTCGTGGCTCCCAGCCCTCGACATTCCGTCGGCTCACACAATCGACCTTACTGCGCCGCAACAGCCCTCCAAATTCACGGACATTCATGCTCGCAGCTCTAGAGTCTTCAGAGTTTCAAAGTTCTTCGGCGGGCACAAAATAGTGATACCTGATGGCGTGTTCGTGAAGGGTTAAATTATATATTTTTGGTTATTTATGGCAGTTTTTAAGGGAAGAATTGCGGGAATCCCGTGCAGTCGCTAGAGTCAAGATGCACGTAAGACAATTTAGGCGGCCACGTGCCTGGCGCAGATTTACGCGCCTTCGAAAGGGCCCTCGCATCCACGTATAAATAATTCATTAATTCGGAGATGAAGGCAAGGACCCTGCACAGTAAAAGACCGCTTCGTGGTGCGTGTACTCGGAGGCAGAGATCTAATAAAGTGTTATTGTTTAAGTGCTTAGAAAAATGCTTTTTTTTATGTGCCCACAGGGTCAAATAGTGATAATAACAGACTTGAACAAAGTCTAAAATTTACCTAATTAAAAGCTGTTGTTCAAGTGTTTAAAAATAATGTTATTCTAAGAATGGAGAGTGAAGTAAATATTGATATAATTGAATTTTAGGTAGCAAATGAATAATAGAATGTCATGAATTCACTGATGAAGGAACACACTGCTTCACAGCGCATTCAATAGCCACTACAGAAAGCTATTGCTGACATAAACATCAGAAATTTACAGGTGAACTGCCTGAATAAGTAAACCAGTTATTTCTATTATATCCTTGTATTAACAAAACTGATTTATACCTTAGCCATAAATTACGCTGTATGGAAACATTTATAAAACAAGATTTCAAGAGAAATGCCACAAAACAATAATTTTTTTTCACGTGATATCCACGAAACAGGGCCGCAACATTTAAACTTAAGGGATGGAGATACCCTTTTCAGGCGACGATTCTGCGTCATGCTGCAACACAATCTGCAAACCCATGTGCAACACCGTGTGCAACAGTATCAGCAAGACTACTTGAAATACCATGTGCACTTGCCCATGCAATACCGCGGGCAACACCATGGCACGTCAACAGCACTTGCAACACAACACGCAGCACCACGTGCAATATAATCTGAACACTGCGTTTAACATCACATGCAACACCACGCGCAACATTACCTGTAACACCAAGTGCAACACCACGCGCAACATTACCTGTAACACCAAGTGCAACACCACGCCCAAAAGCCCACGCAACTCCACGTGCAACAGCACACGCAACACAACACGCAACACCACGCCCAACAGCACAGGCAACACCACACACAACACCACGTACAGCACCACGGGCAACATCAAATGAGACAGGTACTGCCTGCCTTCTATCGCGAGTAAAATACGATATTTGCTACGTTTTGAGGGTAATCGATTATTTTCAGGCTATAAGGCATCAACTTGTGCGGATAAAAATAAGTTACAGTTATTGAACAAGTGCGATGCTTAATTCAGGGTAAGAATGACTTGCAAAAACGTATGTATAATTTCTATACATCACTCCTACCAACACATGAGTAACCAGAGCAACGCTGTGAGAGCTGTTGCACTTTTAACTTAAATAAAATACAAATTTATAATATAAAATGACTATAAAATTACTGTAATATAAATGACTATAAAATGACTTGACAATAAAATTTATCAAATCATTAATACTCTGTAATTTTTTGGATCATGCCACAAAAAAAGCATCACCCGCAGTTGAATTAATGAGTAAAATTAAATGTCTCAAAAATCTTTGCTGTAAAATATGAACAGATTATTACCTGTTGAGAGTGAAACCCATTGAATACACATATACCCTCTTATAGCAACATATTCTATGTCTTAGCTAAATAATCCCTCTCATAGCAATACATTCCATCTCATAACTATATATTCCCTCTTAGAGCTATATATTCCCTTTCATAGCTATATATCACCTCTCATAGTATATATTCCCTCTCATAGCTATATATTCCCTCTCAGAGCTATATATTCCCTTTCATAGCTATATATTCCCTCTCAGAGCTATATATTCCCTTTCATAGCTATATATCACCTCTCATAGTATATATTCCCTCTCATAGCTATATATTCCCTCTTAGAGCTATATATTCCCTTTCATAGCTATATATCACCTCTCATAGTATATATTCCCTCTCATAGCTATACATTCCCTCTTAGAGCTATATATTCCCTCTCATAGCTATATATTCCCTCTCATAGCTATATATTCCCTCTCAGAGCTATATATTCCCTTTCATAGCTATATATCACCTCTCATAGTATATATTCCCTCTCATAGCTATATATTCCCTCTTAGAGCTATATATTCCCTTTCATAGCTATATATCACCTCTCATAGTATATATTCCCTCTCATAGCTATATATTCCCTCTTAGAGCTATATATTCCCTCTAATAGCTTTATATTCCCTCTTAGAGCTATATATTCCCTCTCATAGCTATACATTCCCTCTTAGAGCTATATATTCCCTCTCATAGCTATATATTCCCTCTCATAGCTATATATTCCCTTTCATAGCTACATATTCCCTTTCATAGCTATATATTCCCTTTCATAGCTATGTATTCCCTCTCATAGCTATATATTCCCTCTCATAGCTATATATTCCCTCTCATAGTATATATTCCCTCTCATAGCTATATATTCCCTCTCATAGCTATATATTCCCTCTCATAGCTATATATTCCCTCCCATAGCTATATATTCCCTCTCATAGCAATATATTTCCCCTCATAACTATACATTCCTACTCATAGCAATGTATTCCCTCTCATAGCTGACCATTCCTCTGTTATTCCAGCATTCTATATTTCTCATTCTTTCCTACCCCCATTCCTCCCCTTGACTGCACCACCGTAATCCTCCTCCCTACCGAACTTCTGGTGCCTTCCCTCCCCTCGCTTCCCTCCCTCTACCCCTCCCCACATCTCCTCCCTCCCCTCGCCCTCCCCCGTGTCTCCCCCTCCCCCTTCCCCCCCTCCCCCCTTCCCCCCTTCCCTCCCTCTCCACATATCCCCACGTCTCCAGTTTTCTCATTTCCGGCCGTCCGGGGGACACTTGATGATCCCATTTGAATTTGGCGCCATAACCCTCCCCCCTCCCTCTTCTCTTCCCTCATTCCTCCCTCCTCTCTTCCCTCATCCCTCTCTGTACTCACATCCCAGCTCTCGGATGCCATACACCCCAAAAACGAAACACGAGTTGATCTATTATTGTTGAGAGTTGAATGTGCGAATTTTTTGATGAACTTACCCTACCCCAGACGTACATCAAATTAACTGCTCTTAGGTAATATATTAGCTTACAATTTTCTTGGCGTCATATTTGAGGTGATCTGTAGGTTAAACAAGACATATCTGGGATGTTTATTAATAAATTGAATAATTTAGTAGCGAAAACTGTAAGATATTTGTCATAAGCGAACAGGGCTAAGAAATGAACTAGAATTTTTGTGCCTCTGAAAATGTGTGCTCAAATCGTAAACATGTTAAAAATAGGGGAATGATGTTGAAGTCATTGCAATAACAGTACAAAATTAAAATTTCTATCGGCTAAAGTTAGAATGTCATAAAGACTGTACCCAAAAAGTAACGGAAGTAAACCTAGATGTAAGATACTCGTAAATCTAAACCTAAAAATTTCCCCTTGGTTTTACTGGTTTCGTCAGTATTGCAAATAGAGTGATGACAGACATCCTTCCGGTTGTTTTTTTTTCTTGGAAATAACACTGTATAGCCCTGTGAAACACTGTTCAACCCAACACCCAACGACTAAATGAAATCTGAGTACATCATTCCGTAGACTTAAAATTGGAAATACGCATGCTCTTTTGAAATATTTATTTCATTTAGAACTGTACAGCTAGGAACGCCAAACGTCCAAAAAAAATAAAAAGTTCTGTTCAAGCAATTAGGATCACAATATTTGCTGCAATTTTTAGCCCTTATCACCTCAGTGAGCGTGTCTAAATTTTATGACGAATACGTAGTAACGAAAACCCGAACATGAACTGACAATTTGAATAAATCAGTGACTACCACAGACTATGCAAATGAACTATACAAAACACAAAACACAAAAATACTATAACAAATGAACTGCACCTCACATCTCCTGAACTAACTGATTGTCTGAAAAGTTCTCAAATGTAGACTCACGACCAGTCACAAATGTAGACTCAAATGTAGACTCGCGACCAGTCACAAATTATCTCAAGTCAATCGGTCCCCATTTAGGGTCGAAATTAATGAAAGAATGGGTAAATCAAGGATACACTAAAACTCAATTAGCTTTTTTAAGCCCACTATCAGCAAAATTTTCCCCCGGCCATTTTAATAGATCTGAGTGATGATACTGTCAATCCATCGTTTGCAGTGATAAATTGTTCCAATTTTCTAATGAGTGCCAGCTAAATGAAAATGTTTCAAGATCTGACAGGCAGCAATGAATCCTTGTACGTTCGACCTTATATTTGAGACATAAAACGATCCAGCAGTGTCATAAAGGTCCCGTTTCGAAAAAAAACTAACTCTAATAACTGAATAAGATTACGTCGCAGTTCGTTTAAATTTTAAGAGTTCTAGAAGAAATCATGAGACGTTTAACACGACACTGTAATGGAACACGTAATGCAGTCATTAACATGACATCACAATATGGAGATCTATGGCCCGCACCACATAACCTTATGCAAACAAGTTTCTATTGTGCGCGACACAAAGCGAAGCACAAGATGCAACAAATTTGTGCTGCCCAGCCTCATTTCCGCCGCCTTGCAGGCTAGCCGTCCCCCCTACCCTCCTCCCCAGCCCTTCCCAAGCCTTACTCAACCCACCTCCCCAACCCAACCTCCTAGGTCAACTCGTCCACCCACCTCCTCAGCTCATCCCCAACCATCCCCTCTGTCTGCTCTGTAAACCTTTTTATGTCTCCCTCATCCAGAAATAACTTGCATCAAATACATTAATGGCCCATGTCTCCGTCATCCTTTCAGTGAAAACTGTGCATTAGTTATACGATGCTTTTCGCAAACTTCTGCTATTTTTTCTGCGTCCACCTACTTCTATTCATTGATGTCAGTAGATGTTCCGCACAGCTATTTGCTTTTCCCAGAAATTATTGGATCCACTTTGTTCAGCAATAATTTTTTCAGCCTATTATTCACCATTTTTCTGCTACCAAACTTTAGCACTATACGACGGCTCCAGAACCATTTTGATGACGGACTGCTCAATTCCTAGCCCACGGTGATGTTTAATTTTGCAATTGCCTTCGTTCCTACTTCACCACCATTCCTGAACCGTTCCTCACGCTGGCACACTCCCCTTCCACCAGTCGTACATCCTCCTGCCATCATCCATCTCTGTACATGAACTTAGCCAACTCTACGACTTCTGCTCCGCTCGTCGTAGAACCTTCATCCTCGCGATGCGATTTCCAGTTTCCTAGGGACGATGAAGTCGGCACTTGGAGAGGGACACAACAGCAATGAAGGAGCGCTGGATGATGCCGCACGATGACGCTCTGAGAGTACAGTGTCCGTATTAACCGGCGTTTAGGAGGCTGTGAAATGGTATTTCTAACTGACCGTTAAAATTGTCATGCTCTGGTGATTAAATAGTTATAGAAGGTAAATTTCTATAAGTAACTAAGTACAGCATTAATAAAAACGATCTAGAGTATTAGTGAAGATCTTAATAGTATTAGTGAGCCATGTATTTTTGCGCCAGCCCAACCCGACAAGCAGGCATGTTAATTGGGAGTTAAATAATTTTTCTACCTCATATTTTACAGCATAATGAAGATCATTATTGTTTACGTTTTACTTTAAAGGTATGAAAGCTTTGTTTTGAAGATGTTTAAACAATTTAAACAATTTAAACAATTTATTTACCACAGGTAATACAGAGGTAGGATGTTTCTTAAGTCTAATACAATGGTTAAATTTAAGTATAGCTACCTGTGGGCCCGAATAAGTTCAGCGACTTCTAGGGCATCCTACCATCACATATTATTCTAAGGTGTACAATAATGTTTAATCTAATTCACTTAACCTAGTTTCGCATTAGACTGATCAACGAGATAATGAACTCGATATTGATGTTTCATTACAATATAGGTCATATGGTCTATCTATAACAGTATATTCGATAACGATTTCACGACTGAAAATCGGCGAAATAACCCATGGCAAATTACATTATTAGGACCAGACATGTATAAAGCAGGATTTGACTTGGTGATCTTGCACGACTGGTATTCTGATAAGAAGTGAGACTCAAGATTTCTTTTGAATACCTTGTAAGAATTACTTTCGCGGATCTCCGCAGGTATTGAGTTCCAAGTTTTAGTTCCAACGAAGAGGATACTGTGATGCGACCGGCCTTTGAATAATAGGGAAGCATGAATTTACTTCTATTTCGCGTTAAATGGTCGTGATGACCAGTTTGCGCAGTTAATAGTTGTTTTAGGCTATTCTCATTATCATTGGTTAATGTTTTGTAAATGAAATTGCAGATGGAGATTTCGTAGAGATCCGAGAGTTTAAGTATTTGTAAATTTTTGAAAGAATCATTTGTGTGAGCATTATATTCATATAGGTTCTTTACCGCTCTGATGGCTCTTTTTTGTAGAGTTTATTTTAAGTATTTTTAATAATATTTGGAGCTTGTATAATTCATTCAAATTTTTTAATTTTTTGCCAAGCTTCCTTATTGAGCCAAATTTAACGCTAAAATCAAGTTAAAGTTGTCAATGTAGTAATTCAGCATTTATGTGTGGATGATGCACTCTAAAAGAAAGATCTTCTTCGCTTATTTTATAAAAGATGCTCACATAAAAAACATTAAGATACCAGGGGTACTCGTATGTTGAATTAACTACATAAAAACTGCCCTATTAAAAATTAAGGGAGTAGCATGGTTGATTAAAGGAGACAGCGGGGAATTAAAAGAGTATTAAGTGAACCGAGGCCTCTTCCCTTCTGACACTTCCAGGGCGCGACTCATATATAAGCGCGATGCGAGCACGTTCTCCCATGTTGCTACCAGAGACCACCTGGGCAGATGGCCTCTAGGGGAGACGCCTGCCATCTTTCTCGAGAGAAACGACGGTTGCCATCTTTCGCGTCAGTTTTGAAGTTGGTGTTGTGCGTGACAGATGTCTGGATCGTGTCTCTATTATTTAGAACGTTTCAAGTAGTGTTAGAGTGTGTATCAGTGCGAGTGTATATTACGTGAGGGTGTATAGTACGTGAGGGTGTCAGAAGAAACAAGAGATGGAAGAGACATAGAATGCTGGTCTGTACGTAGAGGCATTATTTCAAGAGCATGAACAGAGCAAGGACACCACTGCTAGTTTCACCACCTCGGTCAATTGATATTTATGACGATTCATCGTTGTGGTGGGGCTGGTAGTGAAGGCAAAACCTCTATGTGAGCAATGTAAAAACAACAAAATGTGGAAACCAAACTTGAATTTTCCCTCGTCAGTCTTCAGCAACCTTTGAATTGAAGGACGTTCTTGAAGGTGATCAACGATGTGTTCAGATACATATTTGTGTGTGTGTGTGTGTGTGTGTGTGTAGGGGGGGGGGAGGTTGTGTGTGGGTGTGGGGGTAGGTGTGTGGGAGGGGGGCTGTGGGGAGAGGTGGGGGAGTGTGTGTATATGAATAGCCGGTGTAATTAAGCTCGGGCAAGGTAAAGTCATTTTATTTTCCTTTCTAATTTTAGGAATGAAAGATGAAAAATCTGCTGGACGATAATTGTTTTTGTTATATATATAGCTACGAGTATATTCTTTCAACGACCCTAGGGTACTGTCGCTATATTCTTTTCAAGGTACATTTATATTGTTCCCTGCAGTCTTTCGCATCCAAGGCTGCGTACAGATGATTTCCCATTATTGCACATTCAACCGTTGACGCTTCTCAACCAAATATAGCCAGTTGCCTATTAATTACCTTAGTTATTGCGTTGCGAAAACCTCAAGCATAAGTTATACGTCACAAACATGTCCCATTAATGTCAGCTTAATAATGAACACGCACCCTTGAAATTTTCTGCACATTAGTGGGAATGTATTTGATATACATACTCTGGAAAATTTTTATTGGGCTATCAACCGTGTTTGCTTATGATGAATTGATTAATCGCGCAAGAACTAAAGTAATTCAAGGGCAAACTGGTTATAATCGGTTTGAGCAGTGTAACGGTTGGAAAGTGTGAGTAATGGGAAATCAGCTGTGCGCAGCCGTTTTTTTAAAATTAAATTAAGAGGTGGCCATCCTGGGCCTCTCATGATTTTCCGATGGTGAATAGGAGAAACTGGTCGCGCCTTGGGAGCGCGACGGTAGTGCTCCATGCTGAGCCAGCGGGGCCACCGGTTGAGACAGAGGTGCAGGGGCGCCTATAAAGTGGACACTTCGAATCCGAATCAAAGGAGAAACATGGATGCAACAACCAAGTAGTAATGCGAGCGCTCCCAGGAATCACCGATGCCACTCCTATAATTTTTAATAGGGTGGAGGAATAAAAGCAAGAAAGGATCTACACATTCAGGTTCTAGGAAGGATATATATTGAAGAGCAAGGTAATAATCCGGAACATCTTTTCTAGAAATTGAATATGAGGATCCTTCCTTACTTCTATTGACCAAAAATTTGTGTAATTAATTCAATATCACCAAAGTATCTTGATGTTTCTCTATGAGTGCATCATTGAAAAAATAACCGAAAAACATCTTTATCTAATACGTACTTTGTACAGATGCCTCACTGATGTGTTGGCAGCTTCCTATTATTTATTATTTTCTGTCTGGAAAATGAGTTGATATCGTTGAACACAAAGCTTGGCAAAACGTGAATGAGTTTTAAAACTTCCAAATAATACCAGAACTCAGACTTTCGATTCTCAACTTAAATACTATTATTGTTTAATACCCTCTCAATAAAATACATAACACAAAACTTAGTGAAAACCATAATGCTGTCAGCGAATTTGCGAGCATGTATTCTGGACCTTTGATAAGCTGCTGAAGGTCAAATACTTTTGAAGGGGGAGTGACGGGTTATGAAAAGTGACGAGCTGTGAAAATTTCTCGATAAAATTAATTCTTAGGACAATACCGAATGATCTCGGTATCTAAAAAAGGAAAGCACAGAGAAATATCCACAGCATTGCAGATTCTTAGAAATTTCCAACCTCAAAAATAGCACAAATACCTCCATCGATTACTTTCCAAAATTTTCTGTTTGGCAAGCAGGTGCCTATTATGCACTTCCTTGAAAAAATTGGGAGGAATTTTGTCACCACCCATCTGTATCTACAAAGCAGCTGTTTTAAATCTTTATCATCTTCCTCTTAATTTGCAGATGAAATCCAAGGAAATGCAAAATCCAACTCTCCTCAAAATTGATCATTTGTTAATATCCGCATTCAATTCCAAAAAAACAATTTAGAAAATTCATGGTTGTTTAGAATTCACTCCTTGTTTGATATTTTTTTATTGTCTTTTTAGAAGAAGAGAAAGATATAACCCGACTAGCGGAGTCGGTTATTGATTAGAGGCATGTTGGTGGAAGCAGGAGTTCTGATATACGAACTATCAGGTAAGAAGAAGACATGTAGTACATTATTCACTTATGTCATCATAATGTTGAACAGTTTATGTTGAATGCAGCATTCATATTTTAGAATTATATCTCTTATTCTCTATATTCTGTGCGACTAGTTTTCTTTTGAAGTGTTAAATTTTAGATAAATGTTCAGTTATGTCTGCAAAATTTTGATTGTTCAGATTTTCATTATTTACCTCTTTCTTAAATATTTTACTGGAATTTGGCAATTGTTTGTTCATTTTTCAGATCCCGTTTCCCATGTGGGATATCCTTTGTAATTAAGAAAACAAAGAGCGAATAACTGCATTAGCATGTGCCCCCAACGAGCAAGTGTCTAAGATCGAGCGATGTAACAGAGAGAAAATTCGAGAAAGGAATCTTCAGGGTGGATTGTAAAAATAAATGTACCGAGTCTCGAGAAGGAAATAAAACTAGTACAATATTTTAATGAACAACTATTTTGTACGGCTGGGTGTAAGTGGAATGAAATATGAGCAAGTAACAGGAGTGGATGACGCAGAATTAGATTTTCGAGAGGAAGAGTGACCGCTGGAAGTGGTACGTTCACCTATAACTTTGTAACATTTAAGCATCATTATTAAAATTATTGGACAACTATTTTTGCGCTCCAGCCTGACGAAGTTTCTTGACGACATTCTGACATGCCAAATAGATGAGTGTCCATCACTGCAGTTTTACATCAGTAAAATATTGAAGGCAAAGGAAACAGAATTTAATGGTCAATAAACTAATTTTTGCTCTCTGCATGCTGATGTGCACGCTTCATTTAACGTACCCAAGTTACGGCGATCTTCAAGTATTCGTGCCTCAACAATCCGAAACGTTGACACTATCAGCACTCTGACTTTAACAAAATGAACTTATTGATTATATTATTCGTTTGAGTACACGAGCCTGCAGGTGCTGGACGGCCACTCCAGCCAAGCGACCCAGCCGCTTTCGAAATTAAACTTTTTGTTGAAATCAGTATTTATATTTTTTCACCCATTGTTCGAGTCTAGAAGTAAATAACTTTAAAGTATGGCCAAAATTGGCCTTAACGCGTGTCCTTCCTTGGTTTATGATTGCAATGCAACACAAAGGAATACGTATTTATAAAATTTTAACCCCAGCTTTTTAATTTTATAGTTCTCAGTAACTCTTTGCTGGATGTCACGTGGTATACTACAAAATATATAATAACTTATTGCTAAACCACCCAGAGACAGAATCAACAGTTATTTACTCAAACACAAGCAACGTATTCGCAAGAAAGTGAAATAGGAGCTGCTGCCTGTTAAAGATTAACCAAATCTCATTGTTGAAGTGGTTGCCTCATGTAGGCCTATTGTTCAAACTTTTTTGAATTTGCGGGTAATATCGACGAGCGTAATGAACAACCCAGAGCGAGCCATGGAAAACTTTTGCGTTAAATTGGGAGTACAAAACGAAACTTTTTGGTGCGCATTAGTTTTATTACGAAGATAATACAGATTGAAAAATCGCACCCTCTCAAACGCAAAACATTTTGTTCCTTAATTGGCATTGGGTGACAAGTGTAGAATAACGAATGTTTATGTATTCTGCCAGGTATTTATCATTTTTATAACTTGCCTAATGCCAAACAACACTACATATTAGTTGACACCAAGACATTATCTGTCCATAATTAAGAAATTATAATTTTTTAAAAGACATACATAATTTCATTCTAAATTAGAATGAAAAAATTTCTCGCACCTTGTGCTCGAAGTTTATCTCCCTACGTATTTGTTGCTGGAAAATGAAACGCTCGGTCACACATTCTGTGTTCTGCACGTACATGACATTCGAAAAAAAAATTCCTTTGCGCGTCCATTCATCCTGCTAAAACACGAACTTTCCATGAAATTCACTCCATGCGACGCTAATCCTCGTTGTCGCTTATTTACGGTATTTTCACTCTTATTCCAATTCGTCTTCATTGACCAATTCATTCAAGTATATTTATAAATTATACGCGATTTTATCTTTCTTTATACTTCGATGCATGCATTCTACGGAGTGTTTTTCCCCCTGCATTAACCATTTACTATATTTATTTCAATTTTATCTGTGTTTGCACTTCAATGTCATGTATTCTATACGGAGTATTTTCCTTCCTACATTCACCATTTTTGAACCCCATTTCGGGCGATGCTGTTTTGCTGGCGTCACAGCGGCAAGTCTTCCCTAACAAATGTTCAGCCCCTGTGATTTATGCCCAAATCATTTCCCTCCCCGGCTTCCCCTCTCCTCCCGTCGTCTCTTGGTCCCCGTCGGGACGAGTCTGGAAAAGATGAGCAACTCAAATAAAAGTCGTGAATACATTGCTAGTTTTTTGAACATTACTGTGAAATGTGACAAAGTAAGTTGAACGTTAGTTCCAAGCCCCGTAGAGTTTTGTAGAATTCGAAAGTTATCTTTTTTTATGTTTTTTAATGCCCATCATTTCCTTTTTTGGCATTATTTCCTACAAATTCACTATTACTACTCTTCAGCAAATCCAACAACAATTTTTTTTCAATTATTTTGTTTTTTGTTTAGTTTTGTGCATAATTTAGATTATTTTCGGTTCAAATTTTTCCAATCATGAGTAAATTATGTTAAATCGTTCACATCTATTTCTAGAAGCGTCAGTACATCGTCACACTATTCTCAGATCCAATATTTAAACTAAAATTACTGAGTGATTGTTGGAAATGCTCATGAAAATTGCCCTACTGTTTACATCAGTTTCATTTATAAAAGGAAAATGTACCAGCATATTTTTCTCTATATTTATGATGCGTGCTTTTACACTGTCATACAAATGTCAGTATAAAACATTATCACCAGAAAGAACATTGGTCGATTTAAAACAAAAACAGATCGAATTAAGTGTCATAAATTAAATTCAATCTAAATGGAAATACTCATGATCAGAAGCCAAAATAAAAACTCACAATTTAAAGCGAATAAATTCTAACATTTAGATCAGTCATCAAACTGACGCATGCAGCATAAATGAACCTTGCAAGCAGCTAGGCCATTTTCAGGCACCAACCAATCTAATATCTAAATTGTGATAGTTTACATGAATAGACGCAATTTTTTTAACCGATACCCTTGTTTGTTTACTTGCTCAATGAGTTCCCTCACTCTACTTCATGCAGCGATCCATCAGATGCATGGGAAGTATTTGTTGTGAACATAACGCAAAGGCGATAAAAACAAATGCAAGTCTTCAAGTGATACCAAATACCAATACAAATAAAAAGTTTCCCGAGTATGAGGAGGAATGAAGCTGGGACTAGTGGCAGCTGGAGCGCGGATGAGTCCGACATTGATAAGACGACCTAGTAAAAATTTACTCCTCAATGATAATGCTTCCGCCTCTGATGTTTTTGGATTCATATATAGTTGTTGCTGTCGGTACAGTTGCTGCTGTTACTATTTATATTCATTTTACCATTGTTGCTATTGCTAACTATAGAAGCTGCTGTTATTATCAATACTCATGCAGCTGTCGTAGTAGTACTGCCGTTGTGATATTTGCTACATCTTTTGTTGTTGGTACAACTTAACTCCCGCTATTGCTCTTAGTGATGTTTCTGAAGCCACTCATTAGCATCATTCAATTTCAGTAGATTCCTCGCATGAGCATCGATTGTAATGTTTTGTACATAGACAATTATGTTGCTGCATTAGGCGCAATTGTTATAGTTATTATATTTATTACTCAGCTCTTCGCATATTCGTGTGTTCAACTGCTACTGGCGCAGGGTGGCAACAGAGCTGCTGTATAATATACAGAGGGTACAGCTAGGAGACGTTTTCTTTCTTTGTGTCAGTGGACAGTTTTATACTGATATGTTGTCCCAGCCATTAATGGTGTATTTTCAAATTGACTGTGGTGTATAAGTGATTTTTTTAATCGTTCATTGGAGATTCTTCACGCACGATATTTATGTGCAAACTGGCCTGTATTAATGTTATTAATTGTGAGCATTTTACAGCCAGTTTATTGCAGAGGAATGTTTCACAAAACAATTTTCTTGATAATACGTTCGAACATTATACCAGCCATCCCAACTAGGTGAAGCTACGTCTCTCAAAAATTTGAAGTATACGCTGATACATTCCTATAGCAAGTGACTCGCCATAGAACGATTAAAAATAGTTATTAGTTCCCCTTCTTGATTCAGGTTTCATCTTGATAAGCAGAACTATTCGATACTTTTTTCACTGGCCACCTCAGTAATTAATGAAGGTGTCCAGGTTGGCTGACCAACTGAATTATTTTAGTATTTCGTTTTCATTTAAAATGAAGATTTTTATTGACTTTTTGGACCTGACGGGCGCCATCTTTTCCACTACTCGGTAATAAAATTAACGAGGTTTGGCGAGCATAATTAATCGCGTTATAGTTAACCCAATCAATTCTCCTTAAAGTATATAAAGAACCCAGTTTTTGAATCAACTTTACACTTTTTATCGCTTTAAATCTTGTATTTTTTTAGCATTACAGGTAATGAAATGGCCTTTTATTTGTCACTGAGATACCATTTGCATGGCTATACGTTTTAATTCTAAAATGGAGATTTTCTGGTGGTCTGGAACTGGCAACGCAGTGATAAATATTTGTAGACTGTGAGCACATAGACTATAGTTCACTCAATGCTGCTATGCAGACTATATACATCACATGTTAAAGCTGCTGAAACAACAATTGTATCTAAATGAATTATTACTCCCACGGGGAAAATGTGAGTTCTCGAGCTGAGAGGATTTTGATTTTGACTTTGTTAAGGCTCACCTTTCTTCGGTTCACTACTGTCCTTTTTTCAGGTCTTATACTTTTTTCTTCAACTTTTTTCTTGATTTATGAGCTTCTTTCACAAATTGCTGTTTCTACGCACTCCGTGCATAGACTCCGCGTTCCCTTAAGTCCATACTAAATGTTAGCTCATCCTTCCTCTCTAAGGAACGCCTTTATTGCAGTTAGGGATCTTGAGCTATCATCTAATTTAATCTAATATCTGTTAAAGTTCCGCGGTATTTCCTGGGCTTCCCTCACGCACTCGATCCCCTGGCTTACCTTTCGCGTATCGCAGTAGTTTGGTGCGCTATAGAAGGCTCGTGGAATGAATTCATTCCGCAAATGAATTAACGTAAAAATTCAGAAACAATTCATCTCCCCAACGCTCTCCCATGACCCACAATTAAACATCAAGCGCAAATGCGGAACATTCTATCAGAAAAGCAGCCAAACTTTCAGGGCAGCAAAATTCTTCCTCCGCCACTTTTTTCTCTCTCCGTCCCTCACTGTGCGGCTCTCCCTCTTCGCTCTCTGAACTGTTTAGTAATTGTAGCGAAGTTATTATTTATGAGCGAGGATATTAGGCCGGAATACAGATTTTGTTCAGCCTCCGAGGAGCGCTGTGGAGTTGTTGCTTCATCATGCACGGCTCCTTTTTTACCCTCACAATTTACCCTCGCAATTCTGCCCTTACAACTTGAGCCGCGGCCCCGCCCCTTTCTTTTATTGTCCCAAAGCCTCCTCTTGTTGTAGCAAGGAATTCTTCTTTAACATATGCCTTCTAAAAGGCGTTCTCTGGGGTAAGCTATTACCCTCTGGAAAGTATTTGTTAGGGTGAACGTCCAATTTTAAGGGAAATTTGCAAGCTCGTAGGGTAAATGTTGGGTATTCTGGAGTATATCTCTAGGTTTCTAGGGTAAATTCTAAAGTTTCAAAGTAAACACGAAGACCACGCCTCCTTCGCTCCACCCCTTCACAACAAGTTGGGCTTTCTTTCTCTGTTTTCCTTGGGAGCTTCATTCCGTCCCCTCTTTCCCTCCATTCACAAGAAACCCCTCCCTCTCGTCGCATGGCCGCGCCCACTGCACAACAGGTCAACCCACCACAACCTCAACTCCGCCTTTTTTATGCAACGTTCGTCCCACAGCGAGTACCTAACCGCCTCTTTCCCCAGCCAACACTCCCACTAGCAACACAATCCAGCCCCCTGCACATTATGCTACGCCCAATGCATTCCAAACTCCGCCTTTTCTCCGCGAGACTCCTCCCCTTTTTAATTTTGCGGATCACTTGTATGGGAGAGACAGTGGTCCGGGGAAGGCGGTGAGCATCGCTTTTCCATCATCAAACGCCAGGGTCCCCTTTCCGCGAAATTCCTATTTACCGCAGCCAGTACCAAAATTTGAGGAAAATCGCTTCTTATTCAATTTTCTGTGCCTCTAAAAGTGTTCAAATGCCTCCTGTGTGGCAGCCTAATTGTTGTTCGTTGTAAGAAAGTCGATCGGATATTGGACGATTGTAGCCAAGAAGCGATCCGCCCTCGTTACTGAGCAGCAGTTGTTTTTATTAGGCAAGGAGGCAAAAATCCTTATCGGCGTATCGACCAAAGTGCCGCCGTTTTAATCGTCGCCGCAGGCCTATGTATCGTGCAATGATGCGATGGATGGTGCCACCGCGCTCGCGCTGCGCCTCACGAGTGTAGCCGCTAGTTTGGATGTGCACTTCTACTGTGATTATTGCTTTGTTGTTCTGTGATGACGCTCACCTGGTTATGGTTTGTAAGATTAAGATGACGTAAGGCTCTTGAAGAGATACGCAAAAATATGACGTACTAGCTCGAGTGCAAAATTTAAGAGTTTTCAGCGATTGCTGATCGTGTAAATTGATGGATTAATTTTTTTTTTAACAATTTCTGCGTGAAGTGACTATTTTTTCTACATAAGCATGAAGTGCTTAGCTTAAAGAAAAGTCTGCAGAACCTGAATTAAATACGATTGTATGGAGGGGAGTGTATTGGCCTTAGAGTGTGCAGGTCTTACCTCAAGATCTATGAAGCCAAAACATTACGTGGTTAAACTACTAAGCAAATGAAGGTTTTTAAACTCACGCGTTACTTAGAGGATACAGAAAAATGCGAGGTTCAATTTCGCAATGCAACTAGCAGGAATGAAACAAAATATAATTGAACGAATGATGTCATGTTTTCAGGGACATGTGAGTCTAAAGAGTGAAATTTCTACAGAGCATCACCGCAACTCTGTAATATTCATATTATTCACACCGAAGTCAGTTTGAGCCCCTTAAAATTTCACTATTTTGATTGAGGTCCCGCATGTAGTTCATGAGCACAGGTACAAGGCATTGTTGTAAAATTGTGCTGTAATAATTTTAAATGGCGTTTAAGACACTGTTACAGTGCGCATTATTATTATTAAGAATTAACTTTTTTTAACTTTCGTATTCCCATGAAAAGAACATCTTGCTTAAATGAAGCTTTTTTACGCATGATGATGTGTGCTGAAGGCAATACCTAAACGCTTGCCGATGTGATCTTGATTAGCCTAATGACTTGGTTGACACAGTGCTGATCTAGACCGAATTATGCCAGAGGGACAATTTATGCGGCACCATTGCATCACAGCAACACTTGCACACCACACCGCCGCAAGGCCGCGCCTGCGAGGGAAGCTGCCGGCTACAAAACACGTCCTTTGTGTCGTGAATGTCTGGACGTTAGACAGATCCTATATCGAATTCGGTCAATAAGGTATAACTTTTATTCGTACGTAACCTTTTTTATTTAAAAGGTAACTTTTATCCCTGCGTTGCTTTTAAATAAAAGATAAGTTTTATTTTCGAGTAAATTTGAAATGAAAGATAACTTTTATTCATGCGTGACTTTTAAATAAAAGAAAACTTTTATTCATGCTTAACTTTTAAATAAAAGATAAATTCCATTCATACGTGACTTTTAAATAGAAGAAAATTTTTATTCAAACGTAACTTTTAAGTAAAAGATAATTAATTTTCATTCATACGTACCTTAATAAAAGGTAACATTCATTCTTACTAAACCTTATCCGGTAGCTGTTGCTTTGGAACATGTACAATCAAGAGCGTATTCTAAATTTGGCTTGTTAGCATAATTTGTTATAGAGATGGTGAAACATGCTAAGATTCAATGAATTTCAGTTCTCCAAATCATGTTTAGAGAAATTAGCTCATTAAGACGAAGTAACAACAGGCTTTCAAATGGCTGCTGCGATTACGTACAGTAGATGGGTTAGAGATAAAAGTCTCTACGCAAATGTACCGCAGCTGATGAATATAACCGAAGGATTCACTGAAAAAAGAGCTAACAATTTGATTGATCAAGAACTTGCAATTGATTTGTTCATCCCGCTGAGCATGGAACACTACTTCACTGGATACCATTCCGACAGCTTTGCACTCGATCATTAATCGTTCCCATTTTTGTGATGAGAAGCTTGCTAATATTAATTGAGTGTATAAATTTAGTCCTGACACTTGGCTCTCATTACACCTGGATGAGTGCAGGTCTGTAATGGTAAACTTGGTAACTACAGAATTCACCGCAGCCTCACATGGCCTAGCTGGGTGCGAAAATACACTCAACTACAAGCAGATAAAATCAAACTCGTACAAAATCTTAAATTTGGGAACTGATGATATGGGTATTCTGGATACATTGTACAATTTTTATCACGTAACGAGTGCATCTTGATCGTAAAGTCTCAGAGCTCCGTGCAAGTGCATACCCGTTTGGATTTTGTTCTATATCCGAAACGCGTTTGATGTTAAATGTAGATATTTTTACGTGCGATATAAAATTTTCGCACAGTAAAACAGCATTGTAATCTTCTAAATTTCGAGCGCTATTTTATAGACCTCTTCATGTGTAACAAACGCAAATTCATAATGAAAACTCATGTAACATGATCAGATGAAAGATTTCGAATATTTTTTGAATGTATTTGTGCGTAAAAATAATATACCCGATGCATGAAACTGAAAGAAAATTCGAAAAATTACGATCACATTCATTCATAGTTTTAATATTATTAGTTAATATAATATTCAAAATTCCAAGACTTTATCAGAACTTTTCATTTGTATTATATTTTCATTTACTTTCTCAAATAGCGGTAAATAATATAATTTATCACTGGACCTTATACTGCCGCAGTCTGGGAGAAAATATAACCCGACAAAAGAGCGCGAAAGAATCAACTCTGATTTTAAATTTTTAAAGGTACGTATTGGAACCAATTTAACTAAAAAAATTCTAATTATCAGGTGTTGAATCCCATTTCCTTTCTGAATTTTGCTCAAATAAATTAACATCTGAAATTTTAGTCATTAATTATACTGAGAAGATCACACGTTTCAAGAGCAACTTCCATGTTATAATCTATAATCGGGTATATATACAATTATGTCCTAACATCCAGGGGTACAAGAAACTCATCGTTTTCCACCATAAAGTGACAACCTAGATAGCTAATGAGAGCGTATTTTTGATCGTCGTTTTGTGAAGGCATGCATTCACGTTTCTCTTTCATATCGCACTCGCACCGTCAGTGCTTACAGTCACCGGACTGGAGGTGCGCACCCCGGCTGCGCCAGGGATTCGTACCTGCGCGTATTTGTACGAATTTTAGGCCTTGTTCTGAAAATATTAGGAAACTTTCCTTGGTTTTCTGATTATTGAGAGGGTTTTTTTAACGCGAGGAATGTTCTAGCATTTATGAAAACAACCGTTTTGATGCGAATGCACGTTATTATTTCTACGTTATAAATATTGTTATAAAGGGTGTGTGTGCTATAGTTAATTGAGCTTCACTATAGCTCTGTTCATCGCTTTTTTGATGGAATAATTTTTTCGAGGATGAATTTGATTATACAGAACATGCTCGATCATTACACCAGTGAAATGTATGTATAATTTTTTTTTTTAAACAGCGTGGTTTTTTACATCATGAAAATACAAAATGAGCAAGATGTTTAAAACAGCAAGTTATACATATGACTAGAAATCTAAAGTAGTTACATCCTGGTCACTATATCGTTTTATCAAGAAATTTAATACTAGACAAGATGTCCAAAAACTTTGACTAGTTATTCATAGCAGTTACATCATGCTCATTATTTCCTCATATCTTACGGCTTAAATTCGCTTTTGTAAGAACAGAAGCAGAAGTCTCTTTTGTTGGGAAAACAAGCTTCTTATCGAGACATATGGAGCACTTGCTATAGAGCTTATTGTTTTAAAATAAATGGAACAGTTTTTGACAGTTCCATTTGAGCGACAAATTATGGCGTTGATAATAAAATTCATATCTTCTACAATTTAAATGAGGAGCAAAGTTCAACGTTCCAATAGAAAATTATAAAAATTTTAATCTTCACTGCATGCTTGGGTACGTTAATATATCACTATCGAATTGAAATTGTATTTTCTTAATTTCATAACTTCTAATTGGAGAATTCGTGATTATTTGAAACACTAAGAGTGAATAATGTAATCGAGAACTGAAAAGGTCGTGAGTGTAATGCTCAATAATAATGCTGAGTGAAGACATGAATCATGTAGTATCTTCTGAGTTACATGGGGCTCAACCGTAAAAACATGGATTAGAAACTTAAGTATTAGAAATAGAGGCTAATTTCAGTGAGCCATTTGCGATTGTACGCAGATAATTGACAAGTTTTGCTATGATTTGTCTCAAATCGTCGATAGACAACAGTTTATGTTACTTTAGAGGTAAGAAATATCTGAACCGTAAAATAATCCCATACAGAATGCCGCTGCACATACAAAACGCAGGGGAAGACAAATAATTTCATTTTGAACTAAAGTTCGTACTGTACAAAATGCAAAGCTGAAAAAGTGAGCAATGATCGGAAGCTAGAGGAAAGATTTTCCTTTACCTATACGGTCGTTGATGGAAACATGTTCAAGTCAACAAGAGATATTCAATGCATGATAACTTCAGTGTTCGCTGATATTCAAACGCGCGTGCGGGTTGCCAGCCACCTCACCTCAATAACTCATCCCTGTCGAGCTCACTGAAGCGTTATCGCTCCACGGAATGTGCGTGATAACGATGTGCTCTACACAAGAAATTTCAGCCTCGTTTCAACTGGCTTTTGTTATTATACGAGAAAAATTACATAAAAACATTGGTGGTAAAAAGGAATTGTGTGGGTGTTCTCATTAAAAATATCATGGAGAATTTTCTAGTGAAGCTTTATCAGTTTTTGTTTCGTGTTACAAAATTTTCATTTTATTTTTTGGAATATCAATTTTCTTTTATTTGTTGGAATTACAATCCATACAGTTTTTAATTGGATTGCTTTAAAAGTGTCACTTTTTTAATCAATACTTTGTTCACGTATACATTTATAAGTACAAATACTCCCATATATATTGTTATTTATTTTGTGTTTTTTTCCTTAGGAATTTTGATCTGAAACTTGCTGTTTTCTATATTTGTACGCTACATCCCTATTAAAAATTAAGGGAGTAGCATGGTTGATTAGAGGAGACAGCGGAGAATTAAAGGAGTATTAAGCGAACCGAGGCCTCTTCCCTTCTGACACTTCCAGGGCGCGACTCATAAGCGCGATACGAGCAAGTTCTCCTATGTTGCTACCAGAGGCCACTTGTGCAGATGGCCTCTTGGTGAAACGCCTGCCATCTTTCTCGAGAGAAATGACGGTTGCCATCTTTCGCCTCAGTTTTGAAGTTGGTGTTGTGCGTGACAGATGTCTGGATCGTGTCTCTATTATTTAAAACGTTTCAAGTAGTGTTAGAGTGTATATCAGTGCGAGTGTGTATTACGTGAGGGTGTATAGTACGTGAGGGTGTCAGAAGAAACAAGAGATGGAAGAGACGTATAATGCTGGTCTGTAGAGGCATTATTTCAAGAGCATGAACGGAGCAAGGACCCCATTGCTAGTTTCACCACCTCGGTCAATTGATATTTTAGACGATTCATCGTTGTGGTGGAGCTGGAAGTGAAGGCAAAACCTCAATGTGAGCAATGTAAAAACAACAAAATGTGGAAACCAAACCTGAATTTTCCCTCGTCAGTCTCCAGCAACCTTTGAATTGAAAGACGTTCTTGAAGGTGATCAACTATGTGTTCAGATACAAATTTGTGTGTGTGTAGGGGGGGGGGGGAGTTTGTGTTTGGGTATAGGGGTAGGTGTGTGGGAGGGGGGTGTGGGGAGGGTTTGTGTGTGGGGATAGGTGGGGGAGTGTGTGTATATGAATAGCCGGTGTAATTAAGCTCGGGCAAGGTAAAGTCATTTTATTTTCCTTTCTAATTTTAGGAATGAAAGATGAAAAATCTGCTGGACGATAATTGTTTTTGTTATATATATCGCTACGAGTATATTCTTTCAACGACCCTAGGGTATTGTTGCTATATTATTTTCAAGGTACATTTATATTGTTCCCTGCAGGCTTTCGCCTCCAAGGCTGCGTACAGCTGATTTCCCATTATTGCACATTCAACCGTTGACGCTTCTCAACCAAATATTGCCAGTTGCCCATTAATTACCTTAGTTATTGCGTTGCGAAAACTTCAAGCATAAGTTATACGTCACAAACATGTCCCATTAATGTCAGCTTAATAATGAACACGCACCCATGAAATTTTCTGCACATTAGTAAGAATGTATTTAATTTACATACTCTGGTACATTTTTATTGTGCTATAAACCGTGTTTGCTTATGGTGAATTGATTAATCGCGCAAGAACTAAGGTAATTCAAGGGCAAACTGGTTATAATCGGTTTGAGCAGTGTGACGGTTGGAAAGAGTGACTAATGGGAAATCAGCTGTGCGCAGCCGTTTTTTAAAATCAAATTAAGAGGTGGCCATCCTGGGCCTCTCATGATTCTCCGATGGTAAATAGGAGAAACTGGTCGCGCCATGAGAGCGCGACGGTAGTGCTCCATGCTGAGCCATGCGTGGCCACCGGTTGGGACAGAGGCGCAGGCGCGCCTATAAAGTGGACACTTCGAAGTTGCCTCATAGGAGACGCATGGATGAAACAACCATGCATATTTGGGAGCGCTCCCAAGAATCACCGATGCCACTCCTATAATTTTTAATAGGGATGTTGCGACCGTCATTAAAACAGATTTGGAGAATAATTTACCGCTCTTTTTCCTGGTACATCATTGGACTCCATAACAATTAAAATGCATTTTTAATACGATGAATAAAAACTCGAAAGATTGCATTAACTTCATTTTCCATGTACATGTACATCCATCTACGGTCGCAACTGAGCTCCTATCACACACTTCATGTTAAACCAAATTCTTGTAGTAAAATCCGTGGTTATGTTGTGCCGAACAATATGCTACGAATGCCATGAGAGACCGTCTGCTGAAATTGATACTAATTTTTTATTTCATCAAAACATTCGTATGAAACACATTCATGTCATGATTGTAGTCAAACGAGGAAATATCGAAATAATCAACATTGTCATTTCCTCATGTCATCAGTGAAACTATATGCAACATTGGTGATTGCATCGACGTACACATGTAATTTCCCCGTATTCAAACTCAGTTATTTTGTTCGGATTTTCATCAACATTTCATTTTAGCGGGAAACTAACAGTACATAGCGATGTAACACTCCAATTCTAAGCACTTTATTATGATTGGTGCGAATTAACGAGTCTGCGAATGATAGTTATAAATCTCCGCATCAGAAAAATTGTATATAGGCAATAACGCTGATAAACCTTCTGTGACCACCCTCTAAATAAATAGCAATAGAAATTTGTGTTTCACCTGCATTTAATTCAACGATCAGTAACCCCAATGAAACTTTTACTAATCAGGTTTTTTCGCTTTGTAAAGGTAAAATCTCGATGCTATGCGTCTGTGCTTTCATTGAAACAATAGTTTTCATGTAACAATGTTCGTGACATCCTCCGCAACATCTGTTTCACTTGCATCACTTTCTTTTATTATTTTTCCCTTCAAAATAGCTAGAGCTCGACAATTTAATTCGTATTTGAAATCAGTAATGTACCCTTCCGGAGATATTTGATCATACAGACAAGTAAATGCTTATTCTGATCTTCGACTCTGTGGGTACTTATTCAACTGTTTGTAGATTTTTGGCCGTTGTTGTTTTCAAGTAGTTGCTGGTTTCAGCATTTCTCACTTTGAGCGCTACTGACAACCTCCGCTTGATTGAAACTTTTAAGAAGCTGTTAAATTTATCTTGCACTGTTGGAGACAACAGAGTATTAATTTAAATTGTAGTCCCTGTCGAATACAAATATTTCTTCATCAAAGCCAGCTTCCGATTTTGGCAATCTAAATATACGAATGAAGCTTCGCACAAAATGTGCATTTACATTTTTTCATTAATGTGTAGGTTTTTATGTTTTGTGCACTGAATTTTTACTGAAGATAGTCATACGACAACTTGTTACTGAATACATTCGTAAGAAAATGGCTGAAGTAAAAAAGAGCACATATTAATATCTATTATGCTTATATATATATATATATATATTAATACCTTATTTCTTGCCTCTAAATACATATATGTTCCTTAGCTTGTTAATCAGATTATCACACACGCATGTTAATCAAATTTTTAATAACTAAATAATATATGAAGTATAGTTCAGAATATGTGTCAATAAATAAATTTCGAACTCACGAGTACGCTGTGCGAGAACTTAGTAACAGTGCAGTCTATTACTATTTAGATTCAGTTGAAGATAAAATTATGATCTTGCTCCATTGCCAGAAAATAATTGTCAACCGTTCCAACTAAAGAAATTTGGAAAAATGTTGAAATGTTTATAGAAAATGTTTGCGAAATCACCCAACTCAAGAAACGTAGAAAAATGTTTGTCATAGCTTTCAACTCAAAAAACTTTGAAAAACGTTCGTCACATCTTCTATATCTCAAAAACCTCGAACGTCTACCTTGCATGTGAGACTTATTCCGTGACCAGTACATATCAAGAGTGACTGGAGTAAACCTGTGACTTCCCTGACTAGTCCTCGTAAGCTTTGACACAAAATTCTATGAATTTCAAAGCTAACTATAACTTATTGCTTGTAATTCAAATTAATTAAAGTTTAAGTTGAAGCTGCTCAGATCATTATAGATGGAATTTTCAAGTTATTCGTCGCATTTTCTATAAAAGTACGGACAGGATAAGACGACTCATAGATGAATTTTCAACAATTATGTGCTTCAAATTAACATATATTTACAGTTTCTATTTCCATGAGGTTCCTGTTAAATATTCAACGAATTATATACTACACACGTGGCGTCCCCCGTCATAACTCAAAGCTATACTCGCGGTTATGTTAATGAAGGGAATAAAACAACATATCAAACAGGGGTCATTTCAGAAATCATGTAAACATTTATCTTTACAGTACATTTCAGTTATAATTCTGTGAGGAAATGAAGCGAGATTATTACGCTCAGTAGTCTTTAGGAAGAGTGGATACTTTCGTTCACAGAGTCAATTATTTTTTTCGCTGCTTTACTTTGAATTATTTCATTTCTTCTCTGTGATGACGCAATAGTCGAGTTTGTAGCCCCCAGCGCGCAGTTGCAATTTTTCCTCATGTGTGTCATGCTAACATCGTCCGCAGGTAAAACACTGGACAACTGCGGCGAATTTCAGGGAAATAGTTATTTTTAAATTGTGATGGAAGTTGTAAAAATTTGTTTTTGTTCCAATAAGTGAGTCTCATTTCTTTAGTCTCATAGTTTACTCCCAGGGTTCAAGACTCAAGTTGAAATTTTGATTGATTTTTAACGTTTAATTTTGCAAAAATTTGGTTAAGCTTCAGAGCAGCTGCCGTTTTTAAATGAAAACGATTATCGTGTTCCGGAGTACATGCGCGTGATCATCACTACTACCGTGTTCTTACACGGTATTACCGAACACTGATCGAGAGCCGTATCCTACAGCATCAGTAGATCCTAATACCAACTCGACAACGTTCGCAACTCCAAAAGCGACTAAATGATATTCACCATCGTGAAGTGGGAGCCATTTGTTCTCTGCTGCGTTTAAAATCACTTTATGAATGCGACTTTTCTATGGAAAAATAACAGTTAATACATTTAAAGAAAAAATATTTTGTGTACTGTTTCTTGTCTTTGAATCAAAGAGAAATAACCGCTCCAAAAAAAATTATTGTTGCGCACACCGAATCTTAATTGCACGTAATCTATAGGAGATGTGAAAACTGGAAACAATATCGAGTAGGTTACATGTAGAAATTTCAGCAATTGAAGTTCTTTTATATAGAATCCTTCGCTAATCGGTATAGTGTCACTAAGCCAGCGCAACGCTGCTTTTTTAACTTTGAATTAGCCCGCAGAACATTTTTTGTTGAAACTTTCCATCCTAAGCCGCCTACGCAATTAGATATACAGAGAGTTCGGGCAGAATAATTTTTCTGCTTCTGACTTATGAATGGACGTTGACGAAAATAGAGCCGAAAGTAGGTTAATTTTCAGCTTTTTTACTATAAACTTTTATTATGATAGCTTCAAGAGTGTGAAGTCAAGATAAATTTTAAAAGCAATTCTTCATATTTTAAGAGCACTTCATGAAGTTTTAAACCTAACTCATCGAAAATACTGAAAGATGAAAATGCGGAAATGTTTTCCCCTCTCCCGTAGTCAACTCATCTTTGAACCATTTATAAATCCATGGATCGGTTATTTTACACATTTAACTTATTTAACATTGACTTCATTGCATCAGCTGCAACCTTCATTGCATTTGCTGCATTGTTTGAACTTTCCAACTCGTCCGTTTAAATTTGTCTGGCATGCGCTGCTTGAGCCCAGTCGTACTTTTTCGCCGGAGCATGCATGTTTTTCTCCGCCCAAGCGATTCAATTACTTAGGTGGCGAAAAACATGCATGCTGGCGGCGAAAAAGTTCGACTGGGAGAGTTTCTTGGCACTTGAGGCAACATTTATTTAGACATCGTGCTCGTTGCGCCTTCTTCTTCGCAGCTCTCACTTCACTTCTTCGATCTCCGTTTACTTTCTTGAGTCCCATAGTAATGATTCCGAGAGCTCAAAGTCTAGTCACCCCCAGAAACAATTAATGAATCTGGTACGGGAAGACACTGCTTCCACAAGACACTGCTTCCTGAGTTCGAGTCTCACGAACTCCTCGTACAGGAATGATTCCTTGTGTGTCGCTTTAATGACCATTTGTCTTAATGACCTGCTCTTCGTTGTATATCAGTTTTATATTTCTTATATTCATATCTGCAAATCAACTTTTTATTTCTCTTTTTTTTTGGGATGTCGTTCTAAGTTATTTCTCTGTCTATTGGGTGTTAATTTCGCTTAATATTCTCACTCTATTTATTTTCTCTGCTTCTGTACTCGTGTTTCCTTGTCCTTCGGTGCAGCTTCGAAAAACATTCAAGTTTCAATAACTTCGGTTGAATTGATTTTGTCTCACATTTGACTTCTGGATGAACGTCTGCGCTTCACGTCCTCTTAACATCTTGGTTTCATTGCATTTGTCTTTGAAATATCGATGCGTTGTTTTGAGATTCTTCTAAACTTTAAAATATGCTCTTCATTACCATGCTCTATCGATCAAAATGAACAGCCTTCCTCGACGATATTTCCCCTCACCTTCCATTTCTACGTCTCATGGACTCCCGAGTCCCAATCATCGGTTGCGCTGGCTCCCGTCAATCCGTCTCGCTAATAAGGACCACCTGTCAACGGGTGACAGAAGCACTCGGTTGCTATCAGTTCATCACAGACGAACGGCAACATCAATTGAATCATCAGCAGGATGAGCGACGCTTTCCTCTCGCTTATCCGCAAATTAAATATTGTAATCGCCCCTCGTTTTGAATGGGATGATATCCTAGTTGGAAATGCTTGTTTCAAAGTATTTAAATTTGTAATTGTTGTTAATTAAAGTTATCATTTATCTTTTCCTTTTGTTTACAACATTATTATGGTTTCTATTAGTTTCATTGTTGTAATTATTATCGCTATATTCACTCGAAATATTATTTTCATTGCTAACTTGATCTTTTTCAATTTAAAAAATGAACTGGTCACAACAACCCGGTATACTTCACGGATGCTCTGAAAATTTTCAAGGTTGTAAAACATATTCAGTTAGATTTTTTAACTCAGAAAACATTCATCTTAGTTAACCCTAAAGCACAAACCTTAGTAGAACCCATTCGGCTTAGTCAAGATAGCTTATGATAACCTTAATCTAAATTAAATGTTGAGTATTCTAGAGGGCTTTTTTAAGTCACAATACAATATTATGTCATTAAGTCACTTATACAATATCATGTCATTAAGTCACTTATACAATATTACGTCAATAAGACACTCATTCAATATTATGTGCTTGCTCAAGTAACTTCGCATAGATAAAGACGAGAGTATTATTTTCAATCTAGTTTTATTATTTCATATTTTATGGTATAGTTTTATATTTCATTTTCTAAAAACGAGATATTATTTCTTCGGGACTCGGTGCTACACCGGCCTCGCAGTTCGTGTTCTATGGTTAGATATCGACATATGATCTCAGCACGCACATTTCTTGTTTTTTGGCGGCATCTTTTGAGCGCAGTGGGAAACAAATAAACATTGAAGTGATCACATCACTGAAAGTTTCCAAACAATTAAATATTATATATACAGTTTTTTCCTTTACCTTTCATTTTTTACCGTTGTTCTTGTTTCTTCAAAGTTTAAGCTTTTTATAAATACTTCATTTATGATTTAATTCTTCCTCTTTTGGTTTTGTTTTACAGAGATTTTTGCCGAAGATGGGCAGTGTGTCCGAAACGTTCAGTTTTATTTGATCATTTTTAATAAAAATGACTTTACGTGTAGAAATTTGCACCTTGCTTTTTATAATATATACTTTCTACTTTAGTGTCTACATATAAATGTGATGCATGATATACCATGTTATATTTGCATGCCCTACATATACCACGACATGCTTGGAAATGCTCAGTACGAGGTGGGTGTTGAATCTGAGAGTCACTGTACTACATTAGATCTGATATATTAATAGGCAAATTTGAATATCTCCTTCATAGTAAACTAATTCATGAATATTTAATATCATTTTGCTACAAGGATGTTAAAGAACAGATTACACTCCGTTCATTTGGGTTATATGGTTTCATTTTTTCTTCTATCATTAGGAATAAATCATTTTCTCGTGCACTGCATCTCTCTTTATAATATCTCATCTCAGTTCCTTGTCATTTTATGATCAGCGAATTTTTGAAAATATTCTAATTACTTCATTCCACTTCACTTAGTGTATAAATTTTGCATCATCTTCTACTCAGCATCATTCAATAAAGTATTTCACAAAATTGTTCATAACGAAGCATACAGCTCTGATCCCGTAACATTAGATTTCCTGGTCTTGGTGTTTATCACGTATATTTCAAGATCGAACAGGATAACCAATGTTGAAATAGACACGAAGGTATTACAAATTTGCAACTGAGAATAAATATTTAATATAGGTCCAAGTGGAGCAAGTTTTTCGTTTTCGGTTGGGAACGAGCTTTTTGCTATCATCTGATCTACCACTTTTGAAATCAATTTTGGCGAAACTTGGAAACACGATGTACCTTTCGATTTTTATTTTGTTGCAGATTTCATTTGATTTGTTCATGGTTTATTTTAAGAATGGTGAACTCATAAATTTAAAAATTTCGAACCAGTGCAAGTTTTCAATTTCAAAAATACTGATAAACATCATTTTTTTTCAACATAGCACTCTACCATGTTTGGGTCTTCCTTCTGAAAAACTACGCTCACTTCTGAAAAACATTTTACAAGCACTTCCCTTGACAATGTTCACGCTTCAGACAGGTGGGCATGCTGAAAATCGGTACCTATTTAAGAATACACACCCTATTTCCTGGTTAATGCGCTTTTCCCTAATTCGTAAATATAATCATGCGTAGTACATATCGGCACACGTTGGCATGTCAGCACGAAACATTTACTCTTGAGTAGCTGAGCACCGAGAAAGGAGTTTTTCCATTAGCCACAATTCGGCTCATTCTCATTATTCATTACATGCAGCCATACCGAATTGTACGATGTCGCTATCTCCGATGGAAATTTTCCATTGTTTGTTGAAATTTTCTATGCTATAGTGTTTTGGTTTAATTATATCTTTTAAATATCAATGTCTTATGTCCGGTTTATTCAGAAGGTTTAGCGATACAATTATTTTAACACTCCATCTTCAGAGTACTGAAGATGGATTTTTTGTAATCAGAAACATTTGTTTTTTATCATGATATTCTTAGCCACGTTGGCTTTCTTTTTTATCCTTGAAGTGAAATTACCTATAAATGAGTTTATTTCATTTACTCTGAGGTTGATTTTAGAGCAACAGCCAGTTTTTGGGGATATCATCTTCCAGTTTTGGACTCATTGCATTCTTTCAATTTAGCGAAAAGTTTTACTCCATTAGAGCACAATCAGTTCGTAATTACTTTTTCATTTCCTGAGATTTATTGTGGGTAGAAATTTTTAATCAATTTCGTACATGTTTTCTGTTCTCCCAGTATTGGTCATGCAGTGCACCCCGTAGATCATGATGAGTTGGAGCTGATGTTAAATAAGTTTTTTGGGGATTTTAGCAGAATAAGAATTTTTTGAGCATTTTCGCTGCTTTCAAATTTTTATCCGCGTCTTTAATATTTAAATCACTCTAAATTATCAACAATTGCTGAACTATTTAAATGAACAATGTCCTCTATGAACAGAACAAATGATCATTGTTCACATTACCTTATCCATTTCAGCTAATCTACGCTCCCATTATTTGATTGCGGCTTGTTATCTGTGTGTCTTGTAATTGAAATGTTATGAATCGTTAACGTTCTCGACGTTAAAAAAATTCGTGGTAATAAGTGTTCGTTTCAAATAACTGTTGAAACTTTTAACTCTTATTATTTACAACGCATCGTTCAAGAGCTTCTTTGTGCGTGGGATGTAGGATGTAGAACAAGTTTATTGCGCGAAATTTCCAAACTGCAAAGTTACCAAAAAACCAGAGTTTTTGAGAAAAAATTAGGACAAATTAATTTAGTTAGGAGCCTTCTCCATTAGGTTTCCTTGGCCTTGGCCAGAATTATTTGACTATCAATAGCTCAAATTCTTGATATCTAGAATATTACTTCTCTGAGTAGCATTTTAAGACACACAATGCAACTGATCAGATCATAACATTATCTTATCATTACTCATTCAAATGAAAAACTTAATAAACCCTTCGTACCCAGAAGTTTTTTCGCGTCGGCAAGTTGGTTTGACGAGGTCGCGTTGCCCGCAACTAGTGCTCCATTGCAAGAAGGAATCTACGACAGGAGTCGCGTGAAACTCCGGAATTTGGTACTGAAATTGTGACTTGTGTTACATGTACGGCAACTGAACAATTTTATTCGGTGGAAAATTCGGTTGGCAACTTCGTATGTGCTCATTGATTCCTACTCAGGGATTGCGTACTACTTGCACTTATATCAGCTGACGTAATGTTGGAGTTGCTATTCATTATTGTAACATTAACTTTGGTTAGCTTGTTTAAAGATTTTCTCTTAGTTGCTCTGGTCCCATATGTAGCTCAGTAATTTTCAACCTAAAGAATAATCATCAGTCGCGTGATTAGTGGTGAAAAACCTATTTGATGCTCCTCAAGTGTTACGATGAGCCATAGTTGTTTCAAACTATAAGAATCTCTAATTTTACTGTCATTATCTGTTTTCAGAAGAAAGAAAAGCTTGGGAAAAGAAAATTCCGAAGACGACTCTGTACATGAATTTTACCTAGTGAATGCAATTAATTACGTGTTACAAAAGTGTGAGTATTAGCGAAAAAGGAAACATGTGAAATGTACTACATATTTTGTGTATGATTCTCTCGAAGTACGTGCCGTACAGCACTACGAGTAGAAGTGAAGAAAGAATCATTTTATTCGAGGCAAATAAATTGCTTGTGAAGTGAATTCATTCCATGGTGAATTGTGTTTCTAATTTTGTGCGTATTTTAACTAATTCAGCATGTTCAGTGAGAAAATTATTTAACTATTGAGGTAACATGCAATGAATGAGAGAATATCCATGAATTGAATAAATATGTAAAGAAGGCTTGTCGTTAATAGAGCAACTATCCATCCCAGTATCCATCCATCAACGAGTGTGGTTCATGAATTTTATTCTTTCAATGAATCTAACAGCATCGGGTACATCTCTTATTTGTGAATCACTAAAGAGCACAGAAAGGGCTTCGTAACTTCAGGGAAATCTGATTCGAAATTCATCACTTCGTACTCCTGAAAATTGTTCATGGAGCTCAAGAATAATTTTTAAAGCGAGATGCTTTCTGTTCAAGCCGCTCCAAATGTATTCCATTGTGAAAAATGTTCTGTCTGAGCTGACATTTTGAAATTTGAAAGTCTTTCTGATAGTTAGTGAGTGAGTCAGCGTGAATAACAAAATAAAATTTGAAATTAGAATGTTAGCTAATTAAGAAAAAAAAGTAATAGTGTCCTGAGCTCAGCATACACAAATCTCATCATTAAGCTATGAGTCATAATTCCACATGTGTTTCAAAGTGAAGAAAGCAGTGTTTTCAAAACCCCATCGAGGAATTTTTGATAAATAGAAAAACAGAACCTATTTTCTGAGTGAAATACATACGGCTCCAATTCAGTCACGCGCTCGGTTGTCTTGTCGAAGCAAATCTGCGAGGGAAACAACGACACCACGTTGTGACCTGTGAGTGTCTGAAGTAATTTTAGACTGAACCAAGTGTACTCAAGTGCCAACTCAGGTGCTTCTCAAGGACCACTTACAACTCGTTTGAGTACCCCTCTAAGTACCAGTATTACAAATACTCGACACGATGGATATGAGTGGCACCACCATGGAGCAGGCTGGTACAGGAGGATACATGAACAGGTGGTACGACTCATGCGGTACAGCTGGTACAGACGGTACCATAAGTACTCCAGGTACTGGAGGCACAGGACTGCACCAGGACTATTACAACATGGTACACTGCGCGTACGGCAACAACATGGGTGAGTCGTACGTACTTTTTAAACACAGTATGTTAAGTGCACTACATATATTTACATGTTTCGTTTCATTGTGCATTGAAAATAAATCCAAAATTAATGCTAAATAATAGCAGTAACGGATCTTCATCGTTATTTTTAAAAACTAATAGGGTACGTGTGGAAGAAGAATTCGAACCAACTAATCTTTTTAGAATAAATACGTCTTCAATACGTACTTTTTCTACACGGAACATCTGCAGGGACATAATGTTGCCTTATACTATATTTCGTGGAATTCGTAATTTAATGTTAGCAATTAAAACGAGTGATTTCTTGTTAAAACTTTTCATTTGCGCATTTTAACATACGTATTTGGAACATATTTAAATAATTGTAATAAATTAACTATACATGTGTGACAGCCTCAGTGACATGACATACTTAGCAAAGGTGCGCACTTCCTGCATAGGTACGTTGACAACACAATGGTCCGCTGCTGTTGCCGCTGTTGCTGTCTCACTGGCGCCTCCCTTGCGCAAGGACGTGGCCTAAAAAGCACGTCCTAGACGCCCCTCCTTGTTGAGAAGTGACCTCTTTTTCTTGTTCATGAACGAAATTTCTGACCTAATTTGAAAAAATTGTTCTTTGGCTTTATACAGGGTGTCCGCTACAGAAGAAGCCGATTTAAAAATGCTGTAGTTTGTAAAATATTAGTGCTAGAAGGCTGAAATAGGTTTCATTGAAAAGGACTGGATTTCAGTTTTACTTTGTTAATTATGCCTATTTAACGTACCAGAGGGACAAAAACAAGAATTAACATGGTAAGGATTTTAATTAACGCTTGCAAAACGATATTAGTGATAAAATTTTCTGCTGAGACACAGGTGATGAAAACTACAGTTCATTTTAGTCTCAAACAAGAACTTCATTAAAAACCAAATAAATTATAATGTTATCAAGAAATCTCACTACAATAAAAAGATCGGGGGTCATAATTTTTCCGCAGAATAAAAAACATTAGCTATTCTTAAAATGAAAAGCAAGGCGAAAATCGCCGTACGAATTGCTATTTTATTATCACAAATAGTAAAGTCTAAATGAATAAAATTGAACGTTTCGAACTAAACAGTTCATCTTCAGCAAGGAAAAGAATTCTGCGACAAAACAAAACGAAAATGAGTAAATTGAAACTACATTAATTATGCAAAAGAATACTACAACATATACAGAAAAATAGTCTTAGATCTAAAACTAAAATATAAAACAAAACAAAAATTAAAAAACCTAAACTAATAATTAAAAACCTAAAAACCTAAACTAAACCTAAAGACCTAAACTAATAATTAAAAAACCTAAACTAACCTAAACTGAAGATGAACTGTTTAGTTCGAAACGTTCAATTTTATTCATTTAGACTTTACTATTTGTAATAATAAAATAGCAATTCGTACAACGATTTTCGCCGTGCTTTTCATTTTAAGAACGAGACGCGTCAATGCGGATTCAGTTTTAGATTAGCTATTCTGATCAAATATTGTTGGATAGCATCATTCTTAGTGATGAATGCCACATTTACTTAAAAGGTATGCCAAATAGAGAAAAAGAAAACTATTGAAATAAAATAAAAATCTAAGCCCTGCTCTTTTCATTGAAACCTATTTCAGCCTTCCAGCACTGATGTTTTACAATCTACATCATTTTTAAATAGGCTATTTTTTAAGCAGGCACCCTGTCAAATCCGATAAAATTTCAAGTTAATGTAAAAAATCAAAGAGAGCATTTGCACGCATTAAAATACACGTGAGTTGTCATTTGTGATGTGATTCGAGCAGCTAAAAATGTTTTGATTACTCTGTGTAGAAACGTATTGCACGCGCAGTGTTAAAATTAAAAAAACACGACTTTGAATAGTTCAATAGTTTTTCGTCATAGCAAGCATCATTTGACTTTCTTAGGAGTGCAATCACATGCCAGATTTTTCTACTTCATTTCCATCATAACTGGGTACTAACAAAAAATGTAACAGTGGTTGTTCTTATATTTCCACCTAAAATCCATGCAGCAGACGAAAAAATTGACACAGTAGGTGCTCTAGGCAACCTGGAACTTGGAATCAATAGGAAGCTTTCGGACTGCTCCCAGGCGTAAATTGAACCTCATCTTAACTATTTACGCGTCAGTGAGGTGAGTCGCCTATGTAGTGAGGGCAGGTGCCCCTCGCATCTCATCACTCTTCCCTTCTCAGCAACAGAAAAAATGGGAACAAAGTTTTTACAACGTTATTACAACTGATGAGAAAGAATTAAATAATTTATTTGTGAATGAGCGTCGATCAAAAATGTATCCCCATATTAAAATTCATCATCCTCATATCGATAGCTGCAACTTTTTTCCGTTCACAAATGACCGACAGTCTCTTGACTTTATGGAACGCTCCGAAACACACAGTATTATTTATTCGTTTAAGGTGAAATAAAAATCGGATATAATTATCAGAAGAAATTCAGCGTAAAGTCAGCTGTTTACTCGTTAATTGTTGTGGGTTAACCTAAATTTCAAGATAAAACTCTGATTAAACTCAACTTCAGTGTTTTATATTCGAATGAACAAAGAAGTAAACTGAAAAGTACCATTAAATGGTTTAAGTTGAATGTAAAGAAAAATGCAAATTGCGACCACCGGTAGATCTCCTGCATTATGGGAATCCCCTCAGTGAAAAGCGTTGGGTGTTCAAGAGTGTCAAAGAGTCAATAAGCCCTACGAATTTCCCCGGCGCAAGTCTATAGATCTCCCAAATGGTTGGTAGAGAAAACCTTTAAAATGCAGCAATGTACGGAAGGCACTGCATGAAAGTAAAGCAGTCGGCCTACGTCAATACATAGAGCATCTAAATTTTAATGCTGTGTTGTGATGTACGATTTTTAATGGCAAGGGAGAATATCCAAGTGAACCTCACGGTGCCCGCCTGCTAGTCCAGCAACAGTGTATAAATGTGCCCGTCGAAGTGACGCTCAGAGTGTGGAAAAGAGTGTCAGTGTAAACGCAGCATTAAATTTTCTTTTACTTGGAATGAATGCAATCTCTCCACGAAGCATGTTCCAGATAGCCTGGCTACGGAACTAGCGAGTATAGGATAAGTTATAAAGAAACACCTTGCACCACAACGGGATGGCATTTTACTTCCTCTCTCTTACGCAGGTTTTGAAACTCAAGATATTGTGATCGCTAGGTAGTCACAAAGTGGGATGGTGGATGGAAATAGGTTTTTTTAATATTTCATTATACATATATATTTCATTTTATTTCAAGCTCGCCGTCACGCATGTATGATACATTAAAAAAAATGGTTTCATGGATCTCGAAGAACTTATTGAAAAAATTCTTCGGACTACTAAAGAATGTTTCCATTCGTGTCAACCAATGAGAAAACATGGTTATTTACTCACGCGTGTTGAAAGCGAAATCTGAATTTTGCGCGTTCCTTTGTTTAGATTTTAATTTCGAATTATTCTGTCGAACGATAGTTCAATGTTTCAATAATTTCGTTTGGCAAAAATTCCTTAACGGACGTATTTATTGCGTCAAAAGTTTTCGTTATTACAAATTGTGTTAGTCAAAAGTTATTAGTGTCAGGATTGACATCAATTTTACGGCGGCTGTGGGGAATACTGAAAAATTAATTATGCTAGTTTATTAGGGCAATTCATCGACTTCAGTAAACCTTGAATGCACGAACGCTATTAGCTATAATTCCATCAAGTATCATGCGTATTTAAAAGAGCGGTTCAGTTTTAGTCATCATTTGTGAGCAGTTCTGGTCATTTGTTCGAATTAATTAATGGGAATTGTCAACTTGATAAATCAACTTGTAATAGAGCAGATCATGATTAAATGACCATTCAAGCTGAACCTTGCGTAATCGTCAGAAAGATTTTAATTTATAGTAGTTTAGTCTAAGATTAAATACTTACTGCACAGTGCTAGTGACCCCACAAGGTGTTATTAGCAAAAATATATTCTTGTATAACTGTTGTCTAAAAAACACGAGTGAACTGTCTGCTCTCAAGCCGTAAAGAAGTACAAAATCAATCGTTCCCATTGGCCTGATCATCATTTCTCGAACATTTCATCATTTGTTACTGTCGGCGAAATTAGAGACTGAATTTTCCGTTATTTTCCTCTAGCTCGCAATTTAATGATCGAATGGGATTGAATTGATTGTTGCCGTGCATCTGGCCATTCCGGAGGAAAATTTAAATGATAAAGTGAATAAATTCACACGATTTCAGGAAAAAATTTTCTGAAGTTAAGTGATAATAATAATAATGTTTGAAATGTCGACGAAAATAAATGATTGGTGAAAGAAAAATCAAGCACTTGAATTTTAAAGTTAACTAACACTAATTTGTTCTGAGATCGATTGCACCTTTCAGCTTTCAGATCCTAGATTTTTTGGACATCCAGAAATGATTCTTTGGGACAGCTATAAATCAACTACACCCCTAAATTTAGACTACATTTACGTTCAAATAGACGAGAACTGAGGAGTTAAAACGCATTCCCCTCTCAAAAATTAGCGCTGTAAACTGGTATTCACATGATTTTCTGACAAGCAGGTTACGTCAATTCCCAGAGCGCAACTTTCAACAAAAGGAGGTAACGCTCATAGTTCGATGATGCCCACATTATCTCACCGTGAAATCATACAAGAAGATCGATTTTTTCGCACGGTCTCATCTTTTTTCCGAGCAGGTGCTGAAGTATCACGCTCTCCGACAGCATCAGTTTAGGTTATCGTATAGAAATCTTTAGGAATCAACATTATTGAACTGTCTTTAATAAGATTTTTAAGAGTATTCGTTTCAGAAAAAAATACACTTGTGTTCTACAGGGAAAAAGAATGCTTACTCCGACTTATAAGTTGACATGATGGGAGAAAACACTAGCACTAGATGTTCTCGTACAATGATGCTCACTCAGCACTCTCCATCGATTAATTATGAATCCACGTACGAACCTGCATAAAAGCGTGACGGGACGTATGCTGATACAGACTTTGTAATCAAGCCATTTACTTTCATTTACGCAAAATTTGTTTGCGTGGGTGGTATTTTAATAATGTAATCTGCTACCTACTCTGTATAAAGGGAAACGCTGTAATAATTATACTTAATAAATTACATTATACTTTAATAATGAAATTTGGTACTTACCCTACATGAAGAGAAACGGTGTTATAATTTTACTCTAAAAATTGAAATAAAATTTTATGATATAATCTGGTACTCGCCCTACATTAATTAAGAGATGATAATTAGAGTAAATCAGGTTCAGGAGGAGAGGTTTTCAAATTATTTCCTTAGTTATGTCCAGTATTTGAAATTACTTGCTGATGATATGATTTCATTTGTGTGTATTATCCCTGACACGAAATATCAGCGAGTATTGTGATCAGTGCGTGTGATTCATGGTACGAAATATCATCGACTGTTTCTCTTAGACGTAGTTTCTGAGACAGTCGATCACTTGTGAACGCAAGCACAAATAAGCATAGTCAACATGCCTGCACACTATATTTACTACCACAGGGCAGCAAAGGACATAACTTCCATCTATACACTGTTAGTACTTCTGAAAAATCTCCTTTTTGGAAAAGAACCGTTCATTCTCAGATGAATTAGTAAACAGGGTACTGGTGTGCATCTAATTCTGCTTATTTTTTAGTTTTCTTAAGAGTTTCAGTAAAACTAGATAAGGGCTCAGTCGCAAAAATTTACCTGGGCTCTGGGATGCTTTCGAAAAATATTGTCAAGTAGTGGGTGAAATCCAGTAATTATTTCCTCTGTTAATAAATTAATTGATTTTCACACTGTTGGAATTTATTATATTCATTTGCTATACCTGGGTATGGCAAAGTTTGTAATTTAAAATTAGAATGAATTAATTATGAATATTTTTATTTTTATGTCATCATTTGATAACAACAAGGATATACATTTATAGAATTATACATTTTCTTTCTTAAATTCAATCAATAAAAGTTAGATCATCTGCAAAATAGAATTAATTGGGCGTAATATAAAAACTTGAGTAGTAGTATGGTAGTTCATAAAAATAGTTTGCGAGCAGGTACTGTATTACTGAAGTAAGATTAAAGAATTTAATCAAAATTTTATTTGAAAATAACCATGAAAATTACAAACAGGACTGATTTAAAACTGGAAATGAAGACACGGAGTATATTTTCTTGCTCCTTCTTCTACCCTTCAATCATCACCCATATTGACACTATGCGTGTCCATGTCTATAACCTTCTTTAAGTGACCAATAGTCACTTAAAACGGTCCAAAAGGCAACTGCTTAACTGCACCACCGTTATGTACCTATTTTAATTAAATTTTTCAATTATTTCAACAAAAATTCGAAAAAAAAATTTGCCTCGAACTTAGCCTCAAATTCAGTTTCTCACGCTGACCAAAGGTTGATTATATTTAATGCTTAAATTGGGTCTCAACAGGCGCTATAAAAAATAATTTTACGAAACTGCGTCGATCGTTTTCGTTCACGTATCGTAAATTTGCACATCAGGAATTTCTGCATAAACCAACTAATTAAGTGTTTCGATCATTTAGGTGTCCGCAGTTCGTAAGCTGAAAAGTTCCCCTTTGGTTTATTGTAAGAACTATTGGGACAAGACCAAGCAAAAGTCACTTTTCTCCAATTTTCTATACCTAAACCGTTTCATGAACTGTTTCCCGTATTCCCTCGATCGCTGAAACGTCTTTCTCTTTCTTTTGCGATGTGCAGTGCATTGAACTTTGTGAAACATCCGCGTAAATAAACTTAAATTCAAGCGTTATCGGTCTGAGCAACAATTTTATTACGTCAATTCAATTCCATCAGAATTATCCTTATGGTTGTTTTTGTGTTCCTTGCATTTCTTCACGCAATTTTCATTCTTTCCAAATTTACGGCCTGAGCAGAAGCATAATTTACTCGCAAACATATGTTCAGATAATGCACACTGGCACAGTTGGTCTCGCTACTCTCTTTGTATTGATGTTCAATTGATTTCAGATACCAGAGAAGTAGTTGCTGCCGAATTCTCCAGAAGCAATATTTTGTATGTATTGTTTTGTGCGGTAAACGTTCCACTCATAAGCCCAACGGATTCAATTTAATTTCAAATTCAGTATCACGTCTCATTTATTTTAATTTAAGAAACCAGTTTAATATGTTCTTATATTCGTCTAATTGGATGCCCAATATGATTCTCCAGTAACGTGGTAACTGTAATTAATTCAGGTTGAACTGTGAATAACTGATGAACAATTTTTAACATTTTGAATAATTTTGTGGTGAACTATGGTGTTATTTTGAAAGAAGAAGCTAAACGCAGTAGATAATTGCCTTACAATCATTGTGTAAGTTACTTTAATTAGATAATGAAGTTTACGTAGTTTCGTATTTGTTATTCAATAATTCATAATATTCGATTGTTTTTGTCGTGCAGATGACCAACATTAGCAATATTCGCATAATTTATATGGTTATTCTTAAATGTTACCTCAGAGAAGCGCGATTCATTTTATTCCACACATACAGTGCATGTGTCTCCTGGTATACAGTTTATTTTGGCGATAGTGATCAACGAAATATATCATCAAACTATAAAATTCTTTAAGAATTACCTCACTAGCTTGGTCTCATCTATCTTTTGATGTATCCTGCCAAGCAAGCATTATATTTATTGACATTCCAGACTGTTTTTACGCTAACCTGAAATTCAATGAGGTTTGTGTGCCCGCGTTGTCCAAGTTTCTTATAGATGGACTGCTGCAGCGTTTCTGTCCTTCCTATCTAAGAAAATGCCATGCAATTATTAAAGCAGCAAGAATTCTTCGAAACTAGTGGAGTTCGTTGTCGCCCTGCCTTGCAGACGCACCAAATTAACGACCCAGGATGCGCTGGGAACTCGTTAACTGCGTTGATCATGTTGGAGGCCGGACGTCAGACCGGCAGTTGTGCTAGCGCCCAGACGCACACTCCAGTATGCTTCCATACTGAAAAAACACAGTACTTTGATGTGCAGCAAGAATTCTGTGGTGGACATGCGGTGCAGCGAGGCCCACACCAAAAATAAACAAGTTGATAGAGCAGCGTGAAGATTTAGATTGCAGTCTATTTGGCTTGATGCCTAAAAACAAACAGAAATTTGGTGAGCGGCAAAAAAAGCTATGATGTTACAGCCTGTAATGTTCCCAGGCTGGAAACAAATAGGATGAGCAGCAGCAGTAGTAGTAGCAGAATTAGAGGGACGATGAGTATCAGGAAATATAAGGTGCAACGTACAGCGGGCACATAGGGTTGGAAAAAAATAAGTCTTCAAGGTGCAATGCGTGTTGTTTTACGACCGTGTTCTGCAAAAACAAATCCATAAAAAACAGCGCAGACTTTTTAAGTGAGGTCGATGTAAGGAAAATATATACGACTGCCAGATACCTGACCACACCTGAAAGAAACGAGCACTTCCATGTAACCTCCCCCTATAAAGAACGATGCAATAACGTTTTAATGCCATGCATTCCATCTATGGTGGTGAATCAATCAAAGTTCACAAAAAAATAATGCTGAAGCGACAGCTATGTAGACTTTTGATTTTCTGAAAGAAACTTCTTGAACTCAAAGTCTGATATATTGATGAGTGAAAGTTAGAATGACCGACTTAGTATATCAAAGTATAATGTGTACAGATACATGACTAATGACCACTGTACAATGTGTTGGTACAATGCTGTGTAGAGACATTTTTTGTGGTGCACGGAAGAAGCAAAGGTAGGTAATAGCGCAAATCAATCTTACGAACTAGTTTATGAAAATGATCCAGAAAAAATAAACGATAAAAGTGTGTTATATAAATTGTGAATGATATAGAAATGGGAATTTTCAATTAAGTATAAAATAAGCACATTTTTAAATTTAGCACAACAACTGCTCAAACGCGAACTATATAGTGCTTGAAATAAAAATGTTTATTTTATCGTTAATTTGTAAATTAAGATTATCTTCACACACACAGAGAAATTTTTGACACATTTGTGGGCCTCAAACGGATATTCGAAATATTTTGATACACATTAGATTATTTACTTTGACCACGTATTGAAGTGGTTGAGAAAGTTAAAATTACATATTCACATTTCAAAGAGCTCAAAATTTTTTGTAGAAAACTGAACTCTGTTTAGATTTTGGGAATGGAGTCCAATTCTCCCCAACAACCCTAATACCTTCACTAATTTTTCTTCTAATTCTTAGACGTTGTTTGTATATCAGTGTACTCAGGGACCAGTCAGCGAAAGTGAAATATTTATGTGAAATAAAATTAACTCACCTTACGTGTGTCATGGTTGGTACACTTAAGTGTGCCGTATAAGCCCATGGCACACAAAAGTCTATCATAATACATAGACTGATAACGTATATTGTTGACACACTTATGTATCTCGGTTTTGGTACAAAATTTTTCTCAGTGCACAAGCATTTGAAATCAAATTAATTGTTTGTTAGGTAAGTCTATTTCTAACAAATCTATACCACCGGACGAGATAACGAATGAGTAGAGTTTTGTTTGAATAAATATGTAAGTGAAACAGAGTTCGGTTTCCAGGTCTAATCTGCATGACGGCTTATGGAGGCTTAAGTGAAAAGAAGTGTCTTACAGAAAAAGTTACGAGCTCATTCATCATTGCGACATGGTGTGCAATTACGCCGTCCCATCTTCGTGAAAAATGGTGCTTAGATTTATGTTCCAGAAAGAAGGCAATTGAGTTCTGAAGCCATTTGAGAACATCAAGTGTTCTTTTTCAGGCATTCTCAAAGGCATTATTAAAATGAGTGTATGCAATGCCATAATTTGTATTCTAATGCTATGATGAGCTGAATATTGTTAAGCCCCAAAAATTTGCACTTCTGTCACGTGCAGTTTGTGTGTTCGGTGTGAGTTTTAGGTTAAGAAATTTGCAGATGTATTTATGCCTCTCAGTTTATTCTCTCATGCTTCAGTTTTTCATTAATATCGCACCTAAAAGTGAAAAAACGATCCTTTTCAAGTAAGATATTTGACTTAATGAGACTCGAAAGACTCAGAACTAAAACTGGAATATAATTGTTATTCATAATAAAAAGGGATCAATTGCTGCTTGTTAACATCCGTTCATTCGTCCTCACAAATTCTTGGAAAAGCACGTCGTAAAATCATTTAAATGTGCGGGCAAAGAACGCTCATTCAGAATACAGCCACAGCCAGAAGATGTCATAAGCCAAGGAAGCTACCGTATTGATTTTCTGTATAGAACACGCTCATTAAACTGGCTTCAGTAACCAGAACTCTAAAGTCCAAGACATGAACTTTCTCTTGGGGCTTGAATTTGAACAGAGGCAAGCCCATGTGTGAGCTATGATGATTTGCAATAAGTTTCCCAGGTATAAAAATTATAGGTAATTAGTTAATTATGAATGCACTAAAAGACATTTACAACTTTTTATCAGTTAATGTACACAGTTCCCGTGCGCAAATCGGAGTAAATTTCTGCATGTACGTTGCACCTCTTCCTCCTCCTCTTGAAAATAAAATGACTTTTGCTGAAATTCTGTTTTTGAATGAATTTCTGTATTTACCTTTGAATAATGAATAAGTCAAACCGAGGTGTAGTAAGCTGAGCAGCACTGATTGGAACAATCTTAATGTTATATTAAAAATACAGGATAGAATAAAAAATGGATGAAAATGTTTCAACCAGATGTACGTAAATTTATTATAGTTTTACCTAACCTTATGTACGAACTTGGAAAGAGCAGTATAAACTCGGGTTGAATATCAGCCCGGCCATTTTCGTGTGTGCATAAAAAAATCCTGATCCCAAATGTTGTACCGCAGCGACTACAAGTGTTCCAGCCCCGCAAAAACTGACGACTGGCGAACGTACAGTTCACATCTGCAGTACTCGGGCGCACTGGATCGCGTACATTCGCTTACGAGAATGGTATTCATTACGCGGCTCGCGATGACTCAATTCACGGCTCTCGATATATGTATAAATTAATTAATTAGTATGTAATTTATCTAATATACGCTAACTTACAGTAGCTGCGGCTCTCTCAATCAGTGCGTTTAAACTGGAGAGGCTCTCTTGCAAAAATTAGTGAATGGCACTGGCGTACGCGGTAAATGTGTTACATCCCATATCTCGGTCGAACTTTGAAGCTTGGCCTACACGATACATTGCTCATCGGAGGCGAGGGTCGATCTTACCTTCTTACTCATTTTGTCGCACACTAAAATGTTCACTGCAAATTACATATATTTGACGCATACTTTAAATTACATTCCCATTAACACCGTAGTATATCGCTCATAGGTCAACATAGGCTTTACACCCACAAAGCAATCTCTGACCCTATATAATGTGGTGACACACGTGCCATGGCTATGTGCACTGGATATGCTTTTATTTTTCATTGTTTTTATATCTCGAACCATTCTCCAGGCTCTAGAAATTGTCCAGTCCATGAACGTTAATTTTGTAATCAGCTCCCGTGACGGAATCATTTAACAGTGTTCAATTAGCAGAGATCACTAGATTGAAAGTTAACATTACATTATGTCATTTAACTCCATTTTATTTAAAGGGAACATTAGATTTGGTGTAAATATCACAGCATGTCATTTAACTCCATTTTATTTAAAGGGAACATTAGATTTGGTGTAAACATTACAGTATGTCATTTAACTTCATTTTATTTAAAGGGAACATTAGATTTGGTGTAAACATTACAGTATGTCATTTAACTTCATTTTATTTAAAGGGAACATTAGATTTGGTGTAAACATTACAGTATGTCATCTAACTCCATTTTATTTAAAGGGAACATTAGATTTGGCGTAAACATTACAGTATGTCATTTAACTTCATTTTATTTAAAGGGAACATTAAATTTGGTGTAAACATTACACTATGTCATTTAACTTCATTTTATTTAAAGGGAACATTAGATTTGGCGTAAACATTACAGTATGTCATCTAACTCCATTTTATTTAAAGGGAACATTAGATTTGGGGAGAAAATTTCAGTATGTCATCTAACTCCATTTCATTGAATGAGAACATTCCATTTAGTAAATTTTTAAGTATATCATTTGATTGCATCAAATTTGGAATCAGTATTCGATTTTGAGTGAATATCAAAGTATGTAAAGCCACAGATCCACTCGCCACGAAAATTAATTTATAAGTAACACAAAAATGTTCCCAACAAACGAAATAAATGCACGCTAGACTCTTTTCAATAAATCCCGCAATTAGTTAAGTCTATTCTCTCTAAAAATGGAAAAAAAATTGTCAAATTAAAGCTGAATTTTATTCACAACAACTATGCTTAAATGAATCATTTTTAACCACGTTCTTGTCTACCGTTGATTCCTTTATTTTTAAACAGAAAAATCAAAAAATAAATCTAAATCAGTATGTTAAATAATGATTCAAAAAGCAAATATATGTTTTGCAGTCATTCAATAATCCGGTCATTGAACGCTTTCAAGTAGAGTAATTGTTTGGAATTTCCCCTATACGTCAGCGATGTTTTAATCCACCAGAGTCACGCTAAATCTGGCAAGACCACACACGCTCGTGAACCAGTACACTGTAATAGTTCATTTTTGTATACTGATCTCGCCTAATAAGTCAATTGCATCGCGCTTCATTTCAAAGTAATTCCACATATCAAATAATTTAAAAAAATTTTCTAAATAATAATTTCCTTGATTTCGCTGAGTGCTTCGGAACGTTGTCTGATTTTACTATCTCTTGAATCTTCTTTACACATTTAGTGTAGCGAGTAAGAACTATAATATTAGAGTTTCGTGTACGATAGCCAACTTATGGACAGTTAAATCTCAAGTGTGCTGATACTTCCGTTCGTCCCAGTGTAGGTCTAGGAGTCATTGTTATAACTATGCACGCATGTTATCATAAATACAAATAATACAAGTTATCCCCATTCCCAGCACGTCATTCGTCCCACACAACACCTTCTGTGCCAGTCCCAAGCCCTGATGGTGGGTGTGTGTGTGTGTGTGCTGGTGTCTGAGGGTACACAACTCTGCCCAGTCGCCTGCACAGGGACACACACACTCAGTGGCGCAGCTAGCCGAAAATTTCGGAGGGGCCTGGCATTAATTATCAGCAATCTTATTATTCTTTTGCTTAAAACGGCAACTGAAACTGGCCCCCAGCTCAACCTTTCGCAGCCCCCCCCCCCCCCTGGCTGCGCTACTTGCGCACACTCCTGCTGCGCGAGTCCGGCTGAACTGAAGCAAAAGATGCAGCGCCCTCTCTCGGCCGTGCTCTCCATTGCTGATATGAGAACAACAGAGCGTTGTAATAACACATAGCCAGTGGCTGTCGAGTGTTTGCTTCTGAGATTCTCCTCAACAATCATTGAAAAATGAGAATTAAACGCTCACACGAATGATTCATTCAAAAGTTTAAAAAGGACTTAAACTTCTGGGTCTCTCCATATGTAATTTCATGTTTAAAGTATTGATAATAATGGGGATAGAAACCTCAAACGATTATTAACTACACAAACTGGACATCACGACAACTTTAAATAGAAATAGAAGTGACTTCATACTTCTTCATTGTTCAAAAGCTCGGTGACATCACATTATCCTCTTCATTGGAACTAAGACTTGGAATTCAATCCCTACTGAGATTCGTGGAAATATTTCTTACAAAACTTTTAAAACGAATCTTGAATCCCTTTTTCTATCGGAATATTAATCACATAAGATAATCGAGTCAAATCTTTTCTCCTACGTGACTCATCCTGACAGGGTAATTCTGTACGATTATAATGACGATCTTAAGTCTGTTCTCAGGTCGCTTCTAGAAAATACTGAAAACACTTAGCCCATATAAACTGCTATTGTATCATTAAGCATCCAATCTCAAGCGAACTAATTAATTGACTAGACTATGGCGCAACTAGGTTAAGTGAATTAGGTTAAACTCAATTGTACACCTTAGAATAGCGTTGATAATAGGATGCCCTAGAAGTCACTGAACTTATTCGGGCCCACAAGTAGATATACCCAAATGTGACCGTTGTACCAGAATTAATAAACAATCTTCTACTGTATCGCTTGTGGTAAATGAATTATTTAAAATTGTTTATGGGTTATTTTCATCAGGTATTCCATATCAACATCAGTATTTCACACGCAAAAATATTCACTGATATAAGAAGCTTCTGAAGGTGGAGTCGTATAGGTAATAATTCGAACTCCTATGGGCATTTGCACATGCTGTGAGTGCCAACTTTCCGTCGGGTGTTTCTTTTGGTCATGAATTGCCATCTAGATATTAAAATTTCATAACTTATGTTTCTAAGCAAAATTCAATACCATAGCAATAATTCATTCCTAAATTACGCCATTCTATCCTCGGAAGCCGTCTTCTGAGTCTTAAAATATGAAAAACAGGATGCAGCTATCTAAAATACAATACAACTAAATCAACTAAGTACATTCAATTCTAAAAATAACAAGATTTAGGTCACAGGTCATCAACATCTACAGTGTACGGTCGAACTGTTGATCAGACAAATCATAAACACTCGCCGACTATTGTTACAATCAGCAGCTTTTTTCTTATTATATTTGATTAATTGGTCGAGTGTTGTACTTTTCACTGCCACGATCAAGCTCATTGCTTATCTATAACAACTTCAACCAGATTGTGAAGGCAAAATTGACCCCATGTATACATTTATCAGAGTACCTTAACATAAGAATATCAAGCAGCACAACAATTAAACCCTGATATTTTGATCACATACTGAAAGAGTGGTCATGGTGAACGAGAAGTACATTACTTACAAGAAGCTTTTTACCCCTCGAGACCTTTACGCTGAGCCTATACGTAGATGGCAGCATTAAACTCGAATCAAAATCTGCGTAGTGTTCTAATGAAAAGCGTCGTGCAGTTTCGAATCCTCTTCACGAGTCAGACAACCGTGACATAATAAGTAACTCGACCACATGACTAACAAAGGGTTACTGACATGGGACAATTCTCATTAATAAACAAGACCAAACGGGAAATGTTGGGTTACGTAGCTGATATACCTTATTTTGGGGACTTTTGATGTACTTTTGATAAAATGTGTAAATATTTGTGATAGATCGCATCCACAACAAAGCGAGTATGGATTTTAAAAACCAGGAGGTTGAATATGACCAAATCTCATCACTGGAAGCAAAGTGTGGATGCTGGCCAACACGGAAGCTAAATATATAAATTGTCAAAATTTAATTCTTCTGCCCAATGGTTCATCCTCATTAATTCTCACCCAGGATTGTGAATACCTGAATTCTAAATAATGACTGTAAATTTTAGCTTCAGATGGCCAGTTCATTTATTCCTTGAAATTGAATTTGATTTTATCCTATCAGGATAATGGATCAATCGGCGTAAGAAAGGAGTGGTATTTATGTAGTACATTTGAAAAAGATTTTCGCAAATAAATCATAGCGGCAGCTTGAAAATTCTGGTGCCATTATTGACGGCTCGGGTTCACTGGATGGAAGATTGGTGGGATAGGATAGATCAGTTATCCTCTACTATCGATGATTATTGCACGATCATTTGTATCGCTATCACATAGTATTTCTATTTTTGCACGCTCGCCAAATAACTTAACCTAGATTTCAATTTCAGTTCCACCAATTGCAAAACGTAAGAATGCGTCTTTCTACTCTCACAGTAGCGAATGCTGATTATAGTTCCTACCGATACGTTTACAAAATGACTGCTCTAGTTCTTTAAACCAGAAATACAAAAGCCTGAGAGAATACAATATTACTACTGAGTCAGAAATGTACGATACTGAAGCAATATTTAAACATGTATTTAATCACGAATATGCTATCTTTCCCATGACAAGCCATTTAACATACTGCCGACGTGCCCCCCACTTATCGACACAACAACTGCTCTTATCAATTTACCATTCGCAATCAAATAGTTTGCCGACAACCTCAAACAAGTTTATTTTAAAATCAATTTCTTCATCCCATTATTTTTCCGCAATTTCGTTATCAGTCCAACGCTCATATTTCTGTCAAGAAATGACAAACGACTATGAATGAACGAGTTGATTTTGCTATACAGGCTTAGGGTTTTGATTGTTTTTATGAGAGATCGAACTTTTTACGAATTAAACCACGTATTTGGGCACATTTTTGCTAGTTTCATTTTTGTGGGATTTTCTGGTCAGCATTTTCCTCCAGTTGCTATAGTGAGGATTTGGAGAAAAACATTTACGATCCTTGAATATCTTGGTGCCCTGCATGCATTCCAGTTCGTAGCTTCACTTTGAGATACACAGCGCAGAAAAAATTCAGTGAGGCAGGTTTCGTTCTCTACAACCAGTTTACTGATTTTAGATTATAAAAGAATAAAACTAAAAGTACCCTTCAAACGAAAACGCTCCCACAATATTAGCCATTTCATCAAAGGAACATATAAGTATAAAAGAAAAGATTTAAATATTTTATAAAAATTTAAAAGAATAGATTCATATACATAAAAATTTATATTTTAATATTTAAGTTTATTTGAAGCGCTTCTATGCAAAATTTTGTCCTGCGTATGAAACAATGAAAAAACAAAGCTGAAACCCACAATTTGCTTTCAGTTTACGCCAATTTTTACAGCAGATTGTTGGGTACATTTCCGTGTTATTGATAGTGCTGTCATCTTTGACAAGTAGTTCAATTTCAACCGAGGAACAATTGCCTTCAATCTTTGCACACCTACAGCATCAATGAAAGAAAATGGCATAACATCGGGCTAAAATTGGAAAGATCATTCGTCAGATGCAAGCTCGTTGCGGTTTTATAAGGTTGTAAAGTAGCCTCGTCAAATGAGCGAGTGTGGCTGTAGCTTTCCAGTGTGAAACAGACTCCATTGCGCTGTGTGTGTGGCCTTCAAATCTCAGTCAAAAAATATTGCAATGTTTGCGACAAATCCCAATAATAGCAACGAATGATTGAAAAATTACAGTAAAACCTATTTATATCGGCTGGAATATCAGAGGCGTGCTGAAAAGGACTCAACTTGTCAGTTTTTAAGAGCAAATGAAGATGACTTTTTTCTCAGCGTATGAAAGAAACAGAAATTAACAGAAGGAAAGTCATCGCTCAATTTTGTTGAAGAGGCGCGCAGCCAAAAGCGTTGCAGACTTACTCGTATAATCAGATGAGGTAATTCAAAAAATCCTGAATTGCAGCCTTTGAATTGAAATGAAAGTCAGCCACAGGTTTTGCGTACAAGTTTGATGTACTCATTCTGGAATTTATTTTTCCCCGTAGGCCTTTCGGGTATAAAACCTCCTCTAATCTGAGCATATTTAAAAGAGTTTTGAAATTTTTTTACATAAGAGAACTATACCCCTCAATTTTTTCGAAAACACAAGATATCGGATGTTCAAGTCGTGTGACTTTTACCCATTTAGCAATTTATCTCCTAGAGTCAGTAATTCTCCAACCGTTCTAATAGTGGAGCGATTGCGTTTATTCAATTACTGAAGAAGAAACGAACTCTAATAATCTCATTTATAGGTTCTCGCAAAACACATTCGCTGATTGCCGTACTCTGAAAACATGCCTTAAATACTTTTCTCGTACCGTATTATGAATTTATTTGTCAATGGTAATTTGAATCAAACTTATTTTCGCGCGTGTGAAATGATACCACACACTTTCGTAAGAAAAAACGTTCTTTCATTTCCCCTGTAAGTCGCTAAGCAATAATTGGTGTATCTTGATGAAAAATTTACAAAGTCACTAATAAATGAACACTTCATGAACACTGATATCAACATCAACTCAACTAATGAACACTGTATATCAACATCATTATTTTTATTATTAATATATATAACGTTTCGGCACCGAAGTTGATATACAGAGGCGTTTAAATCTACCAATGTATTCGATATTCCCCAGGGCATCATTTCCATTTACACGGTAGATATCATTTCTGCTATCGCCGTGTGGTGGCGTAGTTGCAATTTGAAGGTAACGTTTTTTTTGATGCTGGCATAAAACTCTGTTCAATTCGCTAGGATTAGGGAACCGACCATTACGCCTCTAACCTTCCAGTTACATCATGTGTCACACGTCTGCCACTACGTGTCGGCTCGTAAGTCATTCCCGCTAACATCACACCTTATTCATCCCAGATGCTCTCCTCACAAATTAGTACAACTGGGAGCCGTACACAAACTAGAGAAGTTTGGACAACTCGGATCAAGTTAACAATTGCTGATGGGGCCTGAGAAGGGTTGAGTTTTTAGTGTTAGCTGGGAGGAAGCTCCAGCAACCCAGGCTACCCACCCGTGCACCTTTAAATCAACAACAGGAGCACAAAAATAGTAAATGTAGCAGCACATACCGGTACCTCCGTTGTGGCAGTCCGTGTCTGAAGCGCATGCGCTGATGCGCATCGATGTGGCTGGCTTAAAAAAATTGTTGAGGAGGCGTACACTTCAATAGTACATGGTCATGATCTATTTGAATAATTGCAAAATTTACTTTGTTAAATTGTTACTGTATTTAATTGAATATTTATTAAACATATGTTTCGACTTATTTCTGAAATATTTATTACATTTATTTGTGAAATTGATAGTCTTAATTACAGGACCATAATTGCCAAAATTTTCGGAAACAAATGAAAAAAATTAGGATTACATTGAAGAAATATTATATTTTTAGTCATTTTTTCCGTCATTATTGCAGCGACTAAATTGAGTAGAGCAGTTCACAGGGTAGATTCGCTGTACATAACTTTTTTATCACATCTACTACTTCATTGCAATCAATACAATTGCAAGAGGAAGACCAATAATCAAGATATTTTACTTAGTATCACGGAAAAAATATGTCCTGATACAGAACAAATAAAAATCAACTGTCTTACTGCTGGTTGATCTCTCCATAGCGGTCGACCATGTTGCGCATGAAAAACTCCTGCAGTAAATGTCGAACCTTAGAACAGACGCACCGAGGTTTGAAAGCTACTTACTGAGCCGCTTTCGTGCTATATGCTGATATAAAATGTCGCCATTCATACCGAAATACTTTTGCGTTCCTAAAGGTTCAGTTTTGGCCTGCTCGTATTTTCTATGTTCAGTAATGATTTTCCTACCGTGCCAGTAAACACAAAAATCTTCATGTATGCTGATGTCCAAATTGACATGACAAGTTCGATAGCTGATTTAAAACTAACACGTGTCATCGCTGAAATCTTCTGAAGAACCTGAAATTATGGTATGACCAAAATAACCTTAAACTTACAGCAAGCAAAACGCAATGTATTATTTTGGGATTGACGAATACCATCGCAAAATTGCCAAAACTCACGCTCAAATTTTAAAAATGATATAATCGAGTAAGTCGACAAAGTAAAAAAACCTTTGTTGCTTTTTTTAATTTACTTTGACTATAACCACACGTGGAAACAATGTACAAAAAACTAGCGGAAACACAATATTTTTTCATCGTATGAAAAACAGACTCGGCGAAAAAATTAGATTATTGGTCGTTCAGTTTTAAGTATTATCGCAGTTGAACTACTTTAGTCTAGTCTGGGGAGACGTATCTCATTATCTTTAAAAAGAACTGCAATAATGTATGAACTTTGCAGCCAAAGTTACATGCAAAGGCAAATTTAAAAAAAACGCGATCACGCAGCCCCTCTAAGAAAAACTCAGCTGGAGCACAACGCCAGAAAGATTCCACATTCAGGAAGCCAGACACGTGTTCTCATTTTTCTACATCCCTCAGAGTAATGCAGCTGTTGTAAAAGTTCCTCGTCCTAATATTCCGCACAAAAAACTAACTGCAGGAATGATGTCGTAGTTACTGTTCCTCTGACCAGGGACAAAAACCTCTCTCAGGTTCTGGAACTATAGCTATTGTGAAATGAGCTCCCAAGAGCGTAAAAAATCTCTTTAACAGTGAAATAATTCAAGGCGATCGGGTCACATCATTTCGCATCTCTGTCATTGTGAATAACATTCTGTAACATCTCGTTGTTCTACATATATAGCTTAACTTTCAAACTAAACGATCGGCCGTTTTGCCTTAAATTTGCTCTTTCCTGCTTTGAGGCTAACATTTCACAGTCTGTGAAACTGAAAGTTCTTTGCCTGAGTTAGTTTAATAACTTGCAAGTTCAATAACTTGCTAATATGATTGAGTTCCCTTCGGTAGCAGTCTCGATTTCTGCATTTCTACATCGCATTTCCTACTAGACCTAGTGCGAAGACCTCACTCTAAGCCTGTATACATATAGTACAGTTGATCTTAAAACCACAATTAAGTTCATTTGTGATCTATGTGTAAAAATTGTGTACCTAAACCTTACTTGTAAACGAAACCGATCCAACATCGTATTTCCACTCTAGATCTTGTATCAATTTCTGTACATTATTGTTGTGAATTACAAGAAAATGAAGAACCATACACATTTTTGGGGGCTTAGACTGCACGTGTGTTTTCCTGATATTTCAATGGGAAAATTGAAAACTCACTCATTTTGCGTGTAACACTGTACTGTATAGTCATGGGTTCAGTACAGCAAGATAGTGTTTCATTATAGATAAAAAAGAACACTGGAAATCATGACGATCATATTCATCAAAGCCTCTGCGACCAATAAGCATTAGATTGTTAATAAAAATCACTTGATATTTCGGTGAATGCAATTGCTGTGTTCACTGGCTACCAGCCTTATGAAAACAATGATTGTTGTCCCAGTGAGTGTCGTATCCCAAGTATCCCTGTCTCCCAAAATATAAATAAATCAAAGTTAGCGTAATCTGTGGTATTAATTAGGTATTAGGTATTAATTAGGTATTAATAACTAATCACTTCACCCATTTATGATACATCCTGTTATGAAAAAGAATTGAAACTAATTTCTGCGTGTACGTTAGTTACTTTGGTTCTTACGCGCGCGTTGTGCGATGTTTTTTCGTGAATTCTGTATAGTCAACGCCTTCTCACTGCTCGAAATCATTTAGGAATGTATTTTAGCCCGTTCAGTTTACTTCTTTTAGGTCTTCTTCATTTTTCATAGCTTACAGCAAACATTTTTATCACATTGCTATCAGTTGATTTCAACCACTGCCACAGGTATTAGATTATCTTTTGTTTTATTTCCACAAACAGGTGAACAAAATTACATTTTAAGGAATTTTAAAATCCATGATGTTCCTGAAGTAATTGTTTATGTTTACTCTTTTTGGATGAAAAATGGTCCAGTTAAAAATGCTTTTGCGTGACAGCGTTTTATCGTTTTTAACGCTAGGGAATTTTTTTTACCGCTATTTTGGTAGACGATTTAAAAAGAAAATTGCTATGTTGTAAAGCAAGGTCCTCCAGCTGATAGCCAGGTACGCACTTGTTCATATGTGTGCACAAAAATAACGATTTTAAAATGCCCTAAATGTCGGTTTCTTAGTGATAAATGAAAAGTCCACCCCAACCCCCACTCCCCCATCTACTTTCCACACTACTAACGACAGCAGCGAAAGCTGGGGCTTCCGTGAGTGATATTGTAAGGGCGACCATTCTCCGAGTCTTTTTTGAGTAGTATGTGAGGTATTTATTAGCTTTCAGTCCTCGTCTCGAATGTCAAATATCCTAAAGAATAAATTTTCATTGTGTTTATTCAAATTATATATTTAACCACGGCCACAGCTATTGCTTACTTTCTATGGTTCGTCTATTAGTTTAGGATCTTTACCTTAAGAAATATTTAAAATCCATTTGATTGTACCGCACGTCATTTATCAATATTCATGTATCGGATGTATCAATTTTTTACCTAAACTGATTTTTTTTCTTTCATTTTCTTCTTTCTGTAGTGCACCATGCCATCAGAATGAACATTAATTTTTAACCTGTATACACACCAGTAACATCTAATACTTTACAACCTATGTTTCATGGAACTGAACAATAACATTAATGTTTCAACTCTCTCAACTTTTCTTTACGGATGCTTATGTTGTAACCACCGATGTATATTTCTATATCATCGCATCATGGTCCTCTTTAAAACAGACACACAAGCACCCCCATGCCTACTAACATGTTTTCAATGTTTATGTTCATTGTTGCTTTCAACATCGAAAAATAGTTCGTCGAAGCCACGACTTAGATGCTGTCGTCATGAATAGATTACATGCATAAAGCACTGGAAACAGCGCAGCTGTTATTTTTTTCAGTGGATATATATAGATGATAGACTGAATAAATTCCAACGCAGTAGAAGTACCTTTTTTGATGGAAATTGTCCTAGATTAATCAGACGAAGAAAACAAATTAAAATGAATATGAAAGCGATTTTTGAATGGCCTCACAATGAAGATGATTGCCAATTAGGAGATCAACCATATGAAGGACAGTGTTGTGTTTTTTTATGCAACCTGGTAGCGGCACTGGCAAATTGAAAGTAAAAATGACATCTTTCCTCGCCTCGCGCTCTCTGGAAGAAATTGACGCATGCATCAGCGAATGATTCTTTTATGAGGTTTAATCAGGCAGTACTTACTGACAGATGATAGTCATAACACTCTACTCACAGGCAATCTCCGTCCCACGCTCTACAATAGATCTTTTTAATGATTTGTCTCATGTTATGGAAGTGGATTTCTGTCCCAAATTATAATGCGGAGGAATGTGAGGACATTGCAATAAATAGTTTTATTTGCCGTAGAAAAACTCCCCAGAGAAATTTGATGAGTGTAAAATTTTGCACCGTGCGAGAATCTTCAAATTTTTGCCAGATTAATAAAAATTTTGAGGCATTTTGACGAATAACAACACGCTATTGACTACAAGCGATAAACAAACATATAAGGTTGATCATTGTTTGAGAAATAATTTTAAAAAGCATAGTCCTCTCAATTCTATAGAATTTCTACACAGTCCTCTCAATTCCCTCGAATTTCAACACAGTCCTTTCAATTCCCTCGAATTTCAACACAGTCCTTTCAATTCCCTCGAATTTCAACACAGTCCTTTCAATTCCCTCGAATTTCAACACAGTCCTTTCAATTCCCTCGAATTTCAACACAGTCCTTTCAATTCCCTCGAATTTCAACACAGTCCTTTCAATTCCCTCGAATTTCAACACAGTCCTCTCAATTCCCTCGAATTTCAACACAGTCCTTTCAATTCCCTCGAATTTCAACACAGTCCTCTCAATTCTATAGAATTTCAACACAGTCCTCTCAATTCCCTCGAACTTCAACACAGTATTCTCAATTCTATAGAATTTCAACACAGTCCTCTCAATTCCCTCGAATTTCAACACAGTCCTTTCAATTCCCTCGAATTTCAACACAGTCCTTTCAATTCCCTCGAATTTCAACACAGTCCTTTCAATTCTCTAAAAGTTCAACACAGTCCTTTAAATTCCCTCGAATTTCAACACAGTCCTTTCAATTCCCTAAAAGTTCAACACAGTCCTTTAAATTCCCTAAAAGTTCAACACAGTCCTTTCAATTCCCTAAAAGTTCAACACAGTCCTCTCAATTCCCTAAAAGTTCAACACATTCCTTTCAATTCCCTAAAAGTTCAACACAGTCCTTTCAATTCCCTAAAAGTTCAACACAGTCCTTTCAATTCCCTAAAAGTTCAACACAGTCCTTTCAATTCCCTAAAAGTTCAACACAGTCCTTTCAATTCCCTAAAAGTTCAACACAGTCCTTTCAATTCCCTAAAAGTTCAACATAGTCCTTTCAATTCCCTAAAAGTTCAACACAGTCCTTTCAATTCCCTAAAAGTTCAACATAGTCCTTTCAATTCCCTAAAAGTTCAACACAGTCCTTTCAATTCCCTAAAAGTTCAACATAGTCCTTTCAATTCCCTAAAAGTTCAACACAGTCCTTTCAATTCCCTAAAAGTTCAACACAGTCCTTTCAATTCCCTAAAAGTTCAACATAGTCCTTTCAATTCCCTAAAAGTTCAACACAGTCCTTTCAATTCCCTAAAAGTTCAACATAGTCCTTTCAATTCCCTAAAAGTTCAAAACAGTCATTTCAATTCCCTAAAAGTTCAACACAGTCCTTTCAATTCCCTAAAAGTTCAACACAGTCCTTTCAATTCCCTAAAAGTTCAACACAGTCCTTTCAATTCCCTAAAAGTTCAACACAGTCCTTTCAATTCCCTAAAAGTTCAACACAGTCCTTTCAATTCCCTAAAAGTTCAACACAGTCCTTTCAATTCCCTAAAAGTTCAACACAGTCCTTTCAATTCCCTGAAAGTTCAACACAGTCCTTTCAATTCCCTAAAAGTTCAACACAGTCCTTTCAATTCCCTAAAAGTTCAACACAGTCCTTTCAATTCCCTAAAAGTTCAACACAGTCCTTTCAATTCCCTAAAAGTTCAACACAGTCCTTTCAATTCCCTAAAAGTTCAAAATGTCCTCTCAATTCCCGTGATTATTGAATCAGCTTTCGTTGTCGTTGATAGTACTCCCTATAGTTGATATTACCGTTGCTAACGCCTAGATGCTAGTGCAGTTTCTAGGTCTCGTTAGCTATAAATAGTAACTCTCGAACGCGTAAGACTACTGGTACTACCAGACCCTCACGGTACGACTAGTCCCTACGGACGGGAGGTTCTGTCAAGACAGTCGAGAAATAACATTAGTTAACCTGCAGCCTCCTCTTACTAATCAGTTTCAGGTATATTTCTTCAAGTCACTCTTCGAATGTCATTTTGGGATCTAAAACCAAACTCTGATCAACATTTTGTGAAATAAATATATACCAAAAATATATGTAATAATAGAGTTAGTTCATTTTTTTAAGTACCAATGCAAACAATCAATCTCAATTTTGTTTGCGACGAATGGTTAAGAAATCATTTTTACTACCATAGGATATTTTGACAGCCATAAAATTCGTGCACTTTTTAGTTCCACTGCTCTCTTAAAAAAATGCAGCTAAGATTTAAGAATTGAAAACAAGTATGAGAAAATCGAAAAAGTGCTGCTAAATGATTCAAGAATAACTATCGCAAATGCTACAATCGGCAGTTGTTGATCTCGTTTCAATTGAAACTAATTGAAATTTGCATACGCTGAGAATTTCTGCTGAAAAACGTACGAAATGAAAGCCGCAAGTGATCATTTTTCAGTCGTTACTCAGGACTAAATCTGAACTTGAAAATAGAAGCGACGATGAATCGTTCAGTGAACGAGCCCCCTGAAACTAACCGAAGCGCAAACGATTTCAGACGCCTGAAATCCAGGTAAATTAATTTTCAGGTAAATTTTAATTTCAACGTCAGTGTTCACTTTCAGTTACACAGATAAAAATATGGAGTCAAGGATGCTACATAAGGGTAAATATGAAGTTTTCACGATGGCTAATGATGTTGAAATATCTATCGACTTCAATCCGTATTCTCAATTTGAATATTGTTGCTGTCGATTCAACTCTTCAATATGCTAATTCCTTCTTCATTATAACCATGAACGCCAAATATTTTAGCAAAATGCACAAATGATGATTCAACGAAAAGTCCACCATCTCACTTTAATGAAAGAAGAACATCAAATTGGGAGGTCTCATCACGTGAGGCTAACACTTAATTAACGTGTCACAGCCCAGGTAGCACAGCTAAAAAGCAGTTTTTCCTAGTCGTTACGAGACACGAAACCCTCAGTATCTTTATGTGACTTTTTCTAGATGATTGCAGCGTGGAATTGCCCCCTCTACCAAACTTGGAATTACTGCATAATCAAGAATCAACGTAGTTTGGTGGTATAAAATTGTTTTTGTAAAGTATACTTAAACTCTAGTTTTCTTTGAAATATCATGAGTAAACGCTAGTGCACGAAAAATGTTCTTTGGAATAAGTAATTGACTAAGAATGCGCAAAGATTCAAAGTTTCTGACGTAAATTTGCTTACTGTGAATTTTTGTTTTGTTCCCATGACACAAGTGATAGCATGATATCGTTGTTGTCTCTGTCTTGTAGCCTTGTGTGCGGACTCGAAGCATCGGAACAATTTAGCTACACAGCCTCACACACAAACTTCAAAAAGTACTCTAAGAAATCTCCAAAAGTTCCTTTCTTATGTTATGTTTTTTTTCCTTTTTCTGAGTAAGGATGAATGGATCGCACACTTCACTCGAGCAAATACAGTATGAAGGCATTGATATTATTGTAATTCTAAAAATTTCGCTTGAATAATTTTAAGTTGATTAAAATTACGTACAAAGTTGCAATTTCCGTCTACGGTCTCGCGGTGAACAATAATAGGAACATTTACATAGGTGTTGATAATAATTTTTTCTCGAAGAATGTCTTGTTCAGCGTCAATTGTGGCTGTATTGCTAAGCGTTTTACAAACATTGTTAGGTGGTTGGTTGAATATCCCCCTCATCATTCATTGGTACTCATATATCACGAAGTTACATGATCTATCATAAAGTGATGGCATCACTCACAAATCTCAAGTCTAGAGGAGATATATTAGCTTTTACGTGTAGCATTGCTCATCACAATTCAGGTAAATAACCCATTGCATGTAGTAACCATCACTCATTGCTGTGAGTCAATTGCAGCTTTACTGAACGTCAGCAATGTCCAGTCATCGCTCAGTGAATTGGGCTGTTGAGCCTAAAGAAAAATATTAATAACTGATTTCTGCTCACCTGAAACATCATATTTTCCTGTTTCAATCCCGTTAGCAGTAGAATAATGCCCGCAAAATTTTCACTGACCAATCCAGAGGAAAGTCTTCAATGTCATGAGAAGCCTGCCCACCTGCAGCGGTGTCCCTGTGCAGCATATCACCCGTGCTGGCATCACCTGCACTGTAGATGATGTAGCGCGAGGTGACTATCAGCTACAGCAGATAATTACGGGAGTAACACTGCTCCTCAGCACGAAATTAGGGAATGCAATGCACTTTACCCTGAATGTTAAGCAGGTGTTGCCCCGCTTGGCACGTTCCCGAGTGTTGGGCCACATGTGTTCCACGAGGTAAATCGTTCATTCGCGTACCAGGATAAATGAACGAAATTTTATGTGTTTTGCGATCTTTTTATGAAATAACTTTTATCATACGAGGTAAAATGTTATCTTGTAATTGTATTTTTCATATATCATAGCAAGGATAAAAATGTGGTCGAGAAGTAAAGTAGATTTTCCTACTCTGCCACTTACCACCAAATCAAAACAACCGTTAACAAACGCGGAAAAGCGTTGTAATATACAATATATACATAGAGTAGAATGTCCACTGCGGATAAGATACACAGCTTGTTTTGTTCTTCAATTTATGTAAAATATGTTGGTTATTAATTTCAACTGACAAAGATCAACGTATAGTATGTTGAATAGATTTAAATTATCTTTCACATTTGATTTCATGAATTTTCCTCATTTATTCTTTTTATTTGCTCTTTTAACATGTATCCTTAATTTCATTTACTCACTTCATTTGGTTATTCGGGTTATTTAATTTATGATACCAACGTTTAATCCATTTTGTCGAATTTCAATTGAACGCTGTCAATATTTTAAGAGAATGAAACCCATAAAACTTCCTGAGTTTCTTCTGATTGTGTATGAAAATTTAATTAAAATTTAACCCCCAATTAAGATTAGAATATGTAGAATATGTGTACGGCTTTGGTGTGATAAAAAAGTTAATGTATATAAAATCATTCAAAAAAATAAAAAAATTTATTTTCTGCCTTCAAAATTGCGATAATACTAAACTGAAACTTGATAAACTGTTCTCGAAAAATTTTATCACATACAAGCGCTGACTCCTGAAATACAGTAAACAGAAAGAAACATATTGACGTATGAAGATACGCGCATGCGTCGAGTTTAAATGCTTCCCTCGATTCGGGGGGCTTGGAGGAAGAGCCAGTGGTAGTAAATGCATCGGGAGGAAAATAACTCAGTAGCTGTAAATGCAACGGGAGGAAAATGACTCAGTAGCTGTAAATGCAACGGGAGGAAAATGACTCAGTAGCTGTAAATGCAACGGGAGGAAAATGACTCAGTAGCTGTAAATGCAACGGGAGGAAAATGACTCAGTAGCTGTAAATGCAACGGGAGGAAAATGACTCAGTAGCTGTAAATGCAACGGGAGGAAAATGACTCAGTAGCTGTAAATGCAACGGGAGGAAAATAACTCAGTAGCTGTAAATGCAACGGGAGGAAAATGACTCAGTAGCTGTAAATGCAACGGGAGGAAAATGACTCAGTAGCTGTAAATGCAACGGGAGGAAAATGACTCAGTAGCTGTAAATGCAACGGGAGGAAAATAACTCCGTAGCTGTAAATGCAACGGGAGGAAAATGACTCAGTAGCTGTAAATGCAACGGGAGGAAAATGACTCAGTAGCTGTAAATGCAACGGGAGGAAAATGACTCAGTAGCTGTAAATGCAACGAGAGGAAAATGACTCAGTAGCTGTAAATGCAACGGGAGGAAAATGACTCAGTATCTGTAAGTGCAACGGGAGGAAAATGACTCAGTATCTGTAAGTGCAACGGGAGGAAAATGACTCAGTAGCTGTAAATGCAACGGGAGGAAAATGACTCACTAGCTGTAAATGCAACGGGAGGAAAATGACTCAGTAGCTGTAAATGCAGTGCGAGGAAAATGACTTAGTAGCTGTAAATGCAACGGGAGGAAAATAACTCAGTAGCTGTAAATGCAATGCCAGGAAAATGACTCAGTAGCTGTAAATGCAACGGGAGGAAAATAACTCAGTATCTGTAATTGCAATAGGAGGAAAATAACTCAAAAACTCTAAATGGAACATGAGGAAAAACGCTTAAGGGCTGTTAAAAAATCGTGAGCAAAAAATAACTCAAATCCAGTAGATACAACGTAAAGAAAGTATCCAAAAAGCAGTTAATGCAACGTAAGGAAAATAAATAGCGGGTGAGCTGTTCAAACGACTTGAAAAAAATAGCTTGAAAGCAGTAAACACAACGTGAGGAGAATACCTTAAAAGTTTTATTACAGTTCAAGTCACGAGGTAAATATTTACGAGCAGGTGCAGCAGCATGGAAGACAAGCGATAGGTTTAAAACATGAAGAACGTATAATCAAAATCTAACTGTACGTCTTACACACGTGTATTGATTACAGAGCTTGTTAAAGGCGTTTAAGATTTAGGTCCCCAGCTCGTGTCGCCGCGCAGGTGTGGGCAGTCGGACGCGCCCTCTAGCGAGCTGTTCTGCGTAGGGTGGAGTGCGACAGGAGCGAAGTGAAGTGCAAGGGAAGTGTAGCTCACGAGAGGAGGGGATAATGCATATACAAGGCAGCCCATCAGTCAAGTACCTTTTGAAAATTGTTATAGCTCTAAAACTACAAATGGTAAAGAGATTTGGTTAAGGGGGTCACTCGAGAAATTTTTGTCAAAATCATCAATTTTCTTCTTTGCTGGAAAAGGGTCCTTAGGTAGTGGGCTATTGTGTCCTAATATTTTATAGGGCTACGACCACTGGATGGACCCCCCCCCCTTCCCAAGAGGGGTCCAAGGGGGGGGGGATGAAAGTCAAAAATCATTAATTTTTGACCCCCACATCAAAATAAAACGAAAAAAATGAAAATCCGGAGCCATTTCTTTGTTTAAAATGTTAAAAGGATTCTAAAACGGTTTTAGTGTTTGATCTAGCATATAAACTTATAGACTTCTATTCTTTTGGAATATCTGAAAAAATATTGCAAAAAAATTATTTTTTTTTTTTAACTAAGGCCAAAATCGAAAAAATTGCAGGAGCAAAATGTGTCTTTTCTTTAAAAATTGCATCTCGTGGACAAATTTCAGGACAATCGCTTCATAAACAAAAAATTGCTCAGATGACCCTCTTAATTCTAATGAATGAGAAGATTTCAAAGTTTTCTACCAGAGTATCAAGTCTATCGACAATCACAACAAAATGCCCCAAAAATTTACATAATCTATCCCAACAAATGAATCATTTCGCAATGGAACAACGAGAAAAATAGTGGAACGGTATAAATATCCCGTGGCCGCCTCAATCTCCAGATCTAAGTTGTACTGATTACTTCCTCTTGTGATACTCGAAGGAAAATATTCACATTGAAATGACTGATACGTACTTTACAGCATTTTAAATTAAATATCATTCAAGAGATCATCAACATTTGACCAAATACATGAAGGAAAGTAATGAAGAGCACCGTTGAATGAGCACGACATTGTCTGAATAAAAATGGAGGTCATTTAAAAGATATTGTATTCCATAGTTGAACGTATTTTATTGTTTCATTTATAAATTTGTGCTGCACTTTGAAATTTCTTCTTTCATCTGAATTGACCAAACCTCTACCATTTTTCGTTTTATGGCTATAATAGTTTTAAAAAGGTACCTTACTTATGGGCCTCCCTGTATATAATATATAATATTTGTATATTAGTTATATATTTTTCTGTTTTCTGTTCGTATCTTCTACAATTAAAAATGGGAAAATTATGTAGATTTATCTGAATCTCTCATAGTACACTTTCAATTTTTCAAGTAATGGAGTACAAGCCATTTTATGTAATTACAATCCCAATATATAGGGGATTGCCTAATTATAGCGAAACATTGTGAAATACCGTCAACTTTTTAAGCACTGTACAGCTGTGTTACTCTGGCGTTCAAACGACAACTTTTTATATGTTTTTCTTAAAAACTGATGTTGATAAAGTAGCAAAAACTGGTTTTACTTAGTAGCTCACATTTAGACATATTTTTGTTACATGAATAAATAAATGTATATTGATTGAAAGGAAATAAACGTTATCTATCATGTCGTGTTCAAGTATCCAGTTTACTGTGTGGGAGTGGGAACGGATAGACCAAACAAGCAATATACGGTGTATAATTATTATTATCTACTTTAGAGAGTTAATTTGCTTACGCACTTCGTTGAGAAAGACTGTGTGAGTTTTTCCTCATTCAGTCGCATCTAATTGTAATTTGTTAATCAGTAATTTAACTTAATAAGCATGTACATGTAATGCCACTAAATTTATTATGTAGGTACTTATGCAGTATCTCGCTGATATAATAGTATTAGTAACACCCTGATTTCTAAAAGAACTAAAATGCGTGTGATGAGCGTACGTCAATGGTCAGACTAAAATTTCTGCCATTTTCCCTTCTTTGATTTTTCAGACGTAAGCCCCAAACAAGTGCAGTGCTCCAAAATTAATAAATTGAATATTTAAAAAAATAATTTGCAGTCACCATACGGAGTTCAGCTGCCAGCGTTTTTCAATCATATCAAGATACTTTTTTATCACGGATATGTTTTCCATTTATTTATACTAGCGCTGATAATACCAGGACTGGCTGGTTGCACTGTGACAATAGTACAGAATATGGCTACGGAAGAAAGCATAGAAGCAATTAACCAACAAACCCTGCATTTGTTCTAACGATGATATGGTTAATTTCGCTTGCCATATAAAATAGTGACTTCTTCTCCTTGAATTCTCGTATGTCATAAATAATGTTTGAATTTAGCGATTACATAAATAACTTTCGATAGACTTTTATGAGTTTCGTTAACTCTACAACTACAGAAAAAGGTTGCAGTGATAAAAATCCCATCCTCAATTTTTATCACCTTAATTAAAGTGTTTTGTCTACACTGTCCAGCGAACATACCTAACTTTGAACACATAATATTACAAGTAATCGGTTTACGTGTTGGTAAGTAAAAACATTACCTCTAACAAGAAAAGCTGAGTAAAATATTGCAAATGTACAAATTGTCCTATGTGTTTATACACAAGGAAGAACGATCCTATAGGCTTTTGCAAAAATAAGAATGTTCCCATCCGTTTATGCACGCACGAACGTTTCTAGTTGTTTTTGCAGAAATAAGAATGTTTCTATACGTTTATGCACACGTAAGAACGTTCCTATATGTTTTTGCACAAGTAAAAATGCACCTACATGTTTATACACTAGTAAGGATGTTCATACATGTTTGTAAAGAATAAGAATGTCCCTACATGTTTATGCACTAGTAAGAATGCTCATATGTGTTTGTGAAAAAATAAGAATGTTCCTACATGTTTGTACACAGAAGCAAATATGTACTCGGGCCACAAAATTTATACACGAACACATGGCTTTGCCTGTGTTGCCTGTGGGCCACCCTTAATTGAACTTTGCAGTGATTATTGCTATCTTTTCTTCTCGAGAATATGCGTGTCCTTTCTTTCTTCTTAAATCTTGCAATAACTTACTCAATTGATTTATTATTTGAACTAGAAATGTGCCACGAGCACACATGAGATACATGTTTCATCAATTTTTCAGTTTTATCTGCAGTAATTTGTCTGATGTAAGGCATCTCGTTTTTTCCTCTGATTCTTTCTCTTTGAGTGCACATAAATTCCGAACTAATATTAGTTAATTTATATGAATTGCGATTCGAGAACAAAATTTTTTCTGATGTTTCGTGTTCAGGTATACAGTTTACAGGAGGGAAGTAGTTCCGGGCAGGTCAACCATGCAAGTAACCGACTAAGTAATATCATTTAGAAGCTAATGATCCCATTTTGAGATTAGTATGGAATTGCGCTTCTCTGCTAGTTTCTTAAAAGCATCCATTTGAAAAATACTGTAAAAAATACGTTCGAGTTACTGTAAGAATAAAGGTGTATCACAAGAGTTGCAAGAGGGCTTTTGTTTTGTCAACCAAGAAATGATTTCAAACGTTATACATATCATATGAATAAAAAAATACAAAATGGAATTTATCCTACAGAGCTGGAGGTTCCGTTTAGCTGCGAGTCCCACTGCTTTATCAGTGGAACTTACTAAGCAAATTAACGTAAGCAGGACAACTACCTTTCACACGCCAGAAAGATGAAGAAATTCAGTAACCTAGGAAATACCTTACAAAATCTACAAGTGCGTCAATTGTTACAAGTCGTTACTTTCACGACACTCTGAAGGCATCATTTTTGGCAGAGCTGCTCACTAATTGAGAGACGTGGAACCTTTTTTGTGACGTTGGTTTGCAGCCGGCACTTGAAAATATTTTAAGGTCAGTCAAGAAAACCATTCGCCACGCGATAGAGCGAAGAGTCTCGTTACAAGTTGATCATTTTTGGTGAATGGCGGGTCATTTTAGGAGTTGTGTAATTCGATCCCTAAAACTGCAATCAAATAACTACAGTGGACCCATTCAATGATAAAATGTAATTTGGACATCGTTGTGGGCTGGAATTAAGTATCTGTTCTCAGTCAGCAGGAAGAGTTTCCTAACGTACCTTAGAATTCTATCATCGTTTGGACGAGCGTGGTTATGAAATACATTTCATAGTTCTTTGCAAAAAAATTGCAGGTAAGATTATCAAAATTTTGCATTAAAACCATGATTAAGTTACAAACAAACATAACATTTATGCGTTTTTACTAGACAAAAAAATGCCAAAACTGATGTAAATCATGTTGACGATTCACCATTTCCATATCATGGGTTTTATGATATTTAACACAATCTTTTCGGTTGCCCCCTGATAAGAGCGCAGATCCTGGCCCAGAAAATGGACTCCTTCAACAGTTACCAGCGCCGATAGTGGCAAGTTAGAGCTTCAAATGCAGTCAGTGGAAATGGCGGCCGTGTGAGCTCTGAGGCAAATGTAAAATGTACAGACCTGGTGGTGACCATGGTAATTGGCAGAAGCAGTACGTATATTAAGAAGAAAAATAGAAAAACTAAAGGCAGTAACAATCAGCACAACGACGTAGAATGGAGCGGTATGAGTCATAATAATAATTATTGTTCGTTGGAGCAGTGGTTTGTATGAAATTCGGAGTTGAAACAGGTACTTTAAATGAGTGGTATAAGTACCTGTAGTGACAAGCGAGCAATACTTGGCAACAGCAGCAACAGAAGAGCAATACTTGACAACAGCAGCAACAGAAGAGCAATATTTGGCAACAGCAGCAACAGAAGAGCAATACTTGACAACAGCAGCAACAGAAGAGCAATACTTGGCAACAGCAGCAACAGAAGAGTAATACTTGACAACAGCAGCAACAGAAGTTAAATACTTGACAACAGCAGCAACAGAAGAGCAATACTTGACAACAGCAGCAACAGAAGTTAAATACTTGACAACAGCAGCAACAGAAGAGCAATACTTGACAACAGCAGCAACAGAAGTTAAATACTTGACAACAGCAGCAACAGAAGAGCAATACTTGACAACAGCAGCAACAGAAGTTAAATACTTGACAACAGCAGCAACAGAAGAGCAATACTTGGCAACAGCAGCAACAGGAGAGCAATACTTGGCAACAGCAGCAACAGAAGAGCAATACTTGGCAACAGCAGCAACAGGAGAGAAATACTTGGCAACAGCAGCAACAGGAGAGCAATACTTGGCAACAGCAGCAACAGGAGAGCAATACTTGGCAACAGCGGCAACAGGAGAGCAATACTTGGCAACAGCAGCAACAGGAGAGCAATACTTGGCAACAGCAGCAACAGAAGAGCAATACTTGGCAACAGCAGCAACAGGAGAGCAATACTTGGCAACAGCAGCAACAGGAGAGCAATACTTGGCAACAGCAGCAACAGGAGAGCAATACTTGGCAACAGCGGCAACAGGAGAGCAATACTTGGCAACAGCAGCAACAGGAGAGCAATACTTGGCAACAGCAGCAACAGGAGAGCAATACTTGGCAACAGCAGCAACAGGAGAGCAATACTTGGCAACAGCAGCAACAGGAGAGCAATACTTGGTAACAGCGGCAACAGGAGAGCAATACTTGGCAACAGCAGCAACAGGAGAGCAATACTTGACAACAGCAGCAACAGAAGTTAAATACTTGACAACAGCAGCAACAGAAGAGCAATACTTGGCCACACCAATAACAGAAGAGCAATACTTGGTGACACAACCCCAATTTTTTTAAACATGAAGATCAACTTCAATAACAAAAGTTACCACAACATTGAAATCACCCATAACTCTGAGGGTCGACAAAACGTTTTTCTTCAGAAAAGCGTGACGCCGACGACTGCAACACTGTGTTGGAGGCTGGAAGAGCATTGCACAGCAGTATTGTAGTTGCTCCTTTCTAAAGCGGTAGTATGAGTGGTAGTGTATAGTTAGCTGCAGCATGGTAGTATTTGCTTTTCAAACAGTAGTTTTTCAACATTTTAGTAATACTGATAAACAGGCAGTAACGTTTGAAGTAAGAGAAAACGAAACAGTACATAATGTAGGGAAATATGATGTTATAAATAGAGCAGTGATAGAAGATCAAATTTCATTAAGAAGTAATTCAACCATCAGTATTATGAAAAGTGGTTCTGTACCAAGCAGTGATATAAGAAATAGGAATTATGATAGTAGCTACATAACGTGTAGCAGTAACGAAAGAATCATCATTTTAAAAACTCTAAAATACAATCTCGACACTCAAAGAGCCTCTTGATACCACGTGCAACACAATCCTACGTGTCTATACCGCAAGTAGCTAAATGACGAGCGTCAGTACTATTGAGTAAGGATAAAAATAGCGTCATTCTCACGAGTAAGCAAAAAGAGCAGCAATACCACGTGTCACGAAAACCATCAATACCACAAGTAAGGAAAACCATCAATACCACAAGTAAGGAAAACCATCAATACCACAAGTAAGGAAAACCATCAATACCACAAGTAAGGAAAACCATCAATACCACAAGTTACGAAAAGCAGCAATACCACAAGTTACGAAAAGCAGCAATACCACAAGTAAGGAAAACCATTAATACCACAAGTTACGAAAAGCAGCAATATAACAAGTGAGGAAAACCATCAATACCACAAGTTACGAAAAGCAGCAATACCGCAAGTTACGAAAAGCAGCAATACCACAAGTAAGGAAAACCATCAATACCACAAGTTACGAAAAGCAGCAATACCACAAGTAAGGAAAAGCAGCAATACCACAAGTTACGATAAGCAGCAATACCACAAGGAAGGAAAAACATCAATACCACAATTTACGAAAAGCAGCAATACCACAAGTGAGGAAAACCATCAATACCACAAGTTACGAAAAGCAGCAATACCACAAGTTACGAAAAGCAGCAATACCACAAGTAAGGAAAACCATCAATACCACAAGTTACGAAAAGCAGCAATACCACAAGTTACGAAAAGCAGCAATAGCACAAGTAAGGATAACCATCAATACCACAAGTTACGAAAAGCAGCAATACCACAAGTTACGAAAAGCAGCAATACCACAAGTAAGGAAAACCATCAATACCACAAGTTACGAAAAGCAGCAATACCACAAGTAAGGAAAACCATCAATACCACAAGTTACGAAAAGCAGCAATACCACAAGCTACGAAAAGCAGCAATACCACAAGTAAGGAAAACCATCAATACCACAAGTTACGAAAAGCAGCAATACCACAAGTAAGGAAAAGCAGCAATACCACAAGTTACGAAAAGCAACAATACCACAAGTAAGGAAAACCATCAATACCACAAATTACGAAAAGCAGCAATACCACAAGTTACGAAAAGAAGCAATACCACAAGTAAGGAAAACCATCAATACCACAAGTTACGAAAAGCAGCAATACCACAAGTTACGAAAAGCAGCAATACCCCAAGTAAGGAAAACCATCAATACCACAAGTTACGAAAAGCAGCAATACCACAAGTAAGGAAAGCCATCAATACCACAAGTTACGAAAAGCAGCAATACCTCAAGTTACGAAAAGCAGCAATACCACAAGTAAGGAAAACCATCAATACCACAAGTTACGAAAAGCAACAATACCACAAGTAAGGAAAACCATCAATACCACAAGTTACGAAAAGCAGCAATACCACAAGTTACGAAAAGCAGCAATACCACAAGTAAGGAAAACCATCAATACCACAAGTTACGAAAAGCAGCAATACCACAAGTAAGGAAAACCATCAATACCACAAGTTACGAAAAGCCGCAATACCACAAGTTACGAAAAGCAGCAATACCACAAGTAAGGAAAACCATCAATACCACAAGTTACGAAAAGCAGCAATACCACAAGTAAGGAAAACCATCAATACCACAAGTTACGAAAAGCAGCAATACCACAAGTAAGGAAAACCATCAAAACCACAAATTACGAAAAGCAGCAATACCACAAGTTACGAAAAGCAGCAATACCACAAGTAAGGAAAACCATCAATACCACAAGTTACGAAAAGCAGCAATACCACAAGTTACGAAAAGCAGCAATACCACAAGTAAGGAAAACCATCAATACCACAAGTAAGGAAAACCATCAATACCACAAGTTACGAAAAGCAGCAATACCACAAGTAAGGAAAACCATCAATACCACAAGTTACGAAAAGCAGCAATACCACAAGTACGAAAAGCAGCAATACCACAAGTAAGGAAAACCATCAATACCATAAGTTACGAAAAGCAGCAATACCACAAGTACGAAAAGCAGCAATACCACAAGTAAGGAAAACCAGCAATACCACAAGTTACGAAAAGCAGCAATACCACAAGTAAGGAAAACCATCAATACCATAAGTTACGAAAAGCAGCAATACCACAAGTTACGAAAAGCAGCAATACCACAAGTAAGGAAAACCATCAATACCACAAGTTACGAAAAGCAGCAATACCACAAGTTACGAAAAGCAGCAATACCACAAGTAAGGAAAACCATCAATACCACAAGTTACGAAAAGCAGCAATACCACAAGTAAGGAAAACCATCAATACCACAAGTTACGAAAAGCAGCAATACCACAAGTAAGGAAAACCATCAATACCACAAATTACGAAAAGCAGCAATACCACAAGTTACGAAAAGCAGCAATACCACAAGTAAGGAAAACCATCAATACCACAAGTTACGAAAAGCAGCAATACCACAAGTTACGAAAAGCAGCAATACCACAAGTAAGGAAAACCATCAATACCACAAGTTACGAAAAGCAGCAATACCACAAGTAAGGAAAACCATCAATACCACAAGTTACGAAAAGCAGCAATACCACAAGTACGAAAAGCAGCAATACCACAAGTAAGGAAAACCATCAATACCATAAGTTACGAAAAGCAGCAATACCACAAGTACGAAAAGCAGCAATACCACAAGTAAGGAAAACCAGCAATACCACAAGTTACGAAAAGCAGCAATACCACAAGTAAGGAAAACCATCAATACCATAAGTTACGAAAAGCAGCAATACCACAAGTTACGAAAAGCAGCAATACCACAAGTAAGGAAAACCATCAATACCACAAGTTACGAAAAGCAGCAATACCACAAGTAAGGAAAACCATCAATACCACAAGTTACGAAAAGCAACAATACCACAAGTAAGGAAAAGCAGCAATACCGCAAGTAAGGAAAACCATCAATACCACAAGTTACGAAAACCATCAATACCACAAGTTACGAAAACCAGCAATACAAGTTACGAAAAGCAGCAATACCACGAGTTACGAAAAGCAGCAATACCACAAGTAAGGAAAACCATCAATACCACAAGTTACGAAAACCATCAATACCACAAGTTACGAAAACCAGCAATACCACAAGTTACGAAAAGCAGCAATACCACAAGTAAGGAAAACCATCAATACCACAAGTAAGGAAAAGCAGCAATACCACAAGTTACGAAAACCAGCAATACCACAAGAAAGGAAAACCATCAATACCACAAGTTACGAAAACCATCAATGCCACAAGTTACGAAAACCAGCAATACCACAAGTACGGAAAACCATCAATGCCACAAGTTACGAAAACCATCAATACCACAAGTAAGGAAAAGCAGCAATACCACAAGTTACGAAAACCAGCAATACCACAAGTAAGGAAAAGCAGCAATACCACAAGTTACGAAAAGCAGCAATACCACAAGTAACGAAAAGCAGCAATACCACAAGTAACGAAAAGCAGCAATACCACAAGTAACGAAAAGCAGCAATACCACAAGTAACGAAAAGCAGCAATACCACAAGTAAGGAAAAGCAGCAATACCACAAGTAAGGAAAAGCAGCAATACCACAAGTTACGAAAACCATCAATGCCACAAGTAAGGAAAAGCAGCAATACCACAAGTTACGAAAAGCAGCGATACCACAAGTAACGAAAAGCAGCAATACCACAAGTAACGAAAAGCAGCAATACCACAAGTAACGAAAAGCAGCAATACCACAAGTAACGAAAAGCAGCAATACCACAAGTAACGAAAAGCAGCAATACCACAAGTAAGGAAAAGCAGCAATACCACAAGTAAGGAAAAGCAGCAATACCACAAGTAAGGAAAAGCAGCAATACCACAAGTAAGGAAAACCATCAATGCCACAAGTTACGAAAACCATCAATACCACAAGTAAGGAAAAGCAGCAATACCACAAGTAAGGAAAACCAGCAATACAAGTTACGAAAAGCAGCAATACCACAAGTTACGAAAAGCAGCAATACCACAAGTAAGGAAAACCAGCACTACAAGTAACGAAAAGCAGCAATACCACAAGTAACGAAAAGCAGCAATACCACAAGTAAGGAAAACCACCAATACCACAAGTTACGAAAAGCAGCAATACCACAAGTAAGGAAAACCAGCAATACAAGTAACGAAAAGCAGCAATACCACAAGTAACGAAAAGCAGCAATACCACAAATAACGAAAATCAGCAATACCACAAGTTACGAAAAGCAGCAATACCACAAGTAAGGAAAACCAGCAATACAAGTTACGAAAAGCAGCAATACCACAAGTAACGAAAAGCAGCAATACCACAAGTAAGGAAAACCAGTAATACAAGTTTCGAAAAACAGCAATACCACAAGTTATGAAAAGCAGCAATACCACAAATAACGAAAAGCAGCAATACCACAAGTAAGGAAAACCAGCAATACAAGTTACGAAAAGCAGCAATACCACAAGTTACGAAAAGCAGCAATACCACAAGTAAGGAAAACCATCAATACCACAAGTAAGGAAATCCATCAATACCACAAGTAAGGAAAACCATCAATACCACAAGTTACGAAAACCATCAATACCACAAGTAAGGAAAACCATCAATACCACAAGTAAGGAAAACCAGCAATACCACAAGTTACGAAAAGCAGCAATACCACAAGTAAGGAAAACCATCAATACCACAAGTAAGGAAAACCATCAATACCACAAGTTACGAAAACCAGCAATACCACAAGTTACGAAAAGCAGCAATACCACAAGTAACGAAAACCATCAATACCACAAGTAAGGAAAACCATCAATACCACAAGTAAGGAAAACCATCAATACCACAAGTTACGAAAACCAGCAATACCACAAGTAAGGAAAACCATCAATACCACAAGTTACGAAAACCAGCAATACCACAAGTAACGAAAAGCAGCAATACCACAAGTTACGAAAAGCAGCAATACCACAAGTTACGAAAAGCAGCAATACCACAAGTAAGGAAAACCATCAATACCACAAGTTACGAAAACCAGCAATACCACAAGTAACGAAAAGCAGCAATACCACAAGTTACGAAAACCAGCAATACCACAAGTTACGAAAAGCAGCAATACCACAAGTAAAGAAAACCATCAATACCACAAGTTACGAAAACCAGCAATACCACAAGTAACGAAAAGCAGCAATACCACAAGTAACGAAAAGCAGCAATACCACAAGTTACGAAAACCAGCAATACCACAAGTTACGAAAAGCAGCAATACCACAAGTAACGAAAAGCAGCAATACCACAAGTAAGGAAAACCATCAATACCACAAGTAACGAAAAGCAGCAATATCCCAAGTTACGAAAAGCAGCAATACTACAAGTAACGTAGAACGGGAATACCACGAGCAACAAAGAGCAGCAATACCACAAATAATAAGGAGCAGTAATACTACATATAACAAAAAGCAGCAATACTATAAGTAATGAAGAGCAGCAAAATTGCAAGTAACAATGATAAGCAATTTCACAATGAACTCAGCAAAGCACCAATACTATGAGCCAAACTTACACGATGAGCAGCAATATTGCGAGCAACACAATAACAGCACCAATACTGCCAGAACAGGGCACAGTACCGAGAGCCAGAACACAAGCGACACAAGAGCACAGTTCCGAGAGCTAGAACACAAGTAACACAATAACAGCACCAGTACCGAGAGCCAGAACACAACACAACAGCAGCACACAGACACACACACCGCCGGTCATTAGCGCACCGCCGCGGCCGCCAGATAAGCTATCAGAGCTAACGACTTCCAAGTGTCATATGGCCGCTGAAATATGACGAGTGCTCCAGATCATGCATCGGCGCTGTTGCTTCGTCCAGCGGAAGTCGGGTCCTAATTATCCCTAACTTCTTTATTAATAAACAAACTGTGTAATGGCGGGATGAATACTTACCGCTAAATGGTTCCGCCTTGTGTGCGTGCCTGTGTGAGCTAGTTAGAGCTCGCGCCAGACAAGTATTGTGTTTCTAGGTGTCGGCTCTGTGAGACGTTACTCGTCGTGGTGATGTTTCTCTGTTGTGAGATGGTCCTGAAAAACGAGTCTTGATGTGATCTAATGCCGATAAATTTTCAGTTGAATTATGTTAAAATGTCCGTATCACGAGCATTTGTGGCAACTACTCGAAGTTCAATGTTTACTTTTCCTGTTGAGTGTTAATACGCTATTCTTAAAAATGGAATTATATATTCCTTAGCAAACCAGAGTGTGATGTCTTCAATTTGTGAATTGGTCCTTTAACAATGAGAATGGGCCAAAGCAGATTTAGAGCTTGAAGTAGAAGTTACAGAGAGGAAAGCCGGCTGGGTAAATCAGAAAGGATTAGTACGACTATCAACATCGGACGAGAAAATCGAGCAAAAGAGAAGATCGAGCAAATTCTGGATTCTTTTCCTAAAAATTTCCGGCGGGGAATAAAAAATATTACATCCAGTAACTTGTGAGAGAATTAGGGATGCATGTTATCCTGCATACCACCTACTGTAGCTCGTTCTGTTATAGTAAATAAATAGTAAGTTAAAGTAAATGTCCCATACTTATATATGTATACACATGCGCACACAACGCGTGAAACCGATGCGACCACACTTTCCCCTCCATTAACATCTAACCCACAGCAGAGCTATACGATAATTATTTTGTTCTAGTTCAATAATTTTTGAAATACGAAGATAATCACTTATCATTTCTGAAATGAACACTCCATTTTTAAAATTCTACGAATGTCAGTCTACGAAAGGCACCGTTTCGATATTCCAAACATAATCTTCAGGCTGTAAATACAAGAAAAGAAAAGAAAGAAAAAAACTTTATTTCCAATAGAGATTGTACAATATTACAATCATTGGTTTTTAAATATCTTAAAATTAATACACTTAGATGATACACACACACGAGTATTGAAAAACTCGTGTCACTAGTCGAAAATAAATGATTGAGGGCAATGTACTCCTAATCTTGCTTAATCTACATTTGACAATACATGTAATGATAATTATAAGAGATAACGCAAATTCATGGACGATGCATTTTCATTGTGGGGTGAAAACACTTTTGACAGTTTACATGTACATGACATAAAACTTCGCAATTATTGATGCCAGGAAATAATATATGAATCGCTTGTTTCGGCAAATGTTCAAAAGTGTCATTTTAAGGAAGCATGAATAAAAAATATAAATACAAATCCATATACATATATATACGTACATATATATATATATATATGTACATGCACACACACATACAGATATATATATATATATATGTACACATAAGCATGAGGACCAAGAAGTTTATAAGTTTTGTATTTCTAATTCAACAATTTTAACATAACGGTCGTTAGTTAATAAGCATTTTATTTAAATATAAATGGATGATCGTACAACAAATGTATAGTTTGTACATGAATGCTTTACAATAATAAAGAGATGATGAGTTAGGTAATGTTGCAAGTTGAGAGTGAACAGAAAATGACCATTATCTCTAGTAAAATGCTAGTTGTTAGTTTAGTAAACACATATGTGCACACATACATGTAAATATATACACATATATGTACACATAAGCATGAGGACCGAGAAGATTATAAGTTTTGTATTTCTGATTCAACAATTTTAACATACCGGTCATTAGTTAATAAGCATTTTATTTAAATATAAATGGATGATCGCAGAACAAATGTATAGTTTGTACATGAATGCTTTACAATAATAAAGAGATGACGAGTTAGGTAATATTACAAGTTGAGAGTGCACAGAAAAAAGACCATTTTCTCTAGTAAAATGCTAGTTGTCAGTTTAGTACACACATATGTGCACGTATACATGTAGATATATACACATACGCATGCACAAACATACCCACGCACATACTTACACCAAACTCGTAAGCATACACAAATGCATTTCTATGCATCGAGGCAATACATACGCATTCTACAGAGTGTCATACGCGTAGCGTGCACACGTACACATATATACAAGTAAGCATGTGCGCAAATATCAGCATAAACTAGCCATTATAAACCAGAATTCCAATCGAGGGAAACAGAGGAAATATTTTTTATTATAGCATGAATTTTATAAAATTTCGTACTAAAAATAGTGGAACAAGACAGTCTACTTAAGTCAGAAACATGAAAACGATTGTGGGACGTGAATAAGAAAGAAAACATTAATGTCCTATAAAAGTTTCATATTAGAAAACAAATCACATTATCTTTGAAATATGGCGCAAATTGTCGGCAATTCATAAACAAACATAGGTATCACATTATTATAAGCAGAATAAGCATATTACTGCAGTATAAATGGATGATCACACAACGAATTTATTTTTATTTTTTTTTTACATGGATGCTTTACAATTTCATATTAGAAAAAAAACACATTATCTTTGTAATATGGTGCAGAATGTCTGCAATTGATAAACACACACACACATATAGGTACCATGACGGTCTAGTTTGATGCTTGCACAGAAACGGAGAGGAATGACATAAAATGCAACCTTCGACTGGTTTATCTACTCTAGTGCACACAGGTGTACGTGCACATATACACACCCATATGTGCACATACACCTATATACGTACACACATATACAATTAAGCAAGTTTGCAAATGACAACGTATAGGCGGTCAAATCATAATACCTACGCATACTTCCAAACTGTTGTGTGATGTCTCGAATTATAAAACAATGAGCGAGGGAGATTGTTCAGCAATGGAGATACCAGGCAAATGAGATTCGTCAGTACTCATTCAGTATGTTCTGTAACTAAAAATTATTATTGAGACACAAGATGACGAGTGATTTTGGCTTTAAATTCTCTCGGTCTTTGAGGGACTTTAATATTCAGGGAAAGTTTGTTCCACAGTAAGGCGCCTGATATGGACAGAGCCTTCTGCCCTAAGTGAGATGAACGATAGTTGACTAAGACATTATTGTTTCTGTTCGGTTTTTGATTGGTTACAGTGGGTGGATGGAAACGCACTATCTCCGCATTGCTCTGAGGAAGATATAACGAGGAGAATACGTATTGGGCCTTCTGCAAGAGGAGCCTTTCTTGGATAGGAATCCAGCCGAGTTTATTGAGGAGAGGGGTTACGTGATCATTTCTTTTGAAATTACCGTTGCATACCACCTTGGCTGCAAAATTCATGCATTTTTGTAAGTCCCTTTGAAGGTATTGAGGTAAGTCTCCCCATACTAGGCTGCAGTAGTCAATGCAGTAGTCAAACAAAAGGAACACTTAGTCACATTGATAAAACTATGTAGATCCAAAACTTAAGCTACATCAAACTGAACAAAAAATATTGGTATTGGACTAGATAGGACAAATTTTGTACAAGATTGAAATTACAGATAACTAGTTTTTGCACATGAGATATTCGCATGTTAACGGCACCAGAGACAGAGGCAAAATGGACGAACTAGCAGAGGTTACGAACTTCTAAGCCGCAGTCCTAGCTAGTGAACAATTTCAGAGCAAAAAAATAATTTGTATTTTCCTTGAGAGTAGGTTCTTGTTTATGAATGTGTAATGCTTCTATTATTTGAATATGCTCCTTATTTACAACATTGTACAAAATTTGCATATTTGTTAACAGATATTCATTTGAGAGCTTACAGCTGTGCTGTTTTTTAAGTGTGCGCTTCCAAAAAAAAGTATATTAGCCTAAAACGTAAAAATTAAATAAAATTCATTGTTGATTATTCATTGTAAGCATATACCCTATGACGTAAAGTTATGAAAATTTGAAATTAAATTTATCTAATCCCGCATCATACTTTTCAAAAATGTGTCTAATTTTCATCCTGACAATAAACTTTTGTTATGTTAACGTGTATAAATTGCTCTTAATTAACATTAAAACTTAATTAAACTTTTCAACTTTGTAAAATTTATCCAACAGCATCGGCGTAGTCGCTTCGTCCAGCGGAAGTCGGCTCCTAATTATCCTTTACTTCATTATTAATGAACAAGCTGTGTAAAATTCTACAACAGCTGTCAGTCTATAGAAGGCAACGTTTCGATGTTCCAAATATCATTTTCAGGCTGTTAAATACAAAAGAAACACTCAGTCATGATGATAAAACTATGTAAATCCAAATCTTGAGCTGCATCAGACTGAATTAGTTATACGATTCCCTGGCTGGACTCGCTCTCGAATGTTCCTAAAGAAAGAAATCGTACGGGGTCAAATATGAAGATCTATAGGAGGCCTTTCGGTAACACATAGCTCATGGGAGTGGTGAGACTCTGAATTCTTTTGAGTTACCCTCACATGAAATGTCTTCACCCAAAGCAATGAAGTTTAGTGAAGTACAATTCTAAAAATAAATTTTCACGTATTGAAAAAGGTACTGCATGTTGAACGAAATATCACGTCCCGAGGGTACATGTGTACACCAAACGACTATTCAGATCAATGTGTTTGGAATCGGGTTTCTTAATCTTTGGGGAATTCTCGATCAGTTTTATATACGGGAGAATATCTGTATCACTGTGTGGATTTATGTTCACATTTACATAAAAATAAGAGGATTTGTAAACATGAAAAAAATTTATGTAGAGAAGAAAATGAACAGCATTAACATCATGAACGCAATAAAAACATTAGGAAATAAGTCACTGAAGTTAAAATTGAGCATCATTGTTCATCTTACATGCTTTTGGGTGGTAAATAAATTCAGACAAACAATTTAAAAAATAAAAACAATAAAAAAACGATACATTTATTCTTCCCTAAGTACTTGTGTGCGCCTTTTATGACAATGAACGGTTAACCAAAATGAAATGCTTTGAAATGAAATATTAATCTGCTATTATATTGCATATTTAACACCGTTAAGGAGCATTGTCTAAACACATTTCTTCATACCTCATGAAGGAACATTGTCAAAACATGCGAATGTGAAATAAAGGCAGTTCACGCACCGACCATACAACACCACAGCGCACGGTGTCACAGTATCCTTATTCCCTTGCACGTTTAAAATCAAAGGAGTCAATAAGGGCACATTTACCCAGTCCTTCAAAAAGTCCACTTGAGCTTTGCAACGAAGACAACTCACCTCACAGCAACACCACAGCGTGTACCGCACAATGAGCGATTTAGATAGATATAATCAGGACCTTTTGAAATATTTGCATGTCAGAGGTCAGACTTTTAAATAATTTACGCTGCTGTAACAGTACAACCAGTTGTAAAAGTTCTGTCGACGTGGCTCCGCTGTGTGCCAAATTTTCGAATCGAAACAGTCAAGGTTTTGTCAGAATACATTTTAAAAATCTAATTCGAGTGCTGAGCAGTTGGCAACACTGTAAAGTGGCAAAATTACATGGAAATTCATATCGTCGAAGAGAAGTTAACAGTAAACATCAAAATATAGTAGGTTGTATACTTTTTTGAGGACAAAATGCAGTTGTAGGATGAAATTAGGTGATAAAAATCAAAGCAAAGCATATCTTCGCGGGTTGGTATTTCACATGCAGCGTCCAGATTTATATAACAATGTTTTACACAGATCGAGCCAGAAATTTAGCGTTAATAATGCAATAATACATGTAAAATATTATGCGATTTGCTGTATTTAAAATTCATCTTTCCTGAACCATAACAAATACAAAATAATTCATGATTTTCGTTCGTTTAAAATTCTTGTTTGGATTGACAGAAAAAATGTGAATATTAATGCTAGCTCTGTTATACAATATACCTACGGTACATTTTTGCAACACAATGAAGAATAGCCTATTCGCAGTTAAATCAAGAGAATTAAACAAACTGTTATTGATTGAAAAGTACTTATGCACACATTCTCTGAACCAGGACGAGCTTTGTTTTGATTTTGAACGTTTTCTAATCAAGTTCATGAATATCATTTACTTCATTGTTTTTTTAATACCTTCGCCCCAATACCAAGGCAGATGACAAATGCCCCCTACATGTAAAGTCGGTGCCCATTATCGAATTCAATATTATTACAAATTATTGTTATTCTTCTGTTTCATAGAAATACTGCACCTCCTGTGCAGTGTTTTGGAGTCCACTTCATATGAAAGGCTATCGTTTTTAACCACAAAGTCAAGGTAGCCACTGAAAATACGCTGACCATTGTGAATAGGTGTCATTCTGGGGGTATGAAATTGAACATATTCATCTCCATACATACACGAGTATTAAGCTTAGATTAATGGGATAGGGGCTGAAATTCACTGGGGAAAAAGAGAACAAATAGTTACCTGTAATCCAGGAGTGTGAGGGTTGAACCCACAGCAGCTCAGTCTTCACTATGTAGCCAAACTTCTGGGTATTATTAATTATGCTCTAAGGAATATGAAGAAGGACTGCTGCATGTAGATTTCAAGTATAGCAGACAGCGTGAATTGTTTTTACTTTACTTACCAAAGGCACGTGCTACAGCACGTTTCGTAAGCAAGTCCACTTAGACGTACTTCCGCCCCAACGACTTGAATGGTTATAAAATCAAACTTCAATTATATACGTCAGAGACTCACTCCGGAAGAATGGAGAAGTCGGTGTCTGCATGGGTCTTGTTTTTGCATCTGCAATGGGAGTAGCATGAAGTGGGAATTGCAATAGCAGATGATTTTGGTGGAGACAATATACGAGTACTCTCGACACAAAATCAACTGAGTGTTGGTTGTTGTTCTAAGCAGTAGCACTTGCTATTGATTTTTTTGAAAACAACATACATTCAACCCATATCAACTGAGTGTTGGTTGTTATGCTCAGCAGCAGCCCATGCTTATGATTTTGGTGAAGACAATATACATTCAACACATATCAACTGAGTGTTGGTTGTTGTTCTAAGCAGTAGCACTTGCTATTGATTTTGGTGAAGACAATATACATTCAACACATATCAACTGAGTGTTGGTTGTTATGCCAGGCAGTTGCACTTGGTTGCAAGCAACAGAAGACACTTGTATTGAGTTAGAATTACCACACCTGGCAGTCGTGTTGTCAAAAGCAGAAGCAGATGATAGCAGCATTAATAGCATTTCTTTGTCAGCGATGCAGCTGTGACTCGTATTTTGTTTTCTCACTCTTAAGGTCACATAATACGCAACAATGAATGCTTAATTTGGTAATAATAAGAAAAATGTACCGTTCTTAATTGATAGCATACATAATTTTCATTTATGCTCCAATGATGATTGGTGAAACACTGAAAAGTAATGATCAGTAAACAAATTGATTACGCGGTAATTATACCCAACATATATGCTTAGTCAAGAAAAATACAGACGGAAAATTGAACACTTAGTGAATTTCAAAAAGTCAAATTAACAAATTTATACGAGACGATATTGTTTTAGTAATGTGCTGTGGATTTCGTGCGACAATTTACGAATTCAGGGGAGCAAATAGAACAGCACTTTACAAGCATGTAAGATTGGCCGAGCATTCCTGAGCATACAGTAATTTAAAAAAACAGAACCGCATGCAAAATGCGACTGCTCTCAAACCTATGGAACAAGACCAGTCGAAAAAATGACGCGCAACGCCAAAGATGCATGTTTGTGCTTTTTTATTTTTCATGAGAGAATCTCCATTGCTGATGAAGTTAAAATAACGTCTAAAAATATATGCTTGCTGCAAAAAAAAATCAAAACTTCAGGAATGGTAAAAAAAACTATAGTAGAGGTAACTATTATTGTCTTCATTATCCCCAATTGAAAATTATCGCCCTTTTCAGGTAGTAAATAAGTCGTAAAAGGTCAAAAACGGCACAAAAGGGCCAAAAATCACGACTTCAAACCGACTCCTACCTATACTTGGCCTATTAGGGCTTGAAAAGGGCCCTTCATTCAAATGGCCATTTATAGGTCAAGTCAATAGCTGTTTTCGGGCTCATTCGGTTCGTTTAAAGTCGTTTTCAAGCCTTTTTCGACAAGCTCTAGCCTCGTTCAAGTAGTATAGAAGCCCAAAACAGCCGTTGCCTTAGCCGTTTCGATCCCCAGAAATAGCCGTTTAACAGGGCTTAAAATAAGTGACATTTGCACTGAAAAGGGCTAATTTACTGCTTGAAAACGACTATCTCTTGGCTTATAACTGCCTGAAAACGCTCTGTAAAAGGCTCAGAATTTCAATTGGGTCGCTTCACGGTTACCGACCATTATTCATATTTTCAATTTAAATGAGCTAAAACCTAATTTGTCTAACCTATCCTATTCTAACGTAACCTAACATGAACTTTTCGTCTGTTTACTAACTTTAAAGTATTTGTAAGAAATTGAAGACTCCGCTCTCAGGAAGCGCGCGTCTCCGTGTTAAATTTTAGCTTTGCGTTCTGAGTTGCCTCGTCCTATACAGCAAAATGGGCGGGCGGTAGTCCTTACACAAAAACTAATCGCGCAGCAGATATCCTTAACAGCGGATGAGGAGGTGAGTAATAGTAATTTACTCATTTAGTTATTTCTTACGATAAAATTTGGTTTAAAGATATAGCGTTATAGAGATGATTTTGAGATTATTTCTTACCACATCCTTATTTGTTTACTTATTTCTCATCAAGTCATTTTTTATCATTGCATTCATCTCACATAGCATCCCTTAACTTATTTATTCACAATATATCACTCACAGCAGATCTTTTTGCACGAAATTTGTTCTTATTATGACATCCTTCAAGATTTAAACTACATCACATTGCCCCTCATTATTCCTATATGTGGATGGGCATTCTTACACCCATACATTCTCTCATTATTCAAACCACATCCGACTGTACATCATCTTTGAAAATATAACTTATTTCTTCTACTTTCCCGCTTAGTTTGGATAACAAATTTCCTTGAACTTCGTGCTATTTCTATTTACTTTTAATTGAAGGTTAGAACAAATGTTACGCAAGCATTTTACGTTAAGAGACTGTCACCGAATTCTCTCCGTGGTCGATCACCGTCCGCTGGTCGCGTGCCCACGGCCTGCCGCACTCGTCACTTAATTGTGGAGTGCTGCAGAAACTGGCGTCCGTGTCTCTTTACCGCTGCTGGCCGAAATTCTCAATCGGATTTGACTTCATTTTGGAGTTGCTGCATTCCCCTCACTTCCCTCTGAAAAGTTCGGGCCCTCGCAACTCCTCCGGCCCCTCCTGCCCCTCCTGCTCCTCCTGCCTCTCCTGCCCCTCCTGCCCCTCCTGCTTCTCCTGCCCCTCCTGCCCCTCCTGCCCCTCCTGTCACTCCTGCCTCTCCTGCCTCTCCTGCCCCTCCTGCCCCTCCTGCCCCTCCTGCCCCTCCTGCCCCTCCTGTCCCTCCTGCCTCTCCTGCCCCTCCTGTCCCTCCTGCCCCTCCTGCCCCTCCTGCCCCTCCTGCCCCTCCTGTCCCTCCTGCCTCTCCTGCCCCTCCTGACCCTCCTGTCCCTCCTGCCTCTCCTGCCCCTCCTGCCCCTCTTGCCCCTCCTGCTCCTCCTGCCCCTCCTGCTCCTCCTGCCCCTTCTGCCCCTCCTGCTCCTGCCCCTCCTGCTCCTGCCCCTCCTGCCCCTCCTGCTCCTCCTGCCCCTTCTGCCCCTCCTGCTCCTGCCCCTCCTGTCCCTCCTGCCTCTCCTGCCCCTCCTGCCCCTCCTGCCCCTCCTGCCCCTCCTGCCCCTCCTGCCCCTCCTGTCCCTCCTGCCTCTCCTGCCCCTCCTGACCCTCCTGTCCCTCCTGCCTCTCCTGCCCCTCCTGCCCCTCTTGCCCCTCCTGCTCCTCCTGCCCCTCCTGCTCCTCCTGCCCCTTCTGCCCCTCCTGCTCCTGCCCCTCCTGCCCCTCCTGCCCTCCTGCCCCTCCTGCCCCTCCTGCACCATGTGCAGGAGTCCCTCCATGTTTGCCAAACAAATCGCCCATTTTTCGTGCATTCCATTTCCGCCGTCGCACCTCCCCCTTTCCTGCCACATTCCCTCCTCTTCCAGAGAGGAAGCGCTTCAAACACTTCCTCTCCTCCTTCCCCTGCGACTCGTGACTCTTCATTGCGCCTCATCTGCCTCGGACTAGTGTCTCTTCATTAGCTTGGCCTTCCATTTTTCAATAAATAAATTCCGTCCTTCCTTTGTAAATTAATAATCCCATCCAACCTATGTAAAGAAAGGTATCCCGTCCTCCCTGTTTTAAAGAAATAACTAAATAAATTTCTCTGCACTTCCCTCCTTCACGCAAATCTCCAACACCCATTCTCATTTGGCACTTACAACCATATTTCTTCCAACACTTGAAATAGAGCTCACCTGAATAGAGCTTCAACAAAAATGTAAATTACATTTTTTGACACTTTCTCAGTTTCAGTTAACTTAGCACATTATTGTACATATGAATAAATGGAACAAGAAAAATGTTCATGAATGCATAAGAAACGTTACCTTCAGGACAAAATGTAAAATTTACCAAAAATTAAACGCGCTATTCAAGTTTGCCACACACACCAGTGACAGCTTTACAGCAAGTGTTGTGGGATGGATGTGTGGGATCTGTGTGTGGGATGAATGTGGGATGGATGTATAGGATCTATGTGTGGGATGGATGTGGGATGAATGTGTGGGATCTGTGTGTGGGATGGATGTGTGGCATCTATGAGTGGGATGGATGTGGGATGGATGTGTAGCATATATGTGTGGGATGGATGTGGGATGGATGTGTAGCATATATGTGTGGGATGAATGTGGGATGGATGTGTAGCACGTATGTGTGGGATGGATGTGGGATGGATGTGTATCATATATGTGTGGGATGGATGTGGGATGGATGTGTATCATATATGTGTGGGATGGATGTGGGATGGATGTGTAGCACGTATGTGTGGGATGGATGTGGGATGGATGTGTATCATATATGTGTGGGATGGATGTGGGATGGATGTGTAGCATATATGTGTGGGATGAATGTGGGATGGATGTGTAGCACGTATGTGTGGGATGGATGTGGGATGGATGTGTATCATATATGTGTGGGATGGATGTGGGATGGATGTGTAGCATATATGTGTGGGATGAATGTGGGATGGATGTGGGATGGATGTAGGATGATTTCGTGATGAGATACCTCTGTATATATCAATGGTGAAACATCACATTGCCAAGTTATGTATAGATAGCTTTATTCATCTTTAGCATTTCCAATAATAAAAGTATTAAAAAATTATTCAAATCTAATTATTGCTTCAAAATCACTAGTATACATGTTTCTAACGATGACGAATGAACCAAAATGAACTTACGAGTAATTAATACTTTCAGTATCGTGCCCAAATGTTTTAATGTGAGTTCATTCTGCGGTGTTTACTGCTGTGTGCCTCGATGATACACTTATTCCATGCGCAAATTACTTTATTTGTTCCTGTAAGTCTAAAAACAAAAGTTGTAACCAAAAAGAATTGAAAAAAGATTGAGGAACTTGATTAAAACTGCTTAAAAAGTATATGATTCTAAATTTTCCCAGCACATGATTCGTATGCCTAGAGCTCACTACACTCCACACGTCATTTGACACATTGATTTTATTTCCAGACGACAGTCTCTTCTTGCAGTCTGACTCACAAATCCTGGTCATGAATGAGAAGGAAAATAGTATGAACAACCAGAAGGAGATGCTTTCAAGGGCTGCCTAACCCTTTGACGTCCAATTTTTTTCCTAAGAGGGGAAAAAAAATTCTAATAATTGTTTGCTGTTCTGGCATCGTTGGTAATAGGAAAACAACATGCAATCGGGAAATTGGGACGCTTTAAGATTCGTTCAAGCGGTATATGTGGATCCATATATATACACCATCGCTGAAAGCCAACACAAACCATGGTGTATAGCTACAATTTCTTCTCGTGGATCAAAGTCGCTCTTCACTTCATTTCCCCCTTTACCGTCAAAGTGAATTTCATAATCGACTTTCATAAACAGCTTGACATGTTTTATTCCTTGCGAAATTTGTGCTCCAATGTGTTTTCGAAGTTGATTCTCAAGTGGCAGTCAAGTGGCAGTCAAGTGGCAGTTCCTTCCTCATCCTGATATCGTTGACTACTTGATGCCGGAGCCAGGTAAATGATAGTAGTTGGGATAACGGTAATGTGAGTACAAAATTCTGACATTAAAGGGTTAAAGATAATTTGTCAGAAAACGCTCCATTAAAGATTAAAATGCGAGAACAGTTGCATCCTGATCTCAATAACATAAGAAGCTCTGCATAGATAAATCAAGACAGTGCATAAAATCGCACTTCAGGTTTACTGAGAAATTGGCTATGTCTGAATTCAACATCAAATGTTATTGAGAACCCAAACATGTCTTTTAATTGTAGAAGACATTATTTCGGATGTATTTATTATGACAGCGCATCAGTTTGCAAGTCAAGTTGACGGAGAAACACAGCATGCATTGGCTGAATTTTACATTGTTAGTGGGAAATAAAGTGCAATATCTTTTAATTCTAGAAGATATTTTTCCGATTAACTTCTCTATAAGGGGCGGTATTTTCAAGTTATTTATGACGGCGTATCAGTACAGCTGGTTGCGTAAGTCTACGCAGAAGAACTCAGGCATCGTTTCAACGACGTAGATGGTTAGAAAATGAGTCCCGAGTGAGCCTTTGAGGAAGTCAGTGCACATGTCCGCCGTAGACGTGACCAGCGGTGACGGTGAGTGCACTCGCTCCGTGGTCCTGTACTGAAGCAGTGAACACGACGCACCTGTCTCGCATGTGCACTGAGAAGAAAATAGTGCCTATTTTTGACACACTTATGTGTGTCAATACGTTTGTCACAAAACCGGCACACAACTGTGTGCCATGGAGGTGTTATGACACGCTTTTGTGTGTCACATGACGCACTTGCAAAAGCCACGACACACTAAGCGGAACGCAGCATCTGCCGTTCACACAATTAAGTCAAGCGATTCAAAATTTCTCCATAGATTTTCCATCTCATACTCACAGTCATTCAAAAATTAAATTTGAATCTTTGTCCCCATGAGACACAAATGTCATAGACTACAAAATTCAGAGCTAGTTTTTTAGTGAATTGAAGCCTCTTATTAAGAGCAACCTTCAATTTCAGATGGAAATATCATTGAGTATACCAGAGAGTACTCTGCATCACGCTTCTCTTGATAAAAGTTTCTTCGCATAACCTTTCACTTTTTTGGACCGAAATTCACAGCCAATATTCATGAAGAGTGATATTTGAATTGAAAAAAAAATAATATCAAGATTTTATGTACACATTCGTTCACGCGTTTTTTTGGTTGATCAAATAACTTTCGCAGCAGCGACCATACATCACTATTCTTGTTACCTTTCATCGTGTCTTTCCTCATACACAGCCCTCTTTTACATTATTTGCCTTTTTTACTTTATCATTGACTACATCTGGCGCTTTTACTCCATCATTGACTGCATCTGGCGCTTTTGCTTCATCATTGACTGCATCTAGCGCTTTTACTGCATCATTGACTGCATCTGGCGCTTTTACTCCATCATTGACTGCATCTGGTGCTTTTACTTCATCATGGACTGCATCTGGCGCTTTTACTTCATCATGGACTGCATCTGGCGCTTTTACTTCATCATGGACTGCATCTGGCGCTTTTACTTCATCATGGACTGCATCTGGCACTTTCACTAGCAGTGGTTGAAATTGAATGCGAGCAACGTAACAGGAGTGGTTGCTATTTTCAAAAGAAGAACGTGCAACACAAATGAACTGGCTAAAATACCGTCCTATATAAGTTCAAGTCTAGTAAAAAAGTTGACTGAGCAATATTTACAGAAAACATAGTGCAACACGCGCGTTTAAAACAAATGATGAAAATAACACACCGAAATTAATTTCGCTGCTCGTTTTTAATACGATGTTTGAAAAATACGCAAGATGATAGTTATACAAATCTGAAGCTCAGATTACTTTTTATAATTCATTCTTTCATCATTGGCGCCATCGTCATTTATTTTTTATTCAGAAACGTAAATCAAGACCCGAGGTTAAAAATCAAGACCCAAGTTAAAAAACACAACCTAAGTTAAAAAACTAGACCCAAGGTTAAAAATCATAACCTAAGTTAAAAAAAGACCCAATGTTAGAAATTATAACCTAAGTTAAAAATCAAGACCCAAGGTTAGAAATCATAACCTAAGTTAAAAAACAAGGCTCAAGGCTAGAAATCATAACCTAAGTTAAAAAACAAGACCCAAGGTTAGAAATCATAACCTAAGTTAAAAAACAAGATTCAAGGCTAAAAATCATAACCTAAGTTAAAAAACAAGACCCGAGGTTACAAATAGATTATCTGGGCACAGCCCACCAACTATATCAGTACCTTTTACTTATTTATTGTTCCTCATACATGATTATCTTGATCGTTTCCTCAATAATTGTCCTTCTCGTAAGTAATTTTAGCTCAGGAAAACCCATTATACTATTTAGAAATCATTATCATAAAGTGGAAGTGAACTGTATAGATTTATCTGACCCGCTGCTGCTACGTACACGCTCAAGATGGCTTTTCTTTAGCATGCGGTATATATGATACCTGATGTTTAATGCACTCTAAATTTGTCTGATTGATCTACTGGCGGGAAAAACCTCTGTTTCAAAATGAGCCAAATTAGGAAGGCAGGCAGAAACACCGCGTGTTATTGCATAAGTTGTTAATAATTTATTTTTATTTCAGCTTGACTTGCTGTTTATATACATTCGCATTTTCCATTAGAAAATACATGCTCAACCTACACACCTCTGTTAATGCTGTTTCTGGATGATATTCATTCAGTGAAACTATTGCGTTCGTTCATGAATCGTGCGCCGCATTCCACGCACTGATCTGCGTTAACACTTTGACTGCGGTAGTTTAAGCTGAAGTTCAATATTCAAGCGAAATTTAAAGCCGAGTTTAGTTATCGAGTTCAAAAACAACAAGCACCAAAGGAATCATGTTTTTTTAGTTTTGATTAAGTACTCATGAAAAAAGAGCTTGTGGCTGCTGGTCGGTGAGATGCGTTATGAAAATCTCTTCCATGACCACTGGGGGCGCACACCGCGATCGACGTGAGAATAACAGGAATTTCAGGGACATGGAGCATCACATAATTCCAGGGTAGCATTAGACTCGTAAACACAAGTTTGCCAGAGAAAAATGAAGACAGGAAAAAGAAAAAAATCTTCGCGCTTAAGGTCTTCGAGTTCACGCATTTGATACCAAAACTGAAAGATGCATACAAAAAAGTTAAGTTTACAAATGAAGTGTCAATCATAGTTTGCGTTCTAAATTACAGTATACCCCTCATGGGACCATATTGGATCTAAAATAGGTACATACATACAAACATATACCGGGCTTATCCTCCCTATGGGAGGGTAGCCGACAGCAGGCCACAATCACCACACTTAGTCACTAGGAGGCGAGAGAGGCAGCACTGGCGGCACCTGAACTGCCAGGATCAGCAGCAGCCCAGCACAACCACCTTCCACAGTCAGGCCCGACAGCCACAGCTGGTTTAAAATAGATAAAGTTATTAAATAATGGAGCGTTGCCTTAATTTTGAAGGAGTTAGTTTCACAAAAGGCCATTTACACCAATACACATTTTTGTACATCATTCCTTTCGCAACTGAAATCACAAACAAAGAATCTCTCAGTCTGAGAACGTGAGCACACACACGAACATTTCCATCAAATCAGGTATTGGACTTCATTGCTAACTTACAGCTGATACTCTACTGCATTCAGCCTCTGCTAACTTACAGCTGATACTTTACTGCATTCAGCCTCTGCTAACTGCCGCTGCTACTTGCTGCTGCTAGCAGCCTCTGCTAACTGCCGCTGCTACTTGCTGCTGGCATCAGCCTCTGCTAACTGCCGCTGCAACATGCTGCTGCCATCAGCCTCTGCTAACTGCCGCTGCTACTTGCTAATGCCATCAGCCTCTGCTAACTGCCGCTGCTACTTGCTGCTGCCATCAGACTCTGCTAACTGCCGCTGCTACTTGCTGCTGCCATTAGCCTCTGCTAACTGCCACTGCTACTTGCTGCTGCCATCAGCCTCTGCTAACTGCCGCTGCTACTTGCTGCTGCCATCAGCCTCTGCTAACTGCCGCTGCTACTTGCTGCTGCCATCAGACTCTGCTAACTGCCGCTGCTGCTTCCTGCTGTCATCAGCCTGTGCTAAATGCCGCTGCTACTTGCTACTGCTAGCAGCCTCTGCTAAGGATTATTGCTATCAGCAATAGCTATCAGCTTCTGCAGTCAGATACACCTATCGAAAGCTGCAATCAGCCTCTGCAATCGACAACTCTTATCAGCCACTGCTATCAGCCTCTGCTTTCAGTCACTGCCATCAGCCACTGCTTTCAGAATCCAGAGGCTGATAGCAGCCTCTGCTTTCAGCCACTGCCATCAGCCCCTGCCATCAGCCACTGCTATCAGCCATTGATCAAACAACTGTAATCGGCCATTGCTATTATGTAACAACTGTTTTCAGAACCTGTCATCAGCCACTGCCACCAGCCGTCGCTACCAGCCTCTGCTATCGACCACTGCTATCAGCTGCCGCTATCAGGCATCTCCGAGATAGCAGATAGAGCAGCAGGTCAGCTTTAAGTGGGGGGGGAGGGGGGAGATGGAGGAGGGGGGGGGGGAAGTACCAGACAGCGCAAGGAAGATGGGGGAGTGCTGCGGATGCAGTCAATGATGGAGTAAAAGCGGCAGATGCAGTCAATGATGGAGTAAAATACGCGAGATGCAGTCAATGATGCAATAAAAGCGCCAATGCAGTCAATGATGCAATATAAGCGTCGATGCAGTCAATGATGCAATAAGAGCGCCAGATGCAGTCAATGATGCAATAAGAGCGCCGATGCAGTCAATGATGCAATAAGAGCGCCGATGCAGTCAATGATGAAATAAAAGCGCCGACGCAGTCAATGATGCAATAAGAGCGCCGATGCAGTCAAGGATGCAATAAGAGCGCCGATGCAGTCAATGACGCAGTAAAAGCGACAAATGCAGTCAATGATGCAATAAGAGCGCCGATGCAGTCAATGATGCAATAAGAGCGCCGATGCAGTCAATGACGCAGTAAATGCGCCGATGTAGTCAATGATGCAATAAGAGCGCCAGATGCAGTCAATGATGCAATAAGAGCGCCGATGCAGTCAATGATGCAATAAGAGCGCCGATGCAGTCAATGATGCAACAAAAGCGACAAATGCAGTCAATTAATGATGGAGTAAAATACGCGAGATGCAGTCAATGATGCAATAAAAGCGCCGATGCAGTCAATGATGCAATATAAGCGCCGATGCAGTCAATGATGCAATAAGAGCGCCAGATGCAGTCAATGATGCAATAAGAGCGCCAGATGCAGTCAATGATGCAATAAGAGCGCCGATGCAGTCAATGATGCAATATGAGCGCCGATGCAGTCAATGATGCAATAAAAGCGCCGATGCAGTCAATGATGCAATAAGAGCGCCAGATGCAGTCAATGATGCAATAAGAGCGCCAGATGCAGTCAATGATGCAATAAGAGCGCCGATGCAGTCAATGATGCAATAAGAGCGCCGATGCAGTCAATGATGCAATAAAAGCGCCGATGCAGTCAATGATGCAATAAGAGCGCCAGATGCAGTCAATGATGCAATAAAAGCGCCGATGCAGTCAATGATGCAATAAGAGCGCCAGATGCAGTCAATGATGCAATAAAAGCGCCGATGCAGTCAATGATGCAGTAAAAGCGCCGATGCAGTCAATGATGCAATAAAAGCGCCGATGCAGTCAATGATGCAATAAAAGCGCCGATGCAGTCAATGATGCAGTAAAAGCGCCGATGCAGTCAATGATGCAATAAAAGCGCCGATGCAGTCAATGATGCAATAAAAGCGCCGATGCAGTCAATGATGCAGTAAAAGCGCCGATGCAGTCAATGATGCAATAAAAGCGCCGATGCAGTCAATGTAGAAAAAAATCTCTCATTGAGAAACTTTTCCGTAATTGTTTTCTGATTAGGCTTTCTGTGTTTTCAAAATATAATAAAGAGGATACAGAAAAAAGGTAAGTTAAATGATTTCATTAGAGAATTACGAATAAATAGATTTAATAGCACGAATAGATACTCTTGTTAAAATTGTTCTAAAAGCTTGAGGGCAGGCGGCGCGAATGTAGAGCACCTCGGATGGCGGGCCGGTCTGACAGCTGCTGCCTGAAAAACGCAGAAACTGGGCTGAGCAAAGCAGACGGTACCACCACGTACACGCTTAACACGTTAGTTGCGATGGGTTAAACTGAAGTTCAATATTCAACTTAAATTTAAAGTCAAAAGTGATAAGCCAATTTGTAAACATCAAACATTCACTGGACCTGTTAAGTGCCATTAATTTGGAAAGGTTGTTAGAATTTTTCAAAATGACCCATCGATGGGTCGTTTCACAGCAGGAAAAACCTAACTACGACCCACCGGTGGGTCATACCGCAATGAATGTGTTAAGAGCCTTAAATCCCCAAATGAATTAAATCCCCAAATCAATTAAATCCCCAAATCAATTAAATCCCCAAATCAATTCAATCCCCAAATCAATTAAATCCTCAAATCAATTAAATCCCCAAATCAATTAAATCTCCAAATCAATTAAATCCCCAAATCAATTAAATCCCCAAATCAATTAAATCCCCAAATCAATTAAATTCCCAAATTAATTAAATCCCCAAATCAATGAAATCCCCAAATCAATTAAATTCCCAAATCAATTAAATCCCCAAATCAATTAAACCCCCAAATCAATTAAATCCTTCTTACACAGGTAATTTCATTTATATCACACATACACGTTACACATAAATTTGATTAAAATAGTATAAACAAGTTTTTAGGTAAATCCTATGTTTGACACAAAGATTTGGAATACAATTATGCCACCATCGGCACACCTACAGATGATACTGAAGCATTTGATCAGGGAGCACGCACCCTGGCCTTGATACATAAACAATGCTATTGCTTAGTTCGGGAACACCCACATCGTAAGCCGGATTTGTAAGTTTACCCTAACCCAGGTTCACCGAAGCTGGCCCAGTGTAGGCCACGTCAGACATCGAAAGCAAGTTTTCACGAGTTCGACTTACGTCTGAACTAGCGGGTCTACGGCGCACAGGGAGCAGGTGCAGTGGAGGCCTCCAGGATCAGCGGCTGCCCAACGCAGGCCGCGCAAAGGTTGACCTCTACTCAGCTGACATGGCGTACGATTTCTCTGCGACACTTAAATGAAGAAAATTCCCGGGGATGAATAAATTGTGCCGTGCAGGAATGGAGTTGAAAGGCGGAGTGTTTATCGTTCTGCGCCGCTTGTCCAAGACGCTGCTGGTAGAGGCTCAAAATGCAAAAAGGTTATGTGACGACTTCCCGGAGCGTAGGGCGTCGAAATTTTCAGGGTTTTGTGGGTTTAAACTTTCATCACGGCTTACGAAAAATGGGTTGCAATTTAAATTTTTTAAAAGGGTTCTTTAGACAGTCAATGATGCAATGAAAGCGCCGATGCAGTCAATGATGAAATAAAAGCGCCAGATGCAGTCAATGATGCAATAAGAGCGCCGATGCAGTCAATGATGCAGTAAAAGCGCCGATGCAGTCAATGATGCAGTAAAAGCGCCAGATGCAGTCAATGATGCAATTAATGCGCCGATGCAGTCAATGATGAAATAAAAGCGGCAGATGCAGTCAATGATACAATAAAAGCGCCGATGCAGTCAATGATGAAATAAAAGCGCCGATGCAGTCAATGATGCAGTAAAAGCGCCGATGCAGTCAATGATACAATAAAAGCGCCGATGCAGTCAATGATGAAATAAAAGCGCCGATGCAGTCAATGATGAAATAAAAGCGCCGATGCAGTCAATGATGCAATAAATGCGCCGATGCAGTCAATGATGAAATAAAAGCGCCGATGCAGTCAATGATGCAATAAATGCGCCGATGCAGTCAATGATGAAATAAAAGCGCCAGATGCAGTCAATGATGAAATAAAAGCTCCAGATGCAGTCAATGATGCAATAAATGCGCCGATGCAGTCAATGATGAAATAAAAGCGGCAGATGCAGTCAATGATGCAATAAGAGCGCCGATGCAGTCAATGATGAAATAAAAGCGCCGATGCAGTCAATGATGGAATAAAAGCGCCGATGCAGTCAATGATGAAATAAAAGCGCCAGATGCAGTCAATGATGCAATAAGAGCGCCGATGCAGTCAATGATGAAATAAAAGCGCCGATGCAGTCAATGATGGAATAAAAGCGCCGATGCAGTCAATGATGAAATAAAAGCGCCAGATGCAGTCAATGATGCAATAAAAGCGACGATGCAGTCAATGATGAAATAAAAGCGCCAGATGCAGTCAATGATGCAATAAATGCGCCGATGCAGTCAATGATGAAATAAAAGCGCCAGATGCAGTCAATGATGAAATAAAAGCTCCAGATGCAGTCAATGATGCAGTAAAAGCGCCAGATGCAGTCAATGATGCAATTAATGCGCCGATGCAGTCAATGATGAAATAAAAGCGGCAGATGCAGTCAATGATACAATAAAAGCGCCGATGCAGTCAATGATGAAATAAAAGCGCCGATGCAGTCAATGATGCAGTAAAAGCGCCGATGCAGTCAATGATACAATAAAAGCGCCGATGCAGTCAATGATGAAATAAAAGCGCCGATGCAGTCAATGATGAAATAAAAGCGCCGATGCAGTCAATGATGCAATAAATGCGCCGATGCAGTCAATGATGAAATAAAAGCGCCGATGCAGTCAATGATGCAATAAATGCGCCGATGCAGTCAATGATGAAATAAAAGCGCCAGATGCAGTCAATGATGAAATAAAAGCTCCAGATGCAGTCAATGATGCAATAAATGCGCCGATGCAGTCAATGATGAAATAAAAGCGGCAGATGCAGTCAATGATGCAATAAGAGCGCCGATGCAGTCAATGATGAAATAAAAGCGCCGATGCAGTCAATGATGGAATAAAAGCGCCGATGCAGTCAATGATGAAATAAAAGCGCCAGATGCAGTCAATGATGCAATAAGAGCGCCGATGCAGTCAATGATGAAATAAAAGCGCCGATGCAGTCAATGATGGAATAAAAGCGCCGATGCAGTCAATGATGAAATAAAAGCGCCAGATGCAGTCAATGATGCAATAAAAGCGACGATGCAGTCAATGATGAAATAAAAGCGCCAGATGCAGTCAATGATGCAAATAAGAGCGCCGATGCAGTCAATGATGCTGTGGTGTTCTCCCCCAGGCTGCAACACGCTTCGGGCAGACTTTGAGCTATCTTTTTCGTGATAGGATAGCCCGAAGCGAGTGCCTGAGGTACAACCGTATTCGGCAGGATATGGACAACACGGGGGTAACACGGTAATTATATTGGTGACTGTTAGGTACACGGAACACGGACCATTACACAGGGCCCTCGGTGACTACTATGAGCACTGTTCGTTACTCGTAAATTACGTAATGATTGGAACACCGCACTAATACTTGATGGTTGAAATACAATACTATTCGAGAAGTACGTAATGATTGAAACACAATCCTATGTGAGAATGGTACAAATATATGGTGATTGAAGTACAATCCTATTCGAGAATGACATAAATTGAAACACAATCCTATGCGAGAATAGCACAAATGCGTGATGATTGAAGCACAATCCTATTCGGGAATGACGTAATGATTGAAACACAATCCTATGCGAGAATAACACAAATACGTGATGATTGAAGCACAATCCTATTCGGGAATGACGTAATGATTGAAACACAATCCTATGCGAGAATAGCACAAATACGTGATGATTGAAGCACAATCCTATCCGGGAATGACGTAATGATTGAAACACAATCCTATGCGAGAATAGTACTAATACGTGATGATTGAAATACAATCCTATTCGAGAATAACACAAATACGTGATGATTGAAGCACAATCCTATTCGGGAATGACGTAATGATTGAAACACAATCCTATGCGAGAATAGCACAAATACGTGATGATTGGAGCACAATCCTATTCGGGAATGACGTAATGATTGAAACACAATCCTATGCGAGATTAGTACTAATACGTGATGATTGAAATACAATCCTATTCGAGAATTACGTAATGAATGAAACAAGCACCAATAGCGGGTAACGTCCGCGAGGACGCTACTTACGAACGCAGCGGCGAGACGTGATGATCGGTGCTACGTCGTGCGACTGTTACGAACAGGTCAGCCGGTGCTAGCGGGGCGCCGAAACGAGGCTAGTCAGCTGGGTCGGGCCCAACCGCCACGCGGTTCACCGTGGTAGCTGGTAAGTAGCTGCGGCGAGGCTAGCCGGCCGGAGCGGGCGAGAGATGTCGTAGAGCGGCTTGGCCGACGACGCCGGCGCGGGGCGTTGCAACGTGACTTTTTTTTAGGCTTTGAAACACCTTGAAGCGTCAAGACGCTACTAGGTTTAAGACCTTGCAACACCTTGGGGCGTCGATAGGCAGGGCCGGTCTCTGGAGCTTGGTGCAGGTACGCGAGAGACAAAGTCGATCTCGGAAGCTAGATGCAGGAACACGAGGCTGGTGCTGGAGATGTGACTTGAACGAGGACGAGGGCTTGAGTGAGTGCGAGCCTTGTTGGGGTCGCCTTATGTAGGCCTCGAGTGCAAGCCTTGAGTCCGGGCGTGAGTCCTGATTGGTCGCGAGTTTGTGGGCCTGTGGTGCTGGAGGCAGGAAGCCGTTGTAGCTTACGGGCACCTTTTCTCATAGTCGCGAGGCGGCTTCTCTCAGGTCCCGTGTTTGGTTGACTAGGCGCTTCGGGTCCGGAGGTGCTCTGGAACGGATGCGGTTGTAGTCTGGAGGCAGCTTTTCTCAGGTCTTGTGGAGGTCCGCGGCTTGCCGCTGGGATCACCACAATGCAGTAAAAGCGCCGATGCAGTCAATGATGCAGTAAAAGCGCCAGATGCAGTCAATGATGCAATAAAAGCGCCGATGCAGTCAATGATGAAATAAAAGCGCCGATGCAGTCAATGATGAAATAAAAGCGCCGATGCAGTCAATGATGCAATAAATGCGCCGATGCAGTCAAAGGTGAAATAAAAGCGCGCAGTCAATGATGCAATAAATGCGCCGATGCAGTCAATGGTGAAATAAAAGCGCCGATCAGTCAATGATGCAATAAAAGCGCCGTTGCAGTCAATGATGCAATAAAAGCGCCGATGCAGTCAATGATGAAATAAAAGCGGCAGATGCAGTCAATGATGAATGAATGAATTATAAAAGTAATCTGAGCTTCAGATTTGTATAACTATCATCTTGCGTATTTTTCAAACATCGTATTAAAAACGAGCAGCGAAATTAATTTTTTCTGTGTGTTATTTTCATCATTTGTTTTAAACGCGCGTGTTGCACTATGTTTTCCGTAAATATTGCTCAGTCAACTTTTTTACTAGACTTGAACTTATATAGGACTGTATTTTAGCCAGTTCATTTGTGTTGCACGTTCTTCATTTGAAAATAGCATCCATTCCTAATACATTGCTCGCATTTAATTTCAACCACTGCTAGAGGCATTAAAATCATTTTTCTTTTCCTTCCACAAGAAATAAGATGCAAGTAATTTTTTTACTGAGAACTTTTTAAAATGCAATATATATATGTTAGTTTTTTTGATGCGTTTTCCGGAAGTATTTCGTTTTTATTCATTGTTCTTTTGATGATATAAAACGCTCTTGTTAGCCTGGTGCAGCAGATCTTTCTTGTTTCTGACTCTAAGGAATTTTTGCGCCCGTATTTTTTTGAAGGAAATCAGCAAAAATATTTTGGTGCGAGGCAAAACAATTTAAACGAGGTTGGTTGTTAGGTAAGCATTTGTTGATTTGTATGCAGACAGACTAGTCTCGAATTTCCGAAATGTCTATTCATTAGTTTTAGATATAAAATCATTAACTTCCGCCCATTCTACTCACAACTGCTGCGGAGGCCTTAGCCTTGTATTAATGTAAGAGGAGACTGTCCTCAGAGGCATTTTTTAGTAATTTCTTCAGTATTTATTTATTATCGTTCAGTCCTCGTGTCTAGAGCGAAATATCAAAGAGAATAGATTTCCATTTTTTCTCCAAATGATGCATTCAACCCCAGACAGAGCTATTGTGTATTTCACAAGGTTTGTCTATCAATTTAGGACCTTTATTTTAAGAAATATCTAAAAACTAAGTTGGCTGTATTGCCTATCATGAATCAGCCTTTCCTGTGAACGAAAGGTTTTCTTTCATTTTTCTTCTAAGTGTCTCTATATCAAAGTCTTTATGTTTTTCCTCTTCGTTTGTCAGTTGAGCGTTTGTCTATATTTTATTTTTTTTCTGCCTGTAACATCTAATGATAAAGATTATATTGCCTCGTTCTCGCAGTTGATTCAACCCTAGATTTTTGAATACTTATTGTGGTTTTTCCACCGATTAGGTTTAAGGCCCTTTGTATTTAAGAAATTTTCAAAAACGAATATGTTAAATTTTTGCACCAAATTTTTTTCAAACAAATTGTTTTTCTTTCATGAGGAAATACACTGACGACTGTGATAAAGCGCGAGTACTTCAAAGAATACTCATGAGAAGAGCTTTGTGACGTGACTACGACAATTTAAAGACTCCTTCGTGATGTGGCAGCGCTGCTCGCGTTCCAATTTTGGTGCTCGAGTAGATTGTACTTCCCTCGTCACACAGCATGAGATCAAATAACTTACTGACACTCCAGTCTGACCAGCTCCAGTCCAGTGCTGTATAACCAAATTCCATTGACTTTTTTGATGCGGAACTAATGTTTTCTTCCTTCTTTCCAGCCCGGATGGGAAGCAGCCAAGTATTCCGACCCCCCTTCGCCTCCCCACTACACCCGTGGCTGGGGAGCAGCGCAGGAGGGGACACCAAAGTGGGGGGCAGCCCTCCCTCCCCGTGGCATTCCCCATTCTCAGGGAAAACAAACAACGGGGCCTACCCCCATTCCTCCTCCCCAGGGTCCCACCCATCTGCATATCCCCAGTACCCTTCCTCAGCAAACCTCTTCCCCAGTTTTCCCACCAAAGATGACCCCATGGGGGGCCTGCAGTCGAGCGGAGGAGGGATTGGGGGAGGAGGGGGAGGCGGTGGGGAAGGCTACAACATGGCCGGATCTATAGGGTCTATGGACACCTCCTCAACCCTCGACCTCAAGCACTCGGCCATGCTCTCCCCCCTGGCTGTGTGTGGCAAGAGTGGCAGAGAAGGTGGGGGTCTCTTCAACAACAACACCAACAGTAACAACACTAGTAATTCCACCAGTAACCAAGCCAACCCCTTACACCCCGCCCAACACCAACACCACCACCATCACCACCAACAACATCTCCCGCAACATCAGCAGCACCACGGGGTGCCCGCTATGATGACCCCTGGAAGTTACCAACACAGCAACACCTCTTCACTAATGGACTGTTCCATGCCCCTGTTACCTGCATCCTCCTACCCTCACTACCCCCACGGCACAGGAGAGTTTGGGTACTACGCCACGACCCCTGGGTTCTCTGCTAGAGATAAAAGTAAAAGCAAAACAAGGTCCTCCGCCGGTAAGACAAACTTCGTGGCTCTCAACCAAGCCCGCGCGCTCCAGAAACTTGCGTGTTCACGTCACCGTAATGCGGATACCGTTCTCTTTCCTTGAATAACTATATTCGGATATCTATATTTGACACTGATGAATGCGTATCGTTTTTCTTAAATTATCTTCCCATGAGAATTTATGTTCAGGTACTCGTTTTTGAGCAGTGAGGGTGCATAGTTTATGCGATTGAAAATGAACATCCTCAGTATAGGTGTAGAATAGTTTTCAATTAATTTCTCGCATAGTGAATTTGCCGGTTCGTTCTCGTAGAAGGAGAGCTGCTCATTCAGTCTTTGTCTTCGCCAAAGACTTGGCATCTTATGAAGAATTTGATAACTGACCTTTGTAGTAATTTTCAGAGCGGAATTCGCATTACTGCTAGACGGACCCACAAGTTTCTTGCGTGCACAGCCCGAGCGCTTACTTTCGCTGCCCGTCATTTCGAGGAGCAAGTGTACGTGCGGCAATTCTGCGGTGCTTCAATAATCCAAAAGCCTTTATGTTTTCACCTCATTGGATTCATGTACTGAATGATTCTAAGTAGTAAAAATTTCTAAGAAACCTTGCGAAATAACGAAAAATAAACAAATATTTCCGCTACTTCTCAATGAATATGTTATTTTCTTATTTCACTTTTAATTCTTCTATAGTCCTTAGAGTATCCTCTAAGCCTTGTGGAATTTTTACACACTCTAAAAAGCTCTAATATCCGCTAAAAACTCACAAAAGTTAGATCAAGATCATTAAAAAGGAAATGAAATTCATAAAAAAAGTTCTCACAACGTCGTGTAATATGAAAAACTGTATTGACTCATCCGAGCTGCAGCTATAACGCACAGTGTTGCGTTAAAGCTGTCAGTGTAGCTCGCCAGTGTCACAGGTGAACTTTGGACTGAATTTTGGTGATACCTTGAGCTGCTGGATGAGCTAGGTTGGCTTGAGCTGCGGGTGTTGAAGAACAGCGGTTCTTGGAACAAAATTCTCGTTCATTGTGACCAACATGTTCATTCATTACGCTTTTGAGGAGATGAGAAAGAACGAAATGAAGTGTACAAGTAATGAGTGCTAAAGGATAACGCAAAAAAAATAATAAAAATAAATGAATGAAGCATGGATTTATAGACTTTTATAAGCACCCTGCATCCTTTTCTAACGTCCAGAAATTATTTGAAGCCTAAACATTCCTCTTTCTCAGTAAAAACAGCTCTTGTGTCTCCACTCAAAATTGAAAAGCGCTCTCAAAGTAAATAAATACGTACCAGAATAAGACTTAGATGTGCAAAATACCACAGAAAGTCCGCACGCTCGCAAAACTCTCTAAATTCGACGGCTGGAAGAAAGTGAGCGCTCGTGGAACGCCGGGCGGAGTTGCTTCTCACTAACACCAACACTAACGCTCCTCACTAATAACACTGTCTGCACTAACTGCACTAACACGGAGGTCTCGGTCGTTAACTTTAAGGTTATTTCCTGTTTGAGTGATAAACACGGATTATTTGGAGTGTGGTTACCATTTAGGGTGTGTTCTTTCTTTCTTTTGCACGCTCAGCGTACGGTGACTTCACGGTGTTAATTTCCTCCCCTTTCTTATCGGTCTGATTGCAGCTGCAAATACTCATTTTACTTCTTTTCAATATTCTGTTTTTTTCAGATATTAATTGCATTAGTTTAGAGGAATCTCGAAATCATAATTTTTACCACCCAAATCCTCACTTTTTTCTTACTTTGCCGGTAATGAGAGCTCAGATGAGTTAGATTTATGATGAAATTGGTTTAAAATTTTAAAAATCACTTCTCATGGGTTTCAAATTGAAATTTACTGCAGTATAATTCTCTTTTTTGGTCCATGTGTTTTTCCTGGAAATGTTTTCTATTTTCTAATGCCTTCTTGGAATTTATTTTTTACATTCGTGATCCATTGATGAGCAGATTCTGTAGATTAGACACTGATTCATGCGTAATATTGTGTAGCTGATGCTTCAAAGCATTAGTATTACACCATGGATTTTCTAGTCAGTAAATGAACGCCTATAAATAAAGAGTGTTGCATGTTTGCTGGGAGATGTAGAGTTACGCTACTAAACATTTTTCTTCTGAAAATAAATATTTTACTGGTAGTTCAAATTTTACCTGCTTAACTAATTTAATGTTTGGCGTATGTGTAATTGTACCTAATTACGGAAGTCCAAACCAAGAATAATTCGCTCATCCTTCACACTCTTATCTTATTTCCAACAAACAATTTACAATTTACTAAACGCAATGATTTACGAGAAATTTTTATAAGGTAGCTCTCCTTATGAAGGCATTAAGATCAACGAGATTGGGTATTTTCCAAATTCTTTTAAACAGTTATATGCTGAATCGCTCAATTTATTAAAGACGCTTGGATTCAATCATAATTGCCTATTTTGGTTCCTACTCTACGTACGATTAGAGGTACAGAGTATACTTCCGAGGAGTCAGATCTGGACTTTAGTCGTTGATGTTATCATCTCCATATTTTTATATTCTCGAGAATAATTAGTGCAAATTTGAGTTAGTGAGGCCCATGCAATTAATTACATACTTCCTAAATTTACAGTGGTTATTCACAAGTTTCGGTTCATTTCTGTCCACAGTGTTAACTGTCCACAGTTGTTAACTCTCGTACGCTTTTTTTCACACTTTCGCTAAGATGCAGTGCACACAATCAACTTACGCAACATTTTCCTCACATTCAAGTTACGTATGCCCTCTCTGTAAAAGTAAGAGTGAAGGCATGAATTTTTTCCTCCTACGCACGAATTACCTCCTTTGATGCTCAACAATCGCTGCTGATCATCTCAGTTAAGCGGCGGCCTCTAAATAGAAGCGTTGCGATCTCTGTTCGTTTGAGCGCTTTTTTCCATGACATGCTATTCATTTTCCACGTTTTTAATGAAGCTTGTGTGGACGGGCGGTTCTTAAGAATGAACAGCAATGAACGTAATGAGGTAAATAATGATTTTGATCACCGTGTTTGCGTCTCTCGCTGTGCCTTTTTTTAGTCACAAGAGTTAAACGAAGTTACTCATAAATGCATTTTGTAATTATGACGGCACACTCATATTATTATTATTATGTGCCGGAATTCAATGCTGGGGTTGCAACAGTGCAACAGAGGTTAAAACAGTGTAACAGGGGTTGCAACAGTTTAACAGGGGTTGCAACAGTGTAACAGAGGTTACAACAGTGTAACAGCATATTGTCGAACGGTTACTGCAGTGTTAGAATTACAACATAGTCCTCTTAACACAGTTGCTGTACATGCACTGCCATATACTGTTGTTACACTGAGAAGCCAACGCAGCATTGAGTGCAAATGTTCAGCATTTTGTTGTACGTAGCCAGTCAGCGTCTAATTTTATCGCCAGAGAACGATGCAAAAAGTGACGATGTTGAGATAGGCTAGGCTTGCTTATCTTTAACGTGGCGAGCAACGATGGAGAGATAATGATTATCTTTGCATCAGCACACCCTGCTCGCAGATTTACTGGGTCTCTCGTTAAAAATAAAAGCAAGACTGTGCGGCAGTTTAGTGCAGCCATTGCAGGAGCTATAAATTACGAACTTCCTTTATTGATCTCATATAGGACTTGAGGGGAAATAAAGGGGACAGTTAAGAGCGGTGTCACTGAAGCGTTTCAAGCTCAACAAAAAGCCAAAAATTTGAAGTGCATTCTACATACAGGGAGGAAGTGAGATACAACTTGGTCCGCAACAAAAAAAAAAACAACATAGGTGTAGTTGAGATATAGTTTGAGAAAATGAACTACACTGAGTAAAAAATTTTATGAGCGTAAAACAGGCACAGAAAATCGTTTTTCAAACGTAATGAACACGCAAATTTTATTTGAACATAAAACAATAGTTTAATTCTTTAGCAGACTGTTTACAGTCGACTGCGGGGAAAAACGAAGTTATACCGTAATCAGGGATATTCCCGACTCAGTGAATGGGCAGTCATCGAATGTGTGGTGACTGGCAGGGTGTGTGGTGACTGGCGGGGTGTGTGGTGACATGCGGGGTGTGTGGTGACAGGCGGGGTGTGTGGTGACAGGCGGGGTGTGTGGTGACATGCGGGGTGTGTGGTGACAGGCGGGGTGTGTGGTGACATGCGGGTTGTGTGGTGACAGGCGGGGTGTGTGGTGACATGCGGGGTGTGTGGTGACATGCGGGGTGTGTGGTGACAGGCGGGGTGTGTGGTGACATGCGGGGTGTGTGGTGACAGGCGGGGTGTGTGGTGACATGCGGGTTGTGTGGTGACAGGCGGGGTGTGTGGTGACATGCGGGGTGTGTGGTGACATGCGGGGTGTGTGGTGACAGGCGGGGTGTGTGGTGACATGCGGGGTGTGCGGTGACATGCGGGGTGTGTGGTGACATGCGGGGTGTGTGGTGACATGCGGGGTGTGTGGTGACAGGCGGGGTGTGTGGTGACATGCGGGGTGTGCGGTGACATGCGGGGTGTGTGGTGACATGCGGGGTGTGTGGTGACATGCGGGGTGTGTGGTGACAGGCGGCATGTGTGGTGACATGCGGGGTGTGTGGTGACATGCGGGGTGTGTGGTGACAGGCGGGGTGTGTGGTGACATGCGGGGTGTGTGGTGACATGCGGGGTGTGTGGTGACAGGCGGGGTGTGTGGTGACATGCGGGGTGTGTGGTGACAGGCGGGGTGTGTGGTGACATGCGGGGTGTGTGGTGACAGACGGGGTGTGTGGTGACAGGCGGGGTGTGTGGTGACAGGCGGCATATGTGGTGACAGGCGGGGTGTGTGGTGACAGGCGGGATGTGTGATGACAGGCGGGGTTTGTGGTGACAGACGGGGTGTGTGGTGACAGGCGGGGTGTGTGGTGACAGGCGGCATGTGTGGTGACTGGCGGGGTGTGTGGTGACAGGCGGCATGTGGTGACAAGCGGCATGTGTGGTGACAGGCGGGATGTGTGGTGACAGGCGGGGTGTGTGGTGACAGGCGGGATGGGTGGTGACAGGTGGGGTGTAGTGATGCAAAAAAACTGTTTTATTTTATTGCGTTTTTTTTGCAAAAAAAAACGTGTTTTTTATGTGTTTTTTTTTGTTTTTTTTGGTTATTTTTGCATACCTAAATTTTGTTAAGCATATGTCTGGGTTTTTGTTTGGACACCTGAAATATATTAATATCCATGTTTTTTAGTCATTTCATTGTTACAAAAACATCAAAAAGAAACCATACAGTAAAAGTGGTGGCAGATAACCCACAATTACCTAGAGGCGTCTAAGAGGAACAGCAGGTGCCACAGAACTTATATTGATGGAGTCAAAATTCAGAGCTTACTATCTCTACTATGCCTGATTTTATTTTTATGTGACCAAAAAATCAGACTTTGCAGAGATAATAAGGGTAAATCTGAAGGATATGTCAGTTATCGATTTTGTAAATTTTGATGCCTAACCTAAGCATAGTTAATTAGATCGAAATAAACAAGTTTTCTTCTATGCACTTTCCGTCTCAAATGAGTATTTTATTAGTTATAGCGGTAAATGACTTACCGCAACTCCTGTGTTTGAAGCGGCAAGTAATTCAAGGAGCACGTCGGACAGCAACACTGCAATGCGCACTCGCTTCCAGCGCGATCGTCATCAAAGACGAAACCAAACCTACCGCTATACCTCGTTAAATACTCTTTTGACGAGAAAAGTGTATAGAAGAAAAGTTGTTTATTTCGATGTTATTACCATGATTCAAGCAACAAAAATTCGAAAATCAATGAGTAGCTGTTTATTCGAGCGCATTCGTCATCAAAGGCGAAACTAAACTTATCGCTATAAATCGTAAAATACTCATTTGAGACGGAAGGTGCGTAGAAGAAAACTTGTTTATTTTGATTCAAGTAATTAGGCTCAGGCACCAAAAAGTGGAAAATCGATAACTGACATATCCTTCAGATTTACCATAATAAGCTCTGAATTTTGACTCCATCAATATAAGTTCTGTGGCTCCTGCTGTACCTCTTAGACTCTAGGTAATTGTGGGTTATCTGCCACCACTTTTACTGTATGGTTTCTTTTTCATGTTTTCATTACAAAACAATGACTAAAAACCATAGATATTAATATATTTGAGGTGACCAAAAAAATATGCTGTTTTTTTTAAAAACATGTTTTTTTTTTTAAAAATTCTGGGTCAATGTGAAGTTTAATGCAATCAGAAAATAATAATTAGCGATCCCATGAATCACTAAAGGAACCCATTTAAGAACGTTTTACACGAATGACATTCTGCTCGCTGATGCGTTATTTTCGAATAATTGAACTTTGAAGTTGGCCTTTGCGCCAAAGGAAGCGAGCGCGTGAAACGAAATTTAATTAATAACGGAAGCTATTACAAACGTAAAGAGGTTGGGTCGGGAGGGGGAGGCACAATTCTTCTAATGAAAATTACAAATAAAGCTTCTAACCAACCCATTTGGCTGATGACCGCAATCTTGTTGACATCGGCTCCAAGATGGCAGCGCCCATGGTGGTCGCCATCTTAGAGCCGATGTAAACAAGATTGTGGTCGTCACGTTAATGGGTGGGTTAGAAGCTTTATTTATAATTTTTGCTAGAAAAACTGTGCCTCCCCCTCACGACCCAACCTCTTTACGTTTGTAACCGGGGGTTAGCTTCCGTTTTTAATTAAATTACGCTCGCTTCCCTTGGCTCGGGAAGTCCAACTTCAAAGTTCAATGATTCGAAAATAAAGCATCAGCGAGCAGAATTTCGTTCATGTAAAACATTCTTAAATGGGTTCCTTTAGTGATTGTTTGGAATATAATTTTTAATTTCCATGATTGCATTAAACTTCACTTTGACCAAATTCTGACTAATAAAAATGAATATTAATATATTCTCTGGTACCAAATATAACCATGCTGTTTTTTTTACAAAGAATCATGACTAAAAAACAATATATTTTATGTGACCTAAAAAGTCCCATGCAGTTTAAAAAAAAACATGTTTTTTACCAAAAAATCATGACTGAAAAAACATGAATAATATATTTGAGACCAAAAAAATGTTTTTGTACTAAAAAATCATAACTAAAAAAACATGAATATATTTATGAGACCTAAAAAACCCCATGCTATTTTTTAAAAAATATGGTTTTTTACTAACAATGATATATAAGAAAACCTGGATATGAATATATTTTATGCGACCAAAAAACCATGCTGTTTTATTTTATGTATTTTTCATAAAAAATCGTGTCTTAAAATCATGGATATTAACATATTTTATGTTACCAAAAAATCCTTGTGTTTTTAAACATGTTTTTTTATTAAAAAGTTGATATTATTCATTTTTTGGTCACGAATTCTTTGTAAAAAAACACCCCTCAGGGGGATACAATTATTGTATCTATGGGAACTAGCGCTCCCAGGGGGACAATGTAAGGGCCCAACCTGAGAGTTAGGTATGCCTTCTTTTTGTTGGAATGAAATGTTTTTGTGATGTTAAGGACCTCCTTTTTTTCGGTTCACTGCTGTCCTGTTTTTCAGCACCTACTACTGTCTTCTTCAACTTTGATCTTGTTTCATAATCTTCCTTCCTCTCTTTGGATCGCATTTGTTGCTGGGTAGGGAGGCTAAAACTAATGACTAATCTAATCTGTAAAAAAACCATGGATATTAATTTATTTTATGTGACCAAAAAAACCATGTTTTCTGAAAAAAAAATTTTTTACAAAAAACATGAGTGTTATTAAATTTTATCTGACCAAAAAAACATGACATTTTAAAAACCATGTTTTTTTCACCAAAAGTCATTAATTTCCATGTTTTTTAGTCATGATTTTTTTTTGGTTAAGAAAACATGATTTAAAAAAACCAGCATGTTTTTTTGGCACATAAAATATATTAATATCCACATTTTTTAATCATGATTTTTCTGTAAAAAAGATGTTTATTTCAGAAAATACACCATGGTTGTTAATGGTAAAATAAAGTATATTAATATCCGTGTTTTTTAGTCATCGACTTTTTTGTAACAAAAACATTCAAAAAACAGCATGGATTTTTTGGTCACATAAGATATATTAATATCCATTAGAACCGTACCAGGTCTTAGAATAAAATATCCACAAAGAATCTATTCACTCTATAAAACCTTTCGGAGACTAGCTCCATCCTCAGTAAGTCATTCAGTCAAATGTTTTTCAAAGGAACAGTGAAAATTCATTGTCCATTTCACCAAATTTTACAGAATGACTGAAGATGGAGCTGGTCTCCGAAAGGTTTTATGGAGTGAATAGATTCTATGTAGATATTTTATTCTAAGACCTAGTACAGTTCTAATAAACATGATTTCAATATTAACAGCATTCTTTGTTTATAAGTTTCTAAAGACAATTCGATTAAAGAAAACTAACTTTCCTGATATTTACATCCGTGTTTTTTTAGTCATGATTTTTTTTAAATGTTTATAAAAAACTTTTTTGGTCCAATGAAATATATTAGCCATGTTTTTTTAGTCAAGATTTTTCTGTTAAAAAACAATGTTTTAAAAAAACTGCATTGGATTTTTAAGGTCACAAATATAATAATTTCCATGTTTCTTAGTCATATTTTTTTGTATAAATAACTTGTTTTTTTTTTTTTTTAAAGCATGGTTTTTTAGTCACATCTCTATCAATGACCATAAGTAAAGATATGTTATTATAACACACCATTTTGGGAGTTTAAGGTCATTCACATGTATTGTAAAATAAATGAAATATCAAAGCATGAAACCGCAGAAAATGAAAAAGTTCATAAAACCATAGTAAACCGTCAATTAAGAAGTATGCTGTTTTATTTTGTAATTTGACATGAAAACAAATAATGTAATGTGGTTCTTTTTCTTGCTGAGTTATTTTCAGACAAAATATTTAAAAAAAAAACAAAATATCCACGTTTTTTTTTGGCCACGGTTTTTTTGTAAAAAAAACGTGTTTTTTTTTTAAAACGGCATGGTTTTTTTTTAGTCACATCTCTAGTGGGGTGTATTATGACAGGCGGGATGTGTGGTGACAGACAGGATGTGTGGTGAGAGACAATATTCACGAGACACGAGACAGTGTAAGAGAGACAGATGAGACAACGAAGCGTGCAAGATATAAGAGACTGCGTGCAAGAGACAAATGAGACAGTTCTAATGGCGTCAAAAGTACGGTGAGGGCCGACGACATGTTTGGCTACAGGTTACTGTGGCGATGTGCTGAGCTGATCTCTGGCCATGAAGTTGTGAATAGATATTAAAACTATCACCGTGGAGTTCATTGGGTTCGGTTGAGAATGCATTTACCGATGAGGCAAAGTTAAATTGGGCCAGGTCAATGGTAGAAAAAAATAGTATTCATGCTATTTTCATCTTGTACAATGGCATCGTTTCTATCGTACAAACGTGAAGTTTCAAGTCAAAGTGAAAAGGAAACAGAGATCGAACAAGTCGTCTCCTTTAACATTCTGCGACCAGGTTTTGTAGCCACTTGCGTCGCACGCATAGCGGTACACCTGGCAGTCCAAGTTCTTCGAGTCGACTTGGCTACGCTATATTCTGCAGCGCGTAGCGTAGGAAAGTCGACGCCTAAAGCAGCCCATATACGATCAATTTCATTGTCAATACAATTGACAATAATGAATATTGACAATTTAATTGATCGTCTGTGGGCTTGATTGACGACCGTCACTTAACTGACTTAGTGGGCAAAAAAATTTCATCAATATATTGAGTCAACGATATTGACAATTAAATTGATCGTCTATGGGCCGCCCAACGCTGCCAGTTACACAGCTAAAACGCAGTGTAGAAACAATTAGCCCCAGGTCTGGGAAATATATGTACATTACATTGCTACCTGGGAGCTTTATATCCTGCTCTTTACTTTTTGACTTTCACTTCCATTAATTGGTTCACTATCTTCGTTTGAATGCTTTACTTTGACGCAGCAAGCATGAGTGTGTCGCCTGTTAAATTAATCACTCTTTACGCACTGACGTTAAATCTCCTGTCTCACGAGTTGACGTTGTATTTGACGAAAATGTGTGACGAGTTGACTCATGTGACGCACAATATGTTGTGTGTGACGAGTTGACGCATGTGACGCACAATATTTTATGTGTGACGAGTTGACGCATATGACGCTCAATATGTTATGTGTGACGAGTTGACGCATTCGACGCACAATAGGTTACGTATAACGAATTGACGCATATGACGCACAATATGTTATGTGTGATGAATTGACGCATATGACGCACAATATTTTATGTGTGATGAATTGACGCAAATGACGCACAATATGTTATGTGTGATGAATTGACGCACATGACGCAGAGGGCCGCGAGTGCGTGAACTGCGGCGCAACGTCGACGCCGCTGTGGCGCAGGGACGGCAACGGCCACTATCTCTGCAACGCCTGCGGCCTCTACTACAAAATGAACGGGCAGAACAGGCCGCTCATCAAGCCCAAGCAGCGCATGGTGGGTGCAGTATGTATCGTAATATTAATTGCTATTGATATATAATTAAGGACGTTATTCATAGGTGCTGAATTTAGGCTAATGTTTAGCAAATATTGGGTGTGAATCACGCTAGTAAACATCCCTGATGTTTCAAAGGTTCACTTACCTGATGTTCCCGGTTCTGATGTTTGCGTACGTGTCTAGTTATTGGAGAAATTTTGATATATTACAACCATTCCCGAAAAGTTTGATTTACATCCAGACTCGTTGTGTTGGCAGATATTTAAACGAACTTTACCTGTTCCTTTTTACAAACGCAATTTAGTTTGCAACTATTGCTGTCGGTTTTCAACTTCACGTAAAGAGGAATAAAAACTGATCAATGAGAAGAAAAGATTTCTCAAAACCGTCTCTAAATATAGAACGTCCTTTCTCTGTTTTCTGATGGGACAAAAGAAGTTCTTTGCTATGATGTAGTCCAACGCAGACGTGGGGATTCGAACTTTGGCACTACTCACTCTTTAAATTGCCTCTACGTCACGGTTTTATCTGTAAATTCGTAGAGAAACGCTCCAAATTCGGTTTTCCTAAACATCTCAGAATACCTTGGTCTACGTTGGTTATCTCTACATCAGTTGCGTAATAGTGTCTAGTGGTATTTTTTTCTGGACGGGTATAGTTGCGTTTCAAGAACAGATGGTAAATTTATTGCGTCCCATGAGTTGATTTGACGCTAAATAACGTCTTATTTGACACTAAATAACTTACGTCTCATGGATTGGAATTAGTAGTGTTGTAGAAGATGCGTATTGAGCATATTTTTGAGGCATGGTCGACCTAGTTGCCACCAATCTGACCAACACAAGCTTGTCTGACTTTAGTTGTTGATGAATTTTTGTACAAATTTAGTCATGAAGAAACTCATGGACAAACGAGCTGTTTAGAAGACCATTTTTCAAGCAACTCTAAAACTGTGTTTATTGATTTACACATTTGTCGAGCACGTTCATGTCTGCTGTGCTGGTACTCTGTACTTTAGGTGGTCATAGATACGCTTAAGAACTTGTCGAACAAGTTCAGGTTTTGAATATATCTTCACACAGACCCTAGTCCTATACCTGAGGGTCTTGTTTTTGGGACCCTATACACTGGAACAGAAGTGTCTCAGACGAGTGAGGTCCAGCAAGCATTACATATGGTGCAATCTAATCTATAGATATTGTGGAAGACCGGTGAATTAAGACTGATCAATAAAAACAATCTACCAAAATAATTGTTTTCCAGTCCGCACAACGTCGAGCTGGAACGTCGTGTGCGAATTGCAAGACGACGACGACGACGCTGTGGCGACGTAACCACAACGGGGAGCCGGTGTGCAACGCCTGTGGCCTCTATTACAAACTGCATAACGTGAGTATTCGAAAACACAACGTGAGTACCTCCATACGTCGCTTAGGTGATCACTAAATGTATACGAAGGCACACCAACACCTTATTTGACTTTTGAACGTGGTAAGTCCCTTTGCTATACATAGCAAGCCGTGAAATTTGAAGCAAAATTTCAACTTACTTTACTCCTGGAAATTGCTGTAACCTTTACATGCAGTGTAAACAAGTGCTAAAATAGTTTCCCTGCAAGTACAAGCCACCAAATCGAATGAGATCACTTGAACTCTTAATTTGACGATCTTTATAAGCTAGTGGCCTCACCCGAATTACAAATCGCCGCCATCGTCGAAGCAGGCCGCCGACGATTGGCGCATCATTCACATAGCTGGCATGGCTGGCGCTGCCCAAAAATGTCTTCTTAATTAATAACAATATAGCAGCTGTCGGCTCAAATGTCGGGCGTAAAAAAACATTCATATAAATTTTGTGAATGAAGTACGATTCACCCCAGAAAGCTTGAAATTTTTTGTTATCCTTTCTTTAAATTCTTATGTATTGTTTGTTCATAACGTGGCGCCGTTTTGTACAGTCAGGGGGCACCCTCGGCTCCTATCTAAGATGCGGCGACCTGCTCTCACGCAAGCGTTTAATTACTGCGCTGAACCGCGCTGGCCTTAGTGCTCCATGTGAGCAAGTACCGGCGGCAATTTTTAACATAGTAATTTCCATGTTATGTTCCACAATTTCCATTCTACATCGCATGTAATCCCTAAACTTTGGCGCAGCAATTTTGTCGTGAAATGCTCGTAAATTTCATATGACTTACAGGTGAATTAGAAATATGAATCCGTCAAATAGAACTCCGTAATATATTGCTATTCATGTCTGCTTGAACGTAATGTTGTCTCGTTATCGCATAACATAGAATCCGAAAGAGAAGAACCAATTCACGAGACTCCGAAGTCTACAACAGCATGCAGTTTCTAGCCTGAAGAAACCCACAAACATTGGTGATGAGTGAGAGTGGTTTTAAATATGAGAGAAGTGTAAGACTTTTCGTTCGTATGTGTAAAAACTCTTTTATTATTTATACTGGTAGCACGAATAAGATGCCTGATGGGCATACATTTTGAGGCTACCCACGTCAGTGCATTTTGAGAAACAATATTTAAGCATTGCTTCGCCATATCATGGCATTACGTTTGAAGTTTGAGACAAAAGACCTGTATTGCTGGTTTGCAGACCGCTAGACTCTTGTACTGCAGGCTGGCACACTGTGTTATGAAACTCAATAATTCTGGTGCCTGTTACTTTGATTCTTGATTATCTGATTTTATCCGTCTCTCGAAATTGGTTTCGATTTTATTCTTGTCTGATTTTGTCCGCCTCTCGAAATTGGTTTCGATTTTATTCTTGTCTGATTTTGTCCGCCTCTCTAAGTTGGTTTCGATTTTCTTCTTGTCTGATTTTGTCCGCCTCTCGAAGTTGGTTTCGATTTTCTTCTTGTCTGATTTTGTCCGCCTCTCGAAGTTGGTTTCGATTTTCTTCTTGTCTGATTTTGTCCGCCTCTCGAAGTTGGTTTCGATTTTCCTCTTGTGTGATTTTGTCCGCCTCTCGAAGTTGGTTTCGATTTTCCTCTTGTGTGATTTTGTCCGCCTCTCGAAGTTGGTTTCGATTTTCCTCTTGTGTGATTTTGTCCGCCTCTCGAAGTTGGTTTCGATTTTCCTCTTGTGTGATTTTGTCCGCCTCTCGAAGTTGGTTTCGATTTTCCTCTTGTGTGATTTTGTCCGCCTCTCGAAGTTGGTTTCGATTTTCCTCTTGTGTGATTTTGTCCGCCTCTCGACGTTTTTGCGCTGCCGTGGAGTGCGCCAGCCTTCATCAAAACTCCTGAATTTTAGCTTCTCAAATTAATGTCTGCCTATAGCGTATTTGTCAAGATCACCACTCAGGGTACAAAAATTTGTAATTTTAATGAACGTTGTCATCTGTGTCACCATGCTTCCATGGTTTTTACCGAACCAGGTCTATAGCACTTCAAAATATCTTCAAATGAGTCATTTTCCTACTATAGCAATGCCATTCAAGTGGAATCAACATTCATTTTTTTAGCGTAATCTCAATACACAACACTCAATTTACAAATATTTTTACAGGCCAAAAATATTATTAATTCATGATGAACAAAAATGTCATGTACTCGATTCTATGCATGCATATATGCATAGCATAAAGTAAGAATATGCGAAAGAAATAAAAAGTTCATTAAAAATCAAAATTGTATTCAATAATGAATATTTTGGGAATGAAAAACGTATTCGTACACAAATAATATAATGAATGATTCTGATTTACGACTTCGTAGCATAACTTTTATTCAAAAGTAAAGCAATAAGTCGTGTTTTGTACTTTTTATTCAATGGTTCACACGTTTCTCAAGGAATTTTGTCCCATTTATCTTTACAAAATGTCTTCGAACATTCAATGCACATTATAGAGCTCTTGTATGAATTTTGATTTTTAAATATCGCTACAAATTTTTCATTGGGTTCAATTCTGGCGACTGACTTGTTCATTTTAGTAATTTTATATTGTGATTGGTAATCCATTGTTTAGTAGACTTTGTCGTGTGGTCAGGATCGCTATCCTGTTGTAAGGCCCACTCTTATGGAGAGGACGATTTTTTACTGAGGCCCGCAAATTACAGGTCAAAATGGTTTGATGCGTCTTAGCACTCATTTTGCTATCAATTACATGTAAATTACCGGTGCCAATTGCAAAGAAACCCACACACACACACGATGATGATGTCACCTCCAAACTTTCCTTTTGAAATTGTGTTTATATAGAAAAGTTTATAATTGTGTTTAATTGTGCATATAGTTGGTACCATCTTTCCACCTAACATTTATACGGGGATTTCGTCCAAACAATTCAATTTTTGATTTGCCAGTCCATAGAACTTTTTTTCTGAGTGTATCAGGTTCATCTTTATGTTCAGAAGCCAGTTTCAAACGAGCAACTCTCTACCTTTTAGTCAACTGGGAGTTTTTATAGGAGAGCGTCGGGACTTGAGTTGATTCTTGTGAAGTTCGTTGCTGATGGTTAGTCGTGCAACACTAGTCCCTGAAGCTAATAAATCTTCTTGCATCTCATTTTTTGTGGTCATTGGGTTATTATCAATTTTTAGTTTCATTTTCCTTCAGGATCTTTGGGAAATCTCGCGTGGTGCACCAGACCTCAGCTCGTATTGTTCAATTTCTGCTATCTTTTCCCTCAGAATAAATACTGCAATGGTGTGAAAAGGAATTTAAAGATTTCCTGACATTATCCTGTAGCACTAATCATCTTTCCATTGTTCGATAATCGGCGTATTCACCGAATCCGTTAGTTTTTACTTATAACCATTAGCACGCGACTGCTTAATATTGAGTGAACAAATTACTTTTCCGACACCTAAAAGTGACAACTGTCAACACTATTAGAACAAACTAGAAAGTTCTAATAAAAAATGATCAATGAAAAGTGCATTTGTTCGTACTAACAGAAAAATTGTTCTGTACGAAGACTTTTGTTTGCCTAAAATATTCATGATTCCAAAAATTCAAATGTTTAATGAAATTTTTGGTTTCTTCTACAAATTCTTAATTTATGCACACATTTGAAAACATAGAATCGGCCATTTGCCCTGGATCATCATAAATTTACAAAAGAAAAAGTTTTGGCACGTAATTATATTTGTTTCCCCTCACTGTACTTCCGTGTACTGCATCAATATCCTTTCGAGAGAATACTACGACTAAAGAATCCTAAGTACTTCCATGAACGTGCCCTCCAGTTTTCTGTTCCTCCCTTTTCATCCACTTGTTTAATTCAGTCTCATCCTCAACTTCTGATCCTAGTTTTTGCTGATCTTGATTTCTCCTTTGTTTCGCTTCTCTTCCTCTTCTCTCGATTCCTTCTGTCCCCCAACTGCCCCACCTCTTCTTCCTCAGCTCCATCATGGCCGGTATCTCGCTCTGTCCAACTTGTCGGCGAGATAAAGCGCTTCTTCCTTCTCTTTCCCGGACCAATTTTAGGCCGGATTATCTGGGGCCTCGCCCCCTCAATCGCCCCCTATCGGCCAATCAATACACGGCCATCCTTATCTCGACCAATCACATCACGGGACAGCTTATCTCGACCAATCACATCACGGGAGCGCTTATCTATCAGCCAGTCAGCTCACAGCAGACCTTATCTCTCCACCAATCAGAGTCAGACGTTCTATTGGATCACGACGAACACCTTGTCAAGAGTTAATCCTTTTTAAAGGGGTGATTGTGGCTCAAGTCGCTGTCCGAACCTTTATACATACAGCGCTGCTCACGCGCCGGAATGGGCTGAGCAACGTAAACCTATCCCGCCGCGTGTCACGAATTCGGGACGTGCGAACACGCTCTGCCTTCTTGCAGTAAAAGCGATCATTTTACATCACCTGAGCATCCTTATACGCTCAGCCTTGCGTGTACTATTCGTCTCAAATTTCTGCGTTCGCTGTTGCAGTTTAAAGCATGAACTTACCGTTTACTCGGAACTTACACGACCAGTTGAGAGTAATTAATCTCGTGATGTACGAGTACATTCACTGTGTATTGCTAACGTGTGATCACATAATAAATGAGCTTCTGATTGACTGCAATATTTTGCTTTGAGTATCGGGCGCAAGTTCACTCTGCACAACTATCAGCTCACATTATGTAGAAATTACAAGGTAACTTCGTGCTTCGATAATCTTAATTTAACCTCATGAGAAGCTTTTCATTATACGCCCCATTTTTTACTTGTCCATTGTTAGTGTAAAAACTTTTTTATTATTTACGCCGGTACAATAAACAAATTAATTAAATCATTTGATGTGGAAGCGCATGGTACAAGATACGAAATAATATTCGCGTTCTATTGCAGGTGTCCCGCCCGATGTCCATGAAGAAAGAAGGCATCCAGACGCGCAATCGGAAGCTCAGCTCAAAATCGAAGAAGAAAAAAGGACTGCTGGGTTTCCCAGACATGTTACGGGACAAAAATGGGCCCGGCGGAGCGGGTTTCGGGGGTTTCGGGAGCCCAGCAGGCGGTTTCTCTGCCATGTACAGCATGTACGGAAACCACATGGCAGCAGCAGCGGCAGCCGCAGCAGCTGCAGCGAGCAGTTCATCCATGGGAGGCGGGTTGATGGGTGGAGGACACCCCGGCATGCACCCCGGCAGCCAACCCCACTCCTCGATGCACGGGATGTCCACGTTTGGGAGCATCGGGGGCGCCTCGCAGCTCCAGATCCCCACCGCCGCCGCCGGGTTCGGGATGTCTGCTGGAAATAACGTAGTGGGCGCGATGGCATAGGGATACGCCCCCGCCTCCCCATCTTCCCCCCACTCCCTCCTAGCGTCCCTCAACCCTCCCTGTGTAACCTCAATGTCCCTCAACCCCACCAGCGTCTCCTCCATGTCTCTCAACCCCACCTGCGTAACCCCCATGTCCAGAGAGGGCTGCACGCAGCAAAGCCCGAGCTTAGTCACATCGTACCACAGCTTTACTGGAACTGACGATCCCTCTTTGTCTATACTTCCTCTCACTCAACCCCAAGCCCCACAAACCCCTTCCCTGCCCTCCGCTCCCCTCGCTTCAGCCCTGCACACATCCTCCAGCAGCACACTCCTTCACACATCCCCAAGCAGCACACTCCTTCACACATCCCCAACCGGCACACTCCTATACCCAGGTTTCCACTCCGTAGTGTCAGATGCACCACACACCGACGAGACTGCGTCGGTCTCACAAGAAGAATCTGGTCCTCTATAATGTACTTCATTGAGCACTAATGTATGATTATTTTGAATGAGCATATTGAAATGTGGAATACGGTATACTTAAATATGTGTAAATGTCTACTTTTTTGAAAGGATGTAATATTTAAATGTTGTCGACGTGCTGCTTGCTTCGCGTTTTTTTCTGTTGTGTTCGAAGTGGATGGCGATGCTACACAGTGTAGGATGGTAATCAAGGTTAATGTAAGCCATTTTTGTTGCACGGAGCCGATATCGCTGAGAACGAACGTTGATCTGTGGCGTCTTTGAAAGTGTGTGTGAAGATTCTATGGAAACTTGAATCTATGTATCGTTATTATGTATGCCCCTTTTAATACATTTAACTTAGGGACCGAGAATTGAATTAAAAATACTTCATTTGAATAACGGTTCACCCATGAGTGCTTCAGAAAAATGTTATCCTTCTCTCAACATTGTGGCTTTAGCAAAGTCATGAGCAAAATTATTGCGATATCATCTGAACTTAAATTTTAACTTGAGAATTGTTCTAGTAACTGACGCTTTAGTTGTTTATTTTCAAATTCTAATGAAACTAATTCATACGAATATTTTTTACCAAATTTTTCAAAACCTCACTTTTTATTACTGAAAAACAGAAGCATAGAAGTTACTCGCTTATTTTAACTGTTGAACTCAAAAACAGGTGCTTTACACTAGAGATGTTTTTATAATTTATCAGTGATGGCAAGTGAAATTTTTTTTGTTTCTTCAGTCTCTCAGTCCTAATGAAGAGATTTTAGAAAATCGAATGTTTACATTTAGTATGATTCCTCTATAAAACTTTGTATTTTCTTTTTGTTTTAAAAACAATCATTGCTGTAAAGGAAAATGAAACGTGACACAATCTTTATAAATCCTTCATGTAGAGAAATTATTATTCTTTACAATTGCTTTTAATGGACAGACTCAAAAATCGAAGCTGTTTCTCGCCCATTATCATACAAGGCTCGTAATGTCCGCCTTTGAAGGTGACCATCGCGGCCATCGGGACTTGAGTGTTGCCAGATTTGGTCCGGTGACTCAAAGATTACAATTTCACTGATGGAACTTCAAAATTGCTGCAAAAACTTTAAAGGAGGAAGCTTTCAGTGAAGCATTACTCAGTCGATCATTTTTAATGATATGGTGATGATTTATCATAGTTAAAGGATGGCTTTGCTGTAGGTTTTCTAAAAAATACCGCTAACTTTCGGGCTTCGTCAGCAAAATTTAGACAAGAATTACTGCTTCTTGTCGATGATAGATTTTCTGTATTTAAGCCAATGAAACACTGTAATTACCGTGGGTCAATTGCGTTTACCACATGCCATTATCGGCAAAATTACCAGCTTCTCAGCCGGCGAATTTTTACGACAGTAGTGGACTGTAACTTACGGAAAAGTGCCGGCCAAAGCCGGAGATCAAGTCGATGAAAATAAATGAGAGAGAAGTTACTTTCTTCTCGGTTGGCTGAGAGGAAAATACTCTGCAGAGGCGATCGCTTATTTTTGTACTGGCCGCTTAAGTGTTCTCTTATGCTATACAGGCTACAGTTCGTAGGAGACCAAGCTCCACTCAAGCCGGTAGGATACCAAGCTCCACTCAAGCCTGGAGGAGGCCGAGCTCCACCTAAATTTGAAGCCGACTACGTTGCTCATTGGTTGGTTGCATAGCATTATGTCATGTTGACTATAACCTTCCCAGCAACCTAACGTGAATAATGGATTATTCATCTTGGTGGATATTTTACTCTATTCTATCAACAATATGCCAAATTCTCCCTAATGAAAGAGTGATGTCCATGTAGCGTCGCAACAAATGTATGAACCTATTTCGTAACTTCGATACGTATTAACAGCAGCAGCTATTCAGCGGCGTCTGCTGCACCCAACCGCACAGGTGTCACGGTAGAATTTGATCTGATCCTCATCTCAATGTTGCGCTGGAGAGAATTCCTGCCTCTCGTGAAACACATTATCACTGCCTGAATTATGCACTGATGACGGTCGTTGCATCAGCTTAGGGAAAGGATTTTGAAGAACTTCGGATTCCGGAAACGAAATGGAAACCTCCATGACGACACACTCATTCTGCGAATAGAAAGCAGCTTGGTCTCTGAATTTTAGTCATCTTTCCAATCGGCTCTAACAAATTACTCAAATATGGCGAGTAAAGTGGTGGCTGAGAGGAAATTTCCACTGATTTATAAGTAAATTTGAAATAAAAAACTATGAGCAGCCTCTACAAGACTTTCTGTCTCGTGACTCGCGTTTTCGACTAAATGTTAGCCTGTCTCCTTGTTCCATTGTGAGATGTCCTATGGAACTTTTTTAGAACTTTTGCTGCTTTGCGTCATCATGTTTATTTCAGAAATTTTGCATCGAAACGCTAAAGAATTCCTTTTATCCAAACAATGAAATTGTCATCAGCGTAAAATTGATTTCATGTATGGCGATCTGCGTTAAACTTATGGCATAAAACTAAATAGAAATACAATTTGGTGAGACTTGGATGTCGTTATAGCAAACTGTTTGTGACGCAAATTCATACATTTTTCTGTTAATAATCATACAAACAAATGATAAAATTCAGGAGCTATGAGTTGAGTACAGTAGTCCTTCAAGTTTAACGACGAAATTAATAAACTCTAAGAATTCTATTTTTACTAATCTGCCCATTTAGTTTGAAGATGAGTGCATTTTTTCAAAACAATGTTTTAAATTCGGTAGCGTTCATAAATATTTTTATAAATTATTGTTAAAATAATTTTTATGCAGGACAGCCTTCAAACATGATACCAAAAACGAATACTCGTTCTTTTGCGACTCACAATTATTAAGATCTTAGGATAGCTAAATCCAATTTATTAAATGCTGTTTATAAGCCCTTCAAAAATTTGTTGGGCATTTCAATGAAATAGCAAAGAAAACGGTCGGCTTGTGGATTTTTTTCCCAAATGTTTCCGTTTTATGCGAAAAGAAGGAGCGAGTTCTGTATTTGCGTCCGTAAGCGGCTGTTTACCTTCAAGTCGATGACCACTAAATAGACGACCTCCAAGTCGATGACCACCAAGTCGATGACCACCAAGTAGACGACCTCTAAGTCGATGACCACCAAGTCGATGGCCACCAAGTCGATGACCACCAAGTCGATGACCACCAAGTAGACGACCTCCAAGTCGATGACCACCAAGTCGATGGCCACCAAGTCGATGACCTCCAAGTCGATGACCACCAAGTCGATGACCACCAAGTCGATGACCACTAAGTCGATGACCACCAAGTCGATGACCTCCAAGTAGATGACCTCCAAGTCGATGACCACCAAATCGATGACCACTAAGTCGATGACCTTCAAGTCGATGACCACCAAGTAGATGACCTCCAAGTCGATGACCTCCAAGTCGATGACCACCAAGTCGATGACCACCAAGTCGATGACCACCAAGTCGATGACCTCCAAGTCGATGACCACCAAGTCGATGACCACCAAGTCGATGACCACCAAGTCGATGACCTCCTAGTCGATGACCATCAAGTCGATACATAAACAAGACCAACGCTTGGAGCGGCTCTCCAAGAGAAGAAATCATGAGAAATATGACATTTAGAGCTTCTCGATCAAGATGGTGGGTTCATGAGTCTGTCCTTGACATTTTTCTTGACCGTAGACTCCTTGAGTGATAGTGGCATTATGTAATGCCAACAACATTTGTTAAGTGAGATAGCCGTGGATTCAGTTTTGACAGTAATGAAAAAAATATTTTTCATTATCTTTTTCTGTTTCGCTCATGAAATGAACTACATGGTTTCACTCATGAAAGAATTTCTATTTTATCGTCACTGTCACCTTTTTGAAATGTTACTCCTGTGACCTCTGCAGGCTGTAGCGTGCCGTGCCAATTGAGGTGTAACTTTAAGCCTTTATGGTGCTCCTATAATTTACTTTTTACTTTCACTGTAAAAATATTTTGTCATCTGCACCAAACGGTTAGAAATACTAACCTTTCTAATCATAAGAGTTGTTCATTTGATTGTTGGTTTGCTCGTTTGTGTATTTTATGAAATGGCCAAGGCGCTGTGCAATGTTCGTTTACTCTATACGAGGTGTTGATAAAGTAATATATTATGTCTATTTATTGATGTTCTTGAGTATGGCCAGCATGGATGTGCATAATGAGAAGAGTTGAGATTTGATCATTATTTGCCGGTGTGATTTTAAACAGAGCTTTAAGTCTTGCGGTACTTTACAATGTTCGTGACATAAATAAATGGCGTATAACCAACGGCTCAATTCCGTATGGATTGGCGAGAGCTCTAATTGATACCTTCATATTTCGTGCAACATGTGCGTATTCTAAGCCTTTTCATGGAGATAACCTGGGTTTAACTTATTGTATTTTTTAATTACGGGAATCACAGGCAGAAAGTAATGATTTCCTCGTGCTTCCTCATTCACGAAAGAGTTTCATTGCTGACCTTTGCTTTCCTCGGTCAATGAGCGAAAGTTCAGTTGTCAGGTGCAGACCCACATTCTACGGTGGACATATTTGTAAGAAAGTATCTAGAACCATAATTGTGCAAGTTTCAAATTAAGAACAATTTTTTACTTAGTTAAATCGAGAAATCATTACCACCAACAAATACCTATCATTCAGATAACTGTTCCTGCCTTTTCTTGAGCCCTTCATTGCTACATGCATTTCAAAACTGACTTTCTTTCACTCGCAGCAGCCATAAAGGTAAAGATTAGACTTATTACATTGATATTCTACATATCTCTTAACGAAGAAATTCAACGAGTGTTACAGCTTCCGGATCTGCCAACCCACACTATCTTCGCCCATGTTCACATGTGCTTTGAAGCCAACGTACATTGTACTTTTATTTCAATTGATACTCAAATTAGGTACACATTTTTTTTACTGTTTCGGATTTTTAGGATTCTTACACGGAGCTGACAACCGTGACAGCAAATGCCACATGTTTCGTTCGCGCCAGAACGAAAGTCTCGTTCTATAAGTTCCTAGTTCACTGGACAAGTCCTTAAGGTTTCATTCTTACATTTATGGACGGGTAATAACAATCACTGATCACTCAAAACCGTGATTGTTGCATTTATGTGCGGCTTGGTGCTTGTCATCTGGATTGTTTTTAATTACATTGGATTTCAGCAGCTCTGCACTTGAAGTTTTTTTTTCATTTGTATAATCAATGAACTCCATCTGTACTTCCTCAATAAGACATTGAATAAAGTCACGCATAGCTCAAAGAGCGGTTGGAATGAGGAATTATTTCTTGTGCTACACACATCGTATCGTGATCACAGGAAGATTCGTGAAATTCTCCTGAGGTCGAAAGAAAATTTTTGACACCTCACGGCAGATCAATGAAGGAATTTAAACTGCGTGCAGACCAATTCAGTGTAGCAGCGAATGATACCTGCTGGTGTTCATGTATAAGAGCTTGAAACATTCAATCGAGTTCACTGAGAGAAATAAAAGATCAATGGAGTTCACTCATTGGGGTTTTGATATTCATCATGGTGTTCTCTAAAAAATTTTGTATCCCGTGGATATTCCGAACTTTACATTCTCAAGGAGACAGATATGACTCCTGCGCTCATCTTTTTGAGGGAAAATGCGTAGCCTCTTAATAAAACCTCGGGGAACGAGCGATGTCAGCAGCATCCAGGTGCCCCCATCATATAGTCACCAATATTTGTTGCAAGAGTCTGCTTGACGCTTAGTTTAGTGGCTTGGAATAATTAATTCATCCTTTTACTATTCTTTTTTATCTTTATCTTTCACATCAAAGGCTGACGCATACCAGCACATTTATCGACAGTTATATTTTTTTCGTTTTCTCAGATGGTTTCTACTTTCAGCTCGATCGTCGTCGTTTGGGCCGGTACCTGCCGCATTTACCCGTTGTATCTTTGTTGTGATTTTTTCTACACGTAGAAATTCACGAATGTGATCTCGTTTTATGAGCGTTGTACATTCTCAACTGATTAGCAAAGAGTGAGTGGATCGAGCGAAGATGCTCCATGTGAGTCCCAAAGTGTTCTGAGTTGCTTTTTGACTGAGAGCAAATACTGCGGCTTTCTAATCCTCCACTCGTTGCAGGCTCTGTATCCCAGGCTTCACTCGTCACGTAGAGCCAAACAGATACTTGAGCTTTTGCGGTGTTGAAACACAAAACAAAACTGCTTAAGAATTTAATTCAGTAATGGTCAGGCATCGGCCACGGATATGAATAATTATCTTTTCATTCTCGAGTTGTCAAAGAAATTAATTTAGACTGTTTATTGACTCCTGCCATTATTCGGTTTTTAGACATATTTTATGCGTTTTTTCGACGCATAATGCGTCTTTTGTTGTCAGATATTTTTTAGAAGTAACTTTCTCATTTTACTTATGATATTGTGAATTATATTTCAAAAAACATGACTGACTTGACTGTTTTCCAAAACGATGCGCAAATAAGCGTCAAGTTGCTTGATTTCCTTTGCGACTTAGGAGAAATACACGTCCTGCAGTGAACGCTAGTACTTCCTGTATTATCAACGCGCATATTTGTGCATAAAATTTACAACAAAGGACCATTTGTTTAATAAGTCGTGAAATATTACTACGGTTAAATGGCGAGGGCTACGCGCACTCTTTTTCATCCTTCTCGACGCACGTACCTTCCTTGAGAGGGTGTCATTTTGTGTCCGTGTGCACCGGTACGACAACAAACAAATATATTTTTTGTGAGGGGTTAGAATATGAAATTTTCTGATTTGAGCAACAGTTCGATCACCTGGAACATAAAAATTAGCAGGTATTTTTTGTGGGCTGTTGGCTTGGCGAGCTTTGTACCGTGAGCGGTGAGGGCCTGCTTGTTATAATCGATTAATGCTAAATTTATACGACGAAACCCACTTCTCGGCTTTCTGTTATGTTCAGAGAAGAGTTAATTGCACTTTTTGAAATTCTGGAAAGTAATTTCTGAAAGAATAGAGAACAATAACTCTTTAATGAAATTAAGTCATGCATCAATAGTTGATTAGGTATAAAAAGCTCTGTATTGGAACTTAGAAAATAGTTTTTACTTTACAGTTTATGTCAAACTTTGCACCTCTTCAAGAATCAGCTCATGTTGTACAATTATTTGTCGTCCCTAACTATTATAAGGCTTTCTTACATGCATCAAAACACATCTGTCACGTAATCTAGAGACTCATGGGAATGTCCATCAGAGTGAAGATGTCGGTTTAAGTTTCATTTCGAAACTCTAGGTTTGACGGAATGGTATTCAGTGCTTGGCTTCAAGCGTATTGCGACTCCAGTAACGGGATATTTCAATCCACGAAAGTTGAAATGAATTCAGGTTTTTGTGATCATCTCTGCGGCTACGATACTTAAGCGATTACTCTCTTAGTTATTTGTCAGATTTTGTCCATATTTTATGACTCTGCGATTAAATATGATTTGAGTTTGATTATATATTTACTAAAGCTAGCGCACAATATTTGCAAAAGTTCTATTGTTTTCAAATTTCAAGAAAATTTATAGTACAATTCGATATCCGGGGGCAAATTTTCTTCGTGCTTTTTCTCAAGATTGATGTAGTTTGTTCAGTTAATTATCGTAATGAAATAATAAAAGTAGGTTTCATATTTCTTCTGGGCGACTTCATAAAATCAAATTTCCTCTTTTCCATTCATTAGGCTGCATATCAAGGATTGTATGTTAATTTATTTTGATTTATTTACTTTGAATTTAGGTTCATTTTTATACAGAGAATTAAACGTTATCTTTGAACTCAGCTATGCTTTTTCAGAGAGCTGATACGATGAATAGTTTGCGAACTTAAATTTAAGAAAACATGCCAGATCTGTCCATATACTGTATATGTCTGTTCGTTCGCGTGTAAATATGTGTAAATACGTAGCATACTGTGTACAGACTTCTGTATATATGGTACCAAAGCCAATAGCAGCTATTCGCTTGTCATATACTGTGTGCAGTGATACCCTATGCCCTCCTTTCTCTTGAATGTCAATGTCCGCATTGCCACTAAATACATACAATGGATGCTTCGAATGAGCTATGTTTCAATCTCCTTCAATCAAAGGAGAATGAAAGGAGATGTTTTTATCTCCTTCATTCCGCAAAAGTTACCGTGCAGGGAGAGCTATAGAGCCACTTTGCAAAATTCTGGGCGCAGATCGGTTGTTGGAACTTCTTGTACCACAATGGCATCTGAACGCTGAAAGTATGACTGGAAAGAAGAAGTCGAAATACTAGTGGTTGAGCCTAAACTGGAATTCGGTCAAGTTAAGTTAGCATGTTGCATTAAGAGGAAAAATTAAATATTTTGGCAAGTGGATTTCAAAGGCAAATCCACAACAAACTCGTCTAACGGTTGAGCCTGTCACGCACACGTAGCGTCACGCAATATTGAGACAAGCATTGTTAAAAATGTAACATGTTTGTTCGACTTTTGAGTCTCATTAGTAGTTAAGTGCAATGTGTCCAGCCGGGTAAAGGGAAAAAATCGAATTAAAATTAAGTTTTACTTTAATATTACTTAGAATATACTTAAAATTATTATTTCCAAATTAGGGATTGTCCCGGGGACTTAAAATTTGAAAAAAAATTGCGAGCAAATTTAAAGAGTAACTTAGAAATAACAAGTGGAAAAACAAGGAAATGAGTAAGATTTAATTACACTTAATAATGACTATACCGCCAGTTTCTAGCTATCCAGCTTCAAGTTTTTACATTATTGAAAGATATAATTTTAGTTCAATGCAAGTATCGTGCCTGCATTTCTTCGTGTGGAAAAATATGTAATTGATTAGTGTTTGAATCAGCGGCTAGAACTTCTAACCTCTGGTATCTTTGCCAGGGTCGAATGGATGGATTAATAAACGCTAGCGTGAATATAATCAAAAAATCAACAAGAGAAACTACCATCATGTGGGTCATTATCATCATCATCATTACTACGATCACATACACAGATCATAACACAATCATCAAACATGTTGAGCAAACATTAAACATTAAGTTGACCATTAATGTAAAGTATTTGCTTTCAGGCTACCGTCGAACTAAACCCAACGTTCAACCATGGTCTAAGATAGCTAAGTTAAATTTCTTTCACACAAAGTACTACACAACCAACGTAACCTAATCTTAACTATCAACTAGTAGGCTAACAAAAGCCCATTGCATATATTTTACTTGTGCCTCTAAAGTAATGGCAATTTTTTGAAAAGCCGAGATCACTTGATGATGCGTTCGCCACAGTCGAGATCTTGCGAGATTTAGCGATGCTGAAGCAACTCTATCCAGCGGTGGCTACGCTGAGAAAACGAAGCGTAGAATATCAGAGATATTCGAACCGAAACACTTGGGTAAATTAGAAACTATAACAACCTTCAGGATTAAAAAATTAATTGAAACATCTGTACAAATCATTGGAGCACGCACAGACAACAACCTGACGGCCTACATTGAACAATTTATTTATTACAAGTGATACAGCAATTGATCGTATCTTAAGTCTCGTATACAATGGACACATCTTAGTATAGCTACTTGTGAGCCCGAAGAAGTTCAGCGACTTCTAGGGCATCCTCTCATCTACGCTCTTTTAATTAAAGTGTACGGTTATTTTTAACCTAATTTATACTTAACCTAAAGCCTTACTACACTGATCAAGAAATTAGTTCTCTCATGATTCGATGCTTAGTTTTTACAAAAATAGTTTAAAGTAGTTAATACATGGCAGCCTAATGAAAAGTGTGGGGCTAAGTTTTGTGCTCGAGCCTTTTTTCTTGGAACATTGTGGACTCAAGATGATCATTTCAGATGGTGGAAGTTGAGGGAAGGGATGAGTGAGACGTAAATAATTTCGCTGGTACAGAAACTATCCTTCGGGATTTACAAAACACAATTACGATTACAATAGCTGAGTTGTGCCTCAACTTGAATTTCAAACTTTTGAGCCAGACTTGAGAAGTAATCAACATTTGATGTTTTCTGGTTGCTCTTCTCACACTCAACTCTGTTTTGTAGCATACTCACTTTATCTTAAATGAAATCTAAATTACACTTTGTACCATAACCAGAAGCTGTTCGAGAGAACCTGACTATGGAACGATAGTTCTACAGTAACTCATTATTATTCTCACACTAATATTAAAGTACATCCAACGAATAGTTGGTGCAGATTGCATTAGACTTTCGATGAAGTACGGTACATTCCACCGCGTAGGAGTCTTCATGATATTCTGGATCATATTTTTGAATGAACCTTTGTTTACTAAAATGTAAATTATTTGACAGGGTTTTCAGCGGCATCATGTTGAAATTTGAGAAATATTCGGCTCTCATATATGCAGCGTCAATCATCTAGCACTTTATATAAAAGAATGAACAATGAATGAATTGAATTGGCAAGTCAAAGACGTTAGAATCGGTGCAAAATTTTTGGACGAGGAATTTTTACGTGATCAACAAAAGGAATCTAACTTTTTTGCCCCCACTTCGATCTTCAGTTTCAGCTCATGCTACTGCTGTTCCCCACATCTCTGTTTCTGCTCGTCCAGCTCCTGTTCCTGCTCTTACCCTCATCTCTCCTGTTTGTTTTCACCAGAAGAGGAGCTTCTATGATGATTGCAGAAAACGGAGATGATGAATAGAAGAGGTTATTACAGGGGAAACTGTTTTTCTTTTCTCAAAGACTTGATCGTTACTTCTTCTCCCATTCATTGAGTAGCTGAACATTGTAATCACTGTGTAGTTATATCAGTAAAAATGATGTTATATCAGCGATCAGTAAAAATGATGATGTGTTTGCTCATCCAGCTTCTTTGGTTCTCACCCTCAAAATCTTCTGTCTCAGCCTTCTTGTCCAGTTTCTTCTCTTGTTTTCACCCTCAAATATATTTTTTCGTGTTGCTCAGCTTCTTTTCCTGATTTCACCTACGCATCTCCTATTTCACCTCGTCTATTTTTTGCTCACACTGTTGGACAGACGGCTCACTGCGCGTCTGTTCACTCAGAGGAGTGGATTCTGTGACCGCCAAACTCCTTCTCTTCTTCACCACCGAGACGATGATGGCGATGACCAGGCCGATCAGCACCAGCGCACCGATCACACCGACGATCAGTGCAGCACTTGGGTCTCCGTCTGTTTCCGGCTTCTCAGTCGTGTATCCCGCTGTTAAAAGCAACAATAAGAATGTATTTTGCCCGATTCAGGCTAACCATGTTTGAGAAAAAATTTTACGGAGATTTTTTATTCTACGGATATCCTTTATCAGAAGTCAGTGTATGAATCAGATGCTCGGACTTGCGAGCTTCGGACTAGCTTTCTGATAGCTTTATTCGCTCAAACCTTCAATGTTGTCAGTTCCCATGCTTGTCAAATTCAGATAAGATCCATGACGAATTGTGAACTTTGCGAGATTTTGAATGCAATTAAACAATGAATGAAAATCATACCTATCGTGTGGTTGCAGCGTATGATTTTATAGGTTCACTTTAGGCCAGGGTTCGAGTACTGACGAAACGGCAAAGGCTGTCCGAGTGTTTAAAATGCTTCTTCAGGAAGCGAAAATATCATCGGGATTTTCGGGTATATCATCGGGATTTTCGGGATTCATCAGGAAAAAATCATCGGGATTATATTCACATAAAAGCGTTGTTGACAGAAATTCGAGGATTATGTGTCAATAACACTGAGAAAGACCTAAGTTAACTAAAGCAGGGACATCTACTGCGGTCAGGTGGTAGTCTGGGGAGCTGAGTCGAAATGTTAAAAGTTAAGTCACTTTATCTCAGGAAAGTGTGTAGCATTCGCTCCTAAGAGTAAGTAAGGATACAAGAAATGAGTATGTATTGGGATCACGTGTCAGAGTTAGACGGTAATTCCCAGACCGGAGCCGACGCGCCTGTGGAGTTTATTTTAGAATTTACGGAGAGAACTTTAAGGCACAGAGACCATACTTTACTTTGGAATGCTTCTCGATTTATCGCTACTGTGAATCAGTAAATACTAATTGCATTCACGAGAATTACATATTTAATCGATTCACTGATCATTTTAACGACGAAAATACTTCGACATTTTGGTACATGGGAATGATTTACTGGAATTAATCATTTAAACAGGACGGAAGGATATGCTTTAGATTTACTTCTTAACACACCTCTCTCGATGTCAAGTTTACCGAACATGCAACAGCAGCCAAAAAATCGGATGAGCTTTGCTCATAATCTTCGAATTGTAATTATAACTAACTAATAACTAACTAACTAATTATAACATTGTGGCTTAAAGCTAATAAAATAAGCCTTAATATCGATAAAACAAAATATATTACATTCTCATACAAGAAAAATATATCTCTCCCACGCATTCAAATTGGCGAAGGTGAAATCGAAGAAACCAACTCAAGTAAATTCCTGGGCATCATAATAGACAAACATCTAACCTTTAAAGAGCACATCGCTCATATTAGTTCTAAATTATCAAAATCTATCGGAATCCTAAATAAAGTTAAAAATTTCCTGCCTGAAACAGCCTTACAAATGCTCTACCGAAAGCTCATTTCACCATACTTGCAATACGGAATAGAAGCATGGCACGGAACTGATAAAAATAAAACCAACAAAATTTTTACCCTGCAAAAAAGAGCCATAAGAGCGGTGAAGAATCTAGAATATAATGCTCACACAAATGACTCATTCAAAAATTTACGAATACTTAAGCTCTCGGGTCTCTACAAAATCTCCATTTGCAATTTCATTTACAAAACATTAACAAATGATGGCGACAATAGCCTAAAACAACTATTAACTGCGCAAACTGGTCATCACGACCATTTAACCCGAAATACAAGTAAATTCACGCTTCCTTATTACTCAAAAGCTCGGTCACAACACAGTATCCTCTTCGTTGGAACTAAAACTTGGAACTCAATACCTGCGGAGATCCGTGAAAGTAATTCTTATAAGGTATTCAAAAAAAAATCTTGAGTCTCACTTCCTATCAGATTACTAGTCGTGTAAGATCACAGAGTCAAACCTTGTCCCCTACATAACTGGTCCTAATAATGTAATTTGCCTTGGTTAATTTCGCCGATCTTCAGTCTGTTCTTGAATCGTTTGTCAAATATACTGTTAAAACTAGTCCATATGAACTATATTTTGAAATGAAGTATCTAATTTCGAGTTAATTATCTCATTGATCAGTCTAATGCGTCTCTAGTTTAAGTGAATTAGGTTAAACATTATTGTACTCCTAAGACTAACCTTGATGGTAGGATGCCCTAGAAGTCACTGAACTTATTCGGGCCCACAGGTAGCTATACTCAAATTTGACCATTGTTCTAGACTTAAGAAACATTTTATCTCTGTATCACCTGCGGTAAATAAATTGTTTAAATTGTTTAAATAAGTATTAACACAACTTGAGCGATTGCATTTCTCATATTTAAGTCGTTCGAGCAAATTTACTATTTAATTTTTCCCTTATGAATACTAGGGTAAGTGAATGTCTCATCCGTTTTTCTATTCATCATTTAAAACTTCTAGACTAAGGAAGGACTAAATTGGGGACTTCCACTTGCAAGTCTGAAAATTCGAGTTGGGCGACGGTGACGGTAAGTGCTGACACTCGCGGTCGTGGGAGAGGCGATCAATTAAGTGATGAAGAGGTTTGGGGCCAATGAAGTGGATCTATTTCTGCTTGAAATTCACCGCAGTTTTCAGCACTAATTTTACCTAAAAGAGAACCCCGAGACATACTACGCCACTATTATGTCTAAAGAAATTTACGTAGTTTTATGTTAGTAATAAAAGATGATTTCACTTAGAAACATTTACTTACCTTTTTTAGAGAAAAGTTTGCATTACAGTTTACTTTGAGGCTGTACTCTAAGATAAACAGGAAATTATACAAATCCAGAATACTTACAAACAATAAAAATACCAGATACAATCCACCCTTTCAATTCATTAATAAATCTGAATAGTTTTCAAAGAAAAGATTCATGCAGAAGTTTTGGGAGACGTTGGGCATAACCACAGAAAACGGTAAAAATAATTGGCCAGCGAAGTTGAGAGTTAAATGCTGACTATAAAATCGTGAGTGCCCCGCACATTGGTACTATACTAAGTAGCTGCAGCCAGTCCCAGCCAAACTTTTTCGCTGGAGCATGTATGTTTTTCGCCGCCTCAGCGATTTAATAACTGGGATGGCGAAAAACAGGCATGCAGGCGGCGAAAAAATTAGACTGGAGTGATGGTTCTGAAGGTGAACACATCCTCGTCCTAGATCTCCAAAATTAGTGGCCAAAAGTATGACTTGGGAAGAAGTAAGTTTAAAATTGGATATATATTCCATGATCTGGAGATAAATTCTTATATTTGAAGAAGGTATTAATGATGAAACACGCCTTTCAAATGATTTTAAAAATTTTCAACATAATACAAATTTGGGAGAAATTGTGATACGTACCGACGGCTCCAGTGAAGGAGGGCACGAACGTGGAGCTGGGGTGTGGGTCGGTCACCGCGTGAGGATAATCGGTAGCGTGTGGGGCCAGAGGGTGGTCGGTGCGGGGGTGTGGGGCCGGAGTTGGTGAAAAGTGAGAGGCCACATATTCTGCAAAAACGGATCAATAGATACACTCTCCCACATCAACTAATAACAAGCATAAGTATCAAAAATGCTTTTTTCGCAAGTTATACAGGTATAAAGTAACGTACTAGTGAATTTTAAGTGAAATAGCGATGTTACATGAGGCATCTAAGGCTTAAACACGGTAGAGGAAACAAGGTAGGTTCAAACTTTTTTTTTTCGTTGACGGTATAGACCGACCGGGGTTGAAAATTTGGCCGGGGCCGGGGTCAACAAATTTGTCATGGCCGGGGCCGGGGTTATCAAACTTACCACGGCCGGGGTCGGGGCCGGGGCCGGTGTTCAGACCGTGTTAGGACGTGTCACGACGAAGTATTGCATAACGTCGGTTAGTGGCTCAATGCATGTTGAATTACGGTTGCGGTTGGGTGTGTATTTGTGTCAAGTCAATAAATTTTGTAGACTTGCAGTTGCAGTGCTTGTTGAGTTAATTAATACAGAAACAATTAGAGTAATTAAATGTACCGGGTGTTCCACAAAAATGTCCCCGACTTTTAATTGATTTTATCTCCGCTTTAAATTAACATATTTGAATTGTCTTCTTTTCACAATGTGGTAAATCTTGTTCCTTTTCGAATAATTTAATAGAATTAAAAGCGCGATTTTTGGGAAACCTAATACGTAAAATGAAAAGAAGAACCAATATACAATGGAACATTCTTTTAATGGCAAACGTTTCAGAATCTCTGATTCCATCATCAGTGCTGTAAAACAAGGAATAAAGAACGATAATGAACAAATTGCGAAAAAGCTATAAGAAATTAATATCACTATACCTACATCGAAAAATAGCTATGCCAAACCATTAAAAATTAAAACACCATATATCTTAAACATTCGAAGCCATACGTACACATACACCTTAATTCTAGCAATCAAACCAACACACAATAACATCTACACAAAGTAACAGAACTCCATACACACACACACGCACTAAACACACACACGGACACACACACATTCCAACACATTCCTATTTACACATTTGGGGCAATATTTAATTTCATTGCACTTTTATCATTATTTAGCTGAGGTCTATGGGTAAAAATGAACAATGATTCCAAAATTCTAAAATCAAATTCCTCTGCAAATCTACAAAATATGGAGAAATTGGAACTTTTGAAAGGGTGGTTTGAACTATGGCAATGATCTCTGATGGCTGACCGGGAAGGAGATGAGTATGGACGGCCGATGCTATGGGAGATACCAGAGTGTTGGCAGTGACGAATAAATTGCTGGAGTGTGATACCTCCAACATATAGGACTGCAACCAGTAATCACATTTATACAAGTAGACACAACCATTTTTCAGGCACTCTTCCAAACGCTCTTTCCAATTGAAAAATGAACTTATTTAAAAACTATTTCTATAAAATGGTAACACGTCAATGAAAGTAAAATGAGAGTGTGTCAGATATAAAAAACCCATTCGCATCTCCTTGAAAAGATAGCCCAAGAAAGAGAGCTCAACGAAAACTTTCTGCTTTGGTGCGGCCAGAATTGTACACGGAGAGGAAAGTTTTTTGTCTAAAAACTTTTTAACCAGATTGTTAATTAAAGATACAGGGTATTTATTTTGTACAAGTAACTTTGTGATATACTTCACTTCGTGATGAAATATTTTATATGAATTTGAAATACAGTATGCTCTATGCAATAATGTAGTGACACTTGTTTAACTATAATCCTTATAAAAGCAACTGAAGAAATTGGTACATAATCCCTTAAATGTTGGTTTTCTATAAACAGAAGTGGTGAACGTTGAATTAGTTTTCTTTACGAGAACGTCTAAACATGGCAATTTATCATTCTGCTCAGTTTCCATTGTGAAATTTATCTTGGCGTGATATCCATTTATGTAGTCAAAGAATTTTAGGGGCCTTTTCCTGTGAACGATACATCACAGACGATATTCACAGTAGATATTTCACAGTAGGTATTTCACAAGGTATTTCACTGTAAGTATTTTATTCCTTGTTTTACAGCACTGATGATGGAATCAGATATTCCGAAACGTATGCCATTAAAAGAATGTTCAATTTTATATTGGTTCTTCTTTTCATTTTACGAATAATTTAAGTTTTTGAAAATCGTTTAATAACCACTTTACAGTAATCGATTTACTGAAAGAGGCAGAAAAACTATTTGTTCAAAGGAAAAGTTTTAAAAACAACAGTGGTGATCTTCTTCATTTCTTATTACCTACTGTGAAGGAACGCGTTTTCAAAACATCACCTCCATAATAATTCTTCGACAACGAGTTGAAGTGTTTCAAGAGTGAAAGAAAACGGTGAAATGATCCACAAAACTCTTCGTTTAATAGTGGCTAGAAGTAATGCTTGCCTCGAGGGAAATGGTGGGTATGTCGATGGATACTAAATAAGTTTTTTATTTAAACTCTATTTAATGTATTGATTTGTTACTCTTTTAGGTTTTGTTTGTTCGGTTTTTTGGAAAATGCAAAATAAGGAAAAATATCAATATTGTTTTAAAAATTTTTCCTTCGAAAAATGAGTTTTTCCATCCGTTTCAGTTCACCGATCAATGTAAAGTGGTTATTAAACGATTTTCAAAAACATAAATTATTCGAAAATGAAATAAAATTAACTACATTGTGAAGAAATGAAAATTAACATGTAAATTTAAAGCGGAAATATAATCAACTAAAACTCAGTGACATTTTTGTGGGACACCCGGTATAAAGACTAAAAGTAGTGCGTCAGCAGTATGGGATTACTTCTACATATCGGTGAAGAGTGTAGAAATTGAAGTGTGCACCATTTGTGAAGCAAATATACGACGAGGAGCGGCTGGTGCATCTTAGAAAACTTTCTCAACTAAATATTTATGGGGCCATCTAAAATCGACACAAAATGATCAATTCCTGGAAGCTGAAGAAAAACCAAACAACGAAAAAGAAATGAAAAATAGAAACAAAACGAACAAGAAGAAAAACTAAATGTCTATGTATTGAAAACAAACAAAGACAGTTTAGGCTGCCACATGTGACAAAACTGCCGATTGTAGCAAGTCGTTTTCGTCTACTGGCAAACAGCTGACTTAAAAGAAACATTTACTCAATCCAAAAGTTGGGAGCCAAATAATACCAAATACATAGAGAGAAATTGTTAATTTACTGGCTTTGTGACGCGCTCAATCCTTACGACCCTGTGGAAAAGGAAACTTTTTTAATTTTGTAGGGTTTTTGAATAAGAAGTTTCAAGTTCCATCAGAGAAGGTAATTACAACAAGACTAATTCCGGACCTTAGTATAAATTCACTTTGCCATTTCAGAGGAAATACAAAAGCAAATTAACGAAAATAGCGTCTTCTCAAATTAGTGCTGATATTAGGACCTCTCCTAGTCGAAATTCTTTCATGTCAATAACTGCGCACTGGTATATAATTACTCTGGGTGGTAGCATAGATACTGCTTTTTCTTCTCAGTGACTGCATGTTCTTCAGGATTGCAATGAAATCGCAAATCTCTTGAGAAATCGTTTTAAATTTGTTTAAAAGACACGTGAATTTTTCACATGCGGGTAGCCGGGCACACTACGCTTTATTCACTTCAAATTATTAATCCAAGTCAAGTTCATATTAATCCCAATCAACTTCAATTTAATCCAAGTCAAGTTCAAATTAATCCAAATCACAATCGTATCAATCCAAGTCAAGTTCAAATTAGTCCAAGTCAAGTTCAAATTAATCCAAGTCAAGTTTAAATTAATCCAAATCAAGTTCAAATTAATCCAGCCCCAAGTTGAATTAAGAATCCACGCAGATCCCTCGTTAATTTGAGCGTTTTTTGTATTAAAAATGGATCTGTTGAGCAAGAAAAACGTTTGAGATGAGCAAGAAAAACGTTTTTCCTTTCAGCAAGGAATACATAAAATTGCTGCAGTATTAAAACAAGCTGTCGTAAAATGTGCTGCTAAGTATCCAGAATCAGGAGGCAGAGTGTGATTCAGATCTTTGAGCGGAGTAGCAGTTAGAAGTTAATTTTAAAAACTTCGTATTATACTACACATTAAAGTTATTTTATAATTTTAAATTAATGGCAGTATGCATCCATTCAAATAATTATGTTCATAGGTACTTTTATGTTACAGATACCCATAGTATCGAGGATTCATCTACAATCATTTAAAGATTTACATGCCTGAAATTCCACCTTATCACATGTATGAAATCATATGTGCATGCAATTACAAATGATTACCTCTGGACGATGTGTAGATTTAACCTCTAAAAGAAATGAGCAAATGCGATTCACTGCATGAGTACTTATGTACGATACCATTTGATTGCAATTTATATGAGTACATTACTACACAGATACAGTCCTGCAATAGCAATAAAAATTGTGTCATCCATTCAAATGAATAAGCCTATGCAAATATATCATCTCGATCGATGAAACAAATTGAAACTTGTTTTTACAAAAATCGTTTGAACAAGCAACAACAGACTTCGTTGCTATATTTCTTTTAAAAGTTAAATCTACATATCATCCAATGGTAATCTTTCGTAGTTGCATGCATGTATGACTTTATATATGTGATAAAACGAAATTTTACGTATATAAATCTCTATATGTATAATCAAATCCTCGATACCACTATGTGTATGTGCATGTGTAACATAAAATTGTCTTTGAACATAAATATTTGAATGGATTCACGCTGCCATTAATGTAGAATTGAAAAACAACTTTAATGTATAGTTAATACGAAGTTTTTATAATTGATTTCTATATGTTACTCCGCTCAAAGATTTGAATCACACTCTGCCTCCTGATGCTGGATACTTAGCATGTTTAATTTGAGTTTAACTTGCATTAATTTGAACTTGATGCGGATTAATTTGAATTTGACTTGGTTAAATTGACCTTTACTTGGATTAATTTGAATTGAAAAAGGTGTAGTAAAAACTATAAACCCCGACCAAAACCCCGGTTTAAGGCACTATTTTGCCGGGGCCGGGGCCGGGGTCTGCAAAAATTGTCGGGGCTTGCCGGGGCCGGGGTCAGCCTAAATGGCCGGGGTTGGCCGGGGCTGGGGCCCCGGTCGGTCTGTAGTTGATGGTGAGGTTTTGCTGACGTAACGGCAACGAACCAATAGCAGCGGTCATATTGGATCTGGCAACATTGCTACCCCTAAATATGGCTCCACTATTGGCCTAACGACATAGCGTTTTGGTGACGTCATAAAGTTTGTTAGAAATAAAGCCGTTCTATTGGCCAGCCGAACAAGAGGAGGTGTATTTTCTCCCATAGAAATAACCTTACCTTGTTTCCTCTACCGTGGGTTTAACCCTCTGATTGATATTAGTCAAATAATAGAATTTTGGCAAAAACAATTATCTTGCAACCCAGGGACTTATTTAAGATTATTTTGACGATAACATACTCTCATACTACTAGTGAGCACGGCCCGTCAAAAATTACGGGATTCAATCCCTTTCTTGAACAAATTTTCGTTCGAGTGAAGATTCCATGCTGACGCTTAATACAAAGGTAACTTATATTTCTTGTGGAAGTAATAAACGCTTAGAATACAGAATTTTTGAGCCGCAGTAAAAGTAGTTATAGCCATACCTGACATATCCTAGATACAGAAATTCAGCATTATTGAAATTAACTGCGAGCTTGTGTATGTATCCAATACCCCGTCGAACTCGGGATCCACGATACGGACTCGAGTATACAAGGCATTGAATCTCTCCAATTTTTTTTTTTAAGTGACTTATTATAGCGCACATGTACAGAGAAAAAGAGTGAATTAATATACCCGTGAACTGAAACCAAGACCGCCGGTGCTAATTTCTTCCCATCTATTCTTAGGAGCGTGGCACGAAGCATATATATATGCAATAAACACACGACGATCATTTTCAGTTGTAGATGATAAACCAAAGGTTTCGAGAGATTTATCATGAAGAAAACGGCTTATATCTAAAATATGCAAACCAATTTTTCGGTGATCGTTCACATTTCATATTAAGTTGATCATAAGTTATACGATATCCCCTGATGCCAAGTAGGATTATTCGGATAAAATTTGATAAAACATCAAATTTTGATGAAAACGTATTTGATATAACATCAAATACGTTTTCATCGTATTTGATGTTTAATTCAAGTTACGAACAAATAGAACTAATCTTTATTCGTATTAGTTTAAACCTGGAAAAAAATATGAATAACTTGAAGATTGACTATTTAGCTCTAAATACAAGCATTCATTCGGAGGAAGGGGTGTGTGCATGGGAGTGTTGGGACTAACACGTTCACTGCCGACTTCCCACGAGGTAAATCGCTCATTTAGGTATCGATGTAAAAGAATAGCATTTCGATTATTTCAACATCTTTTTCAGAAGAGATTTTAGCATACGAGATAAAATATCATCATGCTGTAACATTTTCTCACTCCCTAGGAAAGATATATTTTTTTTTTTTTGAGCTGTAAAGTCATCTTTTAAACTCAGCTACTCACAACCTTACTTCACATAAGATCGCGGGACCCACATGTGCGTCCAGCGGCAGCGAACGTGTTGAATACTTTTAGATGTTATCAGTGAGTGCACACCAGAAGGCAATGTTAACTTGAAAGAATGGGGAAGTAAAAATGATTACACAAATGAAAGTGTGCGAATCTTACACAAATCTCACACAAATTATGAAAGTGTGTAACGTTAGGAGTCGTTAACTTTCAATTACGTAGCCATACATTCAGTGACTTAATTGCATGCAGGGTTAGCAATACAAAACAAAGACCGCAGTCATGAACAGCTCACCAGCACAGGGGTACTCCACCACGAAGGGACCTCCAGCACTAGGCATGTGGTCAGTACTCCTCACCCCTCCGTCACCACTCATCACGAGCCACTCAGCGTTGTCCAAATCAGTCGCAGGGATGTCCTTCATGGACATGACCTCCACCTCCGCGCCAATGCCCACCGTCACCTGGGGGAAAGAGACGAAGTTGTGCGTTGCGGCAAGCGTGAAAGTTGGGCCGGAGAATTGAACCAAATGTTGATGAAACTGTGCCTATCCCCGACAAAGAATTTTGGAGGGCCAGACATTATTTATCAACAATCTTTTTAGTCTTTTACTTAAAACGGCGACTGAAACTGGCCTCCAGCTCAACATTTCGGGGGGAAGGGCTATAGCCCCAGTAGCCCCCTGGCTGCGCTAGTGTCGTAAGGGAATGGTGCACTAGGGCATCACACACAGGTTATGACCTTCGTACACGCATGAGATATGAAAATAGCATGTATATCACTACAACTTTATGTCTCTTATTTAACATTTTCCTACACGTTACGATTAAAGCATTCTTTTACGCATACAGGCGTCCTGAGAAAAGTAATCATTCTTTCACTACCCAGTGCTCATGTGTTTTAATTTGGTTTAGGTGTTTATCAACATCAAGGCTTTTCTAATCAGTCAAATGAAATAAAAGAATATTGAATTTAAGAACAGCATGAAAACTTTATTGCACGTGATGTGGAAATAAAAAATACATGAGAAATCAATCGTGGGTCAAAAGATAACACTTTTTGGAGACACCCTGCAGAGCATCATCCCAGCAAGCAGAACTTTTCCCCAACAGAACACTCGAGTCGTTGGTTTGAGTGTCTAGAGTGAATATTCATAATTTTAAAATTCTTACTTTCGACGCTGGTTGCAGAAAATACCGAAGTGGCGTAAGACTCACCGAATTGGAGTCGAGGTGCGAGTGGATGTAGTTCCACTTTTGAGGGGAGATGATTTCTTTGGTCTTTGTGGCTTTCTCGTCCTCGACCGCACACTGGGCGCCTTGGAAGTTGCATTTCTCTAGCATCACGTTGGTGCCCTGGACGGTCACCTGCTCAGCGAAACCTTGTAGTCAACGAGGGGAATTACTTTGGCGACTTTGTGATTCTGGGCGAGTATTAGTGCCTCTTACATCTCGAGATGTAAGAGGCATTGGAGAGAATGGGGAAGCACTTTCGCCTTGGTTTACTGAATTTAATCATTGTGACGCAGCTTTTTTGCTGAAGGTATAGTCCGTACCATGAAAACGTATCTTTTCGGAAGCCTTGAACTCGGACTGAACTTTCAGAAAATTTACGATGTGTTAGGCAAAAATCTTGGTGCGTAAGCTCTTTTAATTCGACTTAGAACTTACGCTGTCAGCAGTTTCGGTGCAATGACTGATAGGTCGATTGAATATCTGGCAATTGAGGAGCTCATTCGACCATTGTACCTTGGAACCTCCGTGTGCGCCTCGGTTTTGAATGACTGACAGATATAACTGACTTTGGTGCCACTCGGCATCATCAAGGCTTCATCACTTGTTGATTTGTTTGTAATCAGTAAAATCTTATTACGTACATAAGTTTGTCATAGGCCTTTTCCATTCGCAGTGGAAGTGTTTCAATACATTTCCTGTGATTAGAACTAGACTAGGACTTTTTTTGCCGATGAACTATTAAATATTGCAAATTTTCGTTATTTATTTCGGTAAGCATGAACATAACACATTACAATGTGATGTGCAATTTCTTAGGCAATGTTTATTTTTATTCATTTCCCCTCCAGTTCCTAGCTAATAAAAATATCGGAAACAGCGAAAACAATAAAAATAAAAATAAAAAACACTATTCAGTGTGAGGGACGATTCTTGAGGGCGAACATTTTTGAAGAAAAAGTTAGAGAACTTTCTCCTCGTAAATATTGGCTTCCTATAGTTCGAAAAATTATTCAAGTGGAAGCTATCTGGTTGAAAAAACTGTTTTACTTTCCAAAAAAAGTGACGTTTATTCCGTACTTCATTATAGCTACCTCGTATTACTCAAAGGGTCTCTTCATCTTGACCATGAAGCACCCACGTACAGCAGGTGCCTGGTTCTTCCTGGAGACAATCATGATCTCGTCCATGAGGCACCGTAAACTATATTTAGGAACCTGGTAATGCCTGAAGCGCATCATGATCTCGACCAATAACACTATTTAAGTACCTGGTACTGCCTGGAGAGCACCATGATCTCGACCAATAACTCTATTTAAGTACCTGGTACTGCCTGGAGGGCATCATGATCTCGACCAATAACTCTATTTAAGTACCTGGTACTGCCTGGAGGGCATCATGATCTCGACCAATAACTCTAAGTACCTGGTACTGCCTGGAGGGCATCATGATCTTGACCATGAGCTGAGGGTTGTCATCAGTGAGGGGGTAGACGGCAATGTGGCTGTTGTGTTCGAGCGGCCGCACGGGGGTTTGGTAGCGGCCGTTGACGCGCTGTCCGGGCTGGCGGCTCGTGTCGTGCTTCTCGCAGCCCTCGAACGCTGTTCCAAATTATAAGGCTGATCAATTAAATGGATATTTGCAATAAAGTCAACGCGTACAAATTTGTGCAAATATTATATTTTGGGGATATTTTTTATTAAGCGAAGTGTCCTTATGGAGTAGATTTACAATGAGCTGTAAGATTATCATGTCAATTGTTAAATAACTTCACCATCAACAAAAATTGACGTTTATTGATAAGCATTCGAGTAAAGAGGTACTCTAATTAATGTTTTTTCAAAACAGTAGTCTAATGACTAGAACAGTACGTCACCAGTTAGTGATTTTGCTATAGTTTCTATACAAACGATGATTTGAAAGTACTATTCTCCGGTTGATTGTATTAATTTCAATTCACGTAGCTGAGTCAAAAAACAAATCAGAAACTGCTCTACCCTTGAAATGTAAGAATTCTTGACTACTAGAACTTAGTTATTAATTTATAATGCTCAACAACTGTGCAAAAATTTAAAAATCGGAAACAAATGACAGCCATTGTGCTATGCGGTACCCAGGATATAACATTTTGCAGACGAGATTCAATTGCGTCCTCCCACTACCAGGTCTTAAGTACGATGTAGGTATGTACAGCTGATAATTCTGCCTCCATGCACTTCATGCAGCGAAAGATTTGCTTAAAATAAAACTCACCAGACCCGACGTCGATGGGCTCGTTGGTGTCCAGGGAGGAAGAAATGGGGGAATAATTTTGGGGTGTGGGCGGACGGATATGATGATTGGGAGACGCCATTCTGTGAGGCGTTATTCCAGGCATGGAACCTCCCTCTGACCCATCGTGGTTCTCCAGCCCGTTGGGGTTAAGTGGCGGGTTGTTGAAGCTGGGGTTGTTTGGGTAATTCATCGGTCTCCTGCTGAAGTCGGAGTGGGAACCTCTTCCCGGGTTAGTGTTCCTGTAGTTGTTATTCCATTCGTCTTTCAATCCACCGAATCCCCGTTCATTTCCGAAATGGTTCCCCCTATTGTTGAACGAGCCGTCATTTTGGAAGTCCCGTGAGGCAGAACCGTGAGCAGGATTGTTTTGCTCACTGGGATAAGAAGGGCGACCCATCAAAGAGGGGTCTTCATTGGGTGAAGCGAAAGAGCCGGAACTGAAGTGGGTGTTCGTGCGAGGGCTGTTAGGGAGACTAGAAACCAAGCTAGCCAAACCTGTTAGAGCTAACATCAATAATTTGAGGGTATTTACTGCCATCTTGGAAAATAGTGGAACGTTTTCTTACGATGAGAGAAATTACTGTCTGAAAATTATAAAATAAAATAAGTAGGATTATTAAATTTAATATTATTACCTCATCTATAACAGAATTGCTTATAAACCACGTTGTAGCTCGTAACTCGCTGCTACTGAAAAAGAATACAAGCTCCTTCCAAAGAGTATCCGGTCTTATTCTATATATGAAGAAGACAGAAGAATCAAAAGCTGTTTACTTTCAATAATGTTGACGCTTGAAATTGGTGATAACATACCTGTAGTTTTTCAATGTTCCTTAACATCAATTGTTACGCAAATCTTCATAGGGATCATGATAACCACGCTAATGATCGAATAGAATGAAAAATAATTTATCCATTTGTAATTCCTTAATGTAGAATTTATCCATTCGTAATTCCTTAATTCGTTGAAATTTTCATAACTGGAGTGCACGCCAATTCCCGCTTGTGAAGGCTGCATGCAGATATTATAGGCACACTCTCGTCGGATCATCATCCCTATGATAAGTGAATGAGAGTATGAAGCTTTTTTACTACGTTAAATTTTGCTTCAATCTTGGGGATACGCAACTACAAATTATTCAAAGCTTTAGTTGGTCGTTTTCGATATAGCCAAGAGGAGAACTCAAATAAGGAAATGTAATAACCGCACTTAACCCAGGTGTCGGAAATGAGTTCCTCATCGATCGGAGTAACCGTCTTAGCGTCTTGGTGTTATTTACGAGGCATTCGAAATACCAATGCGCAAAAAGATAGGCTTGATTGGAATTAACATTCATCATCCTTTATCCTATATTCTTTTCAAGCAAAACAATCATCAAGGGTAAGGGCAAAAGGGCACACAACCCACGATCTGGCATGCCCCCACGAGCAGAAATAAGAATTCCCTGCGAACGTTCCTCGAATGGCGATAGAAATGCGTCGTACAACCATTGAAGAGATTGTTGGGGGAAGTAGAATTAAACACATGGTCAGCTCCTACAACTTTGGATAGAAGAAATGGCCATGTGACGATATATATAGTCAACTAAATTCATCTCCAAGTTACTCGCGGAACAACAGAAACAACTGAGCCACGAAAATGCTCAAGACCTTTTTAACTGTGCTACCAGTGACTGACTTCATCAAGACCCTCTTCACTGATGATGAGACATGGGTGAGTGGATCGACCCGGATATAAAACATCAGTTGTCACAAAGGCAGCAAAAAACATCAACAAGACAAAAGAGCTCGGCATGCTAACAACCTCAAGATAATAATATTTTCTATTCTAGTGGCATTTTGCTTCATAAATGAGCTCTAATAGGCAAAGCAGTTAATAGGGAGTACTGCTTTAAAGTTATGAGACACTTTCCGGATGATGTGCGCTGAAAACGACCGAAAATGTGGGATCACCCCCAACTTTTCAGACTTGTCTTCTTGTGACTCCTGGCTTTTACATTAAGGGAAAACAACCCTCATGCAGAGCGCTTTGAGTCGAAAATGAAAGTTTTGAGAGAAGCGACACCGGAGCTTTGCAGCATTTCAATAGAACCTTCCTGAGATGTTACCAGCAGAAGCAGCACGACTGGGATAAGAATGCGAACTTCAATAGGGAATTATTAGTAGGTGATTAAAGAAAATTCGCCGAACAACTTTTTTCAAACACCAAAATTGATCCCATTCACGATATTAAAGGAACAAGATTACAGTCGATTCTCTCGCTACAAGGCATCATTTTATGTGCACTTCAAAATGTACAGAGAAAAATGAGCAACTTTTATTCAGTTGATTCTACGCTTGATTCAACTGGGAATAACTGCAACTAACTTCCACAGACAGGGAGGTTTTTCACACTCAGAGAAAGAGGTTTGCGCAATGTAAAATTCGAAGATCGCCTACGCGTCCCTACATTTGCATCACTAGTACACAAACTGATCACTCCTCATCAGAGGCTCAGCTACTCCCCTCAACTCCAGAGGCGGCCTAAAGGTGCCACCTCCTGCAGCGACGGACGTCTGTCACTGTCGCTTGTGTTCGGGAGAACCAATCTTTTGCGGGGCATCGTGCGGGATATCCTGTGACGTCACCGCGCCCTGCTTTCCGGGCAGCAGCTTGGCACCGCGCTCGGCAGGTCTTCTGCTACTGCCTTCAAGTCTGGCTCTAGGACTGCCTATAAGTCTGACTAGGGTTGTACAATATAGACAAGTCTGACTCTAAAGTCGTAGGCAAGTATGGCTCTTGGACTGCCAACAAGCCTGACTCTAGAACCGTACGCGAGTCCGTCTCTAAAGTTGTAGACAAGTCTGACTCTAGGGTTGTGAACAAGTCTAACTTTACTACCGTAAATAAGTCTTGCTCTTGGACTGCCAACAAGTCTGACTCTAGGACTGCCAACAAGTCTGGCTGATTCTGGGGACTACAAACATGATTTGTAGAACTGACACAAGAGAATATTTTGATTTTTATGCATGATCTTCAAAAGTAATATCAAACTAACAACCTCCACTTTCAGCTAATCGAAAGTAAACTACTCTTTCAATAAACTACGCTCCCAGTTCACTGAAATTGTACCGTAACTACTAAATACAAAATTAATTAATAATTTTCTACATCACTACTTTAATGACGAGAGCAGTGCGTTACCAATTAATTATATTTTATAGTTTCTATGTAAACAATGACTTGAAAGTGCTAATCATCAGCTGAATGTTTTAATTGCAGTTCTACCTCGACCTAGCCTCTTACATCTCATGCGCCTTGATATATGTACAATGACTGACAGTTGGCAGGATAAGAAATTTCAGTGAGAATAACGGGATATTTTGTACAGCATTCATTTCAGATCTTCAAAATGTTATAATCGATTACATGTTATGAGAGCTGCTGATTTCAGCTCCCTGTTTCTAATATGAAAACTGTGACCACGACACCGAAGTCGCATATTTCAAACGCAATCTCACAGGAGTGGAGTGTGAACTTGATGCTCACCGAGTAAACGAGCCAGTATGAGTCAATTTTTTTCAGATGCCTACGTAAGTACGGTCACAGGAACCATGACATTTGAGCCTTTATTATAATTTTTATACGTTTCTGAATAGGAGAAATCTCAGATGTGTGGTATGTATACTAATGGCATCTACAAACTTTATTTCTAACCTGCGTATGTGTATTGCCACGAACGCTTATGAATTTGGCACGAAAGTCACCATGGGAGTATCTTCCCAATTGGAGAACCATTGTACTTGCCTATTATTTTAGATCTGGACTCTGGGTTTTGTGTGTTATTTCTTAGAGTAATGATTTGCAATTTGTGGTGTCAACTGCAAACTTGCGCTGCTACACTCGAAATCATACTTGCATTGATCATTCTTGAGTTATCTTTATAACTGACGGTGATTTTAAAGCCCGATCTAGTTCGTATTCCAAAATTCTTATTCCCTTTTGAAAAATTAGTAGAATTTTCGTTTGTTAAACGGTCTAATTTGTTTAATTTGGACTCCATCCGTTGACATAACTTCTGAAGACACAATTAATTTCTCTTGAAATGGAGAAATGATTGGAATGGCCTTATCTGACTTGATGTTCAACACCTATTTCCGTTTTTTACAGAATATTGATTGCAGAATGATCAAAGATTTCCACACAGAGCAATTTCTAATGCACAAAAGAACCTTTTGGTGCAATAATCATTTTAAAAAGTTTAGAATGTGAACGCCCTGAACTTTACTCCTTGACGACCAATTACGCCCTCATTCGTCATTCATGGTAGAATATTTCCTTGTTAGTCATTGTTTTTTCCTTAAATTATTCAAAAACATTTTGTCATTAACTACCATTCATCTATAGACTAATACTTCCTCCCTCTGTAAGACATTGTTTACGTTGCGCTTTCATTTTGGGATTATTTTCCCCATGCTGAGCTCATGAGTGGTCTTTCAATATGAATTCATTGCTATAAAAAATTTGGATTTACCTCATTTTCCTATGTAACTATATAGAACCGCACTTCTCACACTAATATATAATTTCAGCATTTAACTTGTCAAATATTTTTGTGATGTTGCCAAGATTTAACCATTTATTTTGCTCTGCCTGCAAGTAGTATGTACAACGCACGTATACAGCATTCTCCTTGTTTTTACTTCACTCAAGCTTTACTCCTGGGAATGTCAATTCTCAGAGCTTGTTTTTAAGAGCAGTTCTTTTTTTGCTGACAAAGATCATAAGCAATGTTTCAAATCCTAAAATGCATACTCTAGTGGATTTCTAATATGATGGTTTTACATGTATTTCAACGTGGTATTTATTTCATTAAAAAACGTACAGAAGCAAAGTTCGCTAAAAACCCGAATAGAAATATATCAAACGTAGCTTAGTAAATGCCTGCTGCCTACACGCGAGATCTTCAATAGCGTTAGTTTCCGGCAAATAGTTCGCACTATTAGGCTATCTCTTTTATGTTATAATAAAAAAGAGGGAACCAGGAAAATCGTATAAAATGTTTTATACAATTTTCCTGCATTGTTCTCTCTTTTTTATTGAAAATTTGAAAATACCGAAATAGCTGCTTCGAACTTGCAAGTTATAATTCCAAAGCATCATTTTGAACTTTTACAGTTGCGTTCTTCCACGATCCAATGCACACGTACACGTTCGGTAACGTGAACGTCCAATATGCACACGTTCGTTCAAAGTATATACCCTTACACGTTCGGTAACACGCATGTACATCAGTAATGAAAATGCACTAACTTGGGGACGAGCTTGCAGACATGCACGATTTCCGTAGAATTTAATGTAAGCTTGAAAACACCCGATATAACAGGTTTCTATCTCAATCCACTGGAAGGAAAATGACAACTCAGTGATAATATCCGAAAATTTAAGAGTGGTGCTAGGATAAAGAATTGTATGGAACCCTCTAAATTATTGCGTAATTAAAATGTGTAAGTTGTAATTGTTTTGCATTATAGATTAACTTGAATTCATCAACATTTACAGGTGTTGTTTAATTTCTCACTCATTGAAGCATGAGATCAAGAGCAATTAAAGCTATTACTTCAGTGATTTGGTACTGCATGGATCATTGCATTTAACTTGGCACTGCGATAGTTCCCTGCCTTACGCTCAACGATAACAGCAATCCCAATTGCACTTGAGAGAAATTCACAACCCACCAATAGACATAATCAGAATTATTTACTTGCATTATTACCCCTACCAGTGCTAAGTGAGCAACTAGTTTTAGAAGTTCATTGAATCTTTGGTTATTCGAGGTCACACTTCACCACCACCTTTTAATGTGCTAGCTCCTATAGTTGAGCTTCAGCTTTAACCGTCACGTGTCTATATGATTCACATCAATGCCAGAAAATATTTCCCTTAGAAGATACTCACGGACCTTCTAGTACGGCGTAACTAAATTAAAATTGTATCCAATGGAAATTAAATTATCATGAAATTAAAAAGCAGATCATTGAATACCTTTGCTTCACAGTGATGAAAGTTGGGACAATTTACTGAAAGCTCGACATAGCACGCGCGCATATGACCGAGCTGAAGCGTTGTTGTATTAGTTATAGACTAATTGTAAAGAGCATAGCTGTATTAGCTTATAATTTTAAACGTATCTCGTCTTAAAGATTTCAGATCAGTATCAAACGTGGAAATAGGATGGAAAAGACATCAAATGCTTGTTGAACAATGTTCCAAATTAGCGGAGAAAACTTTGATTTTAAGGTAAGTTTTTCGACGGCACGTGAAAACAATTAGTGAATCGATAAAGTAAGTCACGCGTCACGCACAACACCGGTGAATGATGACAAATATATCCAAACGTGTTGGTATAGAATTTTTTTAATTGATTTTTTATGGCTTTTCCATTCGCATTACTACTTGACTAAGTCATGGCGTAGAGTCGATCAACTTGGTTATATCTGTCTATAGTATTTGCTCTCCTCCTTCGTTCAGCTGTTCTAATTTTATGTTATTCATTTTGACCCAGTCTTCCCTCCATAGACGTTCCTCAAACTGAGCCCATATAATAGCCGTACAATATTGCATCGAGAGACAGAGTTGGCCAGTCCAAAACGTCAGCGGTATGATGTTGAAATTAATTAATCTTCCATGGTGCACCTATGAGATGCGTATTTGAGATCTCTATCTTGTTGAAAATAAAGTTCATGATATACGTTCATCTTACAAGTAAGTTATGCGTTGCTTGAAATGTGTCCTCATATTGGACTCGGTTCATTGATGGTGCCTTAATGTTCGATTAAGGGCAACTACTAAGGGCAGGATGAGACGGGGCAGCTCATCTCAGCAATGCTGAAGGTGCTCCAAACAGAGACACTATACCTACGCAATACTGCACAGTGGTAATTTGGTATAAACGTTCAAACCTAGCAGCAGCTAGAGATCTGCGACTTCCCTTTGTCCGAACCGAACGTATAACGTTTCGATGGTCACTTCATAGAACCGGACTCTATCCCGAAGTCATCCAGTCAATATGCTTTCTCGCTCGTCAATGTTGACAAATGCGTAAATTATTTCCACACATCGATACTTTTTTCGTTAAAACAATTTTGCCTCACGTAGATGTCTTTTAAATGTGTGAAGTGACGGATTTGGGCGTGTGGTTCTGCCCTTTTATGTGTTACATCCACAGCGGCGAGTTTTGAATTTCCTCCAGACAGACGCCTATGGAATTATTTCGATCGACCAAACCAACAGGTATTAGTGATTTACCTACCTTTAATAATTCCTCCCTGTATCCTCCAATTCATCAAGAGCTGAGACTTAGTAGCAGCTGATTGGTGGAACTGCCGTTCCGGATATGCTGGGGGCATTCATATTTTTTTCACTGGCAATGGCTTTCTGCACCGATAATGTAGACTTTTTTCCAATTTCTTTAACAGAGGTTTCCCCACTTCTTGAAAAGTTCATTTTAAAAAGTGTTTGGAATTATATAATACAAAATATAAGCATGAGAAACGAACCTAAAAATAGCGCTTTGAATCCGTACTTTTGATGGATAAGAAAATTAAACGAATGAGTGTAAAAATACTGGCCTCGAAAATCATGTCCAGCTCTGCAAATAATTCTTTAATGCCGTTTCCCAGATAATATTTACAAAAATTCCCTCTTATGAGTTATCTTTAAGATGGGTGATACTTAAAAAAGTAAAGTGTGTGAAGAAAAATTTCACTGCTGTAAGTGAACACGTGTAACATTCAAATCTATTATGCAAAGGAAAACTTCTCCCTACGGTTTTCACAAGCACGAGACCCTCAGCTCTGTGCATGTTAGCGTAAATATCCGATGAAGATACCAAGAAAAGTTTTCTGCGGGAAGCTTTTTGGTAGCTCTATTTTAAAAGTACGTTATACGTTATTACGCAATGGTTTTCTGCTCTTAACATATGGGAAGAGAGGGATTAAAATGAACGCTTACTAAGTTAGAGTGCCTCCCTATAGGCTTCCATACCTGCCTGATACGAGTATGCGTTTTCTAAATCACCATATGAGTCATTTACTCTCAGACACAACTACCATAGTTACAAGATTTGAACCCGGGACCATTTTGCCCAAAGTGCAGCATACTAACCTATAGATCATACTGCGTTATATAATAGAGTTTCATTTTATAAATACTTTAAAATATAATAATGTGGAGTATTATTCTATTTTATTATTATATGTGTTATTATTATATAAATATATTTTATTATGTATAGAAGTAAGTGGGATTTTACATCAATAAAGGAACGAGAAGAACAGTACAGTGTATGGAACTGTAGCACAAAACAACATGTTAGTGATGCATTTGTGTTGCGCTTCTGTCTACAGATTCAAATTTGACTTCAATAAAATTGTTTCAGACATTCTATGTCGATTTCTTTCTAACATTGCCTCAACATCGATGTAGGCGCAACGGATAACTGGACACATGAGGAAGCTCCTACAAAATCACTTTTGCACGTGCACATAACGAGAAAAAATCAGTTGCTGTAGTTACTACCGAATTTTCAGTATATTCATGGCATGATCATGAACACACATATTAGCATGTTAATCATAAACACAGAGCATGTATATACTCACTATATGTGTCACTAAAGGGCTTATGGTGCTGGAGCGGCTTCAGTGCCCTAAAGTGCGTTTGTTCATTTACGTTCTTGTTGTTCATATGATAGTCTGTTTTATTGTTGACATGATAGTCTATTTTATTTTTGAAGAATTTTTTACCCGTTTTTTTGATAGAGTGTTTCTTCGTTTTCTGATAGAGTATATTCATTTGTCAGTATTATTCGTCGAGCAAAATGCTGACCTCTATAAAGAGAGGGAGGTGAACAAAGCTGTGAAGCGTAGACTATTTATTTTCCTACTCATCACTCAGACTTACATGTTCGATACCCTACAATCATGTTCGATGCCAGGCGTAGAGGTAAAAATTTCAGTTCGTTCTTACTTACCCCAGCTTTCCCACACAATTCTGAAGCTAAGAGTTTGTTAAATCAGTTCGCAATGATGTAGCGCAGCGTCAGAAGTGCCCCTACAAGAGGCGTGCTGTACGCACAAGAAGTTGTACTCCACCCCTAACACGCAACCAAATGCGTCAGTACATTTGTGACGCGTACTGCTGCCGGATGTTCTTATTCATTTGTTTCTCGGCCACAATGAATGTTACTCACATCCTTCACGGGCATGATTCATCGGCCAGCACGTGTGCTCGTAACAGGCTCACTAAAGGTTCGCTCTTCCTTGATGTATAAAAGCACCCCAGCACCGTAAAATTTGGGTGTCATGTCAACCAAACAAAAATAATTCAGTAGAAACATTTTCTTCCACGCTTCTAAAAAACGAAATAATTGCGATACATATATACATACATACGCTTCAATCATACTAATAAAACTTATATCCGTATCATATTGTCTGCATTTTATGAGTAAGGGCATACAGTTATGATTAAACCGAGTTAAAGACTAATTTAAGAAATGCACACCAAGACCTCTTTTTGAAAATGGACATCCACTGTTTCGCAGCCCACAGATCTCACTGCGCTCAGCTTCCTGGTCTTAATTAATTAGCATGAACTAAGCCTCCCAGAAGCTTGGAGCTTCTTTCTTATGCTGAGTGGTCTACGGCTAAATTTCATTTGAAAAATTGAAAAAGGCATATTTTATTTGAGAAAGTAAGGGAAAAGGCTTCACTTGAAATAAATTGTAGAGACGCCATATCTTATTTGAGGAAACGCCAAAAAGGTCAATTCGACAACTCTGACTGGGACCGTCTTTGTTGTAACACTTTAGTCGCCGGTCGTTTCAAAGCATTGTGAATGAGATATTGTAAGTATTAAGTAATTTTTCCCCACTGTCACCATCCGTAATGCAACAAGCACCATGTATAAAATTATTCCTGTCGTGCAGTGAGTAACAGAAGTTAAATTGAGGAAATGAAACGCAGCGACTGCAATCCAACCATTTTATAATGCAAATAGGTACTTCAACCTTGATAAGAGTAAGGTTAACGAGTAATACATACAGACAGGGCTAAGCCATGATTTTCAATATATTTCGAAAGAATTAAAAAAGAAACAAACAGATGAGTTGCTATAATATACGTTATCAAGTGATGAGCGTTTGAAATTTTCAATTTATTCTACAACGAAGAACATTATGATTTATAGAATTGAGATCAACAGGCGTACATTGAACAAAATATACTTGCGAGAATCTAATCTATTGATAAGTATTTTGTTGTTATGGAAAGAAACTTCAGAGGTTATGAAAATGACGTTATTCCATTTTTGGAAGCCTTCAAGTTCCACTTCGTAATTGGCTATGACTGCATCTGAACTTCAAATTATCGCCGTAAATTATTAAAGAAACTCAAATTGGGATTTATCGATCAAAGTCCTGCAGATGAACCAAATTTTATTTTTTTTGAGAAGGCATTCACAAATTTGTATTATTATTCATGCTTATCGCCGCGCTAGAATCCGGACCACACGCCGATCTAAAAAATTGCATCTAAAACTCTGTATTCTTTCGATATCATGATTTGTTATTCTTTCAAACGGTAGTATATAACCAACCTTGTTTTAGCAGATACACCCACAAAACATCACGCAGCCATCTCGGGATCTAACTATATATTGGCAGTGTTTTTCGAGAAAATAGTTTTATCGAATCAATTTATATCTCGCAAAATATTGCTCACTAATCATTTTTTGAAACCTTTAACTTTGCAACGTTATTCCTTGGTACCCATACCAAAAACCATTTTCTCAGTCCTTGAATTTTTTTTGCAATTATTTACGGTTGCGGGAAAGAGGCATTGTGAAGAGGTGTCAAACGTGGTTTACCTCCACACACACAAGCCATTCTTGATTAAACAACGTTAAAGTGTATGAGTTACTACGCTGATATCCTGCGAGGGCAAGTTTTTGACATCTCTCTTACAACTCTTCGTTTCATCCTTAGCTTCCTGGCGTAGCTTGCGCGGGCTCTTGGGAGTAATTTTGGCAGTCTTCCATGCCTGCCCAGGATAAGTCTCAAAGTCCAAAACTCGTTTAACTCCTTGGTTACAAATTGTTCAAAAGATCTAGGCATAGATAACTAATTTGAAAACGGACCATAATTTTGGTTGTAAATAATTTTTTTTGCTAGCTTTATATACGAATAATAAATGAAGGGCTATGAAACACGTATTTAAAGAAGTTATAACCTTATTAAAAAAAGTCATTGAGTTAAACACATTTTTACTCGACTTTTTTCTTAAGATAATGATTTATTTAAATGCGTGTTTCTTTGCACGTTTACTTATAATTCTTTAATTTTTGCATGACTCGTGAAAGTCTTTGATCTTATCCCTCATTTCAATGCTTACCTAAGCCTATTCTGCATTTTATCCTTTAAGCACGTTCTGCTGTCCGAGTGAGAATGACAATAACGATGCTAATGACACTATTCAAGTTCGTTTTTACAGCTATCCAGAGCAGTCTATATTTAATGAATATTTTCAAAAGTTTGGCTTAAAATAAAAATGTGAATTCTACACAACCGCCTAAAAAAATACCTGTAAAACTAATTGTATTCAGTTCAACGAAAGAAAAAGTATACTCACGTTACAACAGTATTTACTGCCTGAAGTCATTTCTGGTAAATAATTACCACTGACCGCCCTTTAAATTTCGCCTAGGTACCGCTCAGTGGGATTCACTAACGGATTGATGGCAGTGGCGCCCTCAATCGCAGTCCATGTAATACTGCTGTAAATGTGGACAAGGAGAGAAAACTGGGGCATATGAGCTCTCATCAAGATAAAAACGTCGTATACAAATGATACTCACGATGCATGAAACTTTAAAAATTGTTTCAATATTATACCGTTTCTGATTTTGAGCTCACTGCAGTTCAAGTCATGGTTCAATTGTTAAGACTTAAATTTTAGCGCTTTGTAGAAATAAATTTAAACCTGGACAATTATTTCATTTAAATGTTCAAGAGAAGAGTTGTTCTTGCTGTGCTGACAAGAAATTTGAAGAAGACTAATTATTGTTTTCTGTTTTTTGGAAAATGAAGATGACTTACGACGAAGTTTCTGTTTATTAACACTTGTTTCTGCAGAAAAAAATTATTGAACTAATGAAGTTTGATGTGAATATTAGATATACAATGATTTTTACATAACTAAATGAAATTTCATGATACATCAAAGTCAACACTGTAATGAACTGAAAACTAAGTATACTCATTTAGTACAATTTAACTCTTAAACGCAAAACATGCTTCACCGAATCATCGGAAAACCTAGGCTGTTGATTTGAAGACATGTTTTTCTCGTATGCCTGGACTGAAAATTTCAGGCTTAATTACAACTACCGTTGTACAGTACGGTACTAAGAACAAATGTTACTGAGGCTAGTCTTCTACAAAATTCAATTCAAAGTTTAAAGTAGAATGTATAGGAACTGAACTCTTCAAGGCATAGAGGGTGAATGTGCTTGAATGCATCGATATTTGTAAAAACTTGGAAAAATACATGTTGAGAGGTCCACTCGCAAGCCAAGCTCTTATCCCACGAAACAACCGCAGCAGCAGAGTTCGCGTGTATACAAGTTATGATTGATAAAATCTTTTTGGATCTATGCACATATAAAAAAAATCATTCGTCAGGAAACGAATGTGGTTCGACAATGAACCTACTAATTGCTCGTTGGGGTTTTACGTGTTTTTATGCTCTTTCGTCTTTTCATTACAGCTAGATGTAACATGACTCTGGGATATAACAAAATAGTTATTACTTTCTTAAGTTCTTCTCATTAAATTTGTGCTCTAGACTACTGAAGAGGGAACGCTTGTTATCCAGAGCGTTAGTTTTTATTATTATTGTCACTTTCGTTGTTTCTCTTCATTCTAAGAAATTGCTACTTCGCATTTGACCCTCATTGTTGTGATCAGCATTCATATATTTCGGTAATATTGATTAAAGGAAACTTACAAAAGTAACACGATAAAAATACGCTAGTGAAAAGAGTTACAGCGCAGAAGCGACACAGAGACGAGCAGCTCTGATTTCCTTCCGGTGTTGCCATCAGGATTTGCTGCAGCTCCAAGGCCGAATTGCTTCAATGAACGGAAAGTTGTAAGAGAATGTGTCACATTTCCCAACGTTATGCATTAATATATGAAAAGTATCGGTAAATTTATTCCTTTCTGTTCAGACCATCATATCATATTTTTCTTGGTAAGATTGTACACTGTAGATTCAATATTAAGATATCATAGCATTAAATAGTATTGAATTGACGTATAGTTGAACTTATGGTACGTTAACCCATGCACAGAACCAGGCTTTTTGCATCTACTCGTCGCAAATCGAACATCGCATGACTCTTCAGGAAAGACTCTTTATCTTTCTTCAAAGGAAATATCTACATATATTGGTCGCCCATGCAGTATAAACATTCATGTTTTAGAAATAATTTTTAAATTTTTAAATTAAAAAAAGGGTGTAAACGAGTACAGAGCAAGCTCAGTAATTAGAAAAGTTCCCCCATCTAACCTCATGAACGAGTGACCTACGTTTGCCCCACGGTACACATTCTGTATACCGTGGTTTGCCATAACCCCCACAAGCGCAACGCGTATTCCGTCGAGTAATTTATTGAGTCGTACAGGAATTTGCAACAGAGCGTAAAATCTCCGCACCGAGTGATACGTACCTCGATATTCAGAGTTAGGTCTACAGTCAACAAATTACTTTAAACACAAGCAAATATATTTCGCATTTTCCAAGTATAAGATCGGAAGGAAATAATTATCAAATTTGTTCATAACTATATTCAATTTTGAAATGTTTCCACTGTGCTGTTGTCTAATCTTTGGCTAAGGTGCATCGCAACTTCGCAAGTAAGCAATCCATCTCACTGCTGCTGCAGCGCGGGTAGTGTACACTGTCACTTCATGTTTAATGCCTGATCACTGTTGCAATTATTTACCCTCTTAAAATATTCTCAATATGCCATAGTATGCACCGTTACTGCAATTATTTCGGACACTGACGATGCTAATTGGTAAATATAAATGTTATTGAAGTCATGTGAATTTGACAATATTCTGCAATTTGAGACTGATAACAATCGATAAGCTATTATCAGAAATCAATTTGACGAATATAACGAAAGTGGAAGAGTTCTCTTACGTGTTGTATGCTGGAAACAATACTAAACGAGATGCTTTGCTCAACATCACAAAAAAATATACAATGATTTTTAATTTAATTTAATTTAATTTAACTCTCTTAATTACTACTATTGCTTGATCTCTCCAAACCGTTCGACAATTTTGAGTATAAAAAACTCCTGCAAAAAATATCGAACATCAAAATAGACACACTGTGGTCGTCAATCTATATCTACTGAATCGCTCTCATCCAGTGTCCTTAAATAACCAAATGCCACCATTCATGCCAAATAACTTGGCGTTCCCAAGGTTCAATCCTTGGCTCGCTCCTATTTTCAATTTGTATTGATGATTTCCCAACCATGCCAGGAAATATAAAAATCTCATTGTATGCTAATCATGTCTCAATTGTCATAACATGTTTGATAGCAGATTTGAAAGAAACACAAGTCAACGCTGAAAGTCATCTAAAAAAGAACCTAAAATTATGAAATGACCAAAATGGCTTTAAACTTATCCCAAGTAAAACACAATGCATTATTTTTGGATCAAAGAATGCGATCAGAAAATTCCCACAATTTACGCTGACATTTGGAGACGATAAAGTCAAGCCAGTCGACAAAATTACAAAACCTTGATGTTTGGTTTGATAAAAATATGACTTTCAAACCACATGTAAAAACATTATACGAGTATAACAAAATTAGGGGGACCATAAGTTCTTTCATCGCATTTAGAACACACTTGAAGGAAAATCTAGATTATTGGTGATTGAGTCTCTAGTATTATCGAGCTTAGACTATTGCAGTCAAGATTGGGGATATATACTGTGCCCCAATATCTTTAAAATTAGTTGAAAAATGTAAGGACTTAGTAGCCAAAGGGGTAAACAAAGGTAATTTCATGAACGCAATTATGCAACCCCTTTCTTAAAAAACGTGACTGGATCAAAATCCCAGATATTTTTATCAAGCATGAAGCTCGAAAAGAAAAAAGAAAGAAAAACACTTCATTTCCAACAGAGATAGTACAAAAGTACCATCATTGGTTTTTAAAATATCTTAAAGTTAACACACTTAGGTGATACACACACATGAGTATTGTAATACTCATGTCACTAGTCAGTCGAAAAGAATTGATTGAGGGCTATGTACTCCTAATCTTGCTTAATCTACATTTGACGATACAAATAATGATAATTATAAGAGACAACACAATTTCATGGACGATGCATTTTCATTGCGGGTTGAGAACACCTTTGACAATTTACGTATACATGACATAAAACTTCGCAATTCTTGACGCCAGGAAATAATATTAGAATGGTTTGTTTCGGAAGATGTTCAAAAATGTCATTTTAAGGAAGCACGAAAAAAATAAATATAGATATATATAAGCATGAGGACCACGAAAATTACAAGATTTGTATTTCTAATTGAGCAATTTTAACACAAACTGTCATATTAGTTAATAAGCATTTTATTTGCATATAAATGGATGATCACACAACAAATGTATAATTTTTACCTGAATGCTTTACAATAATAAAGAGATGACGAGTTAGGTAATGTTACAAGTTGAGAGTGAACAGAAAGAAAAATTATCTCTAGTTAAAATGCCAGTTGTCAGTTTAGTACACACATATGTGCATATATACATGTAAATATATACACATATACACGCACATACATACCTACGCACATACATACACCTAATATGTATTCGCGTCCCTTTACCTCCCTCAGAGTCATGCGACGTCGTGAAATTTCTTCTACCCAATATTCCAGATAAAAACAAACAAATCGAAGGAGTGATATCTTAATAGTTGCCGTTCATCTAACCTGGGACAATCAGCTCTCAGTTCCTGGAGCACTTCTGTACAACAAGCTTCCTCAGCGTATAAAATCCCTCGAACTGTAAAAGAATTCAAGGCAAACGTGACTCGCCATTTCGCATCTCTGTCATATAGAATGACATACTGCAATCTCTTTCGTTGTACATTCAAACTAAACGATCAACAGTTAAATGTGCTCACTGCTACTTTGAGGTCACCATTTAAAATTTTGTGCAACTGAAATACCTGTACATGTTCTAGCTAGTTTTGTCTATTTCTTACTAAAAAGCAATGATGTGCGCTTTTGTACCATCTTTATTGGAAGTAAACTGTTTTTCATTGTTTTTGTATCTTTACTTCGAAGACCTCACACTTACCATGTTAAGCGCAGACGATTATGAAACCACAATTAGCTTCATTTGTTTAATATATGCATAGAAATTGTGTAGCTATTTGTTACTCTCAAGCGATATCAATCGATCGCTGTGTTTATATTTTGTCTCACGTACCTATGTTTGAATGTTATAATAAAGAATCCTGAGAAAATGAGAAACCTTAACTGTTTTTCACTGTTCTTAGACTGTAATTTGATTTTTCTAAACATTCTGTCAGAAAATTAGAAGGCAGCTCATGCACTTTTACGTTTCCTAAATCTTTTTATTATTATAATTATTATAATTATTTCTTTCGACTACACTGAATAATACAGTCACTGAGCAATACAGGATGAAGTGAAAAACTAAGAGTCGGGACAATTACATTAGCTTAACGCTTATGGACCAGTTTACACAGAAGTCATAATCAGAAAAAGCTCGATATTTCATTAAATAAAATAATACACTCTCCTACTGTTCCAAAAAGAGATCTAACGCTACCCCAGTAACCGTCGCACGTTTTTGTATCCCCAAATGAAAATAGATGAATGAAAATAAGGGTAATTTGAGATTAGGATTCATAAACAAATTACCTCACTCATCGTATGAGGAATAAGCTCTGAAATTCATATTCTAGTTTTTGTTTGTTTATAAGACCTTGTCATTCTTCTTTCGAAACATTGCCTGCAGATCGATTTTAAATTAATGTTAGTTAATACGTATAAAATGGGATCATATTCCAATTATAAGGATAAAACTCCTAAAGGAATGCTCTGATCTGTAATTTATGAATATAGTTGCGCACAGTGTGCGTCTGATTATAGTACGTGGGCTCGACTTCTCGAGTCCTCAGTATTCGTGTAACAGAGCATGAGAGCATGAGTTTTAGAACCAATCAATTACTTTCCCACCTTCCAACTCCTCAGTTCGCTCTCACGTAGAGAAGTGCGATATTCCTCTTCGATTTAGTAAATTTAAAGTAATATCTTCTACATCAAATCAAATAAACCTAGCTCCGCATTCTAGAGTCTCTTCGAATTTTAGAAGAAAAACCTGTTTTAAATTAAATGCAATTAGCTTCCCTTAACAACTAATGTAATATTAATATTGAGCATTTTAACTTTTTGTTTCTTACATGTTGTTTTGCCTGTCTTTTCCATAATGGATGAATTTGATTTAAATTTGATATTTGACAGTTTTTTTACCCGTTTTCAGATTGATAATGACCCTGAAGGTCGAAACGTTCTGAATATTTTTATATATTGCCTTTCCTGAATAAAATAATGATCTCATTGAAGACGTGTATCTTGGCACTTTTATTTATAATACCAGTTTTTATTTCTTATCTTTAAACATTATCAAGTGCCTAAAACAGTTGTGCTGCATCAATAGAGGGGTAGCTAATAATTTATTCTCCTCTTTTATGCAGTTTACACCCAATTAATTGTTTGCATGGGTTGATCGCCTTCGCTTCTTACTCTGCAAATTTTAAACCAAAACATGACTACAAATTTCTGTTTTTATTCAACTGTATTTTATTTAGTTTTTGTTTCAAATTTGTTATGATGATATCTTTACAGAAAAATAACGAACTCGATAGAATAAAGAATGAGTTTTTAAACTCTTCATTTGATATCTGTTTGCATGAAAAACCCTAGCACTAGCTTGAAAAAAAAAACGTCAATTTTTTTACGCTGGGGGTATAATTTCACAACATTCTTGTATAAAAATACACCTTATATCAAATCATACAATTGTGCGATAGCTCTAGTAATAGAAATTTCCTTAATGTTTGAATTAAGGCAAAGAACTGCTGAAGGCTCGTCCGTCAGGGAGCTTGTTACTCAATTTATAGTCTCAGGTATATGAGGTTAAAACCCTACTATTCTAGTATGCTCGCGGTGGCACAGCGGTTAAGGGATCGGACTTGTATGTTGGAAGTCGCGGGTTCGTATCCCGGCGCTGGCGCTGCGATTTTCCCTGTTGGGTATAAGGGAAAGCTCAAGCACAATACCCCACTCGACCCAGGTGTCGGAAATGGGTACCGGCTTTACGGGGGAACCGTCATGGTGTCCTATAAATAGGGTTAGTTAAAAGACATTTAAAAACTAATGCTTAAGATCATTTGTATCAGGATTGATTGGAAATAAAGCATCCCAAAGATGCCCATGTTTGTTTGTTTCTAATTATTTTTTCAGTTCAGTTCATAAATAACGCAATTAAATCTTTAAAAACGAATCCCAATAACCTTGGAAACGGGAATAAGAACCCTAGCGTTTAAACAATCGCAAAGTCACGTTTATGTTCGATGTGCATATGCGCCGTTCAAAACCAGTGAGCGTCGTCAAGCGGAGCTCGGAGTTCGTGCACTCTCGCTTCGGGACTGGCTCACTGTCCATCATACGGGACGGTTAAGTTTCCGACCTCTCCCGCTTACTGAAGAAAGGTTTGGCGGAACTAATTCTTCGAAAAAAAACCTCCATTAGTAAACTTAAGGTTTGTTAATTTTTTTTTGTTAACATAGGCTATACATATCTCTTTTCTTTAAATTTATTCTAAACTGTTGCCTCCCAGGGCCCGGCTCAGAAACTCCGTGTTGCTAAGAATTGGCAATGAATGTGGTGCTTAGCCCAGTGGTAATCATCCGAGCCAGTGTCAAACACTAAATGCCGAGTATTGATGAAATTCATACGAATGCGTTCAAGTACAGTTCAGGAAAACATCATGATTTGACACTATCTTTAAGGAAATAAATACTGAAATTTACTTATACAACTGAGATATTTTAGTATTCATATTTATCATTTTTAACCGATAAATTTTGGAATTATATGCAGTCAGATCACAACACGCTTATTTGTATTTTCTATTTGCTAGATTAATAATGAAGGCATCTACGGATGCTTTATTTCCAATTTCAAGCCTGATACATATCACCTTTGTTAGACCAGAGAGGCCTCTTTCCATCTTGGAATAATGGAGTACGACAACGATTATAAGTATGAGTGTGGGGTATAGAAACACAGTAGGTAATCTAGGAACTACATGTACTGTACGTCCGTCGAGCACGGCGGCGAGAACAAGAAGCAGGAGCTCGATCGCTCTACAAAGGCGGTGAGCACATGAACATAGAAAACGGGACGGAAGCAATTTAATGGGCGACTGCGACAACTCATATATAATAATAAATATATATACTGAAGTTGGATCTCAACACACCCCCTCCAACTGAAGTATTCCATCCCACTATGCATCAATTCACATAGTAATCAATTAGAGCTAACATTTCAACATTCAGATCTTTCATTGAACATTGAACAGCAGAAAAACAACATAAAAAAATCATCAGTGTAGATCAACAGATTACACTGAGCACGATACAAAAAAAAAATATAACGCACAATAATGCATAGTCCGCATTAGCGTTAAGAGTATTGTACTCAAGAAAGTTCTACCTTTTTTTGCAATTGATCTACACAAAGCTAAACTGGAAACATGTCAGACACAGTAACTTAGAATTAAACACACACTTTGAACTTGAGCAACGACTGTCTAGTAACAGGCTTTGTGAACATGTCAGCCATGTTTTCCTCTGAAGGAACAAAGCGCAAAACCGCTTTATTGTCTTGAATAATTGCTCGAATGAAATGAAATCTTATGTCTATATGTTTCGAGCGTTGATGATGAACAGGGTTTTTTGGCTAGATCAATAGCACCTCTATTATCAACAAAAATTTCAACCGGTTCATCATATCCACCCATATCACACAGAAGCTGTTTGAGAAAAATTCCCTCCTGCACAGCATAAGTCAAGGCAACATACTCAGATTCGCAGCTTGAAAGAGCAACAATATTTTGTTTCTTGGACTTCCAAGATATCAGTGAACTGTTGCTAGATGATTTAAACACATATCCTGATATGCTCTTCCGGTCAGAGGATCCACCCCAGTCGGAGTCAGAGAAACCAGTAATTTTTACGGGGTTCTCGGATTTCACAAATTTCAAACCATATGAAATAGTACCTTTAAGATACTTCAACACAAATTTACACAAATTCAGATGAGCATTTGTTGGACAAGTTAAATGTTGCGACAGTAATGTAACAACATAGCAAATATCAGGCCTAGTACAAGTCATCAAGTAGATCAGGCTGCCAACTATCTCACGGAACAGTTTTGGATCGCACAAATTCCTAGAATCAGAGCTTACATCAAGCTTGTTGGCACTGGGATCACATGGAATAGACTTAGGCTTACAATCAGACATCCTAAATTTTGACAAAATTTTCTCAACATAATTTGACTGCTTCATCTCAATTGAGTCATGCTTCACATCAAATTCAATGCCTAGAAAACATGAAATTTGTCCAAGATCTTTCATTTTGAATTTATTGGACAACGAACAGTTTACTTCACTCAATACAACAGCGTTAGAAGAGGCCAAAATTAAATCATCAACCCATTCAACGATAATCACTTTTCCAGAGTCGCTTTCCCTCACATAGACACAAGTATCACTGAGAGATTGAACAAAATTTTGTTCAACAAGAAAATGATGCAAAAGGTTGTTCCAGTTACGGCCACTTTGCTTTAAGCCATACAAAGATTTTTTGAGTTTGCAGACTAACTTCTCTCCATTTTTGTCAAGTTCAACAAATCCCTCAGGCTGTTCTACAAAAACATCACAGTCAATTTTTGCATGAAGATAAGCAGTGCACACGTCCATCTGGTGCACAATGTACGACTTTTGCACAGCAATATCCATCAGCATTCTAACAGAAGTTAGACGTGCTGTAGGAGAAAAAGTTTCTTTGAAATCGACATCAGCTACTTGGGAATATCCCTTGGCTACATAACGAGCTTTGAAAGTTTCCTGGTCATTGGGTCCTGATTTAACACTATAAACCCATCGTCCCTCAATAACAGATCTATCTTTTGGCTTTTCAACAAGTTCGTACGTCTCATTATCGGCTAGTGCAGCTATCTCAGTGGTCATTGCCTGTTTCCACTCAACAGAATCTGGGGATGAAATTGCCTCAGAGTAAGACTTAGGGATACTGCTCACTCTGTAGCAATAATCAACAAAATTATTAGTGATATCCAATTCATCTGGATCAACATAGTCTTTTAAATAAGCTGGGGGCTTCTTTTCTCTCAAAGGAAATCTTCTAGTGGGCTCTGCATCTGAATGAGTTTCATTTTGAATCACTTCTGGAACAGTCACAGGTTTCAAATCAGCCTCAGCCTTGTCAGCCTTCTCACTTTGTTTCAGCTCAGCAGGGTTATCTACAGCAATGAACTCATCCTCACCCACCACATTTCTAGAAATTTTATCACAGAATGTGACACATCTGACTCTTTTTATTTGACAAGTTTCAGGGAAATAAATCATGTAAGCAGGGCTGCACGGGTCATATCCCAGAAAAGTACCCTGCTCTGACCTAGGGTCAAGCTTTCCTGGGCTTTGAACCATCGCAAAACATTTTGATCCAAAAATGTGCATATTGGAAAGGTCAATTTTCTTTCCCGTGAACATCTCAAAAGGAGTTTTGCCTGTCCTTTTGTTGAAACACCTATTTCTAATGTAAGCAGCTGTTCTTACAGCATGATTCCACAATTCTTTTGGCAAATTTGCATGCAGCAACAAACACCTAGCCATCTCAAACAATGATCTCCAAGATCTCTCAGCAGTCCCATTCTGATGGGGAGAGTACGGAGCTGAAAATTCATGCTTTATTTTGTTCTCCGTGACAACAGCTTTGAACAAGTTTGAGGAATACTCGGTGCCGTTATCTGTTCTTAAACGTTTAACAGAGCCAAATGAAGCAGAATCATCCAAGAATTTTTTAAATGCCCCAACAGTGTCACTTTTACTTTTGAGGAAATACACAAAAATGAGGCCTGAAAAGTCATCCACAAAAGACATGACATACATGGAATTCTCAAAAGAAGTAGGGCTTATAGGTCCAGCTAGGTCACTATGGACTAGCTCTAAAGGTTTTCTTGACTTTTCATCAGGGTCTCTGCTCCTATATTGACACATTTTACCCTGGACACAGATCTCACAATCGAAATTATGCTTGTTGGTAATTTTCATTCCTTTAGTAATACCTTCTAGGCTCAACACATCTTTTACATTACAATGCCCAAGAATATTGTGCCACTCCTCCGGAGTGTGTTCACCAACAGCATTAATAGAATCAACAGAGTTTGCAGAATTTAAATAATACATGTGTAGGTCTGATTGTCCGCTGGGGTGAATTGACGGGCAAAGACTACAACATCTCTCGACAAGTAAATTTGAGCGACTATCAGAGGGATAATGATGACAATTTTTGGTTAACTCAGCTTTTTCCTGCCGTGTAGTTTATTGAAGGAAAACCAAGGAGAACTGGCTTGGATCTTGATCTCGGAGAGCTTGTCTAGGTGGGCAATCCGAGCCGGAGAGCCAGGCTGGCGTTGGCGAAGGCCGTCACGCGATGGAGTAGGCAGGATGAGTGAGTTGTATTTGGGAACTTGAATTAGGCAATTTGAGATAATTGAGCGAGGGTCAATGACGTAGCTCAGGTAGAACTAATGACTCAAAATAAGGTGAGGTGTGAGTGAGCAAGTTAAATCCGGCTCATGTGAGCAGAAGCAAGTCGGCACATTAGCACATTAGCACATTAGCAGGAGCAAGTTAAGTTACTGCTCATATTAGCATAGCATACTAGGATACTAGTAAGCCCAGGGAGATTATTAACTGTGAGTGTGTTGTGTTGTGATGACGTGGAGGTCCTGCAAGGAGTCCAACACACTGGATGAGCAGTCCAAGGAGACATCAAGGAAATTTCACACTGAAGTTATCCCAAAGTACATGATAAAACTCCCATAAAGTAGATCCCTCCGAGAAAAATCCTAAAGATCCAACACCAGCTAAGTTAAGGAAGGATAGGAAAAAATCAATTAAGAGATTCTGATACAAATGCTCTTGCTTTAAATGCAAGGCATGAAATTTAAGAATTTAGTAATTAAGGAAATGCTTAACATGAAGATTTAAGCTTCTTGATGTACTCTAGAAAATCTCCATAACGGTACAAGAATACAGAGAAAAGAAATTCCTAAAGTTCATTTATAAATTCTACTGAAATTTACTGATAAATATCGTTTGCAATAATGAAGGAATAAAAGGAATATATATATCCCCAATGATAAAAGGAAAAGGAAACCTAAGCGTTGATTCCACAGACGGAAAATACGCGAAGAAAAAAAAACGAAAGCATGAAAATTCCGTGCGGCGATTTAGCCGGGCGGCTTTACACGTCGGCCTCAGCCAAGCCGCCAGCAATTTGCACACACTCAAGATAGGCAGATGGTAGTGGGTGTTTGTCACAAGAATGCGATGAGTTAAATTAAATTTTATTGAAATGTTTTATATTGAAATAAGTGCGGTTACGTAAAGGTTTCAAAGAGTATGGAATTAAGAAATGAAATTCCAAAACTTAGCAAGCATAGACATGAATACTTTTCGTAATTTAAAACTACTGCAAGTCGGTTTGTAAAAAAAGAATAAATGCTACTATAACACATGCCTATAGTGAATTATAGTCACGGAGTAGTGACAAGAGACGACGGTGTGATGTTCCGCCATTACACAAAGACGCTATCGACAACGAACGCCGGCAATTCAGCCGCGTTCGTTCCGAGTATCGAATCATGAATGGAAACTGCAGGTATATACTATTGTAGTAAAGAAAGGAACGAACATGATTATGTTTTGATAATAAAATCATGACACGGAAATGCAATGCACATCTGACGCAAAATTTTACGCTAAGTCATGTTGAGAAAAAAAAACAAATCACTGAATGAAAACATGCTACATCACAATTCCTACGCATAACTACGTATCCAAATAACACTGCACTGTCAACTATTAATACTCACTGAACACGAAGAAAGAACACGATTATTTTCTAACACTGATTACTCACGAGAAAAGTGCTGTGAGCGAGCTAGGCAACCGCCAAAGTAAGAGTGCTCTTTTTGAAACAGAGACGCGCCTTGCGCAGTATTGCCACCAGAGGGCTTCTCTCTCGAAAAATGTCAATTGTTATTTTATCGTCTCATGTATTTACACAAAAACTTCAATGATTACGAATTAGAAGTAGAAAATAATTAATAATAAATTAGAGTAAGATTTTTAATACTACTAATTAATTTATTTAAGTGCGAATGGCAAATTTCTAATTTTTACGCTTATGTAGCGGTATGCTACATTACCCCCCAAGGCGCAGACCGAAAGGTCCACCCGCTGCAATCATCTGTAGCGGGAAGGAGGGCGAACTACACGACCCTGCCGGGTTCGGCAATTGGCAAATGATACTGAGCGGGGAAGTTTCACCAAACGGGTCTGCAAGTTTAGATCGGCAAGAATCCTAGGAACAGGAGTTACTGCAGCGGGCTCGTCTGGTCTCTCCAGACTTGTCGCTGTGTCAGTAAGAGGGCTAGAATTAGAGTCTACGATAGGCTTAGGGATAGGGTTTGAATGTACAGACACATAGAAAGGGTTACACTCAAGTTGACTAGGCAACATTGCAGCCAACTGAGGAAGCTGAGATGGTAGATATGATCGAGTCTCAGTGGGAAGGGAAATCTGCGGAGAGGATGATGAGTTATAAGTTACACTATGATCGGAAGTATACGCGACTTTTAATCGATCAATGCTCACAGGGTCGTGTGAACCAGATCTTTCAAGGATGAAATATTTGGGCGTGCGTTTGATAATTTTGAACGGACCGTCATAAGGGCGCGTGAGTGTAGGTTTGATGGCGTCGTTTCGGACATACACATGTGTGCAGTCTTGCAAGGCGGGATCCAGTTTGTCCTCAGTCTGAGGCATTCGCGGAGCCACATACTTGATCTGGCGCATGCAATCTTTTAGGCAGGTTACATATGCGGAACGGTCAGCGGATGAATATTCAGGCAAAGGTTTTGGGTCAACAATGTCGCCGGGGAGACGAAGTGTCTGACCATAGAGCATCTCTGCTGCTGTGCACTGCTGATCTTGTCTGTACAGATTGCGGATGCTCAACAATACAACTGGAAGTCTGTCAGTCCAATCGTGACTGCAGTTCAAGCAACGTAATGCAGCCTTCAAGTCCCTGTGGACTCTCTCAATAAGTCCATTTGACTGCGGATGGTAAGAGGTCGTAGAGGTGTTAGTACAACCTAAAGCATTGCTGAGCTCACTCCAGAATTTTGAGGTAAATTGTGATCCCCGGTCATGCGTGACCTTTAAGGGGACACCAAATCTAGAGATCCAGTTGGACATGAAAGCGCGCGCTACAGTCTCAGTTTGGGTATCAGGAAGAGGGACAGCCTCAACCCAACGTGTGAACCTATCGATGATGGTCAACAAATAAGAATAACCGCGCGATAAAGGCAAAGGACCCACCAAATCTAGGTGGACCGAGTCGAACTTGTGACCTGTGAATGCACAACTCTGCAGCGCTGCACGATTATGTTTCACCACTTTACTACTCTGACATGCATGGCAATTTTGCACAATTTGCTTGACCTCCTTACGCATCGCTGGCCAGACGTAACGATCAGAAATCAAACGCAATGTACGGTTAATACCAGGGTGAGAGAGAGAATGGTAATGCAGGATAGCTACTCTGCGGAGAGTTGCAGGAAGGTACAAACGAGAAAGTCGCTCAGCATCACGGTACACGCCGTCAACCAAGGTTAATTTCAGAGAGGAAGTGTTAGAAGGTTTGAGAAGGTCCTGAAGTTCAGGATCCTCCTTCTGAGTTTTGGAAATATTACCAAAAGTGATTTCACCACTGGTTTGGACAGTATTTATGCGCGATAGGCAATCAGCGACAGTATTGTCCAACCCTTTTATGAAGCGGATGTCAGTGGTAAACTGACTTATAAACGACAAGTGTCGAGCTTCCCTTGGGGAATGTCTTTCAGAAGGCATTTTGATCGCTGAGGTCAGAGGTTTGTGATCTGTGTAGATCACAAACTCCCTCGCCTCTAGAGCATAGCGAAAGTGTCTCACAGATAAGTAGATAGCAAGAAGTTCCCTACCGAACGCGCTATAAGCACGCTCAGTGGGCGACAGCTTTTTGGAAAAGAAAGCAAGAGGAGAGATATTAGTACCTACTTGTTGTTGCAAAACAGCACCTACGGCGGTACTGGATGCGTCCACAACGAGGCTGAAATCAGCATTAGCAATAGGGTAGGATAGTTCCGTCGCGGAAGCTAACTTGTGCTTTATTTCCTCAAAAGCCTTGCGCGCTTCTTCTGTCCATTTTACCTCAATAGATTTTCCTTTTCGTTTCGGTTCGAGGAGGTCAGACAAGGGCGCTAAAGTTTGGGCACAGTTGCGTATGAAACGATGATAGAAGTTAACAGAACCTAGGAACCTTCTTAGTTCCTTCTGGGTCTGTGGAAGAGGAAAGTTTTTGATCACTTCTACTTTGGAAGGCAAAGGTTTTAGACCTAGGCTAGAAATTTCATGACCTAAGTAAATCAGTGATGACTTTCCGAACTCACATTTCTCAGGATTTACGAGGAGTCCATTGTCGGACAGTCTTTGAAAAACGACCCTAAGATGGTCTTTGTGCAACTCTGGGGTTGTAGATGCCACTAGGATGTCGTCTAGATAGACATAGGCGAAAGTGAGATCAGAGAAAATTTCAGCCATGTGCCTTTGGAACGTCTGAGGAGCGTTCCTCAAGCCATATGGCATCTTGAGGAATTCAAAGAGACCAAACGGAGTGATTACCGCGGTCTTAGGAATCGCAGACTCATCCAAGGGGATTTGATGGAAGGCAGACTGCAGGTCTATCTTAGAGAAAATTTGTGCTCCCTCTAAATTTGCACTGAAATCATGAAGGTAGGGAATAGGGTATCGATCAGGTAAAGTAACGGCGTTCAACCTGCGGAAATCCCCGCACGGTCTGAATTCACCGTTAGCCTTGGGTACTAGCAAAAGAGGACTAGCCCAAGGACTTTTGGAGGTGCGGATGATGCCACATTCTTGCATGCGCGCGAATTCTCTCTTGGCTAACGCCAATCGATCAGGCGGCAGTCGCCTAGCACGGGAGAAAACTGGCGGACCTTGCGTCTCTATGAAGTGCTTTGTGCATGTTTGCATGTTATTAGAAGCTAAGTTAGGGTTTGTTAATGCTGGGAAATTTTCAAGTTCTTGTTCAAACATGCACTCCTCCTTGAAAGCAATCGAGAAGGAATGCAAGACATTTGCTCTAGTTATGCTACCAGCGGGAATTGAGATCTGTGTCTCCTCGTCCCTAATTCTACGGTTTTTAACATCTACAATAATCCCATACTTCTCTAGGAAATCCGCGCCAATGATAGGCTCTTGGACTTCCGCGATTAAGAAGGTGAAAAGGAAGGATCGCCTCAATCCCAGGCTGCACTCTAATACTCTTTCACCGTAACAAGGAATTGGCGTGCCGTTCGCGGCGCGTAATGTCGCCAACAATGGGTTGTTTTTGTCTTTTGCCGTGGCTGGGATAATTGACACGCTTGAGCCAGTGTCGATGAGAAATCGATATTTGGTAACGGGATCGAGAATAGTAAGGAGGCGAGTAGTCTGGGAATGAGGCAACGCAGTACTCGCTACTGTGCGTTTCTGTTGGCGTTTCCCGAAGTCATTTCGGTATAACGCGGACAGTATCTAGAGGCACATTTGCGAGCTTGGTCACCAAATTTCATGTGGTACCAGCATAAATTGCTACTAGCATCACGAGAGCGCGACCTGAAGCGGTGGTCTTGATTTGACCTATCATAAGATCTACCTCTATCAAAGCGTTGAGGAGGAGGAAGAGGATGATAGTTGGAGGGATAGTCATAAGGATAGTCGTAGGCGTTTTGGTGGCTTTGTAATCTCCCTGGGCCTTGCTGAATGTGAGCTACGCTCTGACCACTCTGACCTAACTGGCAATTCTGGAGAGCTTGCTTTATCTCAGCGATGTCTTGCTGCATCTTATCTATTATGGCTGAGGATTGATTTTGGGTATTTGCGGGGCTAAAATTTGCGGCAGCTGCATTTAGGGAAGCAACTTGTGGTTCTCTTGACAAATTAATATTGCGCATCACCGTCTCAGTGGACTCCGCCAGCTTTTCTAACGTTTGATCGGGGCCTGCTAGCGATAGAAATGGACGCACATTCGGAGGAAGCTTAGTCATGAAAACTTCTTTCAGAAATCCCTCAGCTACGGCAACACCCGTAGCGAGTTTTCGCAGCTCTTTCACTAGCGAAGTGGGAGAGAAAGAGCTAGAGACAGAAGGAATAGCTGAGGCGTCTACCAAATTTCGGAATTTGTCCGCATCGGACATCTGCAACTTCTGCAGAATCTTTCTTTTTAAGGTGCCGTACGGGTCAAAGGCGGGAGGGTTTTCGAGCAATTGATTTGAATCATTCAACAATTTTGTGGGGGCTGCGGACACAAGAGCGTAGAATTGATCTGTGTTATTGGTTATTTGGTGGTACCTAAACATGGCTTCACACTGTTGAAACCAGGTGTGAGCGTCCTCCGGGATAAAGGGCGGGAGCCTAATGGGTTTAGTGGGGGCTCGATCTTCATTATCTGATTCAGTCATGCTAGCAATCTCTTTGGGGATGCACAATTAAGATCTCAGCGCCTAATGACTTGGAATTAAGTGGCAAGGATTTGCGTTAATTCTTTACCTACTCAATCATTCAAATTAAGTTGAAACAGAAATATGAAATTGGAAACGAGAAAAAATTATGCGGTATGCGGCAATTTTTGCGTAGGCACAAAAATAAAGCAGGTGAGAAAAAAATTATTTTCCTACCTACTCAATCAATCCTTAACGTTGAAAAAAAAACGGAAAGAGAGAGAATGGAAGCGAAGATTTTTACGGTAGTCAGAAATAAATGCACAGCACGGAAATAGGAGAAAAATATTTTTCCCACCTACTGAGGCACGAAAACAAACAAAGACAGAAAAACAGCATAAAAATTTTTAGAGCTGCTCAGAGAAAGATTAGCACAGTGACATCTATAGAAAATTCTCAGACTACGACATGGGAAATTTATCACTACAATGACATGCCAAAATTATCCTCTCACAATCTCTCAAACACTTATCGAGTTGAATTGTTTTTAAGTTTTTTTAAGAAAGTTTTGGGTTATTTTAACTGGGGTCACTAGTGTGTAGGTCTGATTGTCCGCTGGGGTGAATTGACGGGCAAAGACTACAACATCTCTCGACAAGTAAATTTGAGCGACTATCAGAGGGATAATGATGACAATTTTTGGTTAACTCAGCTTTTTCCTGCCGTGTAGTTTATTGAAGGAAAACCAAGGAGAACTGGCTTGGATCTTGATCTCGGAGAGCTTGTCTAGGTGGGCAATCCGAGCCGGAGAGCCAGGCTGGCGTTGGCGAAGGCCGTCACGCGATGGAGTAGGCAGGGTGAGTGAGTTGTATTTGGGAACTTGAATTAGGCAATTTGAGATAATTGAGCGAGGGTCAATGACGTAGCTCAGGTAGAACTAATGACTCAAAATAAGGTGAGGTGTGAGTGAGCAAGTTAAATCCGGCTCATGTGAGCAGAAGCAAGTCGGCACATTAGCACATTAGCACATTAGCAGGAGCAAGTTAAGTTACTGCTCATATTAGCATAGCATACTAGGATACTAGTAAGCCCAGGGAGATTATTAACTGTGAGTGTGTTGTGTTGTGATGACGTGGAGGTCCTGCAAGGAGTCCAACACACTGGATGAGCAGTCCAAGGAGACATCAAGGAAATTTCACACTGAAGTTATCCGAAAGTACATGATAAAACTCCCATAAAGTAGATCCCTCCGAGAAAAATCCTAAAGATCCAACACCAGCTAAGTTAAGGAAAAATAGGAAAAAATCAATTAAGAGATTCTGATACAAATGCTCTTGCTTTAAATGCAAGGCATAAAATTTAAGAATTTAGTAATTAAGGAAATGCTTAACATGAAGATTTAAGCTTCTTGATGTACTCTAGAAAATCTCCATAACGGTACAAGAATACAGAGAAAATAAATTCCTAAAGTTCATTTATAAATTCTACTGAAATTTACTGATAAATATCGTTTGCAATAATGAAGGAATAAAAGGAATATATATATCCCCAATGATAAAAGGAAAAGGAAACCTAAGCGTTGATTTCACAGACGGAAAATACGCGAAGAAAAAAAAACGAAAGCATGAAAATTCCGTGCGGCGATTTAGCCGGGCGGCTTTACACGTCGGCCTCAGCCAAGCCGCCAGCAATTTGCACACACTCAAGATAGGCAGATGGTAGTGGGTGTTTGTCACAAGAATGCGATGAGTTAAATTAAATTTTATTGAAATGTTTTATATTGAAATAAGTGCGGTTACGTAAAGGTTTCAAAGAGTATGGAATTAAGAAATGAAATTCCAAAACTTAGCAAGCATAGACATGAATACTTTTCGTAATTTAAAACTACTGCAAGTCGGTTTGTAAAAAAAAGAATAAATGCTACTATAACACATGCCTATAGTGAATTATAGTCACGGAGTAGTGACAAGAGACGACGGTGTGATGTTCCGCCATTACACAAAGACGCTATCGACAACGAACGCCGGCAATTCAGCCGCGTTCGTTCCGAGTATCGAATCATGAATGGAAACTGCAGGTATATACTATTGTAGTAAAGAAAGGAACGAACATGATTATGTTTTGATAATAAAATCATGACACGGAAATGCAATGCACATCTGACGCAAAATTTTACGCTAAGTCATGTTGAGAAAAAAAAAAAAACACTGAATGAAAACATGCTACATCACAATTCCTACGCATAACTACGTATCCAAATAACACTGCACTGTCAACTATTAATACTCACTGAACACGAAGAAAGAACACGATTATTTTCTAACACTGATTACTCACGAGAAAAGTGCTGTGAGCGAGCTAGGCAACCGCCAAAGTAAGAGTGCTCTTTTTGAAACAGAGACGCGCCTTGCGCAGTATTGCCACCAGAGGGCTTCTCTCTCAAAAAATGTCAATTGTTATTTTACCGTCTCATGTATTTACACAAAAACTTCAATGATTACGAATTAGAAGTAGAAAATAATTAATAATAAATTAGAGTAAGATTTTTAATGCTACTAATTAATTTATTTAAGTGCGAATGGCAAATTTCTAATTTTTACGCTTATGTAGCGGTATGCTACATACAGCTTACCACATTTTTTAATATTAAACGCATTCCCATCTGAAGCAAACAACTTTGAGGCGTTTTGACTGAAATTAAATGATGCACCCTGATCAATAGCAGCCTGGACAGAGAAAGTATTCTGCTTAAAACTAGGAATACAAAGAACATTTTTTAAAAGAACATTGTGTTTCCTATTTTTGGCATCAGTCAGGGTAATTCTCGCATCACCTTTACACTCTACAATATTGTTCATTCTAGAACCATCTGCTAATTCAATGAAATGATTCCTAGGGTCAAAACTTTCATCTAAAGATACAAATTTAGATTTATCACAAATAATGTGAGCAGTAGCTCCACAATCCACCAGTAACTTTGCACTGTCTACAACAGAAGCACTTTCTGAGTCTGTTGATACTCTAAAACAAAAAGAGCTTTTCACATCTTTGCTATCAGTAGCCATCGCTTTTGCGGTATCTCTCTTTCTGCAAAAATTAGTATCATGAGATGCACTTTTACAAATTGAACACCACCGATTTTTCTTTGCACTGTGACTTTTACACTCATATTTCTTGTGACCTGACTCACCACATAAGTAACAAGTAATTTTAGAATCTTTCACTTTCATAATTCTTTCTTCACTTTCACTGTAGCCTTGTCGGGTCTTCTTTGTTTCCTCTTCACTCTTGAGAGCCGATTTGAATTTCATGAAGTCCATTTCTTTACTGTCAATTTGCGTGATGACGGTAGAAAACGCGTTGTAAACAGCTGACAATCCCCTGATAATCATGGCGATTATCAGTCCATCGCTGATACTCTCGCCGGCTTTCTTCAGGTAGGATGCAGTTGTCTCTGCCCGCAGCAAGTAGTCGGTTACCGTCTCGCCATTTTTCATCTTCAGCGCAGCCAACTCGCAATACAGAGAAATAATTCTCGGTTTACTGCTGCCGAGGTAATGATCACGCAGAATCTTCATGGATTTTCTTCCATCTCCATAGGCGTCTCTGATAATCAACGAGAGACTTTTATCATCGAGCCTTTGCACAAGCTCGGAGAAAACTTTCTTATTCTTCTCAACATCCAGACTTGATTCTTCGCCCTCGAGGACGGCACCCAACGATTTCAAGTCTAGGTAGGCCCGAAATTTCACTTCCCACAACTCATACCTTTCGTCATTGCCATCAAAAGTTAGGTTACTGGGCCCATAACCTGTTAGACCAGAGAGGCCTCTTTCCATCTTGGAATAATGGAGTACGGCAACGATTATAAGTATGAGTGTGGGGTATAGAGAAACACAGTAGGTAATCTAGGAACTGTGGTGCCCGGACAATTGCTGAATAATTAATAAAAATTTAGAATTTAACATAAAGTAATTTTGTACCTTTTAAACAGTCTTTTATTCAAAGATAAATAAATATTAAAATAGATTAAATCTACACCGTCTTACGAGACGAGTTGAGTGAACCTTTATGGCAACATTTTGCCAAGGCCGACCGTGAGGCTGTAGACACCAGCCCATTTGCCTAGCTACTACGTCAGGATGTAGACGTAGCGTATTCCCAACTTGAACCGTCTGGGTGAGTGTCTATTTTCTGCCAGTGTTTAATTATTGTGTTGATGAAATAACTACTATTTTCGTGCCTTGTGTTCTGTGTAAAATTTTGGTTCTTATAATACATTGAGAATTTTAGAACCGAGCTCACGATAAAATAATATAACTATTTCTTTAGATAATTCGTGATTACTAGTGCGACTTACAGACATTACGTTGAATTGTGATAATGAACTAATAATGATATGTGGCCATAGTCGTTATAGTCATTTCTTTTAAATCTTGTACCTAGATATAATAAATGCATTAGGCGTGTCAAAGTGCTAGAAATATGTCTTTGCATGTGTATTAACGTAAACCGTTTTCACAGGCTTACTCCGCCGCTACCCCCTTTTGTTTACCCACTTACTTGCACCTTACTCGCGCCTGACCATACATTACAATGCCGTTATGTTAATATGGCAACGTCTAATATCATCTTAATGTCTCGAGGCTCATATCACCTATTCATTTTATCGACTGCCTCATTTCCTTCGTTTGTTCAAGTTACCCTTACGATTACACTCTTTTAGTCATACTATTTTACGTTCTCGTTACTTCTTGAGATTACTGGCCTCAGTAGTCTAAACAATAAATCCATTTCTGCGACCGACTCGTTACTATTCCTTGACGGGTCTTAAACCCCGTGATAGACTCGAAGGAGGTGCTACAGAAAATTAGCACCATCCTACAGTGGTGACCCTTTCGCTCCAACACCCACCTACAATATATTCACCCAACTCATATTTTTACTCACACATAAAAAAAACACCCACTATACATAATTATAACAAAAAAAGGGGTAGCATTGCCGATCGCCGAAGCCAGCAGCCGAACTCCTGCAAGCCGAACGTTCTGGACGCCATTACCAAGAAAGAAGAAAGAAGACCCGGCGTGGTGCCCAAGAAGCCGAACACAGTCATAGCAGCGCTGGTTGTAAGTAGACACTAAAAAGTCCCAGATGGTTAATTTCTCCCCATTTGCAATTTTGTGATAATTAATTTATATTTTCTTTTATGAGTGTACCCATCATTTCCATTGGCCAGTTGCGCAGCATTATTTTCTTTCTAAAGTCTCCCCTATTTTTGACATTTTCTCTAATTCTAACGTTTCGTTTTCTCCGATTCTTAAGAACTACTGTTGTAAATCTCAATTTAGTTAAGTACCCTCCTATTACGATGTTTTACCATCGAAGATCCCTTATTCTCTTTTCTACTTTTCCTTTTGCCTTTTCTACTTTCCTTGGCGGAACCTGTATGCTAATTTATCATGCCTAATACGACTCAATCTGAGTCTTTAACGAGCTTATGATCCACACACGTCGTTTCAATCGATCAATCGATTTTCGGCTGAGCTGGAGGGAAAGGGGTAATTTAAGCATTGCATTTAGTCTTTTTATTTTTTTTTCTTTTCGTGCGTTCAGCGCACACTAGCACTGAACTTTCAAATCGAAAAAAAACTCTAAATTTCTGTAATCAAAATTATCATTTTGGATCAAGGCCTAATCTTCCTATATGTGCCAATTTTGTGAATATTCTCCACTCAGATGTGATATCCGGCCACAATGTTACTCCATTTTATCCCACGTACACATGTCCCTATAATGCTGAAGAGTTGTGTTGCTTCTTGACTATAATCTGATTTTTCTTAAAAATTTCTGTGAAGAAATTAAAAAACAGCTCATTTTTATGTTTTTCGAAGTCTTCTCTTCCTTTTAGTTATTTTTTTTTGCGAAAAATTTCTTAGGATTACAGTGAGCTCAGCTGTCATTTTCTGTGTAGTAGATGGTAGGTTGCTTCTATCTTTTATGTTATATATGTATTTTTTTTTTTTTTTTTTTTTTTTTTTTTTTTTTTTTTTTTTTTTTTTTCTAATATTTTATTTTCAATAAGTATATAAGTTAATATGTGTGTGTACGTGTGTAGGTATATATATGTATCTACATAAATAGATATACATGTTTCTATTTCATTTCTTTACGCAAAAACCATTCGGTTAATAAATTTTATTGCAATTGCGAAATGATTCAAAAATAGATCTAGCACTTCCCCAGAGGGCGTTTCTGTGAATCGGATTAATGTCATATATAATTAATGAAATAAAGTGCAATTTGAGCATATGAATCGTAGTAAAATTATCTTTCTGTCCGTGTTTTGTACAAGCTATGAATTTTGATATTGAATATATGTTTGTTTACCCATTTCTACCAATATTTTGTAGATATTTGTCAATCATGAGTGGTAACCGGCTTACACTGTATTTCTATTTTATCCCATGTACCCATGTCCGCATGATGTGGTGAATATCGAGAAGATACGAAATATGTTTTTGGTGGTGATAGGGCTTTGCATATTTTTTAGAGCATATTTTTCATTTCTCATTCAACTACCCTTGACAGAGATAGACTATTGGCAAGCCACGTGTGGTTTGTCTATTAGTACGCCTCGTATATTTTGTCTATTAATATGCCTCGTATGGTCTATCTATTTTGTACACCTCTAATAGCTTGTCTATTAGTACACCTCGTATAGTTTGCCTATTATTATTATGCCTCGTATGGCTTATCTATTTGTACACCTCGGATGGTTTGTCAATTAGTACTCCTTGTATAGAACTTTTGTTAGACTACTAGCACACCACGAATGGGTCTGTCTATTAGTACGCCTCGTATATTTTGTCAATTAATATGCCTCGTATGGTCTATCTACTTGTACACCTCTGACAGTTTGTCTATTAGTACACCTCGTATAGTTTGTCTATTATTATGCCTCGTATGGCTCATCTACTTGTACACCTCGGATGGTTTGTCAATTAGTACTCCTCGTATGGAACATTTGTTTTAGGATGCCCTATATTTAAGAAACTTTTAAAAGCCAATATGTTGGCATGTATCTCATGTGACAATTTGGAAATAAACATTTTTTCTTTTTCTTTTTTTTTTTTTTTCTCTACGTCCAAAAATGTTCCTTTTTTTCCGGAAGATGATGACAATTTTTGATTTTGAGGAAGCGTTCCTGGACGTTCTGTCCACAATCTCCTTCTTCTCTTTCAAATTAAAAAAAATGTTTCCTATCTAAAAAAAATATCTTGTGCTTCTGCATAGCGGCAAGTATATATTATAAACTTATTTACTTAATTCCTTGCAAATAGCTCGTTATGCCTTGCTGTCGTAAAAATGTGAAGTTTCCATAACAAACAAAAAAAGTAGCCTTTCTTCTAGTATGAGACGAGTGCTGTTGAGATCCAACTTCAGTATATATATTTATTATTATATATGAGTTGTCGCAGTCACCCATTAAATTACTTCCGTCCCGTTTTCTATGTTCATGTGTTAACAGCCTTTGTAGAGCGATCGAGCTCCTTCTTCTTGTTCTCGCCGCCGTGCTCGACGGACGTACAGTACATGTAGTTCCTAGATTACCTACTGTGTTTCTATACCCCACACTCATACTTATAATCGTTGCCGTACTCCATTATTCCAAGATGGAAAGAGGCCTCTCTGGTCTAACAGGTTATGGGCCCAGTAACCTAACTTTTGATGGCAATGACGAAAGGTATGAGTTGTGGGAAGTGAAATTTCGGGCCTACCTAGACTTGAAATCGTTGGGTGCCGTCCTCGAGGGCGAAGAATCAAGTCTGGATGTTGAAAAGAATAAGAAAGTTTTCTCCGAGCTTGTGCAAAGGCTCGATGATAAAAGTCTCTCGTTGATTATCAGAGACGCCTATGGAGATGGAAGAAAATCCATGAAGATTCTGCGTGATCATTACCTCGGCAGCAGTAAACCGAGAATTATTTCTCTGTATTGCGAGTTGGCTGCGCTGAAGATGAAAAATGGCGAGACGGTAACGGACTATTTGCTGCGGGCAGAGACAACTGCATCCTACCTGAAGAAAGCCGGCGAAAATATCAGCGATGGACTGATTATCGCCATGATTATCAAAGGATTGCCAGCTGCCTACGACGTTTTTTCTACCGTCATCACGCAAAGTGACAGTAATGAAATGGACTTCATGAAATTCAAATCGGCTCTCAAGAGTGAAGAGGAAACGAAGAAGACCCGGGAAGGCCACAGTGAAAGTGAAGAAAGAGTTATGAAAGTGAGAGACTCTAAAATTACTTGTTACTTATGTGGTAAGTCAGGTCACAAGAAATCCGAGTGTAAAAGTCACAGTGCAAAGAAAAATCGGTGGTGTTCAATTTGCAATAGTGCATCTCATGATACTAATTTTTGCAGAAAGAGAGATACCGCGAAAGCGATGGCTACTGATAGCAAAGATGTGAGAAGCTCTTATTGTTTTAGAGTATCAACAGACTCAGAAAGTGCTTCTGTTGTAGACAGTGCAAAGTTACTGGTGGATTGTGGAGCTACTGCTCACATTATTTGTGATAAATCTAAGTTTGTATCTTTAGATGAAAGTTTTGACCCTAGGAATCATTTCATTGAATTAGCAGATGGTTCTAGGATGAACAATATTGTAGAGTGTAAAGGTGATGCGAGAATTACCCTGACTGACGCCAAAAATAGGAAACACAATGTTCTTTTAAAAAATGTTCTTTGTATTCCTAGTTTTAAGCAGAATATTTTCTCTGTCCAGGCTGCTATTGATCAGGGTGCATCATTTAATTTCAATCAAAACGCCTCAAAGTTGTTTGCTTCAGATGGGACTGCGTTTAATATTAAAAAATGTGGTAAGCTGTATTATTTAAATTCTGTAAGCTCTGTTGATTCTATTAATGCTGTTGGTGAACACACTCTGGAGGAGTGGCACAATATTCTTGGGCATTGTAATGTAAAAGATGTGTTGAGCCTAGAAGGTATTACTAAAGGAATGAAAATTACCAACAAGCATAATTTCGATTGTGAGATCTGTGTCCAGGGTAAAATGTGTCAATATAGGAGCAGAGACCCTGATGAAAAGTCAAGAAAACCTTTAGAGCTAGTCCATAGTGACCTAGCTGGACCTATAAGCCCTACTTCTTTTGAGAATTCCATGTATGTCATGTCTTTTGTGGATGACTTTTCAGGCCTCATTTTTGTGTATTTCCTCAAAAGTATAAGTGACACTGTTGGGGCATTTAAAAAATTCTTGGCTGATTCTGCTCCATTTGGCTCTGTTAAACGTTTATGAACAGATAACGGCACCGAGTATTCCTCAAACTTGTTCAAAGCTGTTGTCACGGAGAACAAAATAAAGCATGAATTTTCAGCTCCGTACTCTCCCCATCAGAATGGGACTGCTGAGAGATCTTGGAGATCATTGTTTGAGATGGCTAGGTGTTTGTTGCTGCATGCAAATTTGTCAAAAGAATTGTGGAATCATGCTGTAAGAACAGCTGCTTACATTAGAAATAGGTGTTTCAACAAAAGGACAGGCAAAACTCCTTTTGAGATGTTCACGGGAAAGAAACCTGACCTTTCCAATATGCACATTTTTGGATCAAAATGTTTTGCCATGGTTCAAAACCCAGGAAAGCTTGACCCTAGGTCAGAGCAGGGTACTTTTCTGGGATATGACCCGTGCAGCCCTGCACATGATTTATTTCCCTGAAACTTGTCAAATAAAAAGAGTCAGATGTGTCACATTCTGTGATAAAATTTCTAGAAATGTGGTGGGTGAGGATGAGTTCATTGCTGTAGATAACCCTGCTGAGCTGAAACAAAGTGAGAAGGCTGACAAGGCTGAGGCTGAGTTGAAACCTGGGACTGTTCCAGAAGTGATTCAAAATGAAACTCATTCCGATGCAGAGCCCACTAGAAGATTTCCTGTGAGAGAAAAGAAGCCCCCAGCTTATTTAAAAGACTAGGTTGATCCAGATGAATTGGATATCACTAATAATTTTGTTGATTATTGCTACAGAGTGAGCAGTATCCCTAAGTCTTACTCTGAGGCAATTTCATCCCCAGATTCTGTTGAGTGGAAACAGGCAATGACCACTGAGATAGCTGCACTAGCCGATAATGAGACGTACGAACTTGTTGAAAAGCCAAAAGATAGATCTGTTATTGGGGGACGATGGGTCTATAGTGTTAAATCAGGACCCAATGACCAGGAAACTTTCAAAGCTCGTTATGTAGCCAAGGGATATTCCCAAGTAGCTGATGTCGATTTCGAAGAAACTTTTTCTCCTACAGCACGTCTAACTTCTGTTAGAATGCTGATGGATATTGCTGTGCAAAAGTCGTACATTGTGCACCAGATGGACGTGTGCACTGCTTATCTTCATGCAAAAATTGACTGTGATGTTTTTGTAGAACAGCCTGAGGGATTTGTTGAACTTGACAAAAATGGAGAGAAGTTAGTCTGCAAACTCAAAAAATCTTTGTATGGCTTAAAGCAAAGTGGCCGTAACTGGAACAACCTTTTGCATCATTTTCTTGTTGAACAAAATTTTGTTCAATCTCTCAGTGATACTTGTGTCTATGTGAGGGAAAGCGACTCTGGAAAGTGATTATCATTGTATGGGTTGATGATTTAATTTTGGCCTCTTCTAACGCTGTTGTATTGAGTGAAGTAAAATGTTCGTTGTCAAATAAATTCAAAATGAAAGATCTTGGACAAATTTCATGTTTTCTAGGCATTGAATTTGATGTGAAGCATGACTCAATTGAGATGAAACAGTCAAAGTATGTTGAGAAAATTTTGTCAAAATTTAGGATGTCTGATTGTAAGCCTAAGTCTATTCCATGTGATCCCAGTGCCAACAAGCTTGATGTAAGCTCTGATTCTAGGAATTTGTGCGATCCAAAACTGTTCCGTGAGATAGTTGGCAGCCTGATCTACTTGATGACTTGTACTAGGCCTGATATTTGCTATGTTGTTACTTTACTGTCGCAACGTTTAACTTGTCCAACAAATGCTCACCTGAATTTGTGTAAATTTGTGTTGAAGTATCTTAAAGGTACTATTTCATACGGTTTGAAATTTGTGAAATCTGAGGACCCCATGCAAATTACTGGTTTCTCTGACTCTGACTGGGGCGGATCCTCTGACCGGAAGAGCATATCAGGATATGTGTTTAGAGCATCTAGCAACAGTTCACTGATATCTTGGAAGTCCAAGAAACAAAATATTGTTGCTCTTTCAAGCTGCGAAGCTGAGTATGTTGCCTTGACTTATGCTGTGCAGGAGGGAATTTTTCTCAAACAGCTTCTGTGTGATATGGATGGATGTGATGAACCGGTTGAAGTTTTTGTTGATAATAGAGGTGCTATTGACTTAGCCAAAAACCCTGTTCATCATCAATGCTCGAAACATATAGACATAAGATTTCACTTCATTCGAGCAATCATTCAAGACAATAAAGCAGTTTTGAGCTTTGTTCCTTCAGAGGAAAACATGGCTGACATGTTCACAAAGCCTGTTACTAGACAGTCGCTGCTTAAATTCAAAGTGTGTGTTTAATTCTAAGTTACTCTGTCTGACATGTTTCTAGTTTAGCTTTGTGTACACCAATTGCAAGAAAGGGTAGAACTTTCTTGAGTACAATACTCTTAACGCTATTGCGGACTATGCATTATTGGGCGTCATATATTTTTTTTGTATCGTGCTCAGTGTAATCTGTTGATCTACACTGATGATTTTTTTTATGTTGTTTTTCTGCTGTTCAATGTTCAATGAAAGATCTGAACGTTGAAATGTTAGCTCTAATTGATTACTATGTGAATTGATGCATAGTGGGATGGAATACTTCAGTTGGAGGGGGTGTGTTGAGATCCAACTTCAGTATATATATTTGTTATTATATATGAGTTGTCGCAGTCACCCATTAAATTACTTCCGTCCCGTTTTCTATGTTCATGTGTTAACAGCCTTTGTAGAGCGATCGAGCTCCTTCTTCTTGTTCTCGCCGCCGTGCTCGACGGACGTACAGTACATGTAGTTCCTAGATTACCTACTGTGTTTCTATACCCCACACTCATACTTATAATCGTTGCCGTACTCCATTATTCCAAGATGGAAAGAGGCCTCTCTGGTCTAACAAGTGCATACGGTAAACGGTCCCTGCCGACAGAGCAGCCACTAATTCCTGACCGCACTCGTTCTTGATACTCCTGTGGCATGCTTGACTCCTATCGCCTTATGATATTCCTCCGATTTCCGATAGCATCGCCCAGGGCCTTACTGAACGTACCTTTACCGAACGAATTACTTGAGAGACTAAGGCTAAAAAGTTACCTTTTAAGTGACCTAAAACGTGCTATTGCCGACAGTCCTGCTCATGTTTTTCTCGCTAGAAACTTCACATCCTGGTTCCTGACAGCACACAGATGTTGTTGTCTGTTCCACTCAATATTTCCACTGCTTCTCAGGTAGCCATGACATTCGTATCTTGAGGATATCATGCTTAGGTTTCCTGTTTGAAGTGGTCAACGACAGAGGCGCCATAATTAAAACTAAATTCTGACATAATATGTCCAAAATTGTGTTCATTCCTGAATTTCCTCGGAAACTATCCTCCGAACCGACTTTTCAAACTCCTTTGCCTGTAGATCTACCCTGATCTTTTTCCTTTCTGGTTCTACACAGGTAGTTTTTGTCGTAAGACAAATGTAGCTCCTTTCAAACTAAACCTACTTTCCTTGAGTGCGAGGTAAGCGCAGGCGGCGTACGGCCCCTACTGATAAGAGTAGCAACCATTGCTGACTGCGCCTGTCCTTAGTGTTATCGTGACCTGTAATGTTTCAAGAACATGTCAAATATTAGTCTTTCTCCTTCGATACGTCTCCTTGTCGACAATACTTTATGTTAATCAAACTATTTCGCCACCACCCCAGCAGCTAAAACGGCTGACCTGGACCGAGGCTGCAGAGCAATCTTTTAGTGACCTAACACAGGCTCTCGCCACATGTCCTACCCTCGATTTCCTTTACCTCTAACTACCTGGATTTCCCTATCTCAGTTTCCTCTGTGCGCTCCGCGTCTGGCCAGGGTAGTACTGTGGTGCCCGGACAATTGCTGAATAATTAATAAAAATTTAGAATTTAACATAAAGTAATTTTGTACCTTTTAAACAGTCTTTTATTCAAAGATAAATAAATATTAAAATAGATTAAATCTACACCGTCTTACGAGACGAGTTGAGTGAACCTTTATGGCAACATTTTGCCAAGGCCGACCGTGAGGCTGTAGACACCAGCCCATTTGCCTAGCTTCTACGTCAGGATGTAGACGTAGCGTATTCCCAACTTGAACCGTCTGGGTGAGTGTCTATTTTCTGCCAGTGTTTAATTATTGTGTTGATGAAATAACTACTATTTTCGTGCCTTGTGTTCTGTGTAAAATTTTGGTTCTTATAATACATTGAGAATTTTAGAACCGAGCTCACGATAAAATAATATAACTATTTCTTTAGATAATTCGTGATTACTAGTGCGACTTACAGACATTACGTTGAATTGTGATAATGAACTAATAATGATATGTGGCCATAGTCGTTATAGTCATTTCTTTTAAATCTTGTACCTAGATATAATAAATGCATTAGGCGTGTCAAAGTGCTAGAAATATGTCTTTGCATGTGTATTAACGTAAACCGTTTTCACAGGCTTACTCCGCCGCTACCCCCTTTTGTTTACCCACTTACTTGCACCTTACTCGCGCCTGACCATACATTACAATGCCGTTATGTTAATATGGCAACGTCTAATATCATCTTAATGTCTCGAGGCTCATATCACCTATTCATTTTATCGACTGCCTCATTTCCTTCGTTTGTTCAAGTTACCCTTACGATTACACTCTTTTAGTCATACTATTTTACGTTCTCGTTACTTCTTGAGATTACTGGCCTCAGTAGTCTAAACAATAAATCCATTTCTGCGACCGACTCGTTACTATTCCTTGACGGGTCTTAAACCCCGTGATAGACTCGAAGGAGGTGCTACAGAAAATTAGCAACATCCTACAGAACTACATGTACTGTACGTCCGTCGAGCACGGCGGCGAGAACAAGAGGCAGGAGCTCGATCGCTCTACAAAGGCGGTGAGCACATGAACATAGAAAACGGGACGGAAGCAATTTAATGGGCGACTGCGACAACTCATATATAATAATAAATATATATACTGAAGTTGGATCTCAACAACCTTGTACATTGGATTTTCAAATGCCTTATAACTAACGCCATGACGCTTTCCCCCGGTCAAGACCGTTACCCATTTCAGACACCTGGGTAGAGTAGGATATTGTGCTTGGAATTTTTCTCCTATACCCAACAGAGAAAATCGCCATCCAGCGCCGGGACTACTATGATTAACGGCGCCGGGATTACTATGATTAACACGCTGGTTGGTAATCTTGCATAGCCTATGCAAACACTGTTAATGGCTGCTCAATCATGATATTAGTGAGAATGATTTACGAACCGGCACGTAGTTGCAGAGTCGTCCGACAAATGATGTAAGTGGTTAAGTTTGAAGCGTATTGGCCTCTTCCCTAGTCCCAGCGAATTGAACGGCGTTTTATGCCAGCATCAAATAAAACGTTACCTCCAAATTGCAACTACGCCATCACACAGTGATAACAGAAATGACATCCACTCTATAAATAGAAATGATGAATTGAGAAACATCGAATACACAGACGAAAAGCTTCTGTGCTGTCTTCGGTAGTGAAACGCAGTAGGAAATAATAACAACTGCCCAATTAGGATCTTTCACTAAAATTTTTCGTCATTAATTATTCCCTACCTTTCGATTTCTTACCATTTATACAGATAAAATATCCTAAAATTGAAATAAAAAACTATCACATAGGTATCAAAATATTAGTTACTCCACTGTCAGGTAAATAAAATCAGATGTGATAAAACAGATAAATAGGCAAGGGACCCATAGCAATGCGATGATTTAAAGAAAATTTAGATGGCATACTATTATGTTCACTATTTTCCTGCCTCCTAACGTGAGTTTTTCGAATCCTCAGTATCAATAAAGATGGACTTGAAGAAGCTAGCAGGACAGGCTGGTCAGTATTTGACCAGAGCTGTTCAAGTAAGTGTATGAAATTCATTAACCAGACTTTATCACCCGTAGCTTTCACTAATAAACTATGTGAAAAACGCAGAAATGTATTTATTGTTGGCCCTTGTATTGGTTCTAGTTTGTTTCTGTAGGGCGTGGTGTAATAGTTCGTAATTGTCGACGTCATATTACGCTGACGTTGCATTGCTCATTTTAAGTTTCACTTAAAAACTTTTACTTATTTTTGAATAACTTCTGTTTCATAATTATGTTTTGTTTGGCTTTTGCCGTTCAAAATTCTGCTTTGTTTAAACAGTGCGCGGTAATGCTATAGAAATAACCCATTATTTTTTGGACAGATTTTTAGCTAACTGTTCATTACTTACCAATGTTTTTCGAACACTGGAAGCCAAAGAATAACTAGCATGTAAATAATACTGATGCATACTTTACTTTGTCAATATCTGTAGGAAACCTACAGCTGTTGATGGATGAAGCAGGCACTCAACATCTGGGTTAGACATGATTGCTTATAACATTTTGTTCTATGGATTGCAAGATATACATGTTTATGTAAATTATTTCGACTCTTTTTGTAAGAACTATAACTAAAGCATGTTCCAGAACCCAGTTAATCTCATCCTATTGATATCAATCAAAATATGGTCAATATTGAGTTTAGGGGATCCACAGAAATTAAAAATTCCATTCCAAAGAATCATTAAAGTAACTTGGTAAATCTGAAGGAGATGACAGTTGTCAATTTTCCACTTTTTGGTGCTTGAACCTAATTAATTGAATCAAAATAAACAATTTTTCTTCTATTCTTTTTTCGTCTCAAATGAGTATTTTACGATTTATAGCGGTAAGTTTAGTTTCGTCATTGATGACGAATGCGCTCGAATAAACAGCTACTCATCGATTTTTGAATTTTTGTTGCTTGAAACATGGTAATAACATCGAAATAAACAACTTTTATTCTATACACTTTTTTCGTCAAATGAGTATTTAACGAGGTATAGCGGAAGGTTTGGTTTCGTCTTTCAAGACAGAGCGCTGGAAGCGAGACGCCATTGCAGTATTGCCATACAACTCGATCAAAGAATTTCTTTCCGCTTCAAAGACTGGAGTTGCGGTAAGTCATTTACCGCTATAACTAATAAAATACTCATTTGAGACGGAAAGTGCATAGAAGAAAACTTGTTTATTTCGATCTAATTAACTATGCTAAGGCATCGAAATTTACAAAATCAACAACTGTCATCTCCTTCAGATTTACCAGTAACTTATTTAAAAACATTTTATAAGAATGACAGTCTGCTTGCTGACGCATTATTTCCAAGTCGCTCATGAACTGTTTTTCGCGCGCCTAAGGAATATGCGTTCCAACAACTCAACGAGCGCGCCAAGCAGAGGAAAAGTTATTGTTTTGGCAATAAATTGCGTAATTTATTATTTGCTAACCCTGCGGAGCCTGAGCTCACTTGTAGGACGTTTTAGTTATGAACACATCAAAGGTTATAATCCAAAAATATTAGCGCTACTCGAATAGTGAAGACTTGAATTGATACACACTCAACATGACTTCCAAAATGGCGGATGGCTACCATTTTCTAACTGATATAAGCAAAGTCTTTGGGTTATTAACATTTATTATGGTATTAACTAAAACATCATAGAAGTGGGTTCAGGCTCCATGGAGTTAGCAAATAATTATTTATGCCATATACGAGGCCTGTCGAAAAAGTATCCGACCTTTGGCCAGAAAAAATACTTCAACAACCTGACGGGGTTGGGACCCTAATCCCCTTCAAAGTAGGCTCCTTGTGCTTCCACACACTTAGCCCACCGATCCTTCCACTGCCGGAAACACCTCTGGAAGTCTTCTTTTGGAATGGTGTTCAGCTCTGTCGTCGCGTTCCGCATTATCTCTTCTCTACTCTCAAAACGGGATCCTTTCAGTGGTGTCTTCAATTTTGGAAACAACCAGAAGTCGCAAGGAGCCAGGTCTGGAGAGTAGGGAGGTTGGCGAACGGTCGTAATTCCATGTTTGGCCAAGAAATTGCGGATCAAATGGGATGAATGTGCGGCCTGCCACAACGCCTGCCACAACGCTGCTCACTCTCCGCTGATGTGCGGCCATCTTTGAATCGGTTGAACCACTCCTTAATTTGTGTTACACCCATAGCATCTTCCCCAAACACCTGCTGAATCTTACGAATTGTTTCAATTTGAGAATCACCAAGCTTTTGACAAAATTTGATGCAGTGTCTTTGCTCAATTCGTTCAGTCATCTTGTAAGAAAACTAAATCCGACAAACACTTAGAACAGCACCTTACTTGGCGACCACCAGCCAGTGACTGGCCCAAGTGAATGCGGTGAAAAAAGTCAAGCATGCGCATTAAGATTCCTCCTTCCACCGTGCACAGTGGCGCCGCCTTAGAATCACTACTTTGCGCGGGAAAAATTAAGGTCGGATACTTTTTCGACAGGCCTCGTATTGCCAAAACATCACGTTCAAAAAATAGTATGTTACCTTATGAAAGTATTTCCTTGGCATCGGAATAGTATTAATGATGAATAACTCAAAAATAACCCATCAGCAAGCAGAATGTCATTCATGTATAACTTTTTTGAAAGGGTTCCTTTAGTGATTCTTTGAAATGGAATTTTTAATTTCCGTGGATCCCCTAAACCCAATATTGACCCAATTTATATCATACTAAAAGCTATGAATATATTCATGCTAAAATTCTATTACAATTCAGTTTATGCTTTTGATGTGAAACATTTGTAATACAATTAGAAATATCCATAACTTCTAGAAAGATTTTTCAGATGCGGAACCCAAACTGTATACTGCTGTTTATGTAGGACAATTTACAGTGGTACCTAAAGATACAAGTTTAATTCGTTCCAGAACTGAGCTTGTAAGTCAATCGGCTCGTATCTCAAACAAATTTCTCCCATTCAAAATAACTGAATTTGATTTAATCCGTTCTGGAGTTATGAAAAATCCAAAAACCATTGTAAATTATGAATAAAGATATGTTTTCAAATAAAAAATAAACATGCATAATTAACAAATACATGAAAAAATATGAACTAAAGAGTTATTTAGCATAATAGTCTTACCTTGGAGACAGACCAGTGCGGCTAACGAAGGTGAACGGCAAGGAGGAGGGAGGGGGAAGGGATGCAGGCATTCTAGACAGCTACGTAAATGACATTTTAGAACTTAGAACAATTTTCATTACTTTAAAACTAAAATAACACTTTCCTTATTTTAAATGAAACAAAGAACATAAAAGAATACACTTAACTTTAAACTTATACTAAGCTTAACATTTACGTAAATTTAATTATGTATCACTTGTTTTTGCTTTCTTGGCTGCACTCTCTAAGCTTTCACTTGCAGCTCTTTTCAAGAAAAATGTGTCTAAAGAACTTTGCTTTTGCCTGCATTTCAAAATGTTTTGAAAGAGTGACAAACAAGTGTCATTAAAGAGCGACTGAAGCACGACCCGGCGCGCCAACTAGCGGGACACTCCGGAAACCCGGCTCGTATCTTGAACAAAAATATGGCCCGAAGTCCGACTGGTATCTCAAAAAACTCTGTCAGGCTGCTCGTATCTCGAGGTACCACTGTAGTGTATAGGCATATTAACCCATTAGGGTCGAAGGTTCAAAACTTGACAAAACTTGATGAAATTTTGTGCACGACATACACATCAGGCGTTTAGTAAATCCTCAAAGTTTCATAAAAAAAATCCAAGTGGTTTTTGAGAAATTGATTGTTTTACTCATAAAACCGTCGGCAATACAAGGGTTAAAATGATGCAAGATTAGAGACTTCAATGTATTATGTAAACTTCAGTTGTAAATGAAACGTAAATAGATCACATTTGAGGGTTCTTGTTTGAAGTTGTTTCCAAAAGCTCCTAATCTCCCTATTAACAAAATAATAAAAGAATAAGCAAAATAAGATCAAAGAGTTAGTCCGTACCTATGTTTTACATAGTTATTTGGTTGTATGGTATTTCTTGAAGCACTTTGGGTGGAGGCCTACATTGCACTTCTCACACTCAAACTTTGTATTGCTGTTGCACTCTCTGCACCTTCTTTGCCTCTCAATTAGCACAATCCAGTGATTCTTGCCATCAAATCTTGCAACATCTGACAGACGGGAAGTAGATGGGCGTGACCCTGATATGCGAGGAGTACTATATGACTTACAACAGAATAGCACTACATGCTCTATGAAATTATAGTTCGTCATTCCAGGAAAAGATCTTTTCATGAGTGAGCAAGCATTGTTTACGGTACAGCTTAGCATGTGAGAAAAGATTGGCCACCATCACTTGCGTTGAGGCATTTTGATCCTGTAAGTACTGCAGTGTTGGTCCATTTGGTCGACAAATCCCATGAACTTATTGTAATTTTGGATGAACGCTGGTTGTGGCACATCGCAATATTTTTTCTTCTTTGACCCACCTGCTGGTTGTCTTTATCTCAGTTGAGATAAAAAAGTACCAGAAGTTTGGATCCCCTTTTCAGCAAGATATTCCATCAGAGTAACACTCGTGAAATAGTTGTCAAAAAATAATTTGTGACCTCAGCCACTTTGAACTTCTGTTTTCTTGATCAAATTTATCACAACATTGCCGCCCAAGCCAACATTTGGAACTTCATTATAGTCCTTCGTTCTCTGCTTGCCCATGTACAAATCAAAAGCGTGCAGGTAACCATATATTGAGCACAGTACCCACAGCTTGAAACCAAAGCGAATGGGTTTCCCTTTGATGAACTGTTTAGATATTGCTTTCCAAAATATGGAATCATACTCTCATCGATAGATAAATATTCTTGAAGGGTTCCGTGATGCTTGAAAGTATTAGAGATGATTGAAAAGCGGTCGTAACTTGTATGCACGATCATCATACTGCACAGTGTTATCTGCTAAGTGTAAATTGTGCAATATGTCAGGAAATCTATCTCTCCTAATAGAATTTGCCAATATGTGAGGAACGTGATCTTCAGAGGTCCAGTACTTTTTCTTGCTTGGGACTGAGCTAATGGATGAAAGCAATAGCCCAGCAAGCAGGAGCTTTACTTCTTCTGGAGTCACATTCAGTGTCTTGTTATGTTGCAGGGCATACAAGTTACTTTGTTCACAAACAAGGTCGAGGAATTGCTCATTGAAAAAGAGCTCAAAGTACTTTACTGGGTCATTAGCTTGAGCAGCTTCTGGTGATGTCTCCTCAGGAATACATGCTGATGAAATTGATTCCCGGTTTTTCTTCACCGAAACATCTCTGAGATTTCTTTTTCATTTTTATAGGAGGCTCCTCTTCATTTTCGATGTCTTTTTCCTCAATTTGAATATGAGCAGGTACCTCCAACACTTGCCGTTTCAGTCGTCTACTTTGAGCCTCATTTTCCTCGTCTGAACGGTCACTATCTCCATCAGACATTGTTCCAGGTTTAGGTAGACCCATGATGACATCTTCTGCCTTATCGAGATCTTCCAGTAATGCTAGGGCTTCATCGGTAGTCAGCCTGGAAGCAAAAAATGACGAGTCACAAATCAGGAAAAATAGACTTTATAGCTATTTCATACTTTCGTAAACACTTTAATTTATTATTTAGTTCCAATTTCTTTCGATCATTGAACCACAAAAACAAGGTGAATATTATGGTGAACGAAGCAATGTTGTTGGTATCGCAGTATCCCTTGTTACTAGCTAAAGAAAACAATGGGAAGAAAACTTGAGCCCGGAGTGCCGAGCGTTTTACGTATCAAACCACGAAGTTGTAAGCACTGTTATTTGAATACTAGAGAGACTTTATTCTTTATTTTAGGTTTTATAAGATCTGTACACACTACACAGGGTGCGTACAGGCATGGAGAAGCATGGAAAGTAGTTGAATTTCGAAAATAAAATTCAAGGCCTCGAAAGTAGTGGAATTTTAAAAATGGTCATTGAAAGTCATGAAATTTTAGGATGATGTGAAGAATTTCCTTGTTGCTGTCATCAAGAAGATTGTTGAGAAGTCACCTTTGAAGTTTGGGTTGGCCCGAAACATGGGCTGGCTGGTGCCAAGTGTCTTTGTGGATCGCACAAAGAGAGAGAAGACCAAGTCCATGCTGAAAAACTGTCTGCAGCTGCTCAGCGATGCTAAGAGGCTACCACAGGGTGACGTCGATGAGGTGATGAGCCAGTTTTCAGAGTTCTTTGATGAGGCACAGAGGAAGATCAGCACTTTCAACAGTTTTCAGCAAGACACTGATTGGCTAGATGTCTTCTGGAGCAGCCAGCTGGCCACATCCTCCCTCAAGAAACTGTGGCTGGTTGTGAAGATGCTACTGGTCCTGTCACATGGCCAGGCTTCAGTGGAAAGGGGCTTTTCTGTGAGCAAGCAGCTCATGGAAGTCAACATGGGTGAGAACACCATCGTGGCGCAGAGAGTGGTCATGGACCACATCAAACATGTAGGAGGTATCTCCAAGGTTGACATTTCCAAGAAACTCCTCTTTTCAGCTTCACAGGGCAGACAGCGCTATCAACACTACCTGGATCAAAAGAAGGAAGAGGCAGAGAAGCAGAAGAAGGGAGAGAAGAGGAAGAGAGAACTGGATGAAGTGGAGAACCTGAAGACAAAACGGAAGAGGATGGAGGAGAGTCTGCAAGCGCTGGTGGAGGATGCTGACAGCTTTGCACGGAAGGCAGAGGACAAGAATGATTTGCGCCTACTGGCAAAGTCAAACGCATTGAGGAAATCAGCCAAAGACAAGCAAGAACAACTCAAGGGGCTGAATGCGGAAATTAATGACAAACTTAATGCACTGGCAAATGCATAGCAGATGCTATTGAACTGTCCAGCGTGACTGTTTGGTGTTTTGATGATCATTTACACATTTATGAAAACAAGACCTGCAAGTAATGATGAATGTTCTGTGAAGTTTGTGACTGAAATACATTTATTGTGCTGCAATTTAACTTTGTGTGACATTATTTTGGGCAGAGAGAGGTAGTGAAAATGTGATTTGGTTGGCATAAAAAGTCATGAAAAAGTAGTGGAATTTTGAACCTCAGAGCCTGTACGCACCCTGACTACAGATAATATTTAAATACCTTTACTCACCATTTCTTTCTTGGATGAGAAGCAACAGAGCATATTCCGGGAACACTCGCGTTTGCCTTTGTCTTCTTAGACATGATGTAAACAAATGACATCGTTGTGAACTTATTTTACGCGCCACTGTAACGAAACTGGTTCAGAACACGTATCAATGCCCCAACATCTTAACTTAATTTGTTTTAGCTAATTGCTCTAATGTATTTATGAATAATAACCGATTTTAGTGAAGTTTTACGTATCAAACGGTCGGCCTTAATGGGTTCAAATTAGGGTCAATATTGAGTTTAATGCACTCGTGGAAATTAAAAATTCTGTTCCAAAGAATCATTAAAGGAACATATTTAAAAACGTTTTACATGAATGATATTCTGCTTGCTGATGCGTTATTTTCAAGTTATTCAGCTTTGCATCTATAAGAACGTCTTATATAAAACTGAAGAAACAGACGTGTGTGTATATGTGTGTGCTGTAATACGGTATTGGCATAACGATGGGTAAGTTTTGGTTAGGTAATGATAGGGTAGTTGAATAAACTAAATAAAAATGACGTAAATCAACCTAAAATAGCTTACCTTAATATACCCATACTGACGCTGTTTTTTCCTGCCAAAAAAGTGGGCGGGGTTCAACAATGCGGTGACTAAAGAACTGACTATATAATATTATTCCTATCTGAATGTAGTTATTAATACATGTCATAAATAACGCTTCAGCGAGCAGAATGTCGTTCGTATTCAACGTTTTAAAATGTGTCTTTTAGCGATTCTTTGGAAAAGAATATTTAATTTCCGTGAGCGCCTTAAACTCAATGACCGAAGTTAGTATCTATTTGCTTGTCAAATTTTTTATTAAATATTTTTGGCATAAAAATAGGTTAAATACATTATGTTCCAGTAGAATCAGTTACATTTAAACACTTTTGTTCTTTTGCATGGTGTCTACTAGGTAGTAAAGTAATAAAATTTGGAAAGTAATAAAAGTAGTCAAATTTGCCTCAGGGTGGTAAAAAAATTGTCAAGTGGAATAATTCTCTGAAAATTTTAATGTAATGCTAAAATTTATATAGAGTATAAAGATTTTTTTAAATTCATTTTTCCCATAATCAGAAATTTTCCTCGATTTATGAAAAATATTCCTGTAGAGTGGGATGTAGTTTTAGGATTGGAGCACACAAAATAAAAAAAGCTTCAAAATTTTTGCAAACAACAGTAAAAACAGTTCACTTTTTCTTCTCATTCCGTTTGATCTGAAAGTTATCTAGTTGTTTTATGATGGAAAGTTCATTTGAGACATTTTATTATTAACAAATTATTGAGATAAAACAATAAAACGTCTTTCGCTTTGATGCGGTAATCGAGGTTTCATAAATTGTATACACATAAATTTAAAAATTGTAATACCAGTGACAATGCATTGTTGAAAACACTTATATTTGTGTGCACTTACATTGAGATACAAGCTTAGGACCCCTCAGGGGGATACAGGTATTGTATCTATGGGAATTAGCGCTCCCAGGGGGACTATGTAAGGGCCTGAGCTAAAGGTTAGGTAAGCTTCCTTTTGTTGAAATAGAATAGGTCTTTGTTTTGTTACGGACCATCTTTTTTCGGTTCACTGCTGTCCTGTTTTTCAGCACCTACTACTTTCTTCTTCAACATTGATCTTATTTCATGAACTTCTTTCTTAGCTTCCTGTTTCTGTGCACCTTGTGCATAGATTCCACGTTCCCTCAACTCCATACTAAATGGTGCCTTCCTCCTTCCTCTCTTAGAACATCTTTGTCGTACAATTAAGGGAAGCTAAAATTTTCTTATATAATAATAATATAGTACAAGCTTAGGAACTTGTTATATCAGGGAATAGTATTGAAAATAAAACAAGTATTTAAAAATTGTGCATTTATGGTTATTAGGTCGACATTTAACATCTTTTATTTTTACGTATCAAATATGCATTATACGATCTCAAGGAAATAAGAAATAGCATAGCTACATATTTTCTTGTGGAAGCATATCAAGTGGCTTTAATTGAAATATGTTAGTCAAGTAAAACAATTTATATTTTATTATGAATTACAATTCTTGTGAACTTTTTCTTATAAATTCTATGAATAAACATTAACAACTAGCCCAAATTTTCAAATAGGTACTTGTACCTATCACTAAATAACTATTATATTTTATTGGATTTCATCTCTAGTGGATGCAGTTGCGCATAAGATATATAGCATAGTTGGCATAATTGTTCTTTTTGTGCACTTGATACTTCAAAATTAAAGTATTTTATTCACAAACGTAAGCACACAAATAAAATTATTCTCAATTAGCTTTTAGAGAGTCCTGCTGCAATTTCAGATGAGTAAGGCGTGAATTAAACCCATTACATTTCAATTCCTCCTAATGAATAATGTTTAATTCAAAGTCATATATTTGGCTGGTAAGGTCTTGATTATCATAAACTTGATGTAGCCTTCCAATTCTTATTCCAAGACAAATATTCTCACACTCCAAGCTGTTGCGGCAGGATAGAAGCATTGCAATGACATCAAAGGAACTTCTCTGCAGTTCATTCATATCCAGAAAACGTTTTTTGGACCTGAGCTTGATTGTGAGCAGTATTAGCTTCCTTTGAAAATACAAGTTTATTCTGTCCACTTCGATGTGGAGAGTGGAGACACAACAATTAACTGAAACTATAAATGTTTTTTTTATAAAAAATTACCTCTTTGTAAAGCTGAAAATTTTCTTTTTCCAGTGACATTAATTTATGTCCAAAAACAGAAAGAATTATGCTATAAAATTATCTTTCAATACGATGTGTCATTTGAATGAGAGTTTAGTTCCTTTGAAGTTTCTTTTGGCAGTCATGGCGATTCAGTTACCTCCAGGATGTCGTCATAGCATGGAGATGCTCCATGTAATCAAAGTTCATTCTTCTACTAAATGTATATAGGAAAGCTACATGAAATTTTCATTTTCGTGATTGGTTATGTAATATAACATGTTCATAACCTATTTGTTATTATTGATCGCAGTAAAATGCCGATTTAGATTTTAAGGTACAATAGAAATAGTTTACAAACTCGTATATCCGAAGTGCCATAGTGTTTGGTCAAAATGAAATTCCTTGATATTCTACCCTGTTGTAAAGGTAAAGGGATCTGACAATCCCCTGGTGTCTACTAGTTTCCAGTCAGTTTATTTTTCCCATATGATGAACTGTTGCCCGCAGTTGAAAAATGTCAAGACAAGGTCTTTGCCAAACTTTTGTTGGAGTCCATTTAGGATGGGGTACCTTAGGAATTTAGGTAACTTTTTTGCAGTAAAGCTTCGGTTGCTACATTTAGTATTAAGTATTTTAATTATTAAGAAACTTGGAGCTTTTTTTGAACCTATGGTATTACATATATTATTGACTCAAATTACTCATTATAGGCCAGTTACTTACATCTGGACATTTGGACAACATTCATTGTGTAAAAAAGGTAGTAATTTTTTGCCGTTGAAGGTAGTAAAAAGTAGTAAAATTTGGAAATGAAATATCAGTAGTCATCCTGTTTTGGGAGGAATTTTTTTAAAATACCTGTATGGTATGTGTAAAATTTTTCTGAATGTAAAATTTCAATATTATAGCAGTTACAAGCAAGTCAATCACTATTTGTAATAATCAAATGTATATTAATTCAAATGAAAAAGGTTGTCTTTTTTCTTCTGTGTAAGTTTCACTGTATTCAAAAAAATTATAACTAAATTAGATAGTAGATGTCAGCACTGTGATATATGTGCACTAGATACATTTGTTTAACTACATCCTGTGCTGATGGTCAATGCCTAACCATTACTTACTTTTTCAGTACACTGAAGAGAAGCTTGGTAATGCTGAGAAGACAGAGTTTGACAGCCACTATGACACACTCGTGTCACAGGCAGACAGTGCCAAGCTCTGGACCGAGAAGCTTGTTGCCGGGGCACAAGCTGTGGTCATCCCTAATCCTGGTGAGCCTCGAGAGTTGTCGTGGTCATGTTACTCATAGTGAAAATACATAAATACTTTATTATGGTTGTGCACAATAGGAATTTTGAGGTAAATATGAGAATATACTTTGTTTTAGCTTTGTAAAATTATCAAATAAACTTGAACTCTTATAAGTAAGGCACATTTGGTGTTCTGTTTCAGGAATTAAATTATTATCTATAAGCACTTTTTTGTCTAACTTTCTAATTTATACATTTTTTTATTAGCTGATAGTCTGAAATAATATTCAAGTAAACCACTTATCTAACCTAACTTAGGTGCATTTATTAACCTCAGTGATTAGATTACTAATAGTAAACAAGATAAATAAGTACCTTCTGTTTTATTAATTAAGGCTCACTATTCTTGAAACTACTCTGGTTTCTTGGCTTGATGTTGGCAAAATTTGTAACATGGGGCAACTACCACCCAAGTTGATGTAGCTCTGCGCCAAGTATTGACAGTCACTTTGAAAAAGTTTCCACTCCTAGCTTTTGTTGAAAAATGCTAAGAATTTGGAAAACTCATGATGGACACTGATGAATGTATGCTGTAAATTATTTTTTGCTGCCTTCAGTTGTAAAGGATGGAGCACTTGTAAATTGCCCATGATTGCATGTAGCTATTTTGAGCCATCAGCAAGGGAGTAATAAAACTTTTTTGAAAAATAATAGTTTAATGTGAAATAGTTGTTTAGGAATGCAGAAGCAAGTGAAAGGAGGTTAGATCAATAAATTAAATGGGTACCCAATTAAAAATGAAGGCCTGAAAACAGAAATAACACAAAATAAAAATTTAGAGGAAAAATAAATGAACTGTACCAGTTTGTATGGATTTTATTTCGTAACTAGTGTGCACGGCCCACCTTAAATGACGAGATTCATTACCTTTCTTGAACAAACTTTCCAGACCTGGTTGACTAACAAATATATTTATCCTAACTACCCATGATAAAAAATATTATACTTGTGCACTGGTGAAACTCGTACCACAGGTACGGTCATTATGGCTATCCTTGTGAGCACACAGAGAAATGGAAGTAGCAGACTCAAAACAGATAAACAAAGGGTATTGTTAGATAGTAGCAGGACCCGTGGAAATTCTTAAGTGAACCCGTGTAAAAATTCTGTCAACATTACCTAACCAATGCTAAGCTGTCCTATCCTAATCTAACCCTACACATCCTGATACAATTCAAACATATCAATGCTTGTAAAGGCCATCTTTCAATGTTATACTGAAGAATTTGTTATCCATGATACCGCAAACTCAGACATCCTATGTTTCTTAAGAAGTGGACACCAAACAAATCTATAAATAAACATACAACGGGTATTATTAGGTTGGAATAAAATATGAAATGAGAAGCAAAAAAATAATGCTCAAATTAATTGCTGCTAATAAAAGAAATGTGCTAATTAAAATGGAACAGCACAGCTGGGAAATGAGCTATGAAATGAGTATTGGTGAAATTAAGCTCAAATCAAACGAGTGAGCAACAAATGTTGATAAATAAGCAACTTTGTAAAAAAAACTATTGCAAAATCTGTCTGTAAAAGTCTAGCAAAATTTCAAGACTACAGTAACTCATTTTAAAAATGAAGGTAATAGCAAAGACTATCGATTTAGAAGACACTTTTGTTGAAAACGAATGTTTCAACCCCTAAGGTCATCATCAGCGGAGGTCTGGAAAATACACGGAAAATATACATTCATAAATTGAAGAAAAACTACACAAAAAAAAACAAAGGTTAAAACTTTAAACAGAAGCTATTTTTTAAGGGGTGGGATGACTGCATATCATTGAAATCGGGTTTTAAGCGGCTAATGAAGAGGGATTCAATAATACGTAAATCAGTGACTGAGTTAGCAGAACTTGAGATGGAAAAGTCTTGCTGTAGAACGGGAGATTTACACCAATCTGAATGAATTTGTATAGCTGAGTGAGGGGGCTTGCTTGGTGGATTACCGGTTCTGAAACTCCTACCAATATGCTCAAATACTCAACATTTAAGTGCGCGTGTGGTAGAACCAACGTACGCAGACCCACACAGTGGGCAGCAACAATATTTATACACAATAGAGGAGAGCATAGACATAAGTAGTTGATCCTTGAATGAAAACAGAATACTGATTCTAAAATTGTTAACTGATATAATCCGGAGGTCAACACACGTAAAATATTTCTTAGTGAGAGAGCGTAATTCCTTCTGCAGCTTCTTGGACTGAAAACCAAAGAACGGCATCAACACGTACAGTTTCATTTTCTCTACTGTTGCATCGTAGCAGAATTACATTTGGTTTCTATCAGTTGCTGAATACATCTATTGAGTAAATGAAGCGGGTAGCCATTGTTTAAAAAATATTGTTTGAGACATGAAAGCTCAATATGCAATGATAAATAAGTGTAACTAATTTCATATGCCCAGAACAATGTCTTGATACTATTGATTTCAAACCATAACGGACAAAAACTACAGAAACTTAGACCCATGCCAGTAAACGCATCTTAAGTGATCATCCTAGGCCCCTGTCGGTCCGGTGAGCTTTTTTTGTTTTGTTGTTCGAAATGGACCCTCTGGTGGTGGACTATTTGGTCTTAAAATTTTATGGCGCTATGGACAATAGATCCCCTCCCACCTGGAGGGGGTAAAGGGACAAAAGTCTTGAATATTCGACTCCATTTCAGCCCCATATAAAAAGAAAACAAAACAAGAAATGGATAATTTAAAAAATTACCTATGGTAGAAATGTTCCAAGGATTCTTGAACTGTCTTTATGTTTGTTCTAGCATAAAAACTCAATGAGATTTGCTTTGAAATATCCATAAAAATTACTAAAAAACTAACATGTCCAATTTTTTTTCCAAAAACTAAAGCCTAAATCAAAAACGAATGGAAGAAATTGTTTCTTTTCATAAGTTACATATTAGAGTCCAATTTAATAAGAATCAGACTGAAAATAAAAAGTTTCATAATTCAAAAAAAAAAAATTTTTGTTTGAAAATCACATTTCACAGTGTGAATATGAAGTTATGTATAGAAATTATCGAAATAAAAGTTAAAACGGCATTCAATTACATTAATTGTCCATTATATTACACTTCAACATAACATTTTGTTATGGCTTATACCCAAAACAAGTAACTTTCAACATTCAAATCGTATCTCATTGAGTTTTAATGCTAGAACAAAACCAAAGACAGTTTTAGAATCCTTGGAACATTTCTAACAAAAAATGTTTTTTTCCAAATTTTAGAAAAAGAAGTTATGTAGCTCTAAACCAAAAAATAATTTTTTGTGATGTAATCATAAAATATTGCTTATCGCAAATTTTTTTTTTTTAAAATGTTAAAAAATTTTCCTTCATATTCTTGTTAGAAATGCTTAAAGGATTCTAAAACTCTTTGCTTTTGTTCTAGCATCAAAACTCAATGAGGAGATACATCTTGAAATATACATAAAAATTTACCAAAAAACTATTTTTTTTTGTAAAAAAACAACTACGGCCTAAATCAAAAAGTGACAGGAGTAAAAAAAGTTACTCTCAAAAAAATACATATACTGGCCAATTTTCAAACAAATTGGACAAAAAAAGTTGAACAAGTAGGATGATCACCTTAATATTATAAAAAATACTAGTGTGCACGGCCTGCCAAAAATGACAGGATTCAATACCTTTCTTGAACAAACTTTCCAGACATGGATGACTAACAAAAATATCTATCAGTACCCATGATAAATATTACTGTACGTGCGCACTGGGGAAACTCAGATCACAGATACGATCATTATGGCTATTTTCATGAGCATGACAGAGAAATGGAAGGAGCGGCCTCAAAACAAATAAACCATGGGTGCTATTAGGTAGTAGCAGGACCCGTGGAAATTCCCTGGACCCTTGGAAATTCCTAGCTGGACTCGTACAAAAATTATGTCAATATTACCTAACCTATGCTAGCCTATCCTATCCTAATCTCAACAAACCTACCCTAAACGAACACATCCTGGTACAATTCAAACATATCAAAACATGTAAAGGCCATCTTTTCATGTTATACTGAGGAATTTGGTATCCATAATACTGCAAACTAAGACATCCTATGTTTCTTAACCCGCGAACTATAACTGGTCGCCTCATTTACCAGGCTCACTGGTTGCCAGACGTAAGGCATAACCCCAAGTTGTTATACACCAAAATGATCGTCTCAGCGAGTGCTACACAGCTGGAGCCAGAAACCCCCACATTGTGGGGGTTAAGGCAGAGCTCCAACCACTTGGAAGTTGGGAGGGGTAGGCACAGTCAGTGTGGTAAATGAGGCGACCGTGAGAGGGTGTGCGTGCGAACAGTCAGTGGCAGCCTCAGTTACCAGCAAAACTACTCAGGGCCTTATTTCGCCTTATTTCGCAAAAATGGCAAATAAGACAAATCTGAAGTAAGTAGCGTGTAGAGCAGTATTTTATTCATATTGTGTGAAAATTACAAGTTTCGAAACACTATACTTACAGTAATATAACCAGACATGCAAACATGCATTTATGTAGGAACTAAAACGAAGAATGGATAACACTTAGTAGACATAAATGGTCATAACTTTTTTTCTAATTGTTGTAGAGGAAAAATGAAAACATCAGCAGGTTTGGAAGGATTTTCTGCATAAAATATCAGTGAAAAACATTACATTGTTCCCAAAACAAAAAAATGGCCATTGATCTCTTTGAAGCAATGTTGTGCAAAAATCTACGGAGTTTGACTCCATATTACAAAGAAACGGTTCAAGTTATCAAAAATCTGACAACATCAAAGTGTAAAGCAACATTTTTTACTCATTACTTCATATTTTTACATCTCTGCCTATTACGGTAAGTGAACAGGGAACGGCAGAGTAACGCGGGTAAATTGACTACGTTTCTGAGGGATGCGCGACCGTGCGCGGGTTAAGAAGCGGACACCAAATAGATATTTAAATTAACACACAACGGGTAGCATTAAGTTAAATTAGCAAAGGTTGGCCCCCAAGGGCAGCCCTATGCCTAACACTTCCATTTGCATATAATACCCTTCCATTCTTGAAGCCAACCTTTGCTAATATTTTTGTCGTACCACGAACAAAATTGGCTCTCAGAGTGCCCTGTTTCTCTTAAGCCAGTTTTTGATCGTAGGTACGTTGATGATACCTTCATTTTATTTCGTGATCCAACACATGCCAGTCTATTTCTTGACTACGTTAATACAAAACATACTAGCATTAAGTTCACCATGGAGACTGAAGCTAACAAGAAATTAACTTTTTTAGATTGTCTGGTACAGCGCACAAGTAACACCTTGTGCTCTTATGTTTATAGAAAAGATACTATCGTTTACTGGCATGGGTCTAAGTTTCTTTAGTTTTTGTCCATTATGATTTAAAATCAATAGTATCAAGACGTTATTGTATATGAAATTAGTTCCACTTATTTATCACTGCATAATGAGCTTGCATTTCTCGAACAATTTTTTTCAACAATGGCTGTCCGCTTCATTTATTCAATAGATGTATTCAGCACCTGATAGAAACCAAATGTAATTCTGCTACGATGCCACTAACAGTAGAGAAAAAGAAACTACGTGTTGATGCCGTTCTTTGGTTTTCAGTCCGAGAAGCTGCAGAAGGAATTACGCTCTCTCACTATGAAATATGTTATGTGTATTGACCTCCAGATTAAATCAGTTAACAATTGTAGAATTGGTACTCTGTTTTCATTCAAGGATAAACTACCTATGTCTATGCTTTCCTTTATCGTGTATAAATATTGTTGCCCACTGTGTGGGTCTGTGTATGTTGGTTCTACCACACGCGCACTTGAATGTCGAGTATTTGAGCATATTGGTAGGAGTTTCAGAACCGGTAATCCACCAAGCAAGCCACCTCACTCAGCTATACATATTCATTCAGATTGGTGTAAATCTCCCGTTCTACAGCAAGACTTTTCCATCTTAAGTTCTGCTAACTCAGTCACTGATTTACGTATTATTGAATCCCTCTTCATTAGCCGCTTAAAACCCGATCTAAACTATATGCAGTCGTGCCACCCCTTAAAAATAGTTTCGGTTTAAAGGTTTTTCCTGTTGTGTTTTTTTGTGTAGTTTTTCTTCAATTTATGAATGTATATTTTCCGTGTATTTTTCAGACATCCGCTGATGCTGACCTTTCGGGTCAAAATATTCGTTCTTAATAAAAGCGTCTTCTAAATCAATAGTCTTTGCTATTACCTTCTTTTTAAAGCTATGTCGAGTCGTACAACCTAATTTGATACGTAACTCATTTTTGTTACAAAAAATAAATAAAAAACAAATATTTAACACGTTCACTGCGGCAACTAAATATTAAGTTGAACGCTAAACTATAATATAAAGTTAATTGTAATAAGCTATTCAGAAAATACCAAGGATGAACTGGATCATGCCTTCATTTAGCTTTCATTAAATATTTGTGAAAATTGAGTTTATGACTACTGGTCAGTCAGCAGCATTATGAGAATTTCCTCCATATGCCACTGGTGGTGCACGTTGCAGTCAAAGTGTTGAAAACAAAATACTGTACTTATCCTGCTAATCATATTGTAAATCTTGGCCTAATGCAACAAAAATATATGCAAGCAATGCAAAACTGAATTATGAAGTGACCAACATGTGACACTGGTAGTGACCAATTATAAAACTAATAGCTCTGTCAAAAATACCATTTGTTTTACTATTAACCTAAATGACTGAAAATGGCAGAAATGCAATGCATGTGGAAATTATTCTATCATTGATTAGTTCACACAAAAAACAACAAAATCTTGAATTGCAGCACAACTGATGAGCACATGAAAAATACATGTTTTCAAACTTTTATTACAAATCCATTCAACTCTGAAAATCATTTGAAGTGAAATGAACACACAAAATATATTCTTACAGCGTGGAAGTTGCAAGCAAATTCAAGACATGATAATTGTGACCACACCTACACCATTGCACATGTCTTGCATATCTGTACTGCGGAAAATTTCTGTTCACCAATTTAAATAAAGATTTAAATGGAGTGTTTACCCTACACGGCCTAATTTTCAGGCTTTCAAAACAGCAATTTATAGACGTAGTAGGAAAATTTTTCCTAGTGCTATAAGTATTAGGTCAAATACCATTCAGAGTAATAAATTTTATGTATTTGATGGATGATAACTTTCAGGTTCTTCTCTGTTTAATTTTGGGCTGTAGTGATAATAAAATGTTTCAGTAATGCCCTATCTCATTGAAAGGATTCACAAAGATGAGTAATGCTAAGAAAACCTACTTGTTTGCTTCAACAGGAAACAAACCTTGTTTGTTACCTGTCTTGACTTCATAATTTCATTTCTCAATTTTTATGTATTGTTCATTGTTCATTTAGTCAATTTGGACAAGCTAGATAAATGATTTACTTTGATGTTAACTTTGACAATCGACTATACTTAAAACAGAAGAAAATTAAATTGCACAGTACTGACAGAAGAGGCGTACCTTAAGCAGTAATGTTGCATCATGCATTTTTTAAAGGGAAACTATTTTGTGCTCATGCTGTAAGCCTGGCTGCTTGCTGGTTCATTCCATGTGACTCGGTGCAGTTTCTACTGGTGAACTGATACATATTGGGAGAAAAGGGAAATTTGCAACATGATTTATTGCTTCGCTACCTATGTTGAGTGAAAAATTTGTTCTCATCAGGGACACACTTGCATTCAAATAGTTTTTTTCAATTGAGTCTCTTAAGTGCTTTTTTCCTATTTTCATAGCTCATCTTTTATATTCATTACATTTTAATTCTAGCAAGCCTATTAGCGCTCCCAGGGGGACTATGTGAGGGCCTGAGATAAAGGTTAGGTAGGCTTCCTTTTGTTGAAATAGAATAGGTTTTTGTTTTGTTATGGACCATCTTTTTTTGGTTCACTGCCGTCCTGTTTTTTAGCACCTACTACTTTCTTCAACTTTTTCTTGTTTCATGAACTTCTTTCTTAGCTTCCTGTTTCTGTGCACCTTGTGCGTAGATTCTGCGTTCCCTCAACTCCATACTAAATGGTGCCTTCCTCCTTCCTCTCTTAGAACATCTTTGTCGTGCAATTAAGGGAGGCTAAAACTTGTATAATAATAATTCTAGCAAGCCTCCCTTTAGGGGTGTACAACCATTTTATCTTTAAGAATTGGCACTCCCAGGCGAGTCCTCTCATTGGAAGATGTGATGCTTCAAGCTAAAGTTTATGTAGACTTCCTTTTTCTGAAAAAAAAAACACTTTATGGTCCATAATTTTAAATTCACTGCTGTTCTGTTTTGTAGCCCCTAATACTTCATTTTTGAACTTTTATTTTGTTTCATGAATTTCTTTCAATTTGTGTTTCGATGCATAGGGTGTAGGAGATGCACCTTATGCATAGGTTCCCTATTTACTTAATTCTAAACTACATGATATTTTCCTCTGTGGGAAACATCCCTGTTTGGGGTTAAGGGGGGCTTGAACTAACTAAATGTCAATTAGTTAATTCGAGATGACTTTTAATGTTCAGTTGACAGAGTTTTTTCAAAGTTGAGTGGGAAATGCGCAACTCAACAAATTACTTCCAACTAATTTAACTTGCATTATTAGAGGTGAGAGGTGTGAGGCCCCAAGCATTCTGCCTAAGGTGTAACCAAATGTGGAAAATATCTGTTCAACTAAGCCTGAACTTGCTCGGGTACACATGAAGCTGTGCAATGAATGAAGAGGCACCTCTTTACAAATATTTCTGTGCTTGCTTACATTTTTTTGTTGAATTAGTTGCCACCATTGTTCTGGAGCTATGAAGGATCAAAGTGAATCACTGAAAATGTGTGAAACATCTGAGTAAACATGTAACATTGGTTTACTTCTCCAATGTTGAATTTACACATTAAGCTCCATGTGAGCTTACGGTGGTACACAGAGATTATTTTCATAATGCTGCTGACCAACCAGTAGTCACAAACTCAATTTGCATAAATAATCAAAGCTAAATGAAGGCATGATCCAGTTCATGTTTCACAATTGCTGGTATTTGTAAAGGAGAGGACAGTAATAAATTTTCCAATTTTTGAAACTTTAATATTGGTAATTATATCATAATAATAAATTTTTCTTCCGTGCACTTTCCGTTGTAAATGAGTATTCAACGAGTTATAGCTGTAGGTTACTTAACCGCAAGTCTATTGTTTGAAGTGCGGGAAAAATCGGTGCAAGCGGAGGACCCTTAATGAACTCTCCCTGCCGACGCCTGTAATGCGCTTGAATGATCGTTACGTTAGGTTACTTTAGGATACTTTAGGTTAAATTAATTCAGTTACTTTACGTCACCGCTATAACTTGTTAAATACTCATTTATGACGGAAAGTGCATAGAAGAAAAATTGTTTATTTCGATCTAATTACCTATATTCAAGCACCAAAAATTGGAAAGTCAATTACTGCCCTCTCCTTCAGATTCACCCAATTGCTCTCTATGATTGACTTTACATTTTAGTTGAAAATTAAACTTGAGAGTTTAACCAACGGCAGTTAGCGTGTTAACACTTTGACTGCAACGTGAGCCAACGGTGGTACACGAAGGGGATTTTTACAATGCCGCTGACCGACCAGAAGTCACAAACTCAATTTTCATAAATATACAATCAAAGCTGTATGAAGATACAATCTAGTTCATGTTTGCTGTTTCAAAATGGCTTACCACAATTGACTTCATTAAATTTGAGTCAAATATTGAACTTAACACGTTCAATGCTTCTCCACGGCTGTTAACAGTTGGTTAGGTTTTAATAGCAGAACAGGGAAATTGACTTTACTACATGAATAAATTTTTATTCTTCCTAATAAATGTGAAATATACAATTGTGCAACAACATTTTACCTCATGGTAAAATTTATTCTTTGAAAAAGCCTTGAAATGGATAAAAATGTCAGTCATTTATACCGGAAAATAGATGGGTAATTTACCTGTCAGTACGCATGTGGCCCAATACGCAGGGAACGTGTTAATATTCACCTCGCGCAGCCAAAGTGTTGAACAAGATGTAAGCATTTTTAGCTACTCTTAACTTTGAAAATTGGAGAGTGTTTCCAGTTGCTTCCCTTGTATTTGATGGATCATTTCCCTTTCTTTCTTGCATTTAGGAAAATTTAACTGACTTTGAACATGTGAGAAGGAAAGACTGACCATTCTCTTAACATTAACTCTTCAGGGATCTTAAGATTGCTTAGGGTAATTAAATTTTTCTCATATGCTATGAGGCTGTTATTTTACTTCAGCTTTTGATTTCTGTCTTTAGTGCTCTCTATGATTCTCTGAATAAACACTGAGGGTAAAAACTGGTATTTATTTGAGGGATCTCCTTTCAATTTAAATGCTTTCTTTGTCTTCTCTTCCTCTTCATTCCTAAATTTGTTATCATGAGCAGGGTATTCTTTTTGGGAACGTACTGCGTGTATATAGATAAGTCCCATTTCTTATTGTCCCATTTCTCATTGTCCCATTTCTTATTGACCGTCCACTCTAAATGGTCACTTTTATTTGCTCTCTTGAGATCGCTATTGTTGTGACAAGGGAGTCTCACACTAGCGTATTAATTATCTCATTACTTTTAAATATTTGTAAGTACTCTAATACATTCAATTTTCTAATAGAATTCAAATTTGCCTCTCTCATGTACCTAGAGTCAGTCATGTAATGACAGAATTAATAAAATTTTAAGTAAGAAGAAAATACATTTATGCACAAAATTCCTGAAAAAAGTTCAAAAAGGCCCTATAAAATCTGAGTGTGTGGGTATTTGTGTTGAACTGTTTTATTTCCAACACTGGCAGTTATACCTTTGTGGCTACACTAGATTCAGCCTTTTGTTTATTTTGTTTCTCACTCTTTCCATGAAGGTTTTGGCAACTAAAGCTATTGGATTACACTTTTTTGAACACATATCAATTCTTGGATTTGTTGCAGTAGTTGGTGAACATTTTGGCTAATGTGTTTTATGGTTTATGGCAGTTACGCACACTCCTGAGATAGTCTGATTTGAAAAAAATGTGAAGTATATACCCGTACACGTGCATTGGCATATGCCCTTGCAATTATATCTTCCATACAGTGTACCGGATTATTGAATGCAGCTAGGCAAGAATATTTCAGAAAGCCTGGTTGACACTCGATGCTCTTGTGACCAGTGTTCAAGTTGGTGCTGTAACAAACCCACAATTTTTCTAATGCTGAAATGGTTTTCCAGGGAACAGAGTGGAGGACATGCTATTTGAGAAGCTGGAAAAGCGTCGCCCCAACAGACTAAGCAACCTTGAGCACCTCGGCCTAGACATGGTGCAAGCTGGCACTGAGTTTGGTGCCGGCACTGCGTATGGTGAGCGAGGAGAACTCTTCAGATTGCTCTCACAGAAGAATGGCATTTTGGTCCAACATATTTATTGCAAAGACTGGGATTTTGAGTTTCAATTCATGTGACTTTTGCACTGCGTGGAATACCGAGTGTGAACCTTGCACTTCTTAGGGTGAGGCTTGTGTAGGTTATCAACTTGTTACTGTTGTTGAGGAATAGGGGAAAATTGGTACTGACAGCTCGGTAAATGTGCTTCTTTAGTTACTGTATCATTGATTTATTGTTCGTATCCCCTCATGGTGATAAAACTAATCAGTATGGGAATCAGTGCTGCCAGGGAGAAAATCTGAAGTTCCAAGCTGAGGGTTAGGCTGGTCTTCCGTTTGTTGTAATAGAATAGAGTATTTGTTTTGTTAAATTCGATCTTTTTTCGTTTTAACAGTGTCCTGTTTTTCAGCACCTTCTTCAGTTTTTATGTGTTTCATAATCTTCTTTTTCAACTTAGTGTTCCAATGCACCTTGTGCATAATAGATTCTGCAATCTTTCAACTCCATTCTAGATGGTGCCTTTATCTTGACTTTCTTTGGAGCGCATTCACTACGGTTAGGTAGGCTTTAGCTAACATAATCTAATCTGTTGTGGCTATTGCATAGCAGAAGATGCCGATTGTCCAACTAATGCTTTATAGGAGAGGCTTACGTAGGTTAGTTGTTAAGAAATTATTACAAATGGCTGTGCCGTTTTGGTTCCTGTATCATTGGTTAATAAGGTACAGCATCTTCGATAAATTTCTTTCAGTACGAGTAATGTAATTTGGAATCAAAACATTGTGCCAGTGTTTCTAGTTGCAGCTCATTGATTGTGATTATAAATTGTTCAAAGCAGTAAAAGTTGTACACTAGCTACTGCTTACAGTACTTTCTGTATTTCTGCAAATAGTTGTCTACAGTTTCTAACTGGAGTTTAGTGCCACTTAGTGGAGTATGGTGCCGGAATAACTACAGTAATGTGCACGATTATGGAGCAAAAAAGCCGGGGTAGACGAAAACGTAACGTCTATGTTGCTGCAGGGCACTGCTGCATGATGCTGATGCAGTAGTACTCCGAGCATTTTATTAATAAGGTCAGGGTTTAACCCTTTAACGTCCGAATTTTTGTACTCATATTACCGTTAACACAACCACCGTCACTAAACTGGCGCTGGCATCAGGCAGTCACCGATATCAGGATGAGAAAGGAACTGCCACTTGGCAGAGAACTACAAAGAACACATTAGGGAACTAATTAAACAAAAAATACAATATATTGAGGGTACTTTTGAAAGAGGACACTGGTGTCCTCGTGGGCGTTAAAGGGTTAAATGTTACCTGCATTGTTTAATGCCAGGGTCAGCCCTGCTGAAGGTGGGTGGGGCAGAGCAGCGAGTGGGTCTGGCAGAGCGGGACTACGTGGGCAGCACCATGACCGACTTCATGGAGCCGCTGCAGAAGTTCCTCGATACCGAGATGAAGACCATAGCCAGGGAGCGCAGGATCCTCGACAACAGGAGGTGTGCTTTGTTTTCTGCGTAGCTCGTGTTTAGTTCTGTTCATGAGTTTGATGTAGTAGAATACAGCTGGTGTGGGGTGTCAGGGCTGGTGTTGTGTTGCAGCTGGTGTGGGGTGTCAGGGCTGGTGTGGGGTGTCAGGGCTGGTGTGGGGTGTCAGGGCCGGTGTGGGGTGTCAGGGCTGGTGTTGGGTGTCTGGGCTGGTGTTGTGTTGCGGCTGGTGTGGGGCGTCAGGGCTGGTGTGAAGTGTTGGGTCTCAAATTGGATCAAATCTTTTACCAATAGGAATATTTAAAACTGCAGTTATATTCCATTTTTACAAATATTAATGAAGTACAGCAAGGCTGGTTTGCATCGTTTGTCTCAAAATTGAAAAGAGAACTTGACCAATTGTTTTTGTTTTGGCTGATAGGTGTCTGATTTCATATTGAACAGAACTGAAATGGAAGCAAGTATCACACAAGGATTCACTGCTGTGAGCTGCAGCACTTGGCTTAGTTTGGACCTTTAAGAGACGCTAATTAACATTATTGTTCCCATGTTATCGTTTCATTTTCTTTACTGGTTCTATGTAGACTAGCATTTTCTATTCTCTCATGAAAATTTTCGAGAATTTTTACTCTGTAATTTGTTGTTTACATACAAGTTATTTTTTATTAGTATTAGCTGTTTTTTATTTGCATTTCACTCACCCGAGGATTCGTTAACAGCTTCCAATTTTGCGTTGCTTCATATGTTACTATTGCCCGCTGTAGTTAGTCAGCTGACTCGGTAACTTGCATCAACATTTATTGAACGCACATTTACTTGTAAGTTGCTGTTTAATGGAAATTATTCTGACTACTCATCCATAGATAACTTGTAATAGATTTTTCAGCTTCTTTTACGTGGTAGTTGTTTGCTTAACTTAACGGGTGCAGATAAAGTTCTTGGACTGCCTTGCAACGCAAGTCCAAATATTGTCAAAATTGATCTTGGATTCAGGCAAAGGTACGTGAATTTTGAATAATGATCAATTTTCTATTTGCTTCCATGTAGTTCACTATAATCTACACTGAATTTTGCATGATGACTGATGATTTTGCAGCTATCGTTGAGTTACATGACGCGGGTTGTACAAAATCAGAGATGGTGTAGCTAGGGAAGGTGCCAAAATCTGCTCCCTATCACTGCGCTTAAACTGCTTGCGATCCAGACTAAATAAAAACTTGATAATTATTGGCCATAGCGTGTATAAAAAGCCTGATGAAATGTTGTTGCATCTATTTTACATTTTACTCGACTAAAAATCTATTTATTTTCACCAGTTCAAAGACTATGTCTGCAGCCTGTGTTTAAATGTATAGATGTTTCTCCAATTTCCACTGACAAAGGTGCTTGTACTGAAAATGTTGTGGTTCATGTGTTGCAGCACATAATAGTTAACGTCATTCAATGGTAACTCACAGCTGTTGCAATGAAAAGGCAATGCTTGGCTGTTGCCATGAAACGACATTTCTTAGCTGTCACAATTTGATAGCAATTCGCAGCTACCAAAATTTAATGGCAACTCACGGCTGCTGAAATTCAATATCATCTCAGAGCTGTCCTAATTTAACAATAACACAAGCTGTTAGTTTTGACAGACAATGAGGTGTGCGCGACAGTGAAGTATCGCGTGTGCTGCAGCACGTGAAGGGAACACGAGGGCAGTAGGCACTAACTCACTAACCACCTCCCCAGGCTGGACCTGGACGCTGCCAAGAGCCGTCTGCGAAAGGCGCGCAGTCTCGACGCGCAGCAAGCCGTAAGTTACACCTCTCTGTGGCTGCCATTACGGCACGCCGTAACTGTGGCTCCATCACTGAGTTATTTCTTATTGCTTGGTCGTGTTTGTTCATGTGTTTATTGGAAGCGCATATTGGCATGCCGCTACTGTGGCTGCCATTGCAGAACCATTTCTTATTGATTTGTCTTGTTTGTTCATGTGTTCATTGGACGCGCATATTGGCATGCCGCTACTGTGGCTGCCATTACAGAGCCATTTCTTATTGATTCGTCTTGTTTGTTCATGTGTTTACTGGATGCGCATTTGTACTGGGTGTTCAGTTCAAGGGATATATGGTCATGTGAACGTGGTGTCAACTGCGTGTGTCTACTTCATTCGTTGATTTTTTAGAAAATTTTCTGACTAATCAACCCTTGGACACTTTAAATAAGTGTTCATCTGGTCATCCTCCTTGCAGGCAAGCATGCCTGTGCTATAATTTCAATTGTTTCGAGTAACACGAGCCAATGATGGTGCTAGCAGATTGTGGCAGTTCTCGTGCACTTTCAAGTTGTCTTGCAGGTGTCAGGTTAGTACTGGCAGTTGGCAGCCAGCACCACCTTCGGGGAGGATGTGTTGGTTTCAATCCTCACTGTTTTTGAAGCACACTAGACAGAAATTGGTCGCAACTCTTATGTGATTTCATTATTAGTTCTTTGGCTTATTAAGTAGTTCCATGTAGCTGTTATAAACAGTGTAAGGCAGTAGAAATTGCACCAACAGAAATTGTAACTTGTATAACAAGAACCTTAATTACACTACAACTTTATTGGTCTGCACGAACTTTCGGTAACGCATCATCATTTCCTTGATCACCAATTATTGTTGCCTCTTTACCTTAATTTGTGGATTTCTTTTAATTTTGAGACGATTGTTCGGAATCGAATCGAGATATCGGAGATTTTCAAAATCTGAATCGGCAACGGGAGTTACAAATATGAAGGCTGTTTCCTGAAATGATTATTCTTGTATTATATGTATTGTACCCTCATCATTAACTTTGTAATAATGTACAGCAGTGCTGTGTGCGAGTTACAATTTTATTTTAAGATTTTCCTCTAAAGACGTAAATGAGTAAATACGTATTTTCAAAAAATTAATGAATAATTCATCTAAAAGTATTTAAGTTATTATACTCATACACGCACATTAGTGGCAAGTAATTAAAGTTGAATGAAAACGATCCTTGATGTTTTAAAGCTAGAGATACTTGCAAAACCGTTTTCAGCTTCTTGTTTGTATGGCATTGCTTCACCTTTCCGATATTAGGTCACTGTATTGATCAAATTCGATATCAAATAAAATTTGATGTTAGGCCACTGTTTTAGTTAATTAAATTTGGAAAGGGGCTGGGATATTACACATACTGCAATGCTTGCTTAGCCCGTTTAGAATGTGTGCGATGGAAGAAAGATGATCATGTGTCAACTTTTTTGTAGTTTTTATTTCTTGAAACTTATTTGATATCTTTTCATATCAGCGATTCAAGAGGGTAAAATGGAATTTTTTTCTACAATTAGACAAATCTTAAAATTTTTTACGATGGCGAGGTCACATTTTTAGAATATTAACCTTAATTCCAAGACTGAACTTAACAATGCTTTAGGTTTAGGTTAGTTAGGTTTGTCCCATGCGATGGGGACTGGCACCCATAGGAGGATGTTGTTCGGCTATGCTACGCAGCTATACAAGGTGTTTCAGAACAAGAGGTGCTTGCACACCCACTAGAAAATGGTCAAATAAACACTTTTTCTTTTATGAAATTTTCCGAAAAAATTTGGGTTTTTGAATAATTAGCCGTTTATTTTTTTAGAGGATGAAATTCAGTTACACAATTACTCGCAATATTTATTTTAAGTTCACGTTATAAACACTTCTATGAGGGTTTACGAGGACAAAATTTAGTTTTAGTGATATTTGGTAAAAGATTTAGCAAGAAGGTTTTAGGACTGCACTAACAAGACAGACAAGAAGTAACCTGGTAGCACGATCTGTAACGTTCTAAAGCCTAGCTAAAACTTTTGGGTCCAAGTATCACTAAAACTAAATTTTATCATTGTAAACTCTCATAGAAGTGTTTATAACGTGAATTTAAAATAAATATTGCGAATAATTGTATAATTAAATTTCATCCTTTAAAACTATAAACAGTTAATATCTCAAAAACTTAATTTTTTTGGAGTATTTCGTATTAGAAAAAGTGTTTACTTGGCCATTTTCTACTTTTTGTGCAATTTTCTACCTCTTGTTCTGAAACACCTCGAATAGGCCTCCAGGATTTCCATCTTTTGTGCCCACTCATTGTGTCTTCTTTGCTGTCGTTTCTTGGTCTTTTCTTACTTTTCTTTCCTAACTTGCTGTTTCTATGCACAGAGAACCCTTGTGGGAACGTACTTCGCGCATAGATTCCTCATTTTATACCTGCCATATTAAATGGTGACTTCACTTTGCTCTCCTGTCATCACCTTTGTTGTGGCTAGGTGACTAACATATTAAATATATTATCCAAGACTAACGTGTCAGGCTTCTTAAGCCAGTCAGTGAGTTTTTTTTTATCAAGTGGGTATTCGGCCTTGGAAATTAGTATCTTGTCCTTCCTTACATTTATCTGTTGTAATTTTGATTGTGTTGCGTCCTTCAGTCCTCACGTTGCACTTCCGTTGATATGGGTTCATTCAAAGTTTGGCGTGTTGCTTCTTTGCTGATTACACGAGAGGAAATTCAAAAAGCAGTTTCAGCTATTTTAGCTTCAAGACAAAACATAGGTACAGTTGGTTGTTGTAGCTATGTCATCTGTCGTTAAGAAATTGAAAATTATCGCTGGGTACGTGAGGACGAAAGATAGGTAGGTTGAGTTATAGTAAGATAGCTTTGATTAGGTTAGATTCGTTAATATTAGTTGAAAAAATACCATGAATTTTACCATTGGTCCTGACAGTTACAAATTAAGCCAACATCTTTTGTTGACTGCTAAACGATAATTGCTGAGGTCAATGAGACATTTTTCCTTGCCATGTAATTATCAGAAAGTCTGTTTTAACTGGTCACAGAGAGTGATGAGAAATATTTTATAACTGGAATTGCATTTCTTTGTTTTAGATTTAGCGTTGAAATGTATTAAGATTTCAGCTTCTTAATTTGTGTTTCGAATCTTTTACACAAATAAGACTTCGGATTTTGATGTCTACGAATATTGCACTGAGAACATCCACTTCACAGGAGGAAGAAAATGGATTTTTAAATAAATTTCACAAGTAGCAGAAGTTCATCAAATGACTCAACCTTATGTCAGTATTTTATCATGAACAGTTGGTCAAGTTGTAGAAATCAAAGATAATACTTTGCTAAAATTCAATACAAGCAATATCACTATTAATTTGTTATTTAACAAGCTAGCCAGATAAGAAAGAAATATACAATAAATAAACATGCGTTGGAATCGTATTGAGATATTTGAGTAAAATCGGATTTGTTAACATACTTTGCCTCAACCATTCACTAATTTCTTTAAACGGTTGACGAATGCTTTTCTTGGGGTTTCTGAATGAAGTAGAGTGGCTTCCTTTTCACATGTGTTAGTTGTAAAGGTTTTTTGTTTACTGAACTTTGGATAGCTTTTAAGCTGACTTCACCCTACTTCTGATTACTTTCATCTATACAGTGTGCTTTCTATAACAAACTCATCAATAACGTGTGCAAATCGTACCCTGGATGGATGTAATCGCCGTTTCTCGCAGCTCCTGTGTCCTCGTGATTACGTAGCTTGTGTGAGCCTGACTGAGGTGATTCTTTTCGTGGTGCTCTCCAGTGTGTGTTGCACGTGTCTCAGAACTCCATACTAAATGGTGCCTTCTTCTTTCCTCTCTTTGGATAGCCTTTGTTGCGGATAGGGAGGCTTAAACTAACTAATAATCTAACTAGTCTACTAATTTTTAATTTAATCTGTAGGTATATCTTTAAATATTGGTGCTGTCGGAGAAGTTTCTAATTAGCGTTAGCGTTAACAAAGAAATTTTCTAACTCTTAGTGAGTGAATCCATTTTTTTTTACAAGGAAACAACTATTGTATCCATGGGAAAATGTGAGGTCCTGAGCTAAAGGTTAGGTAGGCGCCTTTTGTTGAAATAGAATAGGTTTTTCGTTATGTTACAGACCATCTTTTTGTAGTTTTACTGCTGTCCTGTTTTTCAACACCTGCTGCTTTCTTCTTCAACTTTTATCATATTTCACAAACTTCTTATTTATTAACTTGCTGTTTCTATGCACCTTTTTGATAGATTCCGCGTTCCTTTACGTTCATACTGAATGGTGCTATCCTTATTTACTGTGGAACGCCATTGTTGTGGTTAGGGAGGCTTTAACTTGCATTCAACCCAATCTAGCTAGTGAATTTTTTTTTAGTTTTCAGGCAATTGCATCATTTGGTATTATTTTGGAAGTGTTTTTTTATAGTAAAAGTCAAACGAGCAAATTTTTGTATTACGTTCACAAAACAAATGCTACCTTATCAGAAAGTCACTTGTACTAATTTCCTAAGTAGCTGCTGCTGACTAGCATTAAAGACAACGACTATCCAGATATTACACTGTGCGCAAGGCAATACTGGTTTACTACATTGTGTGTCTAGATAAGTGGACAGGAGTTACAGAATATGATTCTGAAGCACATGCGTGAAAAATAACTATTCTGTGACAAATTTTTACCTTCGTCTCACTTAGACCGATGCAGATGTAGAAGTGTGCAAAATATGACGTCTTATGAATCCGTCTTGTGACGTTTACTTCATACACATTTCCCACCGGAAATAATTTTTTTTTGTGTGTGCTCGTTGTCTTTCGTGTCTTGACTAACTCCCTGATCCCCCACTGCTGCCCAGGCTAAGGACAATGTGGATCCTAAGGCTTTGGTCACCCAGGTACGTCTAGACAAGTTCTTTCTTTCGTGCTCTCCTCCTCCAGACGCGTGCCCTGCACACGTCACCCGACAACCCCGTCCGACGTCACTGTTGCGACTGCTGCTGACAGCCACCTTACACAATACTGCCTTGTGCACATTCTACTCGGACAAAACCTTCCTTTCTCTAGTGCAGGGGTTCCTAACCTAGGGTGCTTACATCCCCTGGGGTGCTCGCATCCCCTGGGGTGCTCGCATCCCCTGGGGATGCAAGAAGTCCACGTAAATGATAGGTTTATTGACCATATGTTGGCATTCTTGTTTCATGGGGTGCGAGATTCAAATGAAGTTTCTTTAGGGGTGCGGGACAAAAAAGGTTGGGAAACCCTGCTCTAGTGGGACTTGAATTTGCCCACAGACCTCAGTGTTTTCTTAGTCTTTATCTGTCACTCTCTTCATTTCTTTGCAAATGGATATGTTCCCCACTCGATCTTCTGTTCTTATTTTTGCATTCCAATTAAAGAGTTTGGTTGTGGTTATAAGGACACTTTGATGGGATTGATTAGGATTGTGCTGCTTCATTGAATTTTTAGGCTTTGCTTTTTGATCCAGTATTCACAGGCTTGAAAATTAGATTTATATTTAATCATTCTCATTGAATTTATAACCTATCAATTTTTCATTGAAGAATACAGGTTTATAACCGTATTGTTATTCAGAAATTGAAATGCTAAAAACCAGATTTCAATTTGGATTTTATTTGTAGGTAAAATTATGTCAATCTGATCGTTCTAAAATGAATAGAAGTACGTACTGAGTCAGCAATTTTATGATAGGTGTTGTTTCTCCTTCTCCCGGTGGTAGCAACATAGACCACTGTAAAGTGGGAATCTTTATGGGCAGTTTCTAAATTTTCTATTTAGTGTTCCCTAAGCTACGTGTGCTCTCATTTTCTAGCCTAGTGCACACGGTACCTGAAATGTGTTCTCTTACACTGAATTAAGTAATACTCTTAAGTTTTATGAAACTTATTAGGAATAGTTGATCTAACAGCCACTGATCTACTATTCAACAACATCAATGATTTAAGTTATGAATTGTAAATTAGTAAATTGATTCATAGAATTAGGATATTTTTTGTACATTGCTTAAAAATAATTTTCGGTTATCCACTAATTAATTGTGTATTTTAAATCCCCCTATGTACCCTAGTGAGTTCTACATGCAGGATCGAACATCAATTCAATTTGTTTATTTCTTGTATTTGTGTTTGTTTCGTTGTGGGCGTCTCGCTTTAGCCGTTTTACTTGCACCTAAATACTGCTGGCTCATGATTAACCGCGCATTCCATGAATAATATTTATGAAGCCCCATGAATAAAATTTATGATCTTTTTTATATTTTTTATTGTTCTATGGCACTCAAATTTCTTTTTCTCCAAATTGCATATGATAGTTTTGATCCCTAAATTCACACCTCCTTTGGAAAAGCTACTAACTTATTAGCTACTAAAGCTAAAATGCCACTAACTTTTGGCCATTTGCTTGTAGCAATAATTGTATGACGTATCATTTCTATTCTCGATTCTATTATCTTACTGATCTTAGCTTTGGGTCAGGTTTTATTCCATTTATTCCATGACACGGGACCATTTTTATCCCAGAGTTTATTATAATATTATTATTCACGTCAAATTCACTTTGACCCTAACCTTCGATCCCGCATTATGCCAATATCTCGTGTATTTCATTTTACCTTGTTCTTACTTTCCTTTACATGTAGACTATTATCGCTGTATTTTTGCTACATGATTGGCGTCAATTCCTTCAAACGTGTGCCCAGTTACAGTTTGTTACTACTGTTGGTTCACAATTTCTTCCAGTTCCTTTTCCATGGTCTGTTAGACCTTTGTTCGAGTTTTTTGGCTTACGATACTCAGTAATTTGGATATCTCTCTGCTCCTTAATCTGAATTTGTTGTCTTTCTCTTACAAGCTTCAAGTAGAGCAGGAAATCATTGATGTGAGCTCGAGTCATTTGTTTGTCTCCACAAAATTGTGAACGCGTCCTTTAATCCTTTGATTTGATGCGGTGATTACGGACTATAATAGATATTCTCTCTCTTCAACTGTACACATGCTCATTATATCAATGCACTGTAAACCTTATAAAACGCTTGCTGTGTTGTGCTCTTTAGAAACAGTATTTTATGATAACTATTAATGAGCATGGGTGATACCGTAAGGAAGCAAGGGATATATCAGGTTGGTGCAAAAGTAGTGTCCAATTTAAAGGGCTTGGTTAACAATCAATCAGCAAATAAGTGTGGAAGTATTTATTCATTAACATACTCTCCATTGCTTTCAAAGATCTCATTCTACCTTTCAACAAGCTTCTCTTGTTGTTAGCCTAAGTTCACTAAAATGGCTCTGTAAATGAAACCAGAAGCAGAGCCATTTACAGAGAAGCACGAAAGGAATTTTCACAAATGAAAATCAGAAGCAGGTTGTATGGACCGTGGCTGCCTTCCAATTTCCCTAGTGGTGACAGTAGCATTCTCAGACAAGAACATTCAACTGATCGGAATCAAATGATCTTGGACGACCTTTCTTTGGCTCATCTTTTAAAATGAAATCATTTCGGAAACGAGAAAACCATCTCTTGCAACTTCTTTAGTTTAGTACATTATCCCCGTAAGTGTTCTGAATAAATTTTGCTGCCATATCTCGTACAAATCTTATGTGTTCTTAAGACATAACTCGTGCATATCTTATGTGTTCTTAACATGGGATAAACATGGAGGCCAATATTTATGAAAAACATGAACGTGACAGAGATAATCTGAAATTCAAGTTTAGTCACAGAAATATATTGCACTTAAAACGTAAATAATTGGCAAATCAAATTTTAAGCATCCGTTCTAAAAATCGTAAATTACTAATGCACCAACCTGATATATCATTAGATACTTGATCAATTCTGCTGAGAGAGTAATTGTGAAATTTAATGCCAATATCAAGGGATTACTGTACCAAAACTAGCCCACACAGACTGTATGTAGTTATAAATAATTTTTTGTTGAATTCTCCATGCTTCTCACCCAGCTTTAGCTTTTTATGTAGCTCCCATGTAGATTTCCCTCTAATTGTAGTAAATTGGCTTTTCATAGCATGCTTTCTCAGCAAAATATGTGATAAGTAGATGAATGTGTGAGTCTTTAACTTGGTATCAAATTCCTCATGTTTATGGAAATTATCAATTGTAGCATATGCTAAATGGAAAGGGAAATCTATTGTTTTCTTTGTCCATGTAAACCCCCATTGCTGTGATCTTCTATTAAAACCCTGTTAGTTTGTGGTTTATGTAAATAGTTCAAATTACTGCCCTGCCAATGGAGCATCTTAACGATAACCTGGAGCAGCATTTCCAAACCATTCGCGTCGTTTGCGTCGTCATAGCCGTGCAGCCAGCAACAAAAAATCTCATTTACTCGACAATGCTAACACATTATTTTTTCTCCCCAAAAAAAATTTTCTGAAGTTTCATTCGGAAGAAACTCAACTTCGTCATTTTGGGCAGAAAAAGCAGCACATAACATTGCAAAGTCAGTCAGTATACAAGAATTCTCACCGCTTGCTGTACGTAAAATTTACAAAATTAGGTCGTTGCAGCATGCAAAGAAAAACAGGATTGATCATATTGTAGTTAGCTCAAAGTGGGTAGCACAATTTATTTAGCTTGGTTATATGAGACGTAGGAATACTCTTTACTCGGGCGTAGGATAGCCAATAGGCTTACGTAGGTTTGTTAAAGTAGTCTATCCTATGCTATGGGAACTGGTGCTCCAAAGGTGATAATCCTAAGTTACCTCAACTACATTTTAGCCATTGGAACTTGCAACTTTTGTGCCCACTTTGCTTCTTTCAGTTTATATAATTTCTTGATCTTTTCTTTCTTCTTCCATCCTAACTTGCTGTTGCTATGCGTGGAGTAACCTGTGTAGAAACACACCTTGTGCATAGGTTCCATGTTTTATACAATCTTTGCTTAATGGTCCCGTTTTTGTGTTCTTTTCTAATTTCTTTTGTTATGGCTAGCAAGTCTTACACTAATGCAATTATAGTGGCAACTCACTCTTCACCCTAGTACATTGAAGCAGTTGGTGACCAGTGGTGTGGCATTGTGCCTACTGTAGGCTATGCAAATGCAATGCTTATTGGACAATCCTACTTTAGTTTGATATTCAGGTTTCTTTGTATGCCCTTGTTTGCATTTTCTCCTGAGGTACGAGTAATAGCTTTACTGTCGGTCTTTCTATCCTTTAGAAAAATAAGTTGACCCAATATAAATGCACCTTCATTGATGTTGCTTTCCACATCTGGATAATTTATTATTTTTTTATTTTTTTTACTTTTTTATTTTTTTTGACAAGCTGACTTCCATTGTAGAAATATTCGATTGACTAATGGTAGTGCTCTTTTGAATCTATCCCAGTTTAAGGGGACGGTTCGGGGTAAAAAAAAAGTCTGTAAGTTCTCGGTGGATTTTTCTGAGATATATACCGTCGAGGTAAATTGTTGTTAATAACTTTTTTGATTTGTGCGAATTTTTCGTAACCATACGTGAATAAGATTTTTTTTTTAAAACATGAAAAAACATGTGTTGCGGAAAATCCTACTCCTACAATTTTCAACTCACAGAACTCAGAAAATATTCTTTAGATAGCAAATTGTCTTGTCTAGAGATCCGGTGCAAAAGTTTTTCGATTATTTGATTTTTTGAATTTTGAGAACTTTTTTCCCCAAAAATGACCTCTTTTTCCACTTTTTTGAATAATTTGCTTCTAATTTTCAAGGTGAATTGAAATTTAAAAAAACTTTTGCACCGGATCTATTTTCCTTTTCAATAGCTATTGATTGGTATGCTCGCCATCTCTGTACCTTCAAAACTGTGGGATTAGTAGGTTTTCAAAAATCAAGAAGGTGAGTATTCAGAAAAGCCATTTTTTAAAAAAAAATTTTCGTTCTGTACTAATTTTTTAACTGAGTCTTATCAGTGATTCTGTACCTTCTTATGTACCTTCAAAACAGTGGGTAAGGATCCATATCAAAAGTCAATAAATATAAGTTTCAGAACAGGGTTAATTTTTTAACAATTTTTTTTTCAATGCTGACTAAATTTTTTTTCAAAAACCTGTATTGTTTTGTAGCTCTTTTTAAGCCCTTTCGATTGTTATAATTGCCATTCCTGTAGCTTCAAAACTCCGGGAGGCGTTTATGTTTACATAGCCAGCTAATTAGCTGATGACTCAGCAGCCGGACTCAAAACAAACACTCAATTACGCCATCATAATTTATCACTGAGTGATAGGATATTTTGTTAGAGTACAAAAGCATTTCAAGTTAGGCCATGAATGAACTCTCTTGCTATTCCAGTAGAGAAACACTCAATACTGGCTCGTAAAGGGGGGGAAGAGGGAGGTCACCCATCCATTGGCGCACCCCAAGGTCACACTAGTGCGCGTCTTTTACCCCGTCCAGAAGACTAACCAATTGACGTACTTGAAAGCCAATGATATCGTTGGATGCGCAAGAAAAATCTCTATAAGAGGAGTCTATAAACTGAAGAATGACCATAATCTGAAAATAGACCCGAACCGTGCCTTTAAAACATTCACTCTGTATTACATAATGTTACATTAGAATTTTGCCTGCCTGCTTTCTCAATATAAGAAGGGGTCGTGATTAGCTTCAGTGCTTAGAAGGCTTTGCCAATATCTGTTTCAAAACTAGTTTAATGTCCTGTAGTAGGTAATAATACTTATTAAGGATGGTCTGATCAGCCTGTTTCTAATGTTTCGTTTAATTCTTGTGCTAAGTTTTTGTTTGTTTATAGGTCCTGAATTCAGTTTTTTCTAACTTGGACTTCAAAAAGCATGCACAACCATGTTAGAATATACAATTTCTGAAGCTAGACAAAGAGAATGGTGGTTGCTAGGATCTCAAACAGAGTGCTTAATGAAGTCTGCTGTACTAATTGCTGCCAAGTGGTGCAGTAGTTGGATGATGCGAGTATTGCTGCCATTGAGGGCTTAAATTCATTATTTTATCAAGACTACTGACAAGTCATAATTCACAAGAGACAGCTATGATTTTCTATCTAAGATTGCACATAAAATTTTCACCAGATTCTGTATTTATTGGTGTGCATAGTTTGTAGCTGAAAATGCTCATCAAAATACAAAGTTCAGTATTACAATATTCATTAATATGAGAGGACATTCCTATTACTCCAGTGCAGATGGACATCAATGGAAACCACCTTCCAAGTGTAGGTATCAGCAATCTTATGTAGACTAATTGCCAAACAGCCATGCAGTGTCTCAAGAAAGGGCCATGTTAACTTGTGTAGTATTAATATTGTATTTACTGGAACTCCTACTGTATTCAGAAAACATTGTTGGTCTCGAGGTTTGAACAGAACTTGGAATGTAGTGCCCAATCCACTCAAGGGGATACAATTGGTGTATCAATAGGAATTCATGCTCACAGGAAGAAAATGTGAGGTCCTGAGCTGAAGGTATGGTAGGCCTCTCTTGTCAAAGTAGAATAGGTTTTGTTGTTTTACAGACCATCTTTATTTGATTTAATGTTCTTTTTGTAAACACCAATTACTCTCTTCTTCAACTTCCACCTTGTTTTATAAACTTCTTTGAACTTAGCTGTTTTTATGCGCAGAGTGTGATGACACACCCTGTGTAGAGATTCCCACTCCCAAAATTCCATGTTTAATGGTGCCACCCTCTTTTTTCTGATTAAAATACCTCCGTTGTAGTTAGGGAGGTTTGAACTAACTTATTTAATCTAATTTAATGACTTGCCTCAGCCTAGCCTTGTCTATTTTTCAACATGCTGACTCTGAAGTGGTACATATGTGTACCACTGGGTAAATTGCTTACTTACGTACCAGAATATGCAAATAACATTTCAACTATTTTGCTACCTTTTCTGAAATAAATTTTATATAAAAGGTAACACATTTTGGTTCAAGTGTATTCTTTACACTTTTCAAAAAGGTTAAAAATGTATTAGAGCAGAAAAGCCAATTTTTCAAAACGACTTCTTCTAGCCTAACCAAACTGACCGTGAGCAATTGCTCAATTAGAGTTAACGTGTTAAGATATACTCTCAGTTATCTATTTATATAGCTGTTTCCCATTCATCTGTCGTAATCCATCCTGGTTTTTTCTATTTTTTCACTAGTTGTTATGTAAAATTCCTAGCTGATTTGAGCAGAAGTTGTTCTGTTGAAAATGTAACTAGGCCCTCTGAAGGAAGCATTGGTGAAAGTGTGACTCGGTCAACAAAATGGGGAAATGTTGGGATTTGGCTCAAATTTCAGTTTTCTTCTGTGATATCCCTTGACTCTTTGATTTTCCTGTAATCAGTTTTCTTGTATGCATTTTCTTTCTGCTTCTTTTTTTACTTTCTTTTTCATCTTGTCTCGCCATTGCTTATCCTCTAACTCTTGCTATGTTTGTTCTATTTTTGTACCGAGTTTTTATCTTGACTTTGTTTTGTTTTCACTCACTCTCATGGTGTGTGTTTATTTACGGTTTTGATTTTGTGCTGTTTTCTGTATTCTCACTCTCGTATTATTCATCGTATTTTCCCTGTGTTAATTTTTGTTCTATAATTTTGAGTATTTTTTGCTCAACTTTGCAAACTGTAGGAGCTTCTCCAAGAATATATATTTTTTGACTTTATACTAATTATGAAAGTTCAACATCAAAGGGTAAATGTAGAGTAAGATTAGTTAAGTTCTCACACTCGTATCTAATTTGGTTTAACACTGAATGCTGGTACATGTGTTTTGAACCTAAATAATTATTTGACACTGTGAAGGGGACTTCACTTACTGAGATCTTTTTACTAAGACAAGTTTTTAGGGTACTGTCATGCAAGGATAATAATGATGGCCTCCCAACTTCCTTCATAGCCTTCTCATGCTCCAAAAATTTGCATAGGTTAATTGTTAGGACTCATTTTAGAATTGTTTCGATAAACTTACTTAAATTTTCTTTTTTTTAAATGAGGGAAAGCTTGCAATCAAAACCCAGTCCACACAATCGGAGTATTAGTACGAGTTCTCGAATCTTTCAGAAATTGAAATCAGTCCTAGTTGTTCATAATAACACAATCATGTGACCACTTTTAGAAATTATTATCAGCTTATATTCTAAATGCATAACATTAGTTTGCTAGGAACCAACCTCTACAGAAATTTTCACAAAAGGTATCTTTAACAATCCTTTAATTGCAACATAAGACTTTTCTTGAATATGTCATTCGAAATTCTACATTCCCTTGAACACTCATCATGAAGTGAAAAATTGCCGACGCTCGCAACCAATTGTACACAACGTGACACTACAGCAATTCTAAGTCATAGCCTGCTCATTCTGCAAAACACAGCATAAGTAATGATGTGCACCTGAGTACTTACTGAAGACGACCTGCTCCAACTCAGCAGCAAACGAGATCTACATCAAACAGAATCGGAGCCGGGGGAGCGTCAGTTCCCCAATGAAATAACCCTATTATTAGCAGCAGACCCCTCAGGGGGTTACAACTATTTTATCTATCGGAATTAGCACTCCCAGGGGGACAATGTGAGGGCCCAAGCTAAAAGTTAGATAGGCTTCCTTTTTGTTGAAATAGAATAGATTTTTGTTTTGTTACGGACAATCTTTTCGGTTCACTGCTGTCCTGTTTTTTTTTCAGCACTTACTACTTTCTTCTTCAACTTTGATCTTGCTTCATGAACTTTGTTCTCATCTTACTGTTTCTATGCTGTTCCTGCATAGATTCTGCATTCCCTTAACTCCATACTTAATGGTGCCTTCTTCCTTCCTCTCTTTGGATTGCCTTTGTTGCAGATATGGAGGCTTAAAATAACTAATAATCTAATATAATTTAATCTTCTAGCAGCAGAAGTCTGACGTCCTTCAACAACACAATATCAAGCTCTTCCTCTGAGGCTTATTATACTCATGCCAGTTTTAGTGTTGTAGTGAAGTCATGCATTTGGGGAACCATTCCGTTCTACACACGTATCTGCCACTAGTGTTACTGAACTTTAAATGATATATTGTTACAATTACAGAGATACCAAATCTGCGGTTCTACCTTGGATTTGTAAAAAAAAGTCCTGGTAACTGGGATAAAATACTTTCATCTTGCAAAATGCCTTACCACAAGTCATGGTTGTACATGCTCTTTGTTAATTTCTATTAAGTATTAATGTTTTCCCTGCACAATTTTTTTCTCATTTTTATTTGAAGCTTTTCTCACATTATTTGGAAAATTCTGTAAAAGTTTTAATCACTCTCTCTAGTTGTGCAAATTTTAACTTTCTGTATTTGTCACTAGTGACATTCCTTGCTCTCATACTGTCTTTTTCAAGTTGCTGGACTGTTCTGTGATGTAAATCTGTACCATCAACACATGTAACTGGTGTGTTGAGTTATTCTTTCTGTACTTTTCTCTGTAGCCTATTTCCTATTTGTGGTTTGTCTTGCTAGTTGTAATACATGTTTAGTAAAGCCCCTTTTCATAAAGCCACAATGGATATAATAAGCCGCTGTGAGCAAAATGAAAAGTGGTTGTTTACTTTACAAAGTTATGTATTACTTTCTAAAGTCCTGTAAAACCAAAGTGATAAATTCTTAATTTCACGGTATCGAATTGTCAAGGAAATTATCTCACCGATATGTTTAAAGCAAATCTGTATGGTCACTGTTTGGGTCTACTGGAATGTTTGGTTAGGTCATGCAATTTAATGGCCACTTATAGAAATATTCAGGGCATCATGAGGCTTTTCACTGTAGAAGTTGTGTCAAAGGTCTTCACTGATGAGGTAACTGTCAAGATTTGGAATTTTTGGATGTCTAGTAGTGCATTTTGGGTAGATACTAGTACTGCAATTGCTTGTTAAATATAAAGTAATCTTTCTTGATGTTTAGCAACCTAACAAAATTTGTGTGAGTTTATTTTGAGAACAAGAACTATTCAATGGTAAGTATAACATTGGAACGGGGTAGCTGTAAGGGTAGCAGAATACTGTGGTTGCAGGAATTTATCTTGAAAAGTCTTTATGCTCTAAAATAAAAAGTTATTTCTAATTTATTTCTATTTGTGAGGGCTCTAAAATATCAAGTTGATGCAAAAGTAATGCCATATTTTTAGAAAGGATGTTGAAAAGTTGATTTGTCAATTATTTACATTGTTATTATAAGTGTAATACATCTCTGTGACTAGACTAAGCAGTTTTCTTTCAGATTATCTCTGTCGCATTCATATTTTTCATAAATATTGGCATCCATGTTAGTACCATGTGAAGATTACATAAGGAATGTTCTACTGTATGAGTTTTATAAAGATCTTAATGCAATTGAGGCAGTAAAATCTATTCAGAACACTTTTAGGGATGATGTAGTGAATGAAAGAAGTTATGGGAGATGATTTTCTCATTTTTGAAGGGGTAATTTTACTTTAAAAGATGAGCCAAAGAAAGTCATCTAAGAATATTTGATTCCAATCAGTTAAATGTTCTCGTGTCTAAGAATTGTACTCTTACCACTAGGGAAATTGTATGACAGTAAGTCTAGGTTCTGATTTCCATGTTTTTAAGGACTACAGAACCATTTTAGTGGACTTGGTTAACAAGTTAGAGATTGAGGATGAGTTGAATTTGTATTTTAATTCTAAATCTACAAAATTTTACCTGCGAAACATAAGCGTTTGATAGGTTGAACGAGGTTATTGAACTCAGTGGAGAGTATGTTAATGAACAAATGTTTCCATTGTCATTAGTTTTAAATTTATGCCCAAGATCTTTAAATTGTACATTAGTTTTGCAGCAACATGATATACAGGAGAGGAAATGATTGTCAAAATTGACTTGAAACAAAAGCCATTCTGCTAGAAGAGCTTGCATCACTTTATTTACTACTGCTTTCTTGTGATGCCTTTTTCTGTAGTGATGTAACATTAAATATGACTATTTGATTTTTGTGTGAGTGTATCTGTAGTTCTTTATGTAAATCATATGAAATGTAAGCTACTGAATTAGTGTGTATCACATGCTTTCATATATGGTAACTCAAAAGTGGACATTAATTTGTATTTATATCTCAGCAGTATTTTGAGCATGATAGAATTAAAAGGGCGATTTTTGGGAAGTCTAATACGTAAAATGAAAAGAAGAACCAATATAAAAGGGAACATTCTATTAATAGCAAACGTTTCGAAATCTCTGATTCCATCATCAGTGCTGTAAAACAAGGAATAAAAAACGATTATGAACAAACTGCAAAAAAGCCTTAAGAAACTAATATCACCATACCTACATCAAAGAATAGCTATGCCTAACCAAAAATAAAAACCAAATTTCTCCTAAACATTCTATTTAACATTATTTTGAGCATTTATAATGTTAGTATAACTGCTTGTTCAAGGCACCTGGCTGTTAAAATTCCTATTTTCAGGCAATTGCTACTTTCGTTGCAGAATAGATCATGAGCTTGAATTTTACGCAATTTTGTGCACATTATTTTATTGATTTCTCTCACTTGTGTGCACTTGGTTTAGAAATTTTGATTAGAACTTGCCAATGTATAGATCTTTTCTTTATATAGTAACATTCAACTTGATACATGGTTGAACTTACTTCCCAGTAAAAGTCTGCATTTTACATGTAATCTGTAGTTGTCACCTTTGTGAAAGATTTATTATTATCCTATTTGTAAATTTCTTTGTTACATCTTAATCTTTATAGGTTGATCTAACATTTTTTCCTTCAGCTAGGGACATTTTTCCTTGAGGTCATGCTTATTCTCCATAGCCTAATATCTATGAACAATCCCAACCTTTACATCATTACTTGCCACTAATTTTTGCTTCTCCAGTACATACCATTATAGTTCCTCCTTATTCATCCACAACATCAACCCTCACTGCTTCCATCCTTTCCCACCCTTGATTTACTGTTGTAGAGTATTTTTTTTGCCTCCTGGCACAATATTTTCTATAAGTTTACCTTCACTGGTGTTAACATTGCAGAATTTTTTGTAGATTTCATGTTATTTCACTCCTTAAATATTTTTGTCATCTTCATGCTCTTGAGTCTGCATCCTTGTGGGTTTTTGCAAGAGTGAGTCAAGGGAATAAAGCCTAAAAATTCACCCTTGCAGCTTCTACACACACTGCATTTGGACTGCAATTTATGGAAAATAATTCAGCATCTGTCCACTAAAACTCGCATAAGAGTTGAAGTCTAGTATACATGTCGCCACTTATAAACAATTCACTCCTCTATTTATTTGCTATTTATCATTTCTAAACAACAAAGAAACCCTTTCCTCATTTTGGCTTATTTATTTACACCCACACTCCTGTCAGTGCCTGCCATATCGGCTTCCTCAACAGGCTCTCTACTGTCCCTAACCCTCCCGTCCTTTTCTTCCCCCAGGCTGAGTCAGAGCTGCGCAAGTGCCAGGCAGAGTTTGACAGACAGACGGAGATCACCAAGCTGCTCCTGGAGGGCGTCAGGTCAGTGACTTGCCTTGAGTTTGTGTGAACCTGAGACTCACTTTAAATTAAAAAAAATTTGAAGATCTCACTGTGTTCGGCACCATAGGATGAAAGGATAATTGTTCTGGATTTCTTTCTTAATTATGTTTTATTGTGACTAGAGGCATGAACAAGTTACAATATAATGTAAAGGGAGTTTAAAAAGAAGATATTTGGTACTGAAAGAAACTATAGATAATATAAATTTTGTAGTGCTACGTTGTATTGTATGTATGATGTCTAGTTTTTGAAAGATTTGCTGATTTATTTATTAACTGCTGAATGATTTGCTGTAGTCAATAAATTTGTGAAAGTAATGTAAGTGGGACTGTAATACCTAACATTGAGTGCAAAATAATTCACCGTGATAAATATTTTTAATTCTGAGGAGTCAGAAACGAAGGCAATGCCGATTCCTGTATTAGGAACTTTTCATTGCTTTATTTAGAGGAAGTGTTGTACTTGAGGTTGAAAGCTTGAAATAAGCATGGGCTGAAAGACGAGAGCACATTGTTTCTAGGACAATTGAAGCAAGATTAATGCATGTACAGAATGGGAGCGAGGGTCTATTTATTTGAAAAAGTCTTGGTTTTACTCCGACTCCATTGATTTTATCTGTCTCAGATACGTTACCTCTCGGGGGGGATACAACTATTTTATCTATGGGAATTACCACTCCCAAGTGGAAAATGGGTGAGGGCCTGAGCTGAAGGTTAGGTAGGCCTTCTTCATGTTGAAATGTTTTTGTTGTGTTAAGGACCATTTTTTTCGGTTCACTGCCATCCTGTTTTTCAGCACCTACTACTTTCTTCTTCAACTTTTATCTTGTCTCATAAACTTTTTTCATAACTTGCTGTTTCTTTGCCCCTTCTGCATTGATTCTGCATTCCATTATCTCCATACTAAATGGTGCTTTTGTCCTTCCTTTCTTTGGAATACTTTTTTTAGCGATTAAGGAGGCTTAAACTAACATCTAATCTAATCTCCCAGGTACGCAATTGAATTCTACATTTAAAAGATCTTTGTTTTCTGCTCAGATTAGTTGTATGGTTTCCAAGTTTTACGCTGATTTTTTTAATAATGGGTTGCTGTCAGATTGAGCTCTTTAGAAATTGGGGTCTGTGTTGCGGAGTTGCCGGCCTCCTTCAAACGTGGTTTCATCCAGATCAGCAGATGCAGGTGTACGGTGTTTGAGCTTAACATTTGCGTTTTATGTTTTCCTAGCGCACACTCCTCATCTAACTGCCTACGTGGCTGTGCTCTCTTCAATAAGATGCTTGCCTCATCCTAGTAGATCAGTGTAATTCTGGAAGGACATTAGAAAGTAGAAATCGTTGTCATTTTTATGCACTTGATATGTTGTTTTAAAGTTGACACTCTATGTATTGCATAAGAGTGTTGACATGCACAATTAGTTCACAAAAAAATTGGGATTTAAAACGTTGCTTGTGATACGACCCACCAATGGGTCTTGCTTACATTTTTCCTTCTGCAAAACGACCCCACGATGGGTCATTTTAACAATATTTTCAATTTTTTAAAATTGATAGTATATGTTGGACTTGGTATTTATGAAACTGCTAATAATTTTTAAATTTAAATTTGAGTTGAATGTTGAACATCAATTCAACCCATCGCAGTCAACGCGATAAATTTCTAGCGTGTCTGCTGGTGTCTAAGTTGCCGCGATGTGTGCAGGTCGACGCAGGCCAGCCACCTGAAGCACCTGCAGGCGTACGTAGCAGCACAGGCCGCCTACCACCAGGCTGCTCACAACATCATGACCGAACTCAAGGCTGACCTTGACAGGTAAAATCTAGCCATGCTCATTAAGTTAAAATCTCACCTCTTTTGTTTTTGCTGCTCCTCTTTGTGTTACTCGATTGAGTGTGTCTCTGGTGCGTAGGACTCACTTGTTGCTTAGCTGCTCCCACACTGAGGAAATGTCGCGAGGGAATGTTTCATTTGTTCTCTTGGTTGTTCAGTGTTTCATTCTCTTGATGAGATGTCGATACTCGTCTATACAATAAAAAGCGTGAGCACTTCTGCGTGTCAACTCGCACTAAATAGATCTATTTACTACTGTGTGTACTTCAACTTTTTGTGTTACTTATTATTTGCTTTTTCAATTGCTTATTACTGATCAGTTAAGGTTTAATAAACGTTTCTTAGTCCCCAAACGTTTCTTGGTCGTGATTTAACAATTCCAAACTCCATCATTGTGACTCGTGCGTGGTTCTATGTTTTGCTCTTCTAACGCAAGTTGCACCCTTCATCATCCTCCAGCTCTGAAAACCTTCAAAGACTTGTTTACATTGTGCACTTGATGAGCTACGTTGTTTTATTTCGAGCTATTTATTTCGAGCTACTTTCTTGCTTAAAAAAGCTAATCCCTCCTCTCGTATATCGTTTTGATGTTTCCCTTTTTGCTGGTGACGTTTTTTATTAGTTTTAGGGTTCTCTTTTTTTATTGTGACTAATTCAACCATCATGAACTTTTCCTTCGTCACTGCTCAGTTAGAAATGAGGGTTCAATGTTTCATTTTCCTATGTTTTTCTTCAATAGATTTTGATTATATTGGCATTTCTGCCATCAGTGAATTTAAATTTCATTCAGCACAACTTCTCCCATTGAGTTCTTTTCTTTTCTGCCTAACACTGCTTATTTTAGCACATCACGAATGTTTCCTTGTGTGCTGTGGCTGCGTAGTTAGGTTTGAGCGCTGCTCTAGTTCAACTGTAGGCCACTACTGAAGTGGTTACTCCTTGGCGCTCGTAAACCCAGGAGTCCCGCTTGCATGACCCTAAACGCTAAACCTTTCCTATGTTCTGCTTTCCTATGTGTATTGTACGGGCCTATGCAACTCCTACCTTGGAAAAGCCGTATCGCTTCACCAATTTGTTATGCATTTTTGTGCACTTCTTTTTTGTGACCCCCACTTGTTCAAAAACTAAATCTTAAGGACAGATTTTCTTCATTTTTAACTTGGTGTGAATTGGTTGGTTTTGTTCCCAAATTGGGCTTCTTCCAAGTGAATTAACATTCTCATCGTGCAGTTTGTGGGGTTGCGTGGATGTGTTGCTCTTAACACTTTTTTTCCTTTGTGTGCAGTCAGATACAGTGTGCAAGTGTTTAAAACTTTGCCTTAAATTGAGCGTTAGGTTTTTGCAGTCTCCAGAAAAATGACAGATGAGAGCACTAATGTTGCCTAATTCGTGTGTACGTGTGTTTTTAGCTTGATTATCTCAGTGGTTAGAGTTACTTGTTTTGTGAACATTCAAGTTAGTTTTGGCTTGCATGTCGTATGGGTGGGTCTCTGGTGACGAACTCCTTTGAAGTGAACTTCAAGCTCATGAGCTACAGAAATTAATTTACTGCTGTAGGAGCCCATACCCTAGCTATCATAAAAAAATGCAGCGTGCGTTCTTCTGTTACGTGTGAGGAACAACACTGTTGTGATTATTAATTTTTTTTATATATACAAAAGCACTTTGGTACCAGGATTTTACTGCAGTGTTATTTCTTGAAGTATGCAGCTGTAGCATTATAAATTTGAATATTCAGTGCACTTATCTGGAGCGTTACAATACCAACATTCCCAATTGAAAATTATTGCCCTTTTCAGGTAGTAAATTAGTCGTAAAAGGTCAAAAATGGCACAAAAGGGCCAAAAATCGCAACTTCAAACCGACTCCTACCTATACTTGGCCTATTAGGGCTTGAAAAGGGCCCTTCATTCCAATGGCCTTTTATAGGTCTAGTCAAGGATGTTTTCGGGCTCATTCGGGTCGTTTAAAGTCGTTTTTAAGCCTTTTTCGACAACCTCTAGCATCGTTCAAGTAGTAGAGAAGCCCAAAATGGCCGTTGCCTTAGCCGTTTTGATGCCCAGAAATAGCCGTTTAACAGGGCTTAAAATAAGTGACATTTGCACTGAAAAGGGCTAATTTACTGCTTGAAAACGACTATCTCTTGGCTTATAACTACCTGAAAAAGCTCTGTAAAAGGCTCAGAATTTCAATTGGGTTGGCTACCTTTGCTCTAACACCTGCTATGGTTGCATTGTAGGAGCAATGGTTGTTATCAAAATTCGTTCCCTCTGCTGTCTTATACTTTTCACAGCAATTCTAATCTTTGTTTATCACTCGTAGCTTTTTATTACGGGTGTCATAGATAGGTCTTGAACTACCATGATTATATTAACCAACCATATATTTTTTGTGTAACATAAACCATGTAACATGTGCAGATTTTTATGCTTGTTAACATACAGTTCAATCTTGAACTGTAAAAATGACCAAGCACACCTTGTAAGGGCTCTAGGTAGAAAAATATCACGGTGACATCTATAACTCGTGACCCCCTCACCAAACCTGTGAGGCAGGTAACCACCAGAACTAACACCTTGTATACGAGCAAGTGCTGACTGTCTCTATAGGTACGTTGCCAGTCCAGTGCGCTCTCTAAACCCATTTCTCTCGTCTCTCATACGCTGCTGCCCGTGTTTCTTGCTGGCTGCTCTGGTAACTATGCTCTTCTTACCTTCATTGGGCTTGCTCATTTGCTTCTGGTCTCACTTCTGCGCGTGATTGGTTTTGCTTTACGTTCATTTTCCTGGGTTTCTTTAGTGTTGCATTTGCTTAAGTGTTCTGTGTGTTTGTCATTGCATGTTATTATATTTTTATTTGTTAAATTTTGATCAAGAGTTATGGAACTAATTTTTCAACTTACCGTTTTAATTTGGTTTGGATGTGTTTCTCAAAATATTTGTGTGTACTTTTCTTACGATTTTTCATTGCGCCTCTTGCTACACTGTATTACATTTTTCCTTGCTATTTTTTTGTAGTGACTTTTATTGAATTTGTCTGGTGCTCAAGCTTTCCACTTTCTTTCCTACCGTTTTTGGAGCTCTTTATTCACATTTTAATTTCCTGAATGTTGCACATGAAAAATATTCTGGTTGTGATATCGTTTTGCATATTACAAGTCGAGTTCTTCATTTTGTGCTTGATCACGCTCACTTGTTAATTTTTATTTCATAACCAATTTTCCACTCATTTGTAAAAACCTGTGAAAAAATTTTGTCACCCTCATTTTTTTAAATTAATGTATCTAAACTGTTTTAGTCTTTGCAAATATGGATTTTTTTGGATTTTCTATTTATTTTTATGCTATTTTTTATTATTCCATTATGAATTATATGGTTTACATCTACGTGTATTCAACATTTTTTTACAAATTGGTGAATTTGGTAGTTCAAATTCATACTTGTATTGTTTTTGTGATGCATTCATATGTTCATTTTTACTAATATGTACTTGTAAGTGTGCCCCAACTGCTGGCTACTTTTTATGCTCGTAAATTCTGTATTGGACGTCCATCATCGCATTTATTAAGGATACGTATCCTTACCTTGAATGCTACTTTGGAGATGATGTGTGGTGACTTTCTTTATAACAACATTTGCGATACGCCTCTATCGTGCTGCGGTCTTAGCCCTTACTTGCATGTTCGATTGTTTTTGCATTCGCAACCTTACGTGCTGTTTCAGCACTTAATTTTCATTGTCTCGCTGCTTGTGACTCGTGTTGATCTAAAAATTTGATGCTTGCAATCTGAATGTAATTTTACCCCAATTGCATCATTACCGCGTCAAGACACAAATGTTTTGTTCTAACCATCCGGCTTGGCATTTTTTATACATTTCACCTGTTGCCGTTTAGTATCCATCAGTCTTCGTCTTTTGGACCTTTAATTTGTCTCCATTTGCACCTTCAATTCGCCGCCATATGCACTTTTTATTCATTGCCATTTGCTCCGTTAATTCATCGCCATTTGTTCTTTTTTGCCTTTAATTTTTCGCCGTTTGCTCTTCTTTACACCTGAATTTTGTCACCATTTGCACTTTTGACTCTTCCTCAATTAGCTCCTTAATAAAATTACTGTGAACACCACTTGGCGGTGTTGGTGTTGCGTAATTGCGCCCTGCAGCCTAGTAGATGGTGCCCCGTGCTCAAACACGGGCGCGTTTGACCCCAGCACCGAGAGCAGCGCCATGCCCCCCTTCCTCAACAGTGATGAGGAGATAGACCTCACAGCTGTGCCTCTTAACTCGCCATAAGTCGCGTCTCTCACCAACTCTCTTTCGTAGTCCTCGATTGTCCATAGACTTTGCTAGGCAGCTGTCATTCAACTCCTAAGTTCTTCATTCATTATAACATATGAATGTGCACCTCGCTCGTCAGTACTCGAATAGCCACATTCCTACTGATGTGCAAGTTCTTCCTCTCAGATATTTCTTGCATTAGTTGTGGGGACACCAAACATCCTTAGTTTCACTCTGCAAGGAGCAACCTTGCCCTTGATACACGAACCAAGCGACGCTTACTACACGAGTAACCTTGTTGCTAATGTCCGCCTTCTGACCCGTAAAAATCCAGATTCAGCAAGAAGCTCTTTTTCCCTCTATTGAATTTCCACATTTAGAGTTTCCCATGGTTCCTAATACCAAAACACTATGCAGGGTGCAGTGATAACTGAACTGCAGTCGTCCATCCTGACATTGATGGTCTCTGCTCTAAATTTAAGACTCCCACTCATACCGTCACTAATCTTTTTACAGAGCTCCGTCGCTACGTTTCTGTGACACAATTTTTACTGCATGAACTGAGAAAAGTGGTTGCCTTCTATCAAAATTTGAGCTTCCCATCCACAGGGACAAACTTTCAATGATATTGCCTCAATTTCCAGCTGTTTATGATTTTGATTTGTATCTGATTTTTCCTTTTGATTAGTCTCATTTGACTTTGTCATAAAAATCCGCTCATCTTGAGCCCTATATTTTTTAGAACATGAAGTTCTGCAGATAGTAATATCATTGTTTTTTGATATTTCGTTTTATTTTGGATCTTGTCGTCTGACTTGATTCGTTACTTTATTTCAACCATTTTCTCCTTCATAAAAATCCTACCATTTCTATTTGATTCACTGTAGAACTTGTTTTTTGTTACCTGATATGGTCTGCTCAGTCCAGTCTTATGAAGAATTGACCAGTGCATCTATCTACTGCTGTGTTAAAGGTCACTTTCGATGATCTTACTCCAAACCTTTGGTGGCATTAATGACAAAATTTCTGCAAAGCTCATTGCAACGTCTCTTCTTCAAATGTAGAACGTCTTTCACAATTAGTTTTTCTAATTCCTGAATGACTTATTCCAAGCACTTTTCCCCACTACTCGTTCAATCAACTACCTCTCTGTCTTGGGTCTAATTCTCTACCACTTCTCCGGCCAACTTTTACCAAGTGTCTGATCAATCCTTCTCTCACTTCTATGTTTTCTTCACCACTTGTCTAATCAACTTCGACATGCAAACAAGTCCAGCACGCGGGTTTCCAAGTGATTCACGCCATAGTTGCTTCAAAGTCGACTTTGAGTATGCTGCGTGCTTTGTCGCGCAGTGTAGCAGAGTTGGCTTAAATTACTTACGCTACCAGCTGTTCCATTACGACTACGTAAACTGCTTGAAAATCCGACACCAGTGCCTCTGCGACTTCAAATCTACTTTTGCCAGTATTAGCTTCAACGTTCCTTCAGAAACCCACTTCTTGCATTTGTACCTTATCTTGAGGGCGCGCTCGGAGATGAGAGTGCCAAGGAAACGCATAGGAATGATCGCGGATAACCCCTAGCTGTAGTGCATGATGTGTATTCAGAGTAGAAGAAAACGGAAGTTATCCTGAGACTCGTGAAGGAATCGGTGCAATTTAGATTCCGTGAAGAGGTTTCATCACATCGATGAGATCCATTTTTATTCTGGCATCAATCGTTTGACTGCCCATTTGCGGGCTACTATCACTTATCGTAATCAATATATTTAGACGTTCAACTGTTGCTGTGTTAGATAAGGCGGCAGTTCCGTGGGATGAATTTTAGATGATACGGTTGAAAGCATTTACTTCATGAGATGACTATCTATAGCATTTATTGCTTGATTATCCAAGATCTTCAGAGTATTTATTGATTGTGACAGTGTTGGCAAATAATATTATTTATCTCTTATATGTGTCCTATTTCGATACGTCCTATGTACTGATTCAAGAATCAGTTGCTTACGGTATTAGAATAGTGAGCTATCAAGTGAAACCTGAAATCATGCTGTAACATGTACATGAAACTCCGTTATTCCTGATCTCGTACATATGATTCAGATTTGTTAGCTTGAAACTAAATTTAAACACATGTGTGTACAGTTGAACACTCCTGTTTTCAGTTGAACACGTATGCGTTTGGTTAACAACACATGTGTTCTTCTGTACTCGCTTGATTACCTTCCGAGGTCAGTTGTCGCTCACTTGTTTTTGGTTCTTTGAAATTTTACCCGAACTCGTTTCTCTATTAATTGATGGCCTTGAAATAAAAGCTGTTTGATCTAATTACCGAGGCTGCAGGAACTGTAAATTTAGACTAAGCCGGTAAATGTTCATTCCCTTTCGTACTGACTACATTCAGTTCTCTAACATCGAGTGACAGTATGTGCTTTCCGTTTCCATTTATATTGTTTGGATCTAATTCATGTCGTACACTCCAACATTGTTCGCTTCATAGTGTAGCATCAAGAGTTGGAGCTCACTTGCTACATCGCGTCGTAATTTGTCTTCTTCTGCCTGATGGATTTCCAACGCAATCACGAATTTTTTTAATTTTTGGAAAAGAATTAGCTCTTGTATCTCGTCCTTAATTAGTGTCCAGAGCTCCGTGTAAACTATCTCCCCGACGAGCTTTTGAATCTTACCTTATGTTGTCCCTGCTCCCTACCAACGACGGGGCAATGTGCCGAAATGAACAAAAAATGACACGTTAAATGGTGCACCGTCAATTGACACTGCTCGGCTGCTTACTAATCAAACAGTAATCACTTTTATAATGGAAATTGGTCGTATTTGAATTGTTGAAGATTTTACCAATGAATTATTTATTAACGTTTCCTTCTCCTGCTATTGACGAGTGACATTTTAAGGGCAAAAATTTTATGTCTGGTGTTATGAGCTTCTCTAATATGCAATATCATTGTATTCATCATAATTGTTCTCTGTGGTTGCTGGTTATGTAGTTTTTGCTGATAAACTGTTTCATGCTTACTGTATGTTAGTTATCTAGAATGAAAAATGTGGCAAATTATGTGGTTCTTTTGCATCTGCTTGGTACGAATTATTCTTTTTGCCACTGTGCTTTAATCCTTGTGGCGGAACACCGTATGTAGCATGTAGGAAACACGTTCTGGATGGGTTTACTCATTACTTTGCTAGATGGGTTTGAGTTTTTCGTTGATTTGTGTGCATCTGTGAGCGAAGACATCTAATGAAGTCAGTGCTCTTTAGCACGTTTTCATCACTGTTTCGCTCTTGAGATGTTCCTTGTGTGGGACCGTTCTGAAACTATGTTCTAATTTCAATATCAGTACAATAGGTACGAGAAAGGTAGTACAAGTCTTCATGACATGTAGAAGGATAGAAAGGGTAGCTTGATAGTCCAGCTGATGTTTGTTCACTTTAAGGATTGATTTAGAGTTATAGGAAGTGGACGTCTGTCTTCTTGTGGCCTTGCAGTCATGAAGTTTACCTGTCATTCTTATGGCTAATATCCCAGCGAGTCAACAGAAACTTGAAAGCTGCTGTAAATTACTTATGCATTATGCAGTAGAGCACAAATGCTATATGCATCACTCGTGTTGAACGTTGTAATGCAATTACTAATTTGATTACTCTCATAACTAAAATTTTATGCCTACCCTTGGTGAAGGATGATCTGTATTCACTTAAGATTGTCATCATAGCCTCATCTCAAATAGGTTACACTCCATTGACGATGTCGGCCAGTAGTAAAGCAGTCAAACACAGTGGCGAGACACCGTTGTGTTTATTCGTTTGCATTTCCATGAATAACAGAGTCTATTCCTTTACATCAATGTCATTGGCATAGAATAACCATATATTGTCTAATCTGCATGACACAACCGTATACTTCATGTGTTCACTGGAGAACATTGGAATAACCGTCATTACGAGGTGAGCTTCATCTTACATTGTTGCCGCTGAACACCACCGGAGGAGACGTTGTTTTATGAGACCGCTTCTAGCATGACCAGTAGCAGCTAGCAGTTGAAATCCTCTTTATATGTATTTAGGCAAACGGCAATAGATGCAGAAGCAATAAATGTCGACTCTGGTTCCTTGTTGTTGTTCTTGTTGACGCTTACGGTCTGCAGGCAATTACTTTTCTATTGTTACTCAATGTTTTTATACTGCTTTCCCTAAAGAGATTCCTGATTCTATATCTCATATCTCCAATTTATTAATCTTTCTATGAAATGTTTAATTTGAGCCCCCGCCTCTTGAGAAGTGTCCTCAACGCTTGGCAAGAGTGTAGTAAGTTTCCTTACCCTAACCAAAAGGCTTACCGCCTTTGGTTGATAAGACGTATGTTTTTACGGAAATTTTTCTTGAGCATGTCCTACAGTCTTTGAGCTTTAACTCGGTCATTTGTAGCTATTCACAGCCGAATTGACCATGCTCTCTACGTGGGCCTGATATCTGTTTAAGTTATGTGGTCTAGTCTTTCCCTTTCTTCTTCTCATACCAGCGTGTAGTGTGCCGACTTCCTCAGAAGCGTTATTTAAATCCTACTCACTTCACCTTTGCAGCTTGTCAAGTATTTTCCAAAGTTACGTAAAATCCTAAGCTTCAGTGGAATATTGCGACTGAATTTTAACTTACACTATATTGATCGACTTAGCTGAAATGGTTGTTAAATAAAGCCTTTTATATTTTAATAGTTTTTATGTTGCAATTAGGTTCTATTTGATGTTTGCTGTTCTTGTTGTGGGATAGAAAATCCTCCTTTGCCAGTGAACAAATTTGTTGCCTAGGGTTCATTTTTAAGTGTCAAAAATGTTTATAAGCCGTGAATTGTGATGAATTTCTTTAAAAATTCTGATTTAAGAAATATTTGAGTGTTTCTCTTCCCGTTGTTGAACGTATCAGTTTGGCCTCCTAGTCACTGTTGGATCAATAAAATGTTATGCAAGTGAAAACTTCTTTTTGTTTCTCCCAGGAGGCTCGTCTTCGTCACTTCTTTCGTTCAAGTAGGGTGTTAAACAATCCCTGCATGGGAACACTTGATATCCGAAGATATTTTAAACTCAATATTGTGCGTTTGAAAATGTTGGGAATTTTTATGCCCCTCAGGGGGATACAACTATTGTATCTATCAGAATTAGAGCTCCCAGGGGAACCATTTGAGGGCCCGAGCTAAATGTTAGGTAGGCTTCCTTTTTGTTGTAATAAAATAGGTTTTTGTTTTGTTACGGACCATCTTTTTTCGGTTTACTGCTGTCCTGTTTTTCAGCACCTACTACTTTCTTCTTCAACTTTTTTCTTGTTTCATGAACTTCTTTCCTAGCTTACTGTTTCTGTGCACCTTGTGCATAGATTCCCCGTTCCCTCAACTCCATACTAAATGGTGCCTTCCTTTTTCCTCTCATGGAACATCTTTGTCGTGGTTAAGGGAGGCTAAAACTTTCTTATATAATAATAATAACAGGAATTTTTATGGTAAAAACACAAATATCGTTGTGCTATATGTGGAAGTTTATAATAGTTCACAATTAACAATGACCTCAGCACTACTGGAGTATCCGTACAGTATCAATCGTTTAACGCATCAAGGGCTCTGCAGCTACACAGACATCATGTCCGGTTTTTATGTTTTCTTGTACCATGGCCCCATGTAAGAAAATTTTAATTCCATAAGCGAATTCCATTAGGCACCACCAAACTGCAATGGGCGGCTAGTACGAGCTATTTTCCCAAATAGGGATTTTAGGTAGTACGTTCTCGCTGCTGTGGTGGGTGTGTAAATTTTACTGCACTGAACTGCAGGCGTGCATGTTCAGTTTGCTGGAAATATTAGTTGGCAGAATGTACTACTCTGAAGCTACCATAAAATGCGCTGAAAATTATGGTATGTAGAGGAATTTGGGTGTCCAGGAGCGACCTCTGGAAGTCTCGAGCTGGTTAGGCAGGCTTACCATAAATTAGAGTAGAATAAGTTTTTTGCTTTTTTTTTGGTAATCTCTTTTCTATTCACTGCTGTCTTTTTCAGCACCGATTTATTCCTGCTACGTTTTCCTGTTTTTTTCCTACTTTTTCCTGGACTCCTTTCAATTTTGTTGTTTCCATGCGCAGGGTGTAGGGACACATACTGAGCATAGATTCCCGTTTCTTTAATTCCGTACCAAATGATTCCTGCCTCCTTCCCATATTGGGAACACTTCTGTTGTGGATAGACATTCTTAAACTAATATCTCAAATACTCTACATGTCAGTATAGCATCACGATTTCTTTGATGCAGTTCTATCCTATGCTATGGGGACTGGTGCAACCAAGGGATACTACCAGGTTATCTCAGTCATAGATAGTAGGTAGGCATTCGGAACACCTGTCTTTCATTTCCACTTTGCTTCGTTCAGCTGCTATGCTTTCTTCTCCCTATTTCTTTTTTGCCTTTCATTCCTCTTTCTTTTTACGCACTGCTTATCCTGTGTGCAAACATACCTTACGCAAATATTCCCAGTTTTTTACAGTTAAAACTGAAAATTTCTTTCTTATGTCATGAAAATGGCCCTGCGATCGCATTTGTTGGGGCTAGGAAGTCTTGAAATAACTAATATAATGGTGATCATGCTTCGATGCAGTGTACCATTGCAGTAAAAAAGCAGTTGGAACTGAATGGTGGCAGCGGTGGGAATTGCGATCCCATTCCTAGCGAGCAGCTTTTCATTTTCTCGTTCAATTTCAAAAGTAGAATTTACAGCTCTAGTACAATTTCATCTATCTTCAACTAAATATTTCTAGCCTAAGTGCTGAGAACGAATTTCAATTTGCTGGCACTTTTATTTTGGGGTGTTGTATAACCACATTCATGTCATAAGTTTCATCTTGTGGATAACTTATTTCAGAAAGTTGTGCCCCTCAGGGGGATACAATTAATGTATCTATGGGAATTGGCGCTCCCAGGGGGATAATGTGTGGGCCCGAGCTAAAGGTTAGGTAGGCTTTCTTTTTGTTAAAATAGCATAGGTTTTTGTTTTGTTACGGGCCATCTTTTTTCGGTTCACTGCTGTCCTGTTTTTCAGCACCTACTACTTTCTTCTTCAACTTTGACCTTGTTTCATGAACTTCTTTCTCATCTTACTGTTTCTATGCCTTTTCTGCATAGATTCCACGTTCCCTTAACTCCATACTAAATGGTGCCTTCTTCCTTCCTCTCTTTGGATCTCATTTGTTGAGGATAGGGAGGCTTAAACTAACTAATAATCTAATCTAATCTTCAGAAAGTTGTGATGCCTTCCTTCTTCCCCCTTCATGAGAAAATTTTTGTTGGGGTTAAGGAGGCTCAAACTAACTTGCAATCTAATCTTTCGAGCAGTTGTAATTCATTAGTTCAGTTAATTTTGTTACACATTGTAACAATATCTATATCCCCGTGGTAACGTGCCCATGTTTATTTTTTCCCAATAATTGAAGGTCCTCACAATGTGTGCACACATTGTAAACACTATTTGCTATGCATGTTTAAGAATTGAATAGATTTCGCATTATTTAGAATGCTTACAATTTTTCGTCCAGTTGATGTGGAAGTAGAATATTTACTACTGAACTCAGTATCTCACTACCTGCCTTTACCAAGTTACACTTGGGTTGTAACTGCTCCCGTGTAATTAATGGAAATGCATTCAATTCTGAGCTAAGGCAGAAAGAGAAAACGTTCTGGGCTCCTACAGTGAAGTTCCTGCCGTCATCAGAAACAGTAACTTCGGGGCTTGTTAATGCACTCAACAGGAGGCTGCGCTGATTGTGCCCCTCAGGAGGATACAACTATATTGTCTGTGGGAATTAGCGCTCCCAGGGGGACTACGTGAGGGCCCGAGCCAAAGGTTAGGTAGGCTTTCTTTTTGTTAAAATAGAATAGGATTTTGTTTTGTTACGGACCATCTTTTTTCAGTTCACTGCTGTCCGGTTTTTTTCAGCACCTACTACTGTCTTCTTCAACTTTGATCTTGTTTCATAAACTTCTTTCTCATCTTACTGTTTCTATGCCCCTTCTGCATAGATTCCCCATTCTCTTATCTCCATGCTCCCCCTGAGGGGAATACAATTATTGTATCTATGGGAATTAGCGCTCCCAGGGGGACAATGTGAGGGCCTGAGCTGAGAGTTAGGTAGGCCTTCTTTTTGTTGAAATATAATGTTTTTGTTATGTTAAGGACCGCCTTTTTTCGGTTCACTGCTGTCCTGTTTTTCAGCACCTACTACTGTCTTCTTCAACTTTGGTCTTGTTTCATAATCTTCTTTCACAACTAACTGTTTCGATGCCTTTCTGCGTAGATTCCGCGTTTCCTTAACTCCATACTAAATGGTGCCTTCCTCCTTCCTCTCTTTGGATCGCAATTGTTGCTGGGTAGGGAGGCTAAAACTAACGACTAATCTAACTAATCTATCTCCATGCTAAATGGTGCCTTCCTCCTTCCTCTCTTTGATACGCTCTTTTTTTTTGTAGCGGTTAGGGAGGCTTAAACTAACTTATAATCTAAATCTTAATCTTCATCGAAATGATCGCATTACTTTTGCGAGCGTAACCCCTCAGATGTCTGCAACTGTCATATCTAAGGGAATTAAAGTTTGCAGGGGAAAATTTTTAGGTCTCAAGCTAAGGTTAGGTAGGCCTTCCTTTTGTTAAAACAAAATGGGCTTTTTGATTTGCTGCTGACCATCTATTTTCGTTTCATTGCTGTCTTGTTTTTCAGTACTACTTCTTTATTCTTCTTATTTATCTTTATCCTTATATCACAAATTCCTTTCACGACTTGGTGTTTCTACAGGCAGGTGATCTTGTGTGAGAACACGCCTTGTGCATAGATTCCTCGTTCCCTTACCCTCAGGGGGATACAACTATTGAATCTATGGGAATTGGCGCTCCCAGAGGAAAATGTTTGAAGGCCCGAGCTGAGAGTTAGGTAGGCCTTCTTTTTGTTGGAAAAAATATTTTTTTATATGTTTAGGACCACCTTTTTTCGGTTCGCTGCTGTCCTGTTTTTTCAGAACCTATTACTTTCTTCTTCAACGATTAAACTTTTATCTTGTTTCATGAATTTCTTTCTCAACTTACTGTTTCTATGCCCCTTCTGCATAGATTTTGCATTCCCTTATCTCCATGCTAAATGGTGCCTTCTCCCTTCCTCGATTCGATACGCTCTTTTGTTTAGCTATTGAGGAGGCTTAAACTAACATATAATCTAATCCTGGTTCCCTTAACTCCACACTATGTGCAGCATTTCTCTCTTTGGAACACCTTTGTTGTGGTTGGGCAGACTTGAATTAATTCCGAGCGTAAGCTAATTTTTGCTATTAATTGATATAAAACCTTAATTCTAATTAATTTATCTGAATTAATTCAAATTCAGCTGTTGTAATCTAAACGCTCACATTTCGCACCCTTTGTGGTCTCATTTGTACTAGAATTTTGAAGTTTCCCTGTGACTAAAGTCGTACTATCCGGAAATGGATGGTGAACCTTGAATAAAAGCTCTTCAAAGTACATTTGGAAACTCGTGTTCCCTGTAGGTTTATTCAGGCGCCCGCTGCAGAATTGATGCCTAATTTATTGCAGGTTTTTTTAAGTAGTGCTGTATGTGGACCTTAATTGTTTTATTTCCCCTCAGGAGGATGAAACTTTAGTTTTTACGGAAATTAGCGCTGATATGGAGAAGAGAAGTGAAGTCCCGAGCTGAAGGTTACGTAGGCCTTTTTTAGGTTCTTCGTAAATGTGAGGGCCCGAGCTGAGAGTTAGGTAGGCCTTCTTTTTTTTAAATAAAATGTTTTTTATGTTAAGGACCACCTTTTTTAGTTACTACTGTCCTGTTTTTCAGCACCTCTGACTTTCTTCTTCAACTTTTACCTTATTTCATGAACTTCTTTCCCATCTTACTGTTTCTATGCACTTTCTGCATAGATTCCTCATTTTCTTATCTCCATACTAAATGGTGCCTTCCTCCTTCCTCTCTTCGATACGCTCTATTTTTGCAGCGGTTAGGGAGGCTTAAACTAACTTATAATCTTAATCCTAATCTTTTAGGTTCTTCGTTGTGTTACTTCACTGTTGTTTTCCTGTTCAGTTTTTGGTTCACTGCTGTCATTTTTTCAGCACCCATTACCCATCTTCTCCGACTTTTATCTTGTTCTATTACTTTCTTTCAACCGTGCTGTTCCTATGTGCTGAGTGTGGTGACACCTTGTGCGTAGTTACTCCGTTTTAATACTAGATGGTGCTTTCTTGTTTCCTTTCTTGGGAACACCTATGTTTTGGGTAGGAAGGCGTAAACTAACTTAAAATCTTGTTTTACCTTGTATGTTTCTCTCCCGTCGGGATTTTTAAGAGCGCCGTTGTAAGCAAATTAAATATGCACAACTTTTATGATGCATCGAGTTTTTCATCTCTTTTTGAATTTTAAATACTTTCAAAGTTCAAATACAATATTTTCATGCTGGTAATTTGGTTGAACTTGTATCTTATTGTAATAAGGAGGTGTGTTGCGAATTAAATGTGTAGTTTTATTTTGTTTGTTTTTTCGTCGCATTTCGATTCATGTTTCTGATCATCAAAGTAAAATGGCTTCCCTCCTTGCATGGTAGTTAGTGAATAAGCTTGGCCTACCGCTCTCAGACAGACGTCTTTTACCGTCATACAACCGTTTCCAAATTCAGCCCGAATTTCTTCGGATGGTAAAAGAAAATATAGCTCATTCTTTACGTTTAAAACCTGAATATTTAAAATCGTTCCGTAAATTTTGACTGGTTCTTGAACATAAGGAGAACATGGTTTTCTCTTGATTAAGGTAGGATGGTTTTAGTGTGTAATGTACAGTAAATTCCCCTCAGGGGGATACAATTATTGTATCTATGGGAACTAGCGCTCCCAGGGGGACAATGTGAGGGCCCGAGCTAAAGGTTAGGTAGGCTTTCTTTTTGTTAAAATAGAATAGGTTTTGTTGTGTTACGGACCATCTTTTTTCGGTTCACTGCTGTCCTGTTTTTCACCGCCTACTACTTTCTTCTTCAACTTTTTCTTGTTTCATGAACTTCTTTCTTAGCTTTCTGTTTCTGTGCCCTTTCTGCATAGATTCCACGTTCCCTTAACTCCATACTAAATGGTGCCTTCTTCCTTCCTCTCTTTACATCTCATTGTTGAGGATAGGGAGGCTTAAACTAACTAATAAACTAATAAACTGTACAGTAAATACATTTGTGGAATTGCAAACGCATGTGTTTGAACGTTGACACTGTTCTCTGTACAAACGTAATCATATGGCCTACCTACAGAGGTTAGCGATGGTAAGAGAGAACAGAAACATAGAAATCTATTTCGAGACCATTTACGATACTCGTTACAGTCCAGTTTTCCAAACCGAGGTCCCCTCTGGGGGATACAACTATTGTATCTATGGGAATTAGCGCTCCCAGGGGGACTATGTAAGGGCCTGAGCTAAAGGTTAGGTAGGCTTTCTTTTTTGTTGAAATAGAATAGGTTTTTTTTTTTTTTATTGACCATCTTTTTTCGGTTCACTGCTGTCCTGTTTTTCAGCACCTACTACTTTCTTCTTCAACTTTTTCTTGTTTCATGAACTTCTTCTTAGCTTTCTGTTTCTGTGCCCTTTCTGCATAGATTCCACGTTTCTTTAACTCCATACTAAATGGTGCCTTCTTTCTTCCTCTCTTTGGATAGCCTTTGTTGCGGATAGGGAGGCTTAAACTAACTAATAATCTAATCTAATCTTTCCAAACCGAGGTGATGGTCGCAAAATTAAACAATTAAAATGCCATGCAATATTTCCTGAATGGCACATTCCACTTCTGAGTTGGAAATTCCACCTCACTTCACGGCCACTTCTCACTAACCTGGGACTGCTGAGGTTGTATCTTGTAAAGCGGCAGCATGGCAGGCCGGCGCTGAGTGCATGTGGTGCCCGCACTAACTTCCTTGCATGTAGGGCTTCCTTCACGTCCTAACCTTGTGATGACCTACGTATTTCTCTTCTGCTTCTGCCCCTCCCACCCCGCCTCCCCTTCAGTATTGTCCTGCTCCCCCCCACCAGCAGCATCGCCGGGGCTCCCCCCTCTCCCCTGCCCTACTCCCCCGCCACTCCCCCTGACACCTCGCCCTCCCTCGCCAACGCCCGGAGAGCGAGGGTCGTCTGCGACTATGACGCCACCTCACCGCAGGAGCTCAGTCTTATGGTCAACGAGGTGAGCCGTGGTCCCGTCGCGCGCTTCCTGTGTGGTGGTGGTGCCTCCAGGTATTGTGAGGTGTACAGGTGATGCGCTGGGGGTGAGTTGAAGGATTTCTTGGTGAACAGGTGAAGAGTTGAAGGGTTTCTTGGTGCGCCGGTCATCAGTTGAAGGAATCCTTGGTGCGCTGGTGATGAGCTGAAGACTTTACGCACTAGGTGCGCTGGTGATGGGTTGAAAATTTTTGGTGCGTATGTGATGAGTTGAAGGATTTCGTAGTATGCAGGTGAGAGTAAAGAAAACCTTGGTGCGCAGGTGGAGTTGAAGAGTTTCTTGGTGTGTGAGTAGCGAATTGAAAATTAATTGATTTTATGTCACGTTGAAACATTCCCTAGCGCGCAAGTAGTCAGTTGGAACGCTAGGTGTGCAGCTAAAGAGTTGAGGCGTTAAATAAAGAAGTGATTATTATAGAGTAAGGTACTTTTGATGAGATTATTGAGCGCAATTAAATGCGCCGGTAGCATTCAAGATCCTACAGTCTCTGGAATATTATGACGCCAATTTTCTGGGGTGAGTAAATTATGTTGATTGAAGAATTTATAATTAGTGAACGATTTTGAGACGAATAATTCTTTACTTCTGTTGAAATCAGGTAGTAGTAAAGGGTGGGGCAGAAAAACCTATCCGATTTCAAATCCCTTTTTCTCAGAAGAGGGAGCAGGTAGAGTAGTGGGGTAAAAACCGTTAGAAAGCCGGTTTTATGCCATTTGTCAGTAGTTAACATGCCTTGGTCTGGTGAACATCGTGCTGTTGTTATTGAGCGGTTTATCGAATGCGGCGGTTCGATAATTGCTACACAACGTGCTTTTCGAATTCATTTCGGACTCGGGCGCCATGATCCTGTTCCACATCACGCTACGATTAAAGTGTGGGTGTCAAATTTTAGACAGACGAGTTCAGCATTGAACAAGAAGTCGCCTGGACGTCCCAGGACAGCAACAGGACCTGAAAACGTGGCCAATGTGAGAGCCGCGATTGAACGTTCCCCGCGTCGTTCGGCGCGAAAACATTCGCTCGCTTTGGCGATTTCCAACCGCAGTATTCGGCGCATTTTGCACCGGGACCTCAAAATGCATCCCTACAAAATGGTTGTTGCACAGGAATTAAGTGAAAGGGATTTTGAAACCCGTACGAACCTGTGTCGCGATCTCCGAGAACTCCCAAACGACGATGTTGTGCTCTTCACGGACGAAGCCCATTTTCACCTTTGTGGTGCCGTTAACAGGCAGAATTTTCGATATTGGATTGACGGAAATCCTCGAGAAATCCATCAGGAACCCCTCCATAGCCCAAAAGTGACTGTGTGGTGTGCTCTTTCCCGCCTAGGCGTCTGGGGGCCTTACTTTTTTGAAGAAAATGGGCAAACCGTAACGGTCAACAGCGAGCGCTATTGTTTCATGCTGGAAAATTTTCTTAGACCCAAAATGGAAGAAAATGGCGTGGAAAATGTGTGGTTTCAACAGGATGGTGCAACCGCCCACACATCGCGACGATCAATGGACATTCTCAGGGAACTGTTTCCCGGTCGCCTTATTTCCCTGAGAGGTGATCTTGGCTGGCCGCCGCGCTCACCGGATCTCACTCCATGTGACTTCTTCCTTTGGGGTTACCTCAAATCGAAGGTTTACCAGCATCGACCAAGGACCCTTCTTGCTTTACGAAGGGAAATTGCTCGGGCAATTGAAGAAATTCCTGTGGAAATGACGGTGAAAGTCATGGAAAGCTACCGCGAGCGCCTAAATCAGTGTATCCGCTTCCAAGGACGACATTTGAGTGATGTGCTTTTCAAAACTTAAATTTAAAAATGGCATAAAATTTGCGATATGCTAATAAAAAAAATTTTTTGACCAGTTGAGTGGTTTTAATTTTATAACGTTTTGAAATCGGATAGGTTTTTCTGCCCCACCCTGTACATGTGTTCAGGTTAAAGTGCATTTCTTGTACCCGAGGGTGACGGCGTTTAGAGGATGAATTCATTTTGTTTAGAATGATAGGTCAGGCCAAAAGTTACAGCAAACATTTCCGTGTAAGCGAGAGAACAGAATTTAAAATGTGCTCTTGTACAACCATACTAGACTAATTTGGATTATAGAAAGTTCAATTAGCAGACCTGTTCAAGATTTGTTTTGCTCCTTTTGAGCACTGTAATGGTTAGTAAAAGAAAGGAGAAATTAGATGATTTATTTGTAATATTGAATTTTATCATTTGTGACGGACACTTGACAATGATCAAAAAATATTCGCTCTTCTCGTGACTCGTTCCGTTTGTGATGGGGAATGCACGTTTTGGGTTGAGGTGACGCCATTTCTGAATAGTTAAAATTCGAGGGATAGATACTGGTGGTTTGTTGTGTCGCTAGCTTAAATTTCAACTTCTCGAGACCCCAAACTCTTAATTCGTTTTTAGACCTCGGAATTGCTAGTAAAATTGACTCTCCTTATGCTTCTTTGAGTGACTTTCACTGTACATTTTCTTTAACTTTTGGGTTAAAAGTAAAATTGAACTTGATATGATCAGCCGCATGCGATAAAAAAACTGCTCCATTGGTGAAACATGACAACGTTTTTTATTTTTGTTCAAATTTGAAATTGGATTCCATTTCTTAATTAGGAGAAGTTGTGTTTAGCCAACGGGTTAAAATAGGTACGATCGATTTGGGCTGTTACTGCTGTGGTAGTTCTGGCAGTCGGGGTCGCGGAATTTATATATACTGGGCTGCGCGACCACCGCTTCACCAGCCTAACCAACGCAAAGCACGGGTCGTAGCGCTGCTACCTTACTTTCCAATGCCCTCCAAGAACCGCCGACCTATCAACCTATCTCCAGAGCATCCAAGGCTCTAATCAGCCAACAAGCTCCAGAGCCGTCCCAGGCTTCGGTACACTCACCAACAAAAGGGTTCACCAAAATACACCTGAACGCAAATTACGACCGAACTTCTCTTCTGAATTCGTATCAGCTTCCTATTACCTCTAGACCCAAATTTGTGGCGCTATTCTCTATCCGGCTTTCATGGGAAACAACAAAATGCGAAACTTACGTTTATTGGTATCCACATTCAGGATATTACACTTTAAAACATACCACTTGCGATAAAACCGGTCGGCTTGACTATGCTACATGAAACTATACCATCCTGCTTCATACATTGGCGACTATCTTATGGCGGAGTCTTCTAGCACCGGACTTCAGCCTTTATTACTCGTCCTTGCTCAGACTCACCATATCACGCACAACGAAGTCACCGATGAAAGTATACACGGAGGAGTACAAAGGTAGTCAACCGACCTCTACTAGCTTCAAAAACTAACTCTCTTAACCTATCCTCGGCAACCCTCCACATGCTCTCGCTATTACGCGTAACAGGTCGCACGTGGATGTCACTTTCCAGAGTATACAGAACGCAACTACCAACAAACAAGACGCAACTAACAAAATAAGGATTCAAAATAGTAGCACACTACTATACCCCTCCCCCCTCAAATAGCTACTCTGGCTCCCAACGGGAAACCCCAACACAATGAACAAAATGCCAGACTACTGGCGACGCCCTTCGTGCGTTGACTGCCGCAAAAAGGGGTAGCCCGGCCATCGGTCCACGGTACTGAGGTCGACCGCCCGCAGCGTGGCCCTCAGCCGCCGCGACCGGCTCTGCCGCCTGCGCCGCTCCCTGCGACGGAACCGCTCCGCCAGAGACAACACCCGGCCACGGACCACCGACGGACCGATCGCGGGAAGGCGGGCCACCGCTTCCTCTAGCGATCTCCTCCAAACGCCGGCTCCCACTTCCGGTGTGGGGTGCACCCCGTCTTGGCTATCCAAGTACCGGTGTAACCCCAAATAGCGATCCAACATGATCGTATGGACCCCTTGCCGCTGAAAATACCCTTCCAGTTCCCGCACCGTCAATCTATACCGGGTGGCCGACCACTCCGCTTCCTGGCGGAGGAACTCGGGTAGCTCATACCAGCGCCGTGTCCGTACACCTTGGAAAGTGTTGAAGCGGGCGAAATCGGGGGTAGCCGGCAGACACCACACAACCGGGACCCCGTAATAATGGCGAAGCACATGGTCTGCCGAGGTCACGGCCAGACGAAGCTCAGGTAGTGGGGCCGGTTCTGCCAGTCTCATGAGGCCCCGAGCTGCCGCCACGCCGTAGGTGGCCAGATACGTCAGGTCACAGTGGAGACCCACCATGACTAGCACATCCGGCCGTTCCCCAGCGCTGAGCTCGTTCTGTGCAGCTTCCGTCAGCCGGGCCAAAGTAGCCCCTGGACACACACACAGGCGCAGCCTCCAGCCAGGAGGGGCGGCCAAGGTTGCATCTCTGGCACGGGAATCTCCCACTAGCAGCAGCACCCGACTCTGAGGACAGGGGGGTATTAGTACATCGCACCTCGTCTAGGGACTCTCCTTATTCTGTGCCAAATATAAAACAAGGCCTTTACTGCCCACTATCTTTATTTGAAAACTTTCCGTAACGACTAGTTTTTTTTAAAAAGAGGACAATTTCTTGTCCATGACAAACTATTATTGCACTTTACAAGTAAAACTTCTATTAAAACAAACTCACATCAGTTCACTACACGACACAGATCAGCATGATCTGGGACGCAACAACTCGGTACTCAAATGACCCATCTTCTCACATATTCACACTTTGTAATTTACTTTGGGTCTCACCCGGAGCGGATATTTCTTACCAACTTGGTCCAGCTTAACCTTGTTGCTTTCCTCACCCGGCGTTGACGTCCTCGGAACTAGCGCTGCGTCGTATTGGTGTAAGAAATCCGAAATATCTGAGGGGCTCGAACCGGACGCGGGGTAACTTACCTCCCCAGGCCCACTCAGCACGCTGTCAGGGCGGTTCTCGTCCATGTGGTACCCCGTACCATCCGAAACCTCGGGTTGCACCCCGCCCGAAGAGGGGGCGTCGTCCTCCCTCTCTGCACTAGGAGTCCTCACTGTTCCTGCCCTGATTCCTCGTAAGAGCTCCCAGTCGATCCCGAGGACAAGCTGTCGGCCCCTCTCCCGCGGCCGGCGTCCCCGCGCCGGCGCCGCATCCTGCCAGGGCGGCGCCTTTGCTGGCACGTCCACCTTCGGACCAACCTCTGGTTTCCCATGGAACTGCTTCAACTGCCCTACATGAGCCCGCAAATATCGTGCTCGAGGCCCTTCTATCTTCAGCTGGTAGCTCACTCCATCCGGGTAACATCGCACTACTTGGTAGGGTCCTTCGAAACGGGGCGCGAGCTTGTGGCGTTCAGCCCCGGGCAAATGCACGATCCTTCGTAAGACGTAATCACCCACGTCAAAATGCCGGAAGCGGGAACCACCAGGTCGCCAGAGTTTCTCCTTTTCAGTTACCTTGGGCAAATCTGGTGTAACCTCTTCAGACACGAAGAACTCACCAGGCGCTTTTCCAGTTTCCCGATGAATTAGCCGATTATACTGCATCATGACTCTTGACAGGACCAAATCCCAATCTCCGGGAACTTTCGCACAGGTGGCTGCTAACCTGTCCCTAATGGTCCTGTTCAATCTTTCCACAGCTCCATTCATGTGGGCGGCATAAGGTACGATGGTCTGATGTCGGATCCCATAACTACTCAACAGCGACTGAAACGCCCTTGAGGTGAATTCTGGCCCATTATCTGATCTGATTGTTTCCGGCGTCCTTGGTAGGCTCGTGAAAATGCTTCGCTCCAGGGCTCCCACTACAGCCCTGGCCTGCTTTGAACGTATCGGCACTGCATGACCGAACTTGCTATACAGATCAATGCCGACCAAGACTCCCACATAACCTCTCTTACTCCGGGGAAGTTCCAACAGATCCACTGCATACACCTCATACGGCCGCGTCAAGTTCTTATCCAGCCGACGCAACGGAAAATCCTTAACAACGTCTCCCTTATGCTGCTGACAAACTACGCATTCCCGCATCGTCTTTTGCACCACAACTCCCAAGCCAAGCCCGAAATAACTTCTCCTGAAAGCATTCCAGAGTTTATCTCTTCCCACATGAGCTAGATGTTCATGATACTCCTTCACTAATGCTGGCAAGTCTCTCTCTGGAACAACCGGAACAGGTTTTCCCCGAGGACTCCCTTTCCTTATGCACACTGCTCCATCCAGTAAGCATAGTCGCTTGAACAACTTTTTATAGGCTCCCAAGTGCAAATTGGCCTGTCCTGTCCGTAAACTTTCCTTCACATTAACGAGAATTGGGTCAGCGTCCTGACCTGCAGCAATAATCGGTAAGCTAGCTCCCAACATACTACATTTTTCAGTTCCCGAAGCGATAGCCACATTGACAGAGTGCTTCCCGTAATCCTGAGACAGCTTGATAGGGTTAAAATGTACCCCACCCAAACATTCCAATGCGACAACCGCTTGTGCCTCTCTTTCAGGAACTATCTCCACAAGACTCCCCGGCCGGAAACACACTACGACTTTGAGCCCATACCCATCAGAGAACGCCTGAACTGCCTCCCATGGTGGGAATACCCCCGGACTACTCCAGGTGGTAGCCCACTTCCTATGTGTAGCCCCCTTCCCCAAGCCATACCTCTCCGGCTTCTGCAGAACAACATCACAACAGCGTTTCCGAATGGTCTCAGCGTCACTCCGACCCAGCAACACACACAAAGCCTGAAACAAGGAGTCTGGACCACCCTGTATATTAGCTAAGACTTCATACTCAGCAACACCAATGTTCTCCTCGGGTACATCAGGCATGCTCCATGGATAATTCACCCGAGACAGGCAGTCTGCGACAATATTATTCTTCCCGGGCTTCTCGAGACACTGGAAACTTTTATGGCTACTCTCCCCACACCATAAACATGCACACACTTCACTCTTAAACCGAACACATGCTGACATTAGATGCCCCATTCGTCCACAATACGCACATACTTCCGTTCTTGCGCGAGCACTTCTCTCCTCCATTTTCCGAGGGCAGGCTCTCGCAAAATGCCCACTCTCATGGCAATAGAAACACGCGCTCTTCGTTCGCCACTGTTCATTCACATCCTTTCGCACATCCTCTCGAACCCGTCTCTCCTCACTCACACACACAAATTCGTTTCGCATACTCTCATCCTCCTGCTCTTCTAACACGGTAGCCAGATTAACCACTTGCTTCAAAGTCACACCATCCAAATGCCCCAGCTGTACCCGTAATCGATTCACAAGCTCCTTCCGCAGTGAACTAATTAATTTGCTTATTACTATTCCTTCCCTTTTGAATTCGTCACTTTCCTGCAACATTTCCCGCGCTAGTCTTTCCAAGCGAATTGAATAACACAATAAGCTTTCGCCCGTTCTACGTTCTGCGGAAAAGAACGCCCCAAACTCCGTATCCGTTATTGATAATTTCGCCCCAAACTCTCGCACTAATATTTTCTTCACTAATTCATACTTCACACCGGGACCACAGGCTTCCACAATCTCTTTAGCCTCTCCCTGTAAATACTTAAGCAAACTAGCCAGCCATGTTTTCGTGTCATTCCCATATTGCACCTTACAGTATTTTTCAAAACCTTGTAGCCACGTATCCAACTCTTTTACATTACCGATTCTCCCCTTAAAAATGCTGGGCTCAGGTACTTCTTTCCCAAGTTTCCCTATAGCCTGCACCAGCTGCAGCATTACGTCTGACATATCCGCTGCTGATGCCATACTTCACAAATTCAATTTACTGGCACACAAACAAAACCCGCAGACCGCTCACAACCCGCTTTTAACACCTAATGGTTCTCCAATTTGAGACTGTTCCGAGCTTCGTATCAGCCCCCTTAAAGCTCCAGAACTTCGTCTCAATTCCCCATACTGGCCACCAATGTGGTAGTTCTGGCAGTCGGGGTCGCGGAATTTATATATACTGGGCTGCGCGACCACCGCTTCACCAGCCTAACCAACGCAAAGCACGGGTCGTAGCGCTGCTACCTTACTTTCCAATGCCCTCCAAGAACCGCCGACCTATCAACCTATCTCCAGAGCATCCAAGGCTCTAATCAGCCAACAAGCTCCAGAGCCGTCCCAGGCTTCGGTACACTCACCAACAAAAGGGTTCACCAAAATACACCTGAACGCAAATTACGACCGAACTTCTCTTCTGAATTCGTATCAGCTTCCTATTACCTCTAGACCCAAATTTGTGGCGCTATTCTCTATCCGGCTTTCATGGGAAACAACAAAATGCGAAACTTACGTTTATTGGTATCCACATTCAGGATATTACACTTTAAAACATACCACTTGCGATAAAACCGGTCGGCTTGACTATGCTACATGAAACTATACCATCCTGCTTCATACATTGGCGACTATCTTATGGCGGAGTCTTCTAGCACCGGACTTCAGCCTTTATTACTCGTCCTTGCTCAGACTCACCATATCACGCACAACGAAGTCACCGATGAAAGTATACACGGAGGAGTACAAAGGTAGTCAACCGACCTCTACTAGCTTCAAAAACTAACTCTCTTAACCTATCCTCGGCAACCCTCCACATGCTCTCGCTATTACGCGTAACAGGTCGCACGTGGATGTCACTTTCCAGAGTATACAGAACGCAACTACCAACAAACAAGACGCAACTAACAAAATAAGGATTCAAAATAGTAGCACACTACTATACTGCGATTTTTAACTCATCTGTTGGTGCTCAGCTACCGAAACTGACTAAATTTTAAAAATTGTTAAATTGAAGATTCGTTTTGTTCTTCATTGTTAATTTACTCTGCGATAGCCGTCTACCATTTCAATGCATATGTAAATACTCATTTTCTTTTGCAAATTGGCTTTCGTTCGTTCGTTCGTTCGTTCGTTCAGATTGAACTTGTCAGGGCATCTTTCGTTCAAATGTTTTGAAATGTGTTTTAGATGGAAGCCTTAATTGAGGAGTCATGAACTAAGTATGGCAGTCACCATATTCTCTTTATGATGGCAAAAGTATATGAATACCATTGCCAATTTTCTGGTATTTTTAACGCTTGAAATTTTCTGAGCAAAAAAAGCCTCGGAAGTTCTCTGCTGAGCTGCGAACTGCAAAAAGAGAGGGCTGGGTGAGTCTATTCTCCCAGTTCTCTTACTTCTCTCAGAAGTTTAGAAAATAAAAATTGCTCGAACACCTAAAGTAAAATGGATGGCATAACTGAAAGAGTATAAGTAATGTGTTCTATAAGTGTATAGAATATACGAGGCCTGTCGAAAAAGTATCCGACCTTAATTTTTCCCGCGCAAAGTAGTGATTCTAAGGCGGCGCCACTGTGCAAGGTGGAAGGAGGAATCTTAATGCGCATGCTTGAATTTTTTCACCGCATTCACTTGGGCCAGTCACTGGCTGGTGGTCGCCAAGTAAGGTGCTGTTCTAAGTGTTTGTCGGATTTAGTTTTCTTGCAAGATGACTGAACGAATTGAGCAAAGACACTGCATCAAATTTTGTCAAAAGCTTGGTGATTCTCAAATTGAAACAATTCGTAAGATTCAGCAGGTGTTTGGGGAAGGTGCTATGGGTGTCTCCGGCGACTTCGTGATGCAGTTCGGCGCAAAAGACCAGACATGTGGACTGCGAACAACTGGCACTTGCATCACGACAACGCGCCCGCACATTCATCCCATTTGATCCGCAATTTCTTGGCCAAACATGGAATTACGACCGTTCGCCAACCTCCCTACTCTCCAGACCTGGCTCCTTGCGACTTCTGGTTGTTTCCAAAATTGAAGACACCACTGAAAGGATCCCGTTTTGAGAGTAGAGAAGAGATAATGCAAAACGCGACGACAGAGCTGAACACCATTCCAAAAGAAGACTTCCAGAGGTGTTTCCGACAGTGGAAGGATCGGTGGGCTAAGTGTGTGGAAGCACAAGGAGCCTACTTTGAAGGGGATTAGGGTCCCAACCCCGTCAGGTTGTTGAAGTATTTTTTCTGGCCAAAGGTCGGATACTTTTTCGACAGGCCTCGTAGGTGTTGATCGACCAATATTAGGTGAGTAAAATTATATGTGTCGGAGAGTAAGGTTGAGTTTTAGCGGAGGGAATCTCCCGAGTTGCAAGAGTGGTTAGCTGAATAACTTTTTGCCACATTATGGATTCTGTCATGTAATGTTTGATAGAAATATTTTAAAATCGTTGTACATTTCTGTAATATTGACCACATGTTGCTATGTAAATAGCTGATTTTCTCTTGTGTTGCGTTGTTTGTTGATGTTTTCATTTATTTCATTTCTCTTATACTTAGAAGTGGTGATGGTTTTGCGCTTCAAAGGTTTATTAGAAGATGCTGAATTTCGCTTCGTATTGTTCAATAAATGTGTGTTGTGGATGAATTTTTTAAAATCAATCAAGAAACATGAAGGAACGAAATAGAAGTTGAGAAATAGGGCTCGAAGGGAAAGCAAGATGTCAACAGAGGAGTACCGTCGAGATATAAGCACTCTAGACCCGGTTTCAGTCATAAAGGTGAAAAAATAAAAAAAGGCTGTGGTGGTCGATCTGGAATAAATAGAAATTACCTGCACAAGTTTAATTATACATAGGGAAAGCATAATAAACTCTAGCAAAAAAAGTGGAACTTAGGAAAGGCATTCTGTTGGCGTGATGGCTACATAACTGATTAAAGTCATGCAGACAGATTGTGTTGAAGAAATTAACCTGATTTAAATATATTATGTTTAGGTTTTGGAATGTATTGAATTGGTTGTAATTCCTTCAGCTTGTACAATGAGCTGAGAATCAATCGCCTATATGTGTGTTAAGAAATTTAAATTTAAATTATCTCCATACTAAATGGTGCCTACCTCTTTTCGAACCTTTTTTTTAGCGGTTAGGGAGGCTTAAACTAACACGTAATCTATAATCCACAATAATCTTTTACTTGTAGGTCGTCCTTCTATGTTATTTTCCTGTCTAACGCGTTTTTTTTATTAGACATGGGCTGTGCCCCAGCGGCAATTAAAGTTACTCAATGAAATAGGCGATTGTACTGAGGAAATTTTTGTGTTCAAAAACTTGTGCGTAACTCAAACGCTTCACAGGTGTATTGAGGAACTCTTGTTGCTGACGCTACTAGTGATATTGTAGACCAATAATAGGAATGGCATGGTTGGTCACTTATTCTAGTGATTGTCAATATCAGATGGTATTCATATCTTGTAAAATGGTGGAATCGATATTCTTAGCTAGATTCATTAACGCTATTCATTTTACACTGTTGGTCAGTAGTACTGAGTGTCTAGTAACGAAAACACTGCTAATGGTTTTCTGTGTTAACAACAACCAGAGACTTATAATATAAACATGCACTGTGATATTAATGCAACCCCGCTTGCAGGAAGTGATGTTCGAGCCCATCGAGGGCACCTCCGACTTTGTGCAAGTGAGCCGCGCTGGACGGAGCGGGCGGGTGCCGCGTGCCTACCTCGAAATGTTGGACGACTGAGTGTCTGTCGCCTTCTGCTCACCGCCTCTCACTTCGCTGTGTCCTACAATACACACCCTTCATTTGCGTGCACTGATCTGAAGGTGTCAGTGTGCGTAATGGCATGGAAGTGTAGTTTTAAATGAATCAGGGTTATCTGGATACTATTTAGTTGCAATATGTTGTTGTCCATGTTTTTGTTACAAAATATGACGTTTCGCAAGCGCTGATATCACAATGTTTGAGTTCAACAAAGCAGATCATGGCAAGCTGTTCCTTACACGGCTTTACATGAACTCTGCAGCGTATAGCTTATTTAGGAAAGCAGACTAATGTGAGAGAGTAATGACTTTCCTATCTGACTAAAATGTTATTACATGAAAATTACTTCTGAAGATGTGAACTTGCGTCCTAGTTAGCCTGTATATTGCTGTGTCAAAATTCATATTGTATTTTTATTTTACACTGATGTGAACTTCTCGTAGTTTCACGTTAACCAGTATTGCGTTTTTCTGAGTTCATTCAGTAGAGACACAATCGCAGCGAATGAAATCTAGAAGCAAGTACCAGTGAGCTAGACGTGAGAGCAGTCACTACACCGAAGTCCCGATAGTGATCTCTAGGTCTCTTTTGCTGGCTACGTTGTTCCATGACCGGGGAGTTGTTATAGATCGTCGGCAGGTGTGTTCCGTCGCTTGAAAGCCATGCGTTTTCGCTTGGAGTTGTGTTTCATTGCTAGTGAAGTATACCTTATTTGGGAGTTGTGCTACTTCATTGCTGGAAACTGTGTCCCGTTGCTGGGAAGTTGTTCCATGACTTTGGAACTGTGTTTTATTGCTGGGAAACTATATTTCATTCCCAGGAGAGTTTGTCCTACTGCTTGGATGCAAGCTTAGCTGCAGGGAGCTGTGCTGCCCTCGATTTTATTCGTTCAAATTAGGTGAAGTGTTAACTCAATAATGAATTGCTTGCTCTAGGTAGGGGAAGGTTTTTATAGATAATTTCTTGCATTATATTGTAAAAAATATTTCTTCGACACAAAATGTGTTGTTTTTACTGCATTTACATGAGATTTCAATCATCTCATCCTCTAGATCTAACCTTACAGTATTTCTTTGAGATTAAATAATTTCTGTCGTATGAAGGTTAATTTAATATTCAAACGTTTTCATGTAATGAGTTCTTCGTTACATGCAGCTTAATTAATTATTTTATGAGACCACAATGATAATAGTAATGGTATGTTGTTCACATGATATTCAATATTTAGCAAATTATTACCAAGGCTATCCTTCGAATAGCATTTATTTTATAATATATTGTAGTTTCAACAAAGAAATTAATGGTGTGAAAGTCTGCCACCTAAAAGAGAAATTTTATCGAAAATTGAGTTGAATAACGCTACTTTCCTTGACAGTCGCATTACTCGGCCATACTTGGATAAGTGGAGTGCCTAAGCATGCTTTTAAAATTTTAAGTGGTGTGCCTAGGTATGCTGTACGCAAGCTTGTTTTTAAATCTTACAGTTTTTGGAGACGAAAGAGCTTTAAATTAAATTACAATTTTTGAAGGGATTAAGAAAATGTATAAGAGCATTGATAACTCGTTCGTGTGATACACTATCGTTTTCTTGATAACGAAGATGCATTCTAGTAAAGGTTATATTAATATTCTGTATCACGTCCGGTTAGTGTAATTATCCAAGCAAGAGAGAGATTATTCAGCTACCCTAGTGTGTAAGTATTAAGCAAAACATCACAGTACAAGAGCAGTGTACTTAGAGCCCTATTTTTCTGGTTTCCGTTTACTGCCTCTGGTATGCGTCCAGCCCGGTCCAGGTTGGAACGAATACTTTATTTAATATTCAGTTCTTGTTGACTAAGTTGTTGAGGAGGGATTTTTTATACACACGTAATCATAGCTTTCAAAAAAAAAATTTCGAATGTGATCCCAGTGATAAGAGTGGAAATCTTGGGTTTCCTTTCACGAAGTTGTGTAGTTGTTAACTTCGCTTCTGCCACCCCAAGGTGCTGGCTCTGAGCTCGTTAGGTCGACAGCATGATGTGCTCAGCCCTGTCTCCTTCAGAATAATGGGGTAATTTTACGCTTTTATCGTTGTTCGATTTGAACAGATAAATACTGACTTTTTGAGAGATTCTGTAGCTTTCTCATTATTCCAGTGTTTTGTTACATGAAATTTATAGTAAACTTCAGTTGCGTCAGCGCTGTATGAGATATGCGGTTGCATTCACTATTAATTTTCATTTTTTTCCCCGTAGGTCACTTAGAATTGAATAACGATTTTTCTTGTCGAGCGTAAAGAGAAGTGACGTTTCCAACTAGCTGTCAATTGCCCTACTAATTAAATCTGTTGTGGTTTAAGTCAAGTCATCTATTCTTACCAATCCGCTTGCTCTTCCGTTCAGCAATCTTGTTCTGCACACAAAGACTACAATGGTGTCTCCTCTATCCAATTATTTTCTCATTTTAAAGCTAACAACTCAGCAGAGACACCTCAGCTGTGTGTTGTTCACACTGCATGCTTCAAATATCCATTATCCTCGAATTGGAATGTGCTGCTCACGTGTGAGTTGTTAGAGTACATTTTAAGGATCTCCTGTGTAATGGTATTCTTATTCTCAGTTTTCGGTACTTTTTCCATAGGATTTCCGTATTTTAAACGATGATTCGAGTATTATGTCGGTAATACGACAGCACTGCTTTTGATTTGTTGTTGCTACCTTTATTCTCATTTGAAATGATGTGCTATTTTTATATTTGAATATTTATTTTCGTTGCCATGTGCTCCTATTTCCCGTGAATGTGGATATTCACGGTGAACATCATTTTCATGGATTAACTGTTAGCTCTCTTGGCACCTTACTGATAATTATAGCATGCATTGGTTACAGTGTCAGCTCGTATGTATACGGGGTGGAGACTGTTTCTATGCCCTTTCTGCATGGATTCCGCGTTCCCTTAACTCCACACTAAATGGTGCCTTCCTCTCTTTGGATCGCCTTCAGGGCGGATAGGGAGGCTTAAACTAACTAATAATCTAATACGAGGTACAGACTTCTCAGGTGCCCTGGCCCACTCATAGTTCCGTGGCTGACTCGTACTCGTCAGGGAGCTTGAGGCAATAAGACTGGAATCACTTTTTTGTCTGAAAATTTACGAGTTGCTGTTGAATTTGGTTGACAAAAGTTTTGACCGTTTTACTTTTAAATTGAACTTCCATCAAAAAATTCGGAACCTGCTAATGAAGGATAGGAATTGTTCTGAATCATATTACAAAAATAACGCAGCCCGGATTGGCCCCACTCTCCATTGTGTTATAGTTATTGCATTCTCGCTCTCCTCAGCTACTAAAACTCGACTTTTTTATTCCTCCAATGGCTTGTTTTTCTATATACTTATCAATAATGAATGAAATTTTATGTAATGATGTAAATAAAGGGGTTTTAAGTTACTTCTAGCCATGTTATGTGTTTGACATTTTGTTTTAACTTCTGAGTGGAATAAAGGTTGGTTCATTGATAGTGAGCGTTACTTCGATGATAGACTAGCCGAAGATATTTAATTGACCTGAGTTGTGCTGTGGGTAGTTCTAAGGTTACGAGTTACCGAGTGTGGCTTTGGTATTGAAGTGAAATGTTAACAAATTTATAATCAAAGTTTTTTCGTTGCATCTCAATTTATGAATGTATAACTGCATATGAAAAGCATACCTTATTTTCAAATACGTACCTCCCTGAAGCATTATGAAAAGATAGAGGTTTGAATGGTAAGAGTAAAACTTTGCGATAACCGTCGAACTTTGTTTAATTTTACTTGCCGTGAGAAGCTATAGTCATGTTGAAGATTTTCTTTTGTTTGCTCAAGTTCTTCATTTTTCTCTCATTTATTTTCTCATCCATCATACTACTTCAGCCTTTACTGGTAGATTTTGAATTATTTTCAGTCGGCCTCGTCGTAGCAATTATATTCAATCATTTGTTATATCGTTGATCTTTGTAGTTGTTCCCTCTCATTGCAATCTCAATTGGTGTTGTAAGTTCATATTTTATTCGCCCAATGAATGCACATGATTTTTCTTGCCTAACGCCCCTCAGGGGGATACAACTATTGTATCTATGGGAATTAGCGCTCCCAGGGGAACCATGTGAGGGCCCGAGCTAAAGGTTAGGTAGGCTTCCTTTTTGTTGTAATTAAATAGGTTTTTGTTTTGTCACGGACCATCTTTTTTCGGTTCACTGCTGTCCTGTTTTTCAGCACCTACTACTTTCTTCTTCAACTTTTTTCTTGTTTCATGAACTTCTTTCTTGGCTTACTGTTTCTGTGCACCTTGTGCATAGATTCCACGTTCCCTCAACTCCATACTAAATGGTGCCTTCCTTTTTCCTCTCTTGGAACATCTTTGTCGTGGTTAAGGGAGGCTAAAACTTTCTTATATAATATAATAATTCTTGCCTAACGTAGAAAAGTTGCCTAAATTTTTCTTGCCTAACTCTAAGTTCATATTTTATTTGCCTAATTTTTTGCACATCATTTTTCTTGCCAACATTTGTAGTCAGCGTACAAAAGATTATCAGTACATTTGCTGTATTGATGAGGTTATTTTCCAATTCAAATTCTTGGTTTTTTATAAATACGTATTCTCCTGTGAGTGCTCTGTTTGTGTGTTTGATTGCTTTACTTCATCTTTTTTGTGTTGCTTTTGGAACCTTGGTCGTATAACGTGTGCAGTTTCTACCGTAGTGTCGTGTAGGCGACGCCAATGTTTGCGCCGTCCAGAGGATGTCTGTTGCCCTAGCATACAGTCCCCAGGCGCGTCTCTTGTTCGTTTTGTTGTGTGGAGTTTGTTGGCCTTACTTTTCTGGCGTGTGAGAGGAGCAAACCGGACTTTATTCTGAGTGTTCATTCAGTTATTTATTCCGGCCATCGTGGCAGTCCTGCACTGCCATCAAATCTTTGTTAGTGCTGTGGACAGTTTATCTTTTGTCCTTTCTGTCTTCTGACAGACTCACCAGAGTTGTATTCTCGCCCGCGTGTGTTCTTAATTTAATGCAAGTGTAAGCAGTTGTTTCGTTCTCATATGTGATTTGTATCATGTTTTTTTCCATTACTTGGTATCTGCAATACGCAAATGTATATTGTTTTCTTGGATGTTGGCTATTTTCAATATACTATAATTTTACAAGCATAAATTGAATGTTATTTTTTGTGCTTACGAGGTATTGAGTGTTTTATTCTCGTGTGTATCAAGAGGAAACAAGTTCGTGTGGGTTTTGATGTATTTTTACAAGTATTATACTCAAATTCTAATTTAATGAAAGGTTTTGCAACTTTATTTTTCAATTCTGGTTGTACAGCTCGTGTTGCAAAAATTTTCTGCGTGTGATGCTACCGATTTGGTGTACAGCACTTCACTTCCTAGTCATTTGTCATACACACCTCAATTCTGTGGGCTTTTTCGGGCAGTTATCTAAAAGTTTTTTTCGCTCTGTGTAGATTTAAAGTTTTCTTCTGAAAGAGCTGAAATGTCGCGCCAACATGGTAATAACTTGCAATTCCTGTACTTTTATTACAGCGTCAGAGGCATTGTTGTCTTTTGACGTGGTAGGAGGTTGCCGTTTACCGCAAGTGTTCAGTAAGTTATATTGTTGCATGCTTGGCGCAATATTTTCCTCACTTCTGCATTTCTGTGTCTGCCTTCTCCTGCATGGTTATTACAGTTTGTCTTCTTTACTTCGTGTTTCAATCCATCCCCAAAAATTTGATAATTTCTTGATCTGCAAGGCCGAAGCAGTTCAGTATACCAAGAAATGAAACGCGTGTCACAAAGGTTTCATGTTTCTGCTGATACTCTTCAAATTCGAAGTTCCTTGAGAATGCACTTCAATGCATTTCCGCGAGAATGCACTTCAATGCATTTCCGCGAGAATGCACTTCAATTTCAGTAACGTAAAAGGAAGTAATATGCGGCATTTGAAACAAACTTTGAACATCAGATAGTGACACATGTCGTCCACAGCTTGTAGGGGCAAGTATGGCTTATTGGGAGCGAGTGAGCGGGAGAAATACTACGTATGGCTCGTTTGAATTTAATGCAGCTTTACACTGACGCACAGTTTCGGGTCGAAGCGCTTACGCAGCCATACAAATGGTAGTAATACCAGGACGTCGCAACGTGGTGATTTGGCTGGTGGCAATTTTGGGTAACGTAACATTCATTGCTAGAACTTCCTTACCAGCATTTTTACTTCCTAACCTATCCCGGTTGTCAGATGCTATTCGGCTTTAAATTTATTAGTTGAGTAGTATGTAAATCCTGGCTTGGTCTATTGAAACAAATACTATATTGAAAAGCAAGGCGAAAATCGTTGTACGAATAGCTATTTTATTATTGTAATTAGTAAAGTCTAAATGAATAAAATTTAACGTTTCGAACTAAACAGTTCATCTTCAGCAAAAGAAAAAAGAATTCTGCGGCAAAACAAAACTAATATCACAGCCCCCAGCTATGTGCTCCTCTGTGGTTTACCAGTTTAGTTGTTCACGTTGCGAATCACTGTACATAGGTTCCACCTGTCGTACTCTTTTGTCCAGAGTAGCCGAACACGCTGGGCGCAGTTGTAGAACCGGTCGTCCACTTGGTTCTCCTCCACTGTCCTCTGTTCGATCCCATGCGGAAAACTGTAACAAACGAAAACAAAACAAACCTCAGCATCTTTGGGATGCTTTATTTCCAATCAAGCCTGATACATATGATATTAAGCATTGGTTTTTCAAATGTCTTATAACTAACCCTATATATAGGACACCATGACGGTTACCCCGTAAAGCCGGTACCCATTTCCGACACCTGGGTTGAGTGGGGTATTGTGCTTGAGCTTTTCCCTTTATACCGAACGGGGAAAATCTCCGCGCCAGCGCCGGGATACGAACCCTCGTCTCCAACATACAAGGCTGATCCCTTAACCACTGTGCCACGGAGAGCACGTCCTTGTTTCTGTGAATCATTTTAAAATCCTTGCAGGTGCCCCTTACATGATTGATTTACGCATCCTCGAGTCGCTATACATCTTTAAGCTCAGACCCCCTCTAAATGATGCTCAAAGTGCTTTTCCTCTTCTTGTTGCAAATACATGATCATTAGTTTAAATTTTTTATTGTTTTATGTTTATTTTTTAGTTTTAGATCTACGACTATTTTCTGTATATGTTGTAGTTTTCTTTTGCATAGTGTAGTTTTAATTTACTCATATCCATTTTGTTTTGCCGCAGAATTCTTTTTTCTGTTGCTGAAGATGAACTGTTTAGTTCGAAACGTTCAATTTTATTCATTTAGACTTTACTAATTGTAATAATAAAATGGCTATTCGTACAGGGATTTTCGCCTTGCTTTTCATTTTAAGAATAAGACGCTTCAATGCGGATTCAGTTTTAAATACTAAATTATACACTCTTGAAAGCTCTGCTGGAAGAAAGGAACATAGACTAGACAATGGGATTAGTTTAGTTTGATACGTACATCCCATGCTTTAGGGACTGGCGCCTTTTGAGAGGCGACTGTAACCTTCTTTTAGTGCTCATACCTTCTTCGCTTTCTCATTTTTGTCTTTTCTCCCTTCACGGTGGTCTCCGCGACCGAGTGGTTGAAAACGCACCCTTCCGAGAAGGTGTCGGCAGTTCGAATCCTGGCGCTACTCTGTGATTTCTCTCCCTTGGGTAAAGGAACTCAAGCACAATTCCCCACTCTACCCAGGTATCGGAAATGAGTACCGGCTTGACCGGGGGTAACCGTCATTGCGTTCTGGTGTTAGTTATAAGGCATACAAGTTGATATGTATAAATAAAGCATCCTTTCCTATCCTTTCATTCATAGCTTGCTGTTTTTATGCGCAAAGTATTCTCTATGGAAACGCACTTTGGGTACTGATTCCTCATTTTCTACAATCCTTAGTAAATGGTTCGTCACCGCTCTCATGAAATCACCTTTGATGTGGCTTGTGAGACCTAAACTAATGGCATCAGTAATCAATTGTTGAAGTAAAAGTAGCTAGTAGGAATTGTACAGGCTTTTATAGACGTATAATTAAAAATCAAAGAATGACGCAGAAACAGAGAAGATATTGAAAGTGCGAACATTTGTACGAGAGTTACTGAAAGGGTATCTCCTAATTATGGACTTGAAATAAAAATTCTTAATATGTTGGTGCCGTACTACAGTAAAATCAATGGTGTTTTCGTTTTAGAAAAAGTAAGACCATGTATGCCTGGTCGCTCGCTGCGACAACCGAACAGCGAACGATCCGTATATATGCCACATTTGAATAAGCCACTTGTGTGCGAACCAACAGCCTAGCGCCTAGACTCTAGCTCCGTTACTTCCTATTTAGCATGCACTACGACATAAGGGCGCGCTGTTTGTTCGCACGAATGCTGCACCCTAAGCTGGTATCTCGAGCAAGCCAATAATGTGCTTGCTCGAGCCCTGACAGTACAACACAGGGGCTTCTGTGCGTGCGCGCTTCTCTCGCCCTCCCCTGCGCGCCTCAGAGGCTATTTAAGCGTTGCGCTTGTTTTCTCTATGCTCAATCAATCGTTCACGTACCTCGCCAGTGCTACGCCTGCTACGGACCAATAAAGTGTACCCCCCGTGAAGATCTTATCCTTTTCCCGATTTCCCTGTTCATACTGGATGTGCTGATTGCTTTTTTAGCTGTAACATTATTATGATATTTTGGTTATATTATAGTCTACGGAGACGCAGGCGATGTTTTGCAACTATTCTCTACCATCATTTGTTTTTACCATTATGATGGCATTAGTTTCATTGGCATTAAATATTAAATATCCACGAGACGATAATTTCGATTATTATTGAAATTCCGTGATTGATCTACTAAGGAAATTGTGTTTTGTTTAGCAGTAGTCTATTTAACCGTTTCTATAATCTTATTATCATATGCTTTTCATCTATTATTTGGTGTTTATGAGCAACTTCACAAACGTCCAGCAACGATGCGCAGGCCGGAAAATTTGTCTGTGTAAAAAGGTTCACTGTGGCACGAATTCGATTTTAAGCAAGTGATTAGCTGGTGTTTTTGTTCATAATTCAAAAATTTCTTGCGACTAGTGGGTGTACCCTTGTGGAGTTTTTCTTTTTCGAAATTATTTGAAATTATTTTTTTTAATTTGTTTACCATTGGTGTTTACTGAAAGAATATTTGGCGTTTTTTTTAACCTACCTCTCTCGTCGTACTAACTTTCTGGTTGTATGGTAAGTTGGTGCTGGTGCTGACCGGTGGTAGCAGCTGTTTTTTTCCTTGTCGTTTTGTTGGTTGCTTCTCGCTAATGCCTATTAATCGTTTTTCTTTGCGCTTTTTGTGTAACCATGGTTGTAAGTTGGGGTACCCCGCAGCGTTAAAACTGGAAATGTGTTTTTCTTTTCGCCATTCACTGCGTATTATTGTGGTAATAACATTTTCCACGTTTCGCAATATTTTGTGGTTTCTAAATTTTTCAATGCAATTTTTTACTATGTTATTGAATAATTTGTTGATTTTTCGTCTTCTACTAGTCAAAAATTCAATGTGAACGAAATATTAATGCGAATACAGGTGGCTGATGTGTTGATAAAAATTGGCGTGTTATTATTATTATTATTTTGTTTTTTTAGTTTATATTTCTATAGTTGTTCCGAATTGGCGTTATATATTGTTTTTTAGCATTAAATAATACTACTCTGTGTTTTCAAGTTCTATTTGGACGGTAAGATTACTATTTAATTTCTTGATGAGTTATAGTTAATGTTTTTAAACCATGTGTCTACTTGCGTTGTTTGTCTAGTACGAACTTAGTTTGTCTAGTACGAGAAGCTTGCGCCGAGTAGTTTAATTTTATATTTTGAATAACAGGGCATTTTTGTTCGCTTAAGCCGCCATCGTTCTTCTTGCTTGTGTTGCCGAGTGTTATAAATAATTCTTGGGTAAGGTAACTTTACTGGGTTTAATAGAATTGGTTTTGTTTGAGTTTAAAACGCAATACAGGCGGAGAAGAGTTTGTTTTGGTAATTTGCTTGGGGTTAATATTATTTTTTCTTTTTTTCTCTCTCGCCCGAATGTTTTTTGGGAATTCTGATTTGAGTACCTAGTATTTGAGAGGGGGAAGGAATGTGTGTGCGCGCTTCTCTCGCCCTCCCCTGCGCGACTCAGAGGCGATATAAGCGTTGCGCTTGTTTTCTCTATGCTCAATCACTCAATCGTTCACGTACCTCGCCTACAACACGCCTGCTACGGACCAATAAAGTGTACCCCCCGTGAAGATCTTTTAATGCCTGCACACTTCCAGAGAGAGGCTTATTTAAGAAGCGATTTCAGCCGGACAGCCTCAGACTCAACACTTTTTACAACACACAGTCAATACCTCTTTCTCTCTTTGTTCTCACTCTACAGCTACACAAAATGTCTCAATATCGAATTTAAAGCAACTAATACTCAACTTCGCCGCTGTTTGTTGACGCCTACATCTTGCTCCTGCTCTGCGGAGCGGGGTGTTAGGCCCCGCGCAAGTATGGCCAAATGGATATTCTAGTATCACGCTACCGGATATGTAAATAATGTTCGCCGGAATTTAATTCGAGTAACCTAGATACTCCCCACACCCCCTTGAATCCGGCTTGTCCGAAATTTGGGAGAGCGACGAAAGGAAAAACGGTCAGCTCTCTGGAATTTCGGAACCTCATTATCCGTTACTGAAATACTCTGCAGCTAACATTGTTCCCTGCAAATAAATCTGGAAATTAACCGAATACTATCTTCCCCGAGAAGAATCCCGACAAAAAAGAAAAAAAAGGTCTCAACTCCTAGAGAGTTTTCAAATGAGTGGCTCCAAATGAGCGGCAGCCCTACATCCGCTGAAATACAGCCTCTACGAACTAAACTTCGGTACCCGTGAACAAGGTCAGCCCGTAAAAGCTTCCGAAAGATCTAGAATCTTGGGCCCGAACAAGGATCAAAAATAATAATAAATTTAACAATTGGCGCCGAACAGGGACAGCCTAACAATTATAATAATCATTTCTAACACGGGGCTACAGCTCCTCCAAACTTGAAGAGTCTACTCGGGAAGCTCGGCGACACTCAGTCGCTGTTTGACTTCAAAGCAACTTACTGCTTCGAGCCTAAGTAGACGTTCACAGTAAGCCCTTCACTTCAATTGGCTGTTGTCCGGTCAAGTATTACTCGTCTTAACCCTTAGATAATAACTAAGTCGTTGAAATGACAATACACAAATTCACCAACCCAGAGACGTGGGTATAAATAACTATTGACTCGTTTAGGGTATCCGATATTGTATTGTACCATTGATTATAAGGTACTTAACAATATAATTTCAATTATTTCAAGTATCAACTCAGTTAAAATAAAAAATTTTGGGCTATCACATCCAATCCATGTGCACTTAGTCAGCTGCAACAAAAACCAAATGGTCTTTTAAAAGGACTTTAACTTTAGAATAGGTCTGTTTGATGTATAAATTTTTGAGTTTGAATTTTCTTCAATGTTTAGAAATTCACTCATCATCTCAAGTAAAACGAAGAAATTTACACAGAAGCGCGTTTTGTACGTTTGTCAGTGTATCAACCGACACAGTGAAAGTGAATCGATTCATGGCATCCTTCTTATATTCATATCAAGAAGAAGCTATTGCATCAAGGAGAGTCACGATCCGAGTCCGAAGTCAAGGCTCCGTGCAGTGCGTCGATTATTTTAACGATATAAAGGTTGAATAGAGAGTGAAAATAGATTTGTAACCATGTGAAAATTAAAAATATGTAGAGCTGTTATTTATCACATTTTATTGGCTTGTTGTACTTAGTGAAAATGTATTGTTTTCTTGTATTGTTAAGAATTTGTATTGGTGTTTTTAAATATTTTCAAATTCTTTTACAGAATTCTATCATTTTCATTCCATAATGACTGTGGAAGTAATGGATGTGTCAAGTTCTGACACTAAAGATAAAGAAACTGAAGAGGAAGTAGAAAAGAAGGATGAAGTTACCATCATTACTGAAGGTATTTATTGGTGTTTATACGTCTGTTGGTTGACTTAAAAGAAATTGGGTAAATGTGTAGCGTTTGGTAGTAATTGATTTTTAAATTTTCGAGGCATGAACATAGTTAATCATGTTAAAATAAACAAGTTTTCTTCTAAGCACTTTCCGTCGCAAATAAGTATTTTACCAGTTATAGCGGTAGGTTTAGTTTCATCTTTGATGACGAATGCGCTCAAATAAATAGCTACTCATAGAATTCGAATTTTCGTTGCTTGAAGCGTGGTAAAGACATCGAAATGAACAACTTTTCTTCTATACACTTGTTTTGTCAAATGAGTATTTAACGAGGTATAGCGGTAGGTTTGGTTTCGTCTTTGATGACGATCGGGCTGGAAGCGAGACGGCATTGCAGTGATGCCGTCCGACGTGCTGTTTGAATTACTTGACGTTTCAATCACTAGGGTTGCGGTCAGTAATTTACCGCTATAACTCAATAAATACTTATTTGCGACGGAAAGTGCATAGAAGAAAACTTGTTTATTTTAACCTCACTAATTACTAGTTATGTTAATGCCTCGAAAACTAGAAAATCGATTATTACCAAACGCTACACATTTACCAAAAATTGTTTAAAAGTTCAAATCTGTTGTTAACGAGATGTTTTCTGCGTATTTCCTGTCTAATAGAGATTTTGGTCAAATTTTACTTAGGGAGACCGTCTGGATAAGAAAAGTCTGTTATTTATAGATGAATTTCTCCAAAATTTTCACAGTAGGTGTGAAATGATGCAAAGATCATTTGTTATTTTGACAAAATTTTTGGTAAATGTTGAGGACTTGACCATAATCGATTTTCCACTCTTTGATGAATAAAGATTGTTGATGAGACCAAAATAAACAAGTTTTCTTCAATGCACTTTCCGGCAGAAATAAGTATTTTAAAAGTTATGGCATTAAATGAGTTACCGTAACTCCAGTGTTTGAGGCGGGGAAAAATACACCGCGCGGTCCGACGTGAAAGTAAACAGGCGTTCCCGCGCGCCAACCAAGCCGACGAAGAGCAAACCCCCTATTACAAACGTAAAGAGGTTGGGTCGTGAGGGGTAGCAACAGTTCTTTTAGTGAAAACTATAAAACTAAAAGAACTGTGGCTACCCCTCACGACCCAACCTCTTTACGTTTGTAATAGGGTGATGCACACTGGAGTTCCGGTAACTCATTTAACGCCATAACTTTTAAAATACTCATTTCCGCCGGAAAGTGCATTGAAGAAAACTTGTTTATTTTGGTCTCATCAACAATCTTTGTTGATCAAAAAGTGGAAAATCGATTATGGTCAAGTCCTCAACATTTACCAAATTTTTGTATCTGCACTGGATTTTTTTATTTTAAAAAAATATGATTAAATAGGATTTTTTTTAAAATCGATCTTCTACAATTTTGAAGTTACAGAACCAGTACTTCGTTTTTAGATTGCTCATATGTCTATATCACCGTACATGATAGGGAATTTTGATAACTTCTTTTTGTGGATTTTGGGAATTAAAAAAATACCTTTTTTACAATTTTTTCTTATGGCGTGTAATTTTCAAAATAATAAGTATATCAAAAAGTGCTATTGCGTATCGATACACCTTGCTAAGCCCTATCGAATGGTATATAAACCATTCTTGGACCTTTAAAACTGTGAAAGAAGATACATTTGAGAAACCAATTATCAAGTTTCCATAAAAAAGTGTTTTTCACAAAATAAAAATATTTCTTATCTTTTGAACGGTCAATATTTATTTTAGGTGCGGCACGGAAATTAATAATTTGGGGGCAAATAATCAATAAAAGAACACATTTTAAGACATTTTACAAGAATGACATTGTGCTCGCTGATGCGTTATTTTTGAATAATTGTACTTTGAAGTTGGCGCCGGCCGCCGTTATTTAGTTAATAAGGGTAGTTAACCCGCCTATTACAAACGTAAAGAGGTTGGGTCGTGAGGGTTAGCTACAGTTCTTTTAGTGAAAGTTATAAATAAAGCTTCTAACCCACCCATTAGGGTTACGACCGCCATCTTGTTTACATCGGCTGAGCCGGCTCCAAGATGACGGCGCCCATGGTGGTCGCCATCTTTGAGCTGATATAAACAAGATTGCGGTCGTCACCCTAATGGGTGGGTTAGAAGCTTTATTTAAAATTTTCACTAAAAGAACTGTGGCTAACCCTCATGACCCAACCTCTTTACGTTTGTAATAGGGGGTTAGCTTCCGTTATTAATTAAATTACGCTTGGCGCGGTCACTTCCTGTGGAGTGCATTATCAACGCTGATGCAAAAATAACGCATCAGTGATCATAATGTCATTCATGTAAAACGTCTTAAAATGTGTTTTTTATTGATTATTTGCCCCAAAATTATCAATTTCCGTGCCGCACCTAAAATAAATATTGACCTTTTGAACTACTGGGTTTTTACAATGAACTCATGAGCTTTTGTAGCTCTTTTCAAGTCCTTTTGATTGATATAATTTACATTGCTGTTGCTCTGGAACTCTGGGAAAAAATATACATCAAAAAACAATACGTGTAATTCTTCAAAATAACCACTTCTTTCATTTTCTTATTTTTTTTTTACCAAAATACGTTTTTTAAGTCAACTCTGTTTAGTAGCTCTTTTCAAGTTCTTTGGGTTGATGTGCTTGCCATAGCCGTAGCTATGATACTGCAGCTGTCATCGAGCTATAAATGAAAGCTGCGGTATCGTAGATACTGCAGAATTGCTAAATTGTGAAATTGTCAGAAATTATAAAAAAATATTTACTCAGCATTAGAATGTTTTGTTTGAATAATGAAAGCACATTGAGTAGCCCATGAACAAACTATAGTGCCATTGCCGCAGAGAAACACGCTCAATTGACGCCCGATAATGGGGGGGGAGGGTTCAAGGTCACGCCACCCCCATTGCTTTCCCCCCTCTGGTGGGCGTATCATTCGGAATAGATGTAAGCGGAAAGTACTAATGGAAGCGCAAGAAAATTCTCTATAAGATGCATATAAAAACAGAAAATCAACACATATCCCAATTTCTACCCAGACGGTCTCCTTGATGTTGGCAACGATTTTCATAATTTCGTTGCTATAGATAGATAATAGAGTCAATTTTAAGACGTTTTACACAAATGACAATGTACTCGCAAATGCTTAGTTATGAAGTTATTTGAGTTTGAAGTTACACGAACGGCACTCCTGAATGGCCTTTTTTGTACAAAAGCAGTCATTGTTCTTGCAATAGAAACGCAAGCTAACCCCCTATTACAAACGTAAACAGGTTGGGTCGTGAGGGGTAGCCACAGTTCTTCTAGTGAAAATTATAAATAAAAGTTTCTAGTGACGTCCGTTTACATCGACTCCAAGATGGCTGCCGCCATCTTGGGTACCGGGTGGCACCATGGCGGCAGCCACCTTGGAGTCCATGTAAACAGACGTCACTAAAAACCTTTATTTATGATTTTCCCTAGAAGAACTGTGGCTACCCCTCTCAACCCAACCTCTTTACGTTTGTAATAGGGGGTTAGCTTCCGTTATTAATTAAATTACGCTAGGCGCCCACGATTTCTTGCCATGCACAAGCCAACTTAAAGTTGAAAAATTTTAAAATAACGCATTAAATACTCATTTGCGACGGAAAGTGCATAGAAAAGAAAGAAAAGAAAACTTGTTTTCTTTTCTTTAGTGACGTCTGAGAAAGAAAGAAAGAAAACTTGCATAGAAGAAAACTTGTTTATTTTAACCTAATTTACTATGTTTAGCCACCAAAAACTGGAAAATTGATGGTGAATCTGAAGGATATGACAGTAATCAATTTTGTAAATTTTAATGCCTAAACATAGTTAATTTAATGAAAATAAATAAGACTTCTTTTATGCACTTGCCGTCTGAAATGAGTATTTTATTAGTTATTGCGGTAAATGACTTACCGCAACTCCAGTGTTTGAAGCGAAAATAAATTTATCGATCGCGTGGTATGGCAAACCTGCAATGGAGTTTCACTTCCAGCGCGCTGTCATTGAAGACAAAACCAAACCTACCGCTATACCACGTTAAATACTCATTTAAGAAAAAAGTGTATAGAAGAAAAGTTCTTTATTGCGATGTTATTACTATGATTCAAGCAACAAAAATTTAAAAATCGATGAGTAGCTTTTTATTCAAGCGCATTCGTCATGACAGACGAAACTAAACCTACCGCTATAACTCCTAGTATAATCATTTCAGACGGAAAGTGCATAGAGATAAACTTGTTTATTTTGATTCAATTCATTAGGTGTAGGCACCAAAAAGTGAATTTTTGGTAAATCGATTACTGTCATATCCTTCAGATTTCCAAATCAATTACTACCAAACGCTACACATTTACCGAATGAAATTGTGCTTGCAAATGTTCAGTTTTTGAGATATAGCACAAATAACGTTCAGGTAAGAATAGCATTAACGGCAGTTTTGATATAGCTTTTCCGGCGGGTGCGGAACACACAAAGTTTTTGGCGGGAGACATTGGCCTTGCTATGGCCAAGTTAAATTATTTTAGGTTGACTTGGGTTAGTTTAAGTTATTTTATTTAACTAACTTAATTTTACCAACCCTTACCTATCGTTATGTCAAAACTGTATTTCTGCTTATTTATGCGTCCGTTTGTTTAATTTTATAAACGCCGTTCCAACAACTTCAAAGTTAAATATCTTGAAAACTAAGTATTTGCTAGAACAGTATCATTTGTGTGAGTCATCTTAAATTGTACCATGTCACCATATCTGGCTTCAAAATTATTGAAATTGTTGAAAACATCAAATTCAATGTCGACCAATAATTCCAATTTGCAAGAATTGATACATGATATTTTTCAGACATCCTGTGAAATATTTTAAGAATTGTTGAAGTAGATCTTTCAAAACTAAATAATTGAAGCAACCTATGTTATCCTGCTTACATTTTAGCCTACAAGCAGTTAAGATTTTTAGTTTCTCAAGTTCTACCATCATTTTATTACTGACAAATTTACCTAAAATATGTGAGGTCTTGAAATTAGGGCTCAGATGATGCCAAGATAGTAAAATCACTGGCAAGGGTCACAATTTGAGTGAGTTATTAAATTTATGTTTTGTTAAATAAAGCAGTAAGCTCTTGGCTTTGGTTCTCAAGTATTTGATTATGATTTTTACAAGACTGTAGTTACTTCTTACAAATTTGTAGAAGATATTTCAGAATTGAGCGTTTCAAAAATGTTTGTTGTAAATTACCGATTGATAGGTATTATATCAGTTGTGCAAAATTTTCTGATCAGTTTTTTCTTATTGCATTTTAACCTTTTTTTCTAATTGCTCTAATTTAGGTTTTGATTTCCACTAAGAAGTTCTGAAAGACTACATATAATCTAAATATACTCTTGAGTAATTCTAACAACATTAATTTAAAAGGAAACTATGAAAATATAATAAAATTGTTCTTTAAATCAAATAACTTTTCAATTCTTTTTCAATATTGGTCAACTAAAGTAAAAATCAATGTGTTAAGGGAAGCATTTTGGGGCATCTGCAGTCCAAAAGTTGATTCTCCTGATTTTTTTTTTATTGCTTTAAATGAGTTAGAGACATGTCCCCGAATGTCTGTAAAAATATCAGGAACCTACCCCAGAGCTAACGTCCCTCCCGGGGGGGGGGAGGGCATCCCTCTTACGGACCTTTTTTTTCATTTTTGAACCTAAAGCAATGAAATTTGGTATACTGATAGGAAATGCAATTTTGAATCATTTATCATCAATGACAAAATGCGATTTTCTTGAAAAGAAAACGGGAAATCATAGAAAACGACATTTTTGGGGGGGTTTTCTAAATGCTTCTCCTCCTACAGTTTTTGAGCTACAGTAATGACTTTGGTATCATTGAATGCAGAATAACGTGGACAAAAAAAAAAAAAAAAATCTGAAATTTTCAATTTTTTTCCATTTCATTTTTTTATATATTTCATCATTCATATTCCTCATCCCCATCCGAATATTTTTTTTATTATTGAATTTAGAGCAATGAAATTTGGTATACTGATAGGAAATACAATTTAGAATCATTTATCATTCATGACAAAATGCGATTTTCTTGAAAAGAAAATGGGAAATCATAGAAAACGACATTTGGGGGGGGGGGTTTCTAAATGCTTTTTCTCTGATAGTTTTTGAGCTACAGTAATGATTTTGGTATCATTGGATGCAGAATAACGTGGACATTCCAAAAACTTGAATGCTTTTCCCCAAATTTCCAATATAAAAATTTAAAAAATTAAAAAGAAAAAAAATCAAAATATTCTCAAGAAAATTCAAATTTATGACGTCATAACTTTGAAACAAGAATGAATTTTGAAAAACTTCTCAATACATTTTAAAGCCCTTGTTTTTCTGCATCCAATGATACCAAAATCATCACTGTAGCTCAAAAAATGTAGGAGGAGAAGCATTTTGTTTCTTAAAAATAGGTTTTATAAAAAAAGTAACTTATCAAGACGTTTGTCATTACATCTTCGAAGTTTACAAAGCTAGAGCAATGCGGTTTGTTGCATTTGAAAGTGACATATGTGCTCTATCAATATTACGGGGGGATTTCCAAAATTGTTTCTGGAAAGATTTCCGTAGACTTTTTTACCCTAAAATTATAACTTTTGCATTGAAACTCTGACAAAAAAATTCATATAAATTCGGAATGAAATAAATCAAAAATTCCCCCCGTAATATGGATAGAGCGCACGTTTGACTTTCAAATGCAACAAACCGCATTGCTCTAGCTTTGTAAATTTCGAAGATGTAATGAATAATATATGTATATATATAATTTTTTTTTTTTCAAATAAAAAATTTTCTATGGCCTTATGAAAAATTTTTGTTTAAGATAAGTTGTTACAAATGTGGAGATCTAGTAGTCTGCAAATTTTCATAGACGTACGTCCAATAGAACCAAAGTTGACCATTTGGTCAAAATGGTTCCCTTAAAGCATCAGGTGTTGTGAAAAATAAGGTATTTGTGACGGATAGGACACTAATCAATTTTCTAATTTTTGCTGCATAATCATAGTTAATTAGATGTAAATAAACAACTTTTCTTCTATGCACTTTTTAGCAAAATCAGTTTTCAACGAGTTATAGCGGTAGGTTCAATTTTGTGTTCCATAGCAGTTCCAGTCATTCAAACAGCAGAAACGGTTGCGCGCTTGAGCTGTTAGAGTATGTGTGGGTACTTTTTAATTGTTATTAGCCAACTCCGCAGAGCCTGCGGAGTCTGAACCCAATTTTAGGATCTTTTAGTTAATAACACAATAAAGGTTGTAACCCAAAAATGAGTTATAGCGGTATGTTAACTTTTGTCTTTGATGGCTGGAATGCGCTCGATCATTTGAGGGCTTCAGACGGGAGAGTCCATTGAGTCTTCCCCTCCGAACAATTTCTTCCCGCTTCAAACACTGAGATTGCGGTAAGCAATTTACCGCTCTAACTCATTAAATACTCATTTCCCTCAAAAAGTGCATAGAAAGAGTTGTTTATTTAGATCTAATTAACTATGTCTGGGCACCGAAAAGTGGAAAATTGATTATTGTCCTCCTTCACATTTACCAAAAAATTAATCATAGTTTAGAAAAAAGAAATGCAATTGGGTAAAATTTATAGATGCCCAATTATAAAGTGGAATTGTGTCATTTAGTCAACTAAGCTAGTATTTATGGTTGCAAAGTTTCTGTATTTTTTACACATTGTCTGTATATTTGGTTAAGTTTTGGTCTTAACTGTTGAGTAGAGTTAATAATTAAGTGATTAAAATCTCTTTTCTAATTTTGAGTTATAAAGTACATGAAGAAATGCCATGTAGGAATTAAAGTGTACCAAAGAATAGATGGTTATGCTTCATTTATATTCATAAAAAGTATGTTACTTGAATATTTTACTTTTTTTTAAGTATGAACATATTGTCATTTCATAGATTATACTTATGTGATTTTTTGTTGCCAGATATAAAGGAACAAATCAAGCTTGTTGAGCGGAGCGTGTCGAGCAAAGAGCCAAGATTCATCTTGCGTGTGCTGAGAGCCCTGCCTGCCACCCGCCGCAAGCTCAGCAACCCCCTGGTGCTCAGGCGGCTCATAACTCATTATTTTGCTAGGTCAGTGATGACAGTTCCTTAAATACCTGCTGTTTTAAATTATTAGCCATCAGTTTTGATGTGGAATATTGTGCTCATAAATTATTTGTCTAATCATTTGTTCTTATTCTAACTAATAATGATTGTTATATCAGGTATGAATTTTGTTATACTTTACTTTTTAATTTTAGCTTGCCATCATTAATTTATCACTGAACTTGTAAAAGTTTCAATATTTTGCTTAGAAAAGATTAGTTTCAACTTTCAAGTTGAAAATTTGTGATGTATTTTTGTCAGCATTGAGAATGCTAACTCTGATAATTCAACCAAAGTTGAGAGTAGTGTTTACATGAAAAAATTTTGAGCATAAACTTGTAAATGTAACAAATTTTTGAGCAAGTTTTAAAAAAAATTTCTCTAAAGTTTAACATTGATTAGTTCATGTGCAATGAGTATTGCATATATGAATTTTTTAAGTTCTTGTTATCTGTATCTAATCTTAGGTTGTCTTGCCAAGTGCAAAATAAGTCATTTTTTCATGTTTCATTGGAAGGGGGAATAAGAATAAAAGTTAGGTTCACAATTTCTGTACAAATAGTTAAGTTTGGTTGATTGTTTCATGCATGTTGAAAAATGAAACAGATTTATGAGATACTAAAGAGTTAAACTGAGAATTAAGAATTATTTTGTTTGGCATGTATCCAATGATATCTTATTATTAGCCTCCATTGAAAAGCTTTCGAAAAGTTGCTTGTGTTTTGTCAGCTAATGATTTTATAGGCAAGTTGAACTCATATGTATATCACACCAAGGTACATAGTGTTTCAAATCTTCTATTGTAAATATTGCTACAAACATTCTTTCAACAACTTTATCAAAGTGATGTGTTCAGTTATAGGGAAAATGCCTTCCTATTGTTTTTCAAAATGATGGTATTTTGTGTTGCACATGTTAACTAGTCACATTTTTACTGCAGGGCCGAGAATCGCAATGACAAAGAAATGCTGTTGGGCTACCTTGACGAGCCCATGGAGGCTGAGAGTTCAGAGCCGACCCCTGCTGAGAAGCCTGCATCTGCCGAGAAGGGGAGGAGCGTAGCCAGAGCTCCAGCCTCTCTGCTGCTGGAGACTGACGTGTACCTGCACCTGCTTGTGCTCCTCACGCTCCTAGATGCCAAGAAATATCCTGAAGCACTCAGATGCTCTGGTTAGGCTTTACTCTAGGAAGTTCTTTAGCCATACATTGATGAAAAGCTCCTATTTAAGGTTTGTAGTTTTCTGAAGAAACGTCCAACATCCTAAAATTACCTTTGTGCTGAACACTGTTTGACTCTATTACTCTCAGGTGTGTAGGAGTAACTTAAGATTTTGAATTATTTTATAGATGTTTTAGATTATTTTCACAATATTTTGTTTTAAAATATTTTAGGTTTTAATGACAAAGTTTAGAATATCCAACACTTTCCAATGAGGGAAAGTGAAGAGTAAAATGATTTCTTCCTAGTCACTCTTTAGAACTTGTTTAAGAATTTTTTTGGTACACATTTTATAACATACAAATACAAACATATGCCAGACTTTTCCTCCTTACGGGAGGGTAGCCGACAGCAAGCCACAATAATTCTTCCTTAGTCACTAGGAGGTGAAAGAGGCAGCACAGGCCGCACCAGAACTGCCCGGATCAATAGCAGCCCAGCACAACCCTTTTTCACAGTCAGGCCCAACAGCCATAGCTGGTTTACACTGACCGCTTCATTTGTATGCAGTCTTCCCCTCACATGACAGGACACAATACCCCAGCACATGTGGGCATGCTTCCAGTGCACTCCATCTATCCAACTCATTTGTGGCCTTCTTTGTGCTCTAATGCCACTCACCTCCGATGTATAAATCTTTTTACCAGCCGCTCAACATTCATTCATTCATTTATTCATTCATTCAACGTGCCCAAACAATCCAAGCACTCTTTCGTCCACCCACCTACGTACCTTTCTTTTTGACGACCCCGTCTGCTCCTTAACCAACTCATTCCTAATCGTATCTCTTTTTGTTACTCTAAACATGCTCCTGAAACACATCCAGCTTGTTTCTTTCAGCTGCTCTCAAACCCTAAGACTCTGCTCCATATAGCAAAACTGGCATACTTAGGCTTTCAAACAGTACCCTTTTAGCACTCATACTCATGCATTCAAAAACTTTCCTCGTTGCACCCCCTGTCTTGTAGCCTTCACTCAGTCGATGTCTCACTTCTACTTCCATACTATCATTCACAGCCACGTCCGACCCGATGTACCGAAAATGCTGTGCCTCCTCTAACACTTCACCATTCATCCCCACAGCCAATGTTCCAAACACTCTACCTCTTGAACATCTCATCACCTTGCTTTTATTTACATTCACTCTCAACTTGCACCTTTCGCACACTCTACCAAACTCTGTAACCAGTCTCGACAGTTTTTCGTCTGAATCAGCCACAAGCGTTGAATCATCTGCAAACAACAGCTGACACACTTTCCAACACTCGCATTCACTTCTCACACTACACCATCCATAAACTAATTAAACAACCATGGCGACATCACACGTCCCGGTTTCACGCCTGTCACAACTGGGAACAAATCACTCACCTCATCCCCTACTCTCACTCATGCTCTGCTATCAATACAGAAACTCTTGATCGAATTCAACAGTCTCCCACCCACTCCATACAAGCCTACAACCTGCCATAATGCCTCACGGTCCACCTTGCCATACACCTTCTAGATCCATAAATGCCCAACACACATCTTTTCCTTTTGCCACCTGTCTCACAGCAAACATTTGATCCACACAATCTCTGCCACTTCTGAAATCACATTGTTCTTAAGCTAGCACACCATCCGTCATCACTCACACTCTTCCAATTAAAACTTTTATACAGCTTCCCAACGACACTCAGTAGACTTATACTCTTGGAATTACTGCACTCATACCTGTCGCGCTTCTTATACAACGGAACTACACACGCGCGACTCCAAATTACAGGCACTTTACTAGCATCAAAACACATTGACCAGACGTACCAACCATTCTACAACCGCATTTCCTCCTTTCTTTAGACATTCAACCGTCTATATAACAAATGCGTGAAAATGACTTGAATGCTCAGCTCTTAAAAAAGAATACTTTTGCAGATTTGAAAGCACTTAAATTCTTCACAAGTTTGCTGAACTCATGCAGTCTGATATATTTTATAAAGTATATTAATACAGGAAGGAACTGAAATAAATACCAATGCAGAAGAATTTAATGTAGTAAAAAAACATAAGACAATGAACGTGAAACACGGTAGCTAAAGGAAAGTACAAAACAGAGTTACAAAATAGTTATCTGCACATCAAGAATAAAGTATTACATGATGCGCAAAATTGATTGATCATCAGTCGCTATAACTGGAATTTGTGGACGCGGTCAACAGGCATGATGACCTAAATTATTAGTTTATTAGTAAACACAATTTTTTATGGTGATCTGCAGGCACAATAATGTCAATTAATAATTTATTGCGGGCACAATGTTGATATGCAGGCATGATAATGTTAATTATTAACTTATTTGCCGACACGATTTTCCATCATATTTACTATACAACTAATTTCAAATTACGTTTACATTGTGTTTTTCAAAGTTCATTTTGAAGTTTTCTGTTTAAGTACTTCTTATCTCGTAGATTTTGAAAAATTACGGAGTTGCAGATCAGTTACTAAAAATTCGTAAATATTCAAGTAAGGAGATGATTTTTAATTAGCCATATTGAATCAATTAATGAAACGCATTTCTGTACGTACATCTACTAGTGCCTTAACTCTTTCTTCTGTCAAATTGTCAACACACAAAAGACAAGTGAGATAATCTCAGCTGTTGGAATAGAGCCAAGTGAGGTGACAGCTACTTTTGCTACACTGGGAAATTTTTCAATGAGGAATTCCAAGTGGCTCATGCTTCAAAGCCTGTCAACTTCAGGCATTCACAATTCCCATCATGCTAGTCCTTCGTTTCTCCTGTATTCGTACTCTTATGGGAAAAAGATGCACCTAAAATTTTCACTCCATGCGATTAAGTATTTGACGCTCATTCCTATGACAACTGGAATATTAAGGTGAAGATGAAGGGCATTATGAGCTTCTAGGGGTATCATAGTAACGTGACCACCGTCAACTGCGGTTACGTAAGTGTAAAATTCATGGTTAGGTATCAAAAGGCTAGGACAGGTTATGGGAGAAAAGGTTAGGTTACGCGATACCTTAGGTTTGGAGAAAAAATTTGGCTATTGAAGTTAAAATGGAAGTTGAAATGAAAACTTGCGGTGGATTCAATTATTCAGATTGAAAGTAACTGAATTTTTCTCCCATGTTCAAAAGCTCGAAAAGATTTACTAACTAAGAAATTTCTACAAGCTAGTCTAGTCTCAAATATCAGGCATAGAAAGGTATGCATGTTGTCACCTTGTCTTACGTGCAGTTCTATGAATTTTAGCCTCTTGTCTTCGGAATTTGCGCTTGATTTTGTAAGATTTGTATTCTGATATTTTACATTCTCCAACTAAATTCCATCTTGAATTAATGCCTTATTCTTATGCCAAAATGTTGGATTCAGATCATTTTCTTTTCCTTTTAATTTTTAGACATCTATTATTTGCCTTAGAGTTCTGTTAAGACAAACTGAATCAAGTTTGGTCTCTTTCAATGCAAAGAGACTGCAATAAATTTAGGAAAACGATAAACTCCCTTGAGTTGGGCTACAGTGAATCAAAAGAGAAAACCGCAACATCACATCAATTTTTCATTCAATTGCCACTCATTTTCAAACTTCAGTATGAGTTCAAATGAAATAGACATCTCTCACTGGATAATGTAAGAAAGAAAGGTACGTGTTGACAGAGCTGCTGCTGGGGAAGGTGTGCAGCAAACCCCGCCGCTCGCTGGACCTGCTGGCGGCGCGGTGCTACTACTACCACTCCCGCACCCACGAGCTGGCGGGCACTCTACACTCCATCAGGGGGTGTGTGGCTGCTTTGTTTCTGCATTTTTATTCCATAGCTGTGCGTGTCTGTAGTCTCCGTTGTGAAAAAGTTAAGCATCGCACTTGAAACAAGAAAAACCCTTGTTCGCGTCCAGTTTTGCACCCGCGGTATTCTCGTTAAAATATGTGCAGCTTCTATTGTGATTTATAAAAACAAAGTTGAGGAAGTGACCATCGTCATTCATAAAAGTCAAGGAATAATTTGTCTCATTCTTTCACTTTGAGTATGTTGTCAGACAAGTCGCCTCCTACTGAAAATTATGAGTGATATTTTACTTAATATTGCAAAATTTCGTCCCCAAAATAATTCCGGAGCCCTTGTTGAATTAAGGAGGGAACTAGTTTCACTTTCTGAGGTTGAGAAGCTGAAAACCCTTTTCTTCAACTAGATTAGGATAAAAATGAATTAAGACTATACGTTGTTTGTTGACGTTTTCAATGTTTCCGTTTTGCTCTTGTCTTTTTATTGTCATTATTTTATTTTTGGTTTATTGAGAAATAGTAGTTAGTCTTTAAATTACTAACATGGACATTTTTTATTTGCAGAGCTCTTAAGGGAGATTTTTATAATCCAAAATGTTTCTTTATATTTCGGCTTTCCTTTTTATCTTGGCATGGAGATTTTCTAAAAATCGCCGTTTCATCTACAACAGGATTGGGATTATAAAACTATCAATAAAGATATTTATATATATTTATTGATACAAGAAATATATACAAGATACATTTCTTGTATTGATAATCCTGTCTGCTATTGTTTCTCACAGAACTGTTTATACCCGAGTCGTCCCTTACATCCCTCCCTGTTCAAACCTCTTCTTTGGTTTTATTGTTTTAAGTCCCGACAGTTATCTTGAAATTTCTGATCTTTTGAATCACTGCTGAGGCAGTATCCTCATTATCATCGATATCTTAATGTTCGAAGAAATACTTCTTTACTATTGTTTTAGTGTAAATGTCTTCTGATTCTCACTTTATACTGTAGAATTTTGCGTTCTTCAGCTTCTATGGCAGGTCATTGAATGGGTTAGTTACGTAGTGTGACGCGTGGGATAATGCGGGTAGTGAGCCTGAAGCTGGCTAGATCTTTTAAAATAGATGATGTATAGTAGGAACTGATGTGTATGTCTTTCATGTTACGTTTCTTATATTAGATGGGGAAGTAATGCCAATTCTTCACTGCAAGCTTAGCCTTATTGTTGAGAGTATTATTTTAAGAATGATTAATATGAGCTCGGAAATAACTTCCTTCAATGATCAAATGGATAGTATCTCTTATAATGATAAATTTAACAAATCTTAAGCTACTGTGGCAAACATTCAGTCAAATCTTCGCAGATCTTCATAATATTGTGATACATGTCTAAGAGCATAACTCAAATTATGAATAAGCTATATTTTTTCATTTCACCTGATTTCATTTGCACTACTTTTTACTTCATGCACTAATTTGGTCAGTTTTGAGTACCTAGGAAGTTTCTGAAAACGTATAATATTGAAAAAGAAAACGTTCCTATTTGAGTTCCGCCTTCACTAATTACATCAGCCAAATCAGGAGGTAGTTGAATATCAAATTGTATCATAATTACTTACAGAATTTGTGGTAAATTACAGGGTAATTTGTTTTGAATAACCTAACTTGTTTTATTTTGTTTTAACCTGAAATTATCTATCCTGGACCTATTAATTAGACCATGAATAAGCTAAGAAATTAACATTTAAAGATTAAAGATTGCTTTTGATGTGTTTGTACCCCTCTATTGTTGGGCTTGACTTGTTTTTTTTCATTTAGGCTTTATTGTCGATCATTGTCACTTTAACAATCCGTTATTATGTTTCTTGGGTTTTACTTTTTGAGGATTTGCTGTTGATAGTCAAGGGGGATTGTTTGATGAACAAATGACATTCCTCTGTAATGCTGCGGTGGCAGACTGCTGCACCAGCGCCTCTCTGCCGCTACCTTGCGCAAGGACTTTGAAGGCCAGGCGGTGCTGATCAACTGCCTCATGCGCAACTACCTGCACTACAACCACTACGACCAGGCACACAAGCTCATTGCCAAGATAGAGTTCCCGCAGCAGGCCAACAACAACGAGGTGGCGCGCTTCCACTACTACACGGGCCGCATCGCAGCTGTCCGCCTCGAGTACTCCTCGGCGCACACGCAGCTGCAGCTCGCCCTCCGCAAGGCGCCCACGCAGCACGCGGCGCTCGGCTTCAGGCAGGCCGTGCAGAAGCTCAGTGTTGTCGTCCAGCTTCTGCTTGGGGAAATACCCGAAAGACAGGTTAGCTTAAGCTGCCCATAGACGATCAATGTTATTGTCAATATAATTGGCAATGATGAATATTGACAATTTAATTGATCGTCTGTGGGCTTCATTGACGACTGTCAATTAATTGACTTAGTGGGCAACAAAAAATCTCATCAATGTATTGAGTCAATGATATTGACAATTAAATTGATCGTCTATGGGCCGCCTTACACTGCTGAAGTTGCCTTCAATTGAAAAGTTGTATCCTGTATCCTTTCGTGTACTGAGAAATCTACAACGCTCTCGTATTCGAATTTTTTAATGTCTAAGGTAATTTGCAGTACAGTGTAATAACGAGATGTATATGTCATGATTGGAACGTTCCATGAATTAGTTGTCCCATTAGGAGGTGAGTTTACTCCATTCCTCACAGTTACTGAAGTGTCTACTTTCTGGTAATATGTCTTTAGCACAAGGCGTAATTATTATTTTTTTTATTTTCAACAAAGTTGCTCAATTTTATGTCTAAAACAAGAACCACCAATTGTCCTAAAAATAGTTTTGTTATTGATCATTAGAAGTGGAGCCAATCCTGAAATTAACTTGCTTACTGATATGTGAGTATGTTGAAATTCGCAGAATGTGTTATACACGTTATAGGGTGGCGCAAGAAGAACGCATGGACTTGATGTGTGCAGTATCAGTGGTGGGAGTGGAATGGCCAAATATAACACGTATAATTATATAGTAATTGTCTAAAGCCTATTATACTTCTTTGAAATCATGCGTTCTTTTGGTGCTACCCTATAATTCATGTAAACCATACCATTAGCTAGCATTTTGCGGGCCTTCCTGCTTAGTTGACGAAGTGAGCAAGATTTATCACGCTTCACAGGTGTTGTTTGCATTTTACTTTTTTCAGCTTAGTGTTGAGTGCTTAGATTTAGCAAAGTTTGAACACTATGCCTTGTCTTCCCACATCGTCTTGTTCAAGGGCATTGTCAAGATTTGGAAACCAGACTGAAACGGACGTAAATTGTTATTGATCGAGCAATATCTTGCGAGAAACTTGTATTTAGGGGCTGTAGTTCTGATCATGGTTAAATGGAGCATCAAATAAGGATATTTCGTCAACTTCAGTGCATACTTTTGTTGTATTTTTGGTGTGTTCATTTGTTTTGACTGAATATAGATTTCGGTGAATAGGTACATGTATAGCAGTTGTATTAGCCACTAAACATTCATTTGTCTACTAGCTGTGGAAATTAGCGTTTTCATAAGAGAACATGGAAAGTTCCTGACTGATGGTTAGCTAGGCCGTCCTTTTGTTGAAATAAAATACATTTTTTGTTTTATTTTTTCGGTTCATTGCTGTCTTTTTTCAGCATCTATTATTCCTTTCTTCAATTTTGATTTCATTTCGGAAACTTCTTCCAATCTCATGGTTTCTATGCGCGGGATGTTAAGACACGCGTTCATAAATTTTCTGTTCCTTTCCCTAGTGAACGGTGCCTTCCTCCTACCTGTTGTAGAAACTTCTGTTGTTGTGGTTAAAGAAACTTAAATGAACTTATAATCTGATACTTCCTGTTTATTTTGTTACAGGTGTTCCGAGGCGCGGGCTTGCGACTTGCGCTAGCCCCGTACCTGCAACTGACGCAGGCCGTGCGTCTGGGCAACTTGCAGCGCTTCCAGAAAGTGCTCGACACGCACAGAGCTAAGGTCAGACGTGAGATAGAATTTCAAAATCGAAATTTAAATTTTGTGAGTTTAAAAAAGTTATATCCCTTGTTTCACTGTTTGCATCACTTGTTAGTGGGTTAACTATGATGATAATAGTTACAATACTGATTCAAAGGAATAGATCGTACCTTGCAGAGACCCAATTTTGTGAGATATTGCTCTCAAGGAATTTGTGCGGTTTTCTTGCTTCTGAAATCAAACTTAATGAATGTGTGATTACAGTTCCAGGACGACCACACGCTGATGCTGATCGTGCGTCTGCGCCACAACGTGATCAAGACAGGGTTGCGCACCATCTCGCTGAGCTACTCCAAGATCCCGCTCGAGGATGTCGCTGCCAAGCTCGCCCTCGACTCCAGGGAGGATGCCGAGTTCATCGTCGCCAAGGCCATCAGAGATGGAGTAATTGAGGTATTTATGGCTAGAATTTTTTATTTGATACCCGTTTCATGGTTGTGTTGAGCATTACGCAGAATCTGCAAAACATTTTTTGGGAACTCGTTCGTCACCACGCGTATTTTTTACTGCCCTTCATTTTTTTGTTGAAACAGCGCAGTGTGTAATAGAACATTTTCTAGCCTGTATCTAAATAACTTTTCTAATATACTCACGAGTAATTTACCTCGTTTTTACCACCATGGGTTTGTGATGGATACAGAAAATAAGCTGAACCTTACAAAATTTGATAGAGAATAAATAATTTTCTGTTTTCATTAACTTCATCCCAATGTTAATTATGCTCTGAACATAATAGTTCTTTGTGCTTTACGCGCTACGTTGCCCATGCAAGTGTTTGTTTTTTTCTTGTTTATCAATACAACTATTTTTAACATTGAAATGGGAGAACGAAACTGTCACTATATCTAGAGTTATGCACTATATTATTTATTATTGCTCAGAAATGACGAATATGTTGGAGTATAATTAATTTTTTTATGAATAACAAAGCATGGAGGCTATTAAAAAAATCAAATTTTAGCAAGAACGGTTCAAAAAATGTTTAATTATCAAAGGGATTAGTGCTGGTCTACGTAAGGACGTTTTAAGATTGCTATAGCATACGTGCATTCTGCTTACAGTGCACAGCTGCAACGCTATTAATGGTTTGTGTCTAAGCACGTTAACTCTTCATGATGTCTTCATTACTGCTATGTAAATGCTTAGTTGCAAGTTAGGTTGTAAAACATTCCATAATGTTCATGTGGATAGGCTTCATTTGCTTCCATCATCAGTTTATTTTATGCTGTAATGGGACAACCTTCTTTTCAAGTTGTTTGGTTCTTTAACTCGCTTTGTTTTTAGTGATAGTCCAACAAACATGAGCAAAATGTTAGTACGTCCGTTGAATGTATCACCTGCATTAAACAAACGGTCTGTAGAATATGGATGGCATCAGAAACATGCTGAGTGTCCTTTTTCAAAATGCTGCTCAAATCCTGTGCCGTGAGAAACAATTTTATACGAGTAGAAGAAAAATAATAACATAATGATTACATTCACACTCAGCAACTTTTTTGCACCAACAAGACTACATTCGTTTTTAGTTTTTACACCCCATGAATTCATGTTGCAGGCGGTGATAGACCACGAGGCTGGGTACATGCAGAGCAAGGAGACAGTGGATGTGTACTGCACGAGGGAGCCTCAGTCCGTGTACCACCAGCGCATCGCGTTCTGTCTCGACATCCACAACCAGAGCGTGAAGGCCATGCGCTACCCGCCCAAGTCCTACAACAAGGACCTCGAGAGTGCTGAAGTGAGAAAAAAGTATTACAAGCTGAAAGAGTGGGACAAGTAGAGAGATAATACTTTTGCCTTTGTGGGAAAACGGACTTTTGAGGCAGTCATGGAATTGGAATGTTGCTGTTTTTTTGGTAGTATTTTAACCATTTTTTTAATGGAATAAATTTCAGAATGTTACAAGCATTTTTATTTTAGCTGTAGAGATGTGTGAAGTTTAATTTTTCTGTACCATAAAAGTTATGCTCCACCTGACGCCATTAAAGTTGTTTTTAACCGGCAATAAAGAATATTGAAATAAATCTATTCCAACTTAATATCTCATCGATAATTTTTTGCAATTCCAATGCATCACATGACGTTTTTTGAGTGAAGAACATTAGAACTTCAGTTTGCTCTTTAATTTCATTGGCATAATTAATGAGATAGAGAATTCTTTGGTGCTGGTTTTACCTTTGATTTCAAGTCTGTTTTCGACCATATTTCAAGACTGATTGTTTTCATTAATCACGCTAGGGTTTTAAACTCAAGATTGAGGCTCAAGAAGGCCTTTGTTCATATTTATAAATAAAAAACGAATTTCGCCCAGTTTTTTTAATTTTTAAACTCTGTCATCGGAGTAATTTGAGTACGCAGTAATAAGGTAAATAATTTCTTTGAAACTAGGGTGTTGCACAGAGTTGTATTTCGTTGCGACGGTTCACTAGAAATTTGGAAGTAAAATTGCTACTTGAATTTTACCTTTTCTAAACTTGTGTGCGGTATTTCATCTAGTGTTTCGAAGTTTACATGTTTGCCAACGAGAACAATCATTCACTCCTAGCCCTTTGTTTCTCAATTGATACATTGCAACTCTATGGAACTCATCTTTCATTTCCTGGGATCAGAAGCTTCTTAAAAAAATTTAAATATGGATGAAACTTAACACACTTTCGTTGAAGACAGTTGTTGATTTAATATTTGAAGGCTCATGTGATACTACATTTTTTTGTTGTCTGCCGCAATCCTCAGTAACGAGTATATCAAAGTACCACTTGTGTGACCGTTAAACGCCCCTTCAAAAAATTAGTTCACATTTCTAGGAAAGGTGATGCGGAGTCGGTCATTGACAAGCCAATCCCATCTCGGTAGTGAATGTTTTGTTGTTTAGAGAAACCATGGTTTTGAGAATACGTAGTGTACCTAGACCTTACTGTGATATAAAGTTATCGATTTGTCAAATCATTCACGCCGCCGCTGAGTACTGAACTCTAGTGAAGCATTGGGATGCTGTTTTTACTGAGAATCTTGCACATTTTTCCAACACAGCCTTCCATATAACTCTGAGCTATATCGGCTTCTATGTGCAACAACTATCCACTCCTTAACTTTCATTTTACGAGCGATAGACAGAGTGTAACTGAAGCTGCATTAAACGCGTTGCTGCTACGGATTACTTTCTCCGTTGCCTAGTGCACACCATTCTTTGCAGATGCATTTTTCTTCTGGAGAGATATTCTCGCTCCCCCCTTTTATTCATACCTCTTGTTATTGATTTGCGCTACCAATATCATGGCGTTCCTTAACCAGAACCTGTTCCCTTACTGTGCTTACACCAAGAACGCCTTGATGTTACCACACACATCCTCATACAATTTCCTACCCTCAGACAGATGCAACTTTTAGCAAGGGGGGAGATACTTAGTCTTCGCTTGAGGTTATGTATTTATTTTAGCAGATAAGGTTATAGACCATCCTTTTCTGTTCACTGCTGTCCCTTTTTTTCAACAATTACTTTTCTCTTCAACTTTTATTACGGAAACTTCTTTCAATATTACTGTTTCTGTACTCACGTTGTGGATATACCTTATACGTTGATATTCTCCGTTCCCTTAAATATTACCTTCCTCATTTTTCTCTTGAACACCTTCGTTGAGGTTAAAAAGGCTAGAATTATTTTATAATCCGACATCCTGTGATACATTTTCAAATTTTAAAATCCAATTTCGTTGCACTTCTCAGTTCTCGAAATTATATCAAAAAATTCACTCGTCTTTTTGCATACTCGTAAAATGCTCCTGCTGTATTTTCCTACAATCGTGTTGTCATTTGCATTGATAAGCGACTCCAAGAGTTTAAAATTTATTTTCAACCTCTACGTTTTAAGTATCCGCGTTCACATTCATAGACCGTATTGTTAGTCCTAACTTATTTACGTACATTTACTTCGCATTTTTTGGATTTAAAGTCGTTTCAAACCTTGTTACTAGTGTAAGCTAATTCTTTGAATCGATACTCATTGCCACGTTTTTAAAAAGAAATCAGTTTCTGATGCACATTTACGATAGCAAGTTGATTGAATCGGACAAAATCTATAACGTCTCCTTCCCAAACGATGTCATCCATGTGCAGACTGACCAATCATATCGACATCAACCTACCCTTACTCATCTTCACCTACGTCTGCAACCAAGCTGCGATATTTCCTTAATTATGTTCAGTATGGGGGTAAAAATAACATCTTTTTTTTTTAGTAACACGCGCCAAAAGAATTTAAATTCGTTGATAAATTAAAATGAAATACGCTTGAAGAGACAAATTTATGCGAGAAACTTTCTAAGTATTTCCTTGCTGTCAATACAGTATTTCTCGTCCTGTTACCACCATTATTTAGTGTTATTTTCCATCTTAAAATTGCATCTGAGGAAACGAAAAAGGAAAAGTAAACTGATTTTATTATATGCCCTTCAAAGGAAGTCATTTATTCTTTGCATCTCGTCAGCTCACACCATTTTTTTTGACAACGTCTGAAATTTTGTCATCTTCGTCTTTAATCTTCCATGCAACGATTTCGAAAACTTTGTGAAAGGTCTTGGCCAAATTACGATGTAGTTTCACTCGGCGTGAGTTTGCCTGAAAGTACAACTTCAAAGCAAATTGGAAATGAGTTAGACTTCGTTTGTATACTTTTAGGACTCGATTAAATTACGTTCACATTCTGTTTGTATCAACTTCTATTGATTTTATCAACTTGAGGTAGGATCTTTTTGTTCTTTTCATCAGCAGTAATTTTCCACCTACGTTTTTGAGACCAATCGATAAAGTGTCAATGAAATGTTCTTTATTGGGTAATAATTATATTAGGAAATCCTTGTTCAAATTGCTCAATCGTTATTGTGGTTTTTATATAACGCCATAAATGTAGAAGTTATCCTTGTGTGACTCAACGATTTATATACACTATTTGAGAGTTCACGGCCAATTCATCATGCATTTCATTATTTATACTTTTTCTGCCGATGCCGCCAATTGGCGTTCTTACGCTCTTCTTAGAAATATGAATTAATGTAAGCTTTTTTTTATTAGAGTAAGCTGTGCCTGGTTACCGAGGACTTTGCAAATTTTTAATATTGAGTGTTACACAACGGCAGTTTGAGTAAATCCGATAAGAGTCCTCCATAAGGGTTGAAAATTTTGATAACTAATTAAATCATATCTTGAGTATATTTCAAATTCTGCTCTGAAAAATTCAAACTAACGGCTGTGAACGAGTCGATGTGAAAAAATTGTATCCATGTCTCAACTCAATTCTAAATGGAGTGTGGTTATTTTAGGAGCGAAGGGAGAGAGAGCAGCAGGACCTGGAGCTCGCTAAGGAGATGGCTGAAGAAGAAGACGACGGTTTTCCTTGAACGACGTCAATTTTCCACGTTCAGAGGAAAATAGTCACGTATTGTCTGCTTCGTCTAGTTAAGTAAAAACTTGAAATTGTCTATACATCTTTCAGTGAATAACCCGCATCCGTGCTTCATTGTATCAACACCTCTCTTTGTTATCTCAGTAAATAGGAGTAAGGTATTTATCAGCAACTTGATACAATTGTTTATTCGCACTAATAGCTTACAAATAAACGATTACAAGTTACACGAAAAGAAGTATTTCATCTAGTTATCACAGAAATATTGTATTGTGTTGATGCGCATTGTTATCCTGAAAAACCGAAATGCTTCTGGTTCGAAAGTAGTATCAAGACCAAGAAAATTCGCTTGTCAGAGAAATAAAACACGACACAGCTGATGAACTATTCGAATGAAAGCTCGGTTAAATACCTGCCAATTTCTCAAAAGGACAGAAAAAGTCCACAAAATGCGCCGGGTGACTTGACTTATCTCGCACACTGCATCCATCTGCGATAATAAATCACCTCCATTCACTGAACATGCACAGGAAACAAAGTTAAGCGTATGAACTTTAAAGATTTCATTTTCACAAACAAGATCGCTAAACAAAGAAGGCAATGCTGAGTTTCCCACAAAAAACGGAAGCATTTTGGAGCAGCCTCCATAGCGTTGTTTAAACCTTTTGTACGATGCAGGACGTACATTGTTTTATATTGTTTAAGGACTCCCTAGCAGCAGCAACAGCAATTTCAAGTGAGCGAAGTGACCATTAAGTACGCACTGTAATAAAAGGGGAACATTTGTACGAGGTAGTTCCCATACAGGAAAGGAATGAAGGAGAGACAGCAAAGAAGGCTTGAAAACTGAAAGTAAAGTGGGGCACAAAAGAGACAGGTCTCAAAAGCCTATCTATAGCTGAGGTACCTAAAACTATCCCCAAGAAGGCGTCAATTCTCACAGCATTGAATAGGCAAAACAAAACTATCCTATTACCTTGTAAACGGCATAAGGTACAAGAGATCAACTCAACAGCAAACTACATACCGTGAGGGAGCTAAAAGGATCCCACTTAAAAGATTACACGCGATTACTTGAACTTCTACAGAATAACTGACTTAAAAACCATTTAATCACTTTCGAATTATTCCACTTTCGCTAAAAATTAGGTCGTTCACCTTCTATCAAAGGGAAACATTGTTGCAGTGAAGAGCTTAACAGACACACCTCCACAGTGACAGTCAATATTTTAATTTCCGTTCATCGCGCTAAAAATATATTGCAGAACTACATCAAAAAACTTTCGCTACCACAATGAATGAATAGTTATACTCATTAACTTTTAACCGTAGCTCAATGAGAATCTCACGCGAAGCCGCAGCAAGTTAGTTGATGTCCGACAACTCCCTCACGGCTCTGTATCTGTTCATTTCGTTGGGGAAGACGTGCGCCAACTCCACCAGGAGGCCGGCCTTGAAAGCCTTGTAGCTCTGTATCCGACCGTTCACCTGCAACAATGAAACAATATTTAATTTTACCCTCAAAGCTTTGTTCTTGAAAATTGTTCTGCTGCTTATCATGTGAACATATCGTACATGCCAATATTTGTTCTTTGTACGGATGGCAGGGCCACGCATGATTGTTCACACAAACAGATCAACAAAGTAATTTTTGAACACCGTCTCAAATTTGAAAACCAAGAACGTACTCTTATATTTGATAGATGGAACTCCCACTCGCTAAGTAAATAGGTTAAACAACTCCCTTAAATTTAATACAATCACCGAGTCGGACAGGTGTGCATCATTATTACTACTTCAACTTGCAGTAGGTACAAATTTCAATAAACTGTATCATAGGCTGCTACGGGCTTACTGATGAGCTATGAGAGAAAAAAAACTTAACGAGATATGGTTTGTTCTGATCATTTCCACTCGATACACAAGTTCAAGTTTTTATTATTTTGACCTGCACAATACATTTCACCCCGGCATTGCATTTGCGAGCTATAGTAGCTCATAAAATGTTTTCAAGTAAATCCGAGCACTATTGAGTTCCACAGCTTTTAAAAATCGTTACCCAAGAAGATCAAACAACAATGCAATAAGAAACATCCTAATTCTTTTGTGTAAAAAATTTTTTCACAAACTTATAACACAAAACTGTCTTTTGTCTGCAAATAATTGAGAACAAAATTATAAGGCTAGCTAAAGTACAGAATCTCAGTATTGATTCAAATTAGTTTGCTAACACTATTAGGAGTAAAAAGATGATTACCCTTTTAACCCAAATATACAAAATATCAAAATCGCGGTGGGTCAATATAATAACAGGCAGAATTAATAAAGTTGAAAGTAAGCTTCAAAAGAGTGAAATTTTAACCTATTACAATGACTATCCACTCACTGTACACGTTCCCGATTCAACATATGTCTATGGAAAGGCACTCCGAAGAGTAACATAGATTTATCAGACTGCTGAAAAACCGGTTCCTCAGTCTAGGCTCTCACGGGATTCGAATCTCAAATAGAAAGTGCAAGTTGTAAAGCTTGGCAGCTTTGTTTGCCGATTCAGCACATGATTGGATTGCACACCCACGATTATCCCTTGAACTTATGATGAAGTGGGCAAAGCGTTATGGTCAGGCCTCGATATGAGTATAAAAAACTCTGAGGCTCGGAATCCAATTATTAGGGAATATTCAATAATCTACACAAATATCTCACCACGACCCAAAACCTTGCCACACAGTTGTTAGCCTTCTCTATACAATGTTATTCAACAAGATTAGATTATTAGTGAGCTTAAGCCTCCCTATTCGCACCAAGAAAGGAGGAAAGCATCATTTATTATGGAGTTTAGAAAATGCGGAATCTATGCAGAAAGGGCATAGAAACAGTAAGTTGGGAAAGAATATTATGAAACAAGATCAAAGTTGAAGAAGAAAGTAGTAGGAGCTGAAAAACAGGACAGCAGTGAACCAAAAAAAAGATGGTCCTTAACATAACAAAAACATCTTATTTCAACAAAAAGAAGGCTTACCTAACTCTCAGCTCGGGCCCTCACATTGTCCTCCTGGGAGCGCTAATTCCCATGGATTCAATAGTTGTATCCCCATGAGGCGTGTTACTCGACAAAACAAACTCATGAGCCCAGCAACCATTTATTTGTTAAAATTTACATCTACCTGCATATTCCGACCTGATCATCATGATGAACCAAGAGCACATAAATTTAAGACAACTAACTAGCTCCATTGTACTACTCATTTTGGAATCATTAAAAACTTTAGCTTGCTAATTTGCGAGAGAAGAAGTTTGATATTCGTACCTCTCTTCTTTAAAATGAATATCTTAATTGAATGCACTCTTTATACGGATACCAACTCTTACTATCCAGATCAATTTGGAGGCGACATTCAAGGTATGGCCAGAGGAACCAGGTTTAAACCTCTGGTTGCTTAAAACAAGCATAAAATGCGCAAAACATTTGATAGTTGGATCATAAAATTGATGCATTGCTTTCAGCAACTTTCCGGCATACATTTCCTACATGAAAAGATGTTCACATTTTCGTTTTCTCCCAAGTTACAACAAGGGCAATAGAAATAATATTGACAACACATCAACAGCTTTCAAATGTTTTGAAAAATAAAACTCAAGAAGAAACGAAAAAGCTTACCTGTTCATTTTTAGCAAGAGCTTTTTCCATGCAGTCTTTGGTGTAGAGCTGAGGGTTTCTGCCCCCATCTATGTACTCAAACACTTCCAGGGGAACGTGCACTTCTTGTACGGGTGATCGCAGCTTGTCTATCTCCTGCATGTTGCTGATCATGTTCTGCCTGGAAATTATTAAAAATATCCACCTATCAACAGAATTTTACACCGAATACAATGTTATCAATATGTGAGTTTGATAATTACAATTTTTATTACATCAGAATCAAGCAGATAGTAGTGTGATAAAATAGAAATTATGCAAATTCATAATTTTGATGATCAGCAGCTAGTTCAATTTACACCCTGCACCACACAAAACCAAATGAGGAAAATATTAGTTGAGCCAAGATTTGAAGGCCATGCAAAAATCTGTATAATGAATGAGCTGTAACCTCTAGACAACTGTTTCTGTGGTTGCTTTTCTTATAATTAAACTTAGCTTACAAATTTTTATTGCATTTATTGAATAAAAATGGATCACTCAACATGTGTAAAATACCTGAATATACTTATAACATAAATTTACAACTCCATCCACACTATTATTCAGAGAGAAGAAGAATCAATCGATGATCTCCTGTGCTTAAAGAAGTATTGATCACCTTGCATCAGATGCTACTCTAAATGAGACAGAATAACTGGTACTGGTTAGCAACTTCTGGGCATGGCCACTGTACTAATGAGCTAAATATGACTAAATAACTACTTCAACTTCCAACTACTGACTACTTTTTACAGCTATCATATTTGATGAATTAGTTCCCATCTTTCTTGCCTGCAGGAAAATCCAACTGAGATGGAAAGACTGATGTTCCCTCTTGTAAACATGCTTATAGCTTATAGATACTCAAATAATTGACTGCATCATAGTTCCTGTCACATTCCAGATTCAATTCACTTGAGCATCGAGGGTCAGTCATGTAATAATTGATTGATTATAATTTAGTTTCAGCCTCCCTTTACCAGAACAAAGATGTTCAACGAGAAAAAGGATGGAGGCACCATTTAGTAGTGAATCAAAAGGACGTGGAATTCAATGAACAAAGGGTGTTCCCGCAAAGGATCCTGTGCATGCAGGAATGGTAAGATAAGAAGGAAGGTTATGAAACAAGGCGAAAGTTAAAGAAGAAAGTAGTAGGTGCTGAAAAACAGGACAGCAGTAAACTGAAAGAAGATGGTCCTCAGCAAAACAAAAAAATTTTATTTCAACAAAACTGAGGCCTACATAACTCATCTCAGGGCCTCACATTTTCCCCCTGGGAGTGCTAATTTCCATTTATACAATAGCTGTATCCCCCCGAGAAGAGTCAATCATGTAATAAACAAATTTAAAAATAAAAAATAAAATCCAAAACCCCCTAAAAATGATCAAACCCAAGTCCACTCATAAAAACACCTAGCCAGATTAGGCATCTCAAGTAATGCAGAGTTCTTCAACGAATGCTTATTTGGTGTATGTAAATAAAAAATTCAATAAATTTGGATGACTTTTTTCAAATGTTAACAACTACAAATGTAAAAAAATTTACCTTTAAATTATAAAATACTCAAAACTCACAATAAATACCACATAACTTGCAGTATCTACTTACAGTTTTTGATTGAGGACCTGCTGCCCCTGAGGCTGGAAGTCACTCACAAGGATGCCTATTTGTCTTACATTCTCAATGAAAGTCTCTAAATGATTTTCTAATTGTTCTAATGAAGAAGACATGATGGCAAATATTCTGTAAAAAAAACAATAAATAAGTTTTTAAGATTGCTGTTGAATCCCAGTTTTTAAACAATTCTTGTAAAACATTAGAGTGCATCAGAACTGATCACAGTGCTTTCAAGCCTGTGATATTTGGTATATTTATTAGAAATTTGTTACAGATTGTCAGATTAGATTAGTAGTTAGTTCTATCTGGAATTCTGGAATTTGTCTCTGTATCGAAGTTTGTTGGAATAACCTGATAGCATTTCATACTTCAAAAAATTAGAAATTGCCATCATGGTAAAATACAATTCTTTATTGCCACACTTGTGTCCAGTTATGCCAGTTGATATATTACCTTGCAAGATGAAGGTTACAATGAAAGATTTTGAAATTCCAGTTTAAAGGTTGTCAAAATATTATCCTACATTACTGATTTTGTTGTTATTCAATACCAGAGAACTAAAATGGCTTCAAATAATCTATTAATGACTATAAACATGCTTTCCTATGTTTGTAGTGGCATTGTGTTTTCCATTTAAAATTGCTGCCAGTACTCTCACATTCAAGTAACCAACCATTGTCATGGTACATACTGTAAACGCAGTAGTCATTGTTCAATGCACCTAATTGCTGAAGACAAATCGTGTCAGTACTCCATAAACTATTGAGGGTTGAAAGGTGTGGATGTGTGGAAGTGTTTCTACTGGCTTTTATTCTCATTCAATAAGTTCACAATTGTAGTTTTTTTACCTCCTATTCTTTTGAAGGGATATTCTGCTGAATGTGCAGCAGCTGGGTAACTTATTTGAAGATTTGCAGTCTTTATATTTGTATATAGGCATGCTGATGTGTTGCCTAGCATTGTGAGGAACACAGTGAAAATAAGTTTTAAAAACTGTTTTATTCTACCAGAAACTTACGCAGTACATATGAGATTTTGCTTGCTGGTTGTTTCAATTCCTGTGAAATATTTGAATGGAATTTGAATTAAATATTATTGCGTAAAAGGCCTGTTTGAAATACACGCCACTAACTCATTATTGCCAGTTGTAGTAGTTTGAGTTACATTGAAACAGCTAAATTCTAGAGATATAATTTTTTCCATACTTTCTACATAGCTTTATTTTGCTGTAAAAAGATTAACTGTGCATAAGAGTTTGGTTTAATAAAAATATTAATTTCTATTTTCTGGGACTCAATAAGCTTTTGTAAGTAACATATTACACGTGAAACACAGTATCAATTTTTTAGCAATAAATTCAAGTATTTTCAAGTTTTGCTGTGCTTCACCCAACAAGAGAAAGCTAAGAACATTTAAACAATTTGTTCCAATTCCTGAAAAAGACATGGTTGGACAGTGCACAGAAAACGTAAGTAGTTGGAGAATAAGAGTTGAAATACATTCATTATCAGTGCTTTGCTGGTCTCTCTTTGCATATATTTTTATTTTCCACATCATTAGGGTGAAGCTTATGGAACTCAAATGATTGATTATTATTGCAGGAGAAAGATTCAAAAAATCATTATCATGGTAGTTCAGCATATTACACAATTTAATTTAAAGACTAATTTAGAGAAGCAGAATAATTTAACCAAGTGCAAGGAGGTTAAAACATTATTTGATATATAATAGGTTTCCTACAAAGGTTTTACAAAAACATGGGACATTTGTGAAGGAGAGGACAATAGTCAATTTTCCAACTTTGCTGCCTAAACATAGTTAATTAGATCAAAATAAACAATTTTCTTCAATGCAATTTTCGTCGCAAATGAGTATTTAATGAGTTAAAGTGCACAGCAGAAACCGTTACGCGCTTGAGCTGTTAGAGTACGTTTGGATAATTTGTAATTTATTATTAGCCAACCCCACGGAGCCTGAACCCACTTCTAGGATCTTTTAGTTAATAACACAATAAAGGTTATCACCCAACAAATAACGAATTATGGCGGTATGTCAATTTTCGTCTTTGATTGCTGGAATGCGCTCGGTCTATCGAGCGCGTTGGAAGGGAGAGTCCATTGTAATGTTGACATCCGACGCGCTCGATAAATTTCTTTTCGCTTCAAATAATAGAGTAAGTAATTCACCGCTATAACTCGTTAAATACTCATTTCCCCCCGCAGAGTGCATAGAAGAAAAATTGTTTACATAGATCTTATTAACTATGTTTAGGCACTGAAAAGTGGAAAATCAAATATGGTCCTCTTCTTCACATTTACCCCAAATAGATATTTGAAAAAAGTTGATTTTCACACACGATAAAAAAATTTAGTTCATGTTAAGAAGATGAAACTAATCAATTTTTGAAATTTTGTTGCCTGTATCATGGTAATTACATCAAAATAAATAACTTTTCATCTATGCACTTTTAGGGGCAAATGAGTATTTAACAAGTTATAGCGAAGAAAAAAGGGTGTTGGGGAAAAATACACCTTGCCCACAATTTTAAAGTTACAGAACTGGATGAAGGTTTTATAGGTTGATAATTGACGTTTCTTGAGATCCGATGGCAAGGTTTTTCGGTAATTTGATTTTTCGAATTATAAGAATTTTTTCCAAAAATCGACCACTTTTTCCATTTTTTCAAATTCTTCTGCTTCTAATTTTCAACATGGTTTGAAATTCAAAAAACTGTACCACCGCCTCTCTAAGATATTTCGATTGCTATCAATATATTTGCCATTTGCGTACCTTCAAAATTCAAAGATCAAGAAGTTAACTTTTCAGGAGAGCCATTTTTCTGAAAAAAACTTTTTTTTTGTTTCATTTCTGAACTAATAATTTGTTTTCAATAAATTTTACAGCTTTTGTAGATCTTTCCAAGTTCTATCAATTGTTATATTAGCCATTCCTTTACCTTCAAAACTGTGGGAAAGGGTTCATATAAAAAAACAATAAATCCAAATTTCAGAACACAGTCATTTTAAAGAAACATTTTTTTATTAATTACATACAATTTTTTTCGACTCTTTCTCTTGGTAGCTCTTCTTGAGCCCTTTTGAATGATATATTTGCTATTCTTGTCCCTTCAAAACTGCGGGAGGCGATTATATGTTAACACAACAGCTAATTAGCTGATGACTCAGAGCAACCGGACTCAAAACAAACACTCAGTTACATCATCATAATTAACACTGAGAGTTAGAATGTTTTGTTTGAGTACTAAAGCATTGCAAGCAAGGCCATGAAGGAACTCTATTGCTATTCTCATAGAGAAACACTCAATACTGACTCGTAATGAGGGGGGGAAAGAGAGGTCACCCATCCATTGGTGCGCCCTGAGGTCACGCTAGTGCGCGTCTTTCACCCCGTCTAGAATACGAACCAATGTATGTACTTGAGAGCAAATTATACCGTTGGATGCGCAAGAAAATACTCCATAAAATGAGTTTATAAACCAAAATCCTACCATTATCCAGAAATATTAAAAAATTTATTAAAATTTAAGGGAATCAAACGATTTTTCCTATGAAATCTTTGATAGATAAAAAAAATACTTCCGGAGGGAAATAAGCTCTTGGGCATTTACAGCATGTTTATAACATTCGAATAGACAGTTATAGCCAAAAATTTTTTTTTAAATTTACCCATACCCCTTCCCCCCCCCTTAAAAATTTTTCTTTTAAATTTCAATTTCTCAGCCAATATTGTATGTAGAGATTAACTTTTTTTTGTTACCTAGATTCACAATGTAAATATCTACCAAAACTAAGAGCGGTTTTTTGGATTTTCTCTAAAAAAAAATGTATACCTAATTGAATATTGAAGACATAATAATTCTATTTCTATGAACAATAAAAAAATTTAGAATTAAAATATTCAAAAAAATAAATCTTAGCATTTATAGTACTCGCATTGATCTCCATGATGCAAAAAAGGTCTCTTTCATAAGTGAAAAACTGTAGGAGAAATTGAGCTGCACAGCAGAAAAAACATTATATGAGGAAAAGGCTTTCCAGTTTTTTAAATATTTCTCTAACAGTTTTTTACTTATGGAGATCTTTTTTACATCGTAAAGATCAAGGTGAGTACTATAAACCTGGGTTTTTGGTAAGTTAAATTAGAATTTTTTTTTAAAGTAACAACTAAGAAGTAATATATTTTGTTATATAAATTAAAAACTTACATTTTTTGTGGAAGCAATATCAAAAAAACTGGATGTGAATTTGGTTGACCAGTTCATTGTGAATCAAACAAAAAACTAATTGTCTCTATGTACAATACTGGCTGAGAAATAAGATTTTTTTTTTAGAAATTTCCCTTTGAGAGAGGGGGGAAGGGGTATGGGTAAATTTTAAAAATTTCAGGGCTCTGAACATCCATTCAAATGTTCTAACATGTTGTGAATACCTTAAAGCTTATTTTGCTCTTGACGTATTATTTATTCATTGTTGAAGTTTTATACAAAAAAATTATTCGATTCTCTTAAAACTAGGTGGCTCCAGCACTTTCTCAATGTCGTCTTTCCCCCCAAAATAAATCTATACCATAAAGACAATAAAATGCATATCATAGTTGACTAAAAATAGAAGTTCAAAGTAAATTAATAAACAAATTATATAGAGCACATACTCATAGAATGATTATCCAAATATAGCAATATATTTGAACTCAAGTGTTTGAAATTTAAGTCAATAATCTTTACCAACATGTCAGTTATGAGTATTTTTGTTTTAGCACACATGAGTTCTGTGTGCATCAGCTGACTTTCCGGAAATTCCCCAAACCTGCATAAAATCATCAGTTGTTAAACAGTGGTCTAAAAAGAGATCTTTATAGTTTACCAATAGTAAAACACGACAGCCTTTCGCCCTGACCACCCACCAGGGACAAACTTGAACTTGAAATTGAGGGCCAACAGCATTGGGGCCTTTGTAATGGCCTACAACTTCCTCCACAATTTTCACACAAAGAGTTCAGTGCCTGGTACCAGACTTGTCCACTAGACTACTCAGGATCTACCAATCCTTGTCACAAGCTGCCATTGGACGGCATCACTGGGATAACCCAATGTGTCAAAACACTGTCCCCAGGCATATTGGGTCATTACAGCCCACTCTACCTGACTGGCTCATTTCAGTCACTGTCTCTTACTCCAGGCATGCACAAGAAACATTTTCATAGCTTCAATGATACTCAAATTACACTCCTGATCCAATCCAGCAAGACAGCTCATACTGCAATCTTCTTCAGCACATCTGGCATACCACTCATTCTCTCCATACTGCTCAAACACCACATTCATGAAACTCTCTCTCTCTTGCTCATACTTACTACATTCCAGCACAAAATGCTCAATTGTTTCCTCCACTCCACTATTACACTGCCAACACAATCTGTTATTAGTCTCAATCCACCTCAATGTACGCCTATTCACACTCAATGACTTACACCTCACAGCAAACAAAAGTTGACTCCCAAAACTACCATCATAGAACATCTCAAACTTAGGTGCTTCCTATATCATATACCAGTTAAGGGAACCGTCTGGTCAGAATCAAGAAAATGGCCGTCCCGTTTTTTGTATGGTATCTAGATCTATGAAATTTTGCATACGTAGGTATTTTAGAAAATGAATAAGGGTTATATTGGGCACTTTTTCCGTTTTCGCCATAATTACGGAGATAACGAAAAAATGGAATGAAAAAATGGGGTATATTCAAGCCACTTCTTCTCAAAAAGTAGTCATCGTAGAGAAATGATTTAGGTATCATTGAATGCGGAAAGAGCTGTTGTATAAAGAGACAGAGGATTATATTGAAACTCCCAATAATTTATTTGTTATGGAATTTAAAAAAAAAATTAAAGTGTCATTCATTTTCCCGTAGATTTTTTTAATGTAACTAAAAATCTTCTGCGAATTTCAATATAATCCTCTGACCCTTTATGCAGCAACTCTTTGCGCATCTAATGATACCAAAATCATTGCTCTACGATAACAACTTTTTGAGAAGAAGAAGCTTGAATATTGACATTTGTATTGCTCAGAAAACGCGTTTTAGTGCCGAGACAGGTTTATTTTTTGTTTGCAAGCTACATTTCTTGGAGAAATTGGTAGTGTTGACGTTTTGAATATCATTTTTGGAAGTTATTGTGGTTCCTTGAATGAACCAGTACCACAAGTGGTACCAAAAATGTCTAAAACGCACCAGGAGCATAAGCTGGGGCGTCCTTGGCATACTCGTAGGCTCCTCTTATAGGATATGGAAGCGCCACGCAGAGCCAAACGCTTATATCACTACATTAGTACCGAGCAATCAACGTCAAATCCAGAAAAATCTTGATCTGCTATCGAAAAAAGCCATCTAAATCTGAATAAATCGTCGGTCTGCAACAACTAGATCAGCTAATGTGATATCTACGCAAGCAGATCGGGCGAGCTACCAATCACCCTCTTTCTCCCCGAGGGAGGAAGGGGTGGAGGTACCGAGAACTCAACTTGCCAAATCTCAAAAATTTTGATCTGCTAACAGATAAATGCATATCTAATTATGAACAAACCGTTGGTCAGCAACAACTAACTCAGTTCATTTGGCACATGTGCACTAGCATGCTGAGCGAGCTTCCCCCATCCTCCTTCTACCTCCCGAGGGAGGGAGGGGTGGAGGTACCGAGAATTCAACTTGCCAAATCTCAAAAGTTTTGACTTGCAAGCAGATAGATGCATACCTAATTATGAACAAACCTACAATCAGAGGCAACCGGCCAAGCTCGTGAGGCACATCTGGGCTAGCTGGCCGGGCGAGCTTCCCCCCCACCCTCTTTCTTACTCCCGAGGGAGGGAGGGGTAGAGGTACCGAGAATTCAACTTGCCAAATCTCAAAAGTCTTGACTTGCAAGCAGATAGATGCATACCTAATTATGAACAAACCGACACTCAGCACCAACCAGCTGAGCTGACGTGGCATACCTGCACAAGCTGGCGGAGCGAACTACCCTCCACCCTCCTTTCAAACCCCCATTTGACCTACTTTGGTGAGACGGATCGTTCTGCCGCTTTGCAGGAATGAAGTTTAGGACTTTCTCAATCGAATAGAGCAATAAAAAAATAACATGACGGATTTTGGATTTTCGACTAGTCGGTGCCCTTAAGTGTAGGCTTCTGCATCATGCTACGCTTCCATTTATTCAATCCATACTCTTTTGTTTGCCTCTTAATCTCTTTTTTCCACCTCTTGCAGTCCCACTCAGGCCCTACACCTCCAACATTTATTAAAATCCAGTTATCCACAGGTCTTCCAATTCTATTGGTATATACCAATTTGTTTGCCTCTTAATCTCTTTTTTCCACCTCTTGCAGTCCCACTCAGGCCCTACACCTCCAACATTTATTAAAATCCAGTTATCCACAGGTCTTCCAATTCTAACATAAATAATCTTTTCCATACTAAGTTTCCTTGCATACCCCCACATGCTTTCTCCCAATAGCTTACATTCAGAATCCATTCAAAAATTTGCATTACCCACCTGCTATTCTGCATTCTTTTCAATTCTCACCTTATAATTCATCGCCGCTTTCATCATTCTTTCTGAAAATAGGCTCCACCCTAGGTCACCTCTAATGGCTTCTGTAGCTGTCCATTTTGGAGCACCCACTGCTAAACGTCCTACCTTATTTTATATTACATCCAGCTTTTCAAGATCACTTCCACTCCAGGAAGAGCACTCATACCATACATGACACTAGGTAGAGCAACATACTTCCACATTCCTCTCACACATTCATACTTGTTTGCTCTGTATCTGGCCACACTACTCAAGGACAGCGTTCCCCATAGGAATCCATGTTTATGAGATTTCTTGAGAAACTGGGATTTTTACTGCTATAAGAAGTGTAAAAGGTCGGATACATCCTGTGTAAAATGAGACTCGTACGTTCACTCGTTCGCCCGCTGCTGGGGTTTGAAAAATGGAAGAGAGGGAAGGGGGAAGGGGTATTTTATAATGTTACACCTCCCCCTTGGCACTTTCTTCACGGCTTGACGTAACTATGTAATCTCCTATGTCTCTCTATTACTCTATAATGATTTTAGGGGTCTAACTTGAACCAAAAATTCAAGAAAAATTCAAATTATAATTGTTTATGTTTCTTTGTTTTGCTTATAATGTAAATAATGGACTTTAGGATTTCAAAATGCTTCCTCTACAGTTTTTGAGATACAGTGATGATTTTGGTATTGTTGGATGCCAAAAGACGTGTAAATTCCAAATCGCTAAATGGTTTTTCACAAAAAATTTATGCTCAAAATTTATGACGTCATAAATCTGAATTTTTGCGATGACAGAGTTTATTTTTGATTTTTTATTTCTTATTTTTTTTTGTCAAACTGAAAAATTGGGGAAAACCATTCAGCGATTTGGAATGTCCACGTCTTTCCACATCCAATGATACCAAAATCATCACTTTATCTCAAAAACTGTCAGACAAGACGAATTTTTAAGACCCCCCCTAAAATGTCATATTCTTTAATTTCCCATTTTCTTTTCAGGAAAATCGCACTTTTTCCATGAGGATAATTGATTTTAAATTGCATTTCCTATCAGTATACGCATACAAACAATCACATCCACACACTAGCGTCATACTCTCAACACACACAAACATACACATACTCACGCAGAGACATTCACACATTTATCACAAACACACACAAGCACATACTTGTATACACGCACATGCTCATGTCGTGCACACTTTTCAAATCACCACAAATCAGCAGCAACGCAATGAGATACACCATCCTCTCAAATGGCAAAATAATACATCTTTAAATATGCAAGCTATTTACTTCAATTTCTATGTTCACCTTTCAAACACCACAAGCATTTTATTTAACAACAGAAAACCGTTCATCAATTTACCAAACTTAACAAATGACCACAATTCAGCAGCAACCCACTTAGATATACCATTGTCTCATTTGAGAAACACATTTATATACAAAGTATATCACTAACCTCTATGTTGAACTTTTAAACACCAAAAGCATTTCATTCACCAACAGCAAAACTGTTCATCAATTTACCAAACTTTACTAATCACCACAATTCAGCAGCAACCCACTTAGGTATGCTATCGTCTCAAATGATAACTCAATATATATATATATATATATATATATCAATAATGTATTTCACTCTAACCTCATTCTGCTGAACTTTAAAACACCTCAACCATTCCATTTACCAAAAGCAATATCATTTATCAACACCAACGTCATACAATTAAAACCTAACCTTGCCACCAACCAACTGGTGAGAAATCATTTTTTCAAAGCATTTCCATGAATAAAGCAGCCTAACAAACGTTGGTACCCTCATTCATAGTATTACTCTACCTAAACGTATGTGTCACAATTCATCCAATCTTTAAATCACTTTTCATGTCACATCTTATCCTATCCCCATGTCAAGTAATAAAACGAACGCTCACCCAACCTAAGGCAAGGCAAGGCTACCTAACCTCAACTAACGAAACATCGAAACTTACCTAAGCAACCCTAAGTTCACGGAACTGACTCTAGCCTAACTTTAGTAAAACTATCTTACTTATATATGACGTGAACTAATTTACTCGACATTGTTTGAACTCACCAACATACACAACTAAACTTTACTAATGCAGGATACCCTGTCCTGTTCTATACTTGAAATTTAGGTCCCACTTTGTTTATCATATTTCATTCTTACGCCTTTGCCCTTATTCTTCACGAATCCCCATCCTTTATGTACGCTAACGTTCTTTCATCAAACTAACTAATGACCACACAATAGTTTAACATTAAAACAATGTGTTCCATAGATATATCCGCAGCGGAGAAGTTCTCGTTTCAATATTTTCCCGGTAAATTATGAATTAGGGTCTGCTTAATAATGTTCAAAACCTTATCTGACGAAAAATTCCGACGAAACATATACGCTGTAGTGGCAAGACCACTACTAATTAATGTTAAGTTAATCTAAGTTATGTTTTGTTTCTGAGAAAAATGTTCAATAGATAGGCATGAACAAAAGTGTAATAATGTTAATGATTGTTCTAATTTTTACAGAAAGAAATTAAATTCATAGTAAGTCACTGAATAATGTAGGTAAGGGAATGCCTAATTCCTCTAAAAATAATAAGAATTCAATATAGACAGACTCTAAACGGAGAGACCCGTAGCACGGCTGCATCTTTCGAGTTCAAGCTCCGAAGGGTAAGAATGAATTTATGTAATTGCAACGATTCATAATAATCGAGATAACATGTGATAATAGGTAATGGGTTTATATCTATTAGAGTTGGCATTCAAGATGAATACTTTTGTAATTGTTTGAGTCATGCATTGAAAATTATAATAAATAGTAGACTGCTACAAATATAGATAGAGGCTGTGAAATACGTAGATATTGACATATGGTTGATAAGATGTGCTTTGTACTTACTTGTGAATTAAATGAAACTCTGCAATGTAATATGGTCGGTTAGTGGTGTGAATTATAGAAATAGCTCATGGAAGATAAAATCTATAGATAAGTATTAAGAATTGTTTGTGGCGTAGCACGATTGACCAGGTTTATATGTAAATCATTATCATTAAGGACAAAAAGACGTCCATGTGTGGTGTAATTCTAATTATCTGAATAGGTTTAAGATGTAAAAACGAGGTGCAGCAGACGTAATTATTAGACAGCGCAATTTATGACACCCTGATATCCAGGGAAGGCCTCCCACTGCAGTGCGCCAATTGGTCCAGCTCTGTTGGCTGATCAAGGGCCGCTACCTGCGTGGCTTGCAGTCGGCCGTGTAGGCGCCATCATCACAGCTGATCGGCGGCTACTGAAGTCATCTCGTGCGTCACCTGGACGCAGGGGCTTGGCCGGTTGAAAGCCTTGGGGGCGGTTGCCTATTGCCCTGATCAAGTCAAGAGGACTCAGATCAAAGAGCACCGCCGATCTACATCTGGCGTCCAGAGCCTGTGGGCAGTCATAGACCTCAGAAGATCTCAGGAATAGAACTCTTGCCTGGAGTCCATCACGGGGTCCTGGAATTGGTGTTTTGTTGTACCTGTGTCCTAATGTTCGAAGAGTATTTATAGTTAAAAGTGGCCTAGCCACTGCTGCAATATGTATTCCTTCCACGACAACTACCTCATTCACAGCTAAGTTGTGTGCCTGTGGTGTTTGTAATCCTGTAACCATTAATTTCTTTATTGTTGCCTGGTCACGTGCTTTGAACATAGGTTTTGATATTGAGGTAGGCTTGCGAGTAAGGTCAGGTAAATAATAAGTAGGAAATGTAACAGATATGCCTAATAGGGTTGCACCTGTCTGAATGGTATGTCTAAGGAAATAAAGAAAAAAAACAGTGTCACTCATCGAATCTTTGATTTATATTATTATCATCATATTTGTAGTAGATCACGTAATAGGCAGTAGGGAAACCGGTCCGCACCATGGTATTGACCCGCGGCACGCAATGTGAATCCCCTGTACGATCCGGCCATAATATTCGTGGGACGGTGTAGGACTGTACCTTACGGTAAGTGTCGTGAGCGTTTAGTGCCTCCCACAACAACGCATCGGTTCATTCAAAGCTTTACAACACTAGACTTCTGATCAGTTTCGAAAATGACAACTGCGCTCCGTTCTAGTGAAGAATTGATGGTGTCCAACCTACATAGTGAATGGAAATTTTTTAAGCGATGTCTATTGGAAAACATTAGGTCAAATTTAGATCATTTTACAATAGCCTCGGTTGCAATATTCAAACCCAAATTTTTGCGCTAAAAACACCTGCATATAATACAATAATTACTAACAAAACCACTTACCATGAAAACATTAAGCCAACGAAACTTAACTTGGGTATATTAATAAAACTTTCCACAATCTATGCATTATAAATAGGTAAACAAATATACAACGCGCTGTCGCGCTGTTAAATTGAGGACCAAAGAAGTAAAAACTTCATTTTGGGAGCGCTCGGCGAGATCTAAAGCTCTCGCCGAGTGGAAGCGTTTTTGTCTTGAAGTCAGTAACAATACCAAGAAAAAACGCATTCACTTGAAATCATTTACAAACTTTATAAAGTTCATGACCATTTGGCATTCTTTACAATTTTGGGTGCACTGTACACTTCACTAAAACCTTCCAAGTATCAGTGGCATGAATTCGTTATCTTCATCGCAAATTAAAATTTGCAATACCGCATTAATTACGGCAATATCGTATTCGAACATATTTATAAAATTTATACAACATATGCGTCTGTCAACATCAGCGGCTATAGCTTTGAATCACTGATGTTTCTGGGTTGACATTTTTCTCACCACAATCAAATATTTCATGAATGGAAACAATTTCCACCTCCTATTCCTCTATATCTAATATGGATCGATAGAGAAACCTTGAATTAGGCTGAGAGGGAATATACTATGGAGAATTCTGAACTTCCCCATTGCCCTGTGAGACGCATTACGGTTTAAACTTTAGTACCTTCGCATCATGGCTAGAGGCAGGTGAGGTGGGAGCTGCATTGCGGCAACTTACGGGTGCTTCATTTGTATTCCAATTGATACTTTAGGTTGATCCCTTTAGTTGCAGTGGTACCCGTTTGGTATCTCTTGCTTTTTCATTCCTTATTTTAAGTTGCGACTTCCTAGTTATGGTGGCGACTTCTAGTCACGATCTCAGCGGCTACCAATCCCGAGAGTAAAGGCGTTCCGCAGTCGTGGGTGCCGACGCTCGGTGTTCAGCCGTGGCACGACCTCAAGCACGTGTCCCGGTGGATCGCTTCTTCATTTATTCTCTCTATTTCCTAAAGCCATCTTTGCTTCTATTTCCTATGAATTAATCACCTTGTCCTATTGCTCTGATAGATAACCTTGCCATAGTTAATTGTATGACTGTGCGTGTGAGTGATCTTGTTAAGCTACCTTAAATTTCTTGAACTATGAAATCCTTAACCTTAAATATCTTCGATATCTTAATACTATGATACCTTAAATTCTTATAACCTAAATCTATTTCGAGCTTGCTTGGAATGGGCCCTTAACCTTTTTCCTTAACTTAATTAGCCTACCTGGAGCCTAACTGAAAGACGGCTTACCGGCTGTCTAACTCTCCGGGTGGTACTATTAACTCTTAAACCTAATTCTATTTTCCTAAACTTGCTCTTTGCTTGAGCCTTTTTCTTGACGTTAACCATCTTTCCAACTCTACGAGTGGCTTCCACACTGAGGCATAATTAAACTCAGGTTAGCCTATGAAATAATCCTGCTATAGTGTTCTTATTTGCTGCAAAATCACTATGAATAACTTCTTACTCCATTAATTTCTCCATTGCATTAATTCATTTGTTTTATTTCAGTATCTGCACCTTCGGGCTCCAAAAGCCCAGCTTGAGGCTGCTCCACCGGGGACGATGCGGGACGGCTGGTTTTAATTCGGCGCAGCGATCTCAGACGAGGCTGTCATTTCGGTTGTGCGGTGCTGGCTACCCTGGGTGTCGATCGGGCTACTGAACAGCGTTAAACTACCGGGAATTCTCGGGGCCGTCCGGCTTGAATTTTGTCGGCTGGGCGAACGGCCAGTCCTTCCGGAGGGCCACGCCGCAAGCTGATTAGGATCGCCGCTGAAGAATGAATAGTTTCGCGCTTTCGTAGTGGTAACAGTGCTGCTGCGTTTTTTAGCCACCACGCTAGGAGTCGCCATTTTGTTAATTTATAGTGATCGTCTTCTTTCATTCATCTAGGTTAACCCTAGAACTTTCGTTCCTGAATTTTGTTGTTGTTAATTAGAATCGATGTAGCTTTGTAATCTTATACGCAGAGCCGGCATTAGTGTTAAGATTTGTCCTAGTTTATTAATTATTGTTCCTGGCTCGTGAATCTACGATCCTGATGTTCGGGCTTTTTGAATGGTTCGTATCGTCTGAATTTGCTGCTACTTGCAGAGTTGAATAAACTTTCTTGCTGTCATTCCCTGTTTACCTTTGAACCTATTTGTGTGGATTCTCCACAATACAAATTTTTAAAAATATACCAGTTATTCACTTGAAATTCTCTAAATAACGTTATTTAAACACGCAAAACATTTACAAAATTTAGTCGCTATCGGGGAAACACACATTCACCATATTATAACCATTAGTTGAAGACTAAAAATATTGTCTAAGAACTCGAATGTGATTTCCTGAAACTTACAAATGCTAGGTGAGCGATTTTGAGGCCTTCGAACAACGAATTTCTATCATTATTGGTGATCTACTTTTTTGTGTACAATTACCAAGCTTCTGGTCATACAGATCCTGACATTTCAAATCCTAATCATAGGAATTTATGAGAAAACTATTCACCCAAACTACCGTTCCTAGAAAATGCTTCGTTTAATCAAAGCATGTCAAAATGAACCATTTTCGTGGAGATTCTGCCACAATATTGACAGATTTGTTCCCAAATGAGCTTCTTCTATTTAAAAAATAAAGAGTCAACTTCTTGAACTAGATGCTCTTCAAATTTCTACTTTCTAACGACAAAAAACCTGTTGAGAACACAACACAAATAGGCATGAAAAGCTGTGCCCAACGAAATTAACAAAAACCCTTGTTTTCGTTATAAACGAAAATCAGTACATAGAATTTACGATATCGAAATATTTGCCGGTTGGAAGAAAATTGATCTTTCAAATACCACGTCAGTATTTGCACAATTTTTTGCCTCTAAAAATACTCATAATGCATATTTCACCTCATATTACAAAGTAACTTCTATGATGCTGAGACTCAAATCTAATTTCCTATATAGAACTAGTGATTCTTGACACGATGGTGAGATTTCGACGTCCCGTATCTTACAGAATACAAAATAACTGAACTGAATTTGGCACCTCGAACGAATGACCATCATTTCTCGTATAAACGAATAATAAGCAATATTTACGCCTCTACGCGAGAGCTGGTTTCCGAGTAATAGCACGTTATTATGCTTCAACTTCATTACTAATTGTACAACTATCAAGAGCACCTGAAGAGTTGACTGTCAAACACCATACCTCATTTAGATACTGCAATTGAAAGTTGCCATACCGGTGAAAATGTGTGTGTGAAATTCGTGGACCTACAAGCAGCGAAAATAGAACGCGTTACCCACATTTTTCTTCTGCTGCCAAACTTGTTAGAAATGAAATGACACAACCATAAGGTAAATCACTCATTTTAAACACAATTCTTCTTTATAAACTCCCCTGTGAAACGAATATAAACACTTGAAATGGGTTAATTACACGCCATGCCTAAAAGTTATGAGAATTTCATGGCGGAAGAAGCGAGTTACAGGGTTCAATTCTGAATCTAAACAAATTTTTATGAACTCATACAACACTGTAAACCTTTCAAAAATTAGTAGCAAAGCCTCAAATGGTCAAAAATTGGAAAAAACTTTCAACTTCAACAATCGCTTTAAATGTGTCGCGTGAAAATAGAAAATATTAGAACATGAGCGTCATGATGTTCGATATCCTTATAGAGCCTTCAAAACTCAAGCAAGCTTCATTTTAGACAATGCAGTCACCCATGATCTCCATTATGGAAACTTCAACGCACACCAGAGAATAATCCATGTTTTGAATCTGCAGATATTGAAAGACATTTTCACACCCCAATTTTGAGTCCAGATACCCTCCATTTTGAGGTTTTTTCCATTTTCCTCAAAAACTTGCTGGCCTATACCTTTGAGACAGGCATCATTCAAAAGATCTCATTGAGACACATTAATACAGCGTTTTTCAGAACCCTGAAGGGTGAAGAAGTGGGTGTCAGAGGGCAACAAACATCAAAATCACGACTTAAAATAGGCATTTTCCATAACGCAAAAACCATCCACGAAATCGCTCCACAAAATTTATTTTGTGTGCAGCAATTTAATAAGACACAGAAAGAGTTAAATAACTTTTCCTGTCCGACGCACCATTTTCCCCCGTTTTTGTTTTGAACGACTATAAGTGAAAATGAGGCTATTTTTAAATTTGATTTTCTGGAAAAACTATACAACCTATCACCACGAAAACCTGATAAGTTTGAGAAAAAGATTGAAACTACATTCTATCACCTTTTGAAATGTGAACGCGGAAAAACGCCACAAATACTTCCCAAAGTTGACCTTTGAAAAACGCATTTTTTAACCATATTTTCAAAATCGCGTAACTTCTTTTCTTTCCATGTTGGTGATTTATGAATCACCCAAAAACTACTTCAAAATGTCTTCTTTCAGATCTGAAACTCTCAGACTCAGAGTTTGCCGAATAGCCATTTTCACAAATTTTTGTAACGCTCTTAAAATGTAAACTTGACACATTCTTACTGTCGGTGATTTTATATGTTGTAGAACTTTGTGAAAACTACGAGCTATCAAACTTTCAGCGTTCCAGAAGCCGTGGACTGGCCATAAAAAATTGCAAAAAATCGCGAAAATTTTTTTCCCCAACTTTGAGACCCAAACTGGGTACTTTTTTATCAATTTTTCGACACACCGACAACACTGTCAAAAATTTCCACATTTTTTGTATTACGTCTGAAAAGTTGAGATTCTCAAAGCTTATAGGAGAAACTTTGAGATCGTTTGAAAACACCCAATTTTTCGTCGTTTTTTGACTTTTGTGGGGTCTTCTTTGGGGTCTAGGGGTCTGGAAAGGGGCCCATAGGTCTTAGAATTTTGCCCTTTACACGCTCACTAATTTTGATCGTGCTGGGATCTCGGGAAGTGTGGATTGGCTTGAATTAGGGGGGTTATTTGCTAAGTATACTCGGTGCTCCACCTTTTGGCGACCAGCGTTTCTGATTGATGAAAATTTTTTCTTGGCACGGGTACTATTTTTAGTGTTTGTCGCACCCATCCTTTCACGTCAAAAGTTCGCCCGCCGCAAGTAATAAATATTTGACATTTTATCAGGATAGGTTTTGTAAGGATAGGATAGGTTAGCTTAGATTAGGATAGGCTAGGTTAGCATAGGTTAGGTAATACTGACAGAATTTTTTCTCGGGTCCGCTTAACGATGACATTGTCCATGGAATCTCCACGGGTCCTGCAACTATCTAATAACACCCTTGGTTTATTTGGAGTCTGCTTCTTCCATTTTCTTTGGCACGCTCATGAGAGTTATAGTGACCGTATCTGTGATACGACTTTCACCAGTGCGCAAGTACAAGAATATTTTTCATCACGGGTGCTGTTGGGATGAATATATTTGTTGGGCACCTCATTTGGAAAATTTGTTCAAGAAAGTTAGTGAAACCCGTCATTTTTGACGAGCTGTGCGTACTTCTAATCAAATAAAGAGCCTATTCATACCTAGTAAATTAGCTAGCTAACTGTTGGATTATAGCGTTTAATCAGGCCCGCTAACTGAATTCACTACTTTGAATTCCCGATGAGTTACGTACGGTCATAACTGAAAGCTATGTAGCATGAATAGTTAAACCCTGTAGCGACATAAAATTATTATACTTTTATGACTAAAACCTATATAGTTTGACCTAATGTGCTCGCCATAGCCCTGTGGCTAGAGGTTTCTGCCGCCGTGCGGCAGACCCGGGTTCGAAACTCGGCACTGGCAGTGGCGATTTTCTCTGTTGGGTATAGGCGAAAAATTCCAAGCACAATACCCCACTCTATCCAGGTGTCTGAAATGGGTACCGGTCTTGACCCGGGGAAAGCGTCATGGCGTCCAGGCATTAGATATAAAGCATTTGAGAATCTAATGTACAATGTGATATGCGTCAGGCTTGATTGGAAATAAAGCATCCGTTGATGCCTTCATTATCATGTCCATTTCTCAAAGTATGTGACAGGCTAACAAAAACCAAACCTATTTAATAAAGTTGAAAGTGCATTTGAAAGTTTTTGTGAATTTAATATAGAAGTAGCTAAAAATTCTATGACCACCATGGGCGGCGCCATCTTGGAGCCGATGTAAACAAGATTGCGGTCATCACCCGAATGGGTGGGTTAGAAGCTTTATTTATAATTTTCCCTAGAAGAACTGTGCCTCCCCCTCACGACCCAACCTCTTTACGTTTGTAATAGGAGGTTAGCTTCCGTTATTCATTAAATTCTGTTGCTTCCTTTCACGCGTGAAGGCCAACTTCAAAGTTCAATAATTCAAAAATAACGCATCAGCGAGCAGAATGTCATTCTTGTAAAACGTTCTTCAATGGGTTCCTTTAGTGATTCCTAGGATTGGAATTCTTATTTTCTGTGATTGCATTAAACTCAACATTGACCCAATCTTTTATTCCATCTGGACCTTTCTTAGATTTTCAACTTGGTGTCTCTCCTTTTTAACTCTAACCTCATTAATCATTCTCTTAACTTTCTTCTGCTGGTCCTTGTACTCATTCCATGCATTTTGCCATTCATCCTCAGTAAATCTGCGTCATTTTCCTCATATTTTTTTGTTTCTTATTTAATGTTTTTCTTGTCATTTGTTCTTCCTTTATCTCATTTGTAAACCACCTAGCATTCCCAGTACTTTTCCTGCATTTTATTCTACCAATCTTATGTTCTGCCACTTCATACAAAGCTCTTGCAATCTCACAATTCAGGTCATTTACATTTCCACACCTACTCCAGTTACATCCACTCAATTCAATCCTAAATTCTTCCCAGTTTGCCATTTTTATACACCAATTTTTTTTTACACTGCTGACCTTCTGCATTGACTCCTTTCTACCCCAATTATATTCAAGCACAAGCATTTTATGGTCACTCTCAATATCAAAATCATCATCATCCACAAAAATTTCTTCAACACTCACTCTTGCTCTACTATTCACTATCATATAGTCAATTGCAGTTTAACATTCCCTGCTTTGCCATGTATGCAAGCCATTTTCTATTGTGACATTCAGGTTCTCAAGTTCATTCTCATCACAGAAATCAATCAATTTTTGTCCATTTGCATTCACAGGCTCTCCAAGTATACCAACATGGCAATTCATGTCACCCATCACAATCAGAGGACATCAGCAATGTTCTTGCACAATTTTTGTTAATATTTCATACTTTTTTACACTCTCTTGGTGAGCTAAAATCCCTTCAGTTGTCATATAACATACAATCACAATAACACATTATCTGGCATGCATTTTTTCACACTTTATTACTAACAAATCACTCTCAGGCTCATTTCCAACAGTAATTTCTCCTAATTTCCAACTAAGAGCATTTTTTGTAATGAGACTAACTCCACCAGCTCTTTTTTGCCAACTTTCACACCCTTTTCCTATCATGTGGTACTTACTCTCCTTACACGTTAAACTGACTATCACGCATTTGGGTCTCTACTACACCAACACTATACAATTTTACATTCTCAAATTCTGCTACAAGGTTTATCTAACTTTCCTGCATTACATCCATGCACATTTATACATCCAAACCTCACAACATTACTGGACAATTCATGACATTCTTCATTTTTGCTCTGACATCTTTCCATTCATCCTGTTCCACCTTCCATTTCAATATGAGTAGACCTGATCCACCCGATGTATCTCCTGGAGAGTTTCATCTCACTTTCTTGTGTAAGGTGGACTCCATCTCCACAAAAACATCCCCCCTGGATCAGGTCATCCATATCGAGGAAGCTAAAACCCAACTCACGCTTTCTAGTACTCTCAGCCCTTGTACTCATAATCTTTTCATGCACCTTCCTATTCACCTCCTTTTGCGCCTTTTCATACTCATCACACACAGGCCTGCTAAGGAGGCTCGTCACTGCAACTCGTACATTCTTCTTTTGAGCACTTTCGACAACTTTCATAATTGCATTCACCATACGTTCTCTACCTCATTCAAGCAGCTGATTGCCACCCCCTTGCAATACTACAATGCTTTTATCCATACCATCTATCCCTTTCTCAGCATGCTTACAATTCTCATCCACTCCCTTCCCTCTCATGCTTGTGCATCCACTACTCTCAGTCATCCTCACAAACCTATCCACATTCTTAACTATACCGTCACTACATATTCTAATTATACGTCTCACTCTACCTTTCATACTACTCTTTTGCTCAATTCTTTTACTTACATCACTCTATCTATCAATTTTCCTTTCATTCACTTCCACTACAGGCACCTGCACCTCATGTGGTACATAAAGAGGTTGCTCATTCACTTTCTTTCCATTCATCCTCCTTTCCTCATGTTCATTTATCTTTCTACTCTTATCTGTCATATGTGTCCCATCATTTACTGCATTCACGCTCCTTGCACCATCATTTGCCTTGTCATCCACTGCATTTGCACTCCTTGCACCATCATCCACTGCATTTGCACTCCTTGCACCATTCTCATTCTTCCTTGCGTTCAGCTTTCTTTCATCCTCTAAATCACACCTCAGACCAACATTCAGGGCTTTCAGCCTCTCAACCTCTTCTTCTAACTTATTTCTTAAATCATTCAAGCATTTCCTGCATGTAAACACAAGATCATCCAACCTTCTCCAACTTATCTCTCTCAAACCCTGGCATGCATCCATATCTACCCACTTTGAACAAGTACTGCACTGAATCATCTCCTTCATTCCACTTGCACCTCCCGTCCTACGACCACTACTACTTGTATTTGATGCCATTCTCAAACGCAAAGTTTCGGTAAATCTGAAGAATATGTCAGTTATCGATTTGCCACTTTTTGGTGCCTGAACCTAATTAATTGAATCAAAATGAACAAGTTTTCTTTTATGCACTTTCCGTCTAAAATGAGTATTTTACGATTTATGGCGGTAAGTTTAGTTTTGCCTTTGATGAGGAATGCGCTCGAATGAACAGCTACTCACAGATTTTCAAATTTTTGTTGCTTGAAACATGGTAATAACATCAAAATAAACAACTTTTCTTCTATACATTTTTTTTGTGAAATGAGTATTTAACAAGGTATAGCGGTAGGTTTGGTTTCGTCTTTGATGACAATCGCGCTGGAAGCCCATGCGGTCAATATTGAATATAATGTTGTCAACGATTTTCATAATTCCGTGACCAAGAATGTATAGAGGAACCCGTTTTAATATGTTTCACAAAAACGTTCTTCCCGGAAATGCTTAGTTTTCGAGTTATTTAGATTTGAAGTTATAGGAACGGCGCTCCTGAATGGCCTTTTTTCCGCAAAAGCAATTATTGTTATTTAACAATAACGGAACTAACCCCCTATTACAAACGTAAAGAGGTTGGGTCGTGAGGGGTAGGAACAGTTTTTTTAGTGAAAATTATAAATGAAGCTTTCTATTTACATTTGTTTAAATCGACTCCATGATGGCTGCCTTCAGTACCGAATGGCACCATGGCAAGAGCCACCTTCGATTCGATGTAAACGGACGTTGCTCAAAAGCTTTATTTATAATTTTCACTAAAAGAACTGTTGCTAACCCTCACGACCCAACCTCTTTACGTTTGTAATAGAGGGTTAGCTTCCTTTTCAATTCTAAAGTTATACGAACGACGTTCCTGACTGGCGTTTCCCGCGCAAAATGAGTCATTTTAAACATCAACGGCAGTTTTGGTATGGCTGTTGCGGTGGAAGGTTCATGCAAGGGATGTTCTCCCACACTATTTGAATATATCAAACAATATTTTAATGACGATACTGCTAGTTTAACACTATTCAGTTCTCAATTTCGTCGATCCTGATAATCAAAACATTCACACGCAATACATTGAAAGGTTGTGGTTGGATGTTAAACAATTCATAAAAAAAACAGGAATTCGTACTCAATATTTGAAACAATACTTAGGGCGTTATATGTTTATTAAAGAACATCAGGATAACGCTTTTCATGCATTCTTGTTGCACGCCGCTAAACTTTACCCGCCATCACTGATTAAACGAGATAAACCAAAACATCGAAATCGTCCTATTCCTGCGACTGACGAAGACAAAGATAGCGACGTCTATGAAGAGGTTGTAACAACACCTTAGTTCATCTCATTTTCAGGTAAGAACAATAACATATATGGCGTAAACAGTTATTTCTCGCACTGTTTTTGCCCGGCCGCGTGGTTGGCGGGCGATTTCTTATTGCAGCTGATTGGCGCGGAAACAAAAACTTCAAAGGTTAATAACTCATAAACGAAGCATTTCCGGGAAGAACGTTCTTGTAAAACGTTTCAAATTGGGTTCCTCTATACATTCTTGGTGACGGAATTATCATAATCGTTGACAACATTATATTCAATATTGACCGATTTAGTAAGTGAAGGCTTCTTCTGCCTGTAAAGTTTATGTTGAGATAGAAACTTTGGTAAATCTGAAGGATATGTCAGTTATCGATTTTGTAAATTTTGATATCTAAGCATAGTTAATTAGATCGAAATAAACAAGATTTTTTCTATGCACTTTCCGTCTCAATTGAGTATTTTGTTAGTTATAGCCGTAAATGACTCCGCAACTCCAGTGTTTGAAGCGGCAAGTAATTCAAGGAGCACGTCGTTGACAACATTATATTCAATATTGACCTCTAAATCTATTAAGGATCAAGTTATCAAACAAGGAGCCAAAACATCACCTACTACTCTCAAAGTTACTCCATACACTTTCACACACTATACTCCTTACATGCAAATAAAGACTAACAGTCAAACAACCTTAATCAAAAAGTTGCAGGTCACAATACAGGCTCTCAGTCAATGGAAGAACTACTCCCACGCGCGCTCCATTCCCAGTCACACACTATACTCACGTGAATATACAAACCATACCAGTTTTTTAGCAACTTCACTTTAATCCGCCACAATTTTCATTAGAGGATCAGAACACACGTGCACACTCGACCATACGATTCACAGTCTTCTTGTTTCATGTTATTGGAGCTTCGAGAGCGAGTCCATGTAGCCCCACGCCAGAAGGGGGATTACGTTCCTGTATTACGTGTCTGTGTGGCAGGTTGAAATATTTAAGTAGGATTTTAGGGATTTCAGGTTACAGAAAGGATATTCTATACATTGCAGCGATTCACCGTCGATTCGATTCAGACCACGGTAATTCAGACACATCGGTAGATTGGACCATCAGAATCATGAAGCTCGGCGTAATAGTGCAAAGTGCGGACAAGAAATGTTGCTGCTATGGTTTAACAGTTTTGCTGTATAATACTGTTCTACTATAAGCGTGTTCTAACATTTCGTTTGGCAATTATCAATCAAAATATCATACAATATCTATCTAAATGGTGCCAGTGATTCCCTTGAATGACATTATACAGTGAAATAAAATAATCAGAGAACTGGTAGAGGAGAAATTAAAGTCTGTTACTTGAGGACGCAAAATTCTTCTGAACAAAATCTATGACAAACTGAGTAGCACACATTTTTGGAGAACTCCAGTAAAAGAGGCAAAAATATTTAAATATTAGGCAATAAGCAACTCAATCTCGTACATTTTGAGAATCGACAACCATGAGAATACTGCTATGAATTATACCTGCCTACATTTTAAAGGTAAAACAGAACCTCTACACCTCATCAATTCTTAGCGTCTTCAGCTCATGAGTAACTTGAAGTTCCTCTTTCGATTGGATGAATGAGTAATGATAAGGAAAGACTCCTAAGATGCTCGTCATAGCCGTGTGGCTTAAAACCTGCCTCCGTGCGGGCAACGAGGGTTCGAGTCCCAGCGCTGGTGGCGATTTTCACTGTTGGGTATAGGGGAAAAATTTTAAGTATAATACCCCACTCTCCCAGGTGTCTGAAATGGGTACCGGTCTTAACCGAGGGAAAGCGTCATGGCGTCCTGGTGTTAGTTATAAGGCATTTAAAAATCCAATGTACAAGGTGACATGTATCAGGCTTAAATTATAAATCAAGCATCCGTAGATGCCTCCATTATTATTATTATTTTTATTATTATTAGGGGTGAAGCTACGTCTGTTAGAGTCGTTGCGACGATGTGTTTGTACGTTTAGCGAGTTTATCAAACCGTGCTTGCTTAGCAGTAGTATTAAGGCAAAATGCACACATTCAGAGCTTCAGAACATGGCGATTCGGTTATTTACCTGGTTTGTGACCAATAATGACGGAGGGAGTTAAGCCTGGGGTTACTAGAATACAGAGTGACCAATGTCAAGGCAAAGTTTAATGAGTGGGGTATCAATTATGATCATGTTACAACATTTTATTGATGGACTTATGAGGGCATGCAGGATATTGGTTCTGAAGAGTGAAACCCTGTTAATCATCGGCTTAAGGCTGTATGGGTATGTTGGACCGAATGTGTGGCAAAACCGGATGTGGGAGCATTATCGGATGGGGCATCCCCAAGTGTGGGGCAAAATTTTTCCAGGCAAGCGAGGGGCTTCAGACCCTTGAAGTTAAAAATATAGTAAAAATATAACAGGCTTCATTCCTGGGCACCACTGTTTCATTATCCCAACCAATTTGCATTTTTTATTTTCCAGCTCTCGAACATAAAGGAGGGTGTGAATGATGGAATGAAGCAGATACCAAATGAGTACACCAAGTGCCAAATGTACTCATTTAGCATATTTTCACCAAATATTAAGCTACAACATTTTTACCTCTCATTGACAAAAAACTTGGCAAATGGGTGGCATTGAAAGACCATTTTGTGACTTCAGCATTTGGTTTAAGGAAAACTGAACACCACACTGGCGTACACATGTGTGTCAAAATGACGGTTCCTGGATGGTTATGTAAAATACAGTTGCCTTCGCGAAACCCACAAAAAAAACTCAAGGTAAAAAATTTAACGGAAGCATTTTTCCGAAACGAGAGGACGGTTAATTTCTTCGAAACTGATAGGAAATACTAAGTTCAGAGGCGTAAGAGCGCAATATCTAATGCAAAATGTAGCAGAAACTCAAGTTTGGCGGCGGTAGTGTGATGGTGTTTGGAATGTATTCTAGAGAAGGCGCAGCGACTTCCCTTCACCTAGAGCAGTGTTAATCACTAATTTTGCAGGAGAGCCATTTCGATTAAACGCATTGAGAGAGCCGCAGCTACTGCAAGTTAGCATATATTATATAAACAGTACATTAATTATTTATTTTATATATTTTTCGAGAGCTGTGAATTGAGTCGTCGTGAGCCGCGCTATGAATATCACTGACCTAGAGACTCGCGTGAACATTACCAAGAACAAAATCATCATTCAAAATCCAGTTGCGTTGCTAATTTAAAATTTAGGTGTAGAAAAAGACCATTTTTATGCTTGATTAGGTATCCAGTCACAAAGCCAAGTCATTCATGAATTATTTCCCGTACTAAAATTTTGAAGGTGATAGGGGCTCAAAGTCCTTTCTTCAATCCATTTTCAAAATCTTTTAAATTTCTTTAGTGCCGCTGTAATGACGGCAAACAACACCAACACGAAAAATTGTGGATTTTAGTTAAGGATGAATAGGACAAAATAAGAGACGACTTAAAAAGCTCATTCCCGCTCTTCGAAAACATGCTAGTCTTGAAGAAAAGTTCCCGATGAATATTACGGTGCACTCTTGAATTTGTGATTGCTCTATTTTTTTTACTTCGACGACTGTCAAAGATATTTTCTGTATTTCAATTTTTCATCATTTGGGATTAATTAAGCCTCCCTAACCATAAATGGAGTGTTCCCACCAAAGCAGGAGGGGGGCACGACTTAGTATGGGAACAGCAAATCTATGCACAAGTGTCCCCACATTCTGCGCATAGAAACAGCCCCAATGAAAAACGTTCATGAAGCAAGATAGAAGTTGAAAAAGAGCGTTGAAGGTGTGAAAAAATACAGCAGCAAATCAAAGGAAAGATGGTCCGTAAAGAACAAAAGCTTATTCCACTTCAGGAGAAAGAAGGCCTGCCTACTTTCTCACCAGTACTGAAGCCGACCTCTTCCTTCTGGGAACGCAAAGCTTCATAAATACAATAGCTGTGTACCACTGAGAGCAGTCCATTTCAGGACCCTTTTAACTTAAAACGCCAGAGGCACGCAAAGTACCTCGCTAGTAAACAGTGCAAATAGAGTTTGGGGAAATTAAACGCAAAGTAAAAACCATTCTATTCTAACGACAGAATATAAAAATATGCTTTAAAGCAGTTACAAAGCAGAAATCGGAATAAATTAAGATCTCTAATACTCGAGGTTCATCGAAATGCAATGACATTCACATCCTGGGGAAGAGTAGTTATCACAGTTGTCACGGGTTTGGCATACACACGTCAATCAAATAGCAGAACGTGCACGCACACTTATCATTCATCAGCGCTACGCTCGCTGCACAGGCGAGAACAAAATGCAAACGCAGGACTGTGCTTCTTTGCTGTGATGGAAGCTGACGACAAAGCAGAGACCACATGCCACATCAATACACATAACCTTACTGAAGTAAATTGACTGAGATGACAAGATATCATATCCGCTGCTTAACAGAATACTCTGAATTCAAACAAAAACTAGAATTAGAATTCATCCTTAGAATAAAGCAGAATTTTCCTTTCAACTCACTCCACACCATAGTTATGATACAAAACGACAGGCAGGAAGACATCATGTTAGAAATGATCATTGATCTTCAAACTGAAATAATGCAAGACGAAAGCGGAAGCGCATACATTCTTGTAAGATTGTCAGGACATGTCATTTACAACCGAGAGGGACGAAAAACACTTAGGAGCTAAAACATTTTTTCAAATTCTACAAAATCAAACCCACAATGAATTTTGAAACCATTATTGCTACGGAATTGCATAGGTGGTTTACGACTACTCAAGGAGCACCAAAGCCCCAACTTACAATTCACTAATTAACAAAACAATAGTTCACGAAACACACTCCACAGCAAGGACTACTCGAGCGCATAACTCGGCACAAAACCATGCGATGAAAATAACAGGAAGGCCTCGACAATGAAAATGAACCCAGTTTAATTGTTCCGCTGGTTATCTCCATAAGAGAATGGGCAGCTCTCTTGTTATAGACTTACACTGGGTACATCTTTAAAATACACAAGTAAAACGCAGTGAGTAACCGAAATACGAGATATTGAGCAAGATCTTTACAAGAATACAAGCTGCAACATTTCATTACAAATTTGATGAGTATGTACAAATTTTGTTTCATAGGCGATACTAGACCAAAAATTTAGCAGCATATCGTTGAATCATACGTTAGACATACATTAATATCCACAACCTTGGTAATCAGCACGAGTATTGGGCAAGAGAGGCAAGTAAATAAGGGAAAAGAAAAATAACTTCATGTATAATAACAATTACACCAGAAATCAATGAACTGATCACAAACAATTCTTTTCGGTATTCTCAGAGCGTACCGTTTCAAACCAAGCTGCTAATTTTGTATCTCCCGCAAAGTAAATGTCATTTCAAAAGCAAACTTGAGAGTGTACGATAACCAGCACCGCTGGATCCACGGCAGGCGAGTCGAGTGACAAAGAGCATCACCGGTGACGAAGCGAAGCGCACTTCTTGCAGCTTACATACATGAGAACTAGAGCAGTCATCAACAAACTAAAATGTAGTAATATTATTAGCACTTCGAATGATCTCGCGAGATATAGCCTACGACTAGAATTTTGTAAAAAGGAAGTGTGACATTCAACAAAATTATTGACATCCGGCCAAGCGAAATTATCTTTTTGCACCGTTTCCATGGCTTGAAAAAGGAAAAGATGGAAAAAGTCAACCAAATCTTTGTTAAAACATGTGTTATCGAATATGTTGATTTATAATCCTTCTCTTTCCTATGCAGGAAGCTTTCACGGGAGTCCCCATGCATAATAAAAAGTTAACTCACGAATGTGTGATCATATCAATGAAACCTATCTCTTTAGCTGCAATATAGTGGCTGGAAAATGCTCCTATTTAGCTCGTTTTGGGACTAAGCGCAACTTTTAACACCACTCTTGACTGGAAATTTTACCTCCAAAATGTCACGACTGACGGCTTTATACTGAAGTCACAAAGTTGATAACTCAAATGTAAAACGTGTGTTGCCAACAATGTCATTTAATACCGCAGACGGACGTAACTTAATTCACTAGAAAAATGAAAGAATCATTCCAATAATGAAAGTCCTAGCTTCAGTGTGGCAGTGGCCGGGGTGAAAACACAAGAAATAATACTACACTACGGAGCTCGACAGATCAGATCACAGCAGCCCTACACTCAAGTACATGCCCACAGTATAAAATCACACTTTGACGCACACTTGACAGTAATTACAGCGGTTGTCCTACAACGCGGAGGAATAGAAAGGTAGAAGTTTTGGCTATTATTCACCGTCATTTTTTAAAAACCTTTTGCGTGGTAGAAACGTGACGTCGAACTTCTGATTGTTTTAACGTATAGAAGTTATAGATATAGGTTTTTTCGCATATAAATCTCAATCCTCAGTAATACATAAAGGGTTATTCAACAAAATCTTTCAAAGATGAGAACAATTTAATTTTACTGAATTACTTTGAGCTTTTTTCAAGGATATCATGAAAAGAACTACTAGCTTATTCGATACTTTACTACTCAGCAATCTGCCTACTAGCTCGTATCTGAAGTTCACTTCATAATGCCCAAAGTAAGCAAATAAATGAATTCACTTCATAATACCGTCAAAAATGAACAAATGGATAGGTTCCTTCAATGAAATCACCAAAGAAATCAAAATGGGTCATTCATTTCATAAAAACACCTAAAGTATCCCAACAGGAAGATCGACAAACACACTCGCAACGAGCTGGAGATGGACGCGCTTAGTTCTGAAGAGGGGCGACAACGGCACAGCCGTGCACCTCCCACACAAAGCAGGTCTCGTTCATGCGTTAGTTGTCGTGCAGGTCGTCGGGCATGGGCAGCTGTGAGTGGGTCATGTATAGGATGACAATGGTGGTGACTGCGGACACCAGGAATATCACGTCGAACCAGCGGTGATAAAAGTGGAACTGCAGGTCACCCAGCACCTGTGGCGCAAGGCACATATCAGTCACTCATATCACAATGACATGAATTTACAACATGATACCTGTAGCAAAACATAGATCTTGAAATACAGTTTTAATGTATGCTTGATCATAAATTAGGTTTAGCCTCCCTTACCACAACAAAGATATTCAAAGAGAGGAAAGATGAAGGCACCATTTAGTATAGAGATAAAGGAATGCGGAATCCATGCACAAAGTGAGTTTCCGCGCAGGATTGCGTGCGAATAGAAAAATTCAGCTAAGAAGGAAGGTTAAGAAACAAGATAAAAGTTGAAGAAAACCGAGAGCTGAAAAACAGGTCAGAAGTGAACCGAAAAAGATGGTCCTTAACAAAACAAAAAACATATTATATATATCAACAAAAAGTAGGCTTACCCAACTCTCAGCTCAGGACCACACATTTCCCCACTGTCGCCACTTTCCACCTAGCAAAACATCGCAAATCAATCACTTACAGTCAATGCAGAGGCGTTTCAAAGGAATTTTAACCTTACTAAGACGGAGCATGCCATCAATTGGAACAACTGTGTCTTGAGCACAAACTCGAACGTTGGAAGGTAAGGTTCCCAAAATTCAAAACTAGTATGGCAAACCTTACCACAAAACTAAAACGGCACACTGAACTAGAAAACTAGTACGTTATGCCTAACAGTAGTCATAATACTATGCTTACAAATTCAAGTATGAAAAAATAGAAGAATAGCCAGAGCAAATAAGCCTACTTGGGGTCGGACAAGATGTGCTAAAATTTGTCACACTCTGAGAGCAAATGCGATTAGCGCAACACGTTTCGTCCTGCTAAATATAAATCGCAATTAGACATACGGACAGTTCCCTAGCTTTCAATATTAATATTTTATGTTCAAGATACATTTTTCTACAATTCTAAGATTTCAAATAGGCGACGCAGACATTAAAAAGACGGAAAGCCACTATGAAGAAGTATGACTTTGAACAAATGTTCTGATGTTGACATAAGTACAAAAATTTAATACTGCCTCTTTTCCAGGAAGAGCTTTTACTTTGAAACTAAACCTAAAACACTTTCACTTTAAAAACCTCTCTGAGGCAATTTAACTGGCTAATTGCTCTTCGATTTCCAAGGATATCCACTTGATGATCAATTGGCAAAACAACCCAACTGGCAGAACCTCCTGTGACAAAGCATCTGTTGACTGACCTTCTCACTGACATCCAGAGGGGATCAGCCGACTTACTTCCCCTAACGTCTTTCTGCATTTACACCCCAGGCAGTGGAGAGATGCATCTAAATGGTGGCAGATGCCCCCTCCACTGCCATGGGATGGAAGCAAGAGACGGACTAAAACGAAGTAAATTAGAAGAGAGGAAAAGACTTTCTAGGTTCGAAACCAAGAAAGAATATTCATTCCAATAAATGGCCTCATTCACATGGTAGGGTGGATGTGATGGAACTCGACGTACAGCCACCTCCTCGTGTTGAGTTCTGGATTATTTTCTGCATCGTGTGATACTATCACAATACATGAAATGAACTAAGAGCTGTACCATTTACTACCTGGAACCACAAGCCAAAAGTAACTAACAGTGATCATAATCAATCCAAATGGCACTCAAAACTATTTTTTCATGAGAACATAATGCTATTCGGTAATAAAATTTGATGCAATTTTCGTATTTTTATGAAAATTAGTCATTTTTTGAGATTCTCGAACAATATAGATGATGAAATAGAGCTCTAAAATGTAGAACATATATTCGAGAGATGTTTTTATGGTGGTTTTTACCTTCAGTGACCCGTAAATAGCCAAAATACATTCCTGTGGAATTTTTCATATATATGTTTTTTTCTCGTATTTGCGAGATTTTCATACGACCCTCGAATCATGAAGATGAGATGGAGCTTTAAAATTTGGAACATATATTCTAAAGATGTTTTTATGACGAATTTTTAGTATTGTGGCCCCAAAGCAGGCAAAACGAATTTTGAGGAATTATTCCAAAATATGCTATTTTTTCGTATTTCCAAAATCTTCAAACGACCCTCGAATCGTGAAGGAATCGACCCAGGGGTCTAAAATTTAGCACACATCGTTTTTATGCACTGCCACAACTTTTCCGCACTATTGTGAAATCGAATTCCTAAAAGTTGAAATACGTTCCACCCTACCGAGCAGTTCTTCTATCAACACGTTTACGGCGTGATGACCCACAAGTGGCTATGAAAGGATTCCCATGATGCAGGTGACGCAAGGGTCGGGTGGTTATAAACTGCCTTTTTATTTATACATAAATAAAAAAATTGCACATAGATGATTAGAAAATTGAATGCTGAAATTAAGTTTCATAGGAGTTCAACTCTAAATTCCAAGTTAATTCGTCGCAGTCACCGTGTTCATTGAACAATATTATAAGTTGATAACCTTTATAAAAAAACAGGGTGTTGGTGGAACTCTTGGTACAAACTTCGGCTACTAGTAGAAAATCCAAATTTAAACACTTTTTCATCAGTGAAAATATATCAAAAATTCTTAGTTTTTAATTATTGGGCTTAGAAGTTTTTAATGCTATGCTACAAGAACACAACAACGATTTCGCAACAGACAGGAATAAGGGAAACATGGGGAATTAGAATGAACAAGTGTTGGGAGAATCGAACATGTTTTATTTACAGTTCAAAACATTAATTCACAGATTCAAGGAAATTTCCAGTCAACGTTAGCGACCCCTGGCGAGAAGCGTATGTGTCTCTTTTGTCAGTTAGCACCGTGGCACTGAAGTGGTAAGATGTATCGCTTTACAAATGCAAAAATGAGTAGACATTCATTTCACTTATGGTGCTGTTAATCGTAAGGCAAGACGTGCCGCGAGAATCTATCACGAACGTTACCCTAATCGACAAGTCCCTGATCATCGATTATTCACGGCATTGCACCGAAGATTGACGGAAACAGGCAGTTTTAGTGTAAACAGAGTAGACGTTGGCCGCCCAATAAATTATCATAGAGAGCAAGAAGTGTTGGAACATTTTCGTAGAAACCCACGTACGAGCACCCGTGCCGCAGCAGCATCTTTGGGTATTCGTGACCATAGTACAGTGTGGCATGTATTGAACCGGAATAATTATCATCCGTATCACTTCCAGAGAGTCCTGGGTCTCCTTCCCATTGATTATGGTCCTTGTGAGCGATCGGCGCAGTGGTTTTTAGATCGGGGGGTAGAAGATGCCAATTTTGCAGAGTGTGTGTTGTTTACGGATGAAGCAGCCTTCAGCCGAGATGGAATTTTTGATTATCATAGCTTTCACTCATGGCAGCAGAACAACCTTCATGTCATCCATGAACATCATCACCAACATCGCTACACTGTCAATGTTTGGGCAGGTATCGTGCACAATCAACTCATTGGTCCATACATTCTGCCAGAGCGTCTTACTGGAGATGTGTACAAAATCTTTCTTGAAGAAGTCCTTCCTGTTTTATTGGAAAATGTGCCATTAGGTATTTGCTGACGACTTTGGTTTCAACACGATGGAGCTCCGGCACATTATGCTCTAAATGTGCGACGGTTTCTTGACCAACAATTTCCAAATCGATGGATTGGTCGTGGCGGTGCTGTGTCCTGGCCACCGAGATCACCTGTTTTGACTCCGTTAGATTTTTTCTTATGGGGGCACTTGAAATCTCTGATTTATGCGACACCTGTGGAGTCAGAAGAAGACCTTGCATGTCGCTTGAATTGCAGTCGCTGCTGGAGATATCGCTGACAACCCAGGAATGTTTGGCAACGTACGCAACTCGCTTCAACGAAGGTGTCGTGCGTGTATCGATGTTAATGGTTGAAATTTTGAACACCTACTTTGACGCGTTACTTTCTATTATTTATTAAGGTACCTCATGTTATTTCACGTTTTTCATTACCCTCGTGTGTTATTATTGAACATTAGTGCATGTGGTTAACTAGGATCGCCGTGAGTTCTTGAAGCGCAGCATTAAAAACTGCTAAGCCCAATAATTAAAAACCCAAGCGTTTTTAGATATTTTTCACTGATGAAAAGTGTTTAAATTTGTATTTTCTACTAGTAGCCGAAGTTTGTACCAAGAGTTCCACCAACACCCTGTATATTTTTAAGAACAAAAATTCTTTTCAAAAATGTCATTTTAGATTAGCCTTTTTCCGGTTAGAATCCAGAAATTAGACTTTACTTAAGATAAAACCTATCCATAAAGAACACTAAACCATCCTGTAGAGTAACCAGATGGTACTGTTCATAGCCAGATTACACTTGAAAGAATGCTAAATTCGAAAATTGCATCCAAATTTGCCATTCAGGAAAACCTGGTATGACCACAGCTGTTAAACAGCTAGAGGCAACACAAGGAGGTGCAAAGATGAGCGTGACGGTGAGACGGCGCTAACTAGCACGAAAGCCATAACTTCCAGAGTACGCACTTGAATTTCTGCCCATGTCTAATCAATCTCACAACGTTCGGCATTTTTACAAAAGACAATAAAATGCAATAAACACTGAGGATATTCTCACTGAAAGACCTGAAGGCACAACGAAGTCGGTATGATTTAACACGATTCCTTATCTCCAATCAATCGAATAGGTAATTGATTGAATTGGCAACAATTGGCTTATTACCATTAATCAATTTTATCACAACTGGAGTAATCAATTGCTGCAATTACCATCAACTGGTCCACATACTGCATTAAACTATTGAAATATTGACTTACACAAATCTAGTTCAGACATTTATTTCTTAATCATTAGTATGAGATTCAATGAGTGTCGTTTAATGAAAGAAGCATTCGTAAAATAACAATTTATATGGATTATTTACAGGAGTATCAACTCTTCCAATACAAACTAACTGGTTTTCAGATTACATATAACAATTTGAAGTCTGTAATATATATATATATATATATTATATATTGGCTACAGGCCACTTCTTCGCAATTGGTGAGAAGTAGAAGACGCCGTACGGTTAACAGAAAGAGAGATTTTGTGCAGTTTGGCTTCAGAGTTAGCTAACAAAGCGACACGTTGTGTCTGGTGAATAAGACGAACTCAACTGACCATTAGTAAAACATGGTGCAATCAAACTCAAAAACCCCTCATTTGCATTAATTTCTATACACTACTGCTCAACATGCACACGTCTTTGAGTCGAAGAAAGGTGCTATGATAAAATTTTCCAGGGATAGTACACAGAGAGAAAGTAACCCCATGAAGTTGAAGAACTATCTTTTAAATTTCTCGCTTGCACAAAATTTTGTAAACACAACCGCCGCAACCATAACATAGGTTCCTTATGAGCTTCATAAGCATAACTTGGAACATTTTAGCGCTGGTCACATCAACTTACCTGAGTGATGATAGTTCGGTATTCCAAAGGCATGTTCATTCTCATGAGCATGACCATGGAGATAAAGTACATGCCCATCAGCTGGGCCAATACTAGCACGATGATGTTCGATGATTTGCTCGACGACACCGCGTAGAAAAACTGCACAAACGTTTCAGTGTCAAGTGACGAGTCTCTTTAATGCTCACAACAAAGACAATTATAAGTACATTAAATTGCAGAAATAGTTTTGCGTAACCGCATAATGAAAATTATGCAAATATTTCAGTTCATCACTCATTTTAATGTTAAAATCATACACATAATGAGTGGCAATTAGAATAAATCAATCGTCCTCATGTCCTAATAGAACTAACTGCTTTGAAATTCTAGTCAGACGTCACCTTACGATTAAATTCGCTCCAGAAATGGTTTCATAACGTGATATTTTTTCATCAATAGAATTGCGTTTTACTGTTAAAAGGCCTGATTCATTCCAAGGCTCCCAGTACTACCCTCTAAACCCTCTAAAAAATATAAAAGTACAACAATTTTGAGTAAAATATGTGTTAAAAGTAAAGAAAATTATTTATTCCACCATTAAAATGAAATGAATAAGACATGCAAATCATTTATCATTCCTTTGCGATATCACTCAACTGCTTATCACTTTCATATTTTTTATCATCTTCTGTTTTACTTCTATTGATAACAGAGCCCGCTTCTTCTTCTCACTTGCACCGGGAATCACATTTTTGGGACCCATGATGAATAATGAAGAATAAAGTTGCAATGAGCACACTCAAAAAACAACAGTTACTCTGTCCTTTATACGCGTTAGAACTCCACGACAAATGAGGGCCGAAGGCACACTAAAAGCATCATGGGTATCAAGGAGATGCAGCTTTCTTTTAGCATATAGGAGGCCAGCAGGGCGTTGTGAGATAGCCAATGGGAGAGCAACTCTGTTGCGCCAATTTCCAAACAAAATACAGGATGCTAGAGGAGGATTTACGTTTCGTTGGATTTGGGCGGTTGCAAAGCCAAGCAAGCATTATTTGAATTTTAGAGATTTTGCGATTTGTAACTAAATTTCCTTTCGTATCCTGAGACAAAAATTTTCCGTAAAGGAGTTTCGTAAATTGGATTATCCGTTAGTTGGGTCTTTAGTAAGGTGAGACACTCTCAATTCTTGAGGCAATAACACTACATCCATCCATATGATTTGATTTATATAAATGCATGTTTTTTAATCAAGGAGAGAAATACAACAGTTGAAGTTAAACTAGTTCTAGAAATTTATAAAATTAATTCTCTCTTTCAGAGGTACATCATACATACATATACCAGGCTTCACCTCCCTATGGGAGGGTAGCCGACAGCAGGCCACAATCAACACTCTAAGCACTAGGAGGCGAGAGAGGCAGCACTGGCCGCACCAGATCTGCCAGAATCAGTAGCAGCCCAGCACAACCACCTTCCACAGTCAGGCCTAACAGCCATAGCTGGTTTACCCCGACCGCTTCATTGAGTGCAGCCCCTCCCCCCGCACAGGACAGCTCAACCCCACCACACGCGGGCAACCTCCAGTACCACGTCAAAAATAAAATTACCTTCTTACACACTGCCCCTACTCACTTTTGTCTGCAGTCACCCCTCTCGCCACTTCCACAGTCAGACCCCTCTCATACAAAGCACGTTTCACCCCATCCATCCAACTCATCCGTGATCTACCTCGCGCTCTAAAACCACTCCCTTCCGATGTATAAATCTTTTTCACCAGCCGCTCAACATTCATTCTTTCAACATGCCCAAACCATCCAAGCACTCTTTCATCCACTCGCCAGCTCAACTTTTTGATAACACCCGTCTGCCCCCTAACCAACTCATTCCTGACCCTATCTCTTCTTGTTACTCCATACATACTCCTTTAACACTTCATCTCAAACCCATCCAACTTCCTCCTCTCAGCTGCTCTTAACCTCCAGGACTCAGCTCCATACAACAAAACTGGCACGATCAAGCTTTCATACAGTCCCCTCTTAGCAATCATACTCAAACACTTTCCTCATTGCACCCAATGTCATACAGCCTTCACTCACTCGATGCTTCACTTCTACTTCCATACTATCCTCAACAGTCACATCCGACCCGAGGTACCTAAAATGCTCTACCTCCTCTAAAACTTCCCCATTCAACCTCACATCCAAAGTTCCAAACACTCCACCTCTTGAACATCTCATCACCTTTTATTCACATTTACCCTCAATTTCCGCCTTTCGCACACTCTACCAAACTCTGTAACCAGTCTCCTCAGTTTTTCCTCTGAATCAGCCACAAGCGCTGTATCATCTGCAAACAACAGCTGACACACTTCCCAATACATACCATTTCGTCCCACCAACTGCGCACCTCTTCCCAACACTCTGGCATTCACTTCTCTCACCACACCATCCATAAACAAATTAAACAACCACGGCGACATCACACATCCCTGTCTCACACCTGTCACAACTGGGAACCATCCACTCACCTCATTCCCTACTCTCACACATGCTCTGCTATCAATGTAGAAACTCTTGATCGCATTCAACAGTCTCCCACCCACTCTATACAAACTTACCACTTGCCATAAAGCCTCGCGATCCACTCTGTCATACGCCTTCTCTAGATCCATAAATGCCCAATATACATCTTTACGTTTTGCTAAGTATATCTCATTTACCTGCCTCACAGCAAACATTTGATCCACACAACCTCTACCACTTCTAAAACCACATTGTTCTTCAGCAAGCACACAATCCACCATCACTCTCACTCTCCAATTAAAACTCTTCCATACAGCTTCCCAACGACACTCAGTAGACTTATACCCCTAGAATTACTGCACTCATACCTTTCACCTTTCCCCTTGTACAACGGAGCTACACACGCGCTACTCCAATCCACCGGCACTTCACTAGCCTCGAAACACACATTAAATAAACGTACCAACCATTCTACCACCACATTTCCTTCTTTCTTTAGACATTCAACCGTGCAGCCATCCATACCTGGAGCTTTCCCATTTTTCATCACATCCACTTCATTTCAGCTCTGCACTTCTTATTCGACTTCTATTCACTTCACCAAACACAGGCATTCTAATGTCACTTCCCAACAGCTACCACGCTCGCAACCCTATCGTCCTTTACATTCAGCAGTTCCTCAAAATACTCCTCCCATCTCCTCCTCACATCACCACCCTCCACTAGCAACCTACCATTTGCATCCTTCACTCTTGCCTCATTCTCCACCTGTCCTTTCCTAATTCTCTTCACTTCCTTCCAGAAAACCCTCCTTCTCTCCATGAAGTCCCCTCCCAACTTCCTTCCCCACTATTCATCCGCCGCCCCCTTTGCTCTCCTTACCATTCTTTGTACCTCCTTCTTTCTCTCCTTATACTCTTCGAAATTTTACTGGCTGCCCCTTTGCAGCCACCTTTCGAACGCCCCCCATTTTCTTTTCACAGCCGCTCCTACTTCTCCGTTCCACCATTCACTCCCCTTTCTATCTAATCCCCCCTCCAACTTTCCTTACCCCACAGACTTCCCTCGCACATTTCTCCACCGCATCTTTAAACAACTTCCATTCCCCTTCCACTCCACCAACCTCACGTACCTTCACCCTCTTATAATCTACTTTCCCTCTCCTGATACACTTACGTTCAGAATTATGCAACTTGCTTACATTTAACACCTCCCTCCCACTCTTCCTTTTCACACCTCCCCACACTCCACTTACTCTCAACTTTCCTTCGACCAAGTAATGATCTGATATCCCATTCACCTCACCACGGAACACATGCACATCGAGCAAACGACCCATCACTCCCCTGCTAACCAAAATAAAATACATCAATGCTCTCTCCACCTCTCTTCCAGAGGTACTGTACCTCTCCTTCAGAAGTACTGCAGAAAAATAGAACAATGGAAAAAATGTGGATATAAAAATTAGCACACCTTCTTTCATTATCGTTACCTTATGTTATTACAATAAGCTCCAGCAAATCTGATAACGGAATCGAGTACACATGAGCACTAAGCCGAGGTACAGAATCAGCATAACCAGAAGTCTGGCATCGGTTTGCGCGAAAGATAGATTACATTCGATAAGTTGTTCATACCTCCCTAACTGAAACAAAGGTGTTCAAAGAATGGGAAGAGGAAAGTCCCATTTAGATTAGACTTGAGGAAACTCAGAATCCATACACAAGGTGCGAACACAAGGTTGAGAAAGAAGTTTATGAAACAAGATAAAAGTTGCAGAATAAAGTGGTAGGTGCTGAAAAACAGGAGAGCAGACGACTGAAAAAAAAGTTGGTCTCTAACAAATCGAAAAAACTATTCTATTTTCACAAGAGGTAGGCTTACCTAACCCTTAGCTTGAGACCTCACATTTTCCTCCTGTGAGGGGTAATTCACATAGATACATTTGTATGCCTATGAGGGATGTGCGTGAGAGAAAATTCATTTATTGACATGCACTAAATTTAGGCTCCATAAATTAGTTGTGCTCAATATGAAATTAAACAAGACTTGTGGAAACATCCCGTGATAAATTCAAACGTTAACATAAATCAATATTTATTTTATGGAGACTTACATTCAAGATAATTACACCGTCATTACCAAAGGTCATATCTGAAATAACATACGCTCGCCCTTATACAACGATAAATTAATGCTAGGAATATAGGAAGTATCGGAGCTCCTGCTATCTCTTTGTGAGATAAACTTGTGACCGAGGCATTTTTATGTTGACCACCTTACTGAAAGCGCCAAGCTAAGAAGTAGTCAGACTCCAGCGGCAGCAAAGTTTGGGCTGGGAGTCGGTCAGTCAGGAGTCTTAGAGAGAGCGAGGCAGGGTGCAGACCTTATGGTGTGTATCGCGCAGGCTAATGCGTGGATTATTGCCCCTATATGCTCTACTCGTACGCCGTGTTTTTCTGAGCAACACGTGCAGTTGTCAGGTTTTGACAGTGTTGTCAGCACTTGCGCCTGCGGGCTGCCTCGGTGGCTCTACTTGTGCTATAAGCTCGTGTGTTTAAGCTACCTGAGTGGAGGACTTTCCTAGTCTCAAGTCGTCTAACTTTACAGTGCGTTCTTGTCAGTTTCATCCTGTAAACAATCTTTTTAAAACTGTTTGTCAATAAACATGAACTTTTAATCGCATTGCAAATGCTAGTTAATGAAGTGCAATTCCTTCGGTTAATTTAACCACGTTTTTAATAAATTATCAAACTACCGGAACTGTTATTAATATTGGCCTTTCAACTGCATGGAAAAGCGGTAATTTCCGTGGAAAAGGAAAGAATAAAGACTTGGAAATAATTTATTGAACATCACAGTCCATTGTGTATCGCCTGTCGGCAAATTTATAGTGGTCAGGAATCCTGAAGTCGTAGTTTATCGGCCACAAACTAATTCTTAAATAATCTCACACAAGCGAACGAATGTAGCCTGCATACCTTAGTAAGCTTAAAACCCAGAGCAGTCCCCTGGAAACAGGCAAGAAACCAAGTACAAGGCCACACCTTTGTAAGCGTGAGAATGAAGCCCCTGATGCTGGTGACGATGATGCAGCCCACCAGGAAAAACGAGATGTGCTGCGACCAGAACTGCACGTCGATATCCAGCCCCATCCAGTGCACGGCGATCTCCATGCCTTTCGTGACCGGGTCCTTCCGGCCCACGCGGTCGAACACAATGTTCACCAGACTCTGCACAGTAGTAAATTATACTGAAGCATGCTCACACGGATCTCCACACCACTACATTCTACTGAAATGCATTAAGCAGGAGGGAAACGGTATCAAACAGCAGTTAGCGTCATGCACTGTACTCTGCACAGTACCACAGTGTATAGATGTGCATTTAACAGACTCCACAATGCATCATACAGGTGAAATGCGATATGTTCAAGTTTTTTTGTAAATATGGCGAGTACTTGGATAGGAGCAAAAGATCACTACTAAGCAGACAACTTTTTAGAAACGGACGCCAAGGGCTGCTTTTTAAAATATCCTCTCAGTAAATACAATGTTATTAAATGAATTTCATTTTTATGTTCCAACTGAATAACAAAAACTAATATCAGATAAATACGTCACCTAACCACCAAGGAACGAAATCTAGCTTCATAAACTCATAGACTAAAGTGACTTACATGAATTTCTATACTTTTCAGCAATACGTGAATGATGAAATTGAAGGAACATAAAATCTATTGACAATTCTCATGATCACCGAATGGTAGCGATGCAAACAGTACTCAGTTTTTACAGTAAAATCCACAACAACTTAAATAGAAAACCCATCAAATCCCCATTAAAAATAAAAAACTCTCAAGCATGTTAAGTTTTCATTTCAGCACGACTCCAACAACAACCAACCCTATTGATGTACCTAGCTGTGTGGCCAGGGACAGAATGCAATTCATTTTACAAGACATTAAAACTATTATAAACGTTAATACAATAGTGCTTGCTTACGATAAAAAACAGAATGCAATTCATTTAATAAGCCATTAAATCAGTCGTGCTTACAATAAAAATTTTCCATGAGCAGTATGCGGAGAAGAAGTAGCCCATGAAGTTAAAGAACTTCCCCTGTAGCGTGGCGGCCCACAGCAGCCTCTCCCTCTGCCCCTGCAGCTCCACGCACTCCAGGAACAGCTGGCGGCCCACCTCCTGCGAGACACCAACGCAACGTCAGCTAATAAACTCACACGAGCTGTTAAATAGAAGCTTCATTATCACTGATTGTAACGTGAGCCATTGGTGGCCACAGAGGGAAGTTTCATAAAGCTGCTGACCGACCAGTAGTCAAAAAACCCTTTTTTTTTTAAATAATTAATTCAACCTAAATCTAGCCACATTTATGTGTGTCTGTGTTTCTAACCTGGATGGTGCACACATCAAATATTTACTACGTTAAATTTCAAGTTAATTTGAGCCTCCTTAACCACAACTAAGGTGTTTCAACCAAAATGAGGTGGTAGGAAAACACCATTTATGATTACATTAAGGGAATAAGGGAATCTATGGAAACAGCAAGATTGAAAGAAGTTTATGAAACTAGATAAAAGTTGAAGACGTAATAGCTGCTATAAAATATGAAAGCAGTAACTGAAAAAACTTAGTCTGTAATAAACAAAGAACCTTTTCACATTCAACAAAAAGGGGACCTAAAAAAAACCATCAGCTCTGACCCTCACATCTCCTCTGAGAGCACTTAGTCCCACACTTACAACAGTTTCATCTTCCCATAGGATTTACTACGTTACTTTACTAATCAATGCTGAACGAAGTACAGCCGTTATTTATACATGGGGAGGTGAATTTTCTGGATTGTAAGTTGCTTTAGATTAAGTTTCTAATGATCCCCGTTTTGCTCTTTCTTCTGACTAAACATAAAAAAATTATAGAATAGTGTCGTCACTACCCATTAAAATTAAATATTATTGTAGCAATTTGACAGGTCGACTAGTTTGCTACTCGATACAGCTCTTTAATGGACTCTTATGACACTGATCTGCTTCTCTACCGTATTAAAAGGTACAAAGCTTGCCAGGTACTGCTTAGTTTTTGGAAATTCGATTATAAGATGAAGACCATGTACATGATGATCAAGTGAGTATATGTCGTTTCTTATGACACTGATCTGCTTCTCTACCGTATTAAAAGGTACAAAGCTTGCCAGGTACTGCTTAGTTTTTGGAAATTCGATTATAAGATGAAGACCATGTACATGATGATCAAGTGAGTATATGTCGTTTAAGTGAGTACATGGAACAATTAAAAGAAAATATTCGCTTTCATATATCAATTGAAATTTTCCCGCGCTCTTCATGCCTCAGTTATCTTGGCATTGACTTCCAAGAAGGGTGAGTAACTTACAGGCCACTCTGTGCCTGTGATGACACCTGATGTGTCAAAGCAATACAAAATGACGACCACCCCACCAAAGCAGGCCGACACGAGCAGCTGCGGGTTACCTCCAAAGCGAGCACTTCGGACTTGAGGGCCGCCACGTCCACATCAGGCGAGGTCGAGCCCGCACTGCCCCGGAACAGGCTCCACACCGAGCCACGGCTGCTGCTCTCACTGGTCACCGGGTTGCGCTGCCATGCATAATTGTAAAAGTTTATTGTAGTTGCTATTTTAAAGCTCGAGTTCCATAGTAAAAATTTTTTAACCAAGAGGAGAGACCAAGGAAAAGTTTAATGTAGCCTCCAGTTTGAGGCCACATTTTCACTGTAAAAATGTTTTAACCAAGAGAAGAGAACAAGGAAAAGTTTAATGTAGTCGCCAGTTTGAGGCTACATTTCCACTGCAAAGATGTTTTCACAGAGAAAAGAGAAAAGATCTTTTTTTTTAATAGCTTGAGATTTTGTTGCCATTGCAAAGATGTTTCCACGGAGGTAACAGAAGGATTAAGTACTCAGTTTAAGGCTCCGTTTCATTTACGAAGATGATTAGATCAAATTAGATGTTAGTTTAAGCCTCCCTGACCGCAACAAAGGCATTCCAAGGAGAGCAAGGCACTATTTAGTAGGGCCACATGTAAGGGTCAGTTATACGTACAATCAAGATACTGGAACAATTTCATCAAATACAAAAACCCTCAACACAGAAAACCCCTCCCAAAGCACTATCTAAGTTGGACGAGTTGGGCTTTCTAAAAAGTCCTGTTTTTGCCTGCCCTGACGACTGCACTCATTTTTATCCCTACTTTGTAAAGACCTTCAAAGTCACACTGAGGACCTCATCCAAACATTTCCTCAAGCTACAATAACTACTGATGCTGCAACCAACTCGCTCAGCAAAAACAACTCAGATTACCACGAGGTCATACATGCTTTGCAAGAGCAATTTTCTTTTTCTTGGCCACGACGAGGTCCATGTTCTGTACCAGCCGCCGCTCGATGGCCTGCATGTGGCCCTTGCTGACTGGCCGCATGAAAATGGTCATGGAGGTGTAGGGGTAGTTGACGGCACCGAAGCCGGAGAGTGCTGCCATCACCGTCACCCCCACCACGCCGATGCGGCTGATGCTCTGCATCACAGTCATTCACTTCAGTTTCAGGTCAGTTACAAAACAACCAAAGCTACGCTGATGCTTTGCATCACAGTCACTTGCCTAAATTTCAAGTTCTAACCACAGCTAAGGTTTTCAATTAGATATTATAATGCAAACAACATAATTCAAGATCTAGATGAAATGATTATAAACTGTGTTGTGGGATGTGCAAATCCCGAGACCCAAGGTCTCAAAGCCAAGCTCCCAGAGCTCGGATCGGCCTCCAAACCTCCCCTACAGCCGACACCAGACACACACACCTGAGCTCGTGTCAGAGGACACACCCAGTGTGAACACACGCTGCCGTGAAAACGAAAACACTTCTCAGCAGAATGGAAGCACACACTAGCTCCAAGCTAGTGAAAACACTTCACGGCAGAATGGAAGCACACACTAGCTGCTAGTTAGTGTGGTGTGTCTGAACAACACTCAGATACACAGGCACACAACACGCCTGCAGGTCCTACCTGCTTGTGTCTCAGCAAAGAAAAAGAGAAAACACAACACAAGTATCTCGCAAGGATACTTCAAGAGCGAAACCGGAAGCTCAAGCACGCACAACCGAACTCGCCAGCAACAGCCGCAATAATGCCAAGGCCGGCGCACAGACCGACGCTCCACACGTCAGGAAGTAGATCCCACAAAATACCTCCTTCCACTCAAACGGAGTAGCTTACAACATAAAAAACGTCGCATGTGTAATTCTAAACAGAATAAACACATTGGAGCACCAAAGCGTCCGTGAACACAAAATATGATGTGTACACAAGCAACTCGCCGACGAGTGCCGCCCTGTGATTGGCCGCGCGTAGGAATACATGCCTGGCGTAGCAATACACCACAAATTGAAACATGGTGACTACTGATCTTTCATTTCCAAATTTTACTACTTTTTACTACTTTTTACTACCTTCAACGGCAAAAAAATTACTACCTTTTTTTACACAATGAATGTTGTCCAAATGTCCAGAGGTTAGTAATCGGCCTACAATGAGTAATTTGAGTCAATAATATACGCAATTCCAAAGGTTCAAAAAAAGCTCCAAGTTTGTTAATACTTAAAATACTTAATACTAAATGGAGAACCGGAGCTTTACGGCAAAAAAGTTACCTAAATCTTTAAGGTACCCCGTCCTAAATGGACTCCAACAAAAGTTTGGCGAAGACCTTGTCTTAACATCTTTCAACTATGATGAAAACAGTTCATCATATGGAAAAAAAACTGACTGGAAACTAGTAGACACCAGGGGATTGTCAGATCCCTTTACAGCAGGGTAGAATATCAAGGAATTTCATTATGACCAAACCCTATGGCACTTCGGAAATATGAGTTTGTAAGCTATTTCTATCGCACCTCAAAATCTAAACCGGCATTCTAATTGCAATCAATAATAACAAATAGGTTATGCACATGTTATATTACGAAACCAATCACGAAAACGCAAATTTCATGTAGCTTTCCTATATATTTTTAGTAGAAGAATGAACTTTGATTACAAGGATCATCTCCATGCTATGACGACATCCTGGAGGAAACTGAATCGCCATGACTGCCAAAAGGAACTTCAAAGGGACTAAACTCTCGTTCAAATGATGACACATTGTATTAAAAGATAATTTTATAGGATAAGTTTTTCTGTACTTGGACATAAATTAATGTCACTGGAAAAAAAACTTTCAGCTTTACAAAGAAGTAATTTCTAAAAAAAAAAAAACGTTTATAGTTTCAGGCAATCGTTGTTTCCCCAAATCGAAGTGGACAGAATAAACTCGTCTTTTCAAAGGAAGATAATACTGCTAACAATCAAGCTCAGGTCCAAAAAAACACTTTCTGGATATAAATGAACTGCGGAGAAGTTCCTTTGACGTCATTGTAATATTTCTATCCTGCCGCAACAACTTTGAGGGTGAGAATATTTGTCTTGGAATAAGTTGGAAGGCTACATCAAGTTTATGATAATCAAGACCTTACCAGCCAAATATATGACTTTGAATTAAACATTATTCATTAGGAGGAATTGAAATGTAATAAGTTTGATTCACGACTTACTCATCTGAAATTGCAGCAGGACTCTCTAAAAGCTAATTGAGAATAATTTTATTTCCGTCCTTACGTTTGTGAATAAAATACTTTAATTTCTGAGTATCAAGTGTGCAAAGATTAGATTAGTCATTTGTTTTAGCCTCCCTACCCAGCAACAAATGTGATCCAAAGAGAGGAAGGAGGAAGGCACCGTTTAGTGTGGAGTTTAAGAAAACGCGGAATCTACGCAGAAAGGGCATAGAAACAGTAAGTTGTGAAAGAATATTACAAAACAAGAGCAAAGTTGAAGAAGAAAGTAGTAGGTGCTGAAGAACAGGACAGCAGTGAACCGAAAAAAGGTGGCCCTTAACATAACAAAAACATTTTATTTCAACGAAAAGAAGGCCTACCTAACTCAGCTCGGGCCCTCACTTTTTCCCCCTGGGAGCGCTAATTACCATAGACACAATAGTTGTATCCCCCTGAGGGGAACAAGTGCACAAAAAGAACAATTATGCCAACTATGCTATATATCTTATGGGCAACTGCATCCACTAAAGATGAAATCCAATAAAATGTAATAGTTATTTAGTGATAAATACAACTACCTATTTAAAAATTTTGGCTAGTTGTTAATGTTTATTCATAAAATTTAAATGAAAAAGTTCACAATATGTTTTACATTTAAAAGAATCGTAATTCTCAAAATAATATAAATTATTTTACTTGACAAACATATATCAATCAATGCCACTTGATGTGCTTCCACAAGAAAATATGTAGCTATGCTATTTTATTTTTCCTTGAGATCTTATAATGCATATTTGATACGTAAGAATGAAAGATGGAAAGTGTCGACCTCATAATCATAAATGCATAATTTTTAAATCATTATTATATTTTCAATACTAATACCTGATATCACAAGCTCCTAAGCTTGTATCTCAATAGAAGTGTTTTCAACAATGCATCGCCATTGGTATTACATTTTTTAAATTTACATTTATATGATTCATGAAACCTTGATTACCGCATCAAAGCAAAAGCCATTCTATTGTTTTCTCTCAATAATTTGTTAATAATAAAATGGCTCAAATGAACCTTCCATCATAAAACAACTAGATAACTTTCAGATCAAATGGAATGAGAAGAAAAAGTGAACTGTTTTTCCTATTGTTCGCAAAAATTTTGAAACTTTTTTCTATTTTGTGTGCTCCAATCCTAAAATTATACCCCACTCTACAGGAATATTTCCCATAAATCGCGGCAAATTTTTGATTTTAGGAAAAATAAATTTAAAAAAATCTTCATACTCTATATAAATATGTAACATTACTTTAAACTTTAGGAGAATCTTTCCACTCAACAAACTTTTTACTACCCTGAGGCAAATTTTACTACTTTTTACTACTTTTTTTACTACTTTTCTAATTTTACTACTTTTTACTACTTTACTACCCAGTAGACACCCTGTAAAATTGAAAAATCATGTACATTAGAGATTATAAGCACTTTCAGCTTCCCTAACCACAACAGAAATGTTCAAAGACAAGAAGGATGAAGGCGTGCTTTATTATAAAGTTAAGGGACAGCAGAATCTATGCACAAGGTGTGTTCCTACTCACGATCCCCTGTGCATAGAACCAATGAGGTGTGAAGGAAGGTTATGAAACATATTAACACATGAAGAGGAAATTAGTAGGTACTGAAGCATAGGACAGCAGTGAACAATGCACATCACCATCCAAGTTAACCGAAACTAAAACTAGCCTCCAGCTGATTTTTTTAATAAGTTTCAAAATGACCAGAAAAAAAATATACCACATGAAACTTTTCAGAGAAAATTTAGCATAAAAGAATAAAGAGAAATAGTGCCCACATAGGACTGAGCTGACCTGCTCAATGGACAAGAGGCCATGCTGAGGGCTCAGGATGGGGAACGGGTCACCGATCTTCCAGAAGCAGAAGAGATAGCCTGCCCACGTGAGCACACTCAGAGGCCTCACCCACCGCTTCCTCACTGCAATACAAGAACAAACCTGTAAATAAATACAGGAATAAACGCTTGGCTTCTGAAAATCAAAATAAAATTGTAAGCTCAACGTGTTAGAATTCAGGTTGTGTACATTAGCTGCAAAAAAACACACCAGTTCAAATACCACTTTAACATATGATTAAAACTCAGTTCGAATTGAGCCGTTTATAAAATCATTTTCACTACATTTGAGCAACTTTTAGATAGCTGAACAACACAAATAGCCAGAATTTTGTGACAAGGATCCAGAACGTGCCATTACCATTAGCTGTAGAACAAAACAAGGCTTTCATTTGTTCAATATTATTAACTTGAAGTTACCATGAGCTGGATAAGATGTGCAGAAAGAACATTATAACCACCCACTAAGAGCAGCACAACTCAATATTATTGGATGATCTCCAAATTTATCCTAAACCAACACCCTACTATTTAATTTCTCCTACCTAAATCAAGACAACTGATCTATTAAAAGTATTAAGTAGATATTTAACCTTCCATTCAAGAATACTTGAACCATAAAGAAGCATCAAGGGGAAAAACTGCAGGTCATACCCAAAAGTTATCAAAATTTTCCAAACCCACATTTTCTTAAAGTAAGAAGCATTTTCTCCCCCGCATGCTCATAAAAAACTCAGAGGTGAATTAAAAATTTAAACACAAAAAATCACCCCAAAATGACACATTTAAAACACATTGTGACACTAGCACCTCCACAGTTCTTGTAGCTATAGCACAATGCACAATAATCATGACTACAGGTGACACATTTCCATTATCGAGTCATGGTGCAGTAACACCGGAACTTCAAAGATTAGATTATTTGATTATTAGTTAGTTTAAGCCTCCCTATCTACCACAAAGGTGATCCAAAGAGAGGAACGAGGAAGGCACCATTTAGTATTGTGTTAAGGGAACGTGGAATCTATTCAGAAAGGGCATAGAAACAGCAAGTTGAGAAAAAAATTATGAAACAAGATCAAAGTCGAAGAGGAAAGTAGTAAATGCTGAAAAACAGGACAGCAGTGAACCAAAAAAGGTGGTCCTTAACATAACAAAACATCTTATCTCATCTTATCAAAACATATATGGGAGTGCTAATTTCCATAGATAGTACAACTCCAAAACTGATATTTTTTCATATTATGGGAAATATAAGCTGACTATGTGCATGAGGTCATAACCTGATGTCTGAGTGCAGCAGACCAAGACAGTGCAAATAGCGAGATATAGTAATTGTTTATTCAAGTATTTCCACCTGAACACCATTTGAATTTAGAGCAATTAATCATGAACACAGAAATAACTCTCTACAGTGACGGCTAGTGCTCAACAGGATTCAAAGAACAGAAAAAATAGGTTAATTTTAAGCTTCTGTAGGCACGGCCCCAAATATGTTTCTTGTTTATCTGTGATGTCCAGCATACATCAGTCTGAATGTGTTCTGTTTTCTCCTGTTTTATTGAATTATTTTTAATGTTCATTATAGAGATAATAAAAGTTTAAATGTGTGTTTTCAAGTGTTCATTGGTTGCTTTGTATTTTTGGTTTTGCTGTGTTTTTTGTGAATGAATAGTTTCATAATGCACTGTCTTTCTTTTGCTTTCAGTCACTCAGATTTTACAGTTAAACTAGTGTATTATTATATCTTGACAATGCACTCCTTCACCTCATAAAACCAAGTGTTGATTTGGTGAGTGTTGCTGCATTGTACAGTTTGCTTTGCTTGTATATATATATATTTTTTTTTGCTGCTCTAGGCTCAGATATACTTTATGATGTTGAGCATGATGTTTTCTTTTGGTATATTGATTCTTTCATTTCTTTTTTGTTGAAAGATTAAGTTTTTCAGTTTTGCTAGATTTCTAGATTATTTTTGTAATAATATTTTTCCTGAATTACTCTTTTAAATTTGAATGATTTGATTTGAGTTTGATTTCATTCATATTCATTTCATAGTCAGATTTTTTCAGTTGCTTTGTTTCATTTTTAGTCAGTGCATTTACTTTATTTAGCATGAATTCATGCTTAGCACGATTTATTTTGTTTTGCTTCTCAATTCTTTTTTTGAAGTTTAATTTTGAGGAATCCAATAGGACTGGTATGGTTTATTTTATTTTTTCCTGCATTTTTATTTTTGTTTCACCTCTGTTTTCAGGGCTTTTTATTATACTGGCTTTTGATTGTCTTCACTGCTTCTGAGCCCTGTCCCATGTCATGGCATGTCCTATCACCTGTTCCACAATAAACCATCATTTGTAAAAACCAGTTTCATCACTCCTTCACTATGTGGTTCACAAACAGCTATGTTTAACGATGGGTAAATGCTAGTACCCCGTCGTCTTACACCTCCCTAACCAAAATAAAGTTATTCTAAAGAGAGGAAGGAAGAAAGGGCCATTTAGTAAGGAGTTTAGGGAATGGCAAATTTAAGCAGAAGGTGTTCCCACACCCTAAACATAGAAACAGCAAGATTGAAACAAGTTTATGAAAAACGATGAAATTTACTGAAAAACACGATAGCTGTGAACAAAAAAAATTGTCCATCACAAGGTGCTGTAATGACTGCCATTATGGCAATGCTAAACTTCAGGCAACCAATTGAATTTCTCTGAAACTGCTCACTGATTATGTCCAACTAATTCATATCTAATTAATTATACTTTAAAACAATATTTCGTGATTAAAATTTGTATGTATGAACATCAAGATCTTGTAATGCAGTCGTACCACACTCGACACCACTCAGCAGCATTTCTCAGAGTACTAAGTAATAACAATGAAAGAATAACCATTAAATGATAACTTTGGTAATGAATAGGCTTCAAGAGGTCCATCTGTAGCTACTACATTGTAGTGTACATGGTGTACACTCTCAATTTGCTGTATGACAATATTTAATTTTATCCTAAACTAAATTTTTTTATCCTTAACTAAATCTTCCAGATGTGGATGACCCAGAAATATATCCATCCTAACAATACCAGCAATTAAAATATTCTTGTGCTTGTGCATCGGTGGAAAGCGTATCACAAATATGGTCAAAATATCATAAAGCATCCTTAAATAGCATGACAGAAGAAACAGACCAACAAAGCAACAACTGAATATTATAATAATGGTTGATATTCACTAATTCTTGAATACATCTCCAAGCATCTAAATTCTATGTGCTGAATTACTAAAAGTTAAAAAAAGCAGTTATAAGAAAAGCCAGTTTAAGCATCCCTAACCACAACAAAAGGCTCATAAAGAGAGGAAGGAGGAAGCACCATTTAAATGGAATTGAAGGATGGGAAATCTAAGCATAAAGTGTGTTATCACACTTTGCACATAGAAAGAGCATGATTGGAAGAAGAAGTTCATGAAACACAGAACTATGTAGAAGTAATATGTAGAAGAAAAAGGACAACTGTCAACCAAAACAAGTTGGTTAGTAACAGAACAAAAACATTCTAATGTAATAAAAAGAAGGCCTGTAGAACTTCCAGCTCAGGACCCAACATCTATCATCTGAGAGCACTTATTCCCAGAGATACAATAGTTGCATTTTTCTGATGGTTACCAAATGCAATTCATGAAAGAGTAAATTACTACTTGAAAAAATATAAATGCACAAGTAACTCTTACAGTGACACATAAAAACATATTCTGATGGGAAATTCGCTGTAAATAAGAATGCACATACATTATTAACAATATTATGCATACCTGAGAAAGAAATTCATTAGATGAATACCTGCGCAAAGCTAGCAATCTGAGGCTTACCTAAGGGAGAATTTGACAGAACAAAGTAGCACAAGTAGAAGGGAATGACGAGGACGAGCAGGACCAACATGCTGTACAAGACGATGTGCCAGTACACGTAACGGGTGCTGCCAACAAATGAAACATCATTATAATTATGCTTGTATTTAATCCGTACGTTCGTCTATCAGTCGGTCAGTCCATGAATTACATCCTAAACTTCAAACGGTATCATAGTTGTGGTTGACAGACGTTTCCATCTCAATTGATTTTCGGCAATAGAAAATTTATGGTTAGGTAAGAATAGCTTAGAATAACATTGGTTAGCTGTGGGGACTTCCAAGGTAAGATTGGCTAGCTAAGGGTAGGTTAAAATAGCTTGCAGTAGGATAGGTTAAGAAAGAAAATGGGATAGGCTAGGTTAGGATACACTAGAATAGGTTTTCTTAAAATCAATCAGGATGGGTTCAGCCCGGTTTTGGAGAGATAGAACATGTCATGTTAGGTTCAGATGGACTAGGTTAGAATGGCTTAGGTCCAGATAGGTTTGATTAAGATTGCTTAAGGAAACCATCTCAGGCCCTTGCCAGATGCTGTCGATTCCATGGTCATTTCTCATGTTTTTGTTGTAAAAGGACCCTTAGGTGGTAGACTATTCGTTCCTAAAATTTTATGGCGCTACGGAAAATAATTTCCCCCCCCGGGGGGGGGGAAGGCGACCAAACTTTTTCAATTTTTCCGATTTTGACCCCACATAAAAAGAGAACAAATAGGAAATGGAAAGAAAGCTCAACGTGCGTTTGTTAGAAATGTTCCAAGGATTCTAAAACTCTCTTTGCTTTTGTTCTAGCATCAAAATTGAAGGAGGAGTTACATTTTGAAATATCAATATAAATGAAAAGCACCAAAAATTTTACATTTTTTCCCGATTTTGACCCAATATAAAAAGAGAACAAATAGGAAATGGAAAAAAAGCTCAACGTGCGTTTGTTAGAAATGTTCCAAGGATTCTAAAACTGTCTTTGCTTTTGTTCTAGCATCAAAACTGAAGGAGGAGTCCCATTTTGAAATATCAATATTAGTGAAATATCAATACCTAAAAACCAATATGTCAAATTTTTGCAAAATCTAAGGCCTGAATCAAAAAAATGAATGGAATCAATTGTGTTTATTTTCGAAGGTTACATATCATAGTCAAATTTTATAAGAATCAGACTGAAAATAAAAAAAATCATTTTGTTGAAAAAAAAATGATAATTTTTTTTTATTATTTTTTTTTTTTTGAAATCACAATTCACACTTCGAATATGAAGTTATGTATGGAAATTATCAAAATAAAATTAAAACTGCATTCAATTACATCAATAATTGTTCATTATATTACACTTCAACACAAAATTTTATTTTTTGCTTATACCCAACATTTTGAATTTTCAACATTCATCCTGCCATCAGTTCTCGAGTTTTGATGCTAGAACAAATCCAAAGACAGTTTTAGAATCCTTGAAACATTTCTAACAAACGCTCGTTCGGCTTTTTTCAAATTCGAATTCTTTGAAAAAATATATAGCTCTAAACCTAAAAAATTGTTGCTGATTTTTGAAATTTTAAAAATTTTTGAAAAAATAGAAAAAAATTGAATTTGAAAAAAACTGAACACACGTTTGTTAGAAATGTTCCAAGGGTTCTAAAACTGTCTTTGTTTTTGTTCTAACATCAAAACTGAAGGAGGAGTCATAATCTGAAATTTCAATAAAAATATACCAAAAACACATTTTTCGTCAAAAAAAAAAAAAGTAAGGCCTAAATCGAAAAAATGACAGGAGTAAAAAAGGTTTACTTTTACAAAATACATATACTGGCCAACTTTCAAACGAATCGGACGGAAAAAGTTGAAAGAGTGAGATGGTCTCCTTAAGATAAGTTAGATTACACTGTGATAGGTTATAGCTATGTTTGGATAACCTAAAATAGTTTAGGATAGGTCAGGACAGGCTGAGCTAGTTAAAGGTGGGATAGGTTAGGATGTTGTCTTAGGTTAGTTGTAAGTAGCATACATTGTGATAGTTGGAAAATTTTCAATAAAATTTTCACAAGACTGACTAGAGAACAATTTTTAATATTCCCATCCTTTCCACAAAGAAGCATTTTTTTCCAACCCATTAACTTGATACTGCTATTATGAAATTTACAGATATTGACAGTAAAATAAATCCAAGCTTGAGTCCCATCCTTTGTGTGTCATTTTGCAGAAATATCTATACCATTTCATCAATTTTACATTTACAATCAAACAGGTTTCAGAATGTCATTAACATAAGCTCTTACATTGATTTTGAAATAGTTTCGACAAAAATGAGAGTGGACTGTTAAAATGAAAAAACAACCAAACCCCCAAACTCTCTTCTATTCACTAACAATGGTAAAAGTATTCTTTACAATGATGAAAGCACTACTCCACTTATGATCCAGTTCCAACAGCCCACAACTTCTATGCACAGCTGACAAATAAACCAGCAAATAAACAAATAAACTCTCATCTGGCCCAATATAACTTTCCATGAATTTATTTTTAATGCAGTAAAACGTTTTGCTCATTGGCAAGAAAAAAGAACATTTTGAAATCATCATGAGGATTCTTCTTTATTGTTTTTGGACTGGTTTCACACTCTTCAGCTATTTTTTTTGAGGACCAGTATGGGTTTTGCTGGATCTGCTCAAAGTGGTTTGTTATGATCAAGGTCTCACTACAGCCATTCTTCGAAATTACTTCACTCCTTATCTCACATGACTTTTTCAAATGGTTGTAACATTAGGACTCTTAAGTTTTTGGATCTTGTAGAAAGCATTTCAACAATCATTTCACATTTCAATAATAACTTCTTGATTCTCAAAATTTATCAACTTGAAAATTCAGCATTGCTCATTACTTATTTTGAAAAATCTTTTTATATTAGAAAATAAATATACACTAGTTTATCAATAATAGAACAATTGAGGTTGATTTTCCATACTCGTGCTCCCAATTCATATCCCAATGAGTGCACAGGATGTACACATTGATGTGTCTCACATATAGAGATGTGACTAAAAAAAACCATACTGTTTTTAAAAAAAACGTGTTTTTTTTACAAAAAAAAAACCATGGCCAAAAAAACGTGGATATTTTTTTTTTTTTAATATTTTGTCTGAAAATAACTCGGCAAGAAAAAGAACCACATTACATTATTTGTTTTCATGTCAGATTACAAAATAAAACAGCATACTTCTTAATTTATAGTTTTCTATGATTTTATGAAATTTTTCATTTTCTGCGGTTACATGTTTTGATATTTCATTTATTTTACAATACATGTGAATGACCTTCAACTCCCAAAATGGTGTGTTATAATAACATATCTTTACATATGGTCATTGATAGAGATGTGATCAAAAAACCATGCTGTTTTTTTTTAAATGTTATTCATACAAAAATTATAACTAAAAAACATGGATATTAATATATTTCATGTGACCTAAAGAATCTAATGCTGTTTTTTTTAAACGTTTTTTACAGAAAAATCATGAATAAAAAAACATGGCTATTATATTTTATGGGACGAAAAAAATTTTTTTTAGACATTTTAAAAAAATCATGACTATAAAATCACGGATGTAAATATCAGGAAAGTCATTTTTCTTTAATCGAATTGTCTTTAGAAACTTGTAAACAAAGAACGCTGTTAATATTGAAATCATATTTATTAGAACTATACTAGGTCTTAGAATAAAATATCTACAAAGAATCTATTCACTCTATAAAACCTTTTGGAAACCAGCTCCATCCTCAGTAAGTCATTCAGTAAAATGTGGTAAAATGGACAGTGAATTTTCACTGTTCCTTTAAAAAACATTTTACTGAATGACTTAGGATGAAGCTGGTCTCTGAAAGGTTTTATAGAGTGAATAGATTCTTTGTAGATATTTTATTCTAAGACCTGGTATGGTTCTAATGGATATTCATATATTTTATGTGGCCCAAAAATCCATGCTGTTTTTTAAATATGTTTATGTTACAAAAAAGTTATGACTAAAAAATACGGATATTAATATACTTTATTTGAACATAAACAACCATGCTGTTTTTTTGAAAAAACATCTTTTTACAGAAAAATCATGATGTGGATATTAATACATTCTATGTGCCAAAAAAAAAACATGCTGTTTTTTTTACATCATGTTATCTTTGCCAAAAAAAATTATGATTAAAAAACATGGATATTAATGACTTTTTGTGAAAGAAAACATGGTTTATAAAAATGTCATGGTTTTTTTGGTCAGATAAAATATAATAACACATATTTTTTAGTCATGATTTTTTGTAAAAAAAAACTTTTTTTCAAAAAGCATGGTTTTTTTGGTCATATAAAATAATTCATATCCATGTTTTTTAACAAAGAAGTCATGACCAAAAAATCAATAATAATGACTTTTTAGTAAAAAAAAACGTGTGTAAAGAAGTCATGACCAAAAAATCAATAATAATGACTTTTTAGTAAAAAAAACGTGTGTATAAATAACAATGACTTTTTTGGTGACATAAAATAAATTAATATCCATGATTTTAAGGCCCGATTTTTTATGAAAAACCCGTAAAATAAAACAGCATGGTTTTTTTGGTCACATAAAATTAATTTATATGCAGGTTTTCTTACGCATGATTGTTTGTAAAAAACATGTTTTTTAAAATAACAGCATGGGGTTTTTTAGGTCTCAAATATATTTATTTTTCAGTCATGATTTTTTAGTAAAAAAAACTTTTTGATCTCATAAATATATTCTTGTTTTTTCAGTCATGATTTCTCAGTAAAAAACATGTTTTTTGAAAACTGCATGGGTTTTTTTATGTCACATTTTTATTAGTCAGATTTTTTTTGTAATGAAAACATGTTTTTAAAAAAACAGCATGTTTTTTGGTCACCTAAAATATATTAATATCCATGTTTTTTAGACATTTTTTTCTAATTAAAACATAAAAGAAACCATACAGTAAAAGTGGTGGTAGATAACCCACAATTACCTAGAGGATTCTAAGAGGAATTAGCAGGAGCCACAGAACTTACCACAGAACTTATATTGATGGAGTCAAAATTCAGAGCTTATTATCTCTGCCATGTCTGATTTTTTTGGTCACATAAAAATAAAATCAGACATAGTATAGATAGCAAGCTCTGAATTTTGACTCCATCAATATAAGTTCTGTGGCTCCTGCTGTTCCTCTTAGACACCTATAGGTAATTGTGGGTTATCTGCCACCACTTTTACTGTATGGTTTCGTTTTGATGTTTTTATAACAAAAAATGACTGAAAAACATGTATATTAATATATTTTAGGTGTCCAAAAAAAAACAGACATATACCTAACAAAATTTAGGTGTGCAAAAATAAACAAAAAAAAAAACAAAAAAAAACACATTTTTTTTGCATGAAAAAAATGCCATCAAATAAAACCGTTTTTTTTTTGCATCACTACTCACATACCAGTGTCAAAACTTATTTCAACATCCATCTAACCACACTCAATTGGTCGTTTTTATAAGTTTTAAATTAGATTAGATGTTACCTTAATCCTCCCTAACCACAAACATAAAGTTGCTTTACCAGTCTCTAAATAAGATACTTTTATCATCTACCAGCACATGATAATTTAATTTCCAAAGTTTTTGAGTATACTTTATTGAACAAGCAGCTGGTTAGGTGAGTTTAATGTTCTTTTACTCTAATTTGTGAAACTAAAAATAAACTACAATAAATTTTATTATTATTATATAAGAAAGTTTTAGCCTCCCTTAACCACAACAAAGATGTTCTAAGAGAGGAAAGAGGAAGGCACCATTTAGTATGGAGTTGAGGGAACGCAGAATCTATGCACAAGGTGCACAGAAACAGTAAGCTAGGAAAGAAGTTCATGAAACAAGAAAAAAAGTTGAAGAAGAAGGTAGTAGGTGGTGAAAAACAGGGCAGCAGTGAACCGAAAAAAGATGGTCCGTAACAAAACGAAATCCTATTTTATTACAACAAAAAGGAAGCCTACCTAACCTTTAGCTCAGGCCCTCACATGGTTCCCATATCAAGAAATTATACAACTAAGTACTGGCAAACAAATCTCTAAAAAAACTGGCAAGGAAACAATATACATTCTTTATCAGATGTCATACACCAGTAGTTCATGATTTGATTTTGTACTACAAGACAAAATTCGGTTGACATTTAGTTTAACGAGATCACGGAAATTAAAAATTTGGTTCCAAACAATCACTATATGAGCATATTTAAAAACCCTTGTTATGAATGACATTTTGCTCGCTGATGCGTAATCTTGGAGTTGTTTTGCCTAGAAGTTTTAGAGACGTCATATATAAATAAAAGTGAAGTAAGGGACACACATATATGCTGTAATATGGTATTGAGGTAACGATGGATGAGGTTAGGTTAGGTAACGTTACGTTAGTTGAATAAACTAACCTAAACTAACCTACATAAGCCTAAGCAATGTGGCAACCGTGCAACTGACTACATAATGTTATTCCTACCTGAATGTAATTAATGTTACATCTAAAAAATTAAGGATTAGCAAGCAAAATGTCACTCTTATGGGTGGATGTTCAGCGTGATGCAATCAAAGGAAATGGGAATTTTATTCCAAAGAATCATTAGAGGAACCCATTTAAGAAGGTTTTACATGAATGACATTCTGCTCTCTGATGCGTTATTTTAGAATTATTCGACTTTGAAATTGGCTTCCGCGTGCCAAAGGAAGCGAGCGCGCCATCCAGAATTTCATTAATAACGAAAGTAAACCCCCCATTACAAACGTAAAGAGGTTGGGTCGTGTGAAAATTATAAATAAAGGTTGAAAGCAACCCATAAAGGTCACAAACAATTGTGTTTACATCTGCTCCATGATAGCTGCGGCCGTACCAAGTGGTGCCATCTGTGAGCCTTTCCTGACCCAACCTGTTCTTACTTTGTGTTCCACATTTTGCGCAGGAAAGCAATTTTACGTATAACTTCAACGCTCAATAATTCAAAAATAACGCATCAGAGAGCAGAACGTCATTCTTGTAAAACGTTATTAAATGGGTTCTTTTAGTGATTCTTGGGAATAAAATTTTCAATACCTTTGATTGCATCATGCTGGACATTGACCCTCCTATGAAATGTCTTTTAATGTTTTCTTCTACCAATTATTGGAAACCAAATTTTTAAGGAGATCGTCCCACCTTTTGAACATTTTTGTCCGATTCGTTTGAAAATTGGCCAGTATATGTATTATGTGAAAGTAAACCTTTTTTACCCGTGTCACTTTTTCGATTTACGGCTTAGTTTTTTTATCGAACAATTAGTTTTTTGGTATATTTTATGGATATTTCAAAATGGTACTCATCTTTGAGTTTTGATGCTAGAACAAAACCAAAGACAGTTTTAGAATCCTTGGAACATTCCTAACAAACTAAAAAATTTTTTTTCAAATTCAAATTTTTCTCCTTTTTTTCAAATTTTCTAAAACTTCTAAAAACAACTAATTTTTTAGGTTTAGAGCTATATATTTTTTTTTGAAAAATTTGTATTAAAAAAAGCCCATTTTAGTTTGTCAGGAATGTTCCAAGGATTCTAAAACTGTCTTTGGTTTTGTTCTAGCATCAAAACTCACCGACTCTTAGGCAGTGATATGTTGAAAGTTATAGCTTTTGAGTACAAGCCAAAAATGAAATTTTTTGTTGAAGTGTAATATAATGAACAATTTATGTAATTGAATGCAGTTTTAATTTTATTTCGATAATTTCCGAACATAACTTCATATTCACACAGTGAATTGTGATTTCCAAACCCCACCCCAAAAAAAACTTTTTTCAAAAATATGAATTTTTTTATTTTCAGTCTGATTCTTATGAAATTTGACTATGATGTGTAACTTCCGAGAAGAAACACAATTTATTCTATTCATTTTTTTGTTTTAGGGCTTAGTTTTTGAAAAAATTTGACACTTGGTTTTTAGGTTTTGACATTTTACTGATATTGATATTTCAAAAGTTACTCATCATCGAGTTTTGATGCTAGAACAAAAACAAAGACAGTTTAACCCTTTAACGCCCCAGAGGACACCAGTGTCCTCTTTCAAAAATACCTTCAATATATTGTATTTCTTGTTCAATTAGTTCCCTAATGTGTTCTTTGAAGTTCTCTGCCGGGTGGCAGTTCCTATCCCATCCTGATATTGGTGACTGCCTGATGCCAGAGCCAGTTTAGTGACCGTGGTTGTGTTAACGGTAATATGAGTACAAAAATTCGGACGTTAAAGGGTTAAGAATCCTTGGAACATTCCTAACAAACTCAAATAGGCTTTTTTTTCCATTTTCTATTTGTTCTCTTTTTATATGGGGTTGAAATGGGCTCAAAATTAAAGATTTTGGTCCCCTTACCCCCCCTCCCTGGGGGGGAGATACATTTTCCGTAGTGTCATAAAATTTTAGGACCGAATAGTCTACCACCTAAGGGTTCTTTTCCAACAAAAACATGAAAAATGACCACCTGAGCGACAGGGGCCTGGGATGATCTCCTTAAATCCCGTGAGTGCATTAAACTCAATATGGACCAAAAATTCTTCAAAGACTTGGCTGATTTAATCATTCATCTGCTATTTTACATATATGATCAGATACAATTATTCATCTCTACATAAGTGCACAATACTTATTCCAATCTTGGTAAATATTTTTTTAATCATAAAATAGTTCAATGATTAAAAAAATATATGTCTTCAAACTATTAAATTTCTTGGGCTAACTGTACACCTCATTAAAAAATATGGTGTCCTTAGAATAGTTGCTAATATAACTTTCAATACCGATAAAATATAAAATTCTTTCGGTCATTATGCATTTTAATGCGCTCACGGAAATTAAAAATTCCGTTCCAAAGAATCACTAAATAACACATTTAACATTTTTTACAAGAATGACATTCTGCTTGCCGATGCATTATTTTTGAGGTATAACAATAATTACATTCAGTTAGGAATAACATTATATAGTCGGTTGCTTAGTCGCCGCATTGTTGGGCCACGCCCACTTTCTTGGCAGGACACGCCCTTTTTAGGCGGGAAAAGAACAGCGTCAGTTAAGTTAAGGTAAGATATTTGAGGTTTACTTATGTTACTTTAGGTTAGTTTATTCAACTAACCTAACATTGCCTAACCTAACCTCACCCATCATTATGTCAATGCCGTATTACAACATATATACGTGTCCGGTTCTTCACTTTTATATACGACGTTTCTATAACTTCAAAGTTTAATAATTCAAAAATTATGCATCGGCGAGCAGTATGTCTTTCTTGTAAAACGTTTCTAAATGTGTTCATTTAGTGATTTTTTAGAACTAAATTTTTAATTTCCGTGAGCGCATTAACATGTTCACTGCGTTTCTGCGGCTGTTAGCCGTTGGTTTGGTTGGGTTTAAGTAGTAGAACAGGGAAATGGACTATACTGCTGGAATAAAGTTTTATCCTTCCTAATAAATGTGAAAAATGCAATTGCACGATAACATTTTACCTCATACGGTAAAAATTTTTCTATGAAAAATTTGTGAAACTGATAAAAATGTCATTCATTTATACCAGAACATAAATGGGTAATTTACCTGTCGGTACACATGTGGCCCAATACGCAGGGAACGTGTTAAAATGCGTATTGACCATTCTTTTTACTACCTATACAGTCAAGTGCAAGCATAAGGCTAACTTGATTGGTAGATAAAATTATAATGATGGAAGTAAATGAACACTAGCTAAACAACTTTAATGGGTAAATGTGAAGGAGAGGACAATAATCGATTTTCCACTTTGCAGTGCCTAAATATAGTTAATTAGATCTAAAAAAATATTTTATCTATGCATTTTCCATCGCAAATGAGTACTCAACGAGTCATAGCAGTAAATTATTTTCCGCAAATCCAGTGTTTGAAGCGGAAATAAATTTTTCTGAGAGAAAGACTACAATGGACTCTCCCTTTGGACGCGCTCGAATGATCGAGCGCATTCCAGCCATCAAAGACAAAAATTAACATACCGCTATAACTCGGTTAAATACTCATTTGCCTCAAAATGTGCATAGCAGTGACGAAGTTTATTTTGATGTAAACACCATGATTCAAGACACAAAAATTTAAAAATTGATTAGTAGCTGTTTATTCGAGCGTATTCTAGTCATCAAAGACGAAAGTTAACATATCCCTATAATTCGTTAAATCCTCATTTGAGATGGAAAGTTCATAGAAGAAAAATTGTTTATTTCGATCCAATGAAATATGTTTAGGCAGCAAAAATTGGAAAAATTTTCATAGTTTTCTCCTTCACAAATACCCTTAATGTAAATCAAGTTCATATAATATTTGCAGAATAATTCCACAGCATAAATTCACATGCAGTTTATATGCAACTGAGCAAATTAAAACTATAATCCATGAAAAAAAATATTGTGCTCCCTTATTAGCTGTTAGTTCTGATTTTAAATTTCAGCATTATTCAATATACATACATAGGTCTAACAAAGGTAGATGTGAAAGGATGGCCAGTTATCGATTTTCCCCTTTTCGGTGCCTAAACATAGTTAATTAGATTGAAATAAACAAGTTTTCTTCTATGCACTTTTCGTCGGAAATGAGTATTTTACAAGTTATAGCGGTATGTTAATTTTTGTCTTTGATGACGAATGCAATCAAATAAACAGCTACTAATCGATTTTTCAATTTTTGTTGACGAAATCATGGTAATAACATCAAAATAAACCACTTTTAAAATAAAACACACAACAAAGGTTATTATTACCCAAAAATAATAAGTTATAGCGGGATGTTAACTTTCATCTTAGATGGCGAGAATGCGCTCGATCATTCGAGCGCGTCGGAAGGAAGAGTCCATTGCAATGTTGACATCCGACGCGCTTGAATTTCTTTTCGCTTCAAAGAGAATTGCGGTAAGTAATTGGTAAATGTCCGGATGATGACCATAATCCATTTCCCCACTTTTTGGTGCCTAAGCATAGCTAATTAGATGTACATAAACAAGTTTTCTTCTATGCACTTTCTGTCTGAAATGAGTATTTTACGAGTTTTCACGGTCAGTTTAGTTTGGGTAGAGTATGTCATACTTTTTAATTTATTATTTGCCAGCCCCGCGGAGCCTGAACCCACTTTTAGGATCTATTAGTTAATAACACAATAGAAATTATCACCCAAAAGTAACGAGTTTTAGCGGTATGTTGACTTTTGTCTTAGATGACGGGAATCCGGTCGAGCATTCGAGCGCGTCGGAAGGGAGAGTTCATTGCAGTGTTGCCATACGACACGCTCAATGAATTACTTCCCGCTTCAAACACAAGAGTTGTGGTAACTAATTTACCACTATAACTTTACCGAGCAGAATGTCATTCTTATAAAACGTTCTAAAAACATGTTCTTTTAGTGATTCTTGTCATTGGATTATTATTTTCTGTGATTGCATTAAACTTTACATTGACCTAACTTTTTCAAATAAATTTATTGTGAAAAACATATTCAATTTAACCCTTTAACGTCTGAATTTTTATACTCATACTACCATTAACACAATCACCGTCACTAAACTGGCGCTGGCATCAGGCAGTTACCGATATCAGAATGAGAAAGGAACTGCCACCCGGCAGAGAACTTCAAAGAACACATTAGGGAACTAATTAAACAAAAAATAAAATATATTGAGGGTATTTTTGAAAGAGGACACTGGTGTCCTTGTGGGCGTTAAAGGGTTAATGGAAATCTCTTGTTTTTCTGCATCCAATGATACCAAAATCATCACTGTAGCTAAAAAACTGTTGAAGAAAAAGCATTTTGAAACCCCAAAGTCCATTGTCTACACATTATAAACAAAAAGAAATATTAACAATTGTAATTAAATTCTTTAGAAATTTTTGGTTCAGGTTAGAACCCTAAAATCATTATAGAGTAATTCAAAGACATAGGAGATGACATAGCAATGTCAAGCCATAAAGAATGGGTCAATATTGAATATAATGTTGTCAACGAATTTCATAATTTCGTAGGTATAGATGGGTAATATAGACGATTTTAAGACGTTTTACACGAATGACAATGTGCCCGGAAATGCTTAGTTTTCGAGTTATTTAAGTTTGAAGTTATACAAACGGCGCTCCTGAATGGCCGTTTTAATGCAAAAACAGTCATTGTTTTAGCAATGAAAATGGAAGCTAACCCCTATTACAAACGTAAAGAGGTTGGGTCGTGAGGGGTAGCAACAGTTCTTTTAGTGAAAATTATAAATAAAGCTTTCTAGTGACGTTTGTTTACATCGACTCGAAGATGGCTGCCGCCATGTTCAGCCGGTTGGCGCCATGGCGGCAGCCACCTTGGCGTTGAGGTAAACAAACGTCACTCGAAATCTTTATTTATAATTTTCACTAAAAGAACTGTGCCTACCCCTTACGACCTAACCTCTTTACGTTTGTAATAGGGGGTTAGCTTCCGTTATTAATTTAATTACGCCAGCCCCGCGTGCTTCCATGGCGCGCACAAGCCAGCTTCAAAGTTGAATAATTAAAAAATAACGCATCGCCGGGCAGAATGTCATTCTTGTAAAACGTCTTATAATCGACTATATTACCCATCTATACCTACAAAATTATGAAATTTGTTGACAACATTATATTCAATATTGACCAAAGAATGTGCCAAGGGGAAGGTGTAACATGACAAAATATCCCTTTTCCCTCCCCTCCCCCCCATTCTTCAAACCCCAGTAGCGGGCAAACGAGAGAACGTTTGAGTCTCATTTTTTCACAGGATGTACCTGACCTTTTACACTTCTTATAGCAGTAAAAATCTCAGTTTCTCAAGAAATCTCAAAAACATGGATTCTTTTGGGGGACGGTGTCTTTACTTGCAGTAACACTCCATTCTTACAAAAAAATTAAATTGACTCTATGAATTTGTTAAAAAATCACTATTAAGAAACAAAAATATTCATAATTACTTTAGATAATTTAGAGCAAATTTAAAAATTTTCATGAGCAGAGATTTAATTGTTTAGTTCCTACCTGATGATTGCTTAATAAACATGTATCATTACACAAGTAAAGAACTCACTTGGCAGAGAGTACACCAGCAATCTCAAATATAATAAGTTCAAACATAGTGCAAGAGAGCATGAACACAGTCGGGAAGAACAGCTGCACCAGAGTATTGTTTGCTTCATAGTCTCTGAAGATCTTTCGGATGAACCAGACCCAGCCACCCACAAAGAATGTGATCTGAAAAATCCACATAATAAATAATAATACTCAACGTACATGGAATTGGTCAAGCAAAGTCAAAATTTCCGAAATACGAAAAAAGCAAATGATAAAATTGCATTTGATGACTAAAGTTCCAATACTATTTCAAGAAATAATCACGAGTTAATCAATCTCAATAGCCCACAAATGCATCTAGTCAACCACGAATGCGAAAGAAATTTATGAAATGTTAAATTTTATTTTACTTGCTTGATTATGAACAGTTTCTTACCATTGACCCCAAAAGAACGGTTATTTCCATAAATAACCCCATTTTCTACTACTTAGTGTATTGCAACTACAAGCAAGACGCTTTCGGAATTCCATTCGAAAAAGTGCGCTCCATCCGTTCTCATCTCCTGTGACTCCTGTCACGCCGCTTACGTGTCCGGCGGCAATAAGTTGAAAATGTACCTCTTGGGAAGTTGAATCAATTCAAATGTTTCTCCATTTGGGCATAAAAATCTGATATAAATTCATATGTCTAGCTTTTATTAAAAATGCATATTTACCATAAATATTATGGTCTTTAGAGCCTTAAACTTTAGTTCGTTTTTTTTTTTTGTACGACATGGTCGCTGCGAAATGCTGAGGATTTTCATGTATAACAACTTTATCGTCAAAAATATGGATAATTAGAATAAGTACCCTAGTCTTAGATAACGTGAGTCCTAATCTTTTACTACAAGCTACCTATGTCAAAATGGGAGAGACTGTAAAATTGGGGGATATTTTACGGCCATTTGATAGAAGTGATTCTGTGGTGAAGTGGTTGAATAAGATTAGAGGCGTCGATTCAACTGAAAGTAGCTTTTGACTGGTTTAATTTTCATTATTGCCAGTCATGTTGGATTTTATTGACCATCTTCAGCTGATCAGTCTTTCAGCAGAAGCAGAGGTTGCCCTGGCAATTATGTGTGAGCCTGGCCTCTCTATTGTTCATTTCTTTTTATTGCAGTGGAGCAGCCAGCCGTGCCGTCAACGTCTTCTTCATTAACTCAGTTAAGCTGAGGTAAATCCTAGTCTTTTACTACAGATAATATTCGTGATTTGAGTATTATTCCTGTCTTTGCGGAACCATGAAACCTGTCCCACAGAAACCCTCATCAAGCACCTGCAGCTTGATGCTGTCCTAAATGGATTAGAAATATCGATCGTGTTGCAGTAATTTCGTAATTTCACAAATGGTAGCAGAAATTTCGTGTGACGCAATCAGTGTCAAAAAATTAATGTGAAGGCACATATAAAATGTTATTATACGGTTTTGTCACTCTAAGATTTGTCGGGTTTTACTCTGACCGAACAATTCTCGATAGTGATCTGGGAAAATTATGAGAGGGATAATGAAAAACGGGTTGGAATTCAGCTTATGCCAGGTGGAGTTTATTGGAAGAGGAAACCAGGAAAACTGGTTTGGAGCTTGATCTCGGAGAACTTGTCTAGGTGGGCAATCCGTGCAGGAGGACCAGGCTGGCGTTGACGAAGGCCGTCACGCGATGGAGTCAGCAGGGTGAGTGAGTTGTATTTGGGAACTTGAATTAGGCAATTTTAGATAATTTGAGCGAGGTCAGTGACTTAGTTCAGGTAGAACTAATGACTCAAAATGTGCTGCCTTCGCAGCAATTTAGGAAATTTCTATTTTCAAACAGCGGTAGAAAATTTGTGCCTTCGAATATCGAGGGAACCAGTCCGCACGTTCACTCGTTTTCCGGAAACGCTCTCTTCCGGTACATTAGGTATTTAAACTCTGCGAGCTGAGTAGAGGCTGCCAGTTGTGTTGAAGTAGTGTGTAGACTCCAGAGAGGGAAATGTAAGTAAAGAGTGCTAAATATTAAGTGCATTGGGTCCCTATAGATGTCTGTTTTGTGTCTCCTACTAGACAGTGAATTCTTAGGTCCTAGAAAAGCTAAAAGATTTCAGGGGATGTTAGAATGTGTGCTGTCACAGTTTTTCTGTTTGTGCTTTTACAATTCTAGATACTGATTCTTCATTCGCGGTGCCAATATAATGTAATGCTGTGTTTACCTATTTGTACCTGGCTCAAATTGTCTAGTGGTATTGCCCTGTGTTGGACAGGGTTGTGAGACTTTCTTGCAAACACTCAGTCATGTTTTGATTATATTGTTGAGCCTGATTTGTTCTGTGCTTGTCAGTGCTACTTAATTTATTTGCTGGAATTCACAGCTGGATTCATTGTGCTCAGTTGTTGATTTGATCTAAGCACATTGCATTATATAGATCCTTGTTATCATTCACGATTAATGTTAGTGGATTTAAACTCTGGTATTTGGACTCTAGAATTGTGTAATTCCTCACTCAAGTTGCTATTTTACCAGTCTGTAGAGTGTGGTGGTTTTTGCCTATTTTTATTTGTGTGATTTTTACTGTGCTGCGGATATTTTATATTGCCTGGTTGATGATGTGTTCATGCCTGTTAGGTAACTATTTACTTGTTCAGAGGTGTCTAAGTGTGCCCCCTTGTTCACTTATTAGCCACCTTTATAGATGGGTGTGTTTTAACTATGCCCAGGTGGTACTATAGATTGATAGACTTTTGTGACTAGTCATGTGAGTCAGAAACAACTCAAGTTGTCAGGCACTGTTTACGTAGGAATAGCTGTGTAACTTTAGTTCAGCGTCTACCGGGTTGGACATGCATTTTTATATGGGAATAGCCGTGTAACTTCAATTCAGCATCTACCTGGTTGGACATTAGTGTGTAGAGCCTACTGCCTGACCTTAGTATTTAATGAGGGCCTCATTAGGTTGACTGGTTATATCTGATTGTGCCATTGGGATGCTCGTATGAAAATTGTACTAAGTCTCGCCAATGATTTGGGTGTTGAATGAGCCGCTGAAGTATTACCCGTGTTCTCTGAATTAGATTTTCTTGTGCCAGTGATGCAGTTCTGCCCCAATTTTTGCGTCCTTATTTTCTGGTTTGCCCTCTGAATCACTTTTAGATTTGCAATCTCTAAAAACTGTATATTTTTTGTATTACTTTTGTGCTAACTAGACCTTTCTATTTCAGGAAAATTTATGTACAATAATGGCTGCTTAAGACAAGTTTTGCATCATCCGTGGACTTTTCTGAACCTTCCCCTCGTCGATAGAAATTGTTGAGGCAGTCACAATAAATTTTCAACAACATCTCTGCAATGTCTCAAATGGCCAAAAGAAGCTCAAAGAAAACCCTTAAACTAGCTGAAGTTGAAGCCGTAAAGACCTATGACGATCTTTATGAAGCCCTGTCCAGGGAGAGTCCAGGAGAGGATGAGACGTCGGCCATCTTATCCTTCATAGCTGAACTTAAGGTCAAGCGCGATCAGTTCATCACTTCAAGCAGAGCCTTTGAAGGTTCTTTGGAACGAGCAGGACATAAGCAGCAGTACCATGAGCAATTTTTGAAGAGACGTGTGATGCTGGAAGACTGCTTTGGTCGCATCGCGACGCTCAACAAACAGATGGAGAGGCTTGGAGGGGACATGGTTTCCAACCTTGATCCCAAAGACCTGTCTTCTCTGCGTAGTGAGAGAATGAGTAAACTTACCTCCGTAAGAAGAGAAAAAGTTGGACCTTTTTCCACACCACTGTCGGTAGCCTCTGAGGTTTCTACTATCTCAGAAGGAGAGGATGAAGAATATCAAGAGCAGGAAAGCAACCTAGATGATCTGGCAGGGCTGATGGAACACGCTTCCGTGAGCTCTCGCAGGTCGATTCTAGAGCCTAGAGTAGAGGCAAACCATCGACTGAGAGCTCCTAGGCAGGGAAGCACTCTAGATGCAGCTTCTGTTCACCTTATCCGGGCCGAGCTGTTGAAGACCCCTGCCAACCCCTTCAAAGGAGACATCGGATTGTACCATTGCTGGGAATCTGATCTGAAGAATCGACTGCAGGGACTAGCTTTGGGCCCCATCGAAGAGCTACAAGTTTTGGCGGCCAATACCGCGGGTAAACCCAAGGAGTACGTTCAGAGAACTATGAGGTCAGTCATCGGAAACAATGCAGAGGCAGTGTTGCAGGTGGTATGGAACACCCTTCGTGAGCGTTATGGTTCGGACTGGTTGCTGGCAGAACACACGGCAGACCAACTTCGGAACTTCCCAAACATCCCTCCTGGGGATCTTACCGCTCTCCAGGATTTCTTAGATTCTACGAGTACCGCACTTACCAACGCAGCAAGATCGGACGAGCTGGAGGAGTTTTGCACTACCAGAGGCATGAGGCTCTTGGCACTCAAACTCCCGCCAGATCTGCAACGCAGATGGCATAGGAAAGCATCTGACCTACGAGCCAAGAGTGGGCAGCGCCCAACGTTCTCCTTCTTCAACCAGTTCCTAAGAGACGAAGAAAGAGCGATGAGGGATCCATTTTTCAACCCAGCACTGTCAGGCGGAAGACCCAAGCCCGTTCGGGTCCTGCACACAAGCGCTGACCAGAATACCAAGAAAGAGTCTAGTGAAGGTGATCAGTCCATGGTGGCCTACAACAAACCTGAGTCAAGATATGAGGCGCAAGGACCTCACAACAAAAAACCTCCGGAAACGGACCATAGAATCAACAAATGTATTTTCCACAAGGTCGACGCCCATGGAACCTGGGAGTGCCGGTCCTTTGGAAGACTACCCATCGACCAGAAGAAGAAGCTCATCACCGAGGCGAAGGTATGCTTCCGATGCCTTGGTCCCCATTACATCAGGAACTGCGACAAACAAGTGAAGTGTTCTCACTGTCAAGGCTCACACTTGACGGTCATGCACCGGGCAAGCACTAAACCGGTGACCCCTGGTGAGGTCGCCACCTGCACCAGAACGGGATGCCTCGGTCTCGAGTCCAGGGAATTTTCCAAGACGCTGTTAGTAGATGTCACCTCGACGTCCACCCAGAGAAAAGTGCGTTGTTACGCCATCATTGACGAGCAAAGCTCAAGATGCTTTGCGGACCCTTCTCTGATAGAACAGCTCGATCTTAAGGCCACTCCCTGGAAGTATGCCCTCAGAACACTGAGTGGTCTGTCGTCTGAGGTGGAAGGACACGCCATCACCGGGCTCAAGATAAGGGGTGTGGGTGAGAACCGATGGCATCAGCTACCCACTACATGGACCAACGAAAATATCCCGGACACGACTGACGAAGTAGCCACTCCCGACGTTGTGAAGAAGCTCAGCCACGTTGCGCACCTGGTCAAGCACTTCAATGAGCAGGATCCTTTGGCTCGGTCACTTATACTCATCGGAAGAGATGCCGTGTCGCTCATGGCATCTAGACACTATGGAGTACGAGGTCCTCTTGCCTGCAAGACCGCCCTGGGCTGGGCACTGTTGGGACCATTGAACGGAGGAGCGAGAACCCAGCAGACCACTGCCCTGCGGACGTCATTCGTGAACCACGAGGATCATCACTTCTCGATCAAGATACGTGGGCCCAACCCTGGGAGGCAGACGCTCGACGTCTTTGAGGAGCGAGTCGACGACGAGCTCCAGGGTCTGAGTGTGTTAGACAATAAATTTGTAAGTATTTTGAGAGCTGGTATCGAAGTGAAAGACGATAGGATTGTTGCGCCCTTACCCTTTACTAGAGATCCACCAAATTTGTGTAATAATTACGTGTCTGTATTGGGAAGAACGAACACGACGTTGGGAAAACTGCGTCGAGATCCCTCAAGTGCTACACTAAGTCTCGAGAAAATGCAATCGTACATTGACAATGATCACGTTGAGGAAGTAGTCGCAGGGGAACTTCCTGAGAAAGGCGTGGGATGGTACTTGCCTATCTTCCCGGTAAGGCAAGCCCAAGAAGGGAAAGTTAGGTTGGTGTTCGATGGTTCAGCAAAGCACAAAGGACACTGCCTCAATGATGAGTTGTTGACGGGCCCCGACTTGAACAACAGCCTTCGGGGAATATTGCAGAGATTCCGACTCCACCAGGTAGCCTTTACAATTGATATAAAAAATATGTTCCACAATTTTCGAGTCAAGATTGAAGACAGGGACTATCTGCGTTTCTTTTGGTTCAAAGATAATCGGGTTACTAACGAGATTGTCCCCTACAGAGCTAAGGTCCATGTCTTCGGGTTGCGGAGCTCTCCGGCCGTCGCTGCGTTCGCCCTTCGCCATATCGCCGACCTGGGCGATGCATCCGGACGCCCGAGCCGGGCCACTGACTTTCTCCGTCATGCGACGTACGTTGATGATGGGTCTGCTAGTTTGGACTCCCCAGACGAGGCCAGGGAGCTGCTTGGCGAGGTGCGGTCTCTGTTGCACAAGTATGGGTTGAACATTCACAAAGTTGCCACGTCTGACACTCGGGTAACGGTGGGTCTGCCAGACGAGGAACTAGCCGCACCAAAGACTGTCATTTGGGACGGATCCGTTATCCAACGAACATTTGGGATCCATTGGAACGTCTCCGAAGATCTGTTAATATTCAAGGTCAATATCCCGGACAGACCCTTCACTAGGAGGGGTGTGCTGTCTACTGTGAACTCCTTCTTTGACCCCCTCGGACTAGCTGCGCCTCTTATTTTGGGTGGCAGACTTCTACAAAGAAAGGCGCTGTCTGATAGCACTGCCGAAACTAACCAAAGCTCCACTCTGTGGGACGAACCTCTACCTAAGAAACTGGAAGAGCATTGGGAAACGTGGAAAGACGGACTGAGAAGATCAAAGGAAATACGCCTCAGTCGGTGCGTGAAGCCGCGCGACTTTGGGGAGGTTTCACGGCACTCGCTTCACGTTTTTTGTGACGCCTCTCAGGAGGCCATTGGCTATGCGATTTATTTGCGGCTGACCAGTACCCGAGAGCAGAAACATTCCACCTTGATCAACGCCAGTTCGAGGGTGGCACCTAGGGCAGCTACCACCATACCACGGTTGGAACTGTGCGCCGCAGTCGAAGCAGTACTGGCAGCAAGAGAGACCCTCAACGACCTCAAGGTGAATGTGCAAGAAGTCAGATACTACACGGACAGTCAAATTGTTCTTGGATACCTGAAAAATGAGGATAAACGCTTCACCAGATATGTGACCCGGAGAATAGAGTTGATTAATAAGCATTGCTCTCCGACTCAGTGGTACTTCGTAGACACGAAAGAGAACCCCGCAGACATGGCTACTCGTCCCACGGATGTAGAGCAGCTCGTACACAGCCATTGGTTCACCGGCCCTGCCTGGATATTAGAAGATTGCGTCGTCGACGCTCAGCTCCCTTTTGAGGAAGCGCAACTAACAGAATCGTTGCCGGAGACCAAAGCCTTCACGACCTTGACCGGTTCGCCACCTCCATTTCGTACGGTGATGGACCGACTGAGTAGGTGGACCAGGCTTCTCGGGGTTACCCGCACCGTGCACAACCTGGCACATAAGTGGCTGATGCGAGCGAGATCTAACCTCAACACTTCTTCGGAACCGACACTACGTATACTTCAGAACGACCAGGAAGCTGAAATGTACCTCGTTAAGGCCGTCCAACAAGAATCTTACAGCGAAATACTACCCAAGATGGGGAAACCAGGTCCAATGCAGCTACCGGAAGGACATCAACTGACACCACTGGCACCCTTTGTGGATGAAGAGGGTCTGATCCGTGTAGGAGGCCGCCTAAAGCACAGTGACTTACCAGTGGATCAAAAACACCCTTTGATCCTACCCAGGAACCATCCCTTCACTCAGATAATTATAAGACGGGCACACCAGCTGGTGGCTCACCAGGGCCGTCTCCTCACCCTTGGTAAGGTGCGATCTCTGGGCTTCTTCATCCCGCAAGGTAGAAAGCAAATAGAACGACTCCTGAGGAGCTGTGTGATTTGTAGGAGGCTGAGAGCTCCCTTTGAGCAACAGATGATGGCCGACCTCCCGGAAGATCGTCTCATCCCCACCCCACCTTTCACCCGGGTGGGCTTAGATGTCTTCGGGCCGTTCACTGTACATGACGGACAGAGCACCCGAATCACAAAGGCCACGAAGAAAATGTATGGCCTACTGGTGACCTGCCTTGTGTCCAGGGCAGTTCACGTTGAACCTCTCTGTGGGATGGATACTCCTTCCTTTATGAACGCATTGCGTAGATTCATCTCTGTACGAGGCACCCCCCAGCTGATAAGAAGCGATCGAGGCACCAACTTTACAGGTGCGGTGTCTCAATCTTGCGATTTGAACAAAGTATCAAAGGACATGGAGACTAGGGGATGCGAGTGGAAATTTAATCTCCCTGGAGCGAGTCATCATGGAGGTGTGTGGGAGAGAAAAATTGGAGCGATCAGAAAGGTACTCGACCTGACCTTGGGGAGATCAGGAAAGGTGACACTCAACCGTGATGATATGCACACCCTCCTGATAGAAGCCGCGGCCATTGTAAATTCTACGCCCCTGTACGCCCCTTCCGAAGACCCCAATGATGTGTTCCCTATCAGTCCCTCCACTTTGCTAACCATGAGGGACGCCTCTCGCACACAGTCGTCAGACTCGTTCACAGATCGCGACCTCCTCGCTTATGGTCCACGAAGATGGCGGCGAGTGCAGCTGTTGGCGGACCAGTCCTGGCAACTATGGAGACAATTCTACCTTCAAGAAATCAGTCGTCGCAGAAAATGGACGACACCAAGGCGTCCCTTGTCCCAGGGGGACATCGTACTGGTACGAGACTCGCAGTCTCCAAGATGTCAGTGGCCCCTGGCTCGGGTAGAGTCGGTGCATCGCTCGGGATCGGACGGACGCGTGCGTGGGGCGACGCTGCGGCGGACGGACAATTCCGGAGGTACCAAAAGTTGTGAGCGATCGATTAAAGATATTGTAGTAATCTTACCTAGCACTGTTGAGAGAGAGGAGTGTGCTGCCTTCGCAGCAATTTAGGAAATTTCTATTTTCAAACAGCGGTAGAAAATTTGTGCCTTCGAATATCGAGGGAACCAGTCCGCACGTTCACTCGTTTTCCGGAAACGCTCTCTTCCGGTACATTAGGTATTTAAACTCTGCGAGCTGAGTAGAGGCCGCCAGTTGTGTTGAAGTAGTGTGTAGACTCCAGAGAAGGAAATGTAAGTAAAGAGTGCTAAATATTAAGTGCATTGGGTCCCTATAGATGTCTGTTTTGTGTCTCCTACTAGACAGTGAATTCTTAGGTCCTAGAAAAGCTAAAAGATTTCAGGGGATGTTAGAATGTGTGCTGTCACAGTTTTTCTGTTTGTGCTTTTACAATTCTAGATACTGATTCTTCATTCGCGGTGCCAATATAATGTAATGCTGTGTTTACCTATTTGTACCTGGCTCAAATTGTCTAGTGGTATTGCCCTGTGTTGGACAGGGTTGTGAGACTTTCTTGCAAACACTCAGTCATGTTTTGATTATATTGTTGAGCCTGATTTGTTCTGTGCTTGTCAGTGCTACTTAATTTATTTGCTGGAATTCACAGCTGGATTCATTGTGCTCAGTTGTTGATTTGATCTAAGCACATTGCATTATATAGATCCTTGTTATCATTCACGATTAATGTTAGTGGATTTAAACTCTGGTATTTGGACTCTAGAATTGTGTAATTCCTCACTCAAGTTGCTATTTTACCAGTCTGTAGAGTGTGGTGGTTTTTGCCTATTTTTATTTGTGTGATTTTTACTGTGCTGCGGATATTTTATATTGCCTGGTTGATGATGTGTTCATGCCTGTTAGGTAACTATTTACTTGTTCAGAGGTGTCTAAGTGTGCCCCCTTGTTCACTTATTAGCCACCTTTATAGATGGGTGTGTTTTAACTATGCCCAGGTGGTACTATAGATTGATAGACTTTTGTGACTAGTCATGTGAGTCAGAAACAACTCAAGTTGTCAGGCACTGTTTACGTAGGAATAGCTGTGTAACTTTAGTTCAGCGTCTACCGGGTTGGACATGCATTTTTATATGGGAATAGCCGTGTAACTTCAATTCAGCATCTACCTGGTTGGACATTAGTGTGTAGAGCCTACTGCCTGACCTTAGTATTTAATGAGGGCCTCATTAGGTTGACTGGTTATATCTGATTGTGCCATTGGGATGCTCGTATGAAAATTGTACTAAGTCTCGCCAATGATTTGGGTGTTGAATGAGCCGCTGAAGTATTACCCGTGTTCTCTGAATTAGATTTTCTTGTGCCAGTGATGCAGTTCTGCCCCAATTTTTGCGTCCTTATTTTCTGGTTTGCCCTCTGAATCACTTTTAGATATGCAATCTCTAAAAACTGTATATTTTTTGTATTACTTTTGTGCTAACTAGACCTTTCTATTTCAGGAAAATTTATGTACAATAATGGCTGCTTAAGACAAGTTTTGCATCATCCGTGGACTTTTCTGAACCTTCCCCTCGTCGATAGAAATTGTTGAGGCAGTCACACAAAATAAGGTGAGGTGTGAGTGAGCAAGTTAAATCCGGCTCATGTTAGCAGAATCAAGTCGGCACATTAGCACATTAGCACCTTAGCAGGAGCAAATTAAGTTACTTGCTCATATTAGTAGGTGCAAGTTGAGTCACAGCTTATGTGAGCATAGCAATCAGCATGGCACTCAGGAAAACCCAGGGAGATTCAATTTTGTGAGTGTTGCGTGTATGGCGATGATGTAGAGGTCCTGCACAGGAGTCCAAGATGCTGGATGAAACATTCCAGGCGAGACATCAAGACATTCCACCGCTGACAATCCAAATTATAATGACAACTCTTCCCACACGGAGAAGTCCGAAAAACTCCTACAGGTCTGACTCCGGCTACTTTGGGATTCTCACTTTTGGCAACTCAAACGTGATAGGACAGATTTTTGGTTGACAGATTTTAACTAAAAGATAAATTGTTTAATCACTAATGCCTCTGGCTTTAAATTCTGAGTATTAGGTTTAAGAATTTCCAAGAATAAAGATCGTGATTCCTTACAGAGACTACGGGCAAGTAAACACGAGATCTACGAAAAATGGTGAAAATATCAAGTGACTGCACTTTTGAAAGCAGTAAGAAAAAACATAAAAATCCTAAAATTCGAGGATATCAATCCTACTAAGAAATTCTGGTAGATCATTTGCAATAATAAAGGAATTAAGGAATAATATATATATCCCCAATGATGAAAGGAAGGGGAAACCTAAACGTTGATTTCACAGGCGGAAAATACGCGAAGAAAGAAAACACGAAAGCACGAAGTTACGCGTGGCGATTTAGCCGGCGACTATACGCGTCGGCCTCAGCCAGAGCCGCCAGCAATTTGCACACACTTAAGATAGGCAGAAGGTTGGGTGTTTTTATCACAAGAATGCGATGAGTTAAATTGAATTTCATTGAAATGTTTCTCTATTGAAATAAAGGCGTTTACGTAAGGTTTGCAAGGATATGGAATTAAGAAATGAAATTCCAAAACTTAGCAAGCATAGACATGAATACTTTTCGTAATTTAAACTACTGCCAGTCGGTTTGTAAAAAAAAGAATAAATGCTACTATACACATGCCTATAGTATTTATAATCACAGATTAGTGACAAGAGACGGCGGTGTGAGGTTCCGCCATTACACAAAGACGCTATCGAACGAACGCCGGCAATTTTCGCCGCGTTCATTCAAGCAGAGATTATCGTAGATTAGTAGATTATCGAAAAGAAAAAGGAACGAGCATGATTATGCTTTGATAATAAAATCATGACACGGAAATGCAATGCACATCGAACATGATTATGCTTTGATAATAAAATCATGACACGGAAATGCAATGCACATCTGGCGCAATATCTTTACGCTAAGTCACGTTGAGAAAAGACAAACAAAGCACTGAATGAGACACATGCTACATCAATATTCCCAAGCATAACTACGCAACTTAATAACACTGCACTGTTACTTATTAATACTCACTGACACGACGAAAAGGAACACGATAATTTTCTAACACATTAAAACTCACGAGAATTTGCTGTAACACTGCCAAAGTAGGACGCCAAAGTAAGAGTGGCTTTGAAAGCAAGGACGCGCAACTGCGCAGTGTTGCCACCAGAGGGCTTCTCTCTCGAAAAATGTCAAGTGTTATTTTTATTATTTCATGCATTTACACAAAAACTTCAATGATTACGAATTAGAAGTAGAAAATAATTAATAATAAATTAGAGTAATATTTTTAATGCTACTAATTAATTTATTTAAGTATGAATGGCAAATTTATAATTTTTACGCTTATGTAGCGGTATGCTACATTACCCCCCAAGGCGCAGACCGAAAGGTCCACCCGCTGCAATCATCTGTAGCGGGAAGGAGGGCGAACTACACGACCCTGCCGAGTTCGGCAATTGGCAAATGATACTGAGCGGGGAAGTTTTACCAAACGGGTCTGCAAGTTTAGATCGGCAAGAGTCCTAGGAACAGGAGTTACTGCAGCGGGCTCGTCTGGTCTCTCCAGACTTGTCGCTGTGTCAGTAAGAGGACTAGAGTTAGAATCTACGACAGGGTTAGAGATAGGGTTTGAATGTACAGACACGTAGAAAAGGTTACACTCAAGTTGACTAGGCAACAAGGCAGCCAACTGAGGAAGCTGAGATGGTAGATATGATCGAGTCTCAGTGGAAGGAGAAATCTGCGGAGAGGAGGATGAGTTATGAGTTACACTATGATCAGAAGTGTATGCGACTTTTAATCGATCAATGCTCACAGGGTCGTGTGAACCGAATCGTTCGATGATGAAATATTTTTGCTTGCGTTTAAGTACTTTGAATGGGCCATCATAAGGGCGCGTGAGTGTAGGTTTTATAGCATCATTTCGGACATACACATGTGTGCAGTCTTGCAGGGCAGAATCTAGTTTGTCCTGAGTCTGAGGCATTCGTGGAGCCACATACTTGATCTGACGCATGCAATCTTTGAGACAGGTTACATAAGCGGAACGGTCAGCGGATGAAAATTCAGGCAAAGGTTTTGGGTCAACAATGTCGCCGGGGAGACGAAGCGTCTTCCCGTACAACATTTCAGCCGCTGTGCACTGCTGATCTTGTCTGTGTAGATTTCGGATGCTAAGTAGTACTACTGGAAGTCTATCAGTCCAATCGTGACTGCAATTAAGGCAGCGCAAGGCAGACTTGAGGTCTCTGTGGACTCTCTCAATAAGTCCATTTGACTGCGGATGATACGCTGTAGTGGATGTTTTTTGCACACCCTAAAGCGGTGCTAAGCTCACTCCAGAATTTGGAGGTGAATTGTGATCCCCGGTCATGTGTGACACTTAAGGGAACCCCAAATCTAGAGATCCAAGTAGACAAGAAGGCGCGCGCTACAGTCTCAGTTTGAGTATCCGGAAGAGGGACAGCCTCAACCCAACGCGTGAACCTATCGATGATGGTCAACAAATAAGAATAACCGCGCGATAAAGGCAAAGGACCCACCAAATCTAGGTGTACAGAGTCAAACTTGTGTCCTGTGAATGCACAACTCTGCAGCGCTGCACGATTATGTTTCACCACCTTACTACTCTGACACGCATGGCAATTTTGCACAATTTGCTTGACCTCCTTACGCATCGCTGGCCAGACGAAACGATCAGAAATCAAACGCACTGTACGGTTAATACCTGGATGAGAGAGGGAATGATAGTGGAGGACAGCTACTCTGCGGAGCGTCGCAGGAAGATACAAACGAGAAGGTCGCTCGGCATCACGGTACACGCCGTCAACCAAGGTTAGTTTTGGAGGGGAAGTGTTAGAAGGTTTGAGAAGGGCTGAAGTTCAGGATCCTCCTTCTGAGCATTAGCAATGTTGCCGAAGGTGATTTCACCACTGGTTTGGACAGAATTAATTCGGGAGAGACAATCGGCTACGGTATTGTCTAGTCCCTTAATGTAACGAATGTCAGTGGTAAACTGACTTATAAACGACAAGTGTCGAGCTTCCCTAGGGGAATGTCTTTCAGAAGGCATTTTGATCGCTGAGGTCAAAGGTTTGTGATCTGTGTAGATCACAAACTCCCTCGCCTCTAGAGCATAGCGAAAGTGTCTCACAGATAGGTAGATAGCAAGAAGTTCCCTACCGAACGCGCTATAACCACGCTCAGTGGGCGACAGCTTTTTGGAAAAGAAAGCAAGAGGAGAGAAATTAGTACCTACTTGTTGTTGCAACACAGCACCTACGGCGGTACTGGATGCGTCAAAAACGAGGCTGAAATCAGCATTAGCAATAGGGTAAGATAGTTCAGTCGCGGAAGCTAACTTGTGTTTGATTGCATCAAAAGATTTGCGCGCTTCTTCCGTCCATTTTACCTCGATAGATTTGCCTTTTCGTTTCGGTTCGAGGAGGTCAGACAAGGGCGCTAAAGTTTGAGCACAGTTGCGTATGAAACGATGGTAGAAGTTAACAGAACCTAGGAACCTTCTTAGTTCCTTCTGGGTCTGTGGAAGAGGAAAGTTTTTGATCACTTCTACTTTGGAAGGCAAAGGTTTTAGACCTAGGCTAGAGATTTCATGACCTAAGTAAATCAGTGATGGCTTTCCGAGCTCACATTTTGCAGGATTTACGAGGAGTCCATTGTCGGACAATCTTTGAAAAACGACCCTAAGATGGTCTTTGTGCAACTCTGGGGTTGTGGACGCCACAAGGATGTCGTCTAGATAGACATAAGCGAAAGTGAGATCAGAGAAAATTTCAGCCATGTGCCTTTGGAACGTCTGAGGAGCGTTCCTCAAGCCGTAAGGCATTTTTAGGAATTCGAAGAGACCAAACGGAGTGATTACCGCGGTCTTAGGAATCGCAGACTCATCCAAGGGAATTTGATGAAAGGCAGACTGCAGGTCTATCTTAGAGAAAATTTGTGCTCCCTCTAAATTTGCACTGAAATCATGAAGGTAGGGGATAGGATATCGATCAGGTAAAGTAACAGCGTTCAACCTGCGGAAATCCCCGCACGGTCTGAATTCACCGTTAGCCTTGGGTACTAGCAAAAGAGGGCTAGCCCAAGGGCTTTTGGAGGTGCGGATGATGCCATCTTCGAGCATCCTAGCGAATTCTTTCTTAGCTAACGCCAATCGATCAGGCGGCAGTCGCCTAGCACGGGAGAAAACTGGCGGACCTTGCGTCTCTATGAAGTGCTTTGTGCATGTTTGCATGTTGTTGGAAGCTAAGTTAGGGTTTGTTAATGCTGGGAAATTTTCAAGTTCCTTTTCAAACATGCACTCCTCCTTGAAAGCAATCGAGAAGGAATGCAAGACATTAGCTCTAGTTATGCTGCAAGCGGGAATTGAGATCTGTGTCTCCTCGTCCCTAATTCTACGGTTCTTAATATCTACAATTATGCCATACTTGGCTAGAAAGTCTGCACCTATTATGGGCTCTTGGACTTCAGCTACCAAGAAAGTGAATACAAATTTTCTCCTCAATCCCAGACCGCACTCTAAAATTCTCTCACCGTAACACGGTATTGGCGTGCCGTTTGCGGCGCGTAATGTCGCCAACAATGGGTTGTTCCTATCTTTCACCGTGGCTGGGATAATTGATACACTGGAGCCAGTGTCTATTAAAAATCGATACTTGGTGACGGGATCGTGAATGGTCAAGAGGCGAGTAGTCTGGGAATGAGGCAACGCAGTACTCGCTACTATGCGTCGCTGTTGGCGTTTCCCGAAGTCATTTCGGTATAACGAGGACAGTATCTAGAGGCGCATTTCCGAGCTTGGTCACCAAATTTCATGTGGTACCAGCATAAATTGCTGCTAGCATCACGAGAGCGCGACCTGAAACGGCGGTCTTGATTTGACCTATCATAAGATCTACCTCTATCAAAGCGTTGAGGAGGAGGAGAAGGATAGTTAGAGTGATAGTCAGAGGGATAGTCGTAGGCATTTTGGTGGCTTTGGAATCTCCCTGGGCCTTGCTGAATGTGAGCCACACTTTGACTCTGACCTATTTGAAAATTTTGGAGAGCTTGCTTTATTTCAGCGATGTCCTGCTGCAGCTTATCTATTGTGGCTGAGGATTGATTAGGCGCCGTATTTGACGGGCTAAAAGTTGTAGCTGCTACATTCAGGGAAGCAACTTGTGGTTCTCGTGGCAAATTAATATTTCGGATCACCGTCTCTGCGGCCTCCGCTAATTTTTCTAACGTTTGCTCGGGCCCTGCTAGCGATAGAAATGGACGCACGTTAGGCGGAAGCTTAGTCATGAAAACTTCCTTCAGAAATCCCTCAGCTACGGCAACACCCGTAGCGAGTTTCCGCAGTTCTTTAACTAGCGAAGTGGGAGAGAAGGAAACAGAGACAGATGGAATTGCTGAGGCATCTACAAGACTTCGGAATTTGTCCGCATCGGACATCTGAAGCCTTGCCAAGATTTTGCCTTTCAAGATTCCGTAAGGATTGCGATCTGGAGGGTTTTCTAATATGTCGTTAGAGTCGTTTAGTAGTTTTGTGGGCGCAGCGCTCACAAGAGCATAGAATTTGTCTATGTCCTGATTTATCCTATTATACCTAAATACTGCTTCACACTGTTGGAACCAGGTGTGAGCGTCCTCCGGAATAAAGGAAGGGAGCCTAATGGGATTTGTGGGGGCTCGATCTTCATTATCTGATTCAGGCATGCTAGCGATCACTTTTGGGATGCAATTAATGATATCAGTGCCTAAGACTTGGGATGAGGTAGCAAGGGTTTGCGTTAATTCTTTACCTACTCAATCATTCAAATTAAGTTGAAACAGAAGGAAGGAAATATGAAATTGGAAACGAGAAAAATTTTTGCGGTATGCGGCAATTTGCGTAGGCACAAAAATAAAGCAGGTGAGATAAAAAAATGATTTTTCTACCTACTCAATCAATCAATAACGTTGAAGAAAACGGAAAGAGAGAGAATGGAAGCGAAGATTTTTACGGTAGTCAGAAATAAATGCACAGCACGGAAATAGAAACAAAATATTTTTCCTACCTACTGAGGCACATAAAACAAACAAACAAGGACAGGATAGCGCTGACGCTGAAAAAAAAATTTTGTTAGAGCTGCTCAGAGAATAATTAGCACGGTCAAAATCCACAGGAATCTCTCAAACTACTACGACATGGGAAAATTTATCACTACAATGATACGCCAACATTATCCTCTCACAATCTCTCAAACACTTCGAGTTGAGTTTTTATTTTACGAGTGTTCCCGGCCAATGCACCAGTGTCTGGTTTTACCCTGACCGAACAATTCTCGATAGTGATCTGGGAAAATTATGAGAGGGATAATGAAAAACGGGTTGGAACTCAGCTTATGCCAGGTGGAGTTTATTGGAAGAGGAAACCAGGAAAACTGGTTTGGAGCTTGATCTCGGAGAACTTGTCTAGGTGGGCAATCCGTGCAGGAGGACCAGGCTGGCGTTGACGAAGGCCGTCACGCGATGGAGTCAGCAGGGTGAGTGAGTTGTATTTGGGAACTTGAATTAGGCAATTTTAGATAATTTGAGCGAGGTCAGTGACTTAGTTCAGGTAGAACTAATGACTCAAAATAAGGTGAGGTGTGAGTGAGCAAGTTAAATCCGGCTCATGTTAGCAGAATCAAGTCGGCACATTAGCACATTAGCACCTTAGCAGGAGCAAATTAAGTTACTTGCTCATATTAGTAGGTGCAAGTTGAGTCACAGCTTATGTGAGCATAGCAATCAGCATGGCACTCAGGAAAACCCAGGGAGATTCAATTTTGTGAGTGTTGCGTGTATGGCGATGATGTAGAGGTCCTGCACAGGAGTCCAAGATGCTGGATGAAACATTCCAGGAGAGACATCAAGACATTCCACCACTGACAATCCAAATTATAATGACAACTCTTCCCACACGGAGAAGTCCGAAAAACTCCTACAGGTCTGACTCCGGCTACTTTGGGATTCTCACTTTTGGGAACTCAAACGTGATAGGACAGATTTTTGGTTGACAGATTTTAACTAAAAGATAAATTGTTTAATCACTAATGCCTCTGGCTTTAAATTCTGAGTATTAGGTTTAAGAATTTCCAAGAATAAAGATCGTGATTCCTTACAGAGACTACGGGCAAGTAAACACGAGATCTACGAAAAATGGTGAAAATATCAAGTGACTGCACTTTTGAAAGCAGTAAGAAAAAACATAAAAATCCTAAAATTCGAGGATATCAATCCTACTAAGAAATTCTGGTAGATCATTTGCAATAATAAAGGAATTAAGGAATAATATATATATCCCCAATGATGAAAGGAAGGGGAAACCTAAACGTTGATTTCACAGGCGGAAAATACGCGAAGAAAGAAAACACGAAAGCACGAAGTTACGCGTGGCGATTTAGCCGGCGACTATACGCGTCGGCCTCAGCCAGAGCCGCCAGCAATTTGCACACACTTAAGATAGGCAGAAGGTTGGGTGTTTTTATCACAAGAATGCGATGAGTTAAATTAAATTTCATTGAAATGTTTCTCTATTGAAATAAAGGCGTTTACGTAAGGTTTGCAAGGATATGGAATTAAGAAATGAAATTCCAAAACTTAGCAAGCATAGACATGAATACTTTTCGTAATTTAAACTACTGCCAGTCGGTTTGTAAAAAAAAGAATAAATGCTACTATACACATGCCTATAGTATTTATAATCACAGAGTAGTGACAAGAGACGGCGGTGTGAGGTTCCGCCATTACACAAAGACGCTATCGAACGAACGCTGGCAATTTTCGCCGCGTTCATTCAAGCAGAGATTTAAACAATTTAAACAATTTAAACAATTTAGACAATTTATTTACCACAGGAGATACAGAGGTAGGTGATACAGAGGTAGAGTTTTACTTAAGTCTAGTACAATGGTCAAATTTGAGTATAGCTACCTGTGGGCCCGAATAAGTTCAGCGACTTCTAGGGCATCCTACCATCACGCTATTCTAGGGTGTACAAAAGTTTAACCTAGTTCACTTAACCTAGTTTCGCATTAGACTGATCATTGAGATGATTAACTCGATATTTTACAAGTCGGCTATATTTAACAGTATGTTCGATAAAACGATTCAAGAGCAGAGAGAAGATTGGTTATGGTACACAAGGCAAGTTACATTATGACATTATCATTAGTTACATGTAGGAGGCAAGATTTCGACACGGTGATCTTACACTACTAGTATTCTGATAGGAAGTGAGACTCAAGATGTCTTTTGAATACTTTGTACGAATTACATTCACGGATCTCTGCAGGTATAGAGTTCCAAGTTTTGGTTCCAACGAAGAGAATACTGTGTTGCGACCTGGCCTTTGAATAATAAGGAAGCATGAATTTACTTCTATTTCGGGTTAAATGGTCGTGATGACCAGTTTGCGCAGTCAATAATTGTCTTAGGCTATTGTCGCCATCATTTCTTAATGTTTTGTAAATGAAATTACAGATGGAGATTTTGTATAGATCCGAAAGTTTAAGTATTTGTAAATTTTTGAAAGAATCATTTGTGTGAGCATTATATTCTAGGTTCTTTACCGCTCTGACAGCCCTTTTCTGCAGAGTAAGAATTTTGTTGGTTTTATTTTTATCAGTTCCGTGCCATGCTTCTATTCCGTATTGCAAGTATGGAGAAATGAGCGTTCGGTAGAGCATTTGTAAAGCTGTTTCAGGCAGAAAATTTTTAACTTTATTTAGGATTCCGATGGATTTTGATAATTTAGAACTAATATGAGTGATGTGCTCTTTGAAGGTCAGATGTTTATCTATTATGATGCCCAGAAACTTACATGAGTTGGTTTCTTCGATTTCACCTTCGCCAATTTTAATGCATGGGAGAGATACATCTTTCTTGTATGAGAAAGTAATATAATTTGTTTTATCGATATTTAGGCTTATTTTATTAGCTTTGAGCCACGATGAAACCTTGTGAAGTTCAGTATTTATACTCTCCACAATCATAGCAGGATTTTGGTTCGGAAGGACCGCAGAAAGCGTACTGTCATCGGCAAAAAGTATGAATTTGAAGAATGATGTAGATTTTACAATATCATTGATAAAAATCAGGAACAAGAGAGGCCCGAGAACAGATCCTTGTGGAACTCCATGGCTAATTGTCTGTGGGTCTGATTTTGCGTCGTCAATGACAACGTATTGTTTCCGATTTGTTAGGTATGATCTGAACCAATCATGGGCAATCCCTCGAATGCCATAACAGTGTAGTTTCGATAATAGTATTTTATGGTCCACACAATCAAATGCTTTTCGGAAGTCAAGAAATACAGAGAAGACAGGCTTTCCTTCATCTATATTAGAATAGAGGAATTGTAAATGATTTAATATAGCCTGTGTTGTTGATTTTTTAGAGCGAAAACCGTATTGTTTATCGTAAAGAAATGATTTTTGTTCAAAATAAGAGTACACTTTTTTATACACAATCTTTTCGAATACTTTGCTAATAATTGGTAGAATGGAGATAGGTCGATAATTGTTTCCACAGGTTTTTTCACCACTTTTAAAGATAGGGGTTACTCTAGCAACTTTGAGGGAGTTCGGGAAAGTGCCTAGTAAGAGAGACTGGTTAATAATATTTGATATCAGTGGGGCTACAATGTCAGCAATAACTTTAAGTACTTTAGTCGGAAACGTTTGTAACCCACTCGATTTATTTTTCATGTTGTTTATGCACGTAATTACATCGGAGGAGTTTGTAGGCGTAAAGAAAAAGGAGTTGGGTTCTCGAATATGATCCATAAATTCCAGGTGATCAGTAGGTTCACTTGGAATACCATCAGCTATTGTTTTCCCTACGTTTACGAAGAAGTTGTTAAAGAGATTAGCAATTTCTTTCTTCTCATGATATTTTACATTATCTTGAACAACATATTCAATTTTCTTTTTATCGGCATTATTCGGTTTACAGCAGGAGTTAAGGAGATGCCAAATCTTTTTAACGTCAGTTTTGAATTGAGTAAACTTGAGCGTAAAGTAGTTCTTTTTTGATGTTCTTATCTGGTTTGTTACATAGTTTCTAAATCGGTTATATGTTTCTCTAGATATTCGTCCTTCGCAAAGGAGGGCTAGGTACGCTTGACGTTTCTTTATATTTATCACGATGTCTCTGGTAATCCAGGGCTTATGTTTATTTTTCGGGGTAACTGTACGAGTTACAATTGGGCAACACTGATTGTATGCGGTCATTATAGTTTCAGTCAACTTTACTACTGCTTCATCAATGCTCGTAGTATTATTGTTTTGTTGAGAGATGTGCAATGTAGGCATTGATTCTTCTAGAACGGTGCGCATTTCTTCAAGATTTGATTCGTTTATTTTACGATATGAGTAAGTTTCAGCCCGTGCCTTGGTGCAAGCAATATAGACATTTTTCTTAATAAGAAAAACTGGGAAGTGATCTGATAAGTCAGAAGTAATTATTCCAGCAAGAAAATCACTAGGGTCTGTCATAAAGATATTGTCAAGCAGCGTAGCACACTCTGAGGTTATTCGTGTAGGCTTTGTAATGATCGGAAGGAAGGATTGAGACTGAAAGGTAGTTAGGAAATTAGAGATTGGTTCATGGCTTTCATGTTTCAGTAGATCATAATTGAAGTCACCGCATATTATTATGTCATTGTATAAGGGCCTGTTGAACTGAGAAATAATACGATTCAATTCATTCAGGAAGGATATAGGACAGGCTGTAGGAGGCCTATACACCGTTCCAAGCACAATGCGTTTACCATCTCTAAAAAGTTCTACGAAGAGTGATTCTATATGATCCTGATTCATGGTTGCACTTGCTATGGTTCTCGAGTCTATGTGGTTAGATATATATGTGCTGATGCCTCCGCCCCGCTGGTTTTTTCTTAGCGAATGGTAACTATGATAATTTTCAAATCGAATCATGTCTTTAGTCGAGTCATCTAGCCAGCTTTCGGTGAAGCTAATCACGTCTAGGTTATATTTAAGTTCAGTAATAGTACATTGTATCTCTTCCAATTTTGGATAGAGTGACCTACAGTTCCAACACAGGAGTGAGAAATCTCGGTCAGTTATTCGTATAGTTTCGATGAATTCTGATATATTAGTATACCTACACTCTTGAGAGTCGTTTAGGTTTGGATATATTCTGTTCAAATGATTGAAATCTGGATCGATTTCCTCAAATATTACAGGGTGATCAGTCATTTAAAATAAGTAAAAGTAAGAATTAGGTACTATAGAGCTTAAGACGAAATACAGAGTCAAGCTTAAAGGGATATTTCAGTCTAAAAAGTAGCTTATTAAGTAAGAGAGAATAGAGTAAAAAAGAAAAATCTAGCGCGATTTCGTGAGTACACACAAACTCAGTCCATGAGCGAGTGATAATGGAGTTCAATATCACAACATTGGTGCAAACAGATTGCTAAGGGCGTTTTCGCAAGTTCACATACAACAGGTAATAAATTTCTAAAGATTATGACGACAATGATACAATCAGCTAATATGGTTTACGCGTAATAATAACTGTAGTGGTAAATAGAGAAGAATTCACAGTAACATTGGTTGGTGAAAAATTACTAATTGCGATGTTACAAAATGTGACACACAGTTGTCATAGATGTTTACACACACATCTATTATTTATTTGTTATAATATTGGAGTTCGATATCACTACATTGGTGCAAACAGATTGCTGAGGGCGTTTTCATAAGTTCACATACAAGAGAGAATAAGTTTTAAAGATTATGATGACAATGATACAATCAGCTAATATGGTTTACGCGTAATAATAACTGTAGTGGTAAATAAGGAAGAATTCACAGTAATATTGGTAAGTGAAAAATTGCTGATAGATTATAATGACAATGATATAATCAGATTATAAGAAGATTACAACGACAATGATATAATCAGATTATAAGAAGATTACAACGACAATGATATAATCAGCTAATATGGTTGTACGATGGCAGTGGAGGGCAGAAGCGATTATCAGATTATAAGAAGATTACAACGACAATGATATAATCAGCTAATATGGTTTACGCGTAATAATACTTAAGTGGTTAAGAAGAGGAAAAATTCACAGTAACATTGGGAGGTAAAAAATTGCTGATTGCGTTGTTTCAAAAGTTCACACACAGCTGTCATAAATGTTTACAAGCACATCTGTTATACACTTGTATAGATTCAGGTTGAACGAGCATCACGTTGAGGTTTACTGACATGATACCTAATTGAGGTTAAATTAATACGAAGTTGACATATTTAGGGGATGAAAATGAAATTGACTAATTTAGGGGATCACCTAGTCTAGGGAATTTAGGGGATCACCTAATGACAATGATATAATCAGCTAATATGGTTTACGCGTAATAAAAAAAACTTTAGTGGTAAAAAATGAAAAAAAAAATCACAGTAACATTGGGAGGTAAAAATTGCTGATTGCGTTGTTGCAAAAGTTCACATACATCTATCATAAATGTTTACAAACACATCTGTTAAACATTTGTATAGATTCAGGTTAAGCTAACATCAAGTTGAGGATAAGCTGATATGATATCTAATTGGGGTTAAACTAGCACGAAAACTGACAATCAAATTGAGGAGATCACCTAGTCTAGTCACCCATGACTTGTTTTGATGTCATATTGAGTTGTTGCATCAGGTATTGCTCGAGGTCATCTGGCGTGTTGATCTCGCGGCGTCTTGAATCTGGGTTTCCGGGGTTAAATATGAAAATGTTTCCATCCTGTGTTTTTGGGGTTCCAACTTTATCCGGGAATTTCCTTTTGGCCATCCTCAGAATGTACATGGCGTTAGCTCGTGAAGGTATGAGGTATTCATTTATGAAGAAGAACTTTGGTTTCTTTTCTCGGCAGGCGTTGAGAATTTCACGTTTTTTGTTGTAATCTTTTAGTTCAAATGCAATGTTTCTTTGATCTACGTTCCCAGTTACTGGTTTTTTCCCCATTCTTGTAGCTGACGTCATATCAGTGTCGGAGAGGTCAATGTTGATCTTGTCCTTCAGGAGTTTGCAGACTGTATCCTTACAGATTTCGTTTGCGTGAGATTGCGGTATTTCCCTTCCAGAAATGACGAGAGTACATTTTTTGTCTTCAATGTCTCGGCGTTGATTATTTTTTTCCAACTGGTCGAGGCGGGAGGTTAAGCTATCCATTTTCTTGTTCTGTTCATCGAGAATTTTTTTGTGTTCCGCTTCTTTTGTTCCAAATAGCGTTTTAAGGTGGCTTATTTCATTTTGCATTTTTTCAATATCACTATTAAATTTTGTCATCACTGAATCGAAGTATTTTATTAAGACAGAGACCACTTCTTTACCGCCTTTCGTTAGGCTAGACACATCAGGGTATTGACCAAACTTCGGTTGAAATTCGGTGCTGTTGTTGCTGCTGTTGTTGGTGCTGTTGTTGGTGCTGTTGCTGGTACTGCGTCGTTTGTTAGTCATCTTGAAGATTGAGGGAGTGCGGTCGTTGTGTAAACGAGGGTTGAATACTCTCACGCTTTTGAGGGAATATTATGCTTTTAGTTTGATTATTTTTATATATGGGGTATTTAAATCACATTTGAATACTCAGGACGAGAGTGGGTACCCATTTAGGTTAGAGGTACATTCTTTCTAACAATAGGCACTTTGTTTCGGAGCGAGCGCCACACCCGTCCTCACACCACGGAGTCACTGAAGACACTGAAGACACAGATTATCGTAGATTAGTAGATTATCGAAAAGAAAAAGGAACGAGCATGATTATGCTTTGATAATAAAATCATGACACGGAAATGCAATGCACATCGAACATGATTATGCTTTGATAATAAAATCATGACACGGAAATGCAATGCACATCTGGCGCAATATCTTTACGCTAAGTCACGTTGAGAAAAGACAAACAAAGCACTGAATGAGACACATGCTACATCAATATTCCCAAGCATAACTACGCAACTTAATAACACTGCACTGTCACTTATTAATACTCACTGACACGACGAAAAGGAACACGATAATTTTCTAACACATTTAAAACTCACGAGAATTTGCTGTAACACTGCCAAAGTAGGACGCCAAAGTAAGAGTGGCTTTGAAAGCAAGGACGCGCAACTGCGCAGTGTTGCCACCAGAGGGCTTCTCTCTCGAAAAATGTCAAGTGTTATTTTTATTATTTCATGCATTTACACAAAAACTTCAATGATTACGAATTAGAAGTAGAAAATAATTAATAATAAATTAGAGTAATATTTTTAATGCTACTAATTAATTTATTTAAGTATGAATGGCAAATTTATAATTTTTACGCTTATGTAGCGGTATGCTACAGATTTGCCAATTATGGAAACTAATCTTCCTTCCAAAATTTTAAAAACGAATGTTTAAAAAGAGACACGAATTACCATTGTATACTTAATATTGAAATTTTCCCTATACATTAGCACATTTCTTTTATAACCAAGTATCTAGAAATAAATATTTCTTTTCAATCTGCCAATGAAGGTTTGAAGGGCTTCAGTGGCACAAAACTTGCGCATGAGGATATTTTTTTACTTCTTTGCTATACATGTGCATTTTCGGTTTGCACCAGATAATTTGAAAAAATTTTCATGCAGTATTTTTCCAGCAATTTTTAGATAATTTACTTGCATTTAAGAACTGCTCTGAGACTTCGTCAATCTTTCGTTCAATATTTTTTATCACATTCAACTTATTAGGTTTTATTGTATTTTTCATGAATGTTCAAATATTAGCCTAATAATTGAAAAAATATGAATACATTCTATGTTGAATTCTTCATTAAAACTACCTGAATATCATCACTCTTCTACATTTAATGGTAATGTACATCACTCTGATGAAAACTCTTTACCAGAATTGATTTAGAGTTTACATTGTGGCGGAGAATCGTGCCCATGGTTCACACGTTCGTTTTGGCCTCTATTCGTGCGCTGCCGCCATGAAAGTGGGCGGTGTTTGCGCTCGGTAGCCCATACATTTTCTATCGTGTTGTTTGAAACTGATTAATTTTTGTTGATATTAATCATCCTAACGTTCTAACAAGTTTTTGAGCGCAGTAAACATTTAAAGGCGAAGTGCTTGGTGAATTACTTATTTCAGGGAAAATACTCTGAGAATAATGTAAAGCTGACGAAACCTTTACTAACTTGAACGTGTGGGTAACAGTGAAGTGAGAAGTGAACAACATGGCAGTCTCTGGCCGTTATGTCATTCCACTAAATGGAAGAAATTATCCTACCTGGAAAATTCAAGTGAAAATGCTTCTTTTGATAGATAATTTGTGGAGTATAGTTGATGGAACAGAAACTATGGCATCATTGGCAGACGAGTTTTCTGGGAGTGCATTTGAAACACGGCGCCATGATGCTTTGGCTACTATTGTCCTTGCTGTAGAGCCGAGCCTGTTGTACTTACTGGGCGATCCAACTGACCCTGTTGAAGTTTGGAGAAAACTTGAAAACACGTTTCAGAAAAATGAACCAACTTCTACCGAGAAATCATGGGTAAATAAGCTGAGACTTAGAAGAAAGTTGTATGACATGAAATTTGATGATGGAAAGAGTGTGCAAGATTATCTCAATGAATTCGGAAAACTTTTTGGGAAGCTGGCTGCTATTGGTGATGTTGTTGAAGAAGAATGTTAGACCAGAGAGGCCTCTTTCCATCTTGAAATAATGGAGTACGGCAACGATTATAAGTATGAGTGTGGGGTATTGTAATATAGCGAGTAGTGTAAGTTCTAGTTAGAGAGACCATAAGTTGGCAACGCTCGAGAGAGCAACACTCGCAAGTCAGTCTGCTATTGGCCTCGGGTTCAACAACAAGTACATGTTGACCGAGAGTGTATATAAGTACCTACTGTGGTTGGTATCTAACTTGTTAAGTTCTAAACTAATGTAATAATTCTATTCTACTCTATTCTATATATTTCCCGTCTATCTCCGCTCTACTCTTGCTAGCCACAGTATTGAAAATGGAGTATTAAGTTAAGGTATCCAAGAGGTGAGTGAACTATTTACCTAAATTGCTGTGTCATAGCATTGTCTATTTGTTCAGTACTATAACTATCTTGTGTCTATGTGGAACCTATGCTGTGCTCTAGTGTAGGGCAATCCACTCCATAATACTGGCGACGAGGATTATTTTTTGTAGAACTATTGGGAGAGGCTAGACTAATGAAGGAACTCAGAATTTATATTATTATTCAGTGACTAGAGTATTGATGCTGTAAATTTCTGATTTTTTTTAACAAGGTGTTTTATTACAGTCTCTTGAATTGGCTACTCTTGCAACTGATATTGTTGCTACTACTATTTCAGGTAGATATCTGACAATTAGCTGTAAAGCTGGGTAAAAATGCCAATGCTAGGCTCAGTGGGAGAATTCAATCCTTTAGAGGAAGAATTCCCAGAATATGAAGTCAGGCTAAACTGCTTCCTGAGTATTAATAAAGTGGAAGATTCAAATAAAGCTAAAACATTTGTTGCTCTGGTGGGTCCTAAAATTGTTAGGTTAGCCAAAGACCTACTCTCACCTAAAAGACTTTTAGATGCTACCTATGAGGAGATCATGGAAGCGTTAAGACGGCATTTTAAGCCGACACGCAACCAGATCTTTGAAAGTTTTAGGTTCCATAAGCGGAACCAGAAACAAGGGGAGAGCATTGCTGATTTTGTGGCTAGCGCAAAGGCCCTTTCAGACACCTGTAATTTCAAACAGGAAGTTCTGGAAGAAACGCTGCTAGATAGGTTAATACTGGGTGTGGCCAGTAATGATGTTCAAAATTGCTTGCTTAATGAAGCAGACCTCACATGGAAAAAAGCCGTGGATCTGGCAACTGCCAAAGAAACTCAACTGAGGGAGACGGTTGTGTTAAGGCAACCTAATTCCATACTAAATGTGGGCCAGCATAGAGTAAAGCAAACTGCTATTAAGCCTCAGGGCAAAACTCAGGCTCAAGCTAGCCCCAAATCAGCATGCAGCGGCTGTGGTAATCTGCACTGGCGTAGAGATTGCCCCTATAAAGACAGTGTTTGTCATGGTTGTGGCCAAAAAGGCCATCTTAAGAAATGTTGCTTTGAAGTGAAAAATCAAAATTCTGCTATAGGCAACAAAAATAATTTTGTGCATGCTATGCATGAGAAAAGGGGGAGGGAACACCACCCTAACCCTAATAGAACTAACAATGCAACCTGTGCAGACTATCCAGTTGCTAATCTAGGCTGTTATGAGGAGATTTTCTCAATAGCCGAGGAAATGAAACCCCCAATCAAAATAAAATTGTTACTAAATGGTGTGCCATTAGAGATGGAGGTAGATACAGGTGCTGCCAGGTCTATCCTTTCAATGGCCACCTACTCTAAAATACCAGCTAAGTCAAGACCCGAGCTGAGACCTTCTGATGTTAAGCTTAGGACTTATGGGGGAACCCCCCTATTGATTTGTGGGGAGATTAGGGCTAACATCCAGCGTAAACCTGGTAGTATGGTTCCTCAACTAGCAACTATTGTGATTGTAGACAGGGAGGGGCCAGCTTTGCTGGGTAGGGACCTGATTGATTCCCTCGGGCTAACTATAGTATCAAATAATGTCAACAAATTGACTACCGGCCCTGAAGAGTTAGCCAATAAATTCCCCGACCTTTTTCAACCAGGTCTAGGTTGCTTTAAGGGAAGGAATTTCAAAATAGAAGTGGATCCAGCCGTACCACCAAAGTTTTGTAAGGCCAGGAACGTGCCTTACACACTGAGACCAAAGGTGGAGGCAGAACTTGATAGACTGGTGCAGGAAGGTATCCTCACCCCTGTACAATACTCGAGATGAGCAGCGGCGATCGTCCCTGTGCTCAAGGCTGATCAAAGCATCCGCATCTGTGGGGACTACAAATTAACAGTCAACAGAGCCACTAGGCTTGATACCTACCCTATACCCAGAGTGGAAGATCTATTTAGCGGGTTAGCAGGAGGAGTTATATACTCCAAGCTAGATATGTCCCAGGCATACGCTCAACTACCCTTGGATGAAGACTCCAAGGAACTCACGGTAATAAACACCCACAGAGGTTTATTTGCCTACAACCGTCTCAGTTTTGGAATTGCGTCCGCACCTGGAATCTTTCAGCGTGCCATAGAAGGACTATTGCAGGGCCTCCCAGGAGTGTTCTGCCACCTGGATGACGTCCTGGTGAGTGCCACTAATGAGCAAGAGCACAACAAGCGTCTCTATCAAGTCTTACCTAAACTACAGGAGGCAGGACTAAAACTGAAAATGGATAAATGCCAAATTGGAGTGCCACAGGTATCCTACCTTGGATACCAAATTGACAAGGATGGATTGCACCCCACTGCAGAGAAGGTAGCAGCAATCCAGAATGCACCAGCTCCAACTAATGTAACTCAACTGAGAGCTTACCTTGGGCTGCTAAATTTCTATAGGAAATTTCTAAAATCATCTGCAACTATGCTGGAGCCCCTAAATACCTTACTGAGAGACAAAACCCCTTGGAAATGGGATGCAAGTCAGGAGAGAGCCTTCCAGAAATCTAAACAAGCCCTCCTGGACTCTCAGACTCTAGTCCACTTTGACCCTCAGAAACCCATAGTGGTAGTGGCTGCCAGTAGTGCGTATGGTGTGGGAGCGGTGCTGTGTCACCTTATTGATGGGATTGAACGCCCCGCCTATTTTGCCTCCCGAACTCTAACAGCAACAGAACGCAACTACTCTCAAACTGAGAAAGAAGCCCTAGCTATGGTGTTCGCACTTCGAAAATTTCATTGCTACCTGTGGGGACAGGATTTCACTGTGGTTACGGACCACAAACCTTTGTTAGGACTATTTGATCCGGGCAGAAGCATTCCTCCGATGGCATCCGGGCGCATTCAAAGGTGGGCTTTACTACTGCAGTCCTACAAGTTCACCTTGCGTCACCGGTCCGGCGTGCTGTTGGGCACAGCTGATGCTCTCAGTCGTCTACATTTGACAACTCCCGAGGAAGCCACACCTATTCCTGCGGAATGGACGTCTTTAGTTAATTTCCTTGAATCAGCTCCAGTCACCAGCACCCACATCCGCGACGGCACCCTAAGGGACCCCGTACTTTCAAAGGTATACAAATACTGCCAAGTAGGCTGGCCTTCGACGGTAATTGGTGACCCTGATCTCGCTCCGTATACTAGGAGGCGAGACGAATTGTCCACACAAAATGGCTGTGTGCTCTGGGGAGCAAGAATTATTGTACCCCAAGCTCTCAGACAAGCCATTGTGGACGAACTGCACTATGGCCATGCTGGATCATCCAGGATGAAGGAGTTAGCTCGCAGCTATGTATGGTGGCCGCTGCTGGACAAAGATCTAGAAGAAACGACTAAGTCATGCAGCGAGTGCCTGAGCACTCGAGCTGCACCAACGAAAGCTGAACTCCATCCGTGGGAATGGCCTGCGAAGCCTTGGCATCGCATACACATTGACTACGCGGGCCCAATGGATGGAAAATACTATCTAGTGATCGTGGATGCACACTCTAAGTGGGTTGAAATTTTTCCCACATCTACTACAACCTCTAGCGAAACAATCTCGTGCCTGAAAAACACTTTTGCGACATTTGGATTTCCAGTAAAAATTGTTTCTGACAATGCAACGTGTTTCACATCGGCTGAATTCCAAGAATTTGTGAAGGCATGTGGTATGCGACATATTACGAGCGCACCATACCACCCTTCAACTAATGGACTGGCAGAGCGCATGGTACAAACTTTCAAGAAGAATATACGAAAGTCAACGGAACCCCTACGCCTAGCACTAGACAGGTTTCTGTTCAACTATCGGCTGACACCCCACACGACAACAGGTGTTACGCCCGCCGAACTGATGTTAGGCAGAAAAGTTCGCTCTCGTCTTGATCTGCTTTGGCCGTCAGAAGCAATCGCGTCCAAAGTTGCTCAACGCCAGGACGCTCATAAAAGATACCACCCAGGGTCTCGCGCGGTTGATATTCCGCCGGAGTCTTCTGTGATGGTCCGTCAATACACGCCGGGTTCCCCAAAATGGACCCCTGCTACCACCATTGAGAAAACAGGCCCGGTATCCTACAAGTGCCAACTGAAGGGGGGAGAGGTCGTTCGTCGACACCAGGACCAAGTTATTACCTGCTCGAACACCATCCCTGAACCCTTGGAACAACCTACGGAGGAAACCGTCGTGTTTCCACAACCTGCTCAAAATTCATACCCACCACCTCCGACCAATGAACCTGACACCGGAACACCTGATTACCCGACTCCCACCCAGGAGGCTAGGATGCACGAGCCTCCAAGTGCTAACATCTCACGCAGGTCTACCCGGGCTCGGAAGCCTGTGGTGAGAATGGACCTTTAGGATTGACTATATTGAATAAGGGGACTGGGGATACAGGGGGAGGGTTTCTAATTAAGGAGGGAGGGGTGTAATATAGCGAGTAGTGTAAGTTCTAGTTAGAGAGACCATAAGTTGGCAACGCTCGAGAGAGCAACACTCGCAAGTCAGTCTGCTATTGGCCTCGGGTTCAACAACAAGTACATGTTGACCGAGAGTGTATATAAGTACCTACTGTGGTTGGTATCTAACTTCTTAAGTTCTAAACTAATGTACTAATTCTATTCTACTCTATTCAATATATTTCCCGTCTATCTCCGCTCGACTCTTGCTAGCCAGAGTATTGAAAATGGAGTATTAAGTTAAGGTATCCAAGAGGTGAGTGAACTATTTACCTAAATTGCTGTGTCATAGCATTGTCTATTTGTTCAGTACTATAACTATGTTGTGTCTATGTGGAACCTATGCTGTGCTCTAGTGTAGGGCTATCCACTCCATAATAGGTATAGAGAAACACAGTAGGTAATCTAGGAACTACATGTACTGTACATCCGTCGAGCACGGCGGCGAGAACAAGAAGAAGGAGCTCGATCGCTCTACAAAGGCGGTTAGCACATGAACATAGAAAACGGAACGGAAGCAATTTAATGGGCGACTGCGACAACTCATATATAATAATAAATATATATACTGAAGTTGGATCTCAACACACCCCCTCCAACTGAAGTATTCCATCCCACTATGCATCAATTCACATAGTAATCAATTAGAGCTAACATTTTAACGTTCAGATCTTTCATTGAACATTGAACAGCAGAAAAACAACATAAAAAAATCATCAGTGTAGATCAACAGATTACACTGAGCTCGATACAAAAAAAAATATAACGCACAATAATGCATAGTCCGCATTAGCGTTAAGAGTATTGTACTCAAGAAAGTTCTACCTTTTCTTGCAATTGATCTACACAAAGCTAAACTGGAAACATGTCAGACACAGTAACTTAGAATTAAACACACACTTTGAATTTAAGCAACGACTGTCTAGTAAAAGGCTTTGTGAACATGTCAGCTATGTTTTCCTCTGAAGGAACAAAGCTCAAAACTGCTTTATTGTCTTGAATGATTGCTCGAATGTAGTGAAATCTTATGTCTATATGTTTCGAGCGTTGATGATGAACAGGGTTTTTGGCTAGTTCGATAGCACCTCTATAATCAACAAAAATTTCAACAGGTTCATCATATCCATCCATATCACATAGTAGCTGTTTGAGGAAAATTCCCTCCTGCACAGCATAAGTCAGGGCAACATACTCAGCTTCGCAGCTTGAAAGAGCAACAATATTTTGTTTCTTGGACTTCCAAGAAATCAGTGAACTGTTGCTAGATGATTTAAACACATATCCTGATATGCTCTTACGGTCAGAGGATCCACCCCAGTCAGAGTCACAGAAACCAGTAATTTGCACGGGGTTCTCGGATTTCACAAATTTCAAACCGTATGAAATAGTACCTTTAAGATACTTCAACACAAATTTACACAAATTCAGATGAGCATTTGTTGGACAAGTTAAATGTTGCGACAGTAATGTAACAACATAGCAAATATCAGGCCTAGTACAAGTCATCAAGTAGATCAGGCTGCCAACTATCTCCCGGAACAGTTTTGGATCGCACAAATTCCTAGAATCGGAGCTTACATCAAGCTTGTTGGCACTGGGATCACAGGGAATAGACTTAGGCTTACAATCAGACATCCTAAATTTTGACAAAATTTTCTCAACATACTTTGACTGCTTCATCTCAATTGAGTCATGCTTCACATCAAATTCAATGCCTAGAAAACATGAAATTTGTCCAAGATCTTTCATTTTGAATTCATTTGACAACGAACATTTTACTTCACTCAATACAACAGCGTTAGAAGAGGCCAAAACTAAATCATCAACCCATACAATGATAATCACTTTTCCAGAGTCGCTTTCCCTCACATAGACACAAGTATCACTGAGAGATTGAACAAAATTTTGTTCAACAAGAAAATGATGCAAAAGGTTGTTCCAGTTACGGCCACTTTGCTTTAAGCCATACAAAGATTTTTTGAGTTTGCAGACTAACTTCTCTCCATTTTTGTCAAGTTCAACAAATCCCTCAGGCTGTTCTACAAAAACATCACAGTCAATTTTTGCATGAAGATAAGCAGTGCACACGTCCATCTGGTGCACAATGTACGACTTTTGCACAGCAATATCCATCAGCATTCTAACAGAAGTTAGACGTGCTGTAGGAGAAAAAGTTTCTTTGAAATCGACATCAGTTACTTGGGAATATCCTTTGGCTACATAACGAGCTTTGAAAGTTTCCTGGTCATTGGGTCCTGATTTAACACTATAGACCCATCGTTCCCCAATAACAGATCTATCTTTTGGCTTTTCAACAAGTTCAAACGTTTCATTATCGGCTAGTGCAGCCATCTCAGTGCTCATTGCCTGTTTCCACTCAACAGAATCTGGGGATGAAATTGCCTCAGAGTAAGACTTAGGGATACTGCTCACTCTGTAGCAATAATCAACAAAATTATTAGTGATATCCAATTCATCTGGATCAACATAGTCTTTTAAATAAGCTGGAGGCTTCTTTTCTCTCAAAGGAAATCTTCTAGTGGGCTCTGCATCTGAAAGAGTTTCATTTTGAATCACTTCTGGGACAGTCCCAGGTTTCAACTCAGCCTCAGCCTTATCACTTTGTTTCAGCTCAGCAGGGTTATCTACAGCAATGAACTCATCCTCACCCACCACATTTCTAGAAATTTTATCACAAAATGTGACACATCTGACTCTTTTTATTTGACAAGTTTCAGGGAAATAAATCATGTAAGCAGGGCTGCACGGGTCATATCCCAGAAAAGTACCCTGCTCTGACCTAGGGTCAAGCTTTCCTGGGTTTTGAACCATGGCAAAACATTTTGATCCAAAAATGTGCATATTGGAAAGGTCAGGTTTCTTTCCCGTGAACATCTCAAAAGGAGTTTTGCCTGTCCTTTTGTTGAAACACCTATTTCTAATGTAAGCAGCTGTTCTTACAGCATGATTCCACAATTCTTTTGGCAAATTTGCATGCAGCAACAAACACCTAGCCATCTCAAACAATGATCTCCAAGATCTCTCAGCAGTCCCATTCTGATGGGGAGAGTACGGAGCTGAAAATTCATGCTTTATTTTGTTCTCCGTGACAACAGCTTTGAACAAGTTTGAGGAATACTCGGTGCCGTTATCTGTTCTTAAACGTTTAACAGAGCCAAATGGAGCAGAATCAGCCAAGAATTTTTTTAAATGCCCCAACAGTGTCACTTTTACTTTTGAGGAAATACACAAAAATGAGGCCTGAAAAGTCATCCACAAAAGACATGACATACATGGAATTCTCAAAAGAAGTAGGGCTTATAGGTCCAGCTAGGTCACTATGGACTAGCTCTAAAGGTTTTCTTGACTTTTCATCAGGGTCTCTGCTCCTATATTGACACATTTTACCCTGGACACAGATCTCACAATCGAAAATTATGCTTGTTGGTGATTTTCATTCCTTTAGTAATAACTTCTAGGCTCAACACATCTTTTGCATTACAATGCCCAAGAATATTGTGCCACTCCTCCAGAGTGTGTTCACCAACAGCATTAATAGAATCAACAGAGCTTACAGAATTTAAATAATACAGCTTGCCACATTTTTTAATATTAAACGCATTCCCATCTGAAGCAAACAACTTTGAGGCGTTTTGACTGAAATTAAATGATGCACCCTGATCAATAGCAGCCTGGACAGGGAAAATATTCTGTTTAAAACTAGGAATATAAAGAACATTTTTTAAAAGAACATTGTGTTTCCTATTTTGGCGTCAGTCAGGGTAATTCTCGCATCACCTTTACACTCTACAATATTGTTCATCCTAGAACCATCTGCTAATTCAATGAAATGATTCCTAGGGTCAAAACTTTCATCTAAAGATACAAACTTAGATTTATCACAAATAATGTGAGCAGTAGCTCCACAATCCACCAGTAACTTTGCACTGTCTACAACAGAAGCACTTTCTGAGTCTGTTGATACTCTAAAACAAAAAGAGCTTCTCACATCTTTGCTATCAGTAGCCATCGCTTTTGCGGTATCTCTCTTTCTGCAAAAATTAGTATCATGAGATGCACTTTTACAAATTGAACACCACCGATTTTTCTTTGCACTGTGACTTTTACACTCATATTTCTTGTGACCTGACTTACCACATAAGTAACAAGTAATTTTAGAATCTTTCACTTTCATAATTCTTTCTTCACTTTCACTGTAGCCTTGTCGGGTCTTCTTTGTTTCCTCTTCACTCTTGAGAGCCGATTTGAATTTCATGAAGTCCATTTCTTTACTGTCACTTTGCGTGATGACGGTAGAAAAAGCATTGTAGGAAGCTGGCAATCCTTTGATAATCATGGCGATAATCAGTCCATCGCTGATATTTTCGCCGGCTTTCTTCAGGTAGGATGCAGTTGTCTCTGCCCGCAGCAAGTAGTCGGTTACCGTCTCGCCATTTTTCATCTTCAGCGCAGCCAACTCGCAATACAGAGAAATAATTCTCGGTTTACTGCTGCCGAGGTAATGATCACGCAGAATCTTCATGGATTTTCTTCCATCTCCATAGGCGTCTCTGATAATCAACGAGAGACTTTTATCTTCGAGCCTTTGCACGAGCTCGGAGAACACTTGCTTGTTCTTCTCAACATCCAGACTTGATTCTTCGCCCTCAAGGACGGCATCCAACGATTTCAAATCTAGGTAGGCCCGAAATTTCACTTCCCACAACTCATACCTTTCATCATTGCCATCAAAAGTTAGGTTACTGGGCCCATAACCTGTTAGACCAGAGAGGCCTCTTTCCATCTTGGAATAATGGAGTACGGCAACGATTATAAGTATGAGTGTGGGGTATAGAGAAACACAGTAGGTAATCTAGGAACTACATGTACTGTACATCCGTCGAGCACGGCGGCGAGAACAAGAAGAAGGAGCTCGATCGCTCTACAAAGGCGGTTAAGCACCTGAACATAGAAAACGGGATGGAAGCAATTTAATGGGCGACTGCGACAACTCATATATAATAATAAATATATATATTGAAGTTGGATCTCAACAAAGAAGATCGTGTTATTAATTTGTTATCATCACTCCCAGATAGTTTTTCTACTTTAGTTACTGTTCTAGAAATCCGTGAGAAAGTACCGTCATGGCAAACTGTAAGTGAGCTTCTCTTGAATGAAGAAAGCAAACAGAAAAACTCGGGGATTGCTCAAGACTCACGAAATAAATCCGTGAGTTTGAACATAGAAACCAACGTCTTGTAAAGTGTTTCGAATGTGGTAAAAGAGGCCACATCAAGAGGCAGTGTTGGGTGCATCAAGAAAAGTTGAGAAAACTCAAAAATCACGCACCAACATTGCTATAGCAGAGCAGTAAGAGTTTAGGTTATGTTGGCGAGTTCTCTTCGAAGAGTTCATGGAATCAGTAATTTTTTTAGATGATAGACTCAAATGCTTGTGAGCATGCCGCGATGCGCTAAACTATTGGATAAGTGTTCTCTTAGGCTAGTTCTTTAGCATTAATTTTTTAGATCGTGTTGGATGGAAATATTTCGTTAAATAATACTCAGCAGTGTGCACAAAACAAACGGGGAAAAATATAAAATACCAAGGGCAAAAATATTGCATACCGTTAATATTTAGCTCCATGACCTTCATCGTAATTGATTTCTTCTGATCGCTTTCATGGTGCAATTGTTAACTCCTTATGCTTCATCGTAATTTATTACACCTGATCACCTTCAATAGGCATCTTCCGGTAAAATGCGTTGTTAGTCTTGTATAACAATTTCTCATTAATACCTCTTAAAACTCTTTTATGTCATTATCTTGGCAGAAGTTTTTGAGATTATTTCAACACTCGGTAAAGCAATAGCCCCAAACCGGTCATTCGATAATTATGCGCGAAGCACTATAGGTGCAAACTTTTGAATGGACAATTTCTTAGTTTTAGATGCACAATCATTTACTCTCACTCATTTTATTTTGTACTAATATTAGAGTTGACTGTTATTCAAGGTATTCATCATCAGTACTTACAGTATCATAAGCTCGTGCCAGGAGTATAATGTCCATGGGAATAGATTAGTTATTTTTTTATAGTGATAATATAACTAATATCTGACATGGCTACTGAGTACTTGTAATAACGAATGAGCAAACTATCTGTCACTCTTGCGTAAATATTGCGTGACGTCATTCCGACGTACGTCGATGCGCACAGCGCACAACTATATTTATAAACAACTGAAGACTTGACTAATTCCTTGTACCGAAATAATGAACCGATATTTACTTTGCTTATCAGTATGACACGTAAACTTGTTCCAGGAAAAGGCCTATTGAGGGCTAATTTTTCAGATGGAGGACTGAAATAGGGTGAAGTGCAATACAGGTAATTTTCACATTAACAGGAATGTCGCAATGGCAAATTTTTCGTGACAAAATTTTTTTAGTTTGGGAGTTTATAATTCCAAAATAAAAACCATTGTTGCAAAAATAATCGCGGAGATAATTAAATTCTGAGTGTATACCACTGAAAGATGAGCAGATATTGTAAGCCCTGTTTACCAGCGTTTTGATTTCGTTGATTTTGAAAGTGTTAGAACAAAAGCTGAAAAAACTAGTTCCCAATCCCGTGAACATAGGCTGACGATAAGCAGAAGTTACTAATTTTCTCCGTTCCTAGAGACACGACAATCGAGAAATGGTAATTGCGTTTCGTTTTCAATTTCCATGGTAAATTTAATTGATGGATGATTCTCATTCAAATAATTAAGGAAAGGTTGAGCGTGGAAAGGACTTTTAAAGAGCAGAAAAGTATCATCAAAATAACGACTATAAAATATGGTGTCGAAGAGTGAATGACAATCAGTTAACCATTTTTCTCATGGAAGCACAAAAAATATTTGCAAAAGTTAGTCTCAATGCATGCGTTCCCCATCGCAATACCCTCAAATTGCTTGTAAAATTTTCCCGAAAACAAAAAACTAAATCAGCTCAAGGAACGCTTTAATTAAAAGAAATTTCTATTAAGTCCTATAACTTTACCGTCAGGCATAATTAATTTAGGCATATCGTCGTAGCCTCATGAAGAGGAATATTTGTTAACAGGTTCTCAACCTCAAATGACACCTTAGTTAAGTTTTTGATATTCGTGATTGTTTCTCCGTAAACGTAAAAGAGCTATTGACATCGAATTCACTTGTTAAATGATTTAAAACAGGGACTAAAAATTTAGCAAGTTCAAAATTAGGAGTATTGATTGCTGAAAAGATTGGTCGAAATTGAAACATAGGGGCAGAGTCAGCTTGTGAATTTTAGGTAGGCCATACAAAACACCCGGACTAGATCCAGATACATAAAGCTTAGTATGAGTTTCGGCAGATAACAATGAAGTTTCTTTCAGCTTACGTAAAAAGCAATCGAGGCGATCCTCAACCCTTAGTATGCTTTTGTTAATGGAATCAAGCACTTCACAAAATTTTGAAGAGCCTGATATTAAATTAGTCAGACTATCAGGGTATTGCTTTTCATCTACCAGTACAACCCCCCTACCTTTTCCGGGTTTACACATCACCAGTTCCCTATTATCAAGGACAGGTGATTCGAAGTAGGATTAGCTCCTAGTACTGCGTAGGACACTCTGAAGATGAACTGCAAGACGTTGCTGTAGCGCTCTCGTATTGCTCTGCAGGGATTCTGATTCTTCTCGGCTGTCATAATCGACTGCAGCAAAATTTAGGTGTATTCGTCACCCAACTTCTTCACAATTTTCTATACTTCTTGACTACATCTTCTTCACTTCCGAACAATCTTCTGAAGGCTTCTTCGAACATTTACTGCCACCAGATTTGCCGCCAGTGGATGAGACTGCGCGTTGGGGATAGTATGGTAGAGAAACGCTGGAGCGAAGAGTAAAGCTCATTTTACACCAGCGGTATGGAGCGATAGTGAACTTTCTACAGCTCCTCCCACGAGAGGATTGAGCGTCAGTGCACACTGGCTTGCTTTTACATTGGCGCTCAACACGACGCTCCTTCCCCAGAGAGAGCAATCGTCAGTATTGCTTTTGCAATGCTGACAGAATACTTGGCAGAACAATTGGCAGAATATTTACAGAATAATTTGTAGAAGTAAGCAGCAAATATTCTAAAAAAAGTAATACTACCCAATGACCTTCAAAAACACTGTAAATGTAAAAAATAAATACCAATTACTAATTTCTACGTGTACTTTTTTACTTTTTGCTTTAATTTGGATAATCTTCAAATAACACCTGCCGAATGTTTTCCGTGTATTTGAAGTACTTTTCTTAAGAGCAATGTACATTGTGCAATTTAATTACACGGTAATTAATTTTACGTTTACATACGCAGTGTATATTTCTATGATTTTTTAAATAGTGAGAGCTATTTCCTATCCTGGCCTCTCAGTGTTCAATTTTCATTTTAACCATTGCAATATCGTAATTTGGGAAGTGAGAGGCTATTTTTTTAAAAGCATCTTCTCTTGACACTCTGTTTTTATACTCTGCGAGCTTAACGTTCCATAAATATGGAAATTCTTCACATTATTCGATAGGAGTTTTAATTTCTTTCTTGCTCCATAATATGTTAGCCATGACTACACATGCTCTTTATGGTCTCAAGAACAACTGAACGCTGTTGACTGGCAGTGCACACCGCCAATATTTAGCATGCAAAATGTTACCGCTCTTTACCGTGAGCGTGGCAATTAGGGTTATTTCGCATTGCTGTGGGCGGAGCTTATTTGACTATGCTTGTCATAGCCGTGTGGCTTTCGGACCCGCCTCCGTACGGGCAAACCCGGGTTCGAGTCCCGGCGCTGACGGCGATTTTCTCTGTTGGGTGTAGGGGAAAAATTCCAAGCACAATACCCCACTCTACCCAGGTGTCTGAAATGGGTACCGGTCTTGACCGGGGGAAAGCGTCATGGCGTCCTGGTGTTAGTTATAAGGCATTTGAAAATCTAATGTACAAGGTGATATGTATCAGGCTTGAATTAGAAATAAGGCATCCGTAGATGCCTTCATTATTATTATTATTATTATTATTATTATTATTATTGAAACAGATCCACAGCCAAGTTGTTAAGGCTGGTGTAGGGTTGTCTTCAGGTTGTTCCAGTCAGAAGTGGTGTAACGAGTGTTTTACGCTCCTCTTCCTTAATTCCTTCCTTCGCAGCCTTCGGTCCCTTTAGGCGTAGCGTTCCGGGGTGCGTCCCGCACCCTGAGGATCACCGCCTTCTTCTCTTCTCCATATTCGAATCCAGTTCGTCTGAGTGGGTTCGGCTTCAGCTCAGTGTCCGGTGTTATCCGAGCACCTTGCGAAGAATGTGAACAGATCCCAGGAGAACTGACTTTTGCAGCAGTCGAGGGTGGATTTTATCACAGCCGATGCTACCCAGATGCCTTTCAAGATTGGTGGTTGAGGCCCCAAGTGTCCCAATCACGATGGGAACCACCTCGGCGCGGCAGCCGTGGGTCGAGGCGAGCTCGACCCGGAGGTCTTGATACTTGAGGATTTTCTCAGCCTCCTTTTCGACGATTCTTGAGTCGTACGGAACTGCCACGTCGATGATCTTGATCTGTTTCTGGGTCTCGTTAATGACGACGATGTCCGGTCGTCTGGCTGTGATGGCCCTGTCAGTTTGGTGGAGGACGTCGTAGAGAAGTTTGATGTCGTCGTTTTCCATCACAGTCTTGGGCTCGTGCTGGTACCAGCGGTCAGCGCAGGGGAAGTTGTGAGTCTTGCACAGGTTCCAATGTAGAGTTTTTGCTACCTTGTCGTGCCTCCTCTTGTATTCCCTCTGCGCCAGCGCCGAGCACTCGCTGATCAGGTGGTTGACGGTTTCGTCTTTGGTTTTGCACATCCGGCATTTTGGGTCGTTGCTTGTGTGCGTGATTCTAGCTGCTCTGTTTTTGGTGTTGAGGGCTTGTTCTTGCGCGGCAAGGATCATGCCCTCAGTTTCTTTCTTGAGTTCACCTCGATTCAGCCAGTTCCAAGTGAGTTCGGGTTTTGCTTCTCGAGTTTGTCGGGGGTATTGGCCGGCGAGTGCCATTCCCTCCCACTTTTGGAGTCGCTCTCCCCTTCTCCTCTCCTTGAAAATGTCTGAGGTCTCTTCCTCTTTCAGGGTCTTCGATGTCCACACCAGTTTCATCCAAGGATCCTGGTGCTCTCTCGTGTACTGGCCGAGTGCTCTGATCTCACTTTGGATGCACTCTTCCACTTCAAGCAGACCTCTTCCTCCTTCCTTTCTCTTGATGTATAGCCTGTCAGTGCATGATCCGGGGTGGAGTGCCCTGAAGATGGTCATCAGCTTTCTGGTCTTCGTATCTAGCTGCTTTTGTTCGAGCTTCGTCCATTTAACTATTCCGGCGGTGTACCTGATGACCGGTACGGCCCATGTGTTAATGGCTTTGATGATGTTGCCGCCGTTGAGATTAGATTTCAAAATTAACCTTACTCTGCTGAAGTATTCTTTCCTGATCTTTTCCTTCATCTCGGTGTGCAGAACGTTGTCGTGTTCAAGCACTCCTAGGTATTTGTACCCTTCTTCTTCGATCTGTTCGATTGTTTCGTTCTCTAAATGGATACCTTCAGTTGCTGAGACTTTACCTTTCTCGATGTTGATGAGGCCGCACTTGCTCATTCCGAATTCCATTCCGATGTCGTGGGAGAATTCGTGCACAACTTTCCCAAGTCTTTCGATCTCACTAGCGGATCTTGCGAACAGCTTGAGATCGTCCATGTAGAGTAGGTGGTTGAGGCTGTTATTGCGGTCGTACTTGAATCCCAGGCCCGTGTTGTTGAGGACCTGAGTCATTGGGACCAGTGCCAGTACGAACAAGAGTGGAGATAGGGAGTCGCCTTGAAAGATTCCTCGACGGATGTTCACCTCTCCCAGCTCAGCGTTTGCACACGTGAACTGGACCTTCCAGTTAGGCATGGTAGTTGCGATCAGCCGCCGGACGTTTCCTGCGACTCCGTATGTCTCCAGACATTCGAGGATCCATGAGTGCGGGACCATGTCGAAGGCCTTTTTGTAATCAATCCACGCCATGCTAAGGTTCTTATGTTTAGCTTTGGCGTGGGTCATGATCAGCTTATCGAGCAGAAGATGGTCTTTCGTCCCTCTCGTTCCCCGTCTACATCCCTTCTGCTCGTTAGGGAAGTAGTCGCGGCTCACTAGGTGCTGATACATGCTCTCGTAGATCATGCCGGTGAGGATCTTCCACATGACCGGGAGTCATGTGATGGGTCTGTAATTGCTCACCGCTGATCCTTTTTCCTTATCCTTCTGTATCAGCACCGTCCTTCCAGTTGTCATCCAATCTGGCACAGTGCCTGATGTTAAGCATCTGTCCAGGTTTTCTACCAGCCTGGGATGGAGGGATGTGAAGGTCTTGATCCAGTAGCCTTGGACTTTGTCTGGACCGGGGGCCTTCCAGCTCTGCGTTTTTCTTATTTGCTTTTGTAATCGCGCCGCCGTTATCCGGAGGTCTTCGTCCGGATTGACGTCTTTGGCGATGCCTTGGAGCCATTCAGCCTCGGCTTTATGCTGGACCTCTTGGCTCCAAATGCCGCTCCAGAAGCGCCGCGTACCTTCGGCTTCCGGAACGTCCATTTCGACATTTCTGTGGCGCAGTTGTTTGTAGAATCGTGACTGGTTGGTCGCGAACATTTTGTTCTGTTGAAAGCCAGCGATTCTGTTCTCATATCTAAGGATTTTGCTTCGTTTTGCCGATAGTCTTTGTTTGAGGGTTTCTTCTACCAGTTGTAGTCCTGCCTCCCTGCAGTGGTAGATACCCTCGAGTTCCGCCATTTTGTTTCTGCAGGTCAGTCTGCCACGTCTCCATTCCGAGATCCAGCTTAGATGTTTCCGGAGCTCATCTATGCTTTTTTGGATTCGGTGTTTCCACGGGGGGTCTTTCTTTCCTCTCGGCCGGTTGGTTGCCGGCGGAGGAGCAAGCTCTTTGGAGACTAGGAACGCTCCGGCCAGAATTAGGGTGTTAGTTTCTGTGATGTTCCTAGTCTTTATTCTGCCGATGAGATGATTAATCTTGGCAGTAGCTGCTAGGATCTTCCCCGATGGGACGTGTCTGAGGTTCGGTAGTTGTTCTTTTGGAGTTTCGTGAAGGAGCGTTAAGTAGGTATTGTGGAGCTCGTTGAGCAGAGTCTCTTCATCTCCCGGAAGGTCTCGGCGGTCCACCACAGGTTCTTCCCCTACGATGGGTTCCGCCTCGTCCGTTTCCGGTTCGGTGTCGCCGGCTTGGTGGTACCGGTTTGGCACTTCAGCTTGTTGCGGAGGTGCTGCTATTAAATCGACGTCTGAAGCATCGTCAGGTTCTGAGTCGCTGATCTGGTGGTACCTCAGCTGGTTTGGTACCTCAGCTCCAGCTCCCGACGTTTCTGCTTCATCGTCGGTGGTGTAATTGCTCGAGCAAGAGTCGTCTTCTGGTCTTTGGTCGGTGTCATTTCCGGTGGTCACGATTGGTGTCTCAGTTTCAGGTGGTATCGGAGGCGCTCTTGCTTCGGCCTGGTGATTAGTTTCGTCAACCCCTTCTTCCGTGTTTAGTTCACTGGCTATGAGCTCTTTTTCCTCGTTGGTAAGGAGGTTTTTGAGGTTGATCTCTCTTATTTGGCTCGCCAGCATTTGCTCGGAGTGGTTGGGAAGACCTAGGTCTACCCAGATTTGCCTCATACGTTTGCGAAAGCCTCGGGTTTGGGGGTCGCTTCGTAGGTAGCACATCCAAAGGGTTTTCCAGGCTTCCTTCGTCCACTTTTTCCGGGGTTGACGTCTGTTAGTGGGAGGTGGCGAGGTAGGAGGGGTCACTGTCTCCAGTGACCGGTCTGCCACTCTCCCTGGGTTGCTTGGAGTAGTCGCCGTCGAGTGAGCCGTGTCCCGCACGGCTTCACAAGCAACTGGAGCCTGCTCCTGTACTGCAGTTGGGTTCGTAGTGAGTTGACGACCGGGTTCGCCCGAACCATCCGGTCCACTAGTTGCGTGTGGTTCACTACTAGTTCCCGGGGAGCTTACCCTGCCGGACGCGGCACCCGCAGTTGGAGACTGTCGGGTCCCGTTCACGTCGTTGGGGGGTTGTTTCTTTATGCGCGCTTCCATGCGGTTAGTGATTACCCTCAGCCAGCGGGGACAGTTTGGTCGGCGTCTGCTTATTCAGTATTCGCAGATAACCTATTTGCATAGGCCGTCCCCCCCATCCGCCAGCGGGGGGACGCCCCCCTGAGCGGATGTCAGCCGCTCGGGGATTATTATTATTATTATCATTATTATTATTATTATTATTATTATTATTATTATTGTTATTATTATTATTATCAGACTGGCGGGATGGAGCGAAGGTGTGGAGCGCAAAGAAACCGTCAACGTAAAATGGCCTTAAGTTTACTGGTATGCAATGTGGCGGACTGCATGGTGCTGTTTACCGAGTGGGAAGCGTGGACCCAAGGAAGTTGGATGCATGGAACCGGCATCGCTATCTTTTGCCAGTCAAGCGAGTGAAGCCCCTTCTGCCGTCCCAAGCTCCGCCCACCCGGCATTTAGCCATAGTGTGGAGGTGTACCACCACCTCCAACATCAAGAACTGAATACCGTTTGCAATTCATGAAATTTCTATACGTACACGTGAAATCTTATGTCCGAATCTTTTTTTAAAGCAACTGCACATGTGTATAATGCATGAGCTCGGCATATAGGGAAAGTAGTCCTTGAACGCAGCATGGATAAGCTGCACCGATCCACACCGAGTGCCACTTGTGAACTGAGCCCGTGGAGGGAGTATATATGGAGGGAGCATAGCCGTCTGTGAAGAGAACCAGTTTTTGAGATTTCTCCCATGTTTGTGGTAACCAATAGCCGTCTCGCAAGTGTGACGTCAGCACGGAAGCCAGTTACATACTAACTACGCTAGGGTGCGCACATGCTCGCTGATTGCTCTTCCAGCTATTGAGTTTATCGTAACCATTAATTTGGGATTCTAAGACTCCGAAAGATAATAAATTGTGTTTCCTCACTCGAGGACACTTAATAATATCAAAATTACTAGCAAAAATACAATAAGAGTTAAAAACTGTAAAGATTACAGGCCCTTGAATATAACAAATTAGAGAGCGACTTGCACGCGCACCTGATCTTTCGATTTGTGGAGCGGTACTAATCTTGCTTTGGCAAATGAACGAGTTGTAGAGGAGGCGAGGATTAGCCAACTTCAGCCAATCGTCTGTGGTTGGCTCACGTGTGGGGCCTTGCCAATGCCCCAGTCTCCCAACTTTTGCAGCTAATTTGAACCCGATTGGAATCGGCTATGCTCCCTCCATATATCCTAGCTCCATGACTGAGCCCCATCTCCGTGTCTAGTAGTGTCTGAGGCCGTCTGCCTACAGCTACCGAAAATTGGCTTCGATTTAGAGCGATGATGCCGGTTCCATGTATCCAGCTTTCTTGCGCGGACCAAATGCGAATCTGCACGCGCGATGAGCTCTTTTAAATACTCATCGGTAAACGGGGTAAAAGGGGTGCTCATACCTGAGTTTATTTAATGTACTCAAATGCAGCGCTTAAGTACTAGTTTATGAAAGTACTCAAGTACTTAATTAAGGTTAAGTAAATTTGTACTTAATTATATTGCCCAGCTGTGGTTATAAGTCAAGATGGCTGAAAGCTTATAAATAATATAAATACTATTGGAGAATGCCTCAAAGATTTTTCGCTATGTTGAAACGGAAAAAAACGACATGGAACATTTTACTCAAACAGATTGAAATACAGTCCTAAATAATCTTTAAGAAGTGAGAAAAGTTTAGCGAAAAGTAATTTATAAAAAAGCTCAATCAACAACGACGATCGCTCTTCTGCATGTACCAAACAATAATTGTTGTAATGCTGGCAATAGAATGATATCTCTCCTTAATAAAACTAAAATCTTTCTTTTAAGAATTCATTAATGAATAATTGACAACTTGTATAATGTAGGCAGGAATTTTATCTGGAGTATAGAACGGGAATTTTAGGTTTACATAAGACAGTGGTGCTGGTGCGAGAGAACCTTTAAATTTTACATTGTCAGGAATAAACTTGAGAGGAATATCGGGAGCAGATTTGGTCTCGAAGGAGCATTGAGATCCCAGCCCTCTTCAGAGTAGGAGTAGGAACATCCTACGTGAATGTTGTCACTTAGACTGTTTCCATGAGTCTTGATTTTACCAGACATTCATGAAAATTGTTTTAACAGTTTGAAAAGTGACATCAATCAAGAACTTGTCTTCTCGTATAGGAGGGTGTAAAGCTTAGAGAGCTCTGTTCCCTCCTACACCTGATGAAAATAAAATTTGGAAACCAACTGGGCTGTACAGTTAAGAAAAATTTTGGCCTTGAAATTAAACTAAATTGAATTTTTTTGAGATAATTGTTCAGAAATAGGATACTTTTCAGTAAAACTGTTTTTAAAAAATTCGATTCGACAGAAGAGGAGCTCCGCTATTCCCTTCTCTAGCTAGGCTAGGCGTGCAAAAAATTCTATTGCATATTAGCGAATATGGAATTATATGAGCATCTTTTTAAGACTCATATTAAGTTATTACACACCATATCAGGGTGCGTACAGGCATGGAGAAGCATGGAAAGTAGTTGAATTTCGAAAATAAAATTCAAGGCCTCGAAAGTAGTGGAATTTTAAAACTGGTCATTGAAAGTCATGAAATTTTAGGATTTTTGTGAAAAGAAAATTTTACTGTTGAAAATTTTCGTTCCGTTTGGTCCGCGTTGAGCGAGGCGTTGTCAGTAACCTTCGAGTGTTACTTGGGCTCTGATTGGTTGATACAGCTACGTCTTTAGTGTCCGCGATTTTGATTGGTTCTCAGGCGTCACGTGAAACCAAACGCGCTCAGTGTGACTGAAGACACGCGCTCGCTCGGACCATTGTTGACCTGTCGCCACTGTTGAACATTTTCGAGCTGAGTTTTTATCATCGGTCTTGACCATCCCGTGTGTGTGTGACTAGAGTTACGGTGCCGAGACTGAGCTGAGGAATTATCGTCATGCCAGGCAGTTGTTCTTTCAACAACTTGTGGTTGCGAGACAAAGACTTTCAACAATGGATAGCACCGCATCCCAAACTGAAAACAATGGCGGTTTGCACCGCGTGCGAGTCGGAGTTCGACATCGCCAACAATGGAATAGCGGCGGTGAGGAGTCATGCAAAAGGAACAAAGCATGCCAAGAACGTGAAAGCTCAGACGACGAGACTTGCCAACCCGAAGATCGGGGATTTTTTCGTGACTTCCCAACCATCGACCGATCCTCCGACGCCTGCTGAGGGCAGTTCGGAGGCTCAGACTGAGAGCAGTGAGACCGTGCCAGCAGTACCAGAGTCTGCTAGTACCTCTACTTCATCGCCATCAGTCAAAACTTGCACCTGTCAGTGCTGTCGCAAGAAAACGGCTCTAACTGACTTTGTGCAAAGGGACAAAGTCCTGAAGGCCGAGACGCTTTGGGCGTGGAAGACAAGAATGATTTGCGCCTACTGGCAAAGTCAAATGCATTGAGGAAATCAGCCAAAGACAAGCAAGAACAACTCAAGGGGCTGAATGCGGAAATTAATGACAAACTTAATGCACTGGCAAATGCATAGCAGATGCTATTGAACTGTCCAGCATGACTGTTTGGTGTTGTGATGATCATTTACACATTTATGAAAACAAGACCTGCAAGTAATGATGAATATTCTGTGAAGTTTATGACTGAAATACATTTATTGTGCTGCAATTTAACTTTGTGTGACATTATTCTGGGCAGAGAGAGGTAGTGAAAATGTGATTTGGTTGGCATAAAAAGTCATGAAAAAGTAGTGGAATTTTGAACCTCAGAGCCTGTACGCACCCTGCCATATGTAAAAAATTTCCATTCAATTTTTACAAAAAAAATGAATGGTCTGAGAGTTTTTGCGTCAGTGCTCGAATATCAGCTTTCTGGTATTTAATTAAAGCTTACTCAATAAGAGTACATGACAAATTTTTTCCATAACTCAAAAAGGCAGCGAGCAATGTTTCTTCTACTTCCACCATAATCAGTTGATAATCCCCTTAAAAAGTTTTCGTATCTTATGAACTGTCTACAAAGAGCGAAACCCGTTAGTAAAATTTCGGATATGTGTTCGTTCTAAAGCAGGCCCTAGACATTCAATGATTTTGATCAAAAACTTCATGCCATCGCTTGAATAATCCGTAATTGACCGTCTAACAGCTCTTAGACAATTGAGCCAAGCGTTGACGGTGATTGATAGAAAGTTTGAATGAAATAGTTCAATTTCTTCACGTGTAAGTCGGTTCAGGAATTCTCCTAGCATTTTTGCAAAAAAACACAGCAATTCATTAAAATTTGTATTTCTGTCTAATTATAAAATGCAACGTTTAGACGTATCAAACATCGTCCTCAGGCTGTAAAAAATAATGCGGAATAATTTTCAGTCACATTGGAAAAACCGCAAAAATGAAAACTTAAGTAATATAGGCTAGGTATGTAAATCATAAAAGACGAAAGCAACTAGACAAAATAACAATTTTTTCATCACATAAATTTGTAGTAAGACTACATAGATATGTTGTACAAAAACCTCGATGTTCACCGCACGAGAGACAAGAGCAAAATGGTCGAGCAGCTTCATCGCATCTGTAGCAGTCACTACAAAAATATCTCATATCATTAAAATTTTCATTAAAATTTAAAGAACATAATTATTGGCATTAACTATCTTAATTTAAATTATTATTAATAATTTTCTACTTATAGTTATTAATCTTGAAGTTTTTTGAGTAAACCACACAAAGAGAATAATATCAACAGTCGTTTGAGTTAAGCTAGGCGTTGTGGCAACATCCCAGCGCACGCCATTCCCTTAGCGTCATTTCCTATTGTGATTTGGTGTTGTGCAAAGCTCGTCGCGTAGGTGGAAATAAAGTGTTTTAATTCAGTTAGATCTTACTTAAAAGTATTACGTGCTTCGTAGTAGCTCCTAAGTGTATTGTGGTGGTATGAACACACACCACCACACAAGCTTAAAAGCGCCACCTCACAGCCTCAAAGCGCCAATGCTAAACGACCAATAATCAGAGCTCAAGTTTGGAGCTGGGGTGCCGGACCGAGCTTTATAAGCAGCCTGCCTCGAACAGTCAGGCAACGTCGATAGAAACCTTCGTAAGTATAGCACAAGCCTAGACGGCGAAAAGTGGGCACCCCCGTCTTGACCAATCGGAGACCTGGACGGGCAGAGTCAGGCTCCAGCGAGGCTTATATAAACAGCCGCGCAGCCAGCGCTGCCTCAGCGTCGCCGGAAGGTAGTAGAGCCTGGTGTACCGAAAGGCCCCAGACCATCTGGGCAAACCCCATTATAGTAGGGGGGGAGCGGGTACAAGTAGGGCACCAGCCGCCTTCCGGACAAATCCGACGCCTGAGACTATACACCAACACTTAGGACTAACACCATGCATCACCACCAAGGAAGTCGTGGTTCATGGAGAGCTGGCTACAGCCAGTTTTCCCGCCCCTTACTACAACACCCACCCATATAAGACCCAACACTATGCAACATAACACCAACACACGCACCAACGCCACCCCCGGCAACAACACTCAACCACGAACGACCAAGCAAACTACCACAACCATCCCAGCACAGCCTGCCAACAAATCCAACACTACCTACAAAGTCCAACTCCGCAAGATCGACCCCAGACAACAAACAGACGGACAACAAGTCTTTGAAGCTGCATTCAAACACTTGGAAGCCCCCTCATACGACTCACCAGCAACTCAAACGGATTCTACGCCATAACTGATGGCATCACTGCTATCGATAAACTGACCTCGGACAAAGCCACCAAACACTTTCAGAAAATAAATCTGAAACCGATCATCCCCCCAGATCTCAGAGCAAAAAGAACCATATTCATCAGACAACTGGACAGCAGCATTGGCCAACGTCAACCGCAAGAAATACAAGAAGAAATAACACGCGTGCAACAATGGGCAAAAATCATGGAAATAAACAAAATCAAAAACTACACACACGTTATCAAAGTAACCTTCACTGACACCGTCATGACACAGCGCGCTCTCCAGAATGGGCTCCTCATGTTCAACACAAAGATCACACCATCGCAAATGGAACTAGAAAAATACACTCACCTCCTGATCTGCTTCAAATGCTACAAAACCGAGGACCATTCTACACACCAATGCACTGACAAGACACCACACTGCTCTGAATGCGCTGCTCACGACCACACCTACCAACAGTGCAGTTCACCGGACAAGAAGTGCCTCAACTGCCAAGGAAACCACCGAACACTCGCAGCCTCCTGCCCATACAGGAAAGAAGCTATCCGCAAGAAGAACGACGAACTCCAAAAAAGAGAAACCGACCAAACCAAGAGCACCTACATTGAAATCGCAAAAACGGCCATCCAACAAACTGCATAAACAGAACATACACTCACACTCACCAGCGAGATGCACATAAAACTGGCCGCTATCATCATCGAGGCCCACATCGCAGGCCTCGTACAGGGAGGGGATTTCGGATCAATCTTGTCGAAGTCCCTCAAAGAAAATTAAGGCGTGGACACCCAGTTCCCCAACCGTGATTCCCAAAAAATATTCAACATGTTCATTGAAAAAAAAAACAACCCCAAGCAGAAACAACGGAGACACCTGCAAATCAAGCAAGCACCGATCCCAACGAAGACGAAATGGACACAAGCTACCACTCAACAGAAGAGAACTCAACCCAGGACGAAACCAGCGACGACAACTTGAAAGAAAACTGGAGAACACAGTCCAGCCCGAAGAAGAAAAACAAAAAACGGAAGAAAAAGAGACAACCCTCCTCGGGAGAATCTTCTGGACACGATGAAAAAATAGAGGTTTCACTATTCCGCAGCGACACGCACTCACAGCATATTCCAAGCAAACCCACCAACCAACAGATAGTAGAAGAACTAACAAAAATACCTCCTGGCCTCAAAATCGCCGTCGCACACCCAAACCCGGAAACCTGGAAAGAAATCACTGACGCCCAATTCGACCTCCAAAAGGCACCCATAGCCACAATCCCAGACAAATACTTCCTCTCGATGGACACATGCTCAAAAATTAACCCCCTTCACAAGAAACCCAAACACTCAACTCCACAATGGATACACACAATATGAACAAAATACTAACTGTCATCCAACACAACGTCCAACAATGGCAAAACAATAAAATCGCACTATGCAACATCTACCGTCAATACAATCCACACATAATACTACTCAACGCGCACTGCATACGTAACGACACTCCCATCAAAATTTGGAATTACAACACATACACCACAAACAAAGCAAATGAAAATCACGCTGGAGTAGCAATAGCAATTCGAAAAGACCTCCCATTCAAGCTACACGATACCTTCCACACAGATATGTTGGCCATCACAGTAGAAACACCACAAGGCCCAATCACACTTGCCACTACCTACATACCTCCACGCATTGATTACATAAACTACATCGACATGCACACTCTCTTTAACCGAAAACACCCCACTTACCTCCTAGCCGACATGAATGCCATACACCCCACCTTTGGATACACATACGCAAACAGGAAGGGGAGACAAGTCCACTCACTAATAGACAGGAACAAATGTCTCCACATAGGCCCTAATTTCCCCACGATAATCACTCACCGCGCTTGTACTAGCCCAGATATCGTACTAACAAACACGCAAACATTTCACAACATCATACTCGAACCAGGTCCACTAACACCTTCCGACCACATCCCCATCATAGCCACAATATCAGCCAACCCAATACAAATTCCCATCCGCCCACGACCCTCCTTCCACAATGCAAACAGGGAACTATACCACAACCTTCTCGCCGCACACACAATACCGCAAGACCCAAGCCCTACACTAGAGGACATAGACAACCACCTAATCACATGGGAATCCCACATCAACGAAGCCTCCAACCAATCTATTCCAACTATCACACACAGAACCTCACCAGGCATCAAACCCACTCATGCCATACTCGTCCTTCAAACGAGACACAAACACATTTACGACCATCTCCAACGACACGGCCACTCACCCCCACTATACAGAGAACTCCTCAGCCTCAGACAACAGATAAAAACTGCATATCAACGTATCTACTCGGCAACATGGAACAACACCATCTCTAACATCAAAAAGATGGACAATCCCGAACAATTCTGGTCCGCCATCAAACGTATGTCAGGCAACAACAAAAAACAAAGCACCCCCTACATTAAAGAAGGCGGCATCTTTTACCACTCACCGCAATTCAAGGAACCCTTGTTCCGACAACACTGGTCAAACATATACTCAGGTATTGATGAGCCCAACAACGATTTCGACGTTGAACATATACACACCATAGAAACACAAATGAACGACATCGCTCCCCAAAACGAACCACACGAGACAGGAGACACTTTCCGCCTTCACAATTTCCACTACCCAGCTATCACAATCGAAGAACTCAAAAACGCACTTCGTACGTTCTCCCAAAAAGCACCAGGACCAACTAAAATAACCACACACCACCTAAAACACTTACCACAAAACATGCTCCAGTACCTTCTGTACATATATAACAACGCCCTCTCAGCGGGCTATTTCCTAAACAAACTGAAACACGCAATAATGATCTTTTTACCGAAGCCCTCCACCTCCCAACACGAGGTGCAAAATTATCGCCCCATCTCCCTACTAGACACCCACGCTAAGCTCCTAGACAAAATATTAACCTACAGGCTAACAGACCACCCAACCATCAACAACATCTACAACAGCCGCCAACACGGATTCCGCCACGGAAGAGGTACACACACCGCACTTGCCACGCTACACGAGACTCTCCACATCACACAAACACAGAGAAACTAAACAGACATCATTCTACGAGATGTAACCAAGGCCTTCGACAAAGTCTGGCACACAGGACTCAAATTCAAACTGCCACAGCTACAAATTCACCCCCTATTCACAAAAATCCTGTACAGCTTTATCACTAACCGCACGGCAGCCCTACGAATCGCAAACTACACTGGCCCACCCTTCTCCATCAAGTCAGGCGTCCCCCGGGGAGCAGTCCTCTCCCCAACACTGTACAACTACTTCACGCACGACCTCCCCCCACCAATACCCAACACTGACTACATAGCTTTTGCAGACGACATCACACAAATCATATCCGCAAAGCATTCATATAACATGGCAGCTCTTCTAACAACACGAGCCATTGCCCAAATCAACGATTACGAACGAAAATGGAAAATCCAAACCAACACAAACAAATTCAAAATAATTGCTATCAGCCGCCGCAAACACCCAACAGTGCACATCAACAACATCCCACACCCTTACACAAGCTCAGGCAAAGTTCTGGGTCTTACAATCAGCACAACCGGATATGCACTCCACACCAGACAACGAGCAGCAATAGCACATCAAAACCTCTCACGCCTTTACCGATTCAAACACCTGAACCCAGATGTAAAACGCCAACTCTACATCGCCCTAGTAAGATCCACTCTCATCTACCCAGCCATTCCCCTACACACACTTCCATCAACATCCATCTCAACACTCCAACGCGTACAAAACCGAGCCACGAGATACATAACAAATTCAGAATGGCAAGATTTCTCCACCTCTGCACAACTACACCGCCGAGCAAACTTGAAACCAACCAACATTACACTCCACAAACACGCAAAAAGAATCTGGCAAAACATTCACGACACGCACCCACAACTCTATTTACAACTCACATTCCCGCAAGACACCCCGCAAACACCGCACAAACAATTCCAGAGCTCAAAAATGAAAACACTCGCACCTCAACCGAGACCAAAATACACTTAACACGACTCTAACGACGGACGGACGGACAGACTCGACTGACCAGCACCGACTCAAGCGAATGTTTTGCGCTAGGAGAGACTCAACCCCTACGGCAAGCCTACCCACCCACGTCCGGTATTAAAGATGCCCACTAACTAAATACCCAACCATACAAAACCCTGACGGGTAATTAACTTTTACCACCCTCAAACTACCTACAAAAAATTACCCACAAACACTAGCATCATATGCGCAAGCGCATCTCTATCAGTTTCCTATCTATCCTTTTCCGTTTCACCCCTACTCTTCCCGACACACTCTGCGTCAAACCCTATTTCCGCCTTTTCTAAAAGCATCGAAGGAACGAACGAACGCTGCCTCAGTACACTCGCAGCGTCCCTGATGTTCACAACAAAGTCTCGACGCTCCGCAAGCACCACCTCTGCTACTGTCACCGCCGCCTCGACTGCCAGCCGCCACTCCTCGTCGCTCCCTCGACTCGAGTCAGTTCCCTGCTAGCGCCTCTGATACTCCTTGGTCGGAGACTCTCGGTCAGAAGCCGCCTCACCGGTCCGCTCTCGTCCTACAACCATGCTGCGCCTCCCCGACAACCGTCGGCCGGCCAAGACGTCCTCGGTTGCTGTACTACCCGGCTGTAATATTTCGTTGTGTGCCACTATTGTCGGCGATCTTCTCAATAATACGGCATTAATTCCAGTTGTGTTTTCCTTACACTGTCGGGTTCGTTTGCACCTCAGGCACTCGCTCCGGGCATGGATGTACAAAGTCTAAAGGTTTACAAAGTGTAAAGGTTTACAAAGTCTGCCCGGAGTGTAAAGCAGCCTGAGGGAGAACACTACACTGGTGACCCCAGAGTGACCCGGCAGGTGGAAGCATGGCTGGGAGAGATGTCCGGTTACCCGCCTTCAGTGGTGACATCAAGGGATGGCTCCTTCACTGCGATGTTTTTCTCGCACAAATCCCGAACCTGGACGACGCTTCGAAGTTCGGGGCGCTCCTAGGAGGACTACCCACGCACATTGTATCCGGAGTACAAGAGATACTACTGAACCCCCCGGCAAACGGTAAATACGACTCATTAAAGGCGGCGTTGACGCAACGTTTCGTGCGTCACGACGAAGAAACAAACTACAACGCCATCGTTAAAAAACGCTGGGAGACAATACGCCTTCAGAGTTGCTGCTGGAAATGACGTGTCTCAACAACTGTAGACAAGCTCCGCTACCCCCGTCAGTCATCCGCTCGATGCACCTTTCAAAATTGCCAATGGAAGCGCAGCCACTGATTGAAGCTTTAGGAAGAGGAAAAACGGACGAAGAGTACAGGGAGATTGCCGATCAAGTCACAGCAAGGCAATCCGCGTGTCGGTCCTTAACTGCCGAGCCCCTCACCGTAAACGCTGTCAAGCCATCACCGTCTCCGACAGTGTCAAGAGCCGAATTCGATGCAGCTATGAAGGAGATAGCGGAACTCAAAGAAATGTTAGGAAGGGCGTTACGCCCACAAGAAAATGTCCACCAAGCAGACAATTGGCGGAATCAAGCCCCGGCGCCCAGAAACGTCCAAAACGCTAACAAAGTAAGCAGGCTCGAACAAGTTTACTGCTACTACCACCGTACCTTTGGCGATCGTGCAAGAAAGTGCACGCAACCGTGCAGCCTTGCGGGAAACGACGGCCGTGGAGGATGGTAGGCGCCCCATCTTTCGCGCAGGCAAGAGCAGGTGAGCTGTTGTACGTTAAAGACGCGAACAACGTCCGATATCTGGTCGATACTGGCTCGGCGGTCAGTTTAATCCCGCCCGACGGAAAAAGTTCGACCAGACCCCCGTCCTACGATCTGCTAGCAGCCAACAATACTCCAATAGCTTCATACGGGACGGCAGGAAGGAACATCCAGCTCGCCCCTCAATTGTTCGTGAGATGGGATTTTGTGGTAGCCGATGTCGGTCCACCCATCATAGGCATTGATTTCCTACACGCGAACAAAATCAACGTCGACGCAGCAAATGCAAGGTTGTACATCCAAACTACATAAACAAAAATTCCTTGTGAGCGAGCAAACTTGAGTAGCGCAAAAATTCACAGGATCGATCATCAAGCATCGCCTGAGTTCAACGACATTTTTAAGGAGTTCCCCGAGATAATGGCTTCACACGAACGCACTCCTCAACCAGGAAGAAAAGATGTAGAGCATCACATCGAAACGGTCTGCCCCCCGGTGTACGCGAGACCGCGGAGACTCCCTCCAGAAAAACTCGAAGCAGCACGGGACGAGTTCAAAAAGATGTTAGATCAAGGCATCATCAGACCATCAAAAAGCGCCTGGGCGTCTCCTATGCATATGGTCCCTAAGTCGTCCGAACCCGGGGCTTGGAGAATCTGCGGGGACTACAGGCGACTAAATGCAGTTACGAAGCCCGATCGTTACCCCATTCCACACTGCCAAGACTTCCACTACAAGCTGCACAAGAAGACAATTTTCTCAAAAATCGACCTCGTAAAGGCCTATCACCAGATACCGGTGAAAGCTGAAGACATCCAGAAAACGGCCATCACCACGCCGTTCGGCTTGGACGAGTACACTGTAATGTCTTTCGGACTCCGGAATGCTGCTCAAACGTTCCAGCGCTACATCGATGCGATCACCAGAGACATGGATTTTGTCACGGCGTATATAGATGACGTGCTGATAGCATCTTCGTCCGCCAAGGAGCATAAAGATCACTTAAGGCAACTGTTCCGTCGTCTGCGAGAAGAGGGACTACAAGTGCACCCAGCAAAATTCATTTTTGGAGTGCCCGAACTAGACTTCCTCGGGCATAGAGTGTCTGCTCGGGGGATCTCGCCGCTTCCACAGAAAATAGAAGCCATCTGCAACTTCCCACGACCATCGACGATAAAAAAAACTAAGACAGTTTCTGGGAATCTTCAATTACTATCACCGATTTCTCCCAGCTGCGGCAGAAAAAATGCAATCTCTCACCGAACTAACGAAAGGCTACTCACAGAACTCAAAGAAAATCATCAATTGGACCCCGGAACAAGACGCAGCTTTTGTGAGATTGAAGAACGAGATTTCCCAGCTCACCATGTTAGCGCACCCGGCTCCAGAAGGCAAGACAATCCTAGTTACGGACGCCTCTGCCACCGCGGTGGGGGCCGTATTGCAACAGGAAATCGAAGGAGAGCAACTACCAGTAGCCTTCTTTTCAAAGAAGTTGGACGACATGCAACGCAAATACAGCACCTACGACCGGGAGTTAATAGCTATCTTCTTAGCAGTCCAACACTTTGAACATTTCTTGGAGGGCCGGAGTTTTGAGATCAAAACGGATCACCGACCACTCTGCTTCGCTCTTCACAAATCTACGGAGGGCAGCAATCCACGCGTGGCCAGGCAACTGTCGTATCTCTCGCAGTTCGACTGTGAGATCAACCACATCAGTGGCACCACCAACACTGTAGCAGACGCGCTATCGCGTATGGGGTCAGCAATCCTACCAAAAGAACCTTCAATCGACTACGAGGAAATAATAAAGGAACAGAATGAAGATCCAGAATTAGAAGAGCTTCTGAATCCAGCATCGAAGAGTGCTCTGAAGATACGACCTATCAATACACACGGCAGCAAAATACCCCTGTGGTGCGACGTGTCCACCGGCCAGGAGAGGCCGTACATCCCCAAGAGTTGCCGAAAAACAATATTCACGCATTTTCACGGAGCCAGTCATCCTGGAATTCAAGCTACGTGAGATCTCCTGAGACAACAGGTAATCTGGCCCGGCCTCAACAAAGATGTCGGCAAGTGGACACGAGAATGTATTCCGTGCCAATCGAGCAAGATTACGAAGCACGTCAAAAGTCCACTTGGAAAAATGCCAGTTCCAAATGAACGATTCCAAACCATACACGTGGACATCGTCGGACCGCTGCCCGTATCGCAGAATTGCCGGTACCTTCTAACGTGCATCGATCGTTTCACAAGATGGTGCACGGCTATACCAATGATGGATTGTACGGCAGAAACGTCAGCCCGCGCTTTTCTCCAGGACTGGGTGTCTTCGTTTGGAGTTCCGACGACGATCATTACGGACCAAGGTGTACAGTTCGAATCGACTCTGTGGAGGAACCTCCTAGCAGCTTTGGGCACAAAGCGACACCGGACTACAGCCTACCATCCACAAAGCAATGGCTTGGTGGAAAGACTACATCGACGACTGAAAGAAGCCTTGAAAGCTACTGTGACCGACGCGAACTGGGTGGACGCCTTGCCTCTCATACTTCTTAACATCAGAGCCACACCACACTCAGATGCTAACATTTCGCCGGCTGAAATGGTGTACGGGCAGACGCTACGCCTCACCGGAGAACTACCCGCATTGAAGAACGAAACTCTACCAGCGGGAGAATTCCTGCAAAGGCTACAAGAGACAATGACACGATTACAGCCAGTACTCCCAAGACAGCAAGGGCCTGCAAATGTCAAGGTCCCAGGTGTCAGAAAACCATTGCAGAGACCGTACGATGGACCTTTTCGCGTTCTGGAAAGGACCCCGAAGTACTTCACCTTAGACATACGAGGAAAACCTACCAATATAACGATAGACAGGGTGAAAGCAGCGCACGTACCCGACAGCAGCGAAACAGGCACGGAGCTCGTGGAACCAACAAACGCAAAAGTACACGATGTCTACGAAGGAGTTTCCTTCCCCCAGGCAGTGGTGGCTCCTTGGCTTGGCGATGCTTATAGAGAAGACGGAAAGAGAGTTTGACACAGAGTGTGTCGGGAAGAGAAGGGGTGAAGCGGAAAAGGATAGGTGGAAAGCGATAGAGATGCGCTTTGCGCATATGATGCTAGTGTTGAGGGTATTTTTTGTCGGCAGTTTGAGGGTGGTAGAAATTAATTACCCGTCGGGGCTTTGTATGGGTGGATCTTTAGTTAGTAGGCATCATTAGTACCGAACGTGGGTGGGTAGGCTTGCCGTGTTGGTTAAGTCTCCTTTGATACAAAATATTCGCTTGAGTCGGTGCTGGTCAGTCGAGTCTGTCCGTCCGTCCGTCGTTAGAGTCGTGTTAGGTGTATTTTGGTCTCGGTTGGGGTGCGAGTGTTTTCCTTTTTGAGCTCTGGAATTGTTTGTGCGGTATTTGCGGTGTGTCTTGCGGGAATGTGAGTTGTAAGTAGAGTTGTGGGTGCGTGTCGTGAATATTTTGCCAGATTCTTTTGGCGTGTTTGTGGAGTGTAATGTTGATTGGTTGCAAGTTTGCTCGGCGGTGTAGTTGTGCAGAGGTGGAGAAATCTTGCCATTCTGAATTTGTTATGTATCTCGTGGCTCGGTTTTGTACGCGCTGGAGTGCAGGATGGTAAGCGCCATCTCCTACTCACGGGCAAACGCAGCAGATTTGCTGTACGCCACCGACTCCAACAATACTCGGAATCTCGTCGATACTGGCTCGTCGATCAGCTTAATTCCGCCCGACGAAAAACACCCAACCAGATCCCCGTCCTACGATCTTCTAGTGGCTAACGACACTCCAATAACCTCAGACGAGACGCTGTCTTCACACGAACGCCCTTCTCAACAAAAACAAGAAAGTCAAATATCCACTGAGGTACTCGGAAACTTAAAAAACAACAGGGGGGCACCTGTGGTGGTTTCGTCTAGCTGTACGCGCTCACCACCACACAAGCACAAAAGCGCCACCCCACTGCCTCGAAGCGCTCTCACTGAACGACCAATCAGCGCTCGAGGCTGGCGCTGGGGTGCCGGACCAAGCCTCTACAAGCCGCGCGCACCGAGCAGCCAGGCAACACCTCTGAACACTCACGTACGCTTAGCTCAGCCTCGACTGCTTCAAAAGCGCCACCCCGAGCCGGCTAACCAGAGGCTAGCTCGGTTCAGTGCGGCCACCACCAGCCCTATATAAAGAGCTGCGCGCTAAGCGCAGTTCAGTTCGCACCGCTCACTCAGTGCACTCGCAGGAACCCTGATATTCACACAAGTCTTCTTCGTGCGAGCCTCGTTACTGCAACGGCTCATACAAGCCTTCCAGCGAGCCTCCTCACAGCAGCTCACACAAGACTTCTCCCTGCGACTCTCCGCGCAGTGACTCAGACATTCACTAGTCTCGGCTGCTCAGCAAGCAGTAGCCTCTCGGCCTCCATCGCCACCTCGACGGCACCGCTAGGCCACGGCACGCACAACGCGACTTACCGACAACCGTCGGTCCTCCAAGTTGTCCTTGTGTACTATTCTACGGCCTGTAATCATTTACCTCGTGTGCCATACTGTCGACGATCTTCTCAATATAACGGCCTTTATTCCAGTTGTGTATTCCTTATCCTGTCGGGTTCGTTTGCACCTCAGGCACTCACTTCGGGCATAGATACCACAAAGTCTAAAGATATTTACATAGTCTGCCGGGAGTGTAAAGCAGCCTGAGGGAGAACACCACAGATGTGCACTGTTGGGTGTTTGCGACGGCTGATGGCGATTATTTTGAATTTGTTTGCATTGGTTTGGATTTTCCATTTTCGTTCGTAATCGTTGATTTGGGCGATGGCTCGTGTTGTTAGAAGAGCTGCCATGTTATATGAATGGTTATGGGATGTAATTTGTGTGATGTCGTCTGCAAAAGCTATGTAGTCAGTATTGGGTATTGGTGGGGGAAGGTCGTGTGTGAAGTAGTAGTACAGTGTTGGGGAGAGGACTGCTCCCTGGGGGACACCTGACTTGATGGAGAAGGGTGGGCCAGTGTAGTTTGCGATTCGTATGGCTGCGGTGCGGTTGGTGATGAAGCTATAAAGGATTTTTGTGAATAGGGGGTGAATTTGTAGCTGTGACAATTTGAATTTGAGTCCTGTGTGCCAGACTTTGTCGAAGGCCTTGCTTACATCTCGTAGAATGATGTCTGTTTTGTTTCTTTGTGTTTGTTTAATGTGGAGAGTCTCGTGTAGCGTGGCAAGTGCGGTGTGTGTGCCTCTTCCGTGGCGAAATCCGTGTTGGCGGCTGTTGTAGATATTATTGATGGTTAGGTGGTCTGTTAGCCTGTAGGTTAATATCTTATCTAAGAGCTTAGCGTGGGTGTCGAATAGGGAGATGGGGCGGTAGTTTTGCACCTCGTGTTGGGAGGTGGAGGGCTTCGGTAAAAAGATCATTATTGCGTGTTTCAGTTTTTTTGGGAAATAACCCGCTGAAAGGGCGTTGTTATATATATGTACAGAAGGTACTGGAGCATGTTTTGCGGTAAGTGTTTGAGGTGGTGTGTGGTTATTTTAGTTGGTCCTGGAGCTTTTTGGGAAAACGTCCGAAGTGCGTTTTTGAGTTCTTCGATTGTGATAGCTGGGTAGGGGAAATTGTGAAGGCGGGAAGTGTCTCCTGTCTCGTGTGGTTCGTTTTGGGGAGCGATGTCGTTCATTTGTGTTTCTATGGTGTGTATGTGTTCAACGTCGAAATCGTTGTTGGGCTCATCAATACCTGAGTATATGTTTGACCAGTGTTGTCGGAACAAAGGTTCCTTAGATTGTGGTGAGTGGCAAAAGATGCCGCCTTCTTTAATGTAGGGGGTGCTTTGTTTTTTATTGTTGCCTGACATACGTTTGATGGCGGACCAGAATTGTTTGGGATTGTCCATCTTTTTGATGTTAGCGATGGTGTTGTTCCATGTTGCCGAGTAGATACGTTGATATGCAGTTTTTATCTGTTGTCTGAGGCTGAGGAGTTCTCTGTATAGGTGGGGTGAGTGGCCGTGTCGTTGGAGATGGTCGTAGATGTGTTTGTGTCTTGTTTGGAGGACGAGTATGGCATGAGTGGGTTTGATGCCTGGTGTGGTTCTGTGTGTGATAGTTGGAATAGATTGGTTGGAGGCTTCGTTGATGTGGGGTTCCCACGTGATTAGGTGATTGTCTATGTCCTCTAGTGTAGGGCTTAAGTCTTGCGGTGTTGTGTGTGCAGCGAGAATGTTGCGGTATAGTTCCCAGTTTGCATTGTGGAAGGAGGGTCGTGGGCGGATGGGAATTTGTATAGGGTTGGCTGATATTGTAGCTATGAGGGGGATGTGGTCGGAAGGTGTTAGTGGACCTGGTTCGAGTATGATGTTGTGGAATGTTTGCGTGTTTGTTAGTACGATGTCTGGACTAGTGGCGGCGCGGTGGGTGATTATCGTTGGGAAATTGGGGCCGGTGTGGTGACATTTGTTCCTGTCTATTAGTGAGTGGATTTGTCTCCCTTTCCTGTTTGCGTATGTGTATCCGAAAGTGGGGTGTGTGGCATTCATGTCGGCTAGGAGGTAAGTGGGGTGTTTTCTGTTAAAGAGAGTGTGCATGTCAATGTAGTTTATGTAATCAATGCGTGGAGGTATGTAGGTTGTGGCAAGTGTGATTGGGCCTTGTGGTGTTTCTACTGTGATGGCCAACATATCTGTATGAAAGGTATCGTGAAGCTTGAATGGAAGGTCTTTGCGAATTGCTATTGCTACTCCAGCGTGATTTTCATTTGTTTTGTTTGTGGTATATGTGTTGTAATTTCAAATTTTGATGGGGGTGTCGTTGCGCATGCAGTGTGAGTTTAGCAGAATTATGTGTGGATTGTATTGACGGTAGATGTTACACAGTGCTATTTTATTATTTTGCCAGTGTTGGACGTTGTGTTGGATGACGGTTAGTGTTTTGTTCATGTTGTGTGTATCCATTAGTTTCTTGTGGGGGGTGTCAGGTTTTGAGCATGTGTTCATCATGTCGAAGTGTTCGTGTGTGATTGTGGCAATGGGTGCCGCTTCGAGGTTGAATTAGCCGTCAATGATTTCTTTCCAGATTTTGTCCGGGTGTGGGTGTACGACAGCGATTTTGAGGCCAGGAGGTTTTTTTGTTAGTTCTTCTATTATCTGTTGGTTGGTGGGTTTGCTTGGGATATGCTGTGAGTTCGTGTCGCTGCGGAATAGTGAAACCTTTATTTTGTCATCGTGTCCAGGAGATTCTTTGGAGGATGGTTGTCTCTTCTTTTTCCGTTTTTTGTTTTCTTTTTCGGGCTGGACTGCGTCCTCCAGCTTTCTTGCAAGTTGTCGTCGCTTGTTTCGTCCTGGGTTGAGTTTTCTTCTGTTGAGTGGTAGCTTGTGTCCATTGCGTCATCGTTGGGGTCGGTGCTTGCTTGATTTGCAGGTGTCTCCGTTGTGTCTGCTTGGGGTTTTTTGTTTTGTTCAATGAACATGTTGAATATTTTTTGGGAGTCGCGATTGGGGAACTGGGTGTCCACGGCGTAATTTTATTTGAGGGACTTCGACAAGGTTGATCCAAAATCCCCTCCCTGTGTGAGGTTTGCGATGTGGGCCTCGATGATGATAGCGGCCAGTTTTATATGTATTTCGCTGGTGAGTGTGAGTGTATGTTCTGTTTTTGCAGTTTGTTGGATGGCCGTTTTTGCAATTTCAATGTATGTGCTCTTGGTTTGGTCGTTTTTTTTTTGGAGTTCGTCGTTCTTCTTGCGGATAGCTTCTTTCCTGTATGGGCAGGAAGCTGCGAGGGTGCGGTGGTTTCCTTGGCAGTTGAGGCACTTCTTGTACAGTGAATCGCACTGTTGGTAGGTGTGGTCGTGTGCAGCGCATTCAGAGCAGTTTGATGTCTTGACAGTGCATTGGTGTGTGGAGTGGTCCTCAATTTTGTAGCATTTGAAGCAGATCCGTAGGTGAGTGTACTTTTCAAGTTCCATTTGCGATGGTGTGATCTTTGTGTTGAACATGAGGAGCCCATTCTGGAGAGCGCGCTGTGTCATGGCAGTGTCGGTGAAGGTTACTTTGATAACGTGTGTGTAGTTTTTGATTTTGTTTATTTCCATGATTTTTGCCCATTGTTGCACTCGTGTTATTTCTTCCTGAATTTCTTGCGGTTGGCGTTGGCCAATGCTGCTGTCCAGTTGTCTGGTGAATATGGTTCTTTTGGCTCTGAGATCTGGGGGAATGATCGGTTTCAGATTGATTTTCTTAAAGTGTTTGGGGGCTTTGTCCGAGGTCAGTTTGTCGATGGCAGTGATGTCATCGGTTATGGCGTAGAATCCGCTTGAGTTGCTGGTGAGTCGTATGAGTGGGGCTTCCAAGTGTTTGAACGCAGTTTCGAAGACTTGTTCTCGGTTTGTATCTTGGCTGGGGTTGATCTTGCGGAGTTGGACTTTGTAGGTAGTGTTGGATTTGTTGGTAGGCTGTGCTGGGATGGTTGTGGTAGTTTGCTTGGTCGTCATCATCGCCACCAGGCTCTGCACCTGTGATCAAACTCACCTGCTCCAAAAATTAAGCAGGTTTTGCCCATATATATAGCAACGCACCGATTGTTGTGCTTGGTTAAAAATTGCCCTCAGTAATTGAATAACCTAAGCACAATACACTTAAGACCTCGTCAACTGGCCGGAGCGACTGCCTCAGGACCGCGAAGTACCTCCAGCCAAGATCTGCAGGATCAAGTCTCGGCGATCCTCCCGGCTCCTTCAAATAAAGACCTTACACAAAAGCTGAGTTCCCCGGTGTTCTCATTTGTCCTCTGTTACGTAATCGAAAACCTTCTCGAGATCTTTATGTTTTGAAATTGGTAATACGCTAAAAATCCATACCAACCAAACATAAAACATCTAGCATGGGCATCTAGCAAGCTGAAGTTCTGCTAAACAGTTTGAGAGCGAAAAAATCAATGGTGTTTTTATTAATGGAAGGTTTAAGTTAATGAATGTGTAATGCTTCAATTATATGAATATGATCTTTTTAATAAGATTATAAAGAATTTTGGTGTTAAGGAACAGATCTTCATTGGATGGTTTGCAACTAAGGTCAACATGGAAATGATTGAGGATTGAACCTTGATATTTGTGAGCTGTTAATCTTTGCTTCAGGGTCATTCTGGCCATGTCAATGAAACGTTTATCAAGAGACATTCTCTTCGGTTACATTTAAATTTATAGATCACACTGGCCTTGTCCAGATCGTTGACCCCAGATTTTTTATGTTTAATGGTTGGTTAGACTTTCAGCGTTGATACCAATTTCGAAACATAAAGATCTCGAGAAGTTTTTCGATTACGTGAAAAAGGACAATGAAAAACACAGTAGGAAACTCAGCTTTGTGTATGGTTTATTTGAAGGAGCCGGGAGGATCGCCGAGACTTGTTTCCGGTGATCTTGGCTGCAGATACTTCGCAGTCCGTGAAGGCAAACGGCTCCGGCAACTTGACGAGGTTGAAGGTGTATTGTGGTGTTTTAAGGTATTCAGTTTTATGAGTACGATTTAAAACAGGCACGAGAATCGGTGCGATTTAGGTGTAGGCTCAAGCCTGCGGAATTTGAGCAGGTGAGTGATATCAATTTGAGCCGTGATTGATGACGATAATAGATCTTAATTTGTTATTAATTAAAGATCAAGGCACACTGAATTTAACAGATGCGGGCTCATTAACTTGTGTCCGTGGTTAGAGGCAGTTTACAATTAGGCCAGTAAATAGATAATATACATGGCTAAACTACAAAGCTAAAGGCTCACGCCTAAAGGCTCAAGGCTAAAGGCTCAAGGCTAAAGGCTCAAGACTAAGGGCTCAAGACTAAAGGCTAAAGGCCCAGGGATTGATGTTTGTGGTGTTGGTGACGTCGGAGAATCTGGAAATATTCAAGGACGCTGAATGACAAATATTCCGGAAGGACACACCAAGAAAAAACCCACAAACTGCCGTTCCTAGCAGCGGTAAATTCCCATCACGGAGAAATCCTGAGTTCTTTCTACAGATTTATCATCGCGCTTTTATTTCTCTTTTTAAGCGCAATGGTAGAATAAGGACAGATTAAACATGCTAGCAATATACCCTTCTCTATGCTCTCGATTTCAATATAAGCCGGACACGAACAAGAAATTAATTGTGTCAAAAATCGTAAATGGTTAGACATCTTATAAGAAACTACCTGCGATTTCTGTACGCGATCGGGCGTAATAATTTTTAGCCAACGATCATCAATATGAATCCCGGTAATTTCATAATATGCCTGTGTGACGCTACAGCCAATGTTTCTGGCACCAAAAGTCAACTATTTGCGAAACCCCCCAGGCAGCACTACCTGTCACTGTGCAGAATATAAAATGTAATACTGAGCACTGCACAAGGATACTGAATATAAAATGGAAACGTAGAACATACTAATCACGACTGCCATTACCTAAAAACAGCTCAGAAATGCTAGCAACACGTACGAAATATATCTAAGAAAACGATTACTGAGCACCTTGAAATACTAGCAGAAATACTACTAGTCAAGTACTAGTACTAGTACTTGAAATACTACTAGTAAAATACACTTAGGAGCTACTACGAAGCACGTAATACTTTTAGGTAAGATCTAACTGAATTAAAACACTTTATTTCCACTTACGCTACGAGCTCTGCACCACACTAGATCACAATGCGAAATCACGCTAAGGAAATGGCGTGCGTTGAGATGTTGCCACAACGGCTAGCTTAACTCAAACGACCGTTGATATTATTCTCTTTTTGTGATTTACACAAAAACATTTACGATTGATAATTATAAGTAGAAGATAATTAATAATAATTTAAAGTAAGATAGTTAATGCCAATAATTATGTTCTTTAAATGTTAATGAGAAATTTAATGAAATGAGACATTTTTGTAGCGACTGCTACATTCCCCCCCAAGGCGCAGACCGAAAGGTCCACTCGCTACAATCATTTGTAGCGGGAAGGAGTGCGAACTACACGACCATGCCGAGTCTGGCGGTCGGAAAATGTTACTGAGCGGGGAAGTTTGACCAAACGGATCTGCAAGTTGAGGTCTGAGAGAGTTCTAGGAACAGAAGTTACTGCAGCGGTCTCATCTGGTTTCTCCAGACTTGTCGCTGTTTCATTAAAGGCCCCCGCACACGCGCAAATATATCTGCAAATATATCTGAACTGGTGGTGAATTCGTGCGTTTTTACGCTCATTTCAGGTTGGCACAGACTGTATGAGGCAGATGAGCCATGCTTGATAATTTTGGAGCGACCGGCTGCAAACCTTGGGACCACGTCAGTGTCACGCCAGAGTTCGTGTGTGGTGCATGACTGTACTCTGCCTGTCTCCCTCCTTATGCACTTCAATAAGCAATTTCTTATTTGAATGTTCACTACTTTTTAGGGTAAATGTTGAGGACTTGACCATAATCGATTTTCCACTTTTTGATCAACAAAGATAGTTGATCAGACCAAATTAAACAAGTTTTCTTCAATGCACTTTCCGGCGGAAATGAGTATTTTAAAAGGTATGGCGTTAAATGAGTTACCGGAACTCCAGTGTGCATCACCCTATTACAAACGTAAAGAGGTTGGGTCGTGAGGGTAGCCACAGTTCTTTTAGTTTTATAGTTTTCACTAAAAGAACTGTTGCTACCCCTCACGACCCAACCTCTTTACGTTTGTAATAGGGGGTTTGCTCTTCGTCGGCTTGGTTGGCGCGCGGGAACGCCTGTTTACTTTCACGTCGGACCGCGCGGTGTATTTTTCCCCGCCTCAAACACTGGAGTTACGGTAACTCATTTAATGCCATAACTTTTAAAATACTTATTTCCGCCGGAAAGTGCATTGAAGAAAACTTGTTTATTTTGGTCTCATCAACAATCTCTATTGATCAAAGAGTGGAAAATCGATTATGGTCAAGTCCTCAACATTTACCCTTTTTAGGAACTATTCTTTAGCCCATTTTGAGCGAGCTTTTACATCTCTTTTATTTCTTATTCATTGCAACTATAGCGAATCCTATCAATTGTACGAACTCGCCGTCTGGAGTCGCTACTCTTGTGCGTACCCTCCACCTAGCTGCTACTGGTATACTGAAGCGTGTGCCAGTCTTTGTCAGTTTGCAGTGTGTTGTTTGCATCGTGTGAGGGGCCATGAGACCGACTAACCAAATTCAGTTCAGATTGTCTGCCAACATATTTGTACGTGTGATGGGGCCTTAAGAGTGCTAAAATTAGAGTCAACGATAGGGTTTGAGGATACAGGTAAAAAGAAAGGGTTACACTCAAGTTGACTAGGCAACAATGCAGCAAAATGAGGGAACTGAGGTGAACGATATGATCGAGTCTCAGTGGAAAGAAGATTTTGTGGAGAGGATGAAGAGTTAGTAATCACACTATTATCAGAGATGTAAGCGGCCTTGAGTCGGTCTATGCTTACAGAATCGGATGAACCAGATTTTTCAAGAACGAAATACTTAGGCGTTCTTTTTAATACCTTGAATGGGCCATCATAAGGGCGGGTGAGGGTCGGTTTTATTGCATCAATTCGTACGTACACATGTGTGCAATGTTGTAAGGCAGGGTCTAATTTATCTTCCGAGTGCGGTATTCGTGGAGCTACATACTTGATCTGATGCATGCAATCCTTGAGACATGTTACATATGCGGACTGATCAGCAGGTGAAAATTCAGGCAACGGTTTTGGGTCAACAATGTCGCCAGGGAGGCGAAGTGTCTTCCCATACAACATTTCTGCTGCTGTGCACTGCTGGTCTTGCCCATACAAATTTCGAATGCTTAATAATACTACTGGAAGTCTGTCGGTGCAGTCGTGACTGCAATTAAGGCAACGCAACGCACTCTTGAGATCTTGGTGGACCCTCTCAATGAATCCATTCGAATGCGGGTGATACGCAGTAGTGTTGACATTTGAACAACCTAAAGCAGTGCTAAGCTCCCTCTAGAATTTGGAGGTAACTGGGATCCCCGGTCATGAGTGACACTTAGGGAAACCCCAAATCCGGAAATCCAATGGGCTACGAAGGCGCGAGCTACAGTATCTGTTGCATATCAGGAAAAGGCACGGCCTCAACCCATCTTGTGAACCTATCAATGATAGTTAACAAATAGGAATGACCACGCGATAAAGGCAAGTGACCCACCAAATCTAGGTGGACCGCATCAAATTTTTGACCTGCAAATGCACAACTCTGTAGCGCTGCGCGGTTATGTTTCTCAACTTTACTGCTCTGACATGCATGGCAGTTTTGCACAATTTGCTTGACCTCCTTACGCATCGTTGGCCAGACGAAACGATCGGAAATCAAACGCAATGTACGGTTAACGCCAGGATGTGAAAAAGAATGATAGTGAAGAATGGCTACTCTGCGGAGAGTCGCAGGTATATACAAACGAGAAAGTCGTTCAGCGTCACGGTACACGCCGTCAACCAAGGTTAATTTCAAAGAGATAGCGTTAGTAGGTTTGAGAAGATCCTGGAGTTCAGGATCCTCCTTTTGAGAATTGGCAATGTTACCGAAAGTGATTTCTCCACTGGGTTTGACAGAATTAATTCTAGAAAGACAATCAGCAACTGTATTTTCTAAGCCTTTAATGTAACGAAGATCCGTGGTGAACTGACTAATGAAAGACAGATGTCGAGCTTCTCTTGGTGAGTGACGCTCAGATGGCATTTTGATCGCTGAGGTCAAGGGCTTGTGATCTGTGTAGATCACAAACTGCCTTGCCTCTAAAGCGTAACGAAAGTGTCTCACAGATAAGTAGATAGCAAGGAGTTCCCTACCGAACGCGCTGTAAGCACGCTCAGTAGGCGATAGCTTTTTGGAAAAGAAGGCAAGAGGAGAGATATTAGTCCCTACTTTTTGTTGCAGCACAGCACCTACGGCAGTACTGGAGGCATCAACCACCAAGCTGAAGTCAGCGTTGGCGATCGGATAGGATAGCTCTGTTGCGGTAGCTAGCCTAATTTTTATTTCGTCGAAAGCTTTAAGTGCATCCTCCGTCCATTTTACGTCAGTAGATTTACCTTTTCTCTTTGGTTCCAGCAAATCTGACAAATGGGCTAAAGTTTGAGCACAATTTTTGATGAAGCGATGGTAAAAATTAACAGAACCTAGGAACCTTCTCAGTTCCTTCTGAGTCTGTGAAAGAGGGAAGTTTTTGATGACCTCTACCTTGGTAGGCAGAGGTTTTAGACCTAGGCTAGAGATTTCATGACCTAAGTATATTAGTGATGACTTTCCAAACTCACATTTCGCGGGGCTTACATGGAGTCCATGATTGGATAGTCTTTCAAACACTACCCGAAAATGATCTTTGTGTAGCTCCGGGGTTGCGGATGCTACCAAAATGTCATCAAGATACACATAGGCGAAGGTGATATCCGAAAATATCTCAGACATGTGTCTCTGGAAAGTTTGAGATGCATTTCTCAACCCATAAGGCATTTTCAAGAATTCAAAGAGACCAAACGGCGTGATTACCGCGGTCTTAGGTATCGCACTTTCTCCAAGTGGAATTTGATGGAAGGCATGTTGGATATTTATCTTTGAGAAAATTTGTGCTCCCTCCAAATTTGCACTAAAATCGTGCAAGTACGGTATGGGAAAACGGTCAGGCTGTGTAACAGCATTCAACCTTCTAAAATCTCCACACGGTCTGAATTCACCATTAGCTTTGGGCACTAACAAAAGAGGGCTAGCCCAAGGGCATTTGGAACTGCGGATGATACCACTTTCAATCATGCGTGCAAATTCTTTCTTGGCTAAAGCCAATCGATCAGGTGGTAAACGTCTAGCTTTAGAGTAAACTGGAGGTCCAGTTGTGACAATATGATGTTTCGTGCTAGTCTGTATATTTTTAGAAGCCAAGTTAGAGTTCGTTAATGCAGGTTACTCCGCGAGAACCTGCTCGAAAATGCACTCTTTATTGAATTCGATAGAGAAGGAGTGCAAGACATTAGCTCTAGTCATGCCACAAGCGGGAATTGAGATCTGTCGCGTCTTACAAGACGCAAATTTTGAAAAAAAAATTTGCGGCAACATCTTGCGGATCCGCGCTGGTTCGCAAGACTGACGCAGCGCTCTAATTTGACTGGAGTGTTTGTGAAAACAACGTGTACCCGGATAATTTTAGGTTTCTGTGCGATAACTTATGTGATTATGTGTCAGAAAACTAATTCAAAACGTGTTCTTGAACTGGCTATACTCGTCGATTCGACATTATGTATCGTATGTTTGATAGCGGTGTACAGCTGGTTTCTAGAGCATTCAAGGATGCTTCTGGCAGCCGTCGAACCACCCACATTGAGCCAGACTAGCCGTTGTGATATTGTGAAGTCTAGTGTTCTATAGCCAGTATGCTGTTATGTAATGCTAGAAATAACAGTCAAGTTCTAGATTATCAGTAATTTAGCAGACCACTGAATGTGTGAATTTTAGAGACTTGTTCATTGAATTTGACGCTGAATTTTGAGCTGAATATTGAACTTCAATTTAACCAATCACAAGTGACGCGTTCGAGTTTAAAAAACATAGGATGTGCACTAGCAAATAACAGATACTAGCAATTTCGCAAATTACCCATGCATAACTCAAATTTCACTAATAAACTAAAGTATTTTTTGTCAATATTTTGTTGGCTCCTCACCCACGAGCTGTGCTGGACAAGTTGCGCCAGTCAGTAAGGTAGAAGCCTAGAGTTAAAGCATTTCAAAGTAGACTGGGAATATACCCAGAAATTTGTGTGACCATTCACCCATGTGATTTCGTGTTTTCAAGGCGACGTTGGCCAATGTGTACTTGTTGCCCTAGAGACAGTTCACCTGTATTTAAATTAAACAAGTCAAACTCAGCGAGTTATTTCAAACCATCTCAGTATTAGGCTAGTAAGTGAGATAGCCGTTTTTATTTTTGATAATAGGATTTTTTTGACAATGGCTGATCTGCTGTAACTTAAGTTCTGATTATTCTGCGGCTGGACAGGCTGTAGTACTAGTCTGCTGTTACTATTCTGGCTTGCCCCTGCATCAGAGACCTAACCCTTTAATAACTTTCTCCCCTTCCACAGGTAGAGTAAAGAAAAACAAAGTAGTCATTTATGTTGACATACTATGTTGACATAGTATGTTGACATAGGCTATTCCAAGTTTTCCAACGTGAGGGACCTTCCCCCATCGTCTGTAAGTACTCTAGGGTGTTGTCAGGTTGTTCCATCAAGGTGCAACCAGTGCTATTGAGGAATTTGATTATGTAAACAGTCCAAGATAGTTGAAGGCAGAGGTTTTGAAATCAAAATGTGTGTTCTTTAGATGGAGGGTGTTCTTTAGCAATGTGTCCTTTAGCTGGAGAGTGTTCTTTAGCAATGTGTTCTTTAGCTGGAGAGTGTTCTTTAGCAATGTGTTCTTTAACTGGAGAGTGTTCTTTGGCAATGTGTTCTTTAGCTGGAGAGTGTTCTTCAGCAATGTGTTCTTTAGCAAAAAATTATAATGAGAAGATAAGGAAAAGCTTCCATCTGTGTTTTTATAAAATTAGATTTGCATTGTTGTGTGCTTAATCTGGAAAGTAAGAAATTCCTTAATATTCTGTCTTGTACATTACCATAGTTGTCTGATGGTGTTATGCTTTGGCCGTGTAGAAATGTATTCTCATCTGGAAAGTAATAAAAAAAAATTCTTTAACATTCTGTCTTAGATATTACCATAGTTGTCTAATTGTGTTGTGCTTTAGCCTGACAATTATTGATCCCTTCCATGCATTGCTATTCTCCTGTTGCAATTTCTCATTGCTAATCTCTTATTGACATTCTCTTATTGACATTATCCTATTGCTACTTTCTGGAACCCAGACTCTCGAGACTGGCGAGATAGTTAATTTTTCTTTGTCATTAAGATAACATACTTAGTTCCAGCATTATTTAGTCGCTCGTCGTACCTTAGTCGGCTACTTCTCTTCTATACTCGAGGTAGGAGTTTTCATTATTGTGCGGCATCATATACCTTAATTAGTCAGTCGTCTGTACCCTCGAACTAGGAGTTTTTTGTGTGGTTGTTCTTCATTTTGCTACACAGTCTAAAAAATGTCCTTATTGTGCAGTTTTACGGTGCCTCGGATACCGAAATAAAGAAAGAGTCACAAGCCCTTTTTTTGTCCGTCCCCGCCCGTTAACCCGCGTTGCTGTAGCGAAGATCACATTCCGCAATGAAACGTGACAAGATCTGTGTCACTTCATCCCTAATTTCTCGGTTTTTAACGTTCACAATGATTCCGAACTTTGCTAAGAAATCAGCTCCAATTATGGGCTCGTCTACGGCAGCGATTAAGAAGGTAAAATTGAAATTACGCCGTAACCCCAGACTGCAAGTGAGTACTTTGTGTCCATAACACGCTATTGGCGTGCCATTAGCGGCTTTTAATGTCGCCAACAAATTATTATTTTTATCTTTCGCCGTGGCTGGAATAATTGATACTGATGAGCCGGTATCGATCAAAAATCGATACTTGGTGATGGGATCGAACAGAACAAGGAGGCGAGTAGTCTGGGGGTTAGGCAACGCAGTACTCGCTACTGTGCGTCGCTGTTCGCGTTTACCGAAGTCATTTCGGCATAACGAGGGCAGAATCGTGAGGCGCACTTTTGTGATTGGTCACCAAATTTTGCGTGGTACCAGCAGAGGTTACTGCTAGCATCGCGGGAGCGCGACCTAAAGCGGCGGTTTTGAGCTGACCTGTCATAAGACCTACCTCTCCCAAAACGTTGGTAAGGAGGACCGTAGTCATAATCATTTTGGTAACGTGGAAATCTCCCTGGGCCTGGCTGAATATGAGCTACACTATGACCTAACTGACAACTCTGCAAGGCTTGTTTAAGCTCCGAAATCTCTCGCTGCATTGATTCCATCGAAGTAGGAGGTGGATTACTGGAAGTATTTGACGGGCTAAAAATCGCAGCTGACGCGTTCAAGGAAGCTACACGATGATTTTGGAACATATTTAAGTTTCTCATCACTGTTTCTGTGGCCTGAGCTAGGGAATCAAGACTTTCGTCCGGACCTATCATAGACAATAAAGGCCGCACGTTGTTCGGCACTTTCGTCAAGTACAATTCTTTGAGGAATCTTTCGGCTATGCCAACTCCGGCGGCAATTTTTTTTTAGTTCCTTTACCAACGATGTTGGAGGAAACGCGACCGAAACGCATGGAATAGCTGAGGCATCAACAAGAGACCTAAACTTGTCCGCATCGGATAACTGCAATTTGGACATGATTTTGTCCTTTAAAATCGAATACGGGTTAATTTGAGGAGGATTATTTATGATATCATTAGAATCCGATAACATTTGCGTGGGCACAGCAGCTATTAATGCATAAAACATGTCACGCTGGTTATTTATATTATTATAAATGAAGATTGCCTCTATTTGACTAAACCAAGTCGTGCTTTCTGCTGGTGGGAAAGGCGGAAGAGTTATGGGTTTAGCACGCACTGGATCTGCAACTTCACTTGCGTCGGGCATACTGGCAATTTTTGTTTTGAATGCAAAATTAACAAAATTACTCTATAACGGCACGGAATTTACGAACTCAAAACCTAATAACTTCAGTATTAGAGTGTCAAAGGTTACTTTTGAGTGCACCTAACCAGTTATTCAAAATAAAGACATGAAACGAGAAAAGGAGAATTTTTTTTTGCGGTCGTCAGAAATAACCGTAAGGAACGAAAGAAGGTGAAAAAAATTTTATACCTACTGTGGCACATGAGACAAGAAACAGCATTAGAGAAAAAATTTTTTAGAGCTGCTCAGAGAAATTTAATTAGCACGGAAAATCCTCAGAAAAAATTCTCAGGGAAACACAATAATGAGAACTTATCACTACAATGATATGCCAACATTTTCCTCTCTCACGTTTTCTCAAACACTTCTCGAGTTAAATAGTTTTTTTAAAACTTGGGAGTCACCCACTTATTTTTTTATCACTCTGGTTGGTCACCACTTTTATGTTTGATGGTTGGTTAGACTTTTAGCGTTGATACCAATTTCAAAACATAAAGATCTCGAGAAGCTTTTCGATTACGTGACAGAGGACAATGAAAAACACAGTAAGAAACTCAGCTTTGTGTATGGTTTATTTGAAAGAGCCGGGAGGATCGCCGAGATTTGTTTCCGGTGATCTTGGCTGAAGATACTTCGCAGTCCGTGAAGGCAAACGGCTCCGGCAACTTGACGGGGTCGAAGGTGTATTGTGGTGTTTTAAGGTATTCAGTTTTATGAGTGGGGCAATTTAAAACAGGCACGAGAATCGTTGCGATTTAGGTGTAGGCTCAAGCCTGCGGAATTTGAGCAGGTGAGTGATATCAATTTGAGCCGTGATTGATGACGATAATAGATCTTAATTGGTTATTAATTAAAGATCAAGGCACACTGAATTTAACAGATGCGGGCTCATTAACTTGTGTCCGTGGTTGGAGGCAGTTTACAATTAGGCCAGTGATTAGATAATAATCAATGCTAAAGTACAAGACTAAAGGCTCAAGGCTAAAGGCTCAAGGCTTAAAACCCACAAAATGCCGTTCCTAGCAGTGGTAAATTCCCATCACGGAGAAACCCTGAGTTCTTTCTACAGATTTATCATCGCGCTTTTATTTCTCTTTTTAAGTGCAATGGTAGAATAAGGACAGATTAAACATGCTAGCAATATACCCTTCTCTATGCTCTCGATTTCGATGTAAGAGGGACACGAACAAGAAATTAATTGTGTCAAAAATCGTAAATGGTTAGACATATTATTAGAAACTACATGCGATTTCTGTACGCGATCGGGCGTAATAATTTTTAGCCAACGATCATCAATATGAATCCCGGTAATTTCATAATATGCCCGTGTGACGCTACAGCCAATGTTTCTGGCACCAAAAGTCAACTATTTACGAAACCCCCCAGGCAGCACTACCTGTCACCGTGCGTACTTGTTAGACCAGAGAGGCCTCTTTCCATCTTGGAATAATGGAGTACGACAACGATTATAAGTATGAGTGTGGGGTATAGAAACACAGTAGGTAATCTAGGAACTACATGTACTGTACGTCCGTCGAGCACGGCGGCGAGAACAAGAAGGAGCTCGATCGCTCTACAAAGGCGGTTAGCACATGAACATAGAAAACGGGACGGGAGCAATTTAATGGGCGACTGCGACAACTCATATATAATAATAAATATATATACTGAAGTTGGATCTCAACAGTACTATAAAATGTAATACTGAACACTGCACAAGTATACTGAATATAAAATGGAAACGTAGACCATACTAATCACAACTGCCATTAACTAAAAACAGCTCAGAAATGCTAGCAACACGTACGAAATATATCCAAGAAAACTATTACTGAGCACCTTGAAATACTAGCAGCACTGATAAAATACACTTAGGAGCTACTACGAAGCACGTAATACTTTTAAGTAAGATCTAACTGAATTAAAACACTTTATTTCCACTTACGCGACGAGCTCTGCACCACGCTAGATCACAATGCGAAATGACGCTAAGGAAATGGCGTGCGTTGAGATGTTACCACAACGCCTAGCTTAACTCAAACGACCGTTGATATTATTCTTTTTTTGTGATTTACACAAAAACATTTACGATTAATAATTATAAGTAGAAAAATATTAATAATAAATTAAAGTAAGATAGTTAATGCCAATAATTATGTTCTTTAAATATTAATGAGAAATTTAATGAAATGAGACATTTTTGTAGCGACTGCTACAGATGGAGAGCGTTTATTTTTTACTTATTGGTCACTGATTTTACGATTTTTATAATGCACGCAAACATTAATAGAAGTTTCTGGATTTATTGGCTTAACAAAGTTTTAATTATTTTTTTAAAGACACGTTCGTCAATTATGTAATTATTATGCATATGTTTTTCGTAAAGAGTATTGCTTCGGCTTGCATTCACTGAATTTTTGTCACTGCTCATGATTCGGTTCAAAAATTTATCAATAGTTTTATCAATCATGGTATTAGAAAAGTTGTTATTTACAAGTAAACTTTTTTTTCGAAGCAATCCAGAATGAAAGTTTTCCCAATAACTGCAAACTTTATGAGCTGTATTTATCAAGGTATGGATGACGTCTTCTTTATAGATTTGCAGAGCTTTACAATCGTAATTAATAGTTTCACCAGAATGGGAAGGTTTGACATGAATGGATCTATGGAATGTATCGTTAGAAGCTTCAACCAAAACATCCAAAAATGGGATCTTACCGTGTAGACCTAACTCATACAGAAATTTAAAACAGATTTTTCAACACACAAACCCCTTAAACGTTTCCAGGTGCTCAAGGTCTTGTGCTTCACCAAAAATGTCGTCCACATATTTACAGTATATGCTCGGTTTTACATCCATCCTATTTAACACCAAGTTCTCAACATATGACAAAAGTTAGCAAAATTAGGTCCTAAATACTCCTAAAATGCTAGGAGCATTCCTGAACCGATTTACACGCGAAGAAATTGAACTATTTCGTGAAGCTGAGAGGTTGCAAAAGTTTGAATGATTCAATCTCAAGCACTGATGCTTGACCGTACAGGCCTATAGAAAAAAAAATATAATTAGAGGAGAGTAAATCCTCGGAAATCTAATCAGTGGAAAGATAACCCATTTATTCTCGGGAGAAATGTCGAAATGACATGTGTTGAGATCCAACTTCAGTATATATATTTATTATTATATATGAGTTGTCGCAGTCGCCCATTAAATTGCTTCCGTCCCGTTTTCTATGTTCATGTGTTAACCGCCTTTGTAGAGCGATCGAGCTCCTTCTTCTTGCCGCCGTGCTCGACGGACGTACAGTACATGTAGTTCCTAGATTACTGTCGATACCGTCGTGCGGTCGACGTGAGGGTTCGTGGAAAAGGGGCTGTCTTCTGTACAGCTACCTTTTCCGGGGCGCTAGCTTTTCTTCGCAGCTGCCCTTCCTGAGGTTCGTGTGGGTACCGCCTACGCCGTAATCAGTCCGCTAGGGCAACAGAAGTAAATTCTGTTAGTGGTGAACTACGGCGGTACCGTTGTGTGTGGGGGGTGAGGTGAGTATGGGTACCACCTGCGCCGTATTCAGTCCGCTAGGGCAACAGAAGTAAATTCTGTTATGTGCCGAGCTACGGTGGTACCGCTAGGGTGAGGTGTGTGTGTGGGTACCACCTACGCCGTAATAAGTCCGCTAGGGCAACAGAAGTAAATTCTGTTAGTGCCGAACTACGGTGGTACCGTTAGAAAGACGAGCAACTGTCTGCGCCGTATGAGACCGCTAGGGCAACAGAAGTGCATTCTGTTATTGCCGAACTGCGACAGCGTCTTCCTATCGACAAACTATGCGAAATAGTTCGTCCTTCCGAGGTGGCTCCTTAAACCCCTTATTAGGCGAAGTGTCGTATAAGACTAAAGCCTGTGTCAACAAGGAGAAAGGAAACTCTTTTGACCTCAGGGTGTGACTTCTTTAATGCTGAATCTCTTTGAAGTCCCTATCACATACACTGATATATTTTAACAAAGACAGTGATTTATTTTCTATTGCAAAAATAGTGCGTACAGACGTGAGCTACTGCATAACAGGGTACAACACTCAAAATTGCATTTAAAATATTAGTCGTATATAGCTAGATAACACAAGAAACATTGGAATATCGACATGTAATACAAATGATATTTAAGGGCTAACTAAAGTAAATGCACAAACGCAACATCAGCGCGGGGAAATAGATAAGTCGGCGTTCAGAGAGCTGGACACGTGAAGAAAATACTTAAGATTATGGGTAACTAACACAAAAAGGCTCGACAACCCCTGTGCGGCCTGACACGCCCGGGGGAGGGGGTCTCTGCTACGATAGCCGAGACAGGAAATTTGCAAGGTGGTTGTCGACTACCGGAAGGTGTTCTGCTCGGAACCTGAAAAGGCTGAAATACAAAGCCCAGCGTTTCAATCGGGGGTTCAACTTGTCTGCCTGTTGCAAATAAAGGAGCGGTCAATGGTCGGTTTGTAACACAAATTCTCGTCCATACAGGTAGACCTCAAACTTCTGTAGAGCCCAGTAGATGCTTAACGCTTCTTTTTCAATGGTAGAATAGTTTATTTCTGCTCCTCTCAGTCGACGTGAAGCATATGCTACCGGCGCGTAGTGACGGAAGTCTCGTTTGCTTGGCTGGAGAAGAGCTGCTCCAAGCCCAGTTTGGGAGGCATCTGTCCTCAGAATGAAAGGACATCTGGGTCTGGTAACTGCAAGACCGGTCTCTTGACTAACGCTGTCTTCAAACTTTCGAACAGATCTTCTGTTGTATCGGTCCAAGGTATTTGTTCTGGGGAGTTCTTCTTTAGGAAATCATGGAGTTAAGATGTCAGTTGAGAGTAGTTAGGAATGTACTGTTGGTAGTACCCAACTGTACCGAGAAAACTTCGGAGCTCCCGTTTGGTTTTTGGGAGTGGAGCCGATTTCAAGGCTTCGACTCGGTTCTCCAGAGGCTGGATCTGATTACTGCTCAGTTGATGACCCAAATACTGGAGGCTGTCAAATCCGAATTCGCATTTGGACGGCTTCGTTTTAAGGCCATGTCGAGAGAGAGCTTCGAACAGTTTAGCTAATGCTGTGCAATGATCTTCCCAGGTTGTCGAGGCGATGAAGATGTCGTCCATGTAGACCTCGGTATCTTGCAGTCCTGCAGTGACTTGACGTATAAGGCGGGAAAAAGTGGCTGGAGCATTTGCTAGGCCGAAAGGCAGTACGTTGAATTCATAGAGGCCAGACCTAGTTTTGAAGGCGGTGTATTGGCGGGACTCAGGGTGTAGAGGTACTTGCCAATATCCACTGGTCAGATCCATTTTGCTGAATATTGTTTTGCCCGCTAAATTGGTGAAAAAAGCAGTGGTGTCTGCTATCGGCCCGGCATCGAATACTGTCTGGCTGTTGAGGTGCCTGCAGTCCAGACAAAATCGGTGGGTTCCGTCTTTCTTCCGGACGGCAAGGAGCGGTGAATAGTAAGGTGATGTGGATGGCGTCACGATTCCAATCATCATCCACTTCTCTAAACTTGACCGGAGTTCAGGCTCCAGCGCTAAGGGAAGTGGATACGAATGTTGAAGTCGAAAACTGGAAGGATCCTTCAATTTTATTTCATGAACTGCCGTGCTGGTTCTTCCGGGAGTATCTGTGAAAAGATCGCGATATTATTCAAGAAGTTCCTGGAGTTCTGAGTGTTGTGTTGTAGTCAACGTAAAGGAGATGAGACAGTCTTCAATGGTTTCTCTGACGGGTGACGGTATCTCTGGTTCTTTCCGGTCGAGTTCTTCTTCTTCGCAGGTAGGTTCTAGGGCGAGGCCAACCGCTGCAAATGCTTCCTCTACTCTCTCGTCGTCCTCCTCGCGATCTTTCTCGCTTGGTGAGGCGGAACTTTGCTGCTCCCGGTCGTGGTACTGGCGAAGGAGGTTGATGTGATAGACTTTGTTGTTTCCATCCACGTCTAAGGTATAGGTATAGGTTCCCAGGCGTGATTTCACTGTATAGGGACCTTTCCAAGTCATAAGTAGCTTCATTCGAGAATCGGGCAGAAATACGAGGACTTTATCTCCTTGCTTTAGAGTTCGCATCTTGGTACGTCTGTTGAAGAACTTGGCGCTTTTCTCTTGGCTCCTGTTTAGATTCTCGCGAGCGATTTTACATGTTTCTTTCAATCGGTGCTTCATTTCCATCAAATACTGAGCAGTGCTCGTGTCGTCTTGCAAGCTACCATCGGTCCAGCATTCCTTGAGCACGGTTAAAGGTCCACGGACGCGATGGCCGTAGATGAGTTCGAAAGGAGAATACCCGGTTGAGGCCTGAGGAGCGTCTCGATAAGCAAAAAGGAGTGAAGGCAGATACAGGTCCCAATCTCGCGGCTGTTCTACGGCTAACTTCCGCAACATGACTTTGAGCGTACCATTGAAGCGTTCGACTATGCCGTTCGATTGGGCATGGTATAATGGCGTCAATCGGTGCTGGATACCGACGAGTTTCAGGAAAGCTTCGAAGGTTTCAGCTGTGAACTGAGTGCCGTTGTCGCTTGTTAGCGTGTGAGGGAAACCAACTCTGCTGCAGATTTCGAGTAGCTCCTGGGCGACTGTTTCTGCATCTATATGTCTGAGCGGGGCTGCGTCTGCGTACCGAGTTGCTTGGCCCACCACGGTGAGAATGTATCGGTGGCCACGTGCCGGAGCTGGTTGTAATGGGCCTACCAAATCAACACTGAGCGCGGAGAATGTAGTGGTGATCGGTGGGGTTGAGATAGGTGCCTTTCTTGGTCGAGATGGAGCGTGCGTCTGGCAGGTATGGCAGGAGTGACAGTATTGGACCACATCTTTTGCTAGGGACGGCCAATAAAAATCGCGTTCTAGTCGAGCCTGAGTCTTCTTTTGGGAATAATGGCCAGCAAGTGGATTGTCATGAGCCATTTCCAAGATTTGTGGGCGCACGCTTGCAGGTGCTACAAGTTGATGAGTTTCCTGACCGTCTCGTAACGTTTTCCGATGGAGAATGCCGTCATGGAGTTCAAAGGTAATGACTCTGCCATCCTTGTGCGTTTCTTCTTTGCCAGTGTCAACTTTCTTAAATAAAAGCTGCAATGTTTTGCACTCCCGCTGTAATTTCTTGAAGTCTTCTTTGTTGTGTTGCAATATATCGACAGTGCTTGGTGCGGCAGTGGGATCTTCGATCGCTTTTGCTGCTGCCCTTGTGACAACGTGAGAGACTTCTGCAGCAACTGGTTGCTCTTCATAGTCGGTCATCTGTTCTTCGAAGGAGGTGGTTCCGGGAACTCGGCCGAGAATGACATCGTGGGAGAGCTCTTCCATGGCTACGGCTGTCACCTCTCCGTGGTAATAGGGGCACACGAGAGAGACCCGGGCCAGAAGCGCTTCGAAAGAGTGATTGTTGGCCAGCCGTACGGTAATTTCCTTCTTCAAAATGGCGTCAGCTGGGACGAGAGCCTTCTTGACGAAGACCGCCGTTGCTCCTCCATCGAGTAGTACTTGAACGGGTTGTTGGTTCACGGTGCCAGAGCATGTTTTCAGCTGTCCCAATTCGATCAGCTTGTTCGAGGCGATGTGATTGCATGCGACTGGGGGAATATCGTCGTATTCATCTGCTTCTTCATGCGTTGCTAGATTGTTTACTTGAGCGGTAGTACTGGAGATAGGTGGGCTTGCATGGGCTGCTCCATTACTGTGACCATCACCTTGCCTCCTCTGCAATTGGCGGCACTCGTCACTGGAATGCGATTGGTTGGGGCCATGAAAAGTACAGTAAAATCCATTGTAAGGTCCTCGTTGTTCGCGCTGCGGAGTGTTGACCGATCCTGGGCGGGTGGGACCACCACGTGTGTTAGAAGTTCTTGGCGGCGTTCCTCGAGAGTTGTTGCTGGAGTTGGGTGATCTTGCTGGAGTGCTCGGGGCTCGGACAGGAAATGTCGCGCGTCGCTCTGGTGCTCCTGATGCTTTGAGTGCTGGAGGGCCCGCATCCGTCGATGATGTCAGTGTGCGACCCTTACAAAGCTGATGGAGCGATGTATGAGGTCTTGCTTGTAAGAAGCTATCACCTTGCTCTCCTAGGCTTGCGACTGTGTTACCACCCCTGTCACGCAATTGAGTAGCGAGGAAGGGCGGCAAGCTTGAATAAGCTCGGTCAACAATAAGGAAGTCACGAAGAGTCTTGTAGTTGGCTTCGATGTTGCATCCTTTTAACCAAGCGTCAAAGGATTGTTCGAGTCACCGTAGGTAACGTGACATATTGTTGCCTTTTTCTGGCTTCAATTCGTAGTAGTTGGCACGTAGTTTTGCCGGAGTAACTTTATGAGCATCTAGTAGGAGCAATTTAATTTCAGGAAGCTTGAAGCGATCTGCTGCGGGCAGGGTATCGATGAGTCGACGTTCCTTCGGTGTGATCAAATTATGGAGCATGACAACAGCATCGACTTCAGTAAATCCCATCTCTGTGGTGTGAGTGCAGAAGCGTTGTGTCACGAGAAATCGGCCCTTCACCTCCTTGTTAACATTTCATTAACAGGATATCCGGCTCTCGGAATTGAGGAATGGCACACCTCCAAAGGATACATATACAACACAAATTAATGAATAATAATCGGCAATTACTGTACATATACTAAAAAGACAAGGTACTCACCGGTGATCGCTGACCCACTTACGTAGCGCATTTTCTGAGCGCCCTCCGTGGTATTACAAGTGATCGCTTCTGATATTGTGGGGCATGATACACAGGATATACTATGCTTAACATTTATAATTTCCAGCTATACGTCATACAAACATTAATGAGCGTACACACAATGAATGGTGTTAGGAATAATGTCAATTAAGTAATGACATCAAATAGCATACGTCAAATGACTTACATCACATATTTATACAGAAATATTGGCTAGCCGGCCGCCGCTAAGTTTACAAGAGTTACACATGAGAATTCATCTATCTTGTCCTATTTCTATCTCAGTTGATCCAGCAGCACAGTGGGCAATGGTCACTTCAACCACAAACATTCGTCCGCGACTCGCTTCAGTTCAAAGGACTGCCTTATTCACTGTTCAGAAAATGTCTAGTGATGACGTTATTTTGCTTATTCCTCTTCAGTATATTCACACGTCGATTTCCTTTCATTCGAGCTGATCAATCCTCAGACATATGACTCCGCCCCACCTGGCAAGACAAAATTTTAACTTATTAATTATGATAGCACCCATTAAGCTCCCTTAGTAATTTTTCATTACTGTATGCCAATAAATTTCAGACAATTTTATAAAAGAAAATCATCTTTTCCCAAGAAACGGCTTCGCTCTTACCCTCCCCAGAGACGTTGCGCCTAAGTGTTCTATTAATTGATTCCCACGCTGCGAGTTTAATTTGCTCTTCTGCAAGTAAAACGAGAAAATGTATGAATTTCATGATCACATTTTGGCGTGAAACTTAGTATAATTTTCAATATATCCAATAATCACTTTTCATTATATCTTTGAGCACGTTTGTTACAGCGAACACACCCGCGTTTTATCTCTTATACTTCGCGTCGCGGCGTCGGTTGCAGAACTGCCTTTTGTTCGTTTCGCCGCCTAGCCTATTTCCTGAGGGTTGTCCTCTGTACCTATTTCGGCCTATAAGAATCCTCGGACCTTGACTGCGACCGCCTTCCCTCTCTTCTAATTGGTAGTACCGCATTCTCACGCTCTGCTCCTTCGAAAACGGCCGTTGGTTTGCCGTATCTCTCGGCCTGAGTGTCTCGATTTATGTGTGACTACAAGGCGGCTTTGTTTTGCACATGGGTAGGCATTTTTTCGACCGTCTCAAGTTTCCCAAGGGCTCGCCCTAATGAAAGATTTGCTAACACCACAAAATAGACCCCTCCAGAAACAACACACAATGTAAACAGACATCTTTTTGGGCTCTCGCATCTTATCGCGGCCTCCTAACATTGCTGAGTTAAACATACGGCATAAAAACATACATGTTGAAGCGACCCTCCTGTACTGCTGGGATTTTCTGAGATATTTCTAAGTAAGCCAAACAAAGCCAGACATTTATTACACACAATTAAAATTTTTCCCTAAATTCTCATTTTTAATTCGCAAAATTGATTATTCTTAACAGATTCTCGACAGACTGCCCTCCAATAGTTAAAAAAATTGGCCTGACAATTTTTTTTGCATTAGCTTTCAGCTATTTATTGAATAATAATTACTACAGTATGGAGCCAACATAAGATACACATGGTAAATTCTACTTAAGCACATTATCTTCTAAATTTAATTCCGCAATAAACATTGTACATTACAATTAAGAATCTTATTCATTACAATCAGCATGGCGTAATATATTGTGTTGTGTTCCACCGAACTGAAGTACATCATAAATCTTTTGAGTATTCACCCCAAGGAAGTTGGATGCATGGAACCGGCATCGCTATCTTTTGCCAGTCAAGCGAGTGAAGCCACTTCTGCCGTCCCAAGCCCCGCCCACCCGGCATTAGGTCCCTGTGTAGAGGTGGTGTTGCAGTGGAGGGGTAGCACCACCTCCATCATCAGCGACTGAAGGCCGCGCTGTTAAATGGCAGACTTGCGCTACTCTGTGCTATACGTTTTTTTCTTAGGCATATATTTCAATTGCATCCTCGCTGAATGATAAAGAAACTCATATTGAGGAAACTCGTCCTTGACCGCAGCGTGGATAGCGGCGCCCTGTCACGCTGAGTGTCTGACACGCACTGAGCCCCATCTCCGTGTGTGTGCCCGTATACCCTACAGCTACCGCAAATTGGCTTCACTTTAGAGCGCTGATGCCGTCTCCATTCTTAAACCTCCTTGGTTCACCCCTTATAACAATCACAAAGTATTACGGTTACATCTCCTACATTCTCAAACATCGTACAGTATTAATAACTTTATGTCTCGTAGATTTCAATTCACGCTTGCATGTTCTGTTGTCCAAGTCCTTGACGCTGTTGTTGACGATTCGATGTTGACTCCTTTGGTATAGCTGACGGAATTTGCTTTTCTTCCATGCCTCTCTTTTGGCATTTTATAGCTTCACACACGCCTTGATGGAAGGTAACTCAATTTCAGGATGAAGTATTGCGAGCCCAATATCCAGACTCGTATAAAATTTCTATACACCACATTACTGCACGATTGCGTTCTGTAAGATGGATCATTATTACGATTCAAATTACCACCAAATCATGTTAAGTGCAATGTTTCACGTATATTTTATGACGTTTATTCAAACTCAACTTTTAATCGCCAGATTACTCATGAACGTCGATTCGTTGATCAGGCAAATCGGCACGTCAGTAAGTTATATTGATCTGTCGGTATATATGAGTCGAAGCGTCGATAAGTTTCATTCACTACAGTTTCCATTCGCAATAAGGTCCTGAATCCCACGAGGTAATACTGAAGAATCCGAGGTATATCCGGCGGTGGTATCCTGTATGCGCGGTGGTATCCTGTAGAATTCCTCTCAGTATTCCTTGATTTCGACGTAGAAATTCTGGTAGACACCAGGTGATATTTTATTTTCTCCGAGTAAACACTCTTATTAGTGCGAGAATTCCGTGGGTTAATATTCTTCGATGATCGTACGCCTCATCCAAAGCACATCCGACGTAATCTCTCTTTTAATTTGTTTTATTTCACGTATGAATAAAGATGCCTACAATGCGGCTTCAATATTCCAATGTGATAATTTGCCTAGTAAAATAAAAAATTCACCGGACACTTGCATTCGAATTTCAGGAATGCCTTACTAGGCATAAATGTTACGACGCAAATTCCAAAGTACTTAAGTAAGTTTAAACACTCAATCATATAAAAGCATTGTTATTGTTTCATTTGAGTGCCCACTGTATAAAAGCATTTTTGAACGCCATTACATTAAGGTACCCTAGACTATTATCTTCATTATTTTCGCTTCTCCTTCCTTCCTCATCCTGGTACTGCGGCGCTCTGTGGTGCTTTCCACTTCGAAGTATTGAGTGCTGCTAATTAGTCGAGAAATCCTTCCTGGCTCGGCCGTTTTCAAACGATGTCCTCTTCACAGCCTGACCACGGGCGAGTTAAGCAATTACTGGTGTCCTCCGCATTCTTCTGAACATGGTGCGCAATCTCTGGCTACAGCTCAACCGCAAGCTGCTCTGAGCTAATTACTTGTGCTCTCCGCATTCTCTCTTACGCATGATGCGAAATTCCAGCCTCACATATATCCTCGTCGTTTCCCAATGCAACGCTATAATTTGTTCTACAGTCAAATACTTCCAATACAAGTTCGATGAATCCCCTATGTCGTACAGTTGTTGTCTGTTCGTTGTTCTTGTAAATAATTACTTATATTCCACGTGATTCTTCCTGAATTTGCTGCTTATACGAGACGCATTCGTGTTATGCAATTGTTCTGGCCTGTTTTGTGCTGAAGTACATACTACGCTAATCTACCAAGAAATTAATTCCTTAAGTCTGAAAAGAAATGTACTACACTCTACAGAGTAAGTGAGAATAATTCCTTCCGGAATACCGTGTTTACGATATTCTTTCAGGGCAAGAGAAAGGCACAAAGTCAGAAATTCAACACTACCTCACGAAAGACTACGCAACTTTTAATCTGACGCTAAACATATTTTCCCCGTTACGAAAATGAACGGTCTAAAGGTATTGATAAGATTAGCAAGCCTGAGATAGCCTCAGCCTAAGAACTTTCAGATTAAACTAATTAATTCGCTAGCGTTATTTTCGTATTAAGCGCGTACGCTTTATGCGATGCTGGCGAGGAATATAAGCATACTACAAAGGAAACAAAGTACTCCTCTTGCGAAACATACGAAGTTAACCCACTGAACGCTCAATTTCCCTTTGCTTAGCAAAAAAGAAAAATGAGAATTAAGCATAGGATAAGATTAGATCACTCGAACAAGATTTTCCGGACGAAATTTCTTGTGAGCAAAGAAAGTGGGAGTTGCATAACCTAGAGCATATTTCTACTGAAGGAAGCATCACAATCTAGTGAGTGAGATTAGATTCAATTCACAGCTAGAATAACACAATTCTACTAAAGAACACATTTAGATTAAAGCAATACAACGCTAAAAAAACTCACTCCTACGCAAGAGTTTTCTAAAATTAAACACACAAGAACACATCCCGCAAAGTCAAGTTGATGCATGATTTCAGTCCTCTGCAGTTCGTTTCTAGTTGGCGGTTCACCTACATCGAGAACGCAAATTGTAGCTCCGCTGTGTCCTGGACGCAGCTTGACGTGTGTTTCCCGCGCCTCTTGTCCTCATATCTTGTTCTCCGCTTTCGCCTGTATTGCCCGGCCCTACTGGCACAGCCGCGTTGTCCTCATGGCAAGGGTAAGCCTCCCCTCTGAGAAACGCCACCCTCACCCTATCTAGATGCACTCTCTCTACACGTTCATTATAAAGTGCTTTAATAGTTGCATTGAACTCGCCTTTTTCCATTATTATATATGGGCCTATCCAATCCGTTGGCCATGCGCCGTCAGCTTCAGGCCTTCCAGTCGGATTATGGAGCAGCACAATGTCGCCCACCTGGACTTTGTTGTTCTTGACTCCTCGCTCTTTTAATTGTACCGAATTGTCGTGTGACGCTTTTGATTTTGTTTTAACAACCTTGAAGGCATTGTGAAGACGTTCAGTTACTTCTGCCGCGTAGTTTTCTCCCAGCGAGTAATCTATTCGCGGGGTTTTTAGCCATTCAATGATTGGAATGTCAGCATCTCTGCCAAAGAACAAATAGAATGGAATTTCTTCAATGACGCTCTGGTAGCTGGTGTTCAGTGCCAGGCACGTCCAAGGAAGTGCATCAGGCCACGAGGATTGATCGCTGGCGGCAAGGTGTGATAAAATAGTCTTGATATTCTGATTTTGCCGTTCGGTCATCCCGTTTGATTGGGGATGATACGCTGAGGTGTTGTAGTATTTTATTTTCAATTTTCCACACACATTTCTGAACAAAGCTGACGTGAACTCGGTGCCCCTGTCTGAGATGAGAGTCTTGGCTGGGCCGTACGTAGTCACGAATTTAGTCAACGCTTTCGTTACTTCCTCAGTTGTCTTGCTTCTGAGCGGAAACGCTGCAACATATCTACTGAAGTGATCGACCACGGTCAGGATGTACTTGTGGCCCTCATTCGACACTGGCATTTCTATTAAATCAACGCCTATTCTGTCCAGAGGCCTGTCAATTTCAGGGAATGAACCCATACTAACACAAATGCGATTGTTGATCTTACGTTTCTGACACTGAATGCACGAATCGACGTATTTGTTAACGTCACGCGCCATGTTAATCCAGTACCCGAATTCCATGAGCTTTTTCCACGTTTTAGCACGACCTTGGTGGGCACCGATTGTGCTGTCATGTGCCAATGTTATCGCTGCTTCTCTCAGAGCGCCTGGCACAACGATTAAGTGCCTTGTTCTATTAGGCTTTCGTTGTGTCTTTCTGAAATACAATATGCCTTCGTCGGTGAAGACTTCGGATTTCAGAGCGAGACTTGGAGCGTCCCCTAATTTGTCACCTTCAAGATACCTCAGTACCGGCCCCCAAACGGGATCTTTCAACTGTTCTGCTTTCACATTTTCTTTCTGCAAGCAGATTTTCGCCTCTTGCACATTGGGTGCTTCGTCTATCATCGTCGTGACGAACACTGTTTTGGGGACTCCGTCGTCTTGATTTTCTTCTTCGTTCTTGTTCGCAATGTTTCTCGACAACGCGTCGGGTACCACGTTCTGAGCTCCTGGGCGATAAATTACCTCAGAATCATACTGTGAGAGTGTTAGGGCCCATCTCATAATTCTGTTGTTCTTGGTGTTTTTACCTTGGAACAAATATTTGAGCGCCGTATGATCAGTAATTACAACAAATTTATTACCGTACAGGTAAGGTGAAAAGTGATTTACAGCGGCGACCACTGCTAATCCTTCCCGCTCCGTAATTGAATAACGTTTTTCAGCATCATTGAATCTTTTGCTGAAGTATCCAATCGGTTGTTCCTTACCATAACATTTTTGCGCAAGGACCGCGCCAGAGCCCTCATTTGAGGCATCACAGCTCAAGTAATACGTCTCATTTAGAGAAGGCTTCTTCAGAACTGGAGCTTCTATCATGAGCTGCTTAAGTTTGCAGAAGGCTTGTTCGTGTTCTTCCTTCCACTGGAATTTTTGCCCCTTCTTAGTCAGAGCATTAAGGGGTGCAGCGGTTGTAGCGAAATGCGGAATGAACCGCCGGTAGAAGTTGAGTGCAGCAACGAAGGATCGGACTTTGCGTGCGGTCGTCGGCCTAGGGTAATTCTGCATCGCATCCACGTTCTTGGGATCTGGAGTGAGTCCCTCACGACTGATGTAACATCCTAGGTACTTTACTTGTTTTTGCGCAAATTTGCACTTGTCTAAGCCTATTTTTACTCCGGCACATTGAAACTCGTGCAACACTTCCCTTAAATTTTCTAGGTGACTCTCAAAAGTCATAGAGCTGACGCACACATCGTCCAAGTAAATAGCGGCGAATTTTCCAAGTTGCATTTTCAGAACATGACAAATCACTCTCTGGTACACTGATGTTGAGCACTTGAGTCCCATAGGTAGCCTAGAGAACTCGAATTTGCCTTGTCGAGTCTGAAATGCCGTGTACTGCTTACTTTCTTCATCTAGCTCAATTTGATGGAAGGCCGATTTTGCATCGACAATGGAATAGTATTCTTTGCCAGCAACCTCCTCCAGTGTCCCTATGATGTTGGGAATCGGATAATGTTCGTTTATTACCCGCATGTTTACAGCTCGCAAATCAAGGCAAACTCTGTGACCTCCTCCAGGCTTCTTCACGAGTACGAGGGGGTTCTTCCAAGCACTTGTACTCTCTTGCACAACTCCACTCTCGATCATCTCCGAGACCTTTTTATCAATAATTTCTTGGCTGGTGTACGGAATACGCCATCCTTTCGTTTGAATTGGCCTGTAATCACTCAACAAAATTTTGTATTTCACTCCTTTCACGTGGCCAATATCCATCTCGTCTGCACTAATCGTCTTGTGATATTCCTTCAGCAGGCTTCTGACTTGTCCTTGTTTTTCAGCATCCAAGTGACTGAGGTCAAGCTCATCAATTTGCTGAAAGCGATTCTCTCTGCGGCGATTTTCTGCTTCGCTATTTTCCGCATTGTTTTCTTCTGCAATTGCATCTTCATTCGAGATTTCGTGGCATGTTGCAATTATTGCTCCTTCAGTCAGAGCGATTTCTTCGGCAAAAGGGTTATGTACAGGCATCAAAACATACCCGTTTTGTACCTTTGCAGCGGTGGCTCCGACGTAAGGCGCCCACTTAATTCTAGGCTCTAAAATTACTTCCTTCCCATCAAACTGACAGATATATATGAACATTTATGACAACTGTATTGGAAATTGCAACAACACCATCAGCAATTTGTACCTACCAATATTATGATGGAATATTGGTATCCACCTTGTTCACCTTTCCTCGTAAATTGTATGTAATTTTTAACCAACAAACTATGATTATGTGTAAAACATATTAGCTGATTAGATTATCATCGTCGCTAAATTTTTTTCTATTTATTTTTATTTTTTTTTTAACTTATTACCTGTTATATGTGAACTTTGTAACAACGCCTTCAGCAATTTGTACGCATAAGTTTTGTATATTGAACTCCAATATTAATCTCTCTTGGCTGAGTATTGAGTGCACCCACGAAATCACGCTAGATTTCTTACTCTTTTCTATACTTTCTAAGCTAGTTTTTAGATTGATATATCCTTTTAATCTTGACTCTGTATTTCGTTTTAAGTTGTACAATAGTACTTACTGCCTACTGTTTACTAATTTTGAATGACTGATCACGCTGATATATTAGATGAAATCGACCCGGATCTCAATCATTTGAACAGAATATTTCCAAACCTAAACGACTCTGAAAACTGCAGATATACTAATATATCAAAATTCAACGAATCTATACGAATAACACGGCAGGAATTTTCGCTACTGTGTTGGAACTGTAGGTCACTCTATCCAAAATTGGAAGAGATACAATGCACTATTACTGAACTTAAGTATACCTTAGATGTGATTAGCTTCACCGAAAGCTGGCTAGATGACTCGACCAAAGACATGATTAAATTTGAAAATTATCATAGTTACCATTCGCTACGAAAAAACAAGCGAGGCGGGAGCATCAGTACATACATTTCTAAGCACATGGATTCGAGAATCATAGCAAGTGCAACACTGAATCAGGATCAAATAGAATCATTATTCGTAGAACTGTCTAGAGATGGCAAACGAATTGTGCTTGGAACGGTGTATAGGCCGCGTACAGCCTGTCCTATATCCTTCCTTAATGAGCTCAATCGAATTATTTCTCAGTTCAACAGGTCCTTCTACAATGACATAATAATATGCGGTGACTTCAACTATGATTTGCTGAAACATGAAAGCTATGAACCAATCTCTAATTTCTTAAATGCATTTCATTCTAAATCTTTCCTTCCGATCATCACAAAGCCAACACGAATAACCTCAGAATGTGCCACGCTGCTTGACAATATCTTTATGACAGACCCAAGTGATTTTCTTGCTGGAATAATTACTTCTGACTTATCAGATCATTTTCCAGTTTTTCTTATGAAGAAAAATGTCTATCTTGCGTGCACCAAAGCACGGGCTGAAACTGACTCATATCGTAAAATAAACGAATCAAATTTAGAAGAAATGCGCACCGTTTTAGAAGATTTAATGCCAACATTGCACATCACCCAACGAAACAATAATGCAAGGAGCATTGATGAATCAGTAGTAAAGTTGACTGAAACTATAATGAACGCATACAATCAGTGTTGCCCAATTGTAACTCGTACAGTTACCCCGAAAAATAAACAAAAGCCCTGGATTACTAGAGACATCGTGATAAATATAAAGAAACGCCAAGCGTACCTAGCCCTCCTTTGCGAAGGGCGAATATCTAGAGAAACATATAACCGATTCAGAAACTATGTGACAAACCAGATAAGAACATCAAAAAAGAGCTACTTTACCCTCAAGTTTACTCAATTCAAAGCTGACGTTAAAAAGACTTGGCGCCTCCTTAACTCTTGTTATGAACCGAATAAAGCCGAAAAAAAGAAAATTGGATATATCACTCAAGATAATGTAAAATACCATGAGAAGAATGAAATTGCTAATCTCTTTAACAACTTCTTTGTAAACGTAGGGAAAACTATAGCCAATGGTATTCCAAGTGAACCTACTGATCATTTGGAATTTATGGATCATATTCGAGAACACAACTCCTTTTTCTTTACGCCTACAAACTCCTCCGATGTAATTGCGTGCATAAACAACATGAAAAATAAATCGAGTGGGTTACAAACGTTTCCAACTAAAATACTTAAAATAATTGCTGATATTGTGGCCCCGCTGAAATCCAATATTATTAACCAGTCTCTCTTACTAGGCACTTTCCCGAACTCCCTCAAAGTTGCTAGAGTAACCCCTATCTTTAAAAATGGTGAAAAAACCTGTGTAAACAATTATCGACCTATCTCCATGTTACCAATTATTAGCAAGGTATTCGAGAAAATTGTGTACAAAAAAGTGTACTCTTATTTTGAACAAAAATCATTTCTCTATGATAAACAATACGGCTTTCGCTGTAAAAAATCAACAACACAGGCAATATTAAATCATTTACAATTCCCTTATTCTAATATAGATAACGGAAAGACTGTCTTCTCTGTATTTCTTGACTTTCGAAAGGCATTCGATTGTGTGGACCATAACATATTACTCTCGAAACTTCATTGTTATGGCATTCGTGGGGTTGCCCATGATTGGTTCAGATCATACCTAACAAATCGGAAGCAATACGTTGTCATTGACGACGCAAAATCGGACCCACAGAAAATTAGCCATGGAGTTCCACAAGGATCTGTTCTTGGGCCTCTCCTTTTTCTGATTTTTATCAATGATATGATTAAATCTACATCATTTTTTAAATTCATACTTTTTGCCGATGACAGTACGCTTTCTGCGGTCCTTCCGAACGAAAATCCCACTACGATTGCGGAGAGTATAAATAATGAACTCCATAAGGTTTCACTGTGGCTTAAAGCTAATAAAATAAGCCTCAATATCGATAAAACAAATTATATTACGTTCTCATACAAGAAAAATATATCTCTACCATCCATTAAAATTGGCGAAGGTGAAATCAAAGAAACCAACTCATGTAAATTTCTGGGCATCATAATAGATAAACATCTGACCTTCAAAGAGCACATCACTCATATTAATTCTAAATTATCAAAATCCATCGGAATCCTGAATAAAGGTAAAAATTTCCTGCCTGAAACAGCCTTACTAATGCTTTATCGAACGCTCATTTCACCATACCTGCAATACGGAATAGAAGCATGGTATGGAACTGATAAAAATAAAACCAATATAATTTTTACTCTGCAAAAAAGAGCCATCAGAGCGGTAAAGAACCTAGAATATAATGCTCACACAAATGATTCATTCAAAAATTTACAAATACTTAAACTCTCGGATCTCTACAAAATCTCCATCTGCAATTTCATCTACAAAACATTAGCTAATGATGGCGACAATAGCCTTCAACAGTTATTAACTGCGCAAACTGGTCATCACGACCATTTAACACGAAATAAAAGTAAATTCATGCTTCCTTATTATTCAAAGGCCCGCTCGCAACATAGTATACTATTCGTTGTAACTAAAACCTGGAACTCAATACCTGCGGAGATCCGTGAAAGTAATTCTTACAAGGTATTTAAAAGAAATCTTGAGTCTCACTTCTTATCAGAATACTAGTCGTGTAAGATCACCAAGTCAAATCCTGCCTCCTACATGCCTGGTCCTAATAATACAATTTGCCATGAGTAATATCGCCGATTTTCAGTCTTCTCCCAAATCGTTATCGAATATACTGTTAAATATTGTCCATATGACCTATATTGTAAAATTAAACATCAATATCGAGTTCATTATCCTGTTGATCAGTCTAATGCGAAACTAGGCTAAGTGAATTAGGTTAAACATTATTGTACGCCCTAGAATAATGTAATGGTAGGATGCCCTAGAAGTCGCTGAACTTATTCGGGCCCACAGGTAGCTATACTCAACTCTGACCATTGTATTAGACTTAAGAAACATTCTACCTCTGTATCTCCTGTGGTAAATAAATTGTTTAAATTGTTTTGTTTAAACTTGCCATCTGTTCGGCACTTCACCATGGTTTGCGCGCGAGGCTTCACTGTAATGTCCTCAGCCAGAGTGACTGATGTTTTTTCCCGCGTTACACACAGAATTTTCGGAGAAGCGTGTCCTGGTGCTGAAAACATGTTCACGTGAGTACCAAAGAATGATGCCCTACGTTTTCCGAAGTCTAGCTTTGCGTTGACTTTGTTCATTACTTCCACTCCTATTAGCAGGTCTCCTGGGAATGCATTTTCCTTCACAAAAAAGCATCTCTGTATAATTTTCTGACCGTTAACTTTAATTGGCACATTAATCTTTCCCAGCACCGGTACGGGTTCCTCTCCAATTGTTTTTAATGCAGTCGATGTTCCTTTCACACTAGCATTTTTAATCCCCGCAACCACACGCTCTTTTACCAAGCATATATTTGCTCCGGTATCAAGAAGTGCGGTAACAGGTGTACCATTCACTTGGAGTATTACGCTGGGATTTATTATTGGAGCTAACGGTCTCCTATTCCGTTTTTTGGCTGTCCTGCAAACTGTTGCACTCAGCAATCAGCTCTTAGGTGCCCAAATTTTCCACAGTTGACGCACGGCGGTGGCACTGCTCTATACTGTGCTAAGTCCACTGCAGGCGCAGGTGTTACTTCCGGATGCGGCTGTGGTTCTCTTGCGTGGTAAATTTGGTGCTGATGACTCCTAAGTCTGCCTTTTTCGCTCCAGTGGGGTGCTTCATAATTTCCTCTTCGATGATAAGGAGAGTGTCGTATCTGTCTGTTCCTTTCTCTCCAGGGTGGCACTTCATGGCGGTAGCCTCTTGGCCGTTGGGGTGAATGCCGCATCGTGTGGCCGACACGTGCAGTCTCATGCTGTGGCCTCCTCTCGCTTCGCTGCGCTCTCTCTCTCTCCGGTTCCCTCCTCTCTGTCGTTTCACTTGGTACTGGTACTATCCGTCGATTTTCCACTTCGATTGCCATGTCCCTCAATTCTTGTACTGTCGTAGGTCGCGCATCACTTCGAAAGGGTCTCGTGATGTTCTCCCTTAATCCGAGCCACATCAAATCTACAAGGACTCGTTCCGGATGTTCCAGATAATTCTCGTTGTACAGCCTTTCCAGTCCCGTCAGGTACTCTGAAACTCCCTCTCGGCTTGTTTGCTTCTTGGTCACTATTTCAAACAGCGCTTGAGTCGGATGTTCTACTTGGTCGGCGTATGAGCGCAGCCATGTTTCTGCTTCTCGTAGGTTCGTTAGTGTACCAATTATTTTATTGCATTCCTTTGCCTCTTGTGGACCTAGGAATAGGAAGAAGGCATTCACCTGCTCGCTGTTATTCAGATTGCCAGTCAAAAACTTCAACCTTGCCATATGTTCCCCTACATCATCGCCCCTCCGGAATTTGGCCCCTATGGCTCCCACACAACTGGTTACCACTGACATGTTAACTGCTTCCTCTTCGGGCTGTGGTGACGTTGCTGGCTCATTTCTGCGGGCATTGTTCCTCCTCCCGCGCGCAGGCATAGTGTCGATCTTCTCCAATTCACTTTTTCCAAAACTCAAAATTTTGCGATCACTCAAATAATTTTTAAAACTTACTCACTGTGGAATTTCACTGAAACTTTGAATTAATCGTGTGAGCACACTAGAATTTTCTCACTGAATCTTATCACTTTTATAAACACTTTTACTTTCTTTAGCTATATGGCAGTGTGCTTGCTAGCTTCTCATACCGGAACACAGAAAATCATCACTACGAGTTATGTACCTCTACTGAATTTCTGTACGTTTTGCACATGAAATAACCACGCAAAAAAATACAATGCAACTGTTATACTACACTCACAAAATTCACAAAGTTACAAAGCGATCGTGTTGATCTTACCAAATTGTGATGTCACGAGAAATCGGCCCTTCCCCTCCTTGTTAACATTTCATTAACAGGAAGATCCGGCTCTCGGAATGGAGGAATGGCACACCTCCAAAGGATACATATACAACACAAATTAATGAATAATAATCGGCAATTACATACATATACTAAAAAGACAAGGTACTCACCGGTGATCGCTGACCCACTTACGTAGCGCATTTTCTGAGCGCCCTCCGTGGTATTACAAGTGATCGCTTCTGATATTGTGGGGCATGATACACAGGATATACTATGCTTAACATTTATAATTTCCAGCTATACGTCATACAAACATTAATGAGCGTACACACAATGAATGGTGTTAGGAATAATGTCAATTAAGTAATGGCATCAAATAGCATACGTCAAATGACTTACATCACATAATTATACAGAAATATTGGCTAGCCGGCCGCCGCTAAGTTTACAAGAGTTACACATGAGAATTCATCTATCTTGTCCTATTTCTATCTCAGTTGATCCAGCAGCACAGTGGGCAATGGTCACTTCAACCACAAACATTCGTCCGCGACTCGCTTCAGTTCAAAGGACTGCCTTATTCACTGTTCAGAAAATGTCTAGTGATGACGTTATTTTGCTTATTCCTCTTCAGTATATTCACACGTCGATTTCCTTTCATTCGAGCTGATCAATCCTCAGACATATGACTCCGCCCCACCTGGCAAGACAAAATTTTAACTTATTAATTATGATAGCACCCATTAAGCTCCCTTAAACCATTTCAATTTTTCATTACTGTATGCCAATAAATTTCAGACAATTTTATAAAAGAAAATCATCTTTTCCCAAGAAACGGCTTCGCTCTTACCCTCCCCAGAGACGTTGCGCCTAAGTGTTCCATTAATTGATTCCCACGCTGCGAGTTTAATTTGCTCTTCTGCAAGTAAAACGAGAAAATGTATGAATTTCATGATCACATTTTGGCGTGAAACTTAGTATAATTTTCAATATATCCAATAATCACTTTTCATTATATCTTTGAGCACGTTTGTTACAGCGAACACACCCGCGTTTTATCTCTTATACTTCGCGTCGCGGCGTCGTTGCAGAACTGCCTTTTGTTCGCTTCGCCGCCTAGCCTATTTCCTGAGGGTTGTCCTCTGTACTTATTTCGGCCTATAAGAATCCTCGGACCTTGACTGCGACCGCCTTCTCTCTCTTCTAATTGGTAGTACCGCATTCTCACGCTCTGCTCCTTCGAAAACGACCGTTGGTTTGCCGTATCTCTCGGCCTGTGTGTCTCGATTTATGTGTGACTACAAGGCGGCTTTGTTTTGCACATGGGTAGGCATTTTTTCGACCGTCTCAAGTTTCCCAAGGGCTCGCCCTAATGAAAGATTTGCTAACACCACAAAATAGACCCCTCCAGAAACAACACACAATGTAAACAGACATCTTTTTGGGCTCTCGCATCTTATCGCGGCCTCCTAACATTGCTGAGTTAAACATACGGCATAAAAACATACATGTTGAAGCGACCCTCCTGTACTGCTGGGATTTTCTGAGATATATCTAAGTAAGCCAAACAAAGCCAGACATTTATTACACACAATTAAAATTTTTCCCTAAATTCTCATTTTTAATTCGCAAAATTGATTATTCTTAACAGATTCTCGACAGTTGCAAGAATTTGTCCATCCTTTCTTTCGTGGGATCGAATGGAGCCGGTGGAGGTATCTTCACTCTAGCATTTTGGGGAGCGATTTGAGCATCGAGTTGTCGGAGTCTGAGCTCGTGGTCTCGTTGTGCTGCTTCTCGTTCCGCTGCTCGTTCTGCGGCTTCTCGTTCCGCTGCTCGTTCTTCTCGTTCCGCTGCTCGTTCTGCTGCTTCTTCCAAATGCCTCAGGCGGCTGGTAAATTCTTCCCGGTACTCCGCATCGGTGGGAGTGAGGCCGAGGGCTTCGACGTATTCTCGAGCTTGAGCGACGAGGTTCATCTTGTTTAAGTGATGTGGTATCCGCGTAGTTGATTAGAACCCAGAAATCCCAGACAACGTTGGTAGTCGCGCAAAGCTTCTGGGTCCCTGTTCGGGCGCCAGAATATGTCGATACCGTCGTGCGGTCGACGTAAGGGTTCGTGGAAAAGGGGCTGTCTTCTGTACAGCTACCTTTTCCGGGGCGCTAGCTTTTCTTCGCAGCTGCCCTTCCTGAGGTTCGTGTGGGTACCGCCTACGCCGTAATCAGTCCGCTAGGGCAACAGAAGTAAATTCTGTTAGTGGCGAACTACGGCGGTACCGTTGTGTGTGGGGGGTGAGGTGAGTGTGGGTACCACCTGCGCCGTATTCAGTCCGCTAGGGCAACAGAAGTAAATTCTGTTATGTGCCGAACTACGGTGGTACCGCTAGGGTGAGGTGTGTGTGTGGGTACCACCTACGCCGTAATAAGTCCGCTAGGGCAACAGAAGTAAATTCTGTTAGTGCCGAACTACGGTGGTACCGTTAGGAAGACGAGCAACTGTCTGCGCCGTATGAGACCGCTAGGGCAACAGAAGTGAATTCTGTTATTACCGAACTGCGACAGCGTCGTCCTATCTAAAAACTATGCGAAATACTTCGTCCTTATGTGGTGGCTCCTTAAACCCCTTATTAGGCGAAGTGTCGTATATGACTAAAGCCTGTCTCAACAAGGAGAAAGGAAACTTTTTTGACCTCTGGGTGTAACTTGTTTAATGCTGAATCCCTTTGAAGTCCCTATCACATACACTGATATATTTTAACAAAGACAGTGATGTATTTTCTATTGCAAAAATAGTGCGTACAGACGTGAGCTACTGCATAACAGGGTACAACACTCAAAATTGTATTTAAAATATTAGTCGTATATAGCTAGATAACACAAGAAACATTGGAATATCGACATGTAATACAAATGATATTTAAGGGCTAACTAAAGTAAATGCACAAACGCAACATCAGCGCGGGGAAATAGATAAGTCGGCGTTCAGAGAGCTGGACACATGAAGAAAATACTTAAGATTATGGGTAACTAACACCAAAAGGCTCGACAACCCCTGTGCGGCCTGACAATTACCAACTGTGTTTTCTCTACCCCACACTCATACTTATAATCGTTGTCGTACTCCATTATTCCAAGATGGAAAGAGGCCTCTCTGGTCTAACAGGTTATGGGCTCAGTAACCTAACTTTTGATGGCAATGATGAAAGGTATGAGTTGTGGGAGGTGAAATTTCGGGCCTACCTAGACTTGAAGTCGTTGGATGCCATTCTTGAGGGCGAAGAATCAAGTCTGGATGTTGAGAAGAACAAGCAAGTGTTCTCCGAGCTCGTGCAAAGGCTCGATGATAAAAGTCTCTCGTTGATTTTAATTATCAGAGACGCCTATGGAGATGGAAGAAAATCCATGAAGATTCTGCGTGATCATTACCTCGGCAGCAGTAAACCGAGAATTATTTCTCTGTATTGCGAGTTGGCTGCGCTGAAGATGAAAAATGGCGAGACGGTAACCGACTACTTACTGCGGGCAGAGACAACTGCATCCTACCTGAAGAAAGCCGGCGAAAATATCAGCGATGGACTGATTATCGCCATGATTATCAAAGGATTGCCAGCTGCCTACAACGCTTTTTCTACCGTCATCACGCAAAGTGACAGTAAAGAAATGGACTTCATGAAATTCAAATCGGCTCTCAACAGTGAAGAGGAAACAAAAAAGACCCGACAAGGCTACAGTGAAAGTGAAGAAAGAATTATGAAAGTGAAAGATTCTAAAATTACTTGTTACTTATGTTGTAAGTCGGGTCACAAGAATTATGAGTGTAAAAGTCACAGTGCAAAGAAAAATCGGTGGTGTTCAATTTGTAAAAGTGCATCTCATGATACTAATTTTTGCAGAAAGAGAGATACCGCAAAAGCGATGGCTACTGATAGCAAAGATGTGTAAAGCTCTTTTTGTTTTAGAGTATCAACAGACTCAGAAAGTGCTTCTGTTGTAGACAGTGCAAAGTTACTGGTGGATTGTGGAGCTACTGCTCACATTATTTGTGATAAATCTAAGTTTGTATCTTTAGATGAAAGTTTTGACCCTAGGAATCATTTCATTGAATTAGCAGATGGTTCTAGGATGAACAATATTGTAGAGTGTAAAGGTGATGCGAGAATTACCCTGACTGACGCCAAAAATAGGAAACACAATGTTCTTTTAAAAAATGTTCTTTGTATTCCTAGTTTTAAGCAGAATATTTTCTCTGTCCAGGCTGCTAATTGATCAGGGTGCATCATTTAATTTCACTCAAAACGCCTCAAAGTTGTTTGCTTCAGATGGGAATGCGTTTAATATTAAAAAATGTGGTAAGCTGTATTATTTAAATTCTGTAAGCTGTGTTGATTCTATTAATGCTGTTGGTGAACACACTCTGGAGTAGTGGCACAATATTCTTGGGCATTGTAATGTAAAAGATGTGTTGAGCCTAGAAGGTATTACTAAAGGAATAAAAATTACCAACAAGCATAATTTCGATTGTGAGATCTGTGTCCAGGGTAAAATGTGTCAATATAGGAGCAGAGACCCTGATGAAAAGTCAAGAAAACCTTTAGAGCTAGTCCATAGTGACCTAGCTGGACCTATAAGCCCTACTTCTTTTGAGAATTCCATGTATGTCATGTCTTTTGTGAATGACTTTCCAGGCCTCATTTTTGTGTATTTCCTCAAAAGTAAAAGTGACACTGTTGGGGCATTTAAAAAATTATTGGCTGATTCTGCTCCATTTGGCTCTGTAAAGCGTCTAAGAACAGATAACGGCACAGAGTAATCCTCAAACTTGTTCAAAGCTGTTGTCACGGAGAATAAAATAAAGCATGAATTTTCAGCTCCGTACTCTCCCCATCAGAATGGGACTGCTGAGAGATCTTGGAGATCATTGTTTGAGATGGCTAGGTGTTTGTTGCTACATGCAAATTTGCCAAAAGAATTGTGGAATCATGCTGTCAGAACAGCTGCTTACATTAGAAATAGGTGTTTCAACAAAAGGACAGGCAAAACTCCTTTTGAGATGTTCACGGAAAAGAAACCTGACCTTTCCAATGTGCACATTTTTGGTTCAAAATGTTTTGCCATTGTTCAAGACCCAGGAGAGCTTGACCCTAGGTCAGAGCAGGGTATTTTTCTGGGATATGACCCGTGCAGCCTTGCTTATATGATTTATTTCCCTGAAACTTGTCAAATAAAAAAAGTCAGATGTGTCACATTCTGTGATAAAATTTCTAGAAATGTGGTGGGTGAGGATGAGTTCATTGCTGTAGATAACCCTGCTGAGTTGAAACAAATTGAGAAGGCTGACAAGGCTGAGGCTGAGTTGAAACCTGGGACTGTCCCAGAAGTGATTCAAAATGAAACTCATTCAGATGCAGAGCCCACTAGAAGATTTCCTTTGAGAGAAAAGAAGCCCCCAGCTTATTTAAAAGACTATGTTGATCCAGAGGAATTGGATATCACTAATAATTTTGTTGATTATTGCTACAGAGTGAGCAGTATCCCTAAGTCTTACTCTGAGGCAGTTTCATCCCCAGATTCTGTTGCATGGCAGAAGGCAATGAGCAATGAGATGGCTGCACTAGCCGATAATGAGACATACGAACTTATTGAAAACCCAAAAGATAGATCTGTTATTGGGGGACGATGGGTTTATAGTGTTAAATCAGGTCCCAATGACCAGGAAACTTTCAAAGCTCGTTATGTAGCCAAGGGATATTCCCAAGTAGCTGATGTCGACTTCAAAGAAACCTATTCTCCAACAGCACGTCTAACTTCTGTTAGAATGCTGATGGATATTGCTGTGCAAAAGTCGTACATTGTGCACCAGATGGATTTGTGCACTGCTTATCTTCATGCAAAAATAGACTGTGATGTTTTTGTAGAACAGCCTGAGGGATTTGTTGAATTTGACAAAAATGGAGAGAAGTTAGTCTGCAAACTCAAAAAATCTTTGTATGGCTTAAAGCAAAGTGGCCGTAACTGGAACAATCTCCTGCATCATTTTCTTGTTGAACAAAATTTTGTTCAATCTCTCAGTGATACTTGTGTCTATGTGAGGGAAAGCAACTCTGGAAAAGTGATTATTATTGTATGGGTTGATGATTTAATTTTGGCCTCTTCTAACGCTGTTGTATTGAAGGAAGTCAAGTGTTTGTTATCAAATAAATTCAAAATGAAAGATCTTGGACAAATTTCATGTTTTTTAGGCATTGAATTTGATGTGAAGCATGACTCAATTGAGATGAAGCAGTCAAAGTATGTTGAGAAAATTTTGACAAAATTTAGGATGTCTGATTGTAAGCCTAAGTCTATTCCATGTGATCCCAGTGCCAACAAGCTTGATGTAAGCTCTGATTCTAGGAATTTGTGCGATCCAAAACTGTTCCGTGAGATAGTTGGCAGCCTGATCTACTTGATGACTTGTACTAGGCCTGATATTTGCTATGTTGTTACATTACTGTCGCAACATTTAACTTGTCCAACAAATGCTCATCTGAATTTGTGTAAATTTGTGTTGAAGTATCTTAAAGGTACTATTTCATACGGTTTGCAATTTGTGAAATCTGAGGACCCCATGCAAATTACTGGTTTTTCTGACTCCGACTGGGGTGGATCCTCTGACCGGAAGAGCATATCAGGATATGTGTTTAAGTCATCTAGGAACAGTTCACTGATATCTTTGAAGTCCAAGAAACAAAATATTGTTGCTCTTTCAAGCTGCGAAGCTGAGTATGTTGCTCTGACTTATGCTGTGCATGAGGGAATTTTTCTCAAACTACTACTATGTGATATGGATGAATATGATGAACCTGTTGAAATTTTTGTAGATAATAAAGGCGCTATTGACCTAGCCAAAATCCCTGTTCATCATCAACGCTCGAAACATATAGACATAAAGGCCCCCTCACACGCGCAAATATATCTGCAAACATATCTGAACTGGTGCTGAATTCGTGCGTTTGTACGCTCATTTCAGGTTGGCACAGACTGGATGAGGCAGATGAGCCATGCTTGATAATTTTGGAGCGACCGGCTGCAAACCTTGACACCACGTCAGTGTCACGCCAGAGTTCGTGTGTGGTGCGCGACTGTACTCTGCCTCTCTCCCTCCTCATGCACTTGAATAAGCAACTTCTTATTTGTAGGTTCACTACTTTTTAGGAACTATTCTTTAGCCCATTTTAGCGAGCTTTTACATCTCTTTTATTTCTTATTCATTGCAACTATAGCGAATCCTATCAATTGTACGAACTCGCCGTCTGAAGTCGCTACTCTAGTGCGTACCCTCCACCTAGCTGCTACTGGTATACTGAAGCGTGTGTCAGTCTTTGTCAAGTTTGCAGTGTGTTGTTTGCATCGTGTGAGGGGCCTTGAGACCGACAAACCAAATTCAGTTCAGATTGTCTGCCAACATATTTGTACGTGTGAGGGGGCCTTTAGATTTCATTTCATTCGAACAATTATTCAAGACAATAAAGCAGTTTTGAGCTTTGTTCCTTCAGAGGAAAACATGGCTGACATGTTCACAAAGCCTGTTACTAGACAGTCGTTGCTTAAATTCAAAGTGTGTGTTTAATTCTAAGTTACTCTGTCTGACATGTTTCCAGTTTAGCTTTGTGTAGACATATTGCAAGAAAAGGTAGAACTTTCTTGAATACAATACTCTTAACGCTATTGCGGGCTATGCATTATTGTGCGTTATATTTTTTGTATCGTGCTCAGTGTAATCTGTTGATCTACACTGATGATTTTTTGTTGTTGTTGTTTTTCTGCTGTTCAATGTTCAATGAAAGATCTGAACGTTGAAATGTTAGCTCTAATTGATTACTATGTGAATTGATGCATAGTGGGATGGAATACTTCAGTTGGAGGGGGTGTGTTGAGATCCAACTTCAGTATATATATTTATTATTATATATGAGTTGTCGCAGTCGCCCATTATATTGCTTCCGTCCCGTTTTCTATGTTCATATGTTAACCGCCAATTGTAGAGCGATCGAGCTCCTTCTTCTTGTTCTTGCCGCCGTGCTCGACGGACGTACAGTACATGTAGTTCCTAGATTACCAACTGTGTTTTCTCTACCCCACACTCATACTTATAATCGTTGTCGTACTCCATTATTCCAAGATGGAAAGAGGCCTCTCTGGTCTAACAACATGTGAAATGAAATGCACAAAACGTTAAAGTTAAGGGCAACAAAATTAATAACTCTTCAAAGCTGGACTTGTCGTCTGTGATGAAACCGTCATAGAAAGCACTGCATCCGTGCTCTGTTGAGTTAGTTGTAATTTGTTAAGAGGCAGTTTTAATTATACGTCAAGTACAAATAGTTAGTTTTTAAGTTATAGTAAGTTATAGTTTTTTAAGTAATAGTGAGTTATAGTTTTTTAGTTATAGTAAGTTATAGTTAGCAGTTTTCAAGTTATAAGAACGCATGGGGAAACGTTGTCCTAAATTCCCAGCTCACGGAATGACAAGTAATTGGTCATGAAACTATAGTCCACGAACCTTCGAAGTACCCGTGGGCCTCAGGATAGGCCGCGAAGCGTAGTCAGGCAAGTAGACAGGTGAGCGGTTCATGCAGCCTCTCACGATCATCGATAGGAGGGAAGCGAAGTGGACGGAAACTGTAGCATATCGCTACAAAGCGTAAGAATTATGAATTTTCCCATTCGCACTTAAATAAAATTAATCATTAGCATTAAAAATCTTACTATAATTTATTATTAATTATTTTCTACTTCTAATTCGTAATCATTGAAGTTTTTGTGTAAATACATAAGAGATCAAATAATCAATCGACATTTCGAGTTTAAAGCAGCCCGATACGGCAACATCGAACAGCGTCACTTGAACTGACTCACTCTTGCTTGTGGCTTTAGCGTGCGAACATCATCTCGTAAGTGCAAGTGAAATTTAGGCTTAGAATAGAAAGAAACCGGGTAAAGTATATGGGCCATGTGTTTTTTCGTGTATTTGTGTTAAACGTAAAGAACTGCTCAGTGTCGTGAAGTAGTCATGAACTCTCAAATAGTGTTAAGATTCTTAGACTAGCATGTGTTATCTAGAGTGCTAACTCGGGGATATAGAGTGAATATTGCGTGTCATTTCCAAATTCACGTGTTGAAAATTCATACTAGATATTCAGCTAACGTCATTGTTTTTCCTTACGGCAAAACTTATATTGTGGTGGCCAGTATCATATCGAAAATTACGCATAAACTGACCCGTGAACGCACGCGGCTAAATCGCCGGCGTTCTTTGTCGATAGTGTGTCTTTGTTGTTTTCAATGGCGGAGCAGGTACTGCCGTTTTCCGTCACTACTCCGTGACCATAACTGCACTATAAGCATGTGTTATAATAGTATCTTCTTTTTTTTTTACAAGGCGTACTTGCAGTAGTTTCTCTTAAATAATGTTTCAACGCGAAATAATAATTAAAGACGTCTCCTAATAATCTCGTATGTGTACGAATTACGAAGGTTATTCATGTCTATGCTTGCTAAAGTTTTGAGTCGTCTTTTATAGCTCATACTCCTTGAACCTTGCGTTTAATCGCACTTATTTCAATTTAAATCATTTCAATAACAATTTAATTTCATTCTGTTCATTCTTGTGACAAAAATACCCACTACCATTTGCCTTTCGCGAGTGCGCACAAATTATGCCGGCGGCTTGGCGAATGCCGACGTGTAGAGCCGCCGGGTTATTCGCCGCACTGATCTTCATGTTTCATCTCGCGCACATTTCCTTTCTGTGCAAGCAAAACGTTTAGTGTTTCCTTTTCTTATTATTGGGTATCATTCCTTACCACTTATTAATTGCAACTGATATTATCCGTGATTCTCAGTAGGATTTATATCAATGAAACCTGAGAATTGTTCTCTGTTATTTCTTGTACAGTTATAGAGACGTCCTAGAGTACTTAAAGAAGCATTAATTCTCTTTATATGAAATTCTTAATTGCTGTAATTCTTTTCTTCTGCTTCTTGAACCATGTCTTGTTAAGTCATGTGTTTTTAAATGGTTCCAGGGATTTGATCCCCGATTTTTGCTCTTAGATAATCACCAAGAGTATTACTAAAAATTCTTAAATTTTATGCCTTGTATTTAAAAGCAAGAGCAGCTGTATAAGAGTTTCTTAATTGATTCTGTCCTATCTCTCTACTTTTGAGCTTGACGAGAAAGAGAACAAATGAAATTAACTAGAGTCAAATCTGTGGGATTTCTCGAATTCTGCCGTGTGGGAGTTTTATTATTTTACGATGTGTGGACTGTCAGTGGTGTTTCCTTGGTGTCTCCTTGGACTGTTCATCCAGCTTTTGGACTTCTTGCAGGACCTCAACGTCATCACACACACCACTTACAACATTCTCCCTGGGCCGCTTTTGGGACTCTCTACTTGGATTAGATTTGGCTATGTTCTGGGCCTTTAGCCTTATATATTCTCTAATTACGGGCCTTAATTCTCAACTGCCTAAAATTAGGGGCACAACTGAATCAGCCTCTCATTTGCTGAAGTCAGCGGGCCTGGATCTTAATTACTATTCAAACGAAGAGTCACCATCGCCATCAGGCTCAGCACCTTGTGATCAAACTCCCCTGCTCCAAAATTAAGCAGGCGTTGCCCACATAAAGAGCCACGCACCGATTGTTGTGCTTATTTAAAAATTGCCCTCAGTAAATTGAATATTCTGAACACAATACACTTAAAACCTCGTCCACCGGCCGGAGCGACTGCCTCAGGACTGCGAAGTATCTTCAGTCAAGATCCGCAGGATCAAGTCTCGGCGACCCTCCCGGCTCCTTCAAATAAAACCATACACAAAAGCTGAGTCCAAAGAGCCTTATTATCCCTCTCATAATTTTTCCCAGATGCTTGTCGAGGTTTTGTTAGGACTGGCTATACCCCTCGGCCAGATCCAAACACTGGTGACCCCAAAGATAAAAATCACTGGTGAAGACCCCAGTTAAAATAACCCCAAAACTTTCTTTAAAAACTTAAAAACTATTCAACTCGATAAGTGTTTGAGAGGTTGTGAGAGAGGTTAATTTTGGCATAACATTGTAGTAATAAATTTCCCATGTCGTAGTCTTTGAGAATTTCTTGGATTTACTGTGTTAATGGTGATTCTCTGAGCAGCTCTAACAAAATTTTTTTTTCAGCGCTATACTGTCCTTTTGTTTTATGTGCCTCAGTAGGTAGGAAAAATAATTTTTTTCCTATTTCCGTGCTTACGTTTATTCTGACGACCGTAAAAATTCGTGTTTCCAGTCTCTCTTTCCCTCCGTTTCTTCAACGTTATTGATCGATTGAGTAGGTAGAAAAATAATTTTTCTCACCTGCTTTATTTTTGTGCCTACGCAAATTGCCGCATACCGCATAATTTTTTTTCTCGTTTCCAATTTCATATTTCCTTCCTTCTGTTTCAACTTTATCTGAATGATTGAGTAGGTAAAGAATTAACGCAAACCCTTGCCACTTAATTCCAAGTCATAGGCACTGATATCTTAATTGCGCATCCCTAAAGAGATTGCTAGCATGCCTGACTCAGATAATGAAGATCGAGCCCCCACAAAACCCATTAGGCTCCCTCCCTTCATTCCGGAGGACGCCCATACCTGGTTCCAACAGTGTGAGGCAATGTTTAGGTATCATAAAGCAACTAATAACACTGATCAATTCTACGCCCTTGTTTCCGCAGCCCCCACAAAATTGTTGAATGATTCAAATCAATTGCTCGAAAGCCCTCCCGCCGTTGATCCGTATACGGCACCTTAAAAAGAAAGATTCTGCAGAAGTTGCAGATGTCCGATGCGGACAAATTTCGGAGTTTGGTAGACGCCTCAGCAATTCCATCTGTCTCTAGCTCTTTCTCTCCCACTTCGCTAGTAAAAGAGCTGCGAAAACTCGCTACGGGTGTTGCCGTAGCTGAGGGATTTCTGAAGGAAGTTTTCATGACTAAGCTTCCACATAATGTGCGCCCATTTCTATCGCTAGCAGGCCCCGATCAAACGTTGGAAAAACTGGCGGAGTCCACCGAGACGGTGATGCGAAATATTAATTTGTCACAAGCACCGCAAGTTGCGTCCCTGAATGCAGCTGCTGCAAATTTTAGCCCGTAAATACACAGAATCAATCCGCAGCCACAATAGATAAGATGCAGCAAGACATCGCCGAGATAAAGCAAGCTTTACAGAATTGCAAATTAGGTCAGAGTGTGGCTCACATTCAGCAAGGCCTAGGGAGATTCCAAAGCCACCAAAATGCCTACGACTATCCTTATGACTATCCCTCCAACTATCATTCTCTTCCTCCTCCTCAACGCTTTGATAGAGGTAGATCCTATGATAGGTCAAATCAAGACCGCCGCTTTCGGTCGCGCTCTCGTGATGCCGGTAGCAATTTATGCTGGTATCACCAGAAATTTGGTGACCAAGCGCGCAAATGTGCCTCCCGTTTTTGCCCTCGCTATACCGAAATGACTTCGGGAAACGCCAACAGCAACGCATAGTAGCGAGTACTGCGTTGCCTCATTCCCAGACTACTCGCCTCTTGACCATTCACGATCCCGTCACCAAATACCGATTTTTAATAGACACTGGCTCCAGTGTGTCAATTATCCCAGCCACGGTGAAAGACAAAAACAATCCATTGTTGGCGACATTACGCGCCGCAAACGGCACGCCAATTCCTTGTTACGGTGAAAGAGTATTAGAATGCAGTCTGGGATTGAGGCGAAACTTTCGTTTCACATTCCTGATCGCGGAAGTACAAGAGCCCATAATAGGTGCTGATTTTCTAGCCAAGTTTGGCATACTTGTAGATGTTAAAAACCGTAGAATTAGGGACGAGGAGACACAGATCTCAATTCCCGCTTGTGGCATAACTAGAGCTAATGTCTTGCATTCCTTCTCAATCGCCTTCAAACAAGAGTGCATGTTTGAGCAATTACTAAAAGATTTTCCTGCATTGACAAATTCTAACTTAGTTTCTACAAAAATGCAGACCAGCACAAAGCACTTCATAGAGACGACGGGACCGCCGGTTTACTCCCGTGCAAGGCGATTGCCGCCTGACCGATTGGCGTTAGCCAAGAAAGAATTTGCGCGCATGCTCGAAAATGGCATTATCCGCAGTTCCAAAAGTCCTTGGGCTAGCCCTCTTTTGCTAGTACCCAAGGCTAACGGTGAATTCAGACCGTGCGGGGATTTCCGCAGGTTGAATGCCGTTACTCTACCTGATCGCTACCCTATTCCTTACCTTCATGATTTCAGTGCAAATTTAGAGGGAGCACAAATTTTCTCAAAAATTGACTTGCAGCACGCTTTCCATCAAATTCCACTTGAGGAAAGCGCAATTGAGAAGACCGCGGTAATCACTCCGTTTGGTCTCTTTGAGTTTCTCAAAATGCCATACGGCTTGAGGAACGCTCCTCAGACGTTCCAAAGGCACATGGCTGAAATTTTCTCTGATCTCACTTTCGCCTATGTGTATCTAGACGACATCCTAGTGGCATCCACAACCCCGGAGTTGCACAAAGACCATCTTAGGGTCGTGTTTCAAAGACTGTCCGACAATGGACTCCTCGTAAATCCTGCAAAATGCGAGCTCGGAAAGCCATCACTTATTTACTTAGGTCATGAAATCTCTAGCCTAGGTCTGAAACCTTTGCCTTCCAAAGTAGAAGTGATCAAAAACTTTCCTCTTCCACAGACCCAGAAGGAACTAAGAAGGTTCCTAGGTTCTGTCAACTTCTATCATCGTTTCATACGCAACTGTGCTCAAACTTTATCGCCCTTGTCTGACTTGCTCGAACCGAAACGAAAAGGCAAATCTATTGAGGTAAAATGGACAGAAGAAGCGCGCAAAGCTTTTGAGACAATCAAGCACAAGTTAGCTTCCGCGACTGAATTATCCTACCCTATTGCTAATGCTGATTTTAGCCTCGTTGTTGACGCATCCAGTACTGCCGTAGGTGCTGTGTTGCAACAACAAGTAGGGACTAACATCTCTCCTCTTGCTTTCTTTTCCAAAAAGCTGTCGCCCACTGAGCGTGCTTATAGCGCGTTCGGTAGGGAACTTCTTGCTATCTACTTGTCTGTGAGACACTTTCGCTATGCTCTAGAGGCAAGGGAGTTTGTGATCTACACAGATCACAAACCTCTGACCTCAGCGATCAAGATGCCCTCTGAAAGACATTCCCCAAGAGAAGCTCGACATTTGTCGTTTATAAGCCAGTTTACCACTGACATCCGTTTCATAAAAGGGTTGGACAATACTGTCGCTGATTGTCTATCGCGCATAAATACTGTCCAAACCAGTAGTGAAATCACTTTCGGCAACATTGAAAGCGCGCAGAAGGAGGATCCTGAACTTCAGGACCTTCTCAAACCTTCTAACACTTCCTCTCTGAAGTTAACCTTGGTTGACGGCGTGTACCGTGATGCCGAGCGACTTTCTCGTTTGTATCTTCCCGCGACTCTCCGCAGAGTAGCTGTCCTCCACTATCATTCCTTCTCACACCCTGGTATTAACCGTACATTGCGTTTGATTTCTGATCGTTACGTCTGGCCAGCGATGCGTAAGGAGGTCAAGCAAATTGTGCAAAATTGCCATGCATGTCAGAGTAGTAAAGTGGTGAAACATAATCGTGCAGCGCTGCAGAGAGTTGCATTCACAGGTCACAAGTTCGACTCTGTACACCTAGATTTGGTGGGTCCTTTGCCTTTATCGCGCATTATTCTTATTTGTTGACCATCATCGATAGGTTCACACGTTGGGTTGAGGCTGTCCCTCTTCCTGATACCCAAACTGAGACTGTAGCGCGCGCTTTCATGTCCAACTGGATCTCTAGATTTGGGGTCCCCTTAAGGGTCACACATGACCGGGGATCACAATTTACCTCCAAATTCTGGAGTGAGCTTAGCACTGCCTTAGGGTGTGATAACGTAAACACTACTGCTTATCATCCACAGTCAAATGGACTTATTGAGAGAGTCCACAGAGATTTAAAGTCGGCATTACGTTGCCTAAACTGCAGCAATGATTGGACTGACAGACTTCCAGTTGTATTGTTGAGCATCCGCAATCTGTACAGACAAGATCAGCAGTGCACAGCAGCAGAGATGCTCTATGGTCAGACACTTCGTCTCCCCGGCGACATTGTTGACTCAAAACCTTTGCCTGAATTTTCATCCGCTGACCGTTCCGCATTTGTAACCTGCCTAAAAGATTGCATGCGCCAGATCAAGTATGTGGCTCCGCGAATGCCTCAGACTGAGGACAAACTGGATCCTGCCTTGCGAGACTGCACACATGTGTATGTCCGAAACGACGCCATCAAACCTACACTCACGCGCCCTTATGATGGCCCATTCAAAATAATCAAACGCACGCCCAAGTATTTTGTCCTGGAAAGATCGGGTTCACACGACCCCGTGAGCATTGATCGATTAAAGGTCGCGTACACTTCCGATCATAGTGTAACTGTTAAACCATCATTCTCTCCACAGAATTCTCCTTCCACTGAGACTCGATCATATCTACCATCTCAGCTTCCTCAGTTGGCTGCATTATTGCCTAGTCAACTTGAGTGTAATCCTTTCTATGTGCCTGTACATTCAAACCCTACCTCTAAGCCTGTCGTAGATTCTAATTCTAGCCCTCTTACTGAAACAGCGACAAGTCTGGATAGACCAGACGAGCCCGCTGCAGTAACTCGTGTTCCTAGAACTCTTGCCGATCTAAATTTGCAGACCCGTTTGGTGAAACTTCCCCGCTCAGTAACATTTTCCACCTGCCGAACCCGGCAGGGTCGCGTAGTTAGACCTCCTTCCCGCTACAAATGATTGCAGCGGGTGGACCTTTCGGTCTGCGCCTTGGGGGGTAATGTAGCATATCGCTACAAAGCGTAAGAATTATGAATTTTCCCATTCGCACTTAAATAAAATTAATCATTAGCATTAAAAATCTTACTATAATTTATTATTAATTATTTTCTACTTCTAATTCGTAATCATTGAAGTTTTTGTGTAAATACATAAGAGATCAAATAATCAATCGACATTTCGAGTTTAAAGCAGCCCGATACGGCAACATCGAAGAGCGTCACTTGAACTGACTCACTCTTGCTTGTGGCTTTAGCGTGCGAACATCATCTCGTAAGTGCAAGTGAAATTTAGGCTTAGAATAGAAAGAAACCGGGTAAAGTATATGGGCCATGTGTTTTTTCGTGTATTTGTGTTAAACGTAAAGAACTGCTCAGTGTCGTGAAGTAGGCATAAACTCTCAAATAGTGTTAAGATTCTTAGACTAGCATGTGTTATCTAGAGTGCTAACTCGGGGATATAGAGTGAATATTGCGTGTCATTTCCAAATTCCCGTGTTGAAAATTCATACTAGATATTCAGCTAACGTCATTGTTTTTCCTTACGGCAAAACTTATATTGTGGTTGCCAGTATCATATCGAAAATTACGCATAAACTGACCCGTGAACGCACGCGGCTAAATCGCCGGCGTTCTTTGTCGATAGTGTGTCTTTGTTGTTTTCAATGGCGGAGCAGGTACTGCCGTTTTCCGTCACTACTCCGTGACCATAACTGCACTATAAGCATGTGTTATAATAGTATCTTCTTTTTTTTACAAGGCGTACTTGCAGTAGTTTCTCTTAAATAATGTTTCAACGCGAAATAATAATTAAAGACGTCTCCTAATAATCTCGTATGTGTACGAATTACGAAGGTTATTCATGTCTATGCTTGCTAAAGTTTTGAGTCGTCTTTTATAGCTCATACTCCTTGAACCTTGCGTTTAATCGCACTTATTTCAATTTAAATCATTTCAATAACAATTTAATTTCATTCTGTTCATTCTTGTGACAAAAATACCCACTACCATTTGCCTTTCGCGAGTGCGCACAAATTATGCCGGCGGCTTGGCGAATGCCGACGTGTAGAGCCGCCGGGTTATTCGCCGCACTGATCTTCATGTTTCATCTCGCGCACATTTCCTTTCTGTGCAAGCAAAACGTTTAGTGTTTCCTTTTCTTATTATTGGGTATCATTCCTTACCACTTATTAATTGCAACTGATATTATCCGTGATTCTCAGTAGGATTTTGTAATATAGCGAGTAGTGTAAGTTCTAGTTAGAGAGACCGAAAGTTGGCAACGCTCGATAGGGCAACACTCGCGAGTCAGTCTGCGATTGGCCTCGGGTTCAACAACAAGTACATGTTGACCGAGTGTGTAAATAATTACCATACTGTGGTTGGTATCTAACTTCTTAAGTTCTAAACTAATGTACTAATTCTATTCTACGCTATTCTATATATTTCCCGTCTATCTCCGCTCTACTCTTGCTAGCCACAGTATTGAAAATGGAGTATTAAGTTAAGGTATCCAAGAGGTGAGTGAACTATTTACCTAAATTGCTGTCATTGCAATTGTCTATTTTGTGCAGTACTCTATGTTGTCTATGTGGAACCTATGCTGTGCTCTAGTGTAGGGCTATCCACTCTATAATACTGGCGACGAGGATTATTTTTTGTAGAACTATTGGGAGAGGCTAGACTAATGAAGGAACTCAGAATTTATATTATTCAGTGACTAGAGTATTGATGCTGTAAATTTCTGATTTTTTTTTTTAACAAGGGGTATTATTACAGCCTCTTGAATTGGCTACTCTTGCAACTGATATTGTTGCTACTACTATTTCAGGTAGATATCTGACAATTAGCTGTAAAGCTGGGTAAAAATGCCAATGCTAGGCTCAGTGGGAGAATTCAATCCTTTAGAGGAAGAATTCCCAGAATATGAAGTCAGGCTAAACTGCTTCCTTAGTATTAATAAAGTGGAAGATTCAAATAAAGCTAAAACATTTATTGCTCTGGTGGGTCCTAAAATTGTTAGGTTAGCCAAAGACCTACTGTCACCTATAAGACTTTTAGATGCTACCTATGAGGAGATCATGGAAGCGTTAAGACGGCATTTTAAGCCGACACGCAACCAGATCTTTGAAAGGTTTAGGTTCCATAAGCGGAACCAGAAACAAGGGGAGAGCATTGCTGATTTTGTGGCTAGCTTAAAGGCCCTGTCAGACACGTGTAATTTCAAACAGGAAGTTCTGGAAGAGACGCTTCTTGATAGGTTCATACTGGGTGTGGCCAGTAATGATGTTCAAAATTGTTTGCTTAATGAAAATGACCTCACGTGGAAAAAAGCCGTGGATCTGGCAACTGCCAAAGAAACTCAACTGAGGGAGACGGTTGTGTTAAGGCAACCTAATTCCATACTAAATGTGGGCCAGCATAGAGTAAAGCAAACTGCTATTAAGCCTCAGGGCAAAACTCAGGCTCAAGCTAGCCCCAAATCAGCATGCAGCGGCTGTGGTAATCTGCACTGGCGTAGAGATTGCCCCTATAAAGACAGTGTTTGTCATGGTTGTGGCCAAAAAGGCCATCTTAAGAAGTGTTGCTTTAAATTGAAAAAGCAAAATTCTGCTAAAGACAACAAAAATAATTTTGTGCATGCTATGCATGAGAAAAGGGGGAGGGAACACCACCCTAACCCTAATAGAACTAACAATGCAGCCTGTGCAGACTATCCAGTTGCTAATCTAGGCTGTTATGGAGAGATTTTCTCAATAGCCGAGGAAATGAAACCCCCAATCAAAATAAAATTGTTACTAAATGGTGTGCCATTAGAGATAGAGGTAGATACAGGTGCTGCCAGGTCTATCCTTTCAATGGCCACCTACTCTAAAATACCAGCTAAGTCAAGACCCGAGCTGAGACCTTCTGATGTTAAGCTTAGGAATTATGGGGGAGCGGAGCTAGTAGTTTGCGGAGAGATTAGGGCTAACATCCAGCGTGAATCTGGTAATGTGGTTCCTCAACTAGCAACTATTGTGATTGTAGACAGGGAGGGGCCAGCTTTGCTGGGTAGGGACCTGATTGATTCCCTTGGGCTAACTATAGTATCAAATAGTGTTAACAAATTGACTACCTGCCCTGAAGAGTTAGCAAATAAATTCCCTGACCTTTTTCAACCAGGTCTAGGTTGCTTTAAGGGAAGGAATTTCAAAATAGAAGTGGATCCAGCCGTACCACCAAAGTTTTGTAAGGCCAGGAACGTGCCTTACACACTGAGACCTAAGGTGGAGGCAGAACTTGATAGACTGGTGCAGGAAGGTATCCTCACCCCTGTACAATACTCGAGATGGGCAGCGGCGATCGTCCCTGTGCTCAAGGCTGATCAAAGCATCCGCATCTGTGGGGACTACAAATTAACAGTCAACAGAGCCACTAGGCTTGATACCTACCCTATACCCAGAGTGGAAGATCTATTTAGCGGGTTAGCAGGAGGAGTTATATACTCCAAGCTAGATATGTCTCAGGCATACGCTCAACTACCCTTGGATGAAGACTCCAAGGAACTCACGGTAATAAACACCCACAGAGGTTTATTTGCCTACAACCGTCTCAGTTTTGGAATTGCGTCCGCACCTGGAATCTTTCAGCGTGCCATGGAAGGACTATTGCAGGGCCTCCCAGGAGTGTTCTGCTACCTGGATGACGTCCTGGTGAGTGCCACTAATGAGCAAGAGCACAACAAGCGTCTCTATCAAGTCTTATCTAAACTACAGGTGGCAGGACTAAAACTGAAAATGGATAAATGCCAAATTGGAGTGCCACAGGTATCCTACCTTGGATACCAAATTGACAAGGATGGATTGCACCCCATTGCAGAGAAGGTAGCAGCAATCCAGAATGCACCAGCTCCTACTAATGTAACTCAACTGAGAGCCTACCTTGGGCTGCTAAATTTCTATAGGAAATTCCTAAAATCATCTGCAATTATGCTGGAGCCCCTAAATACCTTACTGAGAGACAAAACCCCTTGGAAATGGGATGCAAGTCAGGAGAGAGCCTTCCAGAAATCTAAACAAGCCCTCCTGGACTCTCAGACTCTAGTCCATTTTGACCCTCAGAAACCCATAGTGGTAGTGGCGGACAGTAGTGCGTATGGTGTGGGAGCGGTGCTGTGTCACCTTATTGATGGGATTGAACGCCCCGCCTATTTTGCCTCCCGAACTCTAACAGCAACAGAACGCAACTACTCTCAAACTGAGAAAGAAGCCCTAGCTATGGTGTTCGCACTTCGAAAATTTCATTGCTACCTGTGGGGACAGGATTTCACTGTGGTTACGGACCACAAACCTTTGTTAGGACTATTTGATCCGGGTAGAAGCATTCCTCCGATGGCATCCGGGCGCATTCAAAGGTGGGCTTTACTACTGCAGTCCTACAAGTTCACCTTGCGTCACCGGTCCGGCGTGCTGTTGGGCACAGCTGATGCTCTCAGTCGTCTACCTTTGACAACTCCCGAGGAAGCCACACCTATTCCTGCGGAATGGACGTCCTTAGTAAATTTCCTCGAGTCAGCTCCAGTCACCAGCACCCACATCCGCGACGGCACCCTAAGGGACCCAGTACTTTCAAAGGTATACAAATACTGCCAAGTAGGCTGGCCTTCGACGGTAATTGGTGACCCTGATCTCGCTCCGTATACTAGGAGGCGAGACGAATTGTCCACACAAAATGGCTGTGTGCTCTGGGGAGCAAGAATTATTGTACCCCAAGCTCTCAGACAAGCCATTGTGGACGAACTGCACTCTGGCCATGCTGGATCATCCAGGATGAAGGAGTTAGCTCGCAGCTATGTATGGTGGCCGCTGCTGGACAAAGATCTAGAAGAAACGACTAAGTCATGCAGCGAGTGCCTGAGCACTCGAGCTGCACCAACGAAAGCTGAACTCCATCCGTGGGAATGGCCTGCGAAGCCTTGGCATCGCATACACATTGACTACGCGGGCCCAATGGATGGAAAATACTATCTAGTGATCGTGGATGCACACTCCAAGTGGGTTGAAATTTTTCCCACATCTACTACAACCTCTAGCGAAACGATCTCGTGCCTGAAACACACTTTTGCGACATTTGGATTTCCAGTAACAATTGTTTCTGACAATGCAACGTGTTTCACATCGGCTGAATTCCAAGAATTTGTGAAGGCATGTGGTATGCGACATATTACGAGCGCACCATACCACCCTTCAACTAATGGACTGGCAGAGCGCATGGTACAAACTTTCAAGAAGAATATACGAAAGTCAACGGAACCCCTACGCCTAGCACTAGACAGGTTTCTGTTCAACTATCGGCTGACACCCCACACGACAACAGGTGTTACGCCCGCCGAACTGATGTTAGGTAGAAAAGTTCGCTCTCGTCTTGATCTGCTTTGGCCGTCAGAAGCAATCGCGTCCAAAGTTGCTCAACGCCAGGACGCTCAGAAAAGATACCACCCAGGGTCTCGCGCGGTTGATATTCCGCCGGAGTCTCCTGTGATGGTCCGTCAATACACGCCGGGTTCCCCAAAATGGACCCCTGCTACCACCATTGAGAAAACAGGCCCGGTATCCTACAAGTGCCAACTGAAGGGAGGAGAGGTCGTTCGTCGACACCAGGACCAAGTTATTACCTGCTCGAACACCATCCCTGAACCCTTGGAACAACCTACGGAGGAAACCGTTGTGTTTCCACAACCTGCTCAAAATTCATACCCACCACCTCCGACCAATGAACCTGACTCCGAAACACCTGAGTACCCGATTCCCACCCAGGAGGCTAGGCTGAACGAGCCTCCAAGTGCTAGCATCTCACGCAGGTCTACCCGGGCTCGGAAGCCTGTGGTGAGAATGGACCTTTAGGATTGACTATATTGAATAAGGGGACTGGGGATACAGGGAGGGGTTTCTAATTAAGGAGGGAGGGGTGTAATATAGCGAGTAGTGTAAGTTCTAGTTAGAGAGACCGAAAGTTGGCAACGCTCGATAGGGCAACACTCGCGAGTCAGTCTGCGATTGGCCTCGGGTTCAACAACAAGTACATGTTGACCGAGTGTGTAAATAATTACCATACTGTGGTTGGTATCTAACTTCTTAAGTTCTAAACTAATGTACTAATTCTATTCTACGCTATTCTATATATTTCCCGTCTATCTCCGCTCTACTCTTGCTAGCCACAGTATTGAAAATGGAGTATTAAGTTAAGGTATCCAAGAGGTGAGTGAACTATTTACCTAAATTGCTGTCATTGCAATTGTCTATTTTGTGCAGTACTCTATGTTGTCTATGTGGAACCTATGCTGTGCTCTAGTGTAGGGCTATCCACTCTATAATAGATTTATATCAATGAAACCTGAGAATTTTTCTCTGTTATTTCTTGTACAGTTATAGAGACGTCCTAGAGTACTTAAAGAAGCATTAATTCTCTTTATATGAAATTCTTAATTGCTGTAATTCTTTTCTTATGCTTCTTGAACCATGTCTTGTTAAGTCATGTGTTTTTAAATGGTTCCAGGGATTTGATCCCCGATTTTTGCTCTTAGATAATCACCAAGAGTATTACTAAAAATTCTTAAATTTTATGCCTTGTATTTAAAAGCAAGAGCAGCTGTATAAGAGTTTCTTAATTGATTCTGTCCTATCTCTCTACTTTTGAGCTTGACGAGAAAGAGAACAAATGAAATTAACTAGAGTCAAATCTGTAGGATTTCTCGAATTCTGCCGTGTGGGAGTTTTATTATTTTACGATGTGTGGACTGTCAGTGGTGTTTCCTTGGTGTCTCCTTGGACTGTTCATCCAGCTTTTGGACTCCTTGCAGGACCTCAACGTCATCACACACACCACTTACAACATTCTCCCTGGGCCGCTTTTGGGACTCTCTACTTGGATTAGATTTGGCTATGTTCTGGGCCTTTAGCCTTATATATTCTCTAATTACGGGCCTTAATTCTCAACTGCCTAAAATTACGGGCACAACTGAATCAGCCTCTCATTTGCTGAAGTCAGCGGGCCTGGATCTTAATTACTATTCAAACGAAGAGTCATCATCGCCATCAGGCTCGGCACCTTGTGATCAAACTCCCCTGCTCCAAAATTAAGCAGGCGTTGCCCTCATAAAGAGCCACGCACCGATTGTTGTGCTTATTTAAAAATTGCCCTCAGTAAATTGAATATTCTGAACACAATACACTTAAAACCTCGTCCACCGGCCGGAGCGACTGCCTCAGGACTGCGAAGTATCTTCAGTCAAGATCCGCAGGATCAAGTCTCGGCGACCCTCCCGGCTCCTTCAAATAAAACCATACACAAAAGCTGAGTCCAAAGAGCCTTATTATCCCTCTCATAATTTTTCCCAGATGCTTGTCGAGGTTTTGTTAGGACTGGCTATACCCCTCGGCCAGATCTAAACAAAACCCCCAGCGCCCCTGAATTGGTTGCAGAGGAGATTCCGCAGGGCATCCGAATGAAGGCTGCGTAGGCTTAGTTGTACAATGAATAATTCTCTTGATGGGTGAAGTTGGCTGGGTAAGGGTTGGAGACGATCTTCTCAATCTGTCCTGAAGATTAGCGACGTAAGCGGGGCTTGGCTCGAATGGAGTGTTCATTAGGTTTGTAGCAGTCGCTACAAGAATATCTCTTACCATTAAAATTTTCATTAACATATAAATAACATAATTATTAGCATTAACTATCTTACTTTAAATTATTATTAATAATTTCCTACTTATAATTATTAATCTTAAAAGTTTTTGTGTAAAAGCACAAAAACAGAGTAATATCGACAGTCGTTCGAGTTTAAGCTCGGCGTGTGGCAACATCCCAACGCACGCCATTTTCCTTCGCGCCATTCCTTGTTGTGATCTTGTCAAGAATCAGTTAAGAATAATTAATTTTGCGAAATAAAAATGAGGATTTAGGGAAAAATTTTAATCTAGTAAATCTTTTAATTGTATGTGATAAATTTTGTGCTTACTTAAAAAATTTGTCCGTTGAAATATCTCAGTAAATTCCAGCAGTACGGGTGGGTCGCTTCAACATGTGTGTACATTTGGGCCACAAGCTGTAAGGGCTCGAACGATATCTGTTTATATTAGCAAGGAATTTTTGTGGGGGCGAGCAATCGTAGCGAGGCCTAAAGCGAACCCTTCAACACTGGAGACGTTAGAAAATGCCGACTCAGTAACAAACAACGCCGCCTTGTTGTCGAACATAGAGCACGAAACTTAAGCCTAGAGAGGTGGCCGAGCGACGGTTTGAAGGAGCTTGGGCGTGGGGAACTGTGAAACCAACACATAACAAGGGAAAGTCGTAGGCGGGCGCTGTCGACGGTTGGAAGGACCGTATTGGCCGGATAGGAGAAAGAGGACAACCCTCAAAATATACGCTAGGCATCGTGATGAACAAGAGGCAGTTCTACAGTCGGCGCCGTGACGTAAAGCACAAGAAAGAAACGCGGGTGTGTGCGCGGTAACAAACGTGCTCAAAGAGATAATTTAAAAGTGGCTATATTAAAATTGATACTAAAGTTTCACACTATGATGTAATTAATACATTTTTGTTCTCACTTGCAGAGAAGTAAAATTAAAGAAAAACGCAACCTACGTGGGAATCATTAATGGAACATTTAGATGCAACGTCTCTGGGAGGGTAAGAGAAATGCTGTTTCTTTGAAAAAGATAATTTTTTTTAAATAAATAGTACGGCAATTATTGGCATTCAGTAATGTAAAAATTGAAATGTTTTTAAGGGAACGTAATTGGAGCAATCATGATTAATGGGTCATAAATTGATCTTGCAGGTGGGAGGTCTGTGCCTGAGGGTAGAAGTTCTCAAGAAAAGAAAATGCTCGGGAGCTTTGAAACTGGCAATTAGCAATAGACATTCCTTGAACAGTGCATGAGACAGTTATTTGAACTGAAGCTGCGTTGGCTCGTGAATGTGTGGGTCGAAGCGATGACCACATCCTGTGCTGCTGGAAGCGCTAAGATATTGTAGGCCTTATTTGTGTTATGTTTGGGTGTGTAAGCAACATGCGGGGAAAGGCTGGCCAGCCGAAACATGCAGTATAGTTATGTGATGTGTGTCATTTGGCGTATGCTGTTTTTGATTCCATTACTTAATTTGCATCATTCCTAATACCATTCATTGTGTGTACGCTCATTGATGTTTGTATGACGTATAGCTGGAAATCATAAATGATAAGCATATTTTACCCTGTGTATCATGCCCCACAATATTGGAAGCAATCGACCGTAACATCCCGGAGGGCGCTCAGAAAATGCGCTGCATAAGTCGTGTCTCTGTTCATCGGTGAGTACTGCTCTAAATTTAGTATGCAATAATTGTTTGTCTTTTTCTTAATGACTGTGTTCTTTATACATTCTCGCATTTCTTGTGTGTTTAGGTATGTACCTGGAGGTGTGCCATTCCTCTATTCCGAGAACCTGATCTTCTTGTTAATGAAATGTTAACAAGGAGGCGGGACGATTTCTCGTGACAATCTGGTGTGGTTCAGAGTTCGTCGCGTAAGTTCAAATAAGTGTTTTAATTCAAATAGATCTCACTTAGAAGTATTACGTGCTTCATAGTAGCTCCTAAGCGTATTTTACCAGTGTTTTAACATTTTCTAAGATGTATAGTTAATGGCGTAGCCGTGAGTAGCGTGTTCTACGTTTCCATTCCACATTCAGAATACTTGTGCAGTGTTCAGTATTTCCTTTCCATATTCAGTATACTTGTACAGTGTTCAGTATTTCCTTTCCATATTCAGTATTATCACAACCTACACTATAGCACAGTATAGGTTTCACATAGACATAGACACAACATAGTAATAGACATCAAGTTAGGTAAAATAGTTTACTCACCTCTTGGATACCTTACAACATAACTAGATACTCAGATACCAGAATGTGGTTAGCGAGAGCAGAGCGGAGATAGAAAGGAATATATAGAATAGGGTAGCATAGAATTAGTACATTAGTTTAGAAATTAAGAAGTTAGATACCAACCACAGTAGGTAATATTATTTACACACTCGGTCAACATTTACTTGTTGTCGAGCCCGAGTTCACTTGTAGACTGCCGCGAGTGTTGCTGTCTCGAGCGTTGCCAACTATTGGTCTCTCTAACTAGAACTTACACTACTCGCTATATTACACCCCTCCCTCCTTAATTAGAAACCCCCCCTGTATCCCCAGTCCCCTTATTCAATATAGTCAATCCTAAAGGTCCATTCTCACCACAGGCTTCCGAGCTCGGGTAGACCTGCGCGAGATGCTAGCGCTTGGAGGCTCGTGCATCCTAGCCTCCTGGGTGGGAATCGGGTACTCAGGTGTTTCGGAGTCAGGTTCATTGGTCGGAGGTGGTGGGTATGAATTTTGAGCAGGTTGTGGAAACACAACGGTTTCCTCCGTAGGTTGTTCCAAGGGTTCAGGGATGGTGTTCGAGCAGGTAATAACTTGGTCCTGGTGTCGACGAACGACCTCTCCCCCCTTCAGTTGGCACTTGTAGGATACCGGGCCTGTTTTCTCAATGGTGGTAGCAGGGGTCCATTTTGGGGAACCCGGCGTGTATTGACGGACCATCACAGGGGACTCCAGCGGAATGTCAACCGCGCGAGACCCTGGGTGGTATCTTTTCTGAGCGTCCTGGCGTTGAGCAACTTTGGACGCGATTGCTTCTGACGGCCAAAGCAGATCAAGACGAGAGCGAACTTTCCTGCCTAACATCAGTTCGGCAGGCGTAACACCTGTTGTCGTGTGAGGTGTTAGCCGATAGTTGAACAGGAACCTGTCTAGTGCTAGGCGTAGGGGTTCCGTTGACTTCCGTATATTCTTCTTGAAAGTTTGTACCATGCGCTCTGCCAGTCCATTAGTTGAAGGGTGGTATGGTGCGCTTGTAATATGTCGCATACCACATGCCTTCACAAATTCTTGGAATTCAGCCGATGTGAAACACGTTGCGTTGTCTGAAACAATTGTTACTGGGAATCCAAATGTCGCAAAAGTGTGTTTCAGGCACAAGATCGTTTCGCTAGAGGTTGTAGTAGATGTGGGAAAAATTTCAACCCACTTAGAGTCAAGAGTGTGCATCCACGATCACTAGGTAGTATTTTCCATCCATTGGGCCCGCGTAGTCAATGTGTATGCGATGCCAAGGCTTCGCAGGCCATTCCCACGGATGGAGTTCAGCTTTCGTCGGTGCGGCTCGAGTGCTCAGGCACTCGCTGCATGACTTAGTTGTTTCTTCTAGATCTTTATCCAGAAGGGGCCACCACACGTAGCTGCGAGCTAACTCCTTCATCCTGGATGATCCAGCATGACCAGAGTGAAGTTCCTCCACAATGGCTTGTCTGAGAGCTTGGGGTACAATAATTCTTGCCCCCCAGAGCACACAGCCATTTTGTGTGGACAATTCGTCTCGCCTCCTAGTATACGGAGCGAGATCAGGGTCACCAATTACCATCGAAGGCCAGCCTACTTGGCAGTATTTGTATACCTTTGAAAGTACTGGGTCCCTTAGGGTGCTGTCGCGGATGTGGGTGCTGGTGACTGGAGCTGACTCGAGGAAGTTTACTAAGTACGTCCATTCCGCAGGAATAGGTGTGGCTTCCTCGGGAGTTGTCAAGGGTAGACGACTGAGAGCATCAGCCGTACCCAACAGCACGCCAGACCGGTGACGCAAGGTGAACTTGTAGGACTGCAGTAGTAAAGCCCACCTTTGGATGCGCCCGGATGCCATCGGAGGAATGCTTCTACCCGGATCAAATAGTCCTAACAAAGGTTTGTGGTCCGTAACCACAGTGAAATCCTGTCCCCACAGGTAGCAATGAAATTTTCGAAGTGCGAACACCATAGCTAGGGCTTCTTTCTCAGTTTGAGAGTAGTTGCGTTCTGTTGCTGTTAGAGTTCGGGAGGCAAAATAGGCGGGGCGTTCAATCCCATCAATAAGGTGACACAGCACCGCTCCCACACCATACGCACTACTGTCCGCCACTACCACTATGGGTTTCTGAGGGTCAAAGTGGACTAGTGTCTGAGAGTCCAGGAGGGCTTGTTTAGATTTCTGGAAGGCTCTCTCCTGACTTGCATCCCATTTCCAAGGGGTTTTATCCCTCAGTAAGGTATTTAGGGGCTCCAGCATGGTTGCAGATGATTTTAGAAATTTCCTATAGAAATTTAACAGCCCCAGGTAGGCTCTCAGTTGAGTCACATTAGTAGGAGCTGGTGCATTCTGGATTGCTGCTACCTTCTCGGCAGTGGGGTGCAATCCGTCCTTGTCGATTTGGTATCCAAGGTAGGATACCTGTGGCACTCCAATTTGACATTTATCCATTTTCAGTTTTAGCCCTGCCTCCTGTAGTTTAGATAAGACTTGATAGAGACGCTTGTTGTGCTCTTTCTCATTAGTGGCCCTCACCAGGACGTCATCCAGGTAGCAGAACACTCCTGGGAGGCCCTGCAATAGTCCTTCCATGGCACGCTGAAAGATTCCAGGTGCGGACGCAATTCCAAAGCTGAGACGGTTGTAGGCAAATAAACCTCTGTGGGTGTTTATTACCGTGAGTTCCTTGGAGTCTTCATCCAAGGGTAGTTGAGCGTATGCCTGAGACATATCTAGCTTGGCGTATATAACTCCTCCTGCTAACCCGCTAAATAGATCCTCCACTCGGGGTATGGGGTAGGTATCAAGCCTAGTGGCTCTGTTGACTGTGAGTTTGTAATCCCCACATATGCGGATGCTTTGATCAGCCTTGAGCACAGGGACGATCGCCGCCGCCCATCTTGAATACTGTACAGGGGTGAGGATACCTTCCTGCACCAGTCTATCAAGTTCAGCCTCCACCTTAGGTCTAAGTGTGTAAGGCACGTTCCTGGCCTTACAGAACTTTGGTGGTATGGTTGGATCCACTTCTATTTTGAATTTTCTTCCCTTAAAGCAACCTAGACCTGGTTGAAAAAGGTCGGGGAATTTATTTGCTAACTCTTCAGGGCAAGTGATCACTTTGTTGACATTATTGGAAACTATAGTTAGCCCAAGGAAATCAATCAGGTCCCTACCCAGCAAGGCTGGCCCCTCCCTGTCTACAACCACAATAGTTGCTAGCTGAGGAACCATACCACTAGATTCACGCTGGATGTTAGCCCTAATCTCCCCACAAACTACCAGCTCAGCTCCCCCATAAGTCCTAAGCTTAACATCAGAAGGTCTCAGCTCGGGTCTTGACTTAGCTGGAATTTTAGAGTAGGTGGCCATTGAAAGGATAGACCTGGCAGCACCTGTATCTACCTCCATCTCTAATGGCACACCATTTAGTAACAATTTTATTTTGATTGGGGGTTTCATTTCCTCGGCTAAAGCAAAAATGTCCCCATAACATTCTGGATTGGGGGCTGGGTAGTCTGCACTGGTTCCATTGCTAGTTCCATTAGGGTTAGGGTGGTTTTCCCTCCCCCTTTTTTCATGCATAGCATGCACAAAATTATTTTTGTTGCCTTTATCAGATTTCTTAACTGTCAATTTAAAACAACATTTCTTAAGATGGCCTTTTTGGCCACAACCATGACAAACACTGTCTTTATAGGGGCAATCTCTACGCCAGTGCAGATTACCACAGCCGCTGCATGCTGATTTGGGGTTAGCTTGAGTCTGAGTTTTGCCCTGAGGCTTAATAGCAGTTTGCTTAACTCTGCTCTGGCCTACATTTAGAATTGAATTAGGTTGCCTCAACCCCACTGTTTCTCTCAGTGTGGTTTCTTTAGCAGTAGCTAGATCCATGGCCTTTTGCCATGTCAGGCCAGCCTCATTTAGCAAGCAATTTTGAATTTCATTACTGGACACACCCAAAATGAAACGATCCAGCAGGGTCTCTTCTAGCACTTCCTGTTTGAAATTACAGGTATTAGAAAGTGCTTTCAAGCTAGCCACAAAATCCGCAATGCTTTCCCCTTGTCTCTGGTTCCGCTTATGAAACCTAAACCTCTCAAAGATTTGATTTCTTGTTGGCTTAAAATGCCGTCTCAACGCTTCCACAATCTCGTCATAAGTAGCATCAAGTACTTTTTTAGGAGACACGAGGTCTCTAATGAGCCTAGCAATTTTAGGACCCACTAGTGAAATTATGGTGGGGGCTTTTTTATTTTCCTCTATTTTGTTTATTAAAAAATAGCAGTGTAATCTAGTTTCATAGTCTCCAAATTCTTCCTCTACAGGATTAAATTCTCCTACTGAACCTATCAATGGCATATTGAATTTTTAGTAAGTCAAAAACACACTGTAAAAAAAAATTTTCACAGCACAAATAGTACAATCCTTTGATCAATTCTGAGATTCTTCACTAACATAGTCTAGCCAGTCTAGCAACACCAGTGAGCAGCACAACAACAATAACAAAAAATTTCACTAGGCAAATTTTATGTTCCCTCACTAGTCAGTAGTCACGACCACTTAGTCACTTCCAGCAGTTCTACCAAATCCTCGTCGCCAATTTCACAACCTCCACTATAGCACAGTATAGGTTTCACATAGACATAGACACAACATAGTAATAGACATCAAGTTAGGTAAAATAGTTTACTCACCTCTTGGATACCTTACAACATAACTAGATACTCAGATACCAGAATGTGGTTAGCGAGAGCAGAGCGGAGATAGAAAGGAATATATAGAATAGGGTAGCATAGAATTAGTACATTAGTTTAGAAATTAAGAAGTTAGATACCAACCACAGTAGGTAATATTATTTACACACTCGGTCAACATTTACTTGTTGTCGAGCCCGAGTTCACTTGTAGACTGCCGCGAGTGTTGCTGTCTCGAGCGTTGCCAACTATTGGTCTCTCTAACTAGAACTTACACTACTCGCTATATTACAGTATACATGTACAGTGTTCAGTATTTCCTTTTCATATTCAGTATACTTGTACAGTGTTCAGTATTTCCTTTCCGTATTCAGCACACTTGTGCTGTGTTTCAGTATTGTATTTCTATTCAGTATACTTGTGTAGTGTTCAATATTTACATGTATAGTCAGCACGTTGACAGTGTAGTTCTGCCTGTAGGTTTCGTAAATAGTTGATTTTGGTGCCAGAAACATTAGTTGTAGCGTCACACGGGCATATTATAAAATTACCGGGATTCATATTGATGATCGTGTGCTTAAATTATTATCGCCCGATCGCGCACAGAAATCGCATGTAGTTTTAATAATATGTTTAACCAATTACGATTTTTTTACACAATTAAATTCTTGTTAGTGTCAGGCTTATATTTGAAATCGAGAGCACAGAGAAAACTTATATTGCTAGCATGTTTAAATCTGTCCTTATTCTTCATGAGCTTAAAAAAGAGAAATAAAAAGCGCGATGATGAATCTGTTAGGTTTAGCCGTGGGTATGGCCAAACCTAAACGTACATCGATAAGTATTTGTAAACCATGAGAGAAGGGTAATGAGGCGAAGGAACTCAGCTTGTTTGTCTCTGGTTTATTTGAAGGAGCCGGAAAGGACCGCCGAATCTTGTTCTGCAGATCTTGGCTGAAGATACTTCTCGGTCCTGACGCAGTATCTCCGGCTGGTTGACGAGGTAGTATGTGTATTTGTGTTCAGGGTATTTAGTTCAATGAGGGGGCAATTTAAAAAAGGCACAAGATCGACGCGTCTATATGTGTGGGCTGAAACCAGCTGGATTTGAGCAGGTGAGATATATCAGGGGCGCCTTGATTTGAGGCGATAATAGATTTTGATAGAAGTGGCAATTTAAGATCAAGGCCCACCGAATTAGCAGAATGATGTTTTAATCGACTCGCGTCCGTAAATGGAGGCAGTTCAAATTTTGGCCAGTATAATAGGTAATCTAAAGGCCCAGGTGATTCTGATTGTGTGGTGGCGTTTGGCGATGTCGTTGAGGTCGAGCAATGCTGTAACACCGAGCTAGAGAGACGCCAATGTGAAAGTGCGTTTTGAAAGAGACGCGCCACTGCGCAGTATTGCCATTCAGGGGCTCCTCTCTCGAAAAATGTCGAGTGTTATTTTATTGTCTCATGCATTTACACAAAAACTTCAATGATTACGAATTAGAAGTAGAAAATAATTAATAATAAATTAGAGTAAGATTTTTAATGCTAATAATTATTTTATTTAAGTGCGAATGGGAAAGTTTATACTTTTTACGCTTTGTAGCGAATGCTACAAATCTGTAGGAAGAACTCAGGGTTTCTCCGTGATGGGAATTTACCCCTGCTAGGGAACAGATGTGTGTGGGTTTCTTGGTGTGTCCTTACGGAATATTTGTTATTCAGCGTCCTCGAATATTTCCAGATTCTCCGACGTCACCCACACCATAAACATCCATCCCTGGGCCTTTAGCCATATATATATATATATATATGGCTAAAGAAAATATATATATATATATTTTCTGATTACGGGCCAAATTCTAAACAGCCTCCCATTACGGGCACAAGTTAATTAGCCCGCGTCTGTTAAATTTAGGCGCCTTGATCTTTAATTAATAACCCATTAAGATCTATTATCGTCATCAATCACGGCACAAATTGATATCACTCACCTGCTCGAATCCCGCAGGCTTGAGCCTACACCTGAAATCACACTGATTTTCTTGCCTGTTAAATTGCCCCACTCATAAACTGAATACCTTAAAACACCACAATACACCGTCGACCTCGTCAACTTGCCGGAGCCTTTTGCCAACACGGACTGCGAACCCTCTTCAGCCAAGTTCAGTAAACAAGTCCCAGCGGTCCTCCCGGCTCCTTCAAATAAACCAGACACAAAGCTGAGTTTTCCGACGGTGTTTTCATTGTCCTCTGTCACGTTATCGAAAACCTACTCGAGATTTTTATGTTTTGAAAATTGGTATCAACGCAAAAAGCCTAAACCGTACCCACCAAAACATAAAAGGTTGTATTCAAAGAAAAGTGGACTACAGTTTAAAAACTCAAAGACACGCCACCGATAGAGCCGGATGTATCAATTTAGACAAGAACTATGATAAATGGTATCTTATGAATGAGTTTAACTGGATAAATTATTTGTAACTAAACTTTACGTCAAGATCTTACAGTGCAGAACAAATTAAGTTTAGCTTAAAATTGTGTTCAACAACAGGAAAGGTTAAAGTAATTAAACATGTAACAAATACAGGAAATCCTGCAAATTTTCTGTGCAAGGCCAACTTTGATCAAGCATTGCGTGTCTTTTGTTGGCGGAGATAGAAACTATTTCAAAACACTTCAGAACAGAGTTTCCTCTTCGGAAACTCAACAAAGAATGGGTTTAGATGAAACCGATTGAAGGTTGATTACGCTTCCGTCAACCCATTGACAGCATAGCTTAATCAATCAGCTTGATTAAGCTATGTAGGATGCCCTAGAAGTTGGTAGGATGCCCTAGAAGTCGCTGGTAGGATGCCCTAGAAGTCGCTGAACTTATTCGGGCCCACAGGTAGCTATACTCAAATTTGACCATTGTACTAGACTTAAGTAAAACTCTACCTCTGTATCACCTACCTCTGTATCTCCTGTGGTAAATAAATTGTTTAAATTGTTTAAATTGATTGTCTAGGGCCTGCTTTAGGTTGAAAAGAATTTTTAGCGTATTTCAAAATTTTAAGGGTAACTGTTCTGTTACTCGTTGTAACCTAAGGGTGCGTTCACACTACGAGCGGAGCGAGCGGAGCGAAGCGGCGCGGAGCGGAGCGGCAATAATGTTTGTACATGTTTGAATGCAGAAACGCTTGGCTGTTCACACGACAAGCGGAGCGGAGCGGCGCGGCGCGGAGCGGAGCGGAGCGGCACGCTCGGGAAATTCGTTGGGATTTTTTGACGCTCGCGTCGAGCGTTTCTCCTTGGCTCCGCCTTTGGATCGTCATATCTTACAGGGGTAGAATTGTCGTTTGAGTTAAATAAAACTGGTATATAACTAGTTATTTGTACAACTAATCAAATTACAATTATAACTGATGGTGTAACATGTAATATTTTAGTGTAATTTCACTCATTTGGGTTCATTAATCATTTATTTCTATTTTCTTCTGCTTTCTCTGATAAATTACTTTATTATTGCTTCAGTTTAAGGAATTTATTATGCTTTTCTCGTGATGTTGTTTCATCTTTCTTGTGATGCTGTGCATTTTATTTTATGATCTTGATTAAAGTATAATTATGTACGATTTTTTAATAAATTTTTCATTTTTTCCGTAAAATGGGAGAAAAAGGAGGCCGTATGATGATGAAGAGGACTCAATGAGTGTCAAATACACAATAAGTTACAAAATTTCAAGAGCTTGGGTGATTTTTTCCAATACTAACGGAAAGCATATCAGTATTTCGAGAACTATTTGGTCAGGACAAGTCAATATTTGCCAGTATTTTTCACTTAGGTTTCTCTGGCACAACCCTGAATTTCTGAAGGGAATTACTTTACGTTCACTCACGTTTAAGTCACCACAAGACTTTTTTTGATCGTACTGGCCTACGAAAACCTGTAGTAATATATGTGATACAGCCTATTTGGAAAGACTAATTTTGCTTAAACTACTTTGCTTTACATGTATCCTCAATAAAAATTTGTGTATTGCTAAACAGCAAATTTATCTAATCTCGTTGGAAATTTTTCTTTCTATAAGGGATTGTAGTACATCAAAAGTTGCCGGCTTCATCCGTAAATACTCGTAGAATTGTGATTCATCTCTCCTCAGTGCTTCGAAGAGATAATGGTATTCTCCATAGCGATCTCTCCTCATGTTGATGGGATGGATCCAGTGTTTCCGTTTTGCCGACGAGCAACAGAAGCGCATTCACGGAACGCTCCATAGCGACTGATGCTTGTGTAGGTCGCTCTGCTCAGCTCACATGTGAATGTACGCAGGGTTACGCAGGGTTGTTGTGCCCAGGGTGTGCACGTGCGTCTAATTCTCCGACGAAAATTGTGGTGAATTAAAGTGAAGTTGCTGAAAAACTGGTATAGTTTGTATATTCACGTGAGTACAGTGTGTGACTTTGTATGGAGTGCTCGTGAGAGTAGTTTTTTTTTGTTGCGTGAGAGTTGAGACTGAGCATTGGACTTTGGTGTGGTGACTTGCAATTTTTGACTGAGGTGTTTTGACTGGTAAGCTTTCTTTGCATATAAAGAGTATAGTGTGTGACATTGTAGAGAGTGACTGTGAGAGTAGTAGGAAACGTTTTTGTTTCTTTTGGTTTGATAACTTGATTTTCAGTAGATTTGGTGAGTGAAGACTTCTTCTGCCTGTGAAATTTGTACTGAGAGAGAAGTCTGTGTTTGAGGATGGCAAGAAATAGGACTGGTCGTAGGAAGGGAGGTGCAAGTGGAATGGATGAGGAGATTGAGTGCATGACTTGTAAAGAGTGGATAGATATGGATGCATGCAAAGGTTTGAGAGAAATGAGTCGGAGAAAGTTGAGTGATCTTGTGTTTACGTGCTGGAAATGTTTGAATGATGAGAGTAAGAAGTTGAAAGAGGAGGTTGAGAGATTGACAATTTTGATGGTTGCTTTAGAGGCTGACTTGAAGGATGAAAGGAAGCTGAACGAAGGAAAGAATGAGAAAGGTGCAAATGCAGTGAATGAAGAGGTAAATGGTGGTGCAAGGAGTGCAAATGAAGTGGATGATAATGCAAATGATGGTGCAAGGAGTGTGAATGAAGCAAATGATGGTGCAAATGTGACAGATGAGAGTAGAAGGATGAATGAGCATGATGAAAGAGGTAAAAATGGAAAGAGAGTGAATGAGCCACCTGTTGTGGTGCCACATGAGGTGCAGGAGCCTGTAGTGGAAGCGAATGAAAGGAAGATGAATGGAAAGAATGATCTGAGTGAAAGAAGTGAGCAAAAGAGTAGCATGAAAGGGAGAGTAAGACCTATGATTAGAATATGTGGAGATAGCATGGTGAAGAATGTTGATAGGTTCGTATGTATGAGTGACAGTAGTGGATGTATGAGCATGAGAGGGAAAGGAGTGGAGGAGATTTGTAGGCATGCTGAGAGAGTGATAGATGGAATGGATGAAGGAATGGTTGTACTGCAAGGAGGTGGCAATGGGTTGCTTGAATGTGGGAGAGAACGTACGGTGAATGCAATTATGAAAGTTGTTGATAGGGCGCGGAAGAAGAATGTTAGAGTGGCGGTGACTAGCCTCCTAAGAAGGCCTGCGTGTGATGAGGAATATGAAAGGGTGCGAAAGGAGGTGAATAGAGAGTTGCATGAAAGGATTATGAGTATGAGAGCTGAGAGTGTGAGAAAGCGTGAGCTGGGTTCCAGCTTCCTTGACATGGATAGCGTGATCCAGGATGGGTGTTTTCTTGGAGATGGAGTCCATCTTACAAAAGAAGGTGAGATGAAACTCTCCAAGAGATATATCCGGTGGATCAGGGCTACTCATGTCATAATGGAAGCTGGAACTGGATGAATGAAAATCCGTCAGAGCAAAAGTGAGGAACGTCTGGAATTGTCCAATTGTGTTGTAAGGTTTGGAAGTATTAATGTGCGTGGATGGAATGCAGGAAAGTTAGATGACCTCGTAGTAGAATTTGAGAATGGAAAATTGGATTGTGTTGGTGTAGTAGAGACCCAAATGCGTGATAGAGTCAGTTTAACATGTAAGGAGAATAAGTATCATATGATAGGAAAAGGGCGTGTAAATTGGCAAAAAAGAGGTGGTGGAGTTGGTTTGATTGTAAAGAATGCTCTAAATTGGAAATTAGAGGAACTTCCTGTTGGAAATGAACCTGAAAGTGAAGATTTGTTAGCAATTAAGTGTGAAAGAATGCATGCCAGAGAATGTATTGTTGTGATTGTATGTTATATGACAACTGATGGGATTTTAGCTCATGAAGAGAATGTAAAAAAGTATGAAATATTAACAAGGATTGTACGAGAACACTGCAGGTGCCCTCTGATTGTGATGGGTGACATGAATGGCCATGTTGGTATACTTGGTGAGCCGGTGAATGCAAATGGACAAAAATTGATAGATTTTTGTGATGAGAATGAACTTGAAAACCTGAATGTAACAATAGGAAATGGCTTGCATACATGGCAAAGCAGGGAATGGAAAACTGCAATTGACTATATGATTGTGAATAGTAGAGCAAGAGAGTGTGTCAATGAAATGTTTGTAGATGAAGATGATTTTGATATTGATAGTGACCATAAAATGCTTGTGCTTGAATATAACTGGGGTAGAAAGGAGTCAATGCAAAAGGTCAGTAGTGTGAAAGAAAGTTGGCAGATAAAAAAGGCAAACTGGGAAGAATTTAAGAATGAATTGAGTAGGTATAACTGGAACAGGTGTGGAAATGTAAATGACCTAAATGGTGAGATTGCAAGAACCTTGTATGATGTGGCAGAGCAAAAGATTGGTAGAATAAAATGTAGGAAAGGGACAGGGAATGCCAGGTGGTTTACAAGTGAGATAAAGGAAGAACGAATGAGAAGAAAGACTTTAAATAAGAAACAACGCAGTATGAGGAAAATGTATGAAAGAAACAGAATTACTGAGGATGAATGGCAGAGTGCATGGAATGAGTACAAGGACCAGCAGAAGAAAGTAAGGAGAATGATTAATGAGGCTAGAGTTAAAGAGGAGAGACACCAAGTTGAAAATCTAAGAAAGAAAGGTCCGGATGGAATAAAAGATTGGTATAAGTTTATACAAGGTAATGATAGAAGTAGTGAAGTTCAAGTTGATGAATTAGTGGTTAATGGTTGCAGTGTGCAAGATAGGATGCAACTGGTGAAAGCAGTTGAAGAATACTGGGAGGACATTGGTGGAATGAATGAGCAGGTTACAGAAAATGCACCCATAAATTTTCTGATTGATGAACGTGAACTGCAAATGGAAGACGAAATCACTTGTGAAGAGATTGTAAGTTTTTTGAAGAAAGTGAAAAATGGAAAGGCATGTGGCCCTGATAAGATCCCATATGAGTTTTATAAATTTGGAGGAGAGAGTGTGGTCAGTATGTTGAAATGTTTATTTGATGAGATATGGAAGAGTGAAAGAGTACCGGATGACTGGAACAAGTGTAATGTAGTTCTGTTGCATAAGGGTGGACATAAGAGTATGAAAGAACTTAAAAATTACAGACCAATTGCACTGGGTGACACTGTATGTAAGATATTTTGTGGTATTTTGAATGAGAGAATGAAAAATTTAGTTGAGAAATTAGGAGTCCTAGGTGAAGAACAGAATGGTTTTAGGCAGGATAGACGTGGGGAAGATAATCTGTTTGTAGTGAGTGAAATAATTGAGCGAATGAGGAAGGATGATAAGAAGGTGTATTTAGCATTCCTGGATATTGAAAAAGCGTATGACAGAGTGGATCGGGTTAGGCTCTTTGAAGTTCTGAGAAAAGTTGGGTTTAGCAGAAAAATAGTAAAAATTGTACAAAGTCTGTATGAGAACACAAGCGCTATATACAGGTTAGGAAATTTGGAAACGGGGCAAGTGAGGAGTGTTAGAGGAGTGAGACAGGGCTGTACTCTGTCTCCCCTGTTGTTTGGATTGTACACAGAAGAATTAGCAGTTCGATTGAGAAGGAGTGGCTTAGGACTGAAAGTTGGTAATGAGAGACTGAGCTGTTTGTTGTATGCTGATGATGTGGTTGTGGTTAGTGGATGTGGACATGAACTGCAAAGGATGCTTGACATTGTGAACGGATATAGTACAGATTTCAAGATGAACTTCGGTGCCGACAAAAGCAAGGTTATGGTTATAAATAGTGATGAGACTGATAGAGACAGACTGTGGAATATTGGAGAAATCAGAATATGTAGAACAAAAGAATACAAATATCTAGGTTGTATGATAAGTGAAGATGGATGCACTAGAACTAAGGGTGAGAAAGTGGCAAAAGCTATGCAGTGGAGTGGACGATTAAGTAGCGTGGCCAGATACAGAGCAAACAAGTATGAATGTGTGAGAGGAATGTGGAAGTATGTTGCTGTACCTAGTATCATGTATGGTATGAGTGCTCTTGCCTGGAATGGAAGTGATCTTGAAAAGCTGGATGTAATACAAAATAAGGTAGGACGGTTAGCATTGGGTGCTCCAAAATGGACAGCTACAGAAGCCATTAGAGGTGACCTTGGGTGGAGCCTATTTTCAGAAAGAATGATGAAGGCGGTGCTGAATTATAAGGTGAGAATTGAAAGAATGCAGAATAGCAGATGGGTAAAGCGAATTTTTGAATGGAATCTGAGTGTAAGCTATTGGGAGAAAGTGTGTTGGGGGCATGCAAGGAAGCTTAGTATGCAAAAGATTATTCATGTTAGAATTGGGAGACCTGTGGATGACTGGAGTTTAATAAATCCTGGAGGTGTAGGGCCTGAGTGGGACTGCAAGAGGTGGAAGAAAGAGATTGAGAGGAAAACAAAAGAGTATGGATTGAATAAGTGGAGGCTTAGCATGGTGCGGAAGCCTACACTTGACTGGTATATGAAAAAAGAAGCACCTAAGTTTGAGATGTTCTATGATGGTAGTTTTGGAAGTCAACTCCTGTTTGCTGTGAGATGTAAGTCATTGAGTGTGAACAGACGTACATGGAGGTGGAATGAGAATAATAACAGATTATGTCGGCAGTGTATTAGTGGAGTGGAGGAAACAATTGAGCATTTTGTGCTGGAATGTAGTAAGTATGAGCAAGAGAGAGAAAGTTTTATGAATGTGGTGCTTGAGCAGTATGGAGAGAATGAGTGGTATGCCAGATGTGCTGAAGATGATTGCGGTATGAGCTGTCTTGCTGGATTGGATCAGGAGTGCAATTTGAGTATCATTGAAGCTATGAAATTGTTTCTTGTGCGTGCCTGGAGTAAGAGACAGTGACTGGAATGAGCCAGTCAGGTAGAATGGTCAGTAATGACCCAATATGCCTGGGGATGGTGTTTTGACGCACTGGCTATCCCAGTGACGCCATCCAATGGCAGCTTGTGACAAGGATTGGTAAATCCTGAGTAGTTTAGTGGACAAGTCTGGTACCAGGCGCTGAACTCTTTGTGTGATAACTGTGGAGGGAATTGTAGGCCGTTACAAAGGCCCCGACGCTGTCGGCCCTCAATTTCAAGTTCAAGTTCAAGTTGTGAACACACGCGCCGCGCCGCTCCGCTCCGTGACGCGACGCTCCGCGCCGCTCCGCTCGCTCCGCTCGTAGTGTGAACGCACCCTAATAGTACAAATCAGCTGACTAAACACGTGGGTAGAGCATCTGAGCGTCGTGTACAGATTGACAGAATCGAACTTAAAAATATACCAATTTGAATATCCTCATATTGTGGTAGCTATTACATTCTAGAATGAATTCTTCAAACGCTTCTCAATCGTTAAGTGTTTACGGAAGTTCTTTCAGTGAAGAAGAAAAAAGGTTAGTTGTTATATAGTTACCAAGACCATGAATGCCTTTTTTTTGTTTTTAACTTATAACAATGATTAATGTGGTCTTATTTTGTAATGAAAAATGTGTTTTGATATTAAAATTTATGTGTTCATCTGGACTATAATGAAGTTAATCGTGAGATATAGGTACAGTTTATCTCTTAGATTTTTACTATTTTTAATCTTTGAATCAGTTTTATGTGAGTGAATTGTTAGTTATTCTTCTAATGGCTGATACAATTGGCAACAGAATAAGGTCAAAGTGAAGCGTGATGCAATCACGGAAAATAATAATTCCCACCCCAAGAATCACTAAAGGAACCCATTTAAGAACGTTTCACATGATGACATTCTGCTATCTGATGCGTTATTTTTTAATTATTCAGCTTTGAAGTTATCCGTAAAATTGCTTGGTCAATATTGAATATAATGTTGTCAACGAATTTCATAATTTTGTAGGTATAGATGGATAATATAGTTGATTTTAAGACGTTTTACACGAATGACAATGTGCCCGGAAATGCTTAGTTTTCGAGTTATTTAAGTTTGAAGTTATATGAACGGCGCTCCTGAATGGCCCTTTTAACGCAAAAATAGTCATTGTTTTAGCAATGAAAATGGAAGCTAACCCCTATTACAAACGTAAAGAGGTTGGGTTGTGAGGGGTAGGTTGGGTTGGGTCGTGAGGGAAAATAACGCATCGCCGGGCAGAATGTCATTCATGTAAAACGTCTTATAATCGACTATATTACCCATCTATACCTACAAAATTATGAAATTCGTTGACAACATTATATTCAATATTGACCAATTGCTTTCCTGCGCGCGCATAATGTGGACCACAAAGTACAACCAGGTTAGGTCGGAAAAGGCAAAGTTTGGATCATGAGGTGTTAAAGTTTTTGCCCAAACTTCGTAGAAATAAAAAAATATAGAAATTGGGGTTAATGTTGAGTATGTTTTGGGAATTAAGGTAAATGTTGAGGACTTGACCATAACCGATTTTCCACTCTTTGACCAATAAAGATTGTTGATGAGACAAAAATAAACAAGTTTTCTTCAATGCACTTTCCGGCGGAAATAAATATTTTAAAAGTTATGGCATTAAATGAGTTACCGTAACTCCAGTGTTTGAGGCGAGGAAAAATACACCGCGCGGTCCGACGTGAAAGTAAACGGGCGTTCCCGCGCGCCAACCAAGCCGACGAAGAGCAAACCCCCTATTACAAACGTAAAGAGGTTGGGTCGTGAGGGGTAGCAACAGTTCTTTTAGTGAAAATTATAAAACTAAAAGAACTGTGGCTACCCCTCACGACCCAACCTCTTTACGTTTGTAATAGGGTGATGCACAATGGAGTTCCGGTAACTCATTTAACGCCATAACTTTTAAAATACTCATTTCCGCCAGAAAGTGCATTGATGAAAACTTGTTTATTTTTGTCTCATCAACAATCTTTGTTGATCAAAAAGTGGAAAATCGATTATGGTCAAGTCCTCAACATTTACCGGAATTAATATTTGATTTGGTAAATCTGAAAGATATGTCAGTTATCAATTTTCCACTTTTTGGTGCCTGAACCTAATTAATTGAATGAAAATGAACAAGTTTTCTTCCATGCACTTTCCGTCTCAAATTAGTATTTTACGATTTATAGCGGCAAGTTTAGTTTTGTCTTAGATGACAAATGCGCTCGAATAAACAACTACTCATCGATTTTCAAATTTTTGTTGCTTGAATCATGGTAATAACATCAAAATAAACAACTTTTCTTCTAAACACTTTTTTCGTCAAATGAGTATTGAACGAGGCATAGCGGTAGGTTTGGTTTCGTCTTTGATGACGATCGCGCTGGAAGGGAGTGCGCATTGCAGTGTTGCTGTCCGACGTGCTTTTTGAATTACTTGCCGCTTCAAACACTGAAGTTGCGGTAAGTCATTTACCGATATAACTAATAAAATACTCATTTAAGACGGAAAGTGCATAAAAGAAAACTTGTTTATTTCGATCTAATTAACTATGCTTAGGCATTGAAGTTTACAAATTCGATAACTGACATATCCTTCAGATTTACCTTTGATTTTTAGGTGCCATAACATAGATAATTAGATCAAAATAAACTAGTTTTCTTATATGCACTTTCCGATGTAAAGAAGTATTCTACAAGTTATAGCGGTGAATTAGTTACCGCAACTCAAGCGTTTGAAACGGCAAATAATTCATTTGGCCTGGCAAATGGCAACGCTGCAATGACGTGTCGCTTCCAGTTTTCTTGTTATCAATGACAAAACTCAACCTACAGCGCTAACTCGTAAAATATTCATTTGACGAAAAAAGTGTATGGAAGAAAAGTAGTTTATTTCGATGTTATTACCATGATTTAAGCAAAAAATTTATAAATCAATGAGTAGGTGTTCATCCGAGCGCATTCATCAAAGACGAAACAAAACCAACCGCTATAATTCGTAAAATAATCATTTACGACAGAAAGTGCATAGAAGAAAAATTGTTTATTTTGATCTAATTTACTAGGTTTACGATTCAAAAAGTGGATAATCCATTCCCGAAATATCCTCAACATTACCCGAAATTGGTAATAAAATAATAAGAAATATTGTTATCAGTTAATAATACAAAAAAGTCAACGTACAATTTCTCGTATTTTGTGATTTTGATGTTTTTTTCTAGTCGTCATTATTACGTCGTCACCTTTACAGTCAGCTCATAGATGGCGCCACCTAATACCGTCACCTTTACAGTCAGCTCATAGATGGCGCCACTTGGTACGGCCGCCGCCATCATGGAGCAGATGTAAACACAATTGTTAACATGACCTTTATGGGTTGCTTTCAACCTTTATTTATAACTAGTCCACCCCCTTTATTTGAAATAAGAAAGAAGGCAAAATGAAAGAAAGGCCATAAGAAATAAAACAAATCAATCTCTCGAGAGTTGCTGAGGTCGCGTGAACACGGCCCGTCAAAATATATAAGGCTGGAGCTTGTATCACAGATCCGCTCATCACACACTTTCGGCTGGCTTCGGACAGACAGAGAGACGGACCGACGCGGCTCATATTATAGTATAGATTTTCACTAGTAGAACTGTGGCTACCCCTCGCAACCCAACCTCTTTACACTTGTAATAGGGGGTTAACTTCCGTTATTGATGAAATTCTGGTTGGCTTGCAGAAGCCAATTTCAAAGTCAAATAATTCTAAAATGATGCATCAGAGAGCAGAATGTCATTCACGTAAAACGTTCTTAAATGGGTTTCTTGAGTGATTCTTGGGAATAAAATTCCCGTTTCCTCTGATTGCATCACGCTTCACTTTGACCCAGAATAATATTAAAACTTTGTTACAGAAGTTGAAGAATATATTTATACAATTTTGTGAGATTATATCTATTTTATGATAAATGTCTAGCGTTGGTCAGTAATCGATTTTCCACTTTTCGGTGCCTAGAAATAGGTAATTAGATCGAAATGAACAATTTTTCTTTTATGCACTTTCCGTTGGAAATGAGTATTTAACGAGTTATGGTGCTAGGTTTAGTTCCGTCTTTGATGACGAATGCGTTTGAATAAACAGCTAATCATCAATTTTCGAATATTTGTTGCTTGAATCATGGTAATAACCTCAAAATAAACAACTTTAGTTAATGTGAAGGAGATGCAACTAATCAAATATGGAAATTTTGTTACCCGTATCATGGTAATTATAACAAAATAAGCAACTTTTCTTCCATGCACTTTTTGGGGCAAATGAGTATTTAATGAAACTTTCACCACAGGATATACCACAGGGTATACCGCAAGGTATACCACAGGGTATACCACAGGGTATCGAGTTATAGCAGCATGTTAATTTTCATCTTGGATGATGAATGCGATGGAATAAACATCTACTAATTGAATTTAGAATTTTGTTGTTTGAGTCATGGTTATATCATCAAAATAAACTACTTTTCTTCTATACACTTTTGGCGGTACATGAGTATTTAACAAGGTATAGCGGTAGGTTTGGTTTCGTCTTTGATGACAAGCGCGCTGAATGCGAGGCGGCATTGCAGTGTTGCCATCCGACGCACTGCTTGAATTACTTGCCGCTTCAAACACTAGAGTTGTGGTCAGTAATTCACCGCTATAACTCGTTGAATACTAAATTGCCCCAAAAAGTGCATTGATGAAAAGTTGTTCATTTCGATATGATAATTGAAATGTTTTAGGCAACAAAGTTTCAAGTATTTATTAGTTGCATCTCCTTCACATTAACCACAACTTTTTTCTATGCACTTTTTTTGTCAAATGAGTATTTAAAGAGGTATAGCGGTAGGTTTAGTTTCGTCTTTGATGACGACCGTGCTGGAAGCAAGACTTTATTGCAGTGATGCCCTACCATGGGATCGATGAATTTTTTTCTGCTTCGAAAGCTGGAGTTGCGGTAACTTATTTACCGCTATAACTCGTAAAGTCCCCATGTGGGGGGGGGGCTAAAACTCATAAATTTCCCTGGGGGAGGGGGGATGTTTCTATAATTCTTCCACTGTGATCCGCTGCGTGTCGTAAGAGGCAACTAAAGTGAACGGAGCGAGGGGACTGGGGATCCCCTTCTCTGGGGTGATTTTCCCGATTTCCCGAGAGGCAGCAGGCCAATGAAGGGAGTGAGAGGGGTCGAAAGACCACTCAAACCCTAATACTAGGATCTTTGAATGTAAGGGGATTTGGAAGTAGAGCAACTGAGAGTAAGAGGGAGGAGATCGGAAGACTTATGATAAGCCGGAAGATAGATGTGTTGGCCCTGAGTGAGACAAAGTTGAAAGGTAGTGGTGAGTTGATGTTTGGGAGTGTGGGGAGAGAGTGTCTAGGGTGCGGGGGGGGACATGCAAGAGAGGGTGTGGCTATATTATTGAGTAAAAGAATCAGAGAGAAAGTAGTTGAATGGAGTGAGTTGTCAGCAAGAATAATGTGGGTGTGGATGAAATGGGGGGTAGAGCCATGGGTGTTTGTGAGCGCGTACGGACCGGGATCAGAGTGGAGCAGAAAGGAGAGAGAGGAGTTTTGGGAGAAGTTGTCAGAGTGTGTTGCAAGAGTGGGAAATGGTTGTAGAGTTGTGGTGATGGGGGACCTGAATGCGAGAGTGGGTGATGAGGTGGTGGATGGTGTTGTTGGTAGGTATGGAGTAGCTGGGGTGTTATGAGAGTGGTGAATACTTGGTGGAGTTATATGTAGAGAGTGAGTTAGTAATTGGGAATAGTATGTTTGAGAAAAAAAATATAAACAAGTATATATATGTGAGGACAAATGGAGGTGGGATAGTGGAGAGAGCATTGATGGATTATATATTGGTTAGCAGGGGAGTGATGGGTCGTTTGCTCAATATGCATGTGTTCCGTGGTGAGACGAATGGGATATCAGATCATCACTTGGTCGAAGGAAGTTGAAAGTAAGTGGAGTGTGGGGAGGAGTGAAAAGGAGGAGTGGGAGGGAGGTGTTAAATGTATGCAAGTTGGATGATTCTGAACGCGAGTGTGAGTATCAAGAGTGGATGAAAGTAGAGTATGAGAGAGGGTGAAGGTAAGTGAGGTTGGTGGAGTGGAAGGAGAATGGAAGTTGTTTAAAGAGGCAGTGGAAAAATGTGCAAGGGAAGTGTGTGGGGTAAGGAAGGTTGGAGGGGGATTAGAAAGGGGAGTGAATGGTGGAACAGAGAAGTAGGAGCGGCTGTGAAAAGAGAGCGGGGGGGTGTTCGAGAGGTGGCTGCAAAGGGGCAGCCAGAAAAATTTCGAAGAGTATAAGGAGAGAAAGAATGAAATTCAAAGAATGGTAAGGAGAGCAAAGAGGGAGGCGGATGAGTAGTGGGGAGGAAGTTGGGAGTTGACTTCATCAGGGATGGAAAAACCCTGGGTTTTTTTAAAAAACCCAACCCACCTGGGTTTTTTTGGGTTAAATTGGGTTTTATGGGTTTTATTGTTTTTTTTTGAGCTTTATTGGGTTTTTAGTAATACCTGTTTTTGTTTAAAAGAGTTATTCACACAACTGCCGTTGCCCCTATTTCAGATTTATATATAAACACTTGTTGAGTAAATATTATCTGATTACTTTATTTCCAACATTATATTACATTATTATATGAATCATTACATTATATGAACAATATGTGAATTAAGTTTGTCCATCACAATTACCATTTCCCAATTACCATATGCATAGAGACATAGCTCTGCAGTCTGTAAAGATATAAGATGTCCAAAGAGAATTGATATGCTCGTCAATTCATAGTAAGTTGTTTTAGCAGCAGACAGGCGCAAGTCATGTGAGAGGGAAGCACCGTGCAGATCATAAGTAACCACCACGAGCAGCTTGAAGCAAGACAGCTGCACATCACTTAACACAGTCATGCTGTTAACAACTTAACATGTGTATTGTGTGAGCTGGAGTGCTTAGCAGCGCAAGTCAAGTCAGTCAACCACACTGTTACATGTTACAACATGTAGTGACATGCCAATTTTTTTTTTAAATTTGCCAAAAAAATCACTTTTCGCAGTACAGGATAGCAACAAACACTAAAATGATTGGAAGTAAATTCTTTAACAGATTCCATCATCAAATTTGTTCCAGTTCAGCTTGAATGCTCACCATAGGCCAGTCTTTTCTTTACTTTTTTACCTCATGATGGCTGCGGTCGTTTCTTGCCCCATCTGACTATAATTGTTAGACTCATTTCAATTTAAACAATTTAAATAATTTATTTACCACAGGTGATACAGAGGTAGAATGTTTCTCAAGTCTAATACAATGGTCAAATTTGAGTATAGCTACCTGTGGGCCCGAATAAGTTCAGCAACTTCTAGGGCATCCTACCATTATATTATTCTAGGGTGTACAATAATGTTTAACCTAATTCACTTAGCCTAGTTTCATATTAGAATGATCAACAAGATAATGAACTCGATATTGATGTTCCATTTTACAACATTTAAGGCAAAGCTCTCACAGGAGACTGATATTGAAGAGTGGTTGGCTGAGTACAATCCAGAGTTCATCGGTGCGCTTTATTCCTATAAATTGAAGGACTCCAACATCTTCCAAAAAACACATGTTCAATGAGAATATCACTAAGACAATGACTCCTTGTTGATGGTGGGATATTCAAGACATGAAACAGCAGAAAATGCAGATTCATGAAAAAACACTGGCAGAGGGTTTTTGCAAGTTTATAAGCAATCTTCATTCTTGCCCGGCAAGTTCAGGATCCATTGAGAGAATTTTCTCAACATTTGGAATTGTGTGGAATAAATTGAGAAATAGATTAGGATCAGAACGAGCACAGAAATTGGTCTCAGTATATTGCCACCTCACAAATGATCATGATGGGGATGACAACGATGAAATGGCAGTGGATGTAGAAAGAAAAACACAGTAGTTTTGTAGTAGCAGTCTAGTCTAGAAGACAAGGAAAATTCAGAAGTCTCTATATTAAGTAGTCAAACTGCATTTGTTTCTAAATTTTTGTTTTTTTACTCTAGAAATGAAATTCATGAAAATATATTAGTCCCTCAAGTTTTTTTGTGATTTTTCTAATTTGATTTGTATAGGGTTGGTGTTTTGTTTTTCAATGTTTTCTTGTCATAGTCATGCACATGACTTAGATTCTTATTTTGACAAGATAAATATTTAGCTCATTCTGATTCCATAAGGTTGAAAACAAATAAAATTTACATAACAATAAAACCCCCAAAAAAAAAACAAAAAATCCCACTATTTAGTGGGTTTTTTAGTGTGGGTTTTTTTAGGCTTTTTTGGGTGGGTTTTTTATGTGCCAACCCTGGACTTCATGGAGAGAAAGAAGTGAAGAAAATTAGGAAAGGACAGGTGGAGAGTGAGGCAAGAGTGAAGGATGCATATGGTAGGTTACTAGTGGAGGGTGGTGGTGTGAGAAGGAGATAGGCAGAGTATTTTGAGAAGCTGCTGAATGTGAAGGATGATAGGGTTGCGAGAGTGGAAGCTGTTGGAAGTGATGTTAGAATGCCTGTGTTTGGTGAAGTGAATAGTAGTCGAATAAGAAGTGTGGAAGTGGAAGGTGCGTTGGATGTGATGAAAAATGGGAAAGCTCCAGATATGGAGGGCTACACTGCTGAATGTCTAAAGAAAGAAGGAAATGTGGTGGTAGAATGGTTGGTATATTTATTTAATGTGTGTTTCAAGGCTAGTTAAGTGCCGGTGGATTGGAGTAGCGTGTGTGTAGTTCCGATGTACAAGGGAAAAGGTGACAGGTATGAGTGCAGTAATTTTAGTGTTATAAGTCTATTGAGTGTTTTTGGGAAGTTGTACGGGAGAGTTTTAATGTTGTGATCATACCACAACGTAACAATCTTTCGGAACGAGGGACGCCTCAACATATTCGAAATGACTCGAATCAGCCAGAGAGAGACGTCGTATGCCGCAAGGACTGTTATCAGATTTCGCGAGTCGTGCTAAGTAGTTATTCTTCCCTCCTTTCTATCTCTACTATACGTCGACTTCAAGATCGCGGGGAAGCAAGGACGTCAACTGACCGAAGGAGCTGCCGGATACCAACACAAGAGAGATTCTTCACTATTATTTCTATCATTGTTCAATAGCTCATGTTAATTAGATCATTTGTACAATTAGCGAGAATTAATGGATCCCATTGCTTATATAATTCAATACGCTAGAGTCATACATAACCGCTTGTTTGAGGAATAATCTATATTGAGATTGCAATGTAAGCTATCGTTCTGAGTCGGGCGTGAGAGTGAACGACCGCTATGGCAGCGCCGTGAGTGCATGGGAACAGTTAGCACGCCCGTGACCCTCTCAAGATAGAGCACTGAATTACGTCTTGAATGCCTGCCCTTCTGGGCTGGGCATTGTTTTCGCCTTTGAAATGTGCATACCATGTGATTACGTATACCTGCTAAATTAAAGTAATTAATAAATGTCACGGCGCGTACACACAATATAGCTATCATCCTGGATCCAAATTAAGATAAGTTCCATCATAAGCATATATCCCTTTAGAAGCGTCCTCATAACTTCTCTTCTGTGCGTAGGGTTATCGTTGTCACGCCTTAAGCGTTCACTTATAAACGTTTTGCCTTCAGCATATATCTAAAGTGTTAATTGAAATGTAACTTAATGCGTTGGGTCTACTTTTCTTTTAGAACATCAATTTCTTGTAACAAGATTATGTAATAAAATATCGATGTGTCATTTCGTATAATTTCCTGCTAAATAGAGATAGATTAACAATTTTTGTGGAGAGGTATTTCACGCTACCAATTTATATTGATTTGCCGCTTACTCAATAATTAAATTTGTGGACATTGAAAAGTCCCAGTTTATCTTTGCTAACTAAAATAAAAGAATTGTGATCTTCAATCACGACTATCAAAAGAGAGCTAAAAGGACGAAAAGAAAATAAAGAATAACATCTGAAAAAAAGAGCTCCACAACATTAATTGGAAGAGTGAGAGTGATGACCAATTGTGTGCTTGCTGAAGAGCAATGTGGTTGTACAAGTGGTAGAGGTTGTGTGGATCAAATGTTTGCTCTGAGGCAGGTAAATAAGAAATACTTAGCAAAAGGTAAAGATGTATATTGGGCATTTATGGATCTAGAGAAGGCGTATGACAGAGTGGACTCTATGGCAAGTTGTAAGCTTGTATGGAGTGGGTGGGAGACTGTTGAATGCTATCAAGAGTTTCTACGTTGATAGCAGAGCATGTGTGAGAGTAGGGAATGAGGTGAGTGAGTGGTTCCCAGTTGTGACAGGTGTGAGACAGGGTTGTGTGATGTTGCCATGGTTGTTTAATTTGTTTATGGATGGTGTGGTGAGAGAAGTGAATGCCATAGTGTTGGGAAAAGGTGCGCAGTTGGTGGGATAAAATGTATGTATTGGGAAGTATGTCCGCTGTTGTTTGCAGATGATACAGCGCTTGTGGCTGATTCAGAGGTAAAACTGAGGAGACTGGTTGCAGAGTTTGGTAGAGTGTGCAAAAGGCGTAAATTGAGGGTAAATGTGAATAAAAGTAAGGTGATGAGATGTTCAACAGGTGGAGTGTTTGGAACTTTGTATGCGAGGATGAATGGTGAAGTGTTAGAGGAGGTGGAGCATTCTAGGTACCTCAGGTTGGATGTGGCTGTTAAAGATAGTATGGAAGTAGAAGTGAGGCATCGAGTGTGTAAGACATTGGGTCCAATGAGGAAAGTGTTTGAATGCAGGAGTTTGAGGATGATTGCTAAGAGGGGACTGTATGAAAGCTTGATTGTGCCAGTTTTGTTGTATGGAGCAGAGTCCTGGGGGTTGAGAGCAGCTGAGAGGAGGAAGTTGGATGTATTTGAGATGAAGTGTTTGAGGAGCATGTATGGTGTAACAAGAAGAGACAGGATCAGGAATGAGTTGGTTAGGGGGCAGACGGGTGTTATTAAACAGTTCAGCAGGCGAATGGATGAAAGAGTGCATTGATGGTTTGGGCATGTTGAAAGAATGAATGTTGAGCTGCTGGTGAAAAAGATTTATACGTCGGAAGGGAGTGGTGTTAGAGCGCGAGATAGACCACGGATGAGTTGGATGGATAGGGGAAATGTGCTTTGTATGAGAAAGGTCTGACTGTGAACGTGGCGAGAGGGATGACTGCGGACAGAAGTGAGTGGGGGCAGTGCGTAGAAGGTAATTTTATTTGTGACACGGTACTGGAAGTTGCCCGCGTGTGATGGGGTTGACCTATCCTGTGCGGGGGGAGGGGCTGCACTCAATGAAGCGGTCTGGGTAAACCAGCTATGGCTGTTGGGCCTGACTGTGGAAGGTGGTTGTGCTGGGCTGCTGCTGATCCTGGCAGTCTGGTACGGCCAGTGCTGCCTCTCTCACCTCCTAGTGCTAATATTGTTGATTGTGGCCTGCTGTCGGCTACCCTCCCATAGGGAGGAGAAGCCTGGTATATGTATGTATAACTCGTAAAGTATTCATTTCCGAAGGAAAGTGCATAGAAGAAAACTTGTTTATTTTGATCTAATTAAAACTATGGTTAGACACCGAAAAGTGGAAAATCGATTACTGACCAACGCTACACATATACCCTATTTTATTATGTATTTAAATTTGTGCAAGCATTTTTTGTCAATCTTCAAGTTTTTAAATCCTAACTAAAACATTTTGAATGTCAACTTCAAATCAAAATGTAAATATTATGCTACAGATTGTTTAATGAAAGCAATAAATAGTGGTATTCAACTCTAAAATACACAATTCTGCCTATAATTTCACTTAACCTCTTAATACCCTCAACACATTGCCTGCCTGTGTAGATAAGAGCTTGAATCTCTGACTGCCATTGGGTTAAAGAACTTGAAATATTAGAATTTGTCAAATTTGCTGCACATTGTCTGAGATATGTGAATATTGTAATGTACCTTAAAACCTATCAGCAAGATGCTGAGGTAATAAGGTAGGGTTTGGAAATTGTATGTTAGGTATCTTCCTAAAAATATACACCTTAGACTTTAATATGATAGGAATGAAGATTTTTATCTCAGTCCTTATGATTTTAGTTCTAGACTACCATTGGTAAATTTCACTGAAGTAGCATCACTTTCCTGAGTATGTCCTATGATGTTAGGATCTCCAGCAATGAATATTAGAACATCATAACCTCTTTTATATCTTCACAATAATTTCTGGTATTTAAAATGTCTATTTACCACCAGCATGTATATGGTTACTAGTAAGAAATTCAAATACAGGCCTATTCAATATTTAATATTCAAAAATATATACATTATGAGCCAAATATCCTACAAGGCTTCCATTTTAGATAACCTAGTAGATGAACAAATTCTATCCCTAGTGTAGTGAGGTAAACAGCTTTGGATGCTAGTGGTTCTAACTTAGTACTAGTTGAGGTATACATACGGTTCTAACTTAAAATTTGTTGAGCATACAAGACAAACAAACTAATATTGTATAACAAGAATGTACACTTGAATATTCTGGTCAGCATTTTCCCTCTTCAGATGCCTTTCATTTTTCCTTTAATGTTAGCTTCATTGTTAGTTTTCCCTGCTGATAGTAAAATGAAGTTAAGTAACAATATTTGGTTGTTTTTTATTTGCTTCGATGATTCATTTTAATTTGTTTATTTTTTATTTGTCTAGCAATTTAAGAGCATGTAAGTATGAGCCTTTTTTTTTTAAGACCAAGTTATTTGATGCATCTCTAATATCAAGAGGTATTGTGTACTACCTTTTTGGTAATAGCAAGAAGAAAGCTATTTGAAACCCAGCTTGTGAGTAATAAGAGACTCTGAGCTTATTTTTATTTTGCAATAAGTATTCATGGCAGTTACAGTCATACCTCACCTTACAAAATATATTCGTTCCAGAAATGGTTTTGTAAGGCAATTTTTTTGTAAGTAGAGTTGCATTTTACATCTAAAAAGCCTGATTTGTTTCAAGTCTCCAACACTACCACCTAAAGCCTTTAAAAATTATAGAAGTATACCTTTTTCATATAAGATATGTGTTAAAATTATACGAAAATTATTTATAAAACCATTAAAATGAATAAGCCATGCTAATCATCATTAATTTTTTTCACTCACACTGAGAATTACTTTCTTCAGGCCCATGATGAATAACAAAAAATAAAGTTGCAATGAGCATACTTGAAAACCCCACAATACAACTGTAATTCTCAGGAACTTGAAAACGAAGAACACAGCACGTAGTGAAATCATTTTTATTTTACTTCTTACTTTACACACCTAATCTATAAAAGTGAAGAAACTAAAAACTAGTAGTCCTATTTTTCTTAAACGTTTCGGAGTCCAGCTCCATCATCAGTAAGTCATAACTGAAATTTACGATGAGAATGGTTAAAAAAGCAAAGTTATTTTAAATTTTTTCTCTACTCTACAAGCAAATGAACTAAATATAAATTTGCAAAGGGAATGAACTGACAGGAAAAAACATTATCTACTAGTTTTGTTGGAGCTGAACTGGGAGCAAATTTGTTCTTTAGTTAAGAAAAATAAACAAATTTTGTGTGCAACTAGCATTCACATTTTTACTGGATATAATTCAACGTGCAACCAAAAACTTTCCTTATGTATTTCACCATTGTACAATTATTATGCTTAGAATTGTACATCATGAAAATTTCATACTACTGGTTGAGAAATTAATTTTTAAACTATCTCTATTTTTTCAGAGTGCTGGCATTGTGTGAGCAGTTCAAGCAAGGCATCACAGTAGCGGTCATTGAAAATGATATGCCTCACCTCACCAAACAGATGGTTGTTGATGTACTCAATAAGTTACTGGCAAAGGTAAGTTTCTTGTAAGAATACCCTTATTTCCATTGATTTTTATTATATAATGCTAAATTAAAATAGCTTAACAATTTGTAAATAACTGATTTTTCACTTCTGTCACATTGTATTGCTGTTATTCAGAAACTCTTTTAAATACCAATTTTTTACTATCATCATTTGTATTGTATTGTTTTTAGGATTGTGTTCTTTGTAATGTAATTGTAGAAAAGATACTATTGCCTCACGTTCAACATTATTTCACTGGTTTGGTAAATAAACAGTGTGAGCCAGTGTTCTGTATGTGTTCACTGAGTTAGTTCTAACTGAAGAATCGGTGTGTTTGGAAAAGGGCTAAATTTAGTTAGAAAAATGTAAAATTTGTGTCCAGTCAGTGTACATAGAAGCCAGGGTTGTAAATTAATTCATGCTAATGAGCAATCAAATTCTTAAAACCTTGAAGATAAATTCACCTCTTCTAATGAATTAAGTTGTAGCTCCTTATCTATTGCATTGCAGTTATTTCTTGCTTTGCAGTTTTTCAATTGATAAAAATGTTTGCTTATTTTCATTGCATTGTGTTTAAGGCAGCCATTGAGCAAATAGATGAAATTAATTTTAGTATATTTAACTTCTAAGTGAAACCGATGCAAGTTTGTGGTTACAACTTTTAAGAAAACTTAGTAAAGTTTATGAAAATAGAAAGGATGTCTTCATTTAATCATTATTTCTATTTTTCAGAGCAAACTTAGCCTTCTGTCAAAGCCTGATGGGACCTTGATATACAAGTTAAAAGACCCAGTGTCTTTACATAGACTAAAGGGTGCCAATAAAGAAGAGCAGGTGAGAATTTCCCATAACCAAACACTGACTCTCTGCATCGTATCTTCATCACGTATAAATGTACTTGCTTCCCTTCTTTATGATCAAATAAAAACCAAAGACTTATTGCAAATTTTTACTTCAGTCTTATTAAGAGTTTTAAATGATCATTGAGTAACTTAGTAAGCACTATATCATTTATTTTAGTATGGTGTGCATTTAGTTGATATACTGCATTATACCTGAAGGTTTTCAAAAAAGTAGCTTATTATGTGTGCACAATTCACTATGTTAAGAAGGTAGATCGTATTGAATGCCTCTTGAAACAATTTTTCCTTCTCATCAGCTGTGTGGACAGCTTTTAATGCTGAAGTACTGTATAATGGCAAAATGTGAAAATAATTTTGGATTGCTCTATTGTCTTGTTTGGTTCATGAAATATTAGGTCAAAGCTTTGTGTGTGAAGATTCCATCCATGTGTTACCTAAAACTATGAATAATGCTCATGAGTGATTCTTGTGATACTTAATTTTTTGATATTTATTTGCCTTATTTCTTGAGATTCCTTTGCCCTAATTTTTCATAAATTTAGGTGTGATTAAGAATACCAGTGTCCATTATGTGGTGAGGTTAAAAGGGGCATAAAATCCCGATGTTGAGGCCTTTAGAAAAGCCAGCAAAGCTCGACAGAATCCTTTAACTTTATAAAGCCATGTTGCTGCTGCATTTACAACTGTAGGCATTGTTTTGGTATGCCATGATTCCTTTCCTGAGTCACTCTCCCCTTCTCCTGTGTCACTGTCCCTTCTCAACTTGCAAAAGTTAGTTATTTTACTCTTCATGCCACAGATGCCCTGTAAATTTAGTGAGATGTCCTCAGGCCTTGTATCTTTGTACTGATTCCTGTGTTCAATATCTCATCAGTTTTATAGTCATCACACTAAATTAAGCCCATACCTCTGTTTAGAAGGGTACTAATCTCTCATATGTGCAGGCTGTCTATGAAATTATCGAGCGCAGTGGCAGCTTTGGCATCTGGGCACGAAAAATCAGGGCCGAGTCCAATCTCCACCTCAATGTCGTGGATCGCGTTCTCAAGCGACTCGAGGGCAAGAAGCTCATCAAGAGTATCAATTCTGTGCAGGTTTGTTCAAACTTTTTCACTTTAATATAATTGATATGTAATGGAGGCTAGTTGTTTATTGTTTCTTCAATCTCGTCCAAATCCATCACTGGGCTGTTTGTTTATCTTTCATGAACAATGAGAGTGTGTTACTTTTGTATTACTGACAGTGCACAAAATTTGTAACCATGAGACTGCAAATATGTATGTTTAATGGTCGCTTTGTTATGTTGAAACGAGCGTGTTATGTAGCAATCATTATTTGTGGGGAAAGTTTGATGACGACTCCCTACTCCGATGTCTGTGTAGGATTAGTGTCTCAGCATGGGACTTTGGAGCAACTCAAAAATTGTTTCTGCCCACCCGAGCTGTGTGATATGAATGCAATAATTTTTAAAACAGTTACTCAGTGTGGTGGCACTTACTTAGCTAAATAATAAAGCCTTGCAAATGCATTCCTATTATTTCGTAAAAATGGGGAGCTTCAAGCATATAGCAAACTATTGACTGCTTAAGCTGAAAGTGTGTTTCTCCTGCTACCCATTTCTTCTTTTTCTCCATTGTCTGAGTTATGATGCAACTAAGTTATTGTTAAAGCTTTCCTTTATTTGAATGCGTGCATTTGTTATTTCTTTTGATTTGAAAGTAGCATTAATTTCATGCCATCATGGGAATATACGTAGTCTTTTTTGTAGGTATTATGATGGAAAGAAATTTCTGGTGTTATTTTAGCTTGGGGGTAAGTTTTAGGGGTAAGTTGCCCACGTGTGATGGGGTTGACCTATCCTGTGCGGGGGGAGGGGCTGCACTCAATGAAGCGGTCGGGGTAAACCAGCTATGGCTGTCGGGCCTGACTGTGGAAGGGGGTTGTGCTGGGCTGCTGCTGATCCTGGTAGTCTGGTGCGGCCAGTGCTGCATCTCTCGCCTCCTAGTGCTAATAGTGTTGATTATGGCCTGCTGTCGGCTACCCTCCCATAGGGAGGAGAAGCCTGGTATATGTATGTATGTATTTCAGTTTGGATCTTTATTGTATATTGCAAAAATTTTCCGTGAGCAATCTTACCTTGGACTAAACTCTACTTGCAATATAAATTAGTAATTTACCTTAAATTAAATATTTGAATATTTTATTTGGATCCAATATAAATCCTATGAGAGAGACAACCATTTTATCAATGGGAATTAGTGCTCTCAGGAAAGAGGTGTGAGGTCGCGAGCTGAAGGTTTGGCAAGTACCTTCTTAAAATTTTATTTGATTTCTCAAACTTCTTTTAATTTTGTTCTATGTACAAGTTGTGGAGACACTCTTAGTGCACCTATTACTTTTTCCTTAACTTGACACTAAATGGTACCACCCTCTCTTGGGAATGCTTCTGTTGTGGTTAAGGAGGTTCAACTTAACTTATAATTCAAACTTACAAACAGCTAAAATTGATCAATTCGCGATGCACTAGGAGAATATAGTGCTAGGTTTCTCAAAGCAGGATCTTAAGCATGAGCTCGCCTTATAAATAATGAATGTCTAGAAGCAATGTACCTTCTGTCAAGTGCACTGCAGAAACATGTCATGCTTTATTTGTTTTTGCGGGTCACTTATAGTTTATTGTACACCACTTAACAGCTGATCTTGTACTTGTATGAGGTGTTAACTGATTGAGGAATATTGGTACATATAGTGCAAAGGAGCATCACAATGCAGTGCTGAGTGTGCGTAACTGCCCGGCAGGCTCCAAAGAAAAAGTTCTACCTAGTGAGCAGCGTCGAGCCTGACCGCAGCCTCACCGGAGGAGCTTTCTATTCTGACAACCAGTTTGATAGTGCCTTTGTGGAGGTGCTTATGGACACCTGTTACAAGTGAGCGCTAATAGTTGTGTGTGTGTGACAGTATACACGTGCTACTAGTGAGTGCTGCTGGTTGTGTGTTTGTTAATGTGCATTACTAGTGAGAGCTGCTAGTTGTGTGTGTTTGTTGATATGCATTACTAGTGAGGGCTGCTAGTTGTGTGTGGTCATCACTTGCATTGAAGTGTTCATGGATACATATAAGAAATGAGAGATACTGGTTCTCTACTCATGGCATCAGCTGTGTGGAGGTACATCAGGTGCTTGCTGATGTGGTTGCGAGCGCCTACCTATGAACGTATCAACAAGTCAAGGGACATAGGCCAGACATGAGCGCTCGAGTTAGATATGGTATGCTGAAGTCCATACTCCCCAGTGTGAGTAGAACTTTGCCCCCTCAAAATCTGTAAATTTTGAGATTTATCAGCATACTGTTTGTGTGAAGTACGTTTTACTCTTATTCAGATCATTGCATTGCGCAAGTGTTGTTTCGAGAATGATGGCCGAGTATAAAACATATTTGAGTACAATGGACACATTAAACATAATATTTTCTTTGTAACTTCTCTGTGAAATTGATGAAACTCCTGAATATTGGTGAAGTTTTCTTATCGCATCTGAGTTACGGGATACAGGCCCTGATTTCAATGGGTTTGTCTACAACATAATTTGAAATGTCCCTCGTTTTCTTGCCGAGCATACTTTTAACCTGATAAATTAAAGCAATAACATGTTTTCCTGATATTTACCGTCGTTTCCTTGCAAGTACATTATGAAATTGAGGTTCACGGTGTATTTAGTTAGTAGCTTGCCATTTGCAGGTACCTGACCACCAAACTGAAGAGCGCGGAGACGGAGCACGCCAAGAACGGGCCTCTCACCATCGTCAATGCAGCCAAAGTCACCGCCAAAGAAATGCAGGAGTATATTGAGCGGCTCAAGCTGGCTAAGGTGGGGATCTCCTCAGTGCCTAGCTGGTGTGGTGCCTTGTGCTCTGCTGAAGGTCAGCAAGTGCTGAGAGCTTAGCAAATGCACTGTGCTAAGTTTACACGTGCCAGTTACTGACCTAGTGCCAAGCAAGCTGTGTATTTGATAGTGCACTGTTTTTAGTGTCAATTTACACCTTGCTTACCAAGCTGTCTTTTGTGCAACTGCTGAAGTTGAAAATGTGCTACTATTTTTTCAGTCGTTATTTGTCAATATCATCTATGAATTGTATACTTTACACAGTGGTGTTAAGCAATAAGGGATGTGACTTTATTATACAGTTGAGACGTTTTAGGAATAGTCCTGGTTAAATTAACAAGCCAGAATGAAGGGTTTGGTTTGAATTCAATATTTCAGGAGACATAAATCTATTGCGTGCTGTGTTTTAGGACAAATGAGAAGCGATATCGTATGCTGTTGGTACTGCATGTTTGAGATAGTAGACCCTCGCACAAATTTACAGTATATTAACATTACTTAGCACACCTGGTCTCCATGTCCAAGCATTTGTGATTTTTCAAATAGGGTTCTTTATGTTTAGGAGGTAGTGAAGAGAACTAGCCACATTGGAAATTGTTGTTATGCCAAATTGTATGTTTGTCTTGCAGCAAAAGAAGGAATACTGGAAAGTGTAAAAAACGGGTGCTTTAAGATGACGTCATTATTGACACCTTAAAGACTATTTTCTAAACTAGTAACGCCTGTTACGAAGCACATAATAATAAAAAACAAGAAGGGCAGATTTACCATGAAGGACCTATTTGTAATCAAAACCATTCGAATGTTCTCACCACACTGTGCATCAGTAGTCTGTTACAAGAGATTTAGCTGTGTTGCTGTGTGTGCGCAGATCAAGCTGAGCGTGGAGGACGTGGAGAAGCTGCTGGACACGCTGGAGCTGGACGGGCGCGTGAAGTGCTACACGGGCGGCTACAGCGGCGACTGCAAGTCCGGCAGCGTCAGGCTGTGGCGCGCCGTGCCGGACTGGGCCCCCACCCCGCAGCTCCTGCACGCCCCTTGTGGCGTGTGTCCGGTGGGTCGCGTGTGTGTGGCGTGTGTCCGGTGGGCTGCGTGTGGCGCGTGTCCGCTGGGTAGTGGGGTCTTAGTAGTGATATATATGGCGTACAAGGATTAATTTGTCTTGGAAGAATTTTGAACTTCATGTTGTCGCGGTGTGTGACAGGGATTTGTGTGTGTGTGTGTTTCCAGTAAGTGGCTGGGGCTTGTGTGTGGCGAACATTGTGTCAATGGCAAGTCGTGTTTAACTGCTAAGCAGCATTTCCTGTGCACCTTACAAGCGGTGCTTCATATTCGGGTAACATGTGGAGTTTGATGTAAGCTGAGTAATGGCAGCTTGTGGAAAGCGCCTTACTGCATTCGATGTTCGGATGTGCATAAGTTGTACGGTTTGTGTGTTGATTTGCTTTCATTTGCGATGAATGTCTCGTATTTCGCGCTATAATTTAGCGCAGTATTGTTGTATGTGTGTGAAGTGAGACGAGGATAATACGCGAGTAGTGTTAAGTAAGAATTTTTAGCCATATGTTGCCATTGCATTTTGAGTGATATAAATATTCCGAGATAGTGAGCAACATGAAATGTTTCAGTGAGGGATGTGCGCCATGTAATACAAGTACGATCAGATATTTGATTAGCAAGAGTCAGCCACTGTCACTGGATTGAGGGGCAAGTTTACACGTCATGTTAGTGGCGAGTTTGGAGCTTGGCTTTCATTTCTGTGTCCGGATTTTCAATCAATTTGCGATGTCGTCGTCATACAGCTGTCAGTGTGAGTTCTTCTTAGTCGATTTGACTGCGCTGCGTGTTGTAGGCTTATAGCGCGCGAAGTCGATTTGGAAATCATGCACTGCCTGCTGTAGCGCTTCAACCGCGTGAATTGGTGGAAAATGCGTCTCTCAAACTAGTGGCAGTGTGCCACATTTGGTGTTGGTCACTTGAGCGATGAACTACCGAGTGATTGTGCACTTCATCTCCCATCTCTGTTTGATGAGAATCTTGAGAAGCATTTGAACACATTTGTTGTTAAATGCGTATTTAAATACTGTCATGTTTTTAAAATGTATATTTAAGTATGCTTTAAAATGTATATGACTACTCCGACACGACTTCCACTTTTTCATGCATTGGTAGAAATGAACCTAGCAATAAAATTATCTAACAGTTCTTATTATAACGCATTAATAAGAATTTAGTTTTTCAAATTTAAAGTTTTAGGAGGAATTATAGTTTGATAGAGTCAAATTAAATAATTTTTTTAGGTTTTGCCCTATTTAATTTTTATATCTTCTCAGAATTCTGAAGGTTTCGAATCCCTCAAAGGGATACAACTATTGTATCTAAGGAAATTAGCACTCCCAGGGGAAAGACGTGTGGTCTCGAGCTGAAAGTTGAATTTGCCTTTCTTTTGTTTTTGTCTTGTTACAACTTTTCATTTTTCGATTCACTGCTGTTCTTTTTCCTGTATCTGTAAATTTTTTCTTCAACTCTTCTCATGTTTCATATACATTTTCTAATCTTGCTTGTATTTACAGGGTGTTAGGACACACTTCATGCATAGATTCCACATTTCATACTATAAGGGTTTTTTCTTCTTCCATGTACAAATTTGCTTAGCACCAAAGTTTACCAAAAAAGAAAGACCCGGTATTTTCACACTAGAGGTGGCTTATTGTTATTGTAAGAATAGACCGGAGCGAGGGATCTGGAAAGGATCACGGTTTGTTACCATATTGCTTTTATCTAACTTCTCTATTGATGTGAATCAATGTTCCAGAGCAGGTAGTTACCATGATAGCCATCCATGTCTCATTGGCTATGATTATTGTGGTGGTGATATATCTGGCTTACAAGGATTAGTTTGTCGTTATATAATTTTAAACTTCATGTTGGTATCATGTATTATTCCGGAGATAAAAATTGCATCAATTTGTTTGTCAAAATAACTGGGTCATGTTTATTTTTGGAAACTGCGCAATTAACAACATGGGCTATTGGTCTGTGTTTTGCTCAGAATATTTGTTCAATGTACCATTCAGAGTTATGTATATGTAAGACTATGATCTTCAGATTAATTTTCATAAACCGTACTTCCATTTTATTGGTACGGTGTCATAGAAATAGTGATGAAGAATTCCATTTCATTGGTAAGGTTCAAAGAAATTGTCAGTGAAGTAAAATAATTTCTTTTGACACCATTCTTGTATTCCGCCCGGCTGAGAGTAGTGTCATGCAAGTTCCTTTAATGTCCACTTTTCTTATCAGCAGATGTAGGTCTTAAATTTGTTAGATAGAGATCTGCTGAAGTGCTTGCATCCCCAACTGACATGGTACTATTGTGGTGTGTGCTACTCTGTCACGTTGCTGTTGTCCTATTGCTTGTGACTATATCTGGTGTTTGAGCTATGAATATAAGTACTTAGGAAGACAGGCCTCTGCTTTAGAACAGCGACATGTCGGACAAGGTGAGCTATATTGGCCTGAGTGGTGAGAATTTTCGGTGGTTTTTCTGCCTTTCAGATTAACCTGTCAACAGTTACTTTTTGAAGCCGATGTGCACCACTAAAGGGAAAAATTTGAGTAAATGACATATGTCATCAGGTTCCATTTGGAGTAAATTTTAGTTAATGTAATATATCGTCAGTAACCCTCAACAGTGTAATAGTGGTCGCGGTAATAATAATAGTTGTTGTTGTGGTGCAGATGGTGGAGCGCTGCAGCGACGTGGGCACCGTCACACCGCAGTCCTGCGTGTACCTAGACGAGTGGCTTACTGACTGACACGCTGTCCTGTCCTTTTGTTCGTTACGGCTGTGCTTAGAGTAATTACTTTTAACATTCATTGTTTTTTTAGTGAATTACGTGCTATTTTCGTTTTAAATAAACGTTCAAATTTGTGAAATCGTTTCTCTTCATTGGTGAGATCCTGGTTTTATGAGGCGTGTGTGCGTTGTCCGAGTTGCTGACCTACAGGCTGCTGATCGATCCTCAGGGTTTCTGGTGTGAGAGATGAATTGAAATTTTCACCGTTCTATCACATGCGTTTTTTCCTCTCGAATGAACTGATGATCATGAGCCAACGCTGAACGTATTGGCGGCTAGAGCGCTTCACTGCTGTACCTACAGTTGGCCGCGCTTGGTTGAAGCAAGTTCGTTGGAGCAGACAGATTCCTCAGATATGCAGTTATCATGTCTCAGTAAAGTTGTATGGAAATATAACTCAATGTTTAAGGTATTAAGGGAAGTGTTATCAAGTAATGTGCGAGTATCTCCTCTGCGTAGCTAATACGAGTAGTGTTGCCATCTCTATCGCACTCGTACCTACAGATTGATATTCAGGGTTTAACCTCCCGTGTGGCAGCGTAGGTGTTGAATTTTGAGTATGGATGAAGAGGTTTTCTAATCGAACAATAAACTCAAAAACTAAAGGGACTCGAAACAAAAGCAGAAGTTTTCTTTGATTCCTTCCTTGGAAGGATCATTTTTAAGATAAATGCGGGTCAGTACAACCTTCCTCATGTCGCGATGGGCAACTGCGTGTAGATTGAGCTTGGACTTGCAAAATGCGAGTAGCAATTCTGCTGAAAGCTCGACTTTTCAAAATGAGAAATATGCACACCTGAATAACGAGAGTTATTTCGTCAGCTGCTGTCTCATCTTTGTGAGTCGTGATTTGGAAGCAACCGTTGCAAAAGCTGCGTGGTTCAGTTGCTACTTCAGGTGATGAATCTGAAATTCAGCATCCTTTACGCAAAGGCTGCTACGTTAGTTGTCGTCAGATTTTTTCTCTAATTCAGCCTTTTATTCTGGTTGTAGCTGCAGTCTGAGTGCAGGTTTCAGTTTTTGTTAAACTAAACGAAGTTAGCAATATCTAGTCCCAGGGGAACCATGTGAGGGCCCGAGCTAAATGTTAGGAACGCTTCTTTTTTGTTGTAATAAAATAGGTTTTTGTTTTGTTACGGACCATCTTTTTTCGGTTCATTGCTGTCCTGTTTTTCAGCACCTACTACTTTCTTCTTCAACTTTTTTCATGTTTCATGAACTTATTTCATAGCTTACTGTTTCTGTGCACCTTGTGCTTAGATTCCGCGTTCCCTCAACTCCATACTAAATGGTGCCTTCCTCTTTCCTCTTTTGGAACATCTTTGTCGTGGTTAAGGGAGGCTAAAACTTTCTTATATAATAATAATAATAATAGCAATATCTAGTGAAAACCGTAATTAGGTGTATCATAGATTTTTAGCAAGGCATTGCACGAGGTATGCTTACAGTAGCAGTAGAATTTATCGTGACAAGGAGTTATAGGAATTCAATTTAGTTTTATTGTCCTAATTGCAGCAGGAGTTTTGTTCTTTATGATCATTGGAATCATCTTCTCAAACTGCGTCTTCAGTTTCCGGCATTTTAAAGCACACAAATATGTGGTAGTCTAATGCGCCACTTAACAATAATGTCCCGTGCTGGCAAATTGAATTAGAAACAAATTAATTGCAACATGCATTATTGGTACTGTGATGACAAATGAAGATAGCTAATTCTGACCCGCGTGCTTTGATTCCTGCTATGCTAGCACGTGAACGTCCAGCTGCGACGCCTCGTGTATCGGGGCAGCGGCGGTGAGAGTGTTACCTGCGAGGGATTCTTGTAGCGCCAGCTTTCGTGTTACATGTGCCTACATAGAAGTCTTCACGGAAACGGTACAAATCAACTCGTAGTGTGGGTAGACTCAACTAAACCAACCTCGGAGTTCTCTCTCATCTGTTCTTGCACTGAAAGTATTGAGGTGCAGTATTGTTTTGTATTTATTTTCTTCATCGCTTTCAAGCTGATGAATGTTACACAATTCACGGTATGGAATTAGCTTTAAAATGGAGATATCAGTGCAAATGTTTGAGGCCTTAAAATGAAAAGCTAACCTGAAATGGTGCTATCTGAGTGAGAAGTCAAGTTTTTACTGCTTTAAAATCTCTTCTGCAATAGTTGCTGCTGCATTTAATGCACTTGAATACTTTTAGTCTCATGTTATAGGAAATGAAGTTTCATACGAGTCCCTCGAGTTTCTTTGTAAATAAATTACTCTCTTTTAATCTCTCGCAATAATTTTCTTTAGTTTTCCCGCAGCTTGTGAAATTCAGTGCTTCAACTTTTCACGAGCGATTCTACTAAGCCTCTGATCGACTGACAGTCGTTGAAGGAGCCTCTTATCTGGTTATTAGTCAACAAACTGCATAGTTTTCAGTCAGGCTTTCGTTTGCCCTGCTGAGTTTCCAGTTACTACGTAGGTCGTAGAAGAGAAGTCTGGCACTTTTCTTTTACCGTGCCCCGCAGTCGAACATAGAAAGCGAGTGAACTGGGAAACCTCTAATATCGTGTAAAGATATCGTGGACCATTGTCACGCAGTGCCCTGCTGGAGGAACGAACAATTGAGTGTTCGTCCACGTTTATACAATAGAAAAGCTTCTGTATCCACCACATGCTCCATAGCACACATCTGGCTTGGTAGAACAGATACATTTGAATTAGGCTTTACCAGCAGAGTCCGTGCAGTGCATAATTCAGCGAAGGTGTAGCCAATGTTTTCTGCTAGCGAGTGCCAATAAAAAAACGTGTATAGCGTGAGTCTGTCTTTCTTTTCTAATTAATTCTTTGCTGTCTAGGTAGACATCGAAATCCACTTCTATAAGCCGTACAATTGTATCGTATTTGTGTTGAACTTGCGCTCTATTATGTTCTTTGAAGCTTTAGAGCTTGGTTTTTCTTCATTCTGATCCCAGTGCGATAGCCTAAAAAAAGTTTCTCGGACGGTATAATGAGCAAAAACAAATCAAACAGTGAAGAACTATTTTTTTTTGTTTTAGGGGAGAATTCGGCATATGTTATGAAATTTTATGTGTAGAACACATTTTTGTGTGAATTCAACTGCCAAATATCTTCATATATTTAGTTATTTTTATCATAATAAGCACTTTTTCGATAACCCTCGGAACATTGACGTATATGACTAAGTAATTAATTTATTTTAAGTTATGTTTGTTGCAAAACGGGTCGTTCAGCTGTTATGAAACGAATAAAAACGATGCAAACATAAATTTTATTCCGTTGAAACACACAACATTATTTGCATCGTTTTTCAATCTTGATAACACTAAAACAAATTTCGTAACTCCATCACGAATTAATTTTAATTAATTTGAATTAAACTGTAATCCTCTGTGCTGAAGATACGCTTATTTTTGAGATTTGAGATTAACTGGAGCTCTTATAAGATGACAATAGTGTGGATGGCAATTAAAGCGGTTTTTGTGATGGCTGTTGCTATGTTTCCGTAATGGTGATTGTGAAAAACTTTGAACCACGATTATATAATGTGCTTTTGCTGAAATGATTTAAATTTTTGTATTTTCGAACTGTGAGACCTACGGCGCGATATATAGTACGAATTACTGAAGCGCTAGCAAACCGATGCTAATACTGCTACTACTACTACTACTACTTTTGAGAATTGTGAGTGAAATATTGGAATAAAAATGACTGTGCATACTTCAGGCACTCACAAATTCATTCTTAAGTATTGTGGGCTTTCAAGCATTGTATTGGGTTGTAGTTTTTCAATGTCTCACAAATAGGAATTTTTACCACGTGTAGACGGCCTATTTTACCCCTAAGAGGGATACAACTAGAGTTTCGATGGGAATAAGCGTTCCCAGGGGGATTATGTGAGATTCCGAGCTAAAAGTAGGTCTTTTTTTGTTGTTGAAATGAAATATATTTCTTGTTTTGTTACGGACCGTACTTTCTTCGATTCACTGCCTTCCTGATTTTCAGTGCCTAATACTTTTTTCTTCAATTTTAACTTTTTTATAAACTTCTTTCTCAACTTACTGTTTCCATGCACGTTTTGCACAGATTCTACACATCCTTTGAGTCAGTACTAAATGATGCTCTTCTCCTTTCTCTATTTAGAACGTCTTTGTTGCGGTTAGAAAAGGTTAAACTAACATCTAACCTAATGCAAGTTGGCCTCCTCTGCAGGAGTGAGCTTGCACGACTTTCCATTATTCTTTTTATCTTGATTTAGTTTCACACCGGAATAGGTGGTAATGGATGTGTTTTCACTGTTTTGGAAGTTTTCTGTATAATTCCAAGTCTTTGAAACAGTTATTGAGCGTTGGCCACTAGCTGTAAGCTGCGTAGTGATTCGGCCTCTGGACAATACAACCAGACCTCAAGCTGTTAATACGAATACCACGTATCGACTCACTACCCCGTGTGGACCAATAAGTTTGAAGCTCAACTCCAGTGGTACCTCCTGTGTAGTCCGAGCAAGAGCTGCTAGGGCGAATGGTGTACATCGAAACGCCACCCCCAAACTAGGCAAAAGCAGAGCAGGGGCCGTTACTTCCGGAGCGAGGCCTACGTAAGCAACATGCCCTGCCGAGCAGCTTCAGTCTTCACTCGCTACTCTTCATTCACTTGCGCTGTGCAGTCATCGTAGCGACTCCAAGACACTTTGCTCCGCTCTTCCTTAACAGCTCGATTCAATAGCTACAACCTCGGGGTTAGAGCAAGAGTGAGACCTATACCTCGCTGCACCTTGGCGATACCATCCGCTCACCCTGCTCTAAAGAGCAGAGCAAAACTCTCTCTTCCCCTGGCATAGCCTGAGTCGAGTCAGTCGACTCGACGCGAATGGCTCGCCCTACTCTAAAGAATAAGGCTAACGCTCTCTTCTGGCACAGAGGCAACTTCCTCACCGCTCTGTGCATTGTAGCCCTGGTTCAATAGTCTAAAGCACTGGCTTTGCGAGAGTATACAACCTCGTCGCTCCCTAACGGCACCAATCGCTCCCTCTCGCTTCATGGAGCAAGGCGAGAGCTTCCTCACCGTATCCCTTCAGGGGAACAGAACTATTGTGATTATGGGAAGTAGCACTCCTAGGGGGAATATGCGAGTTCTTGAGCTAACGGCTAGGTAGGCCTTCCTTTTGTTGAAGTAGGATAGTTTTTTTGACCATCTTTTTCGGTTAACTACTGTCATGTTTTTCAGCTCATACTACTTTCCTCTTTAACCTTTATTTTGTTTCATACACTTATTTTTCTGAACTCACTATTTTTACGCACCTAGTGCTTTGATTCCACGTTTCCCCAAGTCGCCTTCCTCTCTTTGAAAGGCCTTTTTTGAGGTTAGTGGTCGCTTGATTTCTATAGTAGTTCGAAAACCTTCACGTATTCCGTATTCACTATCGGAAACCCAATGATTTGTTTACTCTCCCTACTTTTCAAAGATTCGTGTCTATTTTCCATTAATTCCGCTATTAATTCCGTCTATTTTAATTTTTATTTTTAAGAAAACTCGATCCCGCGAATGTTATCTTACGAAATTCTACTCGAAGGCCAAGAATATAATGCGACAAAAGTAAAAAATATGAATGCTTGATTTTAATTGCTAATCCTCAATGCTAAGTCATCAATGCTAAAAGTTAAAAATGAGTTATTTTGAGGGCACTTGTAGTGTCTCTTATCAGCTTCCTTTGTTTAATCTACACTGTCAGAAGTCATATGGAGATAACTTTTACTCTTTTCTATTGTATTGGCTTTCGTTCACTCACCTTCTTAATTAAACGATGCATGCGCGATCTCATACGAATACCGTACATCGAATAGAATGTATTTTATTTTGTCCTAACCCTTTATCGCCCCACAGGACTACACGGCACTCTTTCGAAAATGGCTTAAATATATCGTATTTTTTGTTAAATTTGTTTCCTAGTGTGCTTTTTTTTAAGTTCACTACTGAGGGTCAGTTTTTTCTTCGTTTCAAAATCGGTAACAATCACCTGTCAGTACCAGTCATATGACGGTGTTGGTGGTTGGTCACCGGAAAGATTTTTGTTTCTAAGCGTTCATGAGAAAGCTTATATTAAATACATATGCAGAGGGTTTGGTTTATGATATGGGTAGCAAAAACACACCACGAGCTCGCTCGGTATCTCAAACCTGGGCAGCGAAATCCTCCGAAAAAATGAATTGAGAGTTATTGCAATAAACTAAGAGCCGTTGGACCGTTTTCCCTATGATCGTCTTGAATTAATACGACGGGGACCACATCAAGCGTGGTCACTGGCAAAACCCGGCAGGCTTTCATGATCGCTAAGGACGCCTGCGTGGTTGGGAGTGGTGCTGCAAGTAAGGAGTAAGGCATCGTCAGACAGGATTGTCAGGATCGTCACACAGGATTGTCACTGGTGTTTGCGTCCACCCACCTCTAACCCAAGGTCTCTCCTTTTACTGCTTTAGGAGTTTCATATCGAGAAAGCTAAACGGAGTCAGGACACTAAGAGCGTCCACACGGTAAGAAGAAGGATGAGAGAGATTGTTGAGTTGTCTATTATTGCGAGTATGGTGCAAGTTAGTTGATTGGCCAGTTAAAGTTCCCTCTAGCTCCACACCATTTTCATTTTGGGTTTGATATTATGGTTTCGATTGTCGAAAAATTTACACGGGCTTAATTTCCTGGTCTTACGGCTAGTTCATTATTTTTTTCAAATTTGAAAATTTGTTAGTTCGTAGCTCATAGTTCCTTCTGGATTAGCTCGTAGCACGGTCGATATTAATTTGTACAGTGATATATACCACGTGAGCTCGTAGAGCTGAAAGAATGAGTAGCTGAAAAAGTTTTCCTGAAATCTCGATTTTAGCTTTGTTTGTCGAGTAAAATGTGATTGATTACCGAGAGTAGTTACAGACTTTAGTTTGACGATGATTCAGCAGTCCATAGGTCAGAGCTTGCTCAAACGTTTCTCTCCCTACCCCTTCTGTGATCAGCCTTACCGTCCACTAGTAAATAAAGTTGTACTTTGTGTGAGAGTTGCACCCCAATCACTCGTAGCGCAAAGATCTCTCCCTCGGCTCTCACTCTGCAGCTTAACTTGTCAATCTAAAACCACGGGCTTTTTTGAGAGCACTATCTCACCGCACCCTAACTTACTAACGATGCCAACAGCTTTTCCTGCCCTAGAAAGCAGGGTAAGTACTCTTCTCGCACAGCTGAAGTAAACATCCGCTGAACACACGCCATCCGACGAATCTTTACTAAGATTTGTTCTCATATATCTCTAGGTTGGCTCTTCCACAACTCGACGGCGTCCCAGAGTAATCCTTGTCAACCCATTCTGCAGCCAACGCACGCTTCTACGATCCTGAGTTGTCAACGTAGTCATCACTCCGAGTCCACTAAACGCTGCAGTAGGTCAACAACCAAGGTTTTTGCCACCGACTGCGTCAATGCGTCCATTCCACTGTTCCTAAAATGGAACAGATCAAGGCGGACGTCACTTTCCGGTATTCGTGACAAAGGAAACTCAGTGGCAGAAAAAAATCGCCGAACTGGTTGTACTTACAGCTATAGATTTAAACTTCAAAGGATTATGGTCTTACATGTAAATTCAGTTTGAAAATGGAGCACGTTTTATTTCATTTTTAATTTTTAATCTTGTTTTGAGAGAGTGTGCTACAAGCATCAACCCGTTAAAACATGTCGTCTCGTATGCCAATTCATGTTATCTTTAATTAATTAACGTTCTTTACCCATGGAAGTGAGCAGAGCTCAAACTGCCCCACTTTTGGATTCGAATGATTATTTAAAGATGAAAGGGAACACTTAACAGATCAAAGCAACATAATTTTGAAATTTATTCCTACTACAACTAATGTAGTAGGTTGATAAAATAAAGTTGAAAAGTTTCTATAAAAAGTTGATAAATAAAAATTTTTGTTTCAGTGCACAGATCCGATGTATGTAAGTGGTTATATATGATTCACAAATATGATTCATCTATTGTATTCATTAAGTTCCTTCAATGTGAAAATGGAGCAAACGTTTTAGTGTACGTCTATTGGGATGTTTACGCATGTGTCTTGCAGACTTCGGTAAACAGGATTATAGAAAACTGTTATTTTTATTTTCCACTTTTTTGGAGGATTGAAACTTAAATATCTTCAATAACATGGTGAAAAGGGAACTTTCTGATTTTAAAATACATAAATTATTATAAAGAACATTGCAACTATGCTCAGCATTTGTGAAATAAGGCAAAACATTTCATTTATCAGGAGGTATACAATGGTGGCACAAAATTATTGCATATTTTTGCATCACTTTTTCTAAAAAATATTTCGAAGCCATGTACGAGTGTTTCCAAGGTAATTACAACTTGAGAGCAATAACGGAAGTTTCATTGAATTTAACCACCCAAAATTTGTTCCATACGTTTTAAATTGTTAAACTGGAAAAACTCAGTGGATCTGCTAATATCTGCTGCACTGGATACAACTATAGCGTTTTTTTTAGCGCAATTAAATGATGTTATTAATGCAAAGAAAAGAAAATGTTAAAAATAGTGTTATGAGCTCATTTTTTACTTGTAACCTTGAAAATTGAGCTCGTTGTGTGATAAAAACATTTTCTACTTATTTTCGCACATGTGTAACAGCGATGATAAATAAACGAAATTTGCTGATAATCAAAATCACGAGTTTCTTCGAATGATATCGTAGATACACAAGCTTTTGTGTAAAAGATTTTTTTAATCGTGCGGTTTGCTCTGATCTTTTGGCGACGATCCTTTTTCCACTTTTTTGTGGAGCCATCACTGCCCAATCACCGTCTCGTTCTCTTATCCAATTTCCCGCAGACTTAATCCGATAACTGCCTCAGACCCCCGTCTGCCTCCCCCCTCTCCCTCCCGCTGGTTCCGCTCACCCCTTGCTACTTCTCGCTCTTCTTCTTTCCCTCCGATGTCGCCTTCCCTATTTTTCGTCGAAATTTCCTGATTTTATCGTCGTTCGCAGCTTAAAAAAAACTGGTGTAGCAAAACTTTTCATTTTGTCATGAAAATTTGGTTGCTGTCTATGTTGTAGACGTGATATCTTCATGGTTGGTCGAGTTATTCTCAGGAAGTTGTTTCCCCATTCGCAATCGACATAAGCTGAATGGAAACATTGCCGAGAAAATTCAAGTTGTAGCGCACATTTTACGGTCAACTTATACTGGAAAGTCAGGCAACAAGATTATGATTCGGAGGGAAATGTTTTACTATCACGATTCTTTTTAAATTTCCGCCTTTGAGCACGCTCACATGAGAAAGAAAACGCATTTTGTGCGAGATGGTGTGCGGGAACCATCCAAGGTCAAACCATCTTCATTCATGGTTATAAAATTTATATCCACCTTAAATTCTGTATATATACATATATATAAGTAGGTATAGCACATTTGCATGCGTTCTTACGTTCAGCAGTTGAACTTCATCCCGAATTAGTGTAGATTTTTTCGTTTACGCAGCGAGCTGCATGCCTAAAAGTACACAAAACGGACAATAAATTGAGGTTAGTAGATAAAATTCGTAAATGTGTGAAGTAATGCGACAAAGAAGCTTGAATTTGTATCATTCGAAAGCCATAAGTAACGATATCATTTCAATGCAAGAAGTAAAGAGAATGATCAAATTGAAGTATTGTAAACATGACGTCACTATACCCAATATCTCAGAACATCTACTGTATAGTTTTTACTCAACTTCTAATTAAAACAATAGTGTTTTTCAATCACACCGAGCCAAACCTCCTGTAGGCACGATGTAAAAGGCATTGAAGGAATACAGTGAAATTACAGGGAGGTTTAGAATATCAGTATTTCACCTATATCCAGGATACGGGGAAGACACGCTTTCTAGGACATTGATGATTAATGACAGTTGATAGTTTTGAATACTATTTTAGTTAATTGAAAAAAGGAAGTGAGGGGCTTCGACGAAATACTAGAAATATATTTGTTTGCAATACAAATTATTCAATGAATTTAAATTCCCATATGATGGCATGAAAATTGTACATTTATTAATCATGCATTTAATATAAACTTGAATGCCTTTTGAAAGTGCATTTTACTTAGAATATTCTCTCAAATGTGAAAGAAATCACTGTACATTATTTGCAGCAATTTTAAACTTAAAAATTACTGCACAACTGTGTGAGAAGCATAGAGTATGATAAAATAAAAATAGAGATGTGAAATTTTTATTTCACAACTATATATAATCACATAAATATAGAATTTTTACATTCCTCTAAGGTATTTGTAATATAGAAGCGAAAGAGATGTGTGAATTTATGTTTAAAATGTTATTGCTTCATGCATGGACTCTATGTAGAATGATTTGGCGAGTTTTATAAAAAATGAAGAGAAACGCCTAACGTGGAAAGAATTTAAATACATGAAAATAAGATTGCGCAGCAGAAGGATGAAAATGAATAAAGTTAATGCTTTTGTTTTAGATGAAATTGTTTATTTTATTTAATTGTCACCCTTACGCGGACTGTCGAGGCCCCCGGACCTACTTTTGAGTTTGCCTTTCCCGCCACACTGCCGCCGCCTCACTATCATACGTTAGGCGCAGTACGATCTCTTTGTGGGTGAACCTAAAGCATCAAGGGAATTTCCCCATAAAATTCAGAACAGTGATCATAAAATGAGAGTCTTCACACGAATAATAAATTACGATGCTCGATTACAGCAAACTTGTCGCACGTATGTCAAGGCTGTTAATAATGCCTAATCACATTTAGATCTCTAAACAGCCCTTATGACATAAAAAATTGTGTTTTCAAGAAAAGGTTAGTGTAGAAGGGTTCAAATGACTTCAACAGCACGCTTTTGCGCTCATCTGAATTGCGTTACCATTTCACGCTGAAATAAAACAAAGTTGAAAACTGTTCTGAAACGAAATTAACATTGCTGGGAATTCGAACGAGTCACAAACTCACGGAGATAACTTTTTTGGTCATGTGGCTTTAAAACTCGAATATATGATGCTCTGAAGTTGTCAAACGAATGGGTCTGATTGATACAAGACGAGCTGTAGAGAAATTCTCAGGTGTTTATATTCAACTTCAGAACTGATCAATATGAAATCCATATAGTCTTCCGAGGCAACTCTTAATATTGTACATAGATTCTGTTCTTGATCGCTTTGTTTATGTCTGTTATTTGTTTATGCCTTTGTGCTCAGCTGCAAGTTTCCAGCAACAGCTCCTGAGAAGTTAATTAGATGTTGGTGGGTAATACAATCGTTCTGTAAATAAGAGCTGGGATCAGAATAAGAGGTCAATTTAATTGTTAAAGTCAGAAAATTGTGGACATAAGGTTGAAAGCAATACTGACAAAGTTTAAAATCACAGTTGCTCTTCCAAATAACTGAAGAATTTAAAACTTTTGAGAGTCATTCCACCCTTGTTTCAAGTTCTGTTACACAGAGAGCGAAAAACATACTCGTATAGCCATAGCTTTGCCAAAGACCGTACATTAATTTCCTCGCAGGGGTATCAATCTGACAGAACGATTACCTCTGATATTTGCTAATTAAGTAGTTATCGGTGAGTATAGGATGGTCTGTTACTATTTTGTTCAACTTTAAATAACTATCTATTCGACAAAAATGGATGAGTTACTCTTATGCACTGAGTTTTTGCACCTCGCGCAAACTTTGTGTCTTGTAAACCTGTACATAACCATCACACCTTCATTCCGGACCGATATCTACAGAATAAAGACGAGCGGGAGGCAAAAAGCAGTTTTCTATTTGAAAAACTGATACAGCATGTTGGGTTAGCTGACGTACGCGCCTACTCTGCCAGTGGTTCACCAACGGACTTGAATTGTACGACGAGGTAAATTATGACTTGAATTGTATCATGACGTAAATTTTACCGCTACGTCCGTCTCTTAGTCTGAAGCCTGTCCGGCTCTGCAACAGACACTGAATTTGCATTCCAACTGGCAGCCAAAATTACTACAATGTCTTATACCATCCTCTTACTTTGTTGGACATTGGATAAGGACACTACCGATGTTATTATCCCATCATGTAAAATTGCAGCAAGTGAGGCTATTATTGGGCGTCATGCTGGGTAACTTTAAAGATGGTTAGTCTTGGGATGTTCACACGGCGTGAGACTATAACATTACCTGCTGCAGTAACGCGACAAGCACACTCTGTCAGCATCTGAAATGTTCGGTGCAGGGGACAGGGTTGGGTGCGGCTGGTTGCACCGTCAATGACGGGCAAAAAAGAAGTGCCTCGTTACCAGCTTGGATCTTGCTTCCTTGCTGATGGCGACGTCACTTTTTGTCGCGTGGCATTTTTGTCGGCGGATCGAGGCATTATCGACGCCCCGAGTGCGCTGTGTTTGTCGCTAATGGCTTCGTTATACTCGTAGTATTTCTTCGAAAAGAAGCCTTTGATCATCGCCTCAGCAGCGACATGAAGTTCATATTCAGCTTGCTGAAAAATCTCCGATCAAATGCTTTTGTAGCCTAAACTAGAATTTAAAGAACATCAAATGACATCATGAAAGTAGCATTTTTTCGTGAACGGTGTGGAACTCTAAGTCCTAAATATACAGCTGTTCATAACGTTATGCTAGTCAGTCGTATTAACACGACTGGTATGCACACTTTTTACTGGTATTGGCAACAGAAAGTACTAGATTCAATATTAACCATATGTTTTTTACCAATTAACCATAAAATATATCAACCTCGGAAAAAATTTATTAAAAAAGGAATTTTTACTATTAAAACGTTTATAATAACTCACAGATGTCTTTTTGATTATGCAGCTATGAGTTACGCAATATATTATTATGCAAAATAATTTAGTAATTACTTTTGGCGGCACGTTTGATAAAAGAAACATAATTGGACAATATACACAAAGTTACATTATACTGGTAGCTCTATAAATGATGGATAGAGGTATTCCAACAGATAGGATGCATGACAATTGAAGGGCAAAATTTCGGAACTGGAGTTGAAATCTTCGGACAAATCATTTCCTGAGTCTTGATGTTAGTTATTTTTTCACATACCATGTGCAAAACGTTCTGGAAAATGCTTCTCTCGAGCTCATTGTCACTGTGGCCAGAGGATGGAATCGACATGATTTGAAATGTTGCCACTCAAACGAATTTTTTTAGGAATGTCATGATATAGAAGTGCTATAGCAGATCAGTGCCTTCATGCTCGCTTTAACAGAGTTTCATGGTAAAATAAACGTTTCAATTTATGTTTTCATAAATAAAAATATAGATGTGCCTAAACACTTACAAGTGTTGAAATAGACTCCTAAGAAACTATCATTCTCCACCTGAAAAAGTACTTTCAAACGAGTTTATAACTGTGAGAATTAGTCAAACACACGTAAACTTCGTGGACACTGCAGCCTCTAAAATTGTAAGGTTTGGTCTATAGGATTCGAAAAAAATTAAAAGTGGGACTCGAGTAAACTTCCGAAAGAACTTTCGAAGTACTGCTGAAGAAGCAATAGGAAGTTCCACGTCTTACTGTTCCCTGGCCGAGAGCAAGAGCTCCTGTAGAACTGAGTTGTTTAGAACCGTCATGTCAAGAACTTGATGAAAGTCTACGGATTTAAAATCTAACATTTCATTTACTTTTCGGTAATTATGTGGTTTACAGATTTCCATAATTTACAATTTTTATGACACTACCAAATATATTAATCTTTTAAATAAGAATAGAAGCTTAGTATATTTTTAATTGTAGTCATCCTGGCATCACTGAGCTCTATTAGTCTTCATCATTAACTATTGATCAAAGTCTGTGTCAGACCTGATGTACAAAATACTGTATGGAAACGCACCTTCTCCCTTAAACGCCAACCATGACTCTAGCAGATATATTTTGTGTTGCTTGAGAATTTCCTAAGACTTTTGCAAAATTTTGATCATCTTTCTTGAATAATGACTTCAAAATAGTCATACCATTGAAGTTGTGTGGAATTTCTACATCCAAATCAGTGATTAATATTGCATCCAACGAAGCACGAAACTGTTCCGCAAGTGGGTCACATTATTTCCATTTGAGCAGCATACGATGCTTGTCAATTGAAAAACACTATTCTCATCGATAAGTGTAGATAATGTTACAAAAGTTACCAAGCTCGCTAGCATAACTGACTCACTGCCAGACTCCTTTAAGGCCTAATAAGACCCTCTAGCTGTTCCTGCCACATCTCAATCCACGTCTGCCTGCCAAGTGAACAACACTCACGCTCACGTGAACTAAGCACTATGAAGTTACCGAGTAATTGACCACTCCTCATCTTCTCCCAAGCACAGATAAGGCACTTCAGAAGAGGGGGCAGTGTCCCCTCTCCCTTGTTTCCCCTCGCTGCCTCACAGAATGCTCGCAATGCAGCAGCTCGTGGTCCCACAATCAGCTAATTGCGTTAACTTCGTAGACCTGACACAACTCGCCTCCTCCCTCTCGGGCTCTGCGCTCGACACGCGCCGCGGTGCTGCCTTGCTGTGCCGGAGTGCCGTCTTCTGGCTAGCAGGGAAGCACTTTATTCTTTTCGGGCCATCTTGAGACGGTTGAACATACTTTCCGTTGCATGATTCATTTTGGATCTGTTAAAGATGCTCATACTCCTATAGAGAGAAGAAAAATTACATTTTGATGATATATTAGTGCAATCTTGTGCCAGTTAACTATACATTCGCTTGTCTGATCTATTCATTAGCAATTAGACATATGGCTAATACTGATTTTTTGATTAGTTCAGTCCTACAAATTATTGCTCATAATATATATTTATGAATAGAGTTAGATCTAACAATTGCGTGGTCTTACTCAGTGTAAAGCCGCTGAACACCACCTGAAGAATGTATATATCATTCCATTGAGTTCAATCCCTGTAACACAGAAAAGTCTCAGACATTTATGATTTTAATGCTTAGTTTTAGGTTAAAGCTAAGAGAGATGTAAAGCTGTAAATCAATCTCTGTCATCCCGTATTGCTTCTGTGACACACGCATCCTTATGCCAATAGAAGCTCCGTTAAAATGTTTAACTTGAATAAATTAAACTATACAGGATGCGCTTTCAGATTTAAGAAGTAAAATACGCACACATTTACACTAAAGGGAAAACTAGGACTATGATAATCGAACTTATAATTATAAAATAGAAGACATCAGGGTTATTATGATGAGACCGAAGCCGTATTTTTCAAGGCAGATTTAACAATTTAACAATTTAACAATTTATTTACAACGGGAGATACAGAGGTAGAATGTTTCTAAAGTCTAGTATACAATGGTCAAACTAGAGTATAGCTACCTGTGGGCCCGAACAAGTTCAGCGACTTTTAGGGCATCCTACCATCACGTTATTCTACGGTGTACAATAATGTTTAACCAAATCCACTTAACCTAGTTTCGCATGAGACTGATCAAAGAGATAATTAATTCGATATTTGATGCTGTATTTCACAGGATAGGTCAAATCGGCTATATTTAACAATATATTCAATAAAACGTTTTAAGAGCAGACTGAAGATCGGTTATCTTACCCATGGCAAGTTACATTATTAGGACCAGACATGTAGGAGGCAAGATGTGACTATAGGTGATCTTAAACAACTAGTATTCTGATAGGAAGTGAGACTCAAGATGTCTTTTGAATACTTTGTAAGAATTGCTTTCACGGATCTCCGCAGGTACTGAGTTCCAAGTTTTAGTTCCAACGAAGAGGATACTGTGTTACGACCGGGCCTTTGAATAGTAAGGAAGCATGAATTTACTTCTATTTCGGGTTAAATGGTCGTGATGACAGTTTGTGAACTTAATAATTAGTTCCAGGCTATTGTCGCCATCATTTCTTAATGTTTTGTAAATTAAATTACAGATGGAGACATTATAGAGATCCGAAAGTTTAAGTATTTGTAAATTTTTGAATGAATCATTTGTGTGAGCATTATATTCTAGGTTCTTTACCGCTCTGATGGCTCTTTTTTGCAGAGTAAAAATTTTTTTGGTTTTATTTATGTCAGTTCCGTGCCATGCTTCTATTCCGTATTGCAAGTGTGGAGAAATGAGCGTTTGGTAGAGCATTTGTAGAGCTGCTTCAGGCAGGAAATTTTAACTTTATTTAGGATTCCGATGGATTTTGATAATTCAAATGATTGATTTAATGCTATCAGATGTGCACGACAGAACACATTAACCAGGAGAAACTTGTTGAATTTTGTAGTCTGATCGTAGAGCTTTTAATTTTTGCTCAAGCCTTTTCAAGCCAACTCCGAACGTAAAGTATCTCAATATAGTTGACAACATAATCTGTATGAAAGTTTTATTGTGAATGTGCAAAATACCTGATTAAGTTGAGTTTTGAAGTACCACACCTTCATCCAATGTAGAAACATGTCAAAGGTATTGTCTGCATGAAATTCTTATCATTAATACAGTTCTGAGGGGTCATTAAACACCAAGTTTTTGAAATAGTTCTAAAACTGGTAGTTTAGTGTGAGTTTGAAATTTTTTTTAAAAATTCATCGTTGGTATTTTTATTATTGTTCAGGTTGTGTTTTCCCGATGTACGCTAGTTTTCAAACTTGAGCCCTGGTCAGTGCAAGCATATGTATTTCTTTTACATTAATGATTGTGCATGTTTGAGCGATTCTTCAAAGATGAAGAATCGCAGGAACCAGCAATAGGTACTTTTAAGTCAGCTACTTCCTGTTACTTCATTGTATAGGAATTTTATTACACTGAAAAACGTAAAAACAGCTAAAAATTAGTAAAACTTGTAAAATAGTCATCATAAATTATTATATTATGCATAATTTGAGTAGTAGTCATACACAGATGAGTTGTCTCTTGGCTTTTGAATGGCTATTCAACTACTTCTAATTGTAACCACTACAAGAAATGATCGTTGCACTTTTATTTTGATCTGTTGACAATACCTGATTTGTTCAAATTAGGTTGGGTATAACTGAGGTATAAAATAAAATACATGCATTGTACTTCTAAGAAAAGAATCAAGTAAATGAACTGAGTTTCATCAATATTAGGTGTCTCTGTAGCTGTCTATAGTCGCAGTATTCCAATCTGGCATGGTTGTTCCAATTCTTCAAGCTAGAAGACTTACTCATTTTGCATAGGGAAAATCCCTGCTTATTGACGTAGGTAGGTATGCAATTATGTATTTAAGTTCACGCAACAACCAATAGTAAACCATTGCAGCACTTAACTAGGCAGAAGTTTTTCTAGCCTGGAAGATCATTTATAAATTTTATATCCATAAATTTGATAAAATAATAGGCTGGAAATCGATAAATATTGTTCCTCGTTGACCGTATTCAGCTGCAAAATTTCATAACATCACACGCCACGTACAGTCGCAGTATTTCAATAGCATGAAATTCTGAATGGCTCAACGAAACTTGAAGTTATAGCTAAGCTTTTGAAAATGTCTTCATGAACAATCATACTTTTCTTTACTGCTAACCACACCCATAATTAAGTATATAGAATTAATGAAGCCATCTCCGGGTAAAGGTTACAACCTGCTAATGGCCGTGCAATATTCATCTACAATCATCTGCGCTGATGGCAGCAGCCAAATGTATCAGTTACTGTAGCCTTTCCAGTGCCCTTAGTCATGTGCCGGCGTGAATCGTTTAGAATAGAATATATATGATAAAGTGCAAAATAATAGAATTGAGAGAACAGTACAGAGCAGGGCAGAACGCAGCCGAGCAGAGCCGAGCAACATGAAGCAAGCAGAGGAGAAGAGAATAGACAAAAGAAAAATAGAATATAAAGAATAAAATCGGATAGGATAGGATTGGATAGTATAGTATATAGAATAGGATAGAATAGGATAAGATAGGATAGAATGGGATTGGATATAGTAGGATAGGAAAATATAGATTGGATATGTTTGTAAATGTTAGAAAAGAAATTGATAAGATACGAAAGGATATGATGGAATAGGTTTGAATAAAACAGATGAGAAACAAGCCAATTGAGGCCCATTCGATCTCGGGTTGACCCTAAGCCCTAGACATCATACACCAATCCCGCACATATATGCAGGCATCAGGAAGAACAATCACTGCAGTGATCATTTTTCATGCACAACATAGCACCAGTACATACATTTCAGTACGCTACCTCTGAACGCAGCTGTGATAGAAATTGTGATCTCATGATTTGACTGTTTTTTGCATTTTCAATAATATGGCCACCGTAATTTTATTCGTAGTACATACTACTGATAATATATTCAATATACTCAGTAAAAAAATGCTAAAGTGACAGTGGGAAAACGAATTTGTAATGGTTCTTATCCACAATATTATACGAAAGTCAATTAACCATGCATGATATTTTAGTTTAATGTGTAACAATTGATTATGTTGGTAAGATGATTACCGAGGAACGCCTAGCCACTGGGCCAGAAATTTACGTTTCATCCGCAGGACGAAAGAGGAAATCGACTTTGTCCATAGTTATTAACATGAGAGCGAATAATTGAATTTTATCTTCTATTTTCACTGAAGGCGGAGAGTGGACGGGGACAAACAATAAGCAAGCAGCAAGATAAAAAATAATTTGAGTATAAATTATTGATTAACATGTTTTTTAAGGGACAGTTCTACATTGGTTCTAGACGCCAATTAATGTTGCATCCTGCACTGTTACTAAGAAAAACTTATGTCACCGTCCTCCGTTCTCTGTGTATCGTCACTCGTCAAACATTATCTACTCGTATATCTAGAATGTCGACCGTCATGCAGTTTCTAGCACACCTGCACTGCACTCTGTCGCACACGCACATCTATATACATATAGACATTTTTGCTAAAGGTGTTTTAAAGTGTCATTGAAAATAATTTGAGTCAGAGAAGCACCTTTTGTGTCATTCGTTTACCACTCATCAAGCAGTGCCATCTGTACGGAGTGAATCTTCAAATCCATTCGTCAGTGGCACCCCAGGGCCATCTGTCGGAGGCGTATCAGTGCCATCTGTGCGCCAACAGTCGTGGCGCGGGATCTTGGCATTCATGCTATGGAAATGCATGCGCACGCTCCCCAACCGCCCGAGGGGAGAGTGAGGCAACACTCGCGAGAGCTGCGGAAAATCTGCAATGCTTCACTTGCTCGTAACACAGAAATGGTTGTTGGGAACACATTTCGAAAATAAAAGTCACGGGTTGGGGGGAAAATCGTGATTTCGATAAACCTCCATTGCAGAAATAGATCGAGGATTCACATAGAAAATTTATAATTATATTAAGTGGTACAATATTGATATTCCGAAACGTTACACGAGTATCGTGAAATATGGACGATGATATCGAGGTCAGAAGTTTCAAATGAAATCAACCATGAGCCTGGTCGATAAAGTTGCAAGTGTATTTTCTTGAGCGATAGATTATTGAAAATGAATAATTTAGCAAAGAGCTAGGATTGTTAGGTGACATAAAATGATTTTTAAAAGCACTTAATTTATGTAAATTTTTTCATTCAATTTAGTACTCTGTGTCGGAGCTGGAAAAGTTGAAAAACCCACTAAAATTAATATGAGTATCGTGATCAGAACGTGCAGAAAAGTGAACAATAACAGATTGAGATGAGTTTTCCTTTACTTAGCAAATTTTTGAAAGGAACTTCAGTCCTTCAGAAAGGAGACTTTAATTTTTTTAAGCAGCGCGACTGCACATGCAAGTTACGTTTTGTTGCAATGGATTAAGGTTTAATTGTTCCAATATAGAAGCTGTCTTGTAATTCGATTCTTGCTATTTTTTCTTCAATGTCTTCTTGACCTGTGAGCAGTGACAGAGTTCATTTCTCGTTCCTATGATCAGTTTGTGTATTCGATGAACCATACGTAGATTAACGCTACAGTATTTAAGTTTAGTAACACTTTTACTACATAAAATTTCTTTCATTCACTTTGTATGCAAGGAATAAGCATAAGAATAGCTTATAATTATTCAAGTTTAGTCTTTGTTATTGCAGAAATATTTTAAAATGATTTCAGGTTTGATAAATCATGGAAGCCGTTCGCTCCATTTAGTCTCGAGGACCGAAAAATGCTCCACATGGTCGTTTTTATCTGGCAAGAACTACTAAAAAACTGAATAAAAATGTATCAGTTCTTGACAGATGATTCGATTGCGTAGAACATTTTTTATTGAACGTTGTGTCGTGGCCGCTAGCGGCCTCTAGCAGTTCTAGGCAGATCTAAGCAGACGTTCTCGCGAGTGCTGCCGACAGCCTCGGCAGAGATAGTCGTCCCCAAAGCGGACGTAGCGACCGCGACACTGCGCAGCTACTGCGTAGCCACTGCGCTGCGGCGCCACTATAACCTCTGCCAAAAACGCCGAGAAACTGCCAAAAACCTGACCCGATTTTCAACTGGGCTCACCTTTGTTAAGTGATGCCTAATGATTTTGAATTATTTTCATTAAAATGATACGGAATTATGAATCGTATTGTTTTTTATTGATTTTCAGGTATTTTTCCAAAAATAAGCTGTAAAGTTGAAGCCAACGACTAATTAAGTTTGATTTCCACTCGTGACTGTCGCTCAGTTTTCACTTTTCCTCACCATGCATCGAAATGAAGACATGATCTGTCGCAATTTATTAAGTTATTGGCTTTTCATGCTTTCTAAGCTATATATACATGCTATATTTGCCGGATGTAATTTTTTATCCATTTTTCTCTCTCGAAAAAGCTGAAGAAACTAATGCTATTTGTGTTTTCAAACATATTTCAATTAAAGTCGGCTTAAATTAAGACATGGTTTCGTTATATCGCAACAATTCATTTCTTCGCAAGCACTCATTAAGTTGTTTCCTCCAATCACTCCTTAACCAACTTTTGTGAAGAAGTGAAAATGGTATCGTAACATTTTATTCAGAGTGGTAATTTATGCCTTTGTTCTTCTCCTTCAAATAGATTCATTAAATTTGAGTCATTTTCGTGGAATAGAAAAACTTGAACACCTCTCTATAAATGCTAGCAGCCACCGCCGTATAGGTTCCACACGAAGGAAAGCTTATTTTGGAGTTCGATCAGCTTTTAAAGCTCACGTTCCATTGAAAACTCGATATGTAATCAATTTATTTTTTATGAAGAAGACAATAATAACTAAAGCAAAACTGGACTCATATATGCATAATTTTAGGGACAAGAGGTAAAATGACCCAGTTAAAATTTTTATCATTTCAGGTGATTCCCATATATGATCGATTCATCCTTCTAACTCAGCCAAACGTACGCTGCCTAGCGAGAAAGTAAAAAAATGAACGAACATTAAATAACTCAAGGAAATTGAACCATTACTAAGCAACTAAAAACCCCCGCTCTCCCTGCACTACTAATTTCTCTCTTTCGAGAGACATATTAACACTCAACACGTATTTAGTTTAAAAGTGTCTATGAAAATTTTATTCAATACAGGATGATGAGTTTGACCAGTCAAAAAATTGACCCGGTGAGACATGCCGGTACGGTGAGACATGCGCCGTACATGACATGCCCAGCAACTCGACATGCCGTACATGACTTGAGTTGTGGATCACTAGCTGTCTTAATTGTTGAAGCATCCTTCACCATCCAAGAAATCATCTTCCGAAGGAATTAAGAAAACATGATTATCCCGTACCTTATGATCACGCGCAATTTTGGTATTGATTGCTTTTATTAGTACATCGAATGTTAGCATGAAAATCTTAATTAGAAGAGACTAATTATGGAAGTTAAGTGCTGAGAAATTAATAATTTACAATCAGTTAACAATTGAATTTGAATAAATCATCATTATTTCAAGGTCACAGATTTCCTTTATTATATCCTTCATTGATGTTTCCACAGGCATTCACAAAATTTTATCACTATTTATGTAAAAAGTTTAATGCGCGAACCATGTTTGAACTGGCCACTCAATTTCATCAACTTTAACCTAATAAGATAAATTTCATGGGTTCGTAGATAAAATTGGGGCAAAATGAAACTCAATTTTACTCGTCACGAATTTCTAAATGACTCAAAATATATGGGTCCATGTCATATATATTGATAAGTATAGTGTTTCGTGCCACAATTTTCGTCGCATCAATTGATCAAGAGGTGATATATTTTACTCCATTTGAAGTTGAAAATAACGGCTTTTGATAATTTTTTAAGCACCTATGGCCTTTCTATATAAAGGCCCTGATCTCACACAACGTATTTTTGCGCTGAAATTAATTAAGAAATTATGAATTTTTAAAAAATTTTTTACATATGTTATAAATTATTACTTTCAAATATAACCCTCCTGTAATTAAAGAAGTGCTTTGAAATCCGTGAGAGTAAGATGTAATTGAAATATGTGTCCAAAATGGGGCATCATATATATTGAATAAATCTGTTTTTAATGTCTTTTTATAAATAATGCGCTGGTAATTTTGTACGTATAGACTCTAATTTTAAAACATGCACTCGCCTTTCAAATTTTGCTTAATTAACACCGAAAAAGCTGCATATGTATAAAAGTTATCATCACACTCAACGCTCAAAAGACAAAAAATTGCCAATTTCCGAAAAAAATGTTAAAAATCACTTTTTTGTGCTCAATTTGAGAAATAGAATCAAATTTACATTGACAAAGTCGGGTTTTCCTTTTTGCAAGTTTCTTTAAGAACATGTGTATATCTACGTACGGTATATAAATACTTCGGACGTGTTCTTCGTATACCATGCACAAAGTGAAAACCAAACGAAGCTTCACTTTAACGAAAGGAGTATTGATGCAATTTATCGCCTATTTATTTTCATGCTTTGGGATAAATAGATTGACTTACAGGGTGGAGCAGAGGAAAAGCATGTTTTTCAATATTGAATTACTGGGACGCAATGGGTTGAAAAGAATAAAAACAAGTATTAAATGATAGGTTTTTTTAATGCAGTTTTTGAAATTACATACCATATTTAGGTTCGGAAAATAATGTCTTTGAGATGACGTCCTTCTTGCTGGATACAAATTTGGACCCTCTTCTGAAAATTACGGACGGCTCTCTCCAACATTTCATTCGGCACGGCTTCAATTTCCTGACGAATGGAATTCTTAAGGTTATCGAGTGTGCGAGGCTTGTTGATGTACACTTATGATTTCGAATATCCCCACAAAAAGAAGTCACATATCGACAGATCGGGTGAGCGAGGGGGCCAGTGAACATCATCAAATCTTGAAATCACATATGTCCTGGGAACATTTGTCGAACAACTTCGATGTTGTACGCTCCAACGCTCCATAGCGACTATAAAACCGCATTGCATGGGCCGTTTGCCAACATTCATTCAAGGTCAATACCCCCTCTCGTCGCCGCGTACTAGCGGTTCTAAAAACACGCGTTTCCTCTGCACCACCCGTGACTTCAGAAGAATAAACTTCAGTTTTTCGGAGATCAGAGATTCTTCTTGCTCTCACCTTTAATTTATATCATCCAATACTTGTCTTGGAAGGTTTTAAAGCAATAGAATAATCTGCAGCTGGTTTGATCAGCGTAATGCAGAGGTTAAGTATATCTCAATTCTATACTGTCCTGACTCCATATGCCATGGTGGTCATGTGACTCAGAATATAAAAATACATGTGCTTAATACAGAGTATTAAAATACTATGAATATATGCTACTCATAGTACAAAGTGTATTAATATACATAATATAGAGTGAGCATATATACAGAATGTCCCACGAAAACCTGAACCAGTTATTTATTTTCCCGGATCAGTAACACCATCATAATCAGTAATATTTTTTCTATAGGTTAATTTTAAAGGATAATTTTGCTAGAAATTAAATGCTTATGGTATATTCTTATGATGATAGTACGGATACGGGAAAATAAAAATTCGGTTCAGGTTTTTGTGGGACCTACTGCATGTATATATTATCACTATCTGGATTACGATTACAGAGCTCAAGTATTTGAAATTCGAACTTTGGTCAATTTTCTGACTGGAAAGTTCTCTCCTCTTTTCTTCAAGCAAACTTAAAAACATAAGAATAGGTACAAACAGCTGTTGTCAAAGTCAGATCAGATATCATATATTCAGAGATTGAAAATTTTTAACAGGCATCTTTTCAATTTAGAATAAAAAGTTAATTCTACGCCCAGCCTGTTTATAGGGAGTGTAAAAAGAATATCATCATGCGTATATGTGCAATAAGCGTATAACTCTGTTCTTTACTTCTAGAGATATTACCTGAGGCTACAAATATGATATATTTTACGTAAATTTTTACCAGAACCAAAGCTGAAGTTTCACCAATTAAGTTGTACACAGTTTTAAATCACTTATTATTCAACAAAAAAAGGTTGAACAGCCAGTATATGTTGTAAAGAACTTATGATGAATCATGCTATGATTGATAATTCCATGAATTGAGCAGTTCTTTAATTTCCGTACAAAATCTCATACAGTTCTCCATCACGCTTATTTAAGACATATATTCATATAATTTTCATTAAAAACCATTAATGTTAAATACATTTTTTCTGAAATTTCAATAGCCAATGATTACTTTTGCCAAGATATTTCACTGCTTCATTCCATATTTCTTCCTTTTTCATAGCTCATGCTTTCTGTTTTTACGTGTATCCTTTCACCGCTCTTATCTGGCCTAAACTGGTGCAAAGTTGAGGGAGTGTGTCACTGGAGTGCCCCAATGTCGCTCCCTCAACAATTCCCCAATCATGTACACGCAGTGTTGACATTAGGAATGAGCCGCAATCATCAATCATCGCTGGAATCATCAAGAGGAGCCAAAACTTGTGTGATTGTGTATAGTTCTTGGCCCCAGCGGCGTGTAGTCTCAGGCCTGCCAAGATTGCCCTTCTGCCGCCAATCGACAGCAATCAAGTGCGTCTGAGATTAATTCATTGTTTCCCGCATAAAAAGAAGCGATGCATCTGATCCAGACAGCAGATCAGGGCCATTTAAATCCCTCTCAAGCAACCCTATAACGCTACACGCATCGCAACCAAGGCTTTCTCAAACAAGCACCGCCTCTTTTTGCCCCGGAGTACCAATACGGTTTACCTATTTTGGGATCGGGATTATTCAAGGAGGAGCTTCGGCTTCCGTGAGCTAATCAGCTCAGGCTATTTTGGGATCGGGCTCATTCTGGGCGGAGCTTAGTGAGGCCTGCTCACACGGTCCAATGTTTGGGCGTGATTTCGAGGGAAGGGCGGGACTTGGGCGCTAAGGGTCATGCTTGTCCAATGCTCGTTACCATGAACAAATTAGGCTGGAATGCTGTAAATCTTGGCCAATGACATGGACAATGGGTGCATTTGGGGCGGAGCGACGCTATTCTCGTCCTTAATTGCCCTTAAGTGGGGGCGGAGTTTGCTACTTTTACCACCCAATTGGGTGTGTTAAGGGGAGTGGTAGCCAATGAGTGCTCTAATGGTGTCCTGGTTTTCATTAGCGGTACAAATGGCGTGAAATTGTCAAGTGATGAGTCGGGTCACAAGCGCGTGGGTAGTCACGCTGTGCACATGTGCATGTGAACCCGTGGCACCACTTGCCCACTCGCCCGCCACGCCACGTGCTGCGGTGCCCCTTTGTGAACGATCGTGCCCTCGCGAAGTTTTGGCAGAGCGAAGGAAACAATTTCTTTCATTCCCTGAAAATATATACGTTTACCGCCCAAACAGCTGTGTTCTAATAACAGTGAAATTGAGAAGTGTTGTAGCTGAAATTTGTAGATGCTATCAAGGGCTCCGATAAACAGATATTGAGAGCCGTTGCGGTTGGCAAGTGTTGCAATTTTTAAAGGTAGTCAAACCGCCTCGAACGGTTGCGTGATTTTTTTGTGTTCATGAAGTGAATTTGGTGACCTGAAAAGACGCGCAGTGTGACAGGCCATTTTTGGACGGGCAAACCGTGCGTGAGTGGCAAAAATGGCCGTGAGTGACAGGAAATCTTTTTGCATCGACTCGCTGCTGTCGCGGGAGGAGGGAGCGTCGATCCCCACCAGCTTCGCTCCCCATGCAAACAAGCTGCCGCACGAGGTTGCTTTGCAAGCCAGACATCTAATTCCCCAATCTCCTGACATTTCCCCACCTCCACACACTCCCCAGTCCCCTTCCCTGTTTTCCCAGTCCCCAAGCTCCCCAAGCGTGCCGATGCAACCCCAGGCGGCCCGCCACTCGTCCCCAACCTCATCCATGGGCTCAACTCTAACCCCACCGACTTTGACCCCTTCGGCGGCGGCCGCCGTGTTTTTCAACCGCTCAGCGCTGTTTGCGAACAGCCCCAACAACCTGGCGTTCATCCCCCCACACCTCATCCCCCACCACTCCCCCCACATGTCCGCCCCCCACCCCCAGCTGCTGTTCCCCGGGCTGCTGGAGCACCAGGCCCTCGCTGCCCTCAAGTCGAGCCCCGGCCTCGCCCCCTCCGTGGGGGACTGGCTCGCCCGCGCCGGCCTCGTCTACCCCCGCCTCCCCCACGACCTCGCAGGTTGGTACCCGCTTGCTTCTTATACTCTCTGTGTTGCTTCTGCTTTCTTATACAGTCATGATCATTTTTTTTATCCTAATTCATTTTCTAATTCACTTCTTCTTCATTCTTTTTCATTTTCTTATTCACTTCTTCTTCACTCTTATCAATTGTCTTATTCACTTCTTCATTCTTATTCATTTTCTAATTCACTTCTTCTTAATTCGTTCTCATTCATTGTCTCATTCACTTCTTCTTCATTTTTATTCCTAATCCTTTTCCCGTAATTTGTGACAATATATACATATGTAAATTTATAAACTCTTAATCAACAGTTCTTCGATCGTCAGTGTACTCAAGTCGACGCAGCTAGTACGTGTTGTTCATTTGCTACTTTATTTGTTACTCAAATCTTGATCAACAGCTGGTTCTGTTAGTCATCTCATGACCAATAGTATTGTGTTGCTCAACGTATCACCAATATATGGTTCTTAATTATTATGTTACTCAACTCATGACCAACAGTTCTTGTTTTGTTATTCAAATGATGACTAACAGTTCTTGGTTTGTTTGTCAACTGTAAATACCCATATTTTGTCAGGTTATAACTCTCAATCAACTGTCCTTAATTGATCTGTCCAATCAAGTGCTTATTTACAGTTTTTGGTCAGTTAGTCAAATATATAGTTCAAAGGCCCTTGCATAATGTGCATACAATTTTTTATAACAAACTACAGTTCTTGATTTTTAGTAAGTCAACTATTAATCAATTTCAAGTTTAAAATTTTCGATCTGCAAGTCAATTCCTAATTAACAGTTTTTGCCCTTTTAACCTATACTAGCTGTTAATCAGCACTATAATATATTTGATATCAGAGTGTCAAAAAGCTCAAAATCGACTTTTCACGCACAGTCAAAATTTCAATCTTTTTAATTTTTTATCGTCATAATTAAAAATTAATTTACATTATGAGAATGAATTATGTATAATATTATTGCTGCTCTTTAATTACATAGACATACACCTGGGGCGATGAAAATATTTATTTGAAGTGTAAAATGATCACAGCAGCTGTGTCCTTTCATAGAGTGGTGAATGTGAAGCAAAAAAGATGTTTATTCATTTATTTCAAAAGAGATTTTCGAAAGTGATATTTATTCACTCGTATGAATATGCTGAGAGCGATATGTACAATAAATTAAGTACTGTTGTCGGCATTAAAGATCTATGTTCTTCGATTTGATGATGACAAAAAAGATGCTGCATTTTGAAAATAATGCTCATCCATAAAGTTTCAAGTAAAACATTACTCCGTGATTTTAAATTTCTTAGTAATTTCCACAATTTAGTGTTTATAACTTTAGTTGAGATTTCCTCGAACTAATTATTTTATGTCTTTCGGGTGTCCGACTGAAAACAATATTAGTTATATATAGTACAGTCACCACGAAGCCTTATAACATTGAGGCAAATGAAAAAAATTAACCCTCGTATAAAATAATTAAATTGATTGCTATAGTTGTTCCCAATTATTACTACGGAGAACATATATATAGTATTAATTTAAGGATCCTAATTAAGTGAACGTCGATCAACCTAGCAAAGCTTGAGATCATTTAATAGTATCAAATTCAGAGATCCGCATCAATATGCCGTCAACTTGAACATTATTTTGGTTTAGGTGTAAGGAATTTTATCTAGTTTTGTTCAAATAAGATGTGATATATATAGATCAGGGGAAAATGTCTTGGAGATTTCAAGTTATGCGTTGGCTTCATGAATACTTTGTCTCCTCATCGTGAGAATCTGTGTCGTATTAAACTATATTTGTTAGGAACCAACGCATTTCATTCATTTTTAACTGTCTTTTACTCCAGTATTTATTAAGCGGGAGGAATTAATGATGAGAATTGCTTCGTAATTCATTATTTTTCAAATGGAACAAAAATTAAGACAGACGCAATCGTATCGACCCGTCATTATCCACTTAACCGACATCATCCTGTATTTTTCGAACTTTGATATAATCTTATTGGTTTGCTTGTTCAGTTGCTGCTATTCACTTCTGATCTGCGATCGTTGGTCATGCATTATAATTAAGTCTAGCGGCTGGCAAAGCTTCATGCATGGTAGTCAAATGTAACCATCTGCCAAAAATGTACAACAGATCAAGGGTAGTCTATAGTATTTATGTATGCTATTCTATATAAATACACCTCAATATACTAGGGTCGACCGCACACTAGTACAGGGTACTGTGTGCATCCGTGCATGATAGGACTAACTTTTATAACACATGCCGTGTTATTTAAATTATTTATTGACTGCTATATATGAACTTTCATGACGACACTTTATTTGTTGGCAATGTTCCTCCTAGAATTAAGAATTTTTTCTGAAAGATTTTATCTGATTCCATCCGAAGTAGAGTTTTGAAAATTGAAAGTTATATGTTACCTTAAATTCAGTTAATTGGTTACCCTCATTGTCTTATTTTATCAATGATGCATAGTTTAATTCGTCTATCAGTCCATTCTGTATTTTGTAGTTTTAGATCAGGGGATAATCCAATATTGTGATTCCAAAATTAAGAAAATGTACCGCGTTATTTTTTGAGAATTTTTGGACTTTAACATGCAAGAAAATGAAAGCCCAATCGCGGCTTATATTTTAATTGGGCATACTCTTAAAATATGTAGTTAACAAGTTATTACATCTTTGAAATATTATTCATATTATATACCTGAAAATGTAAAAAAATGTATATTATATGCTCTATAAGGGTGATATGCTTCTTGCTCTAAATTCTACAGACATGAATTCAATCGTTTGAATTCAAGTCCACAAATGACTTATTTTGGCCAACGCTCTTGGTTTCATTCGACGTCCGCATAAATACGGGAATAAATTCAGTGCTATGCGGCTATATTTGTAAATATTTAAACTATTTGAATTACTTCACTGCAAGGAGCAAAGATAAAATTAGCAAGTGTATTAACATCATGTGCTAGAGTCCAAGTGACAATAGAAGTATGAAACGATTAACAGCCAAAGTGCTCGCAATAATTTTGAACATATTTTAAAAATATTGAACTATTTTCTTACCTTATAGCAAAGGTTGGAACGTGTTAAATAATCATATTTTTCATGTAATTAACTGTTATTAAACACACTAATGGTAAAATTATATAAATGGTCATGTACGTATTGCAAAGCTATATCAATTGAGCGGGGAAAATAAAATCAGAAATTGCAAATTATTCTATGCACCAAAATCTACGATTGATCGCATTCTGGTCTGCGTCTATTCAATTAATTTATCCACTATAACTTTTTCTCTGGGCGTGCATGATTTTAATTGTTTAAGCTTCTACATGGAGCGGCCAAAATTCTAGATGCGATCGAAGATCTCTCCCGAATAGTATAGTCGTCGTTGAACTTCTTGTGCCTCGTGCATGACTATCCTAACCATGCATCGATCAAAGCAAAGACACATGCAGACGCAACTTACAGAGGTCAATTCAGAAATTAGCAAGAAAAATCAATGTTAATGAACAAGTTATGAGAATCAATATGATAAAATACATGAACTTTTTTGCCATTCGAAATGCAAATGTGTTGGTAACACACTATAAACTCTGAAAGGAAAAAGCCACAATAGTTGATCCAAAAGTTCTTCTGAACAAATTCAAGGAGAGAACGATAGCGGGACCCACCTTATATAGGCGAGGAATAAGCTCTCACTGGTAGTTGTAGTGAATTTCAAGTGATATCATTACAATAATCTAATTAGAAGTAAATTCCCTTCCTTTTTGTTTCAAAAGATGTAGGCGTGAAGACGAATTCGAACATCGAGTAAATTTTGACTCCTGCATGTCAGAGAGTAAATAAGCAATTAAAAAATTAACCATTAATTTTCAAACATGACAGCGCAGCTTTTTATACGTCAAACGACACAAAGGTTGCGTAGAAATTGTTGCCCAAGGTTTTTGAGCGAGTAAATATATGGCCCACCTCATTCCCTCATCTTTACTCACTGGATTTGTCTGTTCGGACTGCGCTGGATGCCTAAATGCGTCAAAGAGATGTGATGTGATTCGGCCTTGGATTGGCATGATGCATGCAAGCTAAAATCGTAAATTGTAGTAGTTGAAGGATTATGTTTTTAGTGCTCGTACAATGTATGAACTTAAGTGAAATAATGTAGTACAGAATTTACAATATTCAGAAAAGTGTGAATATGTGGTATAAACCATGAAAGCAATTTGTTTATAGTACTATGTTGTAGTACTATAATGAGTAAAAAGAGAGGTATGCAACTTTTTATATCTGTGAGATCAGTGCACCAATGTGTATGTGCACTATAATGTGCTGTCAGTGTGCCGGGGGTGTAAATGATGCTCCGTACACAAACGGGTATATGTGATGTACAAATGTGTGCTGCGTAGTATCACTCTATACATAAGAGAAGCTCGTAACTATAAAAAAAACTTGGTATTGCTTTACTATAAGTATGCAAATCTTATGAATCCGAACGAAATTTTCATTGGTTATTAATTCAATTTTCATTGACGCGTTCACATTTAAAGTTTCAAAAGTGTAGTTCAAAAAATCCAGTTTAAAAAATTGCTTTGGTAATCCAAACTGCATATTTTTGCTATCACAAACATTTAAAGAACAGTTCAAAAATACATTCATTCATTAAAATTTACGGCCAGCATAAAATATTTATTGAAAATTTCTTTACACTCAAAGTCATTCGCCACTGAATTTTTGTCCACATATGCTAACCATTTTCTCTGAAAATTGAACATTTTTACCTTTTTAACTCTCTATCAGGTAACTATAGTACTGGTGATCTTCATTCAGAGGAATTTTCTTGTGAGCTTTATCTTCAATTATCATCCAAGCCTCCTTGAGCGGATTCATGTAGGTCGGGCTATGGTCAGACAGAGTCATCACGCAGTCTAGTGACTCCTTAATCCATTTCGCTTCATGAAATCTTATTTTCTTATAGTCTTGTGGCCATGCGCTTTGTTGTACGTGATGACAGGGGGCTAAACAGAAGCTCGGCTAAAGCTGGGAATAGTTATTGTTTGAGATGTTCATGAACTTTCAGCATTAACTTTTTCGTCCAAATGAACATATACATGAATTTGTGCAGTCATATACATATATCTATGGAAGAGAAAGCCTAAACCAATCTCTGCAGAGCTTCCAAGCTTAGCTGCAGCTGTTTCTTTTAACACACTCTCTCTTGTCTCGCGTATCTTCCGTCCGATCTAAGCGAGACCAACTTTTCATTGAAAAATGAACAATAGACCTGTATTTTCTTCACACCGAAAAACATGCTCCGCGGTGCCAAATTAAAATTTTTTGTTTTAAGTTCAAATCAGAAGTTTCGCTGATTGGAAATGAGACTTTACTTATGTTTGTTTTAATGGTCACGACTCACTGGTAATATTTTTTTGGATTGCATACAGTACTTAATTAGCGGGAAATTGAAGCAGAAGTCGTGAAACGGTTTCATGAATATATTCTATCATTATAATTATAAAATTCTGTGTATATTATATTCTCTTTCATGGAATTCATAACAATATGTTTTCGAAAGTATCAAATTTTATTATTACTATTTAATTCCACACTCGAGAATTATATGAATCAATGGTTTAAAACTTTTTACAACTCCGACAACTTCAGAGAGTACACGAGCATAGTTTAAGTTTCTTAGGACAGGGTTTTAAAAGAAGCTGTGTGCAAGAATCTAAATAGATCATTGCCTTGAATGTTTAATTTGTGATGACATGTGGACGAGCAACCACACGCTATAATCGAGGAAAACAAGTCCATTAAGCACTGTAATCTTGACCAGCCCATGTATGTAGGTAGACAGACTCACATGACTATATACACTTGAGGGAAAGATGCAGCTGAAAAACTGGTGAAAGAATCTCATCGAAAGGTGGGGGATTAAATTCATCCACAATTAAGCTTCTGAGAAACACATTGATAGAGTAAATATATACTAAATACTAGAGGACTTATCCGTCGTTTTGACTTCAAAGCAAGCGAGAGAACTCCAAATTCTGAGGTGCTCAGATCGCCCTCTTAATTATAGATGTGCAGAATTCATACTGTCAACTTTATCTTTAACGTATTTGCATTAAAGAAAACTTCTGCCACGCACAAAATGTTCAAACACGGTGTTTTAATCACGTAGTTAAATATTGGCATTGTACATGATGTTAAACGTCTGCACCTAGCTATACTGCTAAAGAGTCCCATCAAATTCTACAGGCATATTCTGTATTTAAAATACATTTTCACTTATTAAAGCAAGTATGAAATAACTAAGTTGTAAAGTGAAGGAGACTTCATTTCCAAACCTATATGCAATCAAATGGGCATGATAACACGCGTGGATAATAAAACGAGGTCACATGTGAAGGCTAAAAACTCTCACGATATGCTTGATATCAATTAAGACTCGGCGTATTAGATTCCGAATAATGGTTACAGTTGTATTTTTGCAGGATCAAACGAAAAAGCATTTCTGTAATAGAATTTTTGAGATGAAATAGCCATAAGGATCGAATGCATGGTTAGTTATAGGGTTCATTTGATCATTAATACTAGGTGAATCCGTTAAAAAATTACTCTTAATTTTGTATCTTGAATAATTACGAAGCTATCGTAACCGATTCAAACTGATTCTCACCCAGCATATTCGATCTCAAGCTTCCCAACTCTATTCATACCTTTTCTACCTCACCTTAACGTAACCTAACTTATTTCCAACCAACTCTTTTCTAACATAACTCTGTTAAAAATCACTGCCGCGATCGAGGCGGTTGCCGACAATTAATTCCATTCGCTGGCAGCGCCGACGCAGAGTAGCGGGTGCGCAAAAAATGTCCGTGTGACCGCTGCCTATAGCATTCTTACGCACAAATATTCAGCGTGAAACGGTGCAGGTTTGCGCATTAACACAGTAGCCTCGGACGCCGTATATGACACGCGGTGTCCTATACCCTCACGCGAACGTTGCCTATCTAAATTGTGTCGGTCGTACTGCGGTTATCTGCGCAGATCTCGTGGACGATTTTTAACCGGGGAACTATCGATCCTGACGTTACCATCAATCAATTACCATCAAGCCGTAATTTTTCATTTACCTAATGATAGTTGACCCGGTAATGACAGCTACCGAACGACAGCCAATCGTGATTATGATACCGGTAAAGCAAAAACTCATTCCTATTTTTGCCTACGCAGTTAGCAAAGGGATAACACACTAAGGACCATCGTTATAATTTTAGGGAGTCACCCATAAGTAACTAACCTATAGGAAATCAAAAACAAGAAAAACAGAAGTACGATGAGATCGGTATAATCAAAAATGATGCGTGAGAGTAAAGAATTTTATTTATATGTTAAGATTGGAATATAATATGTTTCAAATGACCAACATATTGTTCGAACAAACTTGTGTTCTTTTCGTGGCACTGTTCATAACTTTACTCAAAACCTCTGGAGTTATATTGTTGTATTTTTTGAGATATGTCGTGTTAAATTCCTGCATGTTCGGTATTAGGTTTTTTGATGCAGCCTTTCTCTTCCCAAAATCCCCAGAGGTAAAAATCACAAACATTTACAATTTGGAGATCGAAGTGGTTACGACTCATCACTGAAACATAAATTTAATCGGCGTGGAAAATTTTTTCCAGCACAGCCATTAACTCTTACTGAATGACGTGTAGCCCCAGATGGTTTCAACAATATATTTTCTGCGTTCATATTTATGAGCTCAGGTAGGAAATATTATGCAATCATCAGCCTATAACAGTTTTCATCTACAATCAATGCATGCATTATTCTGCCAGCATCTTAAAAAAATACGGACCACAAGTTCGTGAAAATGGGATGCTACACCATTCCTATATGCTATATCTCCACCATGACGGTACCGTAACTCCTTCATTAAATTTTTTACAATAGAAGATACTTAAAAATGTTCTGGGTTATTATTTAGGTTATTAACTTCACCATTAATGTGAAAATAAGTTTCATGCGACATGTAGTTTCTATTTTCTTGCAAATGATAGAAATTTGTTAATTTTGATAATCTACGAGTTAATTGGAGCTCTTACGTCAGCTGAATTTTTCTTTCAAAGCCGTTCTTGAGAATTAGTTGCAGTGACGGTTGAGAATTTCTATCGATCTCAGTTGAATGTCCTCTCGTCGAAGATGTAGGCTGAAAAGCGACACTACAATTGTAACAGGTTGAAGCGTAACATTATTTCCGACGATTCGCAGTCTGCAACAGCGTTGTTTGTCTGTTGTGTATCCGGATTCTTTGAATTTAGAGACCGTAAATTTTGTGTTGTTTGATCAGGATTGCTTTGATCTACAGAAATGTTCCTGTAATTTCTTTGTACGGTACAAATTCCTCCAATTTTCTGAAGTAAAGCTTGAAGATTTATACTTGCTGCTCTGTCGTCTCGCGATCTGTTTCTAATGAGAAAATTTGTAATTTACGAGAGCGATAAGTTATGATTGTTGGTAGATTAGGAAACCTAATATCATATGGTTCATAACATTCTTATGAACGATTTTCATACAGAATGAGTTACTCAAATATAGGCAACTCATTAGATATAGGCAGATCTATGGGCCACGCATATAATAGGCAGATCTGCAGTTACGTTCACGCTGAACTGATGGTTGCGAAGCTTATTACACGGTATATTGAACCCACATCATTCTAATTTTGAGATAAACTAATGGGATTTCAGAAATCCTATTTAACAAGGAGTAGTTCAATGAACTTGATGAGGTGCGTAGCTCTCAGGTAAAATGAACGTAAACTGTAACCTTATCTTTTGAGAGCCATAAATTAATCTTAGATTCGTAATCGCGAGAGGAAAATCATAACCCAGCGCAATCGCACCGGAAAGAGCTGTAAATCTTTCTATTACACAGAAAACTTGATGTATGTCGAGCAGGAACACTGGTATAGCGGATGCTGTGATTGCGGACTATAAAATAATAAATTTTATTGTCAAATTAGCCTTTTTCCTCTTTCTCTCTCCGTACGATATGCGTATTTGTGAACATATGATTAAATTTTCTATATTGTATTATTCCCCTTGTAAGTCAGAAGAGGTGTAGCTAAATTTCATGGTAATTTAAAACACCTTGTGACGAAAATAACGTAATGCCATCAATAAAGGTCTCTTTCAGCACTTTTTCCCCTCATTTCGGAGAAGGGTTACAGTAAAATAGTCCCAAATAATGCAAATAATTACATGTGTATATTTTGCGCTATAAGTTGAATAAAAATTAGTTTTTCATCATGTAAAAAAAATCCATTCTCTTAAATAATCTTTCAAACGATTAACCATGCATCGTTCACCCACTGTAGCGTCTAGCATTCAAAATTTGGATTGGATTTTACACTTTTTGTCAGTTTCATGGATGATAGTTTTATCTTCTAAATATTAAAATGAATAACTTCACCGAAATACAGGATATCCACCAGAAATGTATACACCTATTTTAAAGGTTTATACTAATATGCATCTTTGATACCGAACTACAGTTTATGATGAAATTTTGCTGACGTTTTTTAATAAAGTTAATTTTGAAGGCAAAATAAAAGAAATACATGGGAATCCTACTGATATACTGGTCATTGATTGGCAATGTTATTATTGTTTGAACTCAGTGGATACACTTTTTGGGGATACCTTGTACACCAAGTAAGGTGCCCTCAATTCTTATGTCAAAGGCTTGCTCTATATAATTGAAACTTTAGTTTTATTTGAATAAACCATGCTGTATAAAGCAATGTGCTAACTTTTCCATAAATCTATTTTTTTAATGCAACAGCTGGTCGTACCTCTCGAGTATGCAGGCATACGACATATATTTCTCTTTTGAACATATTTCCTTTCCGTCTCCCTCATAATTGTCTCTAATATAGTGTTGACCTTATAAGCATGCATTCACAATGGACGTATTGGTGATATTTGTTCATCGCATAAACACGATTGTCACCAAAAATAGAAAGTATAAACTGTCATAAAAAACAATTTTAAAAGCTATCTTGCGATAGAAAGGATTTTTTTGAGTTATAGTTCTCTTCAGCGTGGTGGATCCAGTTTCGATTACGACATAATGAACGCTGGCTGATGGATATCACTCCCTATATGTAAAGACAAATAGACCCGCACGCAATAATAGCGCGGGCACTATTAATAAAGAGGTTATTGATCCGGAGACGTAGGCTTTGAAAAGCTCGCCTGCTATTGCAATATAATGAATCATTGATACGGTCACTATCAGAAAGTTATCGGCCCGTAATTGGAGTTTATATATGAGACCAGAGCCAGAGCGCGTCTCTGGTTATCGAGGCCGTGCTTGCTTAGCCAATACTTGAGAGATGACAGATTTCGATAAAGCTTTACGTCTTTTGTATAGCTGCTGCTGGCGTGCCGCCCTCCCTAGACTGTAGAGCGTGCTCGATCTAGCAGCCTGCTCTCACGAGTTCTTTGTTGGAGAAATGAAGTGTTGACCTCAGCGCCGCTCTTCACGCTATTGATTGCGTACGTATGGTGCGTGGTGCGCCTCTATGTCTTTGTGAGGCAAATGAGGTGCTGGGGTTCAAGGATTTCATGTATGTAAAAACAATCTGTATTAAAACAGTGCGGAATTAGTTTACCTGCTTTATCATGACGACAAAAAAAATTCAGGTTCGAGTTCAAGTACTTTGCTGCGGGAGATTGGAACCTTATGATTTGCAAATCTAGGTTTTAATGTAGTAAATTCAGTCGCACGCATGTTAGAGAGTCGGAAGTGGGCAAATGAATGATGTTTGCCGCGCAAGAAAAACAAGCGGCAAATTACGCGGCTAGAAAATCTCGGGAATTCATCATATTTTTATCGCATTCGATTAACAATTTAAATTTTTCATACGGTGTTTTATTTGTTCACAATGTTTTCCATGCAAGCTTTATTCGTTTCTATTTTTCATTATATTTTTGTTATTTCTTACAACGAAGTTATGCATTAATTCTTTCCATACGGATAATTCCATCTTTGCTTTGGGCAAATGAATTCGTTTAAGTGCATGCCTGAAGATTGCTTGTACCCAATCTTGCATCATTAGATCCCTTGCCATTGATTGCTCATGTTGCGCACAAGCAACGATCTGTCCAACTCGACAGAAGAGGAGGATGGTGCTTTGGTGATAGCTGATCATAATGATAATTCTTTACTGCTCTGTGTGTCCTCGAATCAAATTTTAGCTTAAAGATTATGAAAAAGTCCTTTGTGAGGGCGGGGAGGTTTTCTTTCATGGCAAAAATACGTTTCAAAGCACGGTCTCGAAAACTTTATTTTCGTATCCCCAGGCTCGTTTATGAACGTGACCTGAGAGTCATTTCGTTTTGTTACGTTCTCACCCATTTGGCATCATCCTCACCCATGTTGACATCATCCTCACTCATTTCAGCGTCGTTCTCACCCATGTTGGCATCGTCCTCACTCATGTTGGCATCGTCTTCTTGCATATTGGCCACAGATTGGTCACAGTACTTCTAGGTTTTGTGCAACTTTATTGCAATTTTTGTGCATAAAACACGACGATAGCTGCCTTCCACAAGTGTGCGCTGCGGAGCAGCCGATATGTCAAAAATGCGCTATTATTCAAATGTGATACTCATTTGCTACAAGAGTCTACCACATGATATAAAAATCAGTGCGTCATTCTTGACAAATGTTTAAAGAAATGTTGATTTGACTTACAACCATGAGACTGAAGAACTGAAAGATTTCATCATCGTTCATGGTCATTTGTGAAACCGTTAACGCTTTACTCTAGATTTTTATCTCTTCACGCCTCTCAGGCATGATCACGATTGAGACTTTGTCCCTCACTCACGCGGACGTGTTATAATGTTTTATTTTCACGTTCGCAGCGGCTACGAGGCAGAGTCCTTTAATACAGATAAGGTTTACTCTTTGTTCCCTTGAAGCCTGGCTCAACAAACGGACATGCCGAGACGTATCTCCATCGTCACATTTTTTATGGCACTGATAAACGCTGATAAGGAACCTTAATTGCCAGATAACGACGCCGCAATCGTAAGTGATCGAGGTCTCTGCTATCTTGAGAATATTTCTCCGCTTAATCAACAGAATTCAATAGAAGCTATTATTAATTTACGTTCTTGTTAGGCCTTTGCTGTTTACATATTTAATTGAGTTCCGTTGCTGTCATAGCTTCTGTTCGTCGCTGGTGACTCGTTTTCCGTTCTTTCACTGATTAAATCCAATCGCTTAATTTTAAAATTGTTTTCATATTCACATAATATTAACTTATGCACTCTCCAGTTCAGGAGCACACCATCTGATCCTCTTTTATGCAAATTCCGTAAAATCACTAGCATCCGCCTTGTGTAATTTTCAATACTCTGTTGGATGCCCCGCATTATATCGACGATGTAAGCCCTCTGTAGCATGTTACTGCCGCTACACAAGCGTACTTCAACATGAATCGTCACTAAATTGAGGAGTGAGATATTGGTAAAGGCCACCTTTCACTCCATGTGAGGTGGATTATTTTATCATGATCGTTTTAATCAGAAACCAACCAGCTTCAGGTTAACATTTTTATTGAAGAATTTTCCAATTAAATTATCAGTATTTGGCTCTGGTAAATGTCTCTGACATTCTGGGTGAGGGCAGCATATGAGGGCAGCAGGTGAGGGCACCAGGTGAGGGCAGCAGGTGAGGGTATCAGATGAGGGCAGCAGGTGAGGGCAGCAGGTGAGGGTATCAGATGAGGGCAGCAGGTGAGGGCAGCAGGTGAGGGCAGCAGGTGAGGGCAGCAGGTGAGGGCAGCAGGTGAGGGCAGCAGGTGAGGGTATCAGATGAGGGCAGCAGGTGAGGGCAGCAGGTGAGGGCAGCAGGTGAGGGTATCAGGTGAGGGCAGCAGGGGTGGGCACCAGATGAGGGCAGCAGGTGAGGGTAGCAGGTGAGGGCAGCAGGTGAGGGTAGACCGGTAGAGGCAGCCTGTAACAAAGAAGTAACTTTACCCTCATATTCAGATGGAGGATACGATGAAATGTTTGAGAAACGATAACAACTTAGGCGTCTGTTCGATTTAGGTCGAATATTATATGGATTAGTAGTATTGTTATCGCAATAAATCTTTTATAAGTGTATTAAAAATATTTTACCACTCCTTTAGGAAACATAGTTTACGTCTCATCAGTATACACAAGTTGACTTTTCGTGAGCGCCCTATAAGCTTCATCGTTAATCGTCATTATACTCATTTTTATCTTAACCTTCATCCTCCCTCACCCTTTACCGATTGATCCCGGCTTGATAATCAAATTTGGCATTCGGTTGAAAAGCATTCATTTTTCACCGTAATTTAATTTGAGCGTTTGTGGCTCGTAATTCGGTGGAGTCCATTTCTTTATTATATATTGCATTAGGAGTTCAATAGAAATTGGCCGAGTTAACAAGAGTGTAAACTGGTATGATGAATGTATTAAGAATAGTTAAATTAATATCCTGCCTTCACACATATGCTATTTTATGATATTTGCTGCATTCCATTTACGATTCAAACTCTTTGAAAATGGTTCTGCATAGTTTGAGGATCAGAAAAGACGCCCATTATTCTTATTTTTTAGCGATAGTTATCAAGATTTGAAAGAGTATTATTGCATCCGTTTTTCACGAATAAAACAATAGGACAATTTTCCTTCATAAAAATGCGCAGTTGCTCCAACAAACATATCTATGTATTCGGAGGATCGGATTCTTCCTCTACAATATTCATGGACAACGATAGTTCATTAAATTGTCCTTCCTGGTATAGGTACTTAGTTCCTGAATTACCCATTTCTAACGATAGCCATGGCGCGCGCACGAGCGCAGCGACTTCCGACGCAAGTTTGGGAAAAATTTTCACTTGACAAACTCGACTGCTTTAATTCAGTCACTTCAGCTACGATTGAGCTGCTCTGAGCAGCTTGAGGCAAAAACTGCCCTTCCTATACGAAGCGAAGTCTTTAAAGGAGGAAAGGGAGTAAGGGTCGCTGAGGGGTGGGGGAGGGGCAGAGGCTAATCCTCTTGAGGGCTGCTTCAATTAGGGGTCAAAATTAGCCCTTTTGGTGTGAGGGCAAAACAAAGCCAGGGCAAAATGGAGTCTCTTTGGCTTGAGGCGCGTGGAGGTGCGGCTTGGTGGGGTGATGGAGGGAGTGGTGAAGGGAGGTGGTGGAGTGGTGATGGGGTGATGGAAGTGGTGGAGGTGGTGGAGTGGAAATGAATGGTGATAGAGGGTACAGTGGTGATGGAGGTGATGAGTGTGTAAATGACTGGTGCTGGAGAGAGGAGTGGTGATAGTAGGTGGTGGAGTGCATGTGATAGTGCTGGAAGGAGATGGAATGGAAGTGAACTCTGCAGGACGAGGGAAGGTGCGATGAATTCAGCAGGAGGGAGGTGGAAAGGTCATAAAGGCTGCAGTAGCAACAAAGGGCAGTGAGGAGTGCTGGTGAGGTTACGTATGATGCCGATGGACGTTGAATGAAGGCTAACGTAAATAAGCGACGAGAATAATGTCATATGTGAGAAGGACTAGAGACTTCGTTGGATGATGATGAAAAGTCTATGAAAAGTGAGGCCGGAGCTTCGAAGAGTGCTATGAGGAGCACAAAAAGAGATGGAAAATTTTGAAGGAAATTCAATAAGAACGGTTTTGATGAGCTTACGATAAATGTGTTCAAAATTCTGATGAGCGCTGAAAAAAATGCTCAAATGATGATCTCTATACCTACAGCATCAGGAGGGCAATAGAAGATGCCCTATATACAGCTGTGGAGTTATATGGCGCTGTAAACTCATGTTATTCTATCGAGTCACTAATGAGTGTTGGTACAATTTGAAATGACTGAAGTGTGCTTCTGTATATATACTTATATGTTAGAGAAATTGAAGAGTGCTTTTTTGAATGAACTCAATGATGCTGAAATGTAGGTGTGACTCGTGAATGTTGTAGGGCTAATGCGAACGAATGTAGAGTACCGAGTGATGTGAGACATGACTTGGAGGAAGTGAATTTGAACTGAGAACGGAAAGGCATGAAAGAAGTGAAGGGAGTGAAAGTTACTGGCAAAAGGTCATGGAGAAAGTAGACGGAATTAGAATTAATGAACGAAATCGTCAAGGATCTGCATGATTGAAACTGGAAAAGGGTTGAAATTCGCAAAGAGGGTGGTGAGAGCTTTAATTCTAAATAAAAATTACTAAAGAAGAGAAAAAGAATACCAGAAATGTGCAGCGCATGACAAGTGACAGTAATGGTCAGTAAAAATTAATTTATCTGTAAAAAAGAGGAAATTTAAGACAACGCTGCAGTTTTTTAATGCGAAGCAAGTCAACTGCAGTTAAGAATTGAACTTTGATTATACAAGGCCTTCAGTCAATCTCTATAGCCAGTCGCATTTCTGTCTTGGCTGTGTATGGTAAACGAAAAAACTAAGAGCAAACAAAGAGAGTTCTACGTACGTCAGACCATCAGCTGCATCTTGTTCTTGAGACTTTTCCGTCTGCCATCTCTTGAGATTCGAATTTTTATTTTTTATTTATACCACCGAAACGATCATCATCTCGGCACGACAGTGGACGAACACATTTCGGCTCTGCATGGTGCTCCGTCTTTATTGGCTTCCTTATATATGAGGTTTGGCACATGCAGCTGCATAAAGTTATAGAAAGTACGCAAACTTAAACCATTGCACTATATTAACTGTAAAGTTAGTGTTACTTGAAAATTTATGGTGAAAATATGACTTTGAGAAATTTAGCGCTCATGGATATATAGTCGGTGAAGATTTGATGCAAACAACTAGTAAAACCTATCGCTATATTACAAAGTTTCCGAATCATCAAAAATACGACATGTGAACACGCCTGCACAAAATAGAATGTTGTAAGGGTCAATCATCATGAACAGACGCGTCGAACGCAACGATTGACGTGTTATTGAGACCTACCGTAGTAAACAGTCATCGTATGAATCTTTTTGCTAGTGAGACCTATCATTATGAGCGTATATCCAACGAGTTGAGATTTGCATGCTCTCGGCAGTTCGATTAGAGCCAAAGAAATGCCTGTTGGCTCTCAAACCAATATTGACAAGAGGACGTATCTTTTACACGCCGTCTGGAACACCCACGCCACGGCAAACACTTGTTCACCTTCTGTTTGGACGGGCTTTGAAAATATTCCTCGCGAGACCGGCACCCGGTCCATTTTTGTGAGCATTCAAGTGGCCATCAGCGACTGCAGCGATGCCGGCCCTCGCTGCCTGTTCTGGCCGAGCTGGTCACCGTCTCAGGGCTGCTAATCACTGAATTAAAGCGGTCATGACGTTCGCTTTGATGAGTCAGTTACTGTGTTCTCAGCAGCCACTTGACCGATGTTTTTTTCAAGTTATTGGAACTTGCGTCTCGATTCATTCTTAAGGCTTTTGATCGTTGCGACAGCTCATCACATGCACTGATTACTTCTGATAAGGTCGTTAGTTGTCGATAATTATATAGTTTTACGAGCATCTATTCCTATCAGTAGTGAAAGAATGCTAAAAAATGTTCACCGAGGTTTATTGATATTTAATATTATTAACATTTATTCTATTTTTATCTAATGGTTCTATTAATATTATTCATTGTTCATTAGTAAATTCATCTAATTAAAATTGTTATCCTTTTAAATCACACTCAAAATTCCTCTCGTAAAATGAGATTTGCTGAGCATGTTAAATTGGTTCTACAATTATATCTATGGATCATTCCAATTACATATCTTGTTAGTCATAATGTGGTCACGGAGACATCATTATTACTGTCATAAATTGGTTACGTAAGCACCATCAATTACAAAAGGCTCAAAGAGATATTTTTAGTCATAAAACAATTGCGTAAATAATAATATAATAATTATTAAATAAAATAATAATTATTCGATCTTGCATGTGAAGGCGATATATTCTGGGTGATTTTCACATGTCAATTTAGGTTTCCGTATCTGCACAATTTCAAGATGTTGTGAATTCAACAAGATCGAGAAGTATTTTACAAAAGAAAAAAACAGCTTGTGATGCAATAAATAACGATGTACAGTATTTCAGTGTAAAATATCATTGATCGCAGGATGAAAGATGTAGACACCTGAACTCAGTTTAATTTTTGTTTCTATCAAACTTACACAAAAGCTATACGTATCTTACGAGCAAAAGTAGTTAATAGAATTTTCAGTTTTACTTTATTTTAATTCTGTGATTTAGATTTTATTCATTAATTTCAGTATTCTTGAGTTCTTCTGGTCACTGTGTTCCAGAAATATTGCTGTGTGACTCTGTCATACATGTTAGAGAATTAGACTTCCTGACTGACCGAGATTTTTATCGATTGCTTTATGAGCAACTATAACACAGGCATCACCAAAAATTTCCCTGATTCAGCGATGACTTTATACAGGAAAGAGATTAAAGGCTTTGAATTGACATTTTCCGTGGGAACGACATGATTTTGAACACCAACCATTGCCTTTAATTCACCCTTGACTGTAAAAAACTCAACTAAATGCCAACGATTAAAGGCGTTGACATTACTTTCCCCGAGGCAACGCGTCGGCTTGGAACTGCGGTCGTCCTCGGGACTTGAGTATGAGACACAGCGCGCCCACGTACGTAGACTGTATATAACCCCACCACAACTGCGAATGTGTTAGCATCCCATGAATAAGGACGGCTATATATGCGAGGAGCTCATCATCGTACTTACACAACGTCAACAACGTACGCAATCAAAATTCTGTTCTCTAGACCCATGTATGGAAATGACGAAACTCTTGTTGCACCTCAGACTGCGTTGTTAAGGATGCTTCTGCGCATCCTAACGTATTCTATCTCCGAGATTCCCTACATACTTTAATATTACTTCCGCTCTATCGAATAGACTTGTGTGGTGTGGAATGCGCTAATTTTAATTTTTCATTTAAATGTGAGAACCACGAAATTTACTTTGACTTCATTCAACGGTATTTGTACATTGCAGTAACTTTTAACCTGTTTGAACAGAAGATACATCGAAGGCTTGTATGCTTGGACATTGCTTTTGAACATTGGTTTTTAGCTCAGGTCCTACATCTATTGGGAAAGAAATCAGTTCTCTATCCAGTATTTCAGTTTGGTAGGTAAAGGAAACTTTTAATTAGTGAGTTCAATTACCCAGTAATAACGAATCGCAAAATGTTTGCCGTGCAAAACGGAACAGTTCTCTGCACCGGAGCTCAATTGCCTGCAATCTTAATTTTTTTAATTAACAGGCGGTGATCTTTGTCTTTATGATTAAGACGTAGTTTTACTTCGATGGTTACTATCTCGAAGACGCTTGAAAACCCAAAGATACGCTTCCATCTACTTTGAGTACTAAACAAACCTTTCTTGCGTAAGATGGAAGAAATAAAGTTGCTGGTCTGTGTATGTACTGTAACGAATTCAACTCGGCATGAAAGACTGCTGTGAAACTTGAGTCGTACACCATTGCAAAACAATTTAGATATAAATTTAAATTCCATTCCTGCGTGTCGCAAACTAACATGGAATTCAATAGTATATACATAACTGAAGTTTACCGGTAATCATAAAAGTGTTATAATCTACATCCATGTCCGCACTACTATACTCTGACAATTGCTGAATAACTAAAAACAATTTATAAATTAAAAATCATAGATTCTGTGCCAAACGATTCTTGAAAATACGTATTTAAAAGGAAAATATTAACACAGTTTAATTTTCGAATGCATTCATTTCCTGACTTTTCAGTTATTTTTATGTAATTTCAGCACACACTCAGGTTGCTATAGAACGAACCTGGCGTAAGGACCAATAACAGCAGCGTATATATAGCAATCCTAACAGTGCTCAGAATGCCCGCATGAATATAATTTTTTACTCCTTCACATTTATAATTTTTTAATGTAATCCACAAACGTAGCCTTAAGATTAGTTATTTTTTTTTGTCTCTACACTCCTTTCTGATATTCAGTAGAACTATACAAGAAGCGCAGATAATTGACTTTCAATTGACTTTCAATAAACCAAGTTACGAAAATTAGGTGAAAAAACTTTAATCTTGACGTTGAAATACCCAGAAAGGTATCGGTAAATTATTTGTTTTAAAGAAATACAATCAACACCCTTATAACGTAGACCGTACCCGAACTCTCCCGGAAACCAGGACTACTCATGATAACGCCATGTGCACGTAGTATGTAAATGTATAATTCGTTTGATGTGATATAATTGATTTGTTGGACTTCTTCTTATCTCTTTATATCTATATGAGTTAGTTTTGTTAAAAATAAATAAATACATGTACACTTAATCACCAGAGCGTCGTATTCAGCTTGAAAATCACTCGTAAAGGAAAACTTTCGGTTGAGGTCCCCTTCCATTTCATGCAGCAGAAGCTTACACACATCTTGAATATGGCTAAAAAAGAAAATATCTGAAACATTAATTTTATCTAAAGTCATGACCTCCACTCTTTTCAAACGTCAATATCTGTGCGCTGACGAGTTCGTAATTCGAGCAACTGCACATTGCTCGTTTTTAGCACTCGTCAACCAAAGACTTGTGCAGCAGCTGTATAGGAGTACTGTATTTGCCTGCTCCAGAGAATTACAAAATACCAGAAATTAGGGGCTTGTGTCTTGAAAGTAACGAGATACTCGATCGTGCACCTGAACTGGGGCAAATTCTGTGTGTCTGGTATAGTTAACAGTAACATTATTACAGAGCCGAATGCTTCAGTACCAGCTACGTTTTCATTTTCTGTAAAATGGGATATTCAAGAGATTTTTTTTGAAAAATTATACAATTCAATTATGTGTTCCATTTTTCATTTATATTAAGTGTAACAGCCTTTGTGTATGCTCTATATCGGGCTAGGTAACAAGCTTAAAATTTTAGTCAAATAAATCGAGGCTGCTTTGCTCTTTTTGACAATTAATAAGCCGCATTAAATTTTGTCACGTTATTGCATAAGACTGCATGACGAGCATAATTAAGTACCGACATTCAATCCGTTACCTCATACGAGTTAACCTCTATGGATATTTTAGAGGATACTGTGAATGCAATTTTCAATTTCAACGTGACTTCCTACACGAGTGTCTTCGTCCTATATGCTTTATTTTATTGTACATTTTCGTCTCTACAAGACGCGTATGCCTTCTTTCGCCAGCGCAGCGGGCCACACCAACCAGGATACCGAAGTTTCGCCCCCGTTGAGGTGCCGCTTGAACTCAAACTTCACCGAGTATCACGGCGATAATTCTTCAACTGAGCGGTATCAAACGATAAACTTCCAATGAATAAATAAATACTATTCAAGCTTTTACATACAGTAATTAGAGTCACAGATGAAGTCATTTGTCCTTTTGCATAAAATTTAACATACTGCCTGGTATTATCAAAGCCCAGGGAAGGCGAACACCTACATGGGTTGTAAGGTGTAAGTTGTGCTTGGTCTAGGTTTTGTGCGGCTGGACCCAGTGGGTGGCACTAATGACTGAGCTACCGGGCTTGCTGGGCAAACAGGAACGCTGAGCTCAATTTCCTGGGCACACACACGGAGATGGAGTGGGCATGCGGTGAGCAGGCTGGTGTGTGGACTCTATCACGACTTAACACAGGCCTCTAGTGTTAAATCATGACTTGGCACAAGATTGTTAGCTCCTTCCCATAATTTCGCCCGCATTTTTCCGCCTCGTAAGCCATTAGCTGTAACTCTGAGCGAGACAGAAGCTTTAAAGTAGACTTTACAATTTTTTAAACGCGGCTATGAATGGTGCTGCTGCTGCTCGGTTCTGCTTAATTGCGGCGTGTTTTTGCTTTTCGTTTGGCGATCTTCTAATGAAGAATGCAATTACGGGGTGCGTTGATGACACATCTCACTTTGATGAAAATAAAATTGTATCGTAAAGAAACGACGTGCTTGCCGTTTACTGTTTATTATACTTTAATTTTGTTACAATTTTACAGTACAATGAGAGCACCGGAAATTTTTATCGTCAATGTGAACTATAATTACGTATTAATAAAAAATCGCACTGGAAAACAAAAACACTTAAATAATTTCTAGTTTATGCAAATAGTTTCACTGAGAATTTATCGCACGTAATTTTCGTAGGAAATGAAATATTAAATGCATTCCATCACTGAAATACGCAAAAATATACAAACGCAATTTGGAAAGTTTTAGTCTTAATGTAAAAGTGCCCATTCCTGAAGAAAATGAATGTTTTGTTTCAACTCCTTTACCAATTCTTTAGAGATAATTTCATTAAGTCATATGTCGGCTCTTGTATGTATCGATGAGCGCTAGAGACCTTGTTGTGAGGTATCTTTCTTGCGTAATGATGGGTATGATGATGTTCTAAAGTTAAGTTATGTTGTCTTCATGAGATCTTATTTTAACTGGTATTGATATTTTGATACCCAAGGTCAATCAAACATGCCCACAAAATTTCTGGGAATGTTTGCTATTTGGCAATAAGATATTGATTCGCTTAAAATCGGATGTGAACAGCGCCCCCCAAAAATTAATTCATGGTTACAACTAAAGTACCGTGAATACAGACGTACGTTCAATTCCACCCACTTTTTGGTCTTCTTTTATAATCTGCAACTTGAAATTGATGTGAAAATTGTCATATGTCTACGCAGAAATGTCATACGTCAAAATAGTTTCTTCATGCATTAAAATGCACCTGCAGGCGGCTGTTACTTTAAGAACGATACAAGTGTGTTGTATACCTCATGTAGGAAACCTGGCATATGGGGATAGAGGATGCAATAGGGCAGGAGCTGGAACAACTATGTATATGTACATGCGCAGGCGCAGTTAAAATGCGTGCCGTGTTGTGCTGCTACCTAAAATTTTTTGACACCACCACCTACATTATTGAGTAACTAATTACGGCATGTTGTTTGCTTGTTATTTGATAAATGAGTTTACTTGAAACTCGTTTATACTTGATCAATTCATTCATCCTCTCAGAGATCGATATATGCCGGTATAAGTGAACTAAAGTTTTAGACGTTTTGCTACGTTCTCGAGCGATCGCATCAAAACCTCGAAGTTGACATGTGCTGGTCGTCGTCTACCTTACACAATGAAGTCATGATGGCAGTTATAGGTAAAAAATTTAATTATTTATTTGTTTACCGTACTTCTAGTTTCGTAAGATCCATCATCTTCTCTCAAATTGAAGAAAGGTAATGATGAGTGTATAATTTTTGAAGCAACAATTTACAGCTTGTGAAAAATGGGTTTAAAAATTGATTCCAAAGGAAATGCCTGATCGTAATGAAAATTTAAATAACACTAAGGAGAATAGTTACTGGTTCATTTTTCATCAAAAAGATGTACAACTTTGTCATAGAATACTTATTGAGATATCCTTTTTTTTGTGAATTGAAATGATTCCGCTAATGTTTTCTATGAGTGAGATGTTCTAGAACTTGTATGGAATTATATAAAAATCCAATGGATTGCTTCAGCTGTCGAAGTACACTCTCGTGTACAATATCCTAATAATATACTATAGTAAAGAATATCTACCCTATAAATATGACAATCGTTTGATACTACAATATTCATTAAAACAACGACACGTAATGTAGCAGCATATAACTGACTCAGTAAACAGCAAATCAAGTCGTATCTGATCACAGCAATAACGTGTGTGAAGAGCCGGCGCGCACGCCTGGTTAACCAATGAGCAAATACAGCAGATATCATGCAGTAACCGGAGTGGTCACTTAAGCAATTGTTCAGTGACCTGAAAAAAAAACCGTGACTGTAAAGGGCCAAAGCTTTTGACCTAGATTATCGAACAACTTTAATCGTCGTAACGGTGTAGCCGCGGCATCGTAAGTTATTCTTTGTTGACGAGGCTTCGCTAAGTGGAAGGTCGTTTTAGACTTCTTTCAAATGAAATTTGAGCGCAAGGAGCATCAAGATGTAGCACTCAGATAAATTTGAGCATGAAAATCTTAGCTCAGTATAGTCTCACGTGTATTCAAATGTATCCTAGACTTGGCATGACACATAGCGTAGCCAAGTCAATTCAAAAGAACTTACGATACACGCTGTGCCATTAAGACGACGTAAATTGTATGAAAAGCAGCCCACAGTTCAGGGAGCAAGTACAGGTTAAGTCAAGTAGCAGCAACGTTAAGGGCAAAATCAAGCCACGCGTTTGATGCATCCATGCAGTAATTAGCTGGGAGTGAGATGTCGACGCTCCCGGCGCTTGTGCTGGGTGAGCTTGGAGGCAGGCTTGGGCGCTGGCTCCTTTGCGGATAAACTCATTTAGTAGCTTGGACACAGGCTTGGGCCTTAGCCAAGACGCTACAGCTGGGATCATGGCTTGCACCCTAGCCAAGACGCTACAGCTGGGATCAGGGCTTGCACCCCAGCCAAGACGCTATAGCTAGATCATGGCTTGCACCCTAGCCAAGACGCTATAGCTGGGATCATGGCTTGCACCCTAGCCAAGACGCTATATACAGCTGGGATCATGGCTTGCACCCTAGCCAAGACGCTATAGCTGGGATCATGACTTGCACCCTAGCCAAGACGCTATAGCTGGGATCATGTCTTGCACCCTAGCCAAGACGCTACAGCTGGGATCATGTCTTGCACCCTAGCCAAGACGCTATAGCTGGGATCATGGCTTGCACCCTAGCTAGCCAAGACGCTACAGCTGGGATCATGTCTTGCACCCTAGCCAAGACGCTATAGCTGGGATCATGGCTTGCACCCTAGCCAAGACGCTACAACTGAGATCATGTCTTGCACCCTAGCCAAGATGCTATAGCTGGGATCATGGCTTGCACCCTAGCCAAGACGCTATAGCCAGGATCATTGCTTGCACCCTAGCCAAAACGCTAGCTTGGAGCGAATGGCTTGACCGCTGGCTGGGAGGCTGGCGTACAGACAATCTGGAAGGCAGGGCTAGAACTGGCTTGTGCACAAAATATTTAGTAACTTATCGCTAAGATGGCAGAGAAAGTGCTGGTTTTCTTACAAGCTTGAGTATCCAGACTTGGCATGGAGGCTTAACTTCTGGCTCGCGACTGGCTTGGCGAGGCTGGAGACAGACTGGCTTGGCTAGGCTGGGAGACAGACTGGCTTTACTAGGCTGGGAGACGGACTGAATTGGCTAGGTTGGGTAGACTGACTGGCTTGGTGGCTTGGAGCTAGATAATTAGGGGAACAGAAGCGCTAGGCAGAGGCCGGCCGTGTTTGGTTAACTACAGCAGCCCGTCATGCAGCGCGGCAGGCCTCTACGCTCCTCACCCCGGCGACAGAAGCTATTTGAATGAGGCCGACTGGAATGTCCTCGCTTCCACTACTATTTCGTTGAGGCTTTGAAGAAATACATCGTTAGTCGTTAGTTGATAAAGTCACTTGGTGATGGTGATGCATGCGGTGAAATGCTGCTCCCATCTGCACTCATGAAATTGATGTACACAACTGAGCTGATGTTGAAGGAAATATAAATGATGACGGAACTGAGTTAATATAGCACAATTATTCATATCACCTCCCAGAAAGTAAAATTATCTCTCGAGACTCGTCGTTTGCATCAAAATTATTGTGTTTTTGTATTCATGTAGGTGATGTATTTATGTAGGTGTTGCATGTAATAATGTAAGTGTAATATTTATTTCCTGTGAGCTTATGTAGGTGTTGTATATATTCGTCGTGAGCTTGTTCGTGACTGCGGCCTGCTGCTTGGCTGGTGCGTGACTGCGGCCTGCTGCTTGGCTGGCTCGTGACTGCGGCCTGCTGCTTGGCTGGCTCGTGACTGCGGCCTGCTGCTTGGCTGGCTCGTGACTGCGGCCTGCTGCTTGGCTGGCTCGTGACTGCGGCCTGCTGCTTGGCTGGCTCGTGACTGCGGCCTGCTGCTTGGCTGGCTCGTGACTGCGGCCTGCTGCTTGGCTGGCTCGTGACTGCGGCCTGCTGCTTGGCTGGCTCGTGACTGCGGCCTGCTGCTTGGCTGGCTCGTGACTGCGGCCTGCTGCTTGGCAGGCTCGTGACTGCGGCCTGCTGCTTGGCTGGCGCGTGACTGCGGCCTGCTGCTTGGCTGGCTCGTGACTGCAGCCTGCTGCTTGGCTGGCGCGTGACTGTGGCCTGCTGCTTGGCTGGCGCGTGACTGCGGCTGCCAGACGCGGATCAGCGCTGTTGCAACGCACGCTGGTTTAGGCGGTCAGTCCCTGCAACGCGCTGCTGCCATGATCTGCTGCTGCACCAAGTAGTAGAGAGAAGAGAGAAAGAGAGCAATATTACTAGACTGTTTCTAAGAGATTTTAGATTCATTTTGTATTATTTTTTCAGGTTGTATTACAGAAGTAAATGATCGTTTAAGTGAACCTTCAAAGCTGAAAAAATCCAATGTCCGCGGACTTTTGCGAATGCATTCGATCTTCAGAGATTTGTTCTTATAATCCCATGAACCGTAAATATAAAAAGGTCACGAAAAGTGAAAAATTAATGATGTAGCATGATAAAACTACATCTATTTTGATGTTGAACCATTACCATGGGTTCAAGAAGCACGGACATAATGTGAATACCTGGGAGTCTGCATGGCGATCATTTCCAGTGCCAGTTTTGTCTTAAACTGCGTTACATTCACGCCACTCATGTTAGCATTGACTTGTGTGAATCTTTTGAACGGCAAGCAGAGGGTGTTTTTGCTTCTCGTGCGTCAAAAAGACAGTTTACTTCAGCAGACTCACGGGAACATTCCCAAGCATTTGCTTAACTCTGCTGAAAAAGTGCTCGATAAATTTACTTGACTCATCCCGTACTGTTCTTACAAACGTGAGTTAAGTTTCATTCAACTGATAATGAGATGTGCGGTCTGCAAGTCAGTAGTGCGTCGCCCTCTGGAGCTCAGTAGCGCATCGCCCTCTGGAGCTCAGTAGCGCGTCGCCCTCTGGAGCTCAGTAGCGCGTCGCCCTCTGGAGCTCAGTAGCGCGTCGCCCTCTGGAGCTCAGTAGCGCGTCGCCCTCTGGAGCTCAGTAGCGCGTCGCCCTCTGGAGCTCAGTAGCGCGTCGCCCTCTGGAGCTCAGTAGCGCGTCGCCCTCTGGAGCTCAGTAGCACAACTCTCTTCGGTAAACTGTTGGACTAGATCATCTCTTCATTCTGAGAACTCTTTGACGCCAAGACTGCACTTTATATAATAGGATTTATTTCTATATTTTTACGGTCTTTAACATATATAGTTGTCTCTTTTGACAGTGATTTTATCTTAAATGAATTAAAATTATTTCGTTATAGAAGGAAAAATAAAAAATACATGCGTGGCAGTTAAACTTACGATCAGTTCGTTAATACACTCTCAGTTCACCGAGGGATAAGTTTAACGATAAAGAGGACATTAAGGAACAAAAAACTTATAATCTTATTTATCTGCAGATGCTGTGACATTTGTATACAGTTCTCTCAGTATAGCTCGCTTGTTGACTTGGTAGTGAAGAATCAACTGCACGAATTACTCCGCTCTCCTCTCCCTCGTCACACGCTACACGCATCTCCAGGACTTGCATTCATTTTCCCAAGCGCCTTCATTAAATTTGTAAGCTTCATGCCTCATTTCCCAACACACTCGCCCGCTCATCACACCACCACCACGCAGGCTTGCTCTTCAACTAAAATCAAACACCCTAAAACAATGGTCAAACTGTGTTCAAATTAGCATTCCCGAACTCAAAACTTTGCATAAGCTACCATGCTTTTTGCATCTTCTCCGACTTCCCTCATCCATACAGCATACCCACCGCCCTGCTTGTCTCCATATACTACAAACGTACGATATCACTGTCGTCGTTCCACGATCCCTTTCTGTTGTAGTTCCCCCCTATAGAAGCCTTCTTCTGCCTGCGTCTACGTTACCTCCTGTCTCCCTCATCATCAACCCAGAAGCCCCCTGGAACCCCCACCCCCCTAAGAGGGGGCGCACTTCTCTAATTATGTTTGTGTTCGCGAGGAGCTTCCCTCAAAACTTTGGCTCGTCTGCCCGAACTTGCCCCAAATGGCAGCAAATGAGCGCGCAGATGAAGAAAAATAACCCAGCCAAAGTTGCTCCAAAAACCCAAGCACGTCTTCCTCGATCGAGCACCGCACATGCTCTAAAATCCCTGCGCCAACTCTTGCTCTCTGCCGGCTGTGTAACGACGGACTAACAACATCACACAGCTGCTCTTGGTCGCCTGTAAAATCTTAGCATCAACTTAAATTTCACTTATTGGGCGCGAAAAATAATCAACATTGCAATGATAATTCAATTGCTTATATCGTTTATATAAAGTGACACATTTATGCATATGATCTCATAAACAAATGCTGCACATGCCCAGTGTTTCGCATGAATTAATGATTCATTTAATCTTTTGTTTTTGTTTTGCTCTGTTCACTCATTTACTGCAGGAATTAGGACGTAATTACCACAGAGTGAGGTGTGAGTTCGGCACCAAATGAGAGCAGTTATTGAAACCAAGCAAATGAATAACTGAATCTATGTACGGATACACAAAGGTCTAGAATACCTCAAAAAGTGCTTAGTCGAGATCTATGATCTCTCTATATGAAGCAATGAGAAAAACTATGCTTCTTAAACATTATTTAGACATCTTCCAGCGAGATTATTGCTGTTTGTGTTTCACGCGGCTTCTCTAATGATTTCTTAAGGTTATCGCAGAGAATTCCATTGGATTTAAATCCGATGCGAACGAGGGGTGTCGTTTCTATAATTCGATCGAAACTTTCCAAGATGGTCTCTGCAGCGGGTGTGAGGCTGCTTCGTTTTGCTGAAAGGTACACAATTATAAGGCGTTGTCATCAATGTGCATGATTCTCAGCACATGGGTTCGAAAATGTTTTTTCAAAGAACTTCTTGTATTAGTTTTTGCTTTTTTCAAAAACACTCTTAGAATTAAGCTGAACAAACGATTTAAAAGAGAGAAGAGTTTATTATGCCACTTCGGTAACCCCTTGGTGTTTAGTTAAAAGATTAAATCCAGGCCAAAGAGTTCGACTTCGCTCGTACAACACAACTCGTATAAAACACAAGACGGTCGTCTAACACAACTGCAAAAGAGAGAGCACGCTGTATGAGTTGAAATTGACCTGCTGACAGGAATACTAAAATGATTTCAATAATTTGCACCACAGATTGAGAGATCAGTTTCACAATGTTTTAATACACAGCTATCAGACTAGCGTTATTTTCCTGTACCATTAGGGGGACAATTTAAAGATCATCAGAGCTGGGACGGTAAGGTTTATGGTTAGAGCATAGGACGATCGCTATGAGGCCGTGCTAAAACTGGCTGTCTCGGGCAGAACTTCTGAGCATTCTAAACAACAAACTTACATTAGTTTCATTAATAATTTGCTGCTTATTCCAGCTCATTTCATACAGCTCATACCAAGTATTAGTTAATAAATCTGATATCAGTTCGAACCTTGAAACTTACGAACACATTCCAAGAGGCAACAAATAAAGGCGGTATGAGGCAAATATAGAAAGTCAGACACTGAGAAGGCCCGGTACTTAAATATTTTAATAATGTTCATGAAAGAAGACGAAGAACTTCTCAAAATAAGTTTAAGACGAACATTAATAAGGTACTCGCGACCATAAATTAATGTGATAAAGATTCCCAGATCAGAAGTATACGGATTCACTCGTCACCAGGTACGAGGACATACTATAGGCCTCTCGTTTTAATTGTTGCACAGGAGCGCAACCCTGGAATAGTTATGTTAGTTTAAACAGAAAGAAGGACTTCTAAGAGATCATTCTAACAAAATAGAGGATTTACGAAGATACGGGTGTATAATTAAACGTTCTGCCCGCAAGATTGCCTTCAAAAGCTCTATACCCCAAGCTTTTCTCTGCCGCACAGCTGTACGCTACTTCTTCTGTAAGCGATAATTTAAGACACCTGTAATTTCTAACAACTTAGAGGAGACCTCCATGTTTTAGAAACCGCAACCGACACCATAACGGACGCTTGAGTCATTTTTCGGTAAATTAATTGTTTTGTGTTCACACGGTATTTCGCTCATTTTGCTGCCAGGAACTCAGCATTTCTACAGTTGTGAGCTAGCTGCTCAGTAGTAAAAATCTTCTCGTCAGATCAAATAATCTCATCTGCCGTAACTCGTTCCAACTTGTTGAAAAGGACAATTACTGCTCCTTTAAAATCTTTTTCTCTTTGCAGCGTCTCAGAAAACTTATCTTTTCCCGAGAGCCAAAAATTGTATTTTAAGATTTCCATGAACCAGTTGCCTCACTGTTCTGCGAATCATATTTGTCACGTTGGCTATTGTTGTATTTGTCCCATTAGCCATTTTCCTCTGTGAAAAGGCCTAGAATTTCTCCTGATTTTCTCTCGAATCGCTTTACTATATATGGGGTCTTCCTTTTCTCTCAGGATCAGAGAAATTTTATCTTTTAGTGAAACGTTTTAAACATTTTAGTGTTTTCCATGCGGTCGCTTCTTGAAACTTATAGAGTTCTTACGATGACTGTGTATGATTTGTCAGAACGATACGGAGAGGTTTTTACTTTTCTCTTGCCTGACATTTGAAAATTGTTCATAATTGCGTCTGAAAAACAATGTGCAGACTTATGATAAATGCATTGTCTGCAGAAACAAAAACTGAAAACTTCGTACGTTAGGTCGAGAAAAAACGTGTATTTAATTTTGTTATATTGTTGGCGAACTTTCCCCTCATTTCGCATGTAGTTATGTGTAAAACTAATTAAGGCGTACTCATTTGTATGCCTCGTACAACTATTTATGTTATTATAATTTTGGCATTTTGCGCATCACAAATCTTGTGAGTGGAACACAGTCAAAATGTGAAGGAAGTCCGTCTATTTCCACGCAAAGTACACGAACATCAACAAAAACACATTGACAAGCGATCCAATTCACTGACTGAAAAGATTTCCTACGTTCACTAATTTCCCTCGTTTATTGTACTGGAATCCAAATGAAAAAAGAGCATCTTGGATTAAGACCCTCAGTCACCCACATGAGGCATAGTCGTGGTGCTGAATACTCTGTGCTCTGAATTGTACCAGAAACATACTCTAAAACGGCAAATACAATTCGAAAGTGAGTTTCTTTTTCAATTTCGTATATGCTATATGTACCTCTAATTGAAATTCTGCACTCATACAGATCTTATGCTAGCAAAAAGTATGATTTCGTTTCATCTTAAACCGCCTGATGTGAGAGAAGTATTCGATTAATTTAATATACAATTATTATTGTCATTAACATTTTAATTATAATGCTACGGCACTCACCACTGAAAACTCTATAAATTAGCATTTCAACAGTAAACATCTCACATGGTCTTCTTTTGTTATAACATAGTTAAAATTTTTGTCGTTTTCGTTTGGCAGTATAATTTCATTAAAAGGTGAATTTCCATCCAATGTACACGAGAAAGTGCTGGCTTGTCACCGAAGACTCAAGCCATTATTTTGAACGGAGCCAAAAGGAAAATACAGCCAGGAGGGACTTGTCGGTGTTAACTAAGTTTTGTGTAAACTAAGTTTTCAATTCTTGCTCGAGTAATTTTCTTATTTACGTGAAATTTTTTCAATTTGCCACTCCAGACACATTCGTGTTTCAGTATATGAGGAACATTTTCCATAAATTTACCCCTTATGCAAAAAATTACTGTGCATAAAAACACTCATGGAATTGAATTGATTATGTGAACTTTCATGCACTCACCACAATATATAGAGAAAGTCAAAACTCTCACGTAGAAATGTATATTCTGACATTAATGCACGTATAGCATTTGCCCATTGGTTAGAAAGTTAATTTGAGTTAAATTAAAGCAAAAGGATTCGACTTCAACTTCACAACATAATCTGCACAGAAATGTATTCAAGCCAACAATTCAACATGCATTTTAAAATAAAAGGACCTGTTGTCGCAGACGCGTACTCTACGCAGCCTCGGAAGTTAGAGCGTGTTATTCGTAAATTTCCCTTCTCAAAACATTAACTTTTGAATCTAACTAAAACTCAATGTGTTTAAAAATTTCCGAGTCGTTCTTTGTTCAATCAATTTCTACATTGCACGTGGTTGATATCAGTAATGCCAGCGTAACTAGGGTTTTCAAACACTCAGTTGATTGGAAATTCGATTTTTTCTGATGTATTAAGCTAAATCACACCGATAACGTCGAGAAACAGAAGCAGTCATAAAAACTCCTGCTTAAAGTCACGTATAAAATACTCTGCTATAATAAACTCAGTACGTTAACCAACCGTTCCATATAGAAAGTTATTGGGAGGCAGAAACATGGAAAAGGAGATTCTCAGTTCTCTCGTGCTCCAATTCTAGGGGAGAATTGCACAGGAGCTTCAAAGTGCCAATTGATATTTGGTTACCTAAAAAAGAGAAGCTCTAGCTCCAGTAACGTAGCCTCCTACATCACCGGGCATCTATGATTTTAGCCGTCCAAGTATAGCTTCTGCATAGGGCGGCCAAAATTATAGACGCTACGGCAAAAAAGTGAGACTGGGAAGGACAGTGGAACAGTTCAAGAGGATACACAGTCAGTCACACTTGCTGTCAATATTTCTTTAGATAGAGCACTATGGGAAGGGAAACTCTTCACTAAGGTTAACAAATGTCTATAGTTTAACTTCACCCCAAAATTCTGTATACTTTCGATCGTTTATTACTGAACATGCAACCCATCGAATGACCACTTTAAATGTTCTAAATGCATGTGACTTCTTTGATTCATTTTCACTCCATCAGATATTTATTTATCTAAGAAAGTTTAATAAAATTATTCATTTGTATTTGTTTCATCTTCTCATGCAATCGCTCACTAGATAAATCGCCATGCTTCTTTTATCAAATAAATAATGTTTTCTTGCATGAGATATCTCTCACTAAACTCTAATATTTTCTAAAACGCATCAGAATCCTTTACATTATAACTATCATTTCTTACGAAAACATTTTCAGTATTTTTTACAAATCGATCGCCGTCTTTCACTTCAAAATGCATCATTTGTCTTCCTCTGTGCCATCATCTCCTTAGCCCCGAACATTTTCTAATTATGCGTTTTAGGACGCGAGGCTTCCCCCAAAAATAGACGGCAAATTGCTCCAAATTGAAAGAAACTTGTTATTTTGTGCGTGGGGCTTAATGAGGTTATGTTCACAGGCGCCATGTCTTCGTAATGACTTTTACGCGAGCTTTTATTGCAAAAGAACATCAAAGGAAATTAGCAGATCATTATATTGACGAGGCCAGAAAATGCCAAACTTTGTAGCAGGAGCTTGATGAGCGTTGGAAGTCTACGGCAAGAGTGCTCCATGTTTGCAATTTGATCGCTGAGCAGCGTGAGTTAATTTTGGGGTTTCGAGAGCAGTTGTTACTGAATATGCTCACACCACGTTAAAAATACACCATTCTTGGCCGCGTAAGGATTAATTACATGTTTTATGAGCAATTAGTAGCTTGAACGTAAATGCAGTTGAGGTATTGATTCATTTGAAGTTCTTGTGTTATTATTGCAAGTGAATTACACAAAACTTTTATGAAGTACCAGTTAAGCCTGATGTACGTATCCTAAATTTTGCTTGAAAGTATCTTTGGCTTGATAAATGAGCACAATATCGATCTTCAAACCTGCCACCATATATGCCGTCTATAAAGTGAGTATGAGAGAACCTGAGATGAAGCACAGATTTGATTTAAATGCTTTCAACGTTAAAAAAGGTGTGCTCAATCATTAGTTTGTGTTGTATGGGAGCATGGACACTCTTTGGTGGCATCATATCATTCAATCTTCTAAAATGTATCCAAATCTAAAATAAATTGGATTCAAATACCCAAAAGTTTTTCAATTGCTCATTTAATTTCGTACTTTTTCAACCTTAACAACGCCTTTTTGCACGCGTTTTTTTATTTTTCGTATCTATACTTCTGGACTAATGGCATTGCTGCATATCGATGTCGTTTAGCTCATGCGAAAGAAATGCACCGGTAGTCTTCCAAGAGACTGATATCCAAATGAGAAGTCATTTACGTGATAAGCTTGTGTTTCATTGAAATCAATGACATTTTTGGTGTTTTACATGGTTTTAGTTCTGATCCACCCATTTCAACAAATAGTACGTCTGACAAAAGCACAAATTTGCGCTCTGAAACCTATTTATCCACGTCGTAAAATCGACGTGAAATATAGCTCTATATAGAATCAGGGCTGTTTGTTATTAAATTCACAGAAAAAATATCTTCGTTATTTTGTAATCAAATTGACTTTTACTACCTAATACTGCTCAGCACAATATAACGTGTTATGAGAATATGCTCCTTTGTTTTTTACTGCTCAGATAAAAGTTTTCAATGAGGGAAAAGTTTTCATTTCTATGCTTTTGAGCATTTGAAAAATTTACGAGAGTAAAACAATCTTTCGAGAAGCAAGTTTCTTTAATGACCTCAGTGGATTTTTACGTATTAGAACGACTCACTAACAATTTAATTTATAAACTTGAACTCTAACTTACAAAGGACAAACATCCACCTTACTTCCCATGCAATACCCATTCGGATATCACAAGCTAAATTTCCAACGCATATCTCTCGATCAGAGAAATTTGAAAGCAAAATATCACGAACAAGATATGTGTGTACGTAAATAGTTTCTAGTTCCCGAGAACGATGACACTTAGAATTAAAGCTGGAAAAGTAAGCAATCGCATATTCGTGTCGCCCGTCAGAAAATCTCTGAAGAATTTCAACATTATACGATTTATTAAAACATTAAAAAACTACAGGAGACAAACATGAATAAAGCCTATAAATAATTGAAAAGTGCACCTGTTTGGCCTAAATGGAGGCCTGGGTGCTCCTTCCCTCTTTACTCATAAACTGCAAGTTATGGTCAAAATAATACTTCTGATCGAAAAAACACATTGATACCCGAAATAAAAATATACAGTTTATCTTACAGTGAGTAATTACAGATTTAGCTTTTTTTAAATGAGTATTGAGCAATGAAAGGATATGGTGGCAAAATTATAACACCCGCAATTCATCTAATGTATGGAATTAAACGCTTAAAACGTACAGCAAGCCAAAATTCAGTACGACATGTAAAATGCTTGATTGTACATTAGTTTTCTTAACAAAACCCTCAAGTTTGGGCTTTTTGATTACCATAAAGCAAACATGACAGCCCTCAATTCACAGGCTGACTGGTTTTGATGGTCAAAGTTTGTTTGAGGAAAACTTAACTTTAGGAGTTAAGATAAAAAAATTAGACGGAAAAGAGCTTTCACAAAATAGGATTGGTGGTAACAGTTTGTGTTTATCTTGAACGATAATTAAATGGGAGCCAGAAGTTAATAACAATTAAGTAATACTACATAGACTTTGTGTAATTGACGTTTCGTCAGCAAAAATTGAACTTTAATAACTGCGTAATTACCTTGATAACTACATGTAACTCAAAAATTGAATTACATTGTCAGTCACGCGTGAGACACAGAAACTACCATCGATAATGCTTGATTCTATATCTAGATCAAACAGAATTAACGGCGAGATTTATAGAATGGTACAGACATTGGGGATATGAAACACCCTCTATATAAGCGCGGTCAGTTCTGGGCCCAGACAAAGTACTCTCGGAGCCAAAGAATGGAAGGGATCGGAGGCCGCTGAGCCGAAGAGCAATGGGCGGTTGGGCAGATGGGAAAGAAGAGCGTAACTCGGAGAGTTGCAGCTCGGAAACGTTATTGATCCCTAACTGGCCAAGACACAGCTCGAATACTGATCGAGCTGCCTCTCTGAAAGGCTGGGACTTGCACTCTGGAGACAGAGACTTGAGTTCTTTTGTCTCTCGTTAGAACACGACACTATTTTGAAGCTGGTCACCGCCAGGAACTCGAACAGGCTTAATCTACTCTTTGTAGACACAGGAGCACAATAAGTCACTAGGATTGCACAGGAGTATTGCAATATAAATGGTAAATATCAAGTCTTTTCCTGTAAATAAAAATCGATTACAGGCTGTGCTACTGACCAGACTGCATGAGACGGGATTCAAGCTTACAGATTGAGCACAAACCCAAATTTAGAAATAACATGAGGACGAGCATGCTAGAGATTTGGTTGTAAAGAAAAATAGTTACTCCCTCTAAAAAGAGTTCTTCCAAGACTTTAATCAGAGAATTTCTTTGTGTTTATGCCTACCATGCAGAACTTCTTATGGGAATAGTGTAATTGGCTGGTTGTATTGATGGACAAATAGAACAGATATGAAATTTCTCTGAAGGTTAAAGCGATGAATAAAATAAATCACGTGATGCAAAGAATTCTGCAATCCATTTTGAAATACACTTATGCAACTTTCGAAGATGCGTTACAGTGTATACAATAAATTATTGAAAATTACAAACTTGAATACTGCTCTAGAGCAAATTTAACTCATATAGAGTATATATATTTTTGATACTTTCTTTAAGTAAGGGCATGCTTCCATTGGTAAATGACTATTTATCTAAAGACTGAAACTGATTATAATAGAATGTATCCGTGATTAACATTGTAAAGGGGACATTTGAGACATTTCCTATATCCAAAGAGCACAAAAAAGTTCCATGATATAGATTTCTAATAAAAATTGAAAATTTAAATTACCAAAAAATCAACATGTTTAGGTTTGGAAAATAAGATACTACGTATAAGGGACAGGCCAGCTACACCCCGTCACGACATGCCAGCTACACCACGTCACAACATGCCAGTTACACCACGTCACTACATGCCAGCTACACCACGTCACAACATGCCAGTTACACCACGTCACAACATGCCAGTTACATCACGTCACAACATGCCAGTTACACCACGTCACAACATGCCAGTTACACCACGTCACTACATGCCAGTTACACCACGTCACAACATGCCAGTTACACCACGTCACAACATGCCAGCTACACCACGTCACAACATGCCAGTTACACCACGTCACTACATGCCAGCTACACCACGTCACACCATGCCAGTTACACCACGTCACAACATGCCAGTTACATCACGTCACAACATGCCAGTTACACCACGTCACAACGTGCCAGTTACACCACGTCACTACATGCCAGTTACACCACGTCACAACATGCCAGTTACACCACGTCACAACATGCCAGCTACACCCCGTCACAACATGCCAGCTACACCACGTCACAACATGCCAGTTACACCACGTCACAACATGCCAGTTACACCACGTCACAACATGCCAGTTACACCACGTCACTACATGCCAGCTACACCACGTCACAACATGCCAGTTACACCACGTCACAACATGCCAGTTACATCACGTCACAACATGCCAGTTACACCACGTCACAACATGCCAGTTACACCACGTCACAACATGCCAGTTACACCACGTCACAACATGCCAGCTACACCACGTCACAACATGCCAGTTACACCGCGTCACAACATGCCAGCTACACCCCGCCATAACATGCCAGCTACACCCCGTCACAACATGCCAGTTACAAAACGTCACAACATGCCAGCTACACCACGTCACAACATGCCAGTTACACCCCGTCACAACATGCCAGCTACACCACGTCACAACATGCCAGTTACACCACGTCACAACATGCCAGTTACACCACGTCACAACATGCCAGCTACACCCCGTCACAACATGCCAGCTACACCACGTCACAACATGCCAGTTACACCACGTCACAACATGCCAGTTACACCACGTCACAACATGCCAGCTACACCCCGTCACAACATGCCAGCTACACTACGTCACAACATGCCAGTTACACCACGTCACAACATGCCAGTTACACCACGTCACAACATGCCAGCTACACCCCGTCACAACATGCCAGCTACACCACGTCACAACATGCCAGTTACACCACGTCACAACATGCCAGCTACACCACGTCACAACATGCCAGTTACACCGCGTCACAACATGCCAGCTACACCCCGCCATAACATGCCAGCTACACCCCGTCACAACATGCCAGTTACAAAACGTCACAACATGCCAGCTACACCACGTCACAACATGCCAGTTACACCCCGTCACAACATGCCAGCTACACCACGTCACAACATGCCAGTTACACCACGTCACAACATGCCAGCTACACCACGTCACAACATGCCAGCTACACCCCGTCACAATATGCCAGTTACACCACGTCACAACATGCCAGTTACACCACGTCACAACATGTCAGTTACACCACTTCACAACATGCCAGCTACACCATGTCACAACATGTCAGTTACACCACGTTACAACATGCCAGTTACACCACGCCACAACATGCCAGCTACACCACGTCACAACATGCCAACTACACCACGTCACAACATGCCAGCTACACCACGTCACAACATGCCAGCTACACCACGTCACAACATGCCAGCTACACCACGTCACAACATGCCAGCTACACCACGTCACAACATGCCAGCTACACCACGTCATGACATGTCAAGCTCACTCTTGTAAGGCCTAAACCCTAGACATAAGCCGTCAGGATTTTCAGGATATACAGTATATTTTCAGTATATACAGTATATTTTTAGTATATACAGTATATTTTTAGTATATACAGTATATTTTCAGTATATACAGCATATTTTCAGTATACACAGTATATTTTCAGTATATACAGTATATTTTCAGTATATACAGTATATTTTCAGGATATACAGTATATTTTCAGTATATATAGTGTGTTTTCAGTATATTTTCAGTGTATACAGGGTGCCCCAAAATATGTCCTCATCTTTTGACAGACGATTACTCTTGTACTTTTTGTTTTTGTTTGTGCAATTAAACTTTATTTTATGACCTATAATTTTCTCAAATTTAACTTTCCAATTCACTTTTCTTCATTAGACTTGTAACTGAGTCAATAAAAACCAATGTACATCAAAACAAAATGCATGAGTACTCAGTAGTCAGAGAGTACGTACATTTTTCTATTTAATTTTTACACCCTGCATAAGTAGACCTTCATGCATCGCTAGCCTACAGGCTGGCCGTCAGATAGCTATACGTTTTCCAGCGAGACTCGGCACCCTTTCCACAAAGCCACTGTAACCCACGACTGGTCATAAGGGAATTTTTACGCACTTGTGACCAAACTGCGGCCCCAAACTCGCCAGATTTAAGTCCTATGGTCTATTACGAGTTGAGCATCGTTGAAAGGGAGACTAATCGACGTCCCCTTAGTCCCATAGCTGTACTGAAGGCCACCATTGCCCACGTGATGTCCGAAATGAATAAGGACCACTTGATTTTTGTTTTTCAACGCTTTCGGACCCGAATAGAAGCAGTCATTGAAGCCAAAGGTGTTTCATCGAATAATTTGATAAAAA